>CAKJTW010000018.1:19604166-20952500 GCA_917880005.1 Nanger dama | reverse complement strand
GAAAACAAAGGTTCTAGCAGAAATGAAGAGAGGGCTTATCTTCAGGTTGATGGGGGAAAATGCTGGGAAGGTGACCATGCTGAGCTTTGAGAAACACCTAGAACATTGATGGATCTGGAATTGGAAGTACTGAGAGACATTCTTGTCAAAGGAAACAGATGACGCCCCAGAAGCTGGGAGAGGAAGGGAGACCAGAAAGGTAAGCAGAGGGGAGACAGAAGGAAGAACAGGAGGAACGCCACCTGATGAATAAGAATAATGAGATCTGCATAGCGCTTTATAGCTCACTGAGCAATTCCATATACATGGGCTCATTTAACTCTCATAACAGAACTGCGAGGAAGGAATTGGCACTTTACTCTTTCTTATGGTCTCAGAGGGGTTTCCCTGGTGACTCAGATGGTAAAGAATCCACCTGCAATACAAAAGACCCAGGTTCTATCCCTCAGTTGGGAGAATCTCCTGGAGGAGGGCATGGCAACCCACTCCAGTGTTCTTGCCTGGAGAACTCCATGGACAGAGGAGCCTCGCGGGCTACACAGTCCATGGGGTCACAGTCAGACACAGCTGAGCGGCTAACACATACACACACACACTGGACTCAGAGTGGCTCACACATCTGGTAAGTGGTAGAGCCAGGACTCACACTGAGGTCTGACTGACTGCAAGCCCCACATTTCACACAACCACGATCACAAGCTCAGCAGGCTGCCCCCACACAGCAGAGTGTCCAAAGGAGGTCTGCACACATGTTCCTGGCTGTGCTAATGAGTAAAGTGATCTCCAGAGGAGATGAAGGAGAACCATGCCGTGTTCTGATTAGCCCAGGACCATGGCTTTCAGCGCTAGGTCCCACACATCGTAAATCACCCAACTGGAGCACTGCAGAGAACGGGTAGTGGTCCTAAAGACAAGCAACGTTAGCCACAACTGAGGAATCCTGGTGCATCTGAGTGAAGATGACGTGGTAGGTACACAGTGTACTAGAATTATCTGAAGGGCTATTATATCAGCCAGAGTCCCAACTGGAAACAGATGGCTTAATCCAACTGGGGTCATTCAAGGAAGATTTGTTTACGAAGGGGTTGCTTGCAGTGAAATAGATGTGAAATAAAGTGAAAGTTGCTCAGTCGCATGTGACCCTTTGTGACTCCAAGTTCTATACAGTCCATGGTATTCTCCAGACCAGAATACTGGGATGGGTAGCCTTTCCCTTCTCCAGGGGATCTTCCCAACCCAGGGATCAAACCCAGGTCTCCCGTACTGCAGGCGGATTCTTGACCAGCTGTGCCACAAGGGAAGCCCAGGAATACTGGAGTGGGTAGCCTATCCCTACTCCAGCGGATCTTCCAGACCCAGGAATCAAACCAGAGTCTCCTGCATTGCAGGCAGATTCTTTACCAACTGAGCTATCAGAAAAGCCCTTTTTATAATAATCTGTACAGGAAAAGAATCTGTAAAAGAATAGCCATATATATGATAGACATTAATACGTATCAGTTATAATAAATGTATGTCAGATATATATATATATCAGTTACATACATAACTAACGTGACACTGTAAATCAACTATTCAATTTTTTAAAAAGTCTTCCCCTCCAAAAATCTAGGAAGACTACTAGTTCATACTGAGCTTCCCATTGCCAAAATCCAAGTCAAGGTTAGAAGATCAGAGAGTCACAAATTCTCTACAGGAAATTCAGTGGTAAACTGAACTAAATGACTTGTAAAGTTTCTTCTAACCTTGATATTTCATACTTCATACATAACAAAGGAGATAAAAAGTAGAATAATAGAAGGTACTTTTTAAATCTATCTAAAATTTCCCCAATCTTCCTCCTCAACCTTTTTCCACATTAAGTACCTGAATTCATTGCCTAGAAGATAATAAAGGATGTTTATTGGGCTTCCCTGGTGGCTCAGAGGTTAAGCGTCTGCCTGGAATGCAGGAGACCTGGATCTTCCCTAGGTCAGGAAGATCCTCTGGAGAAGGAAATGGCAACCCACTCCAGTACTGTTGGAAATGGCAGCCCACTCCAGTACTCTTGCCTGGAGAATCCCATGGAGAGAGGAGCCTGGTAGGCTACAGCCCATGGGATTGCAAAGAGTCAGACATGACTGAGTGACTTGACTTTCACTATTGAATAAGGATGGTACCCCAGAGTTAAAATTCTGATTAGGTAGAATTCTGAAGTCTTTTGAGTTTTTAAATGTATCTCTTCTTGGTTTATTTTGAAAATAGGATACCTTGACAAGGAAAGGGAATATTCTTTTTATGTGACCTTTTTTTTTTTTTTTTGGCCAGTCCACATGGAATGTGGGCTTAGTTCCCAACCAGGGATCTAACTAGTGCTCCTGCATTGGAAGTGCAGAGTCTTAACTACTGGACAGCCAGAGAAGCCCAGGAATGTTTTTTTGTTTTTTTTTTTAGACCAAACAACTTCAGAAGACCACTTTCTACAGTATCTCAAGACATGTCAAAATTTTCATCCATAATTTCCTCAGAATCATTCTAAAATGGAGTCAAAAACTACAAATAAGGGAGTAGCTGACAAGTGACTTGTAAACTTTATTAACCTTTAGGTTTTTCCTGTTTACCAAATAACTATAACAATATGTTCCCTTGACTTATTTACCCAAAGAGCTACATTGTGAAGACTGCCAAGGTTAATTAAAATCTAGATTTGCTAATATTTCCATTTCCTGAATTTTCAGACAAATGCTTTAAAAGACTTTAGCAACTTCATAATTAGCCATAATGTATTTCATATACTAGAGGCATCTCCTGTGGGGTTTGTGTTAAATAAGTAATAGCAAAGTTGTTCTGAGTGAATAATAGTTCCCGTTAACTCCATTGTTACTAACTAATTTACACTCAGAAAACCAAGAAGGTCATTTGGAATTGTGTGCATTGAAAATTGCCATACCTTGGTTACACAATGTGCTTTCTATTATTTCACAATGTCTGTCTCCAAGAATGGAACTAATAAAGCTGATATTCCATGGTGTAGGGTGCAGACTAGCAGTTTGATGTAATTTACAAGGAACAGATTAATCTATTCAATCAGAGAAAAAGACCACCCAAGATTTAACTGCCCAGGTGAGATGCAAAGAAAAACTGGCTGACAACTATTTTTCACAGAATTAAGTGGATCCAATTGGCATATCTCCTGAACAAGCATGACAGAGCCATAGGTTGATGGATTCCAGTCCTGTTCTAGGAAACTGTGAATTAATTCAGTTATGTTCAGGAAGCCGAAACACTGCAGCCATTAGGGAATCTTTTAGAAGTCATGGTTTTTATTTCTTTGTTCCTACAAAGAAGATGTGATTGTGAGCTCAAGCCATGTCACAGCACATTAGCACGGAACACTGCCCACCCAAGCAGGCCCTTGAGAAGGGCAAGAGGAAAACTCGTGCCTGGGAAAACCTTCAAAATGCAGTTCTCAATGCCAGAATTTCACCTACTCATCACAAAATTCTTGCCACCTACGTAATCTCTCCTACCCTCTCCCCAATATAAGGTTTTTAAGTCCTAAACGAAAAAAGCAATGCCCGTCTCTTCTCTGCATTCATTCAACAAAATCCACCTTCATTCATACACTTGTTCACATTTGTTACAGACGTGTAGGCTCTTCACCTACATTAGGCAGTCCTTCACAGACCATGTGTCATCCCATGGGCACACTAAGTCTGCCATGCATGAGTGTCATTAGGGTTTTTATCATTATTTTTGTATTTTTGCTCCCTCACAACAATGCTGGTGTATGTGCCTGCTAACGCAGCGTGGCTCACAGACGCAGGGACAGACTCGCATGGGTAATGACTGTTGAAAGTGAAAATGTTGGTCGCTCAGTCTTACCCAACTCTTTTCGACTCCACATTAGCCTGCTGCTAAGTCACTTCGGTCATGTCTGACTCTGTGCGATCCCAGAGACAGCAGCCCACCAGGCTCCCCCATCCCTGGGATTCTCCAGGCAAGAACACTGGAGTGGGTTGCCATTTCCTTTTCCTATGTATGAAAGTGAAAAGTGAAAATGAAGTCACTTAGTCATGTCCGACCCTTAGCGACCCCATGGAATGCAGCCTACCAGGCTTGTCTTTCCATGGGATTTTCCAGGCAAGAGTACTGGAGTGGGATGCCATTGCCTTCTCCAATATTAGCCTGCTAGTCTCCTCTATTCATGGGATTTGCCAGGCAAGGATGCTGGAGTGGATTGCCATTCCCTTCTCCCGGGATCTTCCCAACCCAGGAATCAAACCCAGGTTTCCTGCATTGCAGGCGGATTCTTCACCATCTGAGCTACCAGGGAAGCCCTCACATGGGTAATGGACTTGCCCAAATCACCTGGTGCCTTAGTCCACTTAGGCTGCTATAACAAAAATACAAAAGACTGGATGGCTTATAAACAGTGGACACTTCTCTCTTATAGTTCTAGAGGCTGGTACTCCAAAATCAAGATGATGGCAGATCAGAAGTCAGGCGAGAGTCTGCTTCCTGGTTCATAGTCTTTCTGCTGAGTCCTTGCCTGAAGGGATAAGGGCTCTGTCCTGGGGTGATTTTTATAAGAGCACTAATCCCACTCATGAGGGCTCCACCTTCACGATCTCGAGTGTGCGCTAAGTTGATCCAGCTGTGTCTGACTCTTCGACCCCATGGACTGTAGCCTGCCAGGGTCTTCTATCCATGGGGATTCCCCAGGCAAGAATACTGGAATGGGTTGCCATTTCCTCCTCCAATGACCTCATCATGACCTCCTCATGATCTCCTTCATGACCTCATCACCTCCCAAGGGCCCACCTCCTAATACCAACATATTGGGGGTTAAGTTTAATCACCTGAATTTAAGGGAAACACAAACATTCAGCTTATTATACCTGGTTAATAGTCACAGAGCTTGGGTTGCATTCCATGTGAGTCTGACAGCAAATCTCATAATCTTTCTACTGTAGCAAACTATTTCAAGCATGATAGTGTCCACCATTTTCTCATGAGCTCAACCAACAATCTTATAGAAGACCCATCCTCATCACTTCCAGTGGACTCACACATACAAATGCCTCGTCATTAACCACTTCCCATGTGCCAAGCAACATTTAAATGCTTTTGAGTTGCTTACACACCGTTCAGTCCTTACAACTATCATGAGGAGACTAATTAGTATTATTCTCATTCAACAGATGAGAAAAGCCAGGCCCAAGATCACACAGCCAGCACATAGAAAAACTGAGATTCAAAACCAAGTAGTGTGGCTCCAGAGTCTGTGCTTTGAACCTCTATGTTACCCTCCATCATCATACTCGGTCTTCATTTATTCAATAAGCTACCACTTACTAAATGCCTCCTGTGTACCACCACTGAACAGGTCCTGGGCATTCAAAAGGTAATAAGATGGTGTGGTCATATCTGTGCTAGAGAATGTGCAGCTTAACAGGAGAGACGTAAGAGCATTGGAGGAAAATGAATATTACTTGAGCTCATGCTTGAGCTAAATGCTTGAGCATTACTTGAGCTAAATGCTTACTTGAGCATTGCTCAAGTAAGAGCAATGGAGGAAAACACATAGGGAGGAAAAAGAAGGTAATGCAGAGGCGGGGACAAGGTCCTTTTCAGACAGAGTGGTCAGAAAAGGCTTCCTGGATACAATCTGACAAGATTCATAACTTCAGAGAAATATAAATGATGGATGACAGGGACACAGATTCTCCCTTCACAGTTCATTTCCTCAGCCTGAGTTTACGTCTCAGCCTGGACCCTTCCCAGCATTTGGGCTTTGAATAAGTTACTTCTTTGAGATCCCATTTTTGTTTCTGTTTAGCCATTAAGTCATGTCTGACTCTTTTGTGACCCCATAGACTGAAGCCTGCCAGGCTCCTCTGTCCACGGGATTTCCCAGGCAAGAATACTGGACTGAACGGCCATTTCCTTCTCTAGGGGATCTTCTTGACTCAAAAATCAAATCTGCGTCTCCTGCATCGGCAGACAGATTCTTTACCACTGAGCCATCAAGGAAGCCCCTTAATCAGCTATGTTGATCTCTCTGTCATGTCCAGCTCTTTGCAACTCCATGGACTATAGCCCACCAGGCTCCTCTATCCATGGGATTCTCCAGGCAAGAATAATGGACTGGGTAGCCATTCCCTTTTCCAGGCGATCTTCCCAACCCAGGGATCAAACCCAGGTCTCCCACATGGCAGGCAGATTCTTTATCATCTGAGCTACCAGGGAAGCCCTCCAGTAAAAAATAAAAAGTTTTAGGATGATGAAGAAGAGTGCAGCACCCACATCCTGACCAGGATGATGGAGTCTGGGGCCAGTGGTTAAAAGAAAAATACAGCAGGTATGAGTGAGGTGCAGGTTTCCTGATGGGCTCACAGCATCACCATGAGGCCCCAGGGGGCCTTTGCTGAGCATCCTTGTGTCGTTAAACAGGGACCCTGAAGGCACTTGACACAAAGCTCAGTTGGAGGGGAAAAACGCCACACAGTAGATCAGCTCTACCTGCCAGTTATGCTTCCAGAGGCAGACAGCCTTTCTGAACACTGTTCGCTAAGTGGCAAAGCCCCTACATCTTATATGTTTCAAGAGGTAGGTCAAAAAAACATTGTAAACATGAAAGCGATGACTGTTATCAAAACAGAAAGAAAAACAGATTGAACAAGGAAAACTTCCGAACTTCTACATGTCAAAAAAAAAAAATCCCCAAACAAAATTAAAAGACAAAGGAGAAGTTAAGTAGGAAAATATTTGTAACTTAGCAAATGTGACTACAGAGTACTTTGTACAAATTAATGTAAAATGTACATCTTTCTTTTTTTCAAGAAAAGGGCATTCACAGAAGAACTATAAATGGTCAATAAGCATTTCCAAAATGTTTATCCTTACTGCTTACCAGGAATGCAAATTAAGATAAGGTACCTTTTTTTTTTTTTTGTCTAATTGGCAAAAATGATCTTTTTTCTTTTCAAGATAATACTTAGCACTCTTGAGAGTGCCACAGTGCAGGCTTTCTCCCACAGGTCTATAAGAGAATAAATTCCAGGAAACCAATTTAGCTAAATGTATCAAAAGCCCTAGAAATGTTATCTTCTTTGATCTAGTAATTTACTTCTGGGAATCTGTCCCAGGAAAATCACCAGAAATGTTGATAAAGATTTATATTCCAGAGTTTTTAATATACTGTTATTTATATTGACTAAAACAACAACAACAACAAAAGAATGCAAGCAACTCAAACAGCAAAAAAAGAATTAATAAATTAAAGATGGGGTAAGGATAAATATAATGGAGAGACAAGATAGAATACTAAAAGATATATATTCAAGAATTATTTGGCGACATGGGGAAATGTTCCTGATATAATGTCAGTTAAAAAGGAAGGCTTGGATATTAATCTTTTAAAAGAGAATATTACACAAGCGTATATGAACACACAATGATACATTCACTCACATGCTCATAAGATAGGAGGAAAAAGTAAAATACTGACAGTGATTATCTCCGAGTGGTACGTTACAGAAGATTTTTTCCTTCTTTAGATTTTTCTATATCTCCCCAATTTCCAAACTAACAAATTGGGTTGGCCAAAAACTTCATTTGCATTTTCCATAACATCTTATGGAAAAACCCAAACAAACTTTCTGGCTAACCCTATAACAAAGAAAGGCAATGCCAAAGAATGCTCCAACTACCGCACAGTTGCACTCATCTCACATGCTAGTAAAATAATGCTCAAAATTCTCCAAGCTAGGCTTCAGCAATATGTGAACCGTGAAGTTCCAGATGTTCAGTCTGGTTTTAGAAAAGGCAGAGGAACCAGAGATTGAATTGCCAACATCCGCTGGATCATCAAAAAAGCAAGAGAGTTCCAGAAAAACATCTATTTCTGCTTTATTGACTATGCCAAAGCCTTTGACTGTATGGATCACAATAAACTGTGGAAAATTCTGAAAGAGATAGAAACTGTGGAAATCTCTGAGAGAGACCAGACCACCTCATCTGCCTCTTGAGAAATCTGTATGCAGGTCAGAAAACAACAGTTAGAACTGGACATGGAACAACAGACTGGTTCCAAATAGGAAAAGGAGTATGTCAAGGCTGTATATTGTCACCTGTTTATTTAACTTCTATGCAGAGTACATCATGAGAAATGCTGGGCTGGAAGAAACACAAGCTGGAATCAAGATTGCTAGGAGAAATATCAATCACCTCAGATATGCAGATGACACCACCCTTAAGGCAGAAAGTGAAGAACTAAAGAGCCTCTTGATGAAAGTGAAAGAGGAGAGTGAAAAAGTTGGCTTAAAGCTCAACATTCAGAAAACTAAGATCATGGCATCTGGTCCCATCACTTCATGGCAAATAGATGGGGAACAGTGGAAACAGTGGCTGGCTTTATTTTTCTGGGCTCCAAAATCACTGCAGATGGTGACTGCAGCCATGAAATGAAATTAAAAGACACTTATTCCTTGGAAGAAAAGTTATGACCAACCTAGACAGCATATTAAAAAGCAGAGACATTACTTTGTCAACAAAGGTCCATCTAGTCAAGGCTATGGTTTTCCAGTGGTCATGTATGGATGTGAGAGTTGGACTATAAAGAAAGCTGAGTGACAAAGAATTGATGCCTTTGAACTGTGGTGTTGGAGAAGACTCTTGAGAGTCCCTTGGATTGCAAGGAGATCCAACCAGTCCATCCTAAAGGAGATCAGTCCTGGGTGTTCATTGGAAGGATTGATGTTGAAGCTGAAACTCCAATACTTTGGCCACCTCATGCGAAGAACTAACTCATCTGAGAAGACTCTGATGCTGGGAGAAATTGAGGGTAGGAGGAGAAAGGCGCAACAGAGGATGAGATAGTTGGATGGCATCACCGACTCAATGGACATGGGTTTGGGTGGACTCCGGGAATTGTGATGGACAGGGAGGCCTGGCATGCTGCAGTTCATGGGGTCGCAAAGAGTCAGACATGACTGAGCAACTGAACTGAACTGAATATATACATGGTGGTGGTGGTGGTTTAGTCACTAAGTCGTGTGTAACTCTTTGCCGCCTCATAAACTGTAACCTGCCAGGCCCCTCTGGTCCATGGGCTTTTCCAAGGAAGAATACTGCAGTGTGCTGCCATTTCCTTCTCCAGGGGATCTTCCTGGCCCAGGGACTGAACCGACTAAACCCTGGTCTCCAGCATTGCAGGTGACCTCCTGCATTTTAGGCAAGTTCTTTACTGACTGAGCAGCTGGGGAAGCCCTGCAATATACACATGATACATATACACATTCATCGTTACAATTTTCAAAAGCGTTTTGAGAACAGAACGGGACAAATGAACGACAGCAACACAGATTACTCCCTCCTCCATCCATATCCTTGGAGGGATGTCCACACTGACTCTGAGCCAGGTGACCTAGTCTGTGGGCTGCCACACATTGTGCTGCACTCAGAGGCTGAAACGCAGTCACACGCTGGAGCTTGTCTGACCTGGCTGCTCTTGGAGCCCACGACAACTACCGCGTTAATGGAGCCTGAGTTTGTTTGCAGTATTATGGGAGACACGTGGCCCAGTTACCTCACTGCCCTAAACATAAGCCAGCTAACCTCCAGAACCAGAGCTGCCCAGCCAACCAGCAGCTCACAACCAACGCAGAAATACCACCCAGCTGAGCAGATCACCAACCCAGAGAATCATCAAATAAATAGACTGTTTTCTTTTAATCACTAAGATGTGGGGTCCTTTCTCATGCAAATAAATGACAGGAAAAAGAAATCGTTCTCTAGTAGTAAAGTGGGAAAATCCTGAGTTTCTCCGTTGCGTTCTTCATTTAGCCTCTCAGTGACTCTTATTTCTTAAGCTCTAACATGAGAATAACAGTGCATGCCTCCCTGGGTAGCTGTGAGAGTCAAGTGAGTTATGATGCATGAAAGCGTCTGACATATAGTGAGGCTAAATGAATGTGGGATGAATCTGAATTACTATTGTTAGGAATTGTTAAGAAGAAAGAAACACTTAGAACATTAGAAACAGACGAATCAGGATACATCTGTGTCCACAGTGTGCTGTTGCTAAGTCGCTTCAGTTATGTCCAATTCTGTGCAACCCCATAGACGGCAGCCCATCAGGCCTCCCCGTCCCTGGGATTCTCCAGGCAAGAACACTGGAGTGGGTTGCCATTTCCTTCTCCAATGCATGAAAGTAAAAAGTGAAAGTGAAGTTGCTCAGTCGTGTCCGATCCTCAGTGACCCCATGGACCACAGCTTTCCAGGCTCCTCCATCCATGGGATTTTCCAAACAAGAGTACTGGAGTGGGGTGCAATTGCCTTCTCCGATGTCCACAGTGTAAGAATGGGCTAAAAATATGATTTTAGTTGTCAAAGGATTTCATTATTATGAGTAGAGGATAAAGTCTTGGGCTGGAAATTGGGTCCATAAGTTTTATACCCTAACTGTTCTAATGACTTGGAATGTGGCATAGGATACTTTTTCCCCCAAACTTTAAACTTTTTTTTTATATTGGAGTATACCTGATTAACAATGTTGTGATAGTTTCAGGTGAACAGCAAAGGGACTCAGCCATACATATACATGTATCCATTCTCCCCCAAACCCCAGGATACTTTTTTTTTTAATAGAAATTAACTCCTAAGTGGTAGTCTCTCAGGTCTGACCCGACTGCAATAGTGCAAGGGAATATGACCACATTTGGAGACAGGCTTTTAAAGAGGCGATTAAATTAAAATGAAGTCTTTAGAGTAGGCCCTGATTCCCTGATGGCTCAGATGGTAAAGAATCTGCTTGCAATGCTGGAGACCCGTGTTTGATCCATGGGTTGGGAAGATCCCCTAGAGAAGGAAATGGCAACCCAGCCCAGTATTCTTGCCTGGGAAATCCAATGGACAGAGGAGCCTGGTGGACTACAGTCCATGGGGTCACAAAGAGTCACACAGGACTGAGCAACTAATACCGTAACACTCAGTCCAGTATGACTGATGTCTTTATAAGGGGAAATGTGAACATGCAGGGGCATCAGAGGAAAGACCATGTGAGGACAGTGAGACGGTTCAGTTCAGTCCAGTCGTTCAGTCATGTCCGACTGTTTGCGCGCCATGGACTACAGCACCCCAGGCCTCCCTGTCCATCACCAACTCCCGGAGCCTGCTCAAGACTCGTGTCCATCGAGTCGGTGATGCCATCCAATCATCTCGTTCTCCTCCCGCCTTCAATCTTTCCCAGCATCAGGGTCTTTTCCAGTGAGTCAGTTCATCGCATCAGGTGGCCAAATTATTAGAGCTTCAGCATCAGCATCAGTCCTTACAAAGAATATTCAGGACGGATTTCTTTTAGAATTGACTGGTTGGATCTCCTTGCAGTCCAAGGGACTCTCAAGAGTCTTCTCCAACACCACAGTTCAAAAGCATCAATTCTTCAGCTCTCCACTTTCTTTATGGTCCAACTCTCACTTCTGTACATTACTGGAAATACTGTAGCTTTTACTAGACAGAGCTTTGTTGGCAAAGTAATGTCTCTGCTTTTTAATATGCTGTCTAGCTTTGTCATGGAGAAGGCAATAGCAACCCACTCCAGTACTGTTGCCTGGAAAATCCCATGGACGGAGGAGCCTGGTAGGCTGCAGTCCATGGGGTCGCTAGAGTTGGATATGACTGAGCGACTTCACTTTCCCTTTTCACTTTCATGCACTGAGAAGGAAATGACAGCCCACTGCAGTGTTCTTGCCTGGAGAATCCCAGGGATGGGGGAGCCTGGTGGGCTGCCGTCTGTGGGGGTCGCACAGAGTCGGACACGACTGAAGCGACTTAGCAGCAGCAGCAGCTTTGTCATAGCTTTTCTTCCAAGGAGCAAGAGTCTTTTAACTTCATGACTGCAGTCACCATCTGCAATGATTCTGAAGCCCAAGAAAATAAGGTCTGTCACTGTTTCCATTGTTTTCCCATCTATTTGCCGTGAAGTGATGGGACCAGATGCCATGATCTTCATTTTTTGAATGTCGAGCTTTAAGCCAGCTTTTGCACTCTCCTCTTTCACTTTCATCAAGAAACTCTCTAGTTCTTCTTCACTTTCTGCCATAAGGGTGGTGTCATCTGCATATCTGAGGTTATTGGTATTTCTCCCGGCAATCTTGATTCCAGCTTGTGCTTCCTCCAGCCCAGCATTTCTCATGATGTACTCTGCGTAAAAGTTAGATAGGCAGGGTATGCAGCCTTGACGTACTCCTTTCCCAATTTGGAACCAGTCCATTGTTCCATGCCCACTTCTAACTATGAGACAGTGGCTCCCTACAAACCAAGAAGAGAGGCCTCAAAAATTCAAACCTGCTGACATCTTGATGTTGAATCTCCATCCTCCAGAAGTGGGAGGAAAATTAATTGCCGTGGTTTGAGCCGTGGGCAGAGGTGACAGGAAATGTAAGTTTCCCAAATCGGCCACTAGGGGGTGATAGTCAGCAAAGCCAGTCGTCCCCATCTCTTAGTTCCTGGACCCAGGTTATCTATCTCTTCCACAGCCTATCTCACTCCAGGGACTATATTTGTCTGTCTTCTCACACCCCCCTTGTCCAAGGGCTCCTGGAGGCCAGGTCTGTTTTCATTGCTCTCTGCACCTTTCATAATTCACAGTGCCTGGGATACAGCAAGGGGGAAGAATAGAGGAGAAAAGTGCTTTCTCACAACCACAAACATCATGCCTCCAACAAAAATATCAGTTCTCCAGGCTTCAAACCTGACACAGGGACAATGGGTCAGAATGTTAAATTGGGACCATCCCAAGATACCTGCGGGGATTCCTCGTAGCTCAGTCAGTAAAAAGAATCTAACTGCAATGCAGGAGACCTGGGTTCGATTCCTGCATGGGAAAGATCCCCTAGAGGAGGAAGAAATAGCAACCCACTCCAGTATTCTTGCCTAGAGAATTCCAGGGACAGAGGAGCCTAGCAGGCTACAGTCCATGGGGTCGCGAGAGTTGGACACGACTTAGCAACTAAACCACAAACCACCACCATAAGATATCTGCAAGACAAATAGCTACTCAATTTGGGGGTAGTTCCTTAAAGACCCAGAAAAATTTTAAATACCAGTAGCAGCACATGGATGGTTGAGAAGAGGGAGAGGGATGCCAAAGGCCAGGGTATCCAAGGTAAAACACCAGACGTTGAAGATGAAACCCATTTCCTTGCCAGGCAAGACCCCCTTATGAGGGAACTGGGGCTGAGAGATAGTCACCTAGGATCACAGCAGAGTCAGATCTATGTCCCCAGGACCACATCAGGTTCTGAGGGTTCTGGGAGTGGGAGACAGGAGGCAGAAAGAGTAACGGTAAAAAGAGCTGGACAAGGACGGGCTCCCTGGCCATAGCCAACCCCGGACATCCTGCCTTGGCCAGAAGGGGCCTGGAAAGGAAGCAGACACAGAACAATTGGGAAAGGTCTAAAAACCACAGGAGTTTGATGAATAAAGCCAAGAAGCTGCCCAGTGATGCAATTCATGGGAGACAAAAAAGAAAGAAAAAGGAAAATAAATAAATAAAAAGAACTCTCCAGTCCTACCCGGGAGCATTCATCATTCAGCGTGACCTTCCAGGAATCTGCTGACAGACACACAGTGTTCTGTGTGACTTTCTGCTTGGGTCTTGGAATGATTGAGAAAAAGAGGAAGGCAGGGAAGGGTCTGGAAAGGGGCCGGGGGATCTGGGGGAACGGTAGGGTTGGGGAGCTGAGGGAACCCTGTTCCCAGCACTACGCGTTGTTGGGCGCCATCTGCTGACGGCGTGGGGAACTACATCCATCTCCCCGCCCAAACAAAGTTAAGCGTTTCAGAGAGAAGGTACATGTCAGAGGAGAGGAACAAAAAATTAGATTTCCACCTCTGATGAGCCACAAGCGTCCATGTACCTCGAAGGTTACATTCTTGTTAGGTGAGAATTGTTCTGCTTGTTTTACAGGTGGGAAATTGAAGTTCGGGGAGATGATTCATTTCACCAAGGGCGAGGCAACCAATGCGGTGTCATTGAAAAATCCATGCTCTTTCTGATCTCATAGAGCCTGGAATCATTCCTGGAGTATAAATGCTCTGTCAACGAATGACTGGACAAGGCTTGAATAACTGAGTCTTTTTGTAATTTTTTTTAATCCAACAGAATAAGAAAAACTAAATGCAAAAATAAGAACAGCAGCTCTGTTTGTCAGAGGCGCTCAGGAAATGCCCAGGGCTTTATCATCCTCCAAGATTGCAAACTACTTCAAAGCCTGGGAGGGACCTGATTTCTTTCTGACCTCTTCAGAGCACTGAGCTATCCTGCAGGGACCACGTCAGGAAGAAGCTCAAGCTGCACTGGGCCGCAGGGACTTGAACCCGTCCCAGGCAACGGGGGCAGCCACCCCCGAGAGTTCCGAAAAAAACACTCACTGCCGTCACAGCCTTACTCCATCCAGTCACCCCTTTTTCTCCTGTCCCAGACCAGGACCCTTCTTCCTCTCCAATGTCTGGTGGCACTCAGGCACATCTGGTCTCTTCATGCTAAGCCCTACCTACCTCTTCATCCACCACCACGCCCCCCACTCCCGACTAGTTACCACACTCAGCTTTCCTACAAACACAGAAGCATGCCTTCTATCTATACTCCTACACACAGGCAAAAATTGCACAAATCGTGGACTCCAGCGCAGAAACCTCACCATTCAAAGACACATTGGAATCTGACACATCTTTGAATCTTGGCAGTACTTTTCTTCCTCTTGTTCTCTGGCTGAGATGACTAGCCTTCTCAGACAAACTCCTATTCAACCTCCAAAGCCCATCTCCAATATCACCCCCTTTTAAGCACCACCCCTGACCCAAACTACATTCACTATTTAGTTGTTCTCTGAATACCCAGACTTTGTGCATATTTTGTATACTACCACGCATAAAGACACTTCATGGATCATGGCCTTGTCACGGTAAAGGGGCATGAGTAATTCAAGGAAGTTATGAGTCATGCCATGCAGGGCCACACAAAATGGACAGGTCATAGTGAAGAGTTCTAACAAAACATGGTCCAGTGGAGGAAATGGCAAACCACTCCAGTACTTTTTCCAGTAAGTATGTATGGATGTGAGACTTGGACCATAAAGAAGGCTGAGTGCCAAAGAACTGATGCTTTCAAACCGTGGTGCTGGAAAAAGACTCTTGAGAGTCCCTTGGACTGCAAGAAGATCAAACCAGTCAATCCTAAAGGAAGCCAACCCTGAGTATTCACTGGAAAGAGATGCTGAACTTTGACCATCTAATATGAAGAGATAACTCATTGGAAAAGACCCTGATGCTTGGAAAGATTGAAGACAAAAGGATAAGGGGGTGGCAGAGGATGAGATGGTTGGATGGCATCACCGACTTAATGACATGAATTTGAACAAACTCCGGGAGACAGTGAAGGACAGAGGAGCCTGGCATGCTGCAGCCCATGAGGTTGCAAAGAGTCAGACACAAATGAGCAACTGAACAGCAACGAAAACATAAAGCACTATCTTCATCTACACACGCCCTAGATAGAAGGAGAGAGTTAGTAAGTGTTCATTGAAAGAGTAAAGAAAAGAATGTGCCCACACTTCTTATGAACGCTGAGAAAGAGAAGAAGTATCAGAGTGGAAAGAAACCCACCTGCCATTAGCTGCTTTAGGCTCAAGCAGCTCTCAACTCCCGGGTCTGGTCTAGAGCCCCTCAGCAAAGAGGCCTGACACTCTGGAGGGGAAGGGAAGTGAGAGGCTCCCAACTTGTAGAAGAACAAGGAACAGCTAGTCAGAAAAAAAAAAAAAAAAAAGACCCTCAGGTCAGCTACATGTCAGCAGTATTGAGATCTAGAAGCTTCTGCATCAACTCAGCTCCTGTACAAACCTGGTCCAGCCCTGGGCACTCCTTTTTGTGCTTAGGCTCTGATCTCTCTTGATATTTACCCAGCATATGGGATTTGCTGAGTGCCTAGGCTAGGAAACAGCACTGTAATTCTTTCCTAATTGGACGCTTTAAAAATAAGAGGACAGGGACTTCCCTGGTGGTCCAAGGGTTATGACTATGTCCTTCCATACAGGGAGCCTAGGTTCAATCCTCGGTCAAGGAACCAGATTTCACGTGCCCCAACTAAGAGTTCAAGGAGATTGAAGATTCCATGAGCTTCACCTAAGACTCGGCATGGCCAAATAAGGAAATAAAACTAAAATTTTTTTTTAATACTATGTTTAAAAAAAAAAGACAAAAGGACCAAAACCAGTGGTAAACCTGCTCGTCTGAGACTCTCACCCCTGCCCCAAGGCCCTGAGTCCTAGATGACAGTGACTCCCCACAGAGGGGCAGAAGGGCACCAACAGTTAGTGACCATCCGTGAGCAGCAGCCACTTGACCTGCACAAGCGACTTTAAAGTAAATGCCATCTTGCTTCTCTGGCAGCTGAGGACAGAGGCTCAGAGAAGCAGAGGAACCTGCCTAGGGGACCCAGCTGGTCAGTGAGGCAGCCGGCCTCACACAGGGTCTGACTGCAGAGCATCACTCACCCCAACGTGGACAGCCCCCCACAGATCCTGGGGGCTGAGGACCAGGTACAGAGACAATGGCCTTCCTTATCTGCTAAATGACCCCCTTTCAACTCTTTACCTCACGTGGGAATGACAAAGCGTTTGAGGGAAACTTGGGGCTTCCCTGATTAGCTCAGTTGGTAAAGAATCTGCCTGCAGTGAGGGAGATCCCCGTTCAATTCCTGGGTCGGGAAGATCTGCTGGAGAAGGGATAGGCTCCCCACTTCAGGATTCTTGGGCTTCCCTGGTGGCTCAGCTCGTAAAGAATCCACCTGTAATGCGAGAGACCTGGGTTCGATTCCTGGGTCAGGAAGATCCCCTGAAGAAGGGAAAGGCTACCCACTCTAGTATTCTGGCTTGGAGAATTCCATGGACAGTCCATGGGGTCTCAAAGAGTCAGACAGGACTGAGCGACTTTCACTTTCGCTTTCCAGGAAGCACAGAGAGGAAGGCAGCCGCTGAAGTCTGTTCTTCCCTGGACGAGCAAGCACATCCAGGGTGGGCCAAGTGAGGCTGTCCCAGGGAGGCGAGGCCTGGCTGGCCCTCCCACCCACGGCACCAGGGGCAAACCAGCGCTGCCCACCTCCCGACTATGGGGCAGCGCCTCGGGCCTTGGGAGTGTAACGCTGGGTCAGGGTTGCAAACAGGGGCACCACCACTTTTTCACCAAAGCTTGGCCAAGGCAGAGAAGTGAGAAGATCCCATATTACAGGATGTGAAGCTAAGATTCAGGCTAGCAAACCCTTGATCAGCCTTCCTCAACAGTATTGTCATGGAGCGAGGCAGAAACACTCGCTGTCTGAGCCAGACAGTGCCTGGCTATTGCAATACAAAGGCAAAGACCCACCAAGTGATGATTCTTAGAGCGGAAACAAAGGACACATCGAAATGGCAGGACCTTCCCTCTGGGAGAGAAAGATGCCAAGAGGTGGCAGGGATATTCACACCATTATTTCCCATTTGTTTATTTATTAACAAAAGGGCAGTTATATTCTGAAGCAATGGGGTTGGGACTTCAACATATATGAACTTGAGAGGTTATAATTCAGCCCATAACCCCTAGGTTATCAAGAAGCAACTTCCCATGGATAAAGAAAAAGAGGCTGGAATATCATTCAACCATAAAAAAGTAGAAAACATTGACATTTGCAGCAAAGTGGATGGACCTGGGGCTTCCCTTGTAGCTCAGCTGGTAAAGAATCCGGCTGCAATGCAGGAGACCTGGGTTAGATCCCTGGGTTGGGAAGATCTCCTGGGAGAAGGAAAAGGCTACCCACTCCAGTATTCTAGAGATTATTGTATTAAGTGAAGTAAGTCAGAGAGAGGAGGACAAATATCATATGATCTTACTTATATGTGGAATATAAAATATAATACAAATAAATCTATTTACAAAACAGAAATAGACTCACGCACATAGAAAACAAACTTACGGTTACCAAAGGGGAAAAGAGTGGAAGGATAAGTTAGGAGTCTGGGATTAACAGATACACACTACTAATACATATAAAATAGATAGACAATAAGTATTTACTGTGTAATACAGGGAACAATATCCGGTATCTTGTATTAACCTATAGTGGGAAATAATCTGAAAAAAAAAAAATATATATATATATATATGTAGAACTGAATCACTTTGCTATATGCATGAAAAGAAACCACAATATTTTAAATCAACTATACTTCAATTTTTTTAATGAAATTTAAATTGCTTTAAAAAAAAAATCTCCCCAACCCATTCACAGCAAAACTCCTCAAAGTGGTCATCCACACTCATTGCTTCCACATCCTCACTTTCATTCCTCTGAAAACGTTCTCAGGATTCTAAAGACTTCCACGGCCCCCAGATCCAAATGACCCTCGTATACAACCACCCACCAGGCATCTTACATTTAACATGAGCTAAATGGAGTTAGGGCCTTTCCTGGTGGCTCATACGGTAAAGAGTCTGCCTGCAGTGCAGGGGACCCGGGTTCAATCCCTGGGTAGGGAAGATTCCCCTGGAGAAGGAAATGGCAGCCCACTCCAGTATCCTTGCCTGGAAAATTCCATGGAAGGAGGAGCCTGGCAGGCCACAGTCCATGGGGTCACAGAGAGTCGGACACGACTGAGCGACTTCACTTCACTTCAGATGGAGGTAAGTGGGCGCCTCCCTCCGCCTGGCCTCATTCACTTTATCCGCTACCACCGACTGCTAGTTTAACCCCAAACCTGGGAAACACTCTTGCTTTCTCTTCTTTTAAGCCTCACATTTAAACAAGCAATCGAAAACTGTGATTCTACCTCCAAAGTATCTCTCACATCCACCGGCTCACTATCTCCCCTGGCCCTCCCTTGGTCGAGCCTCCATCTGCCTGATCCCCGAGGTGCCTCTCTGCAGCTCATCCTTCCCACAACAGTCGCCCTTAAAATACCTCGGGGGCTTCCCTGTGCTCTTAAAATCCACTTCTCGCCATGGCTCAGGTAGGCCCCAAGTAACCGGCCTCCCGCCATTTCCTCTATCATGTCCCTCCAGCTGCTGCCACATTCACCTTCTTTCACTACTCTAAACACACGTGGCTCCCTCCAGCCCCAGGTAATATCCTGTTCCCTCCACCTGGAAAGCCCTTTCCCCAGCTCATGTGATGGAAGACTTGCTCTCAACCTCAAGGCTCAACTTCAGCACAGACCTTAGCTGGACCCTTCACCAAAGGAATGACCCCACCCCCTCCCCAGCCGGACCCTGCAGGGATTCTGCCTCACCTCCAAGCAGCTCCTTTTAGAGCATCCCCTTGCCCATGCTGTTACCGTCTGTACTTCAACCACAAGGGCAATGCCAAGGCAGCAGGGCCTTCTCTCCCATCACTGGACCAGCAAACAGAAGGAGCCACAGCTGAGAGGAGGCGCCAGCAGATGTGAATGGAACTGAGGTCTAAGTGTTCACACAGCATCACCCTGGACAAACACCCGGCCAGACCTCAGAACACGCAGGCCATTCCGAGCAGGCGTCTGAGGAGGACTTCAGTCCTGACCACCTGAGATGCATTCCCCCACTTCCCAGCTTTCAGGGAAGAGCCGCTCAGCCAAAGACCTCTGTCTTTGCAGGGGTCCCTGCTCCCTGCCCCCAACAATCAGGACAAGAATCTTCTCCGTTGCTTGGTCTCGCTTTTCTCCCTAGGACCCTCCATTAGCTCCTTATCACCTACAGGCACTTCAGGCCATTGTATCCAGCCCCACCGAGCTCACAGAGCCTGCACTCCAGGTACACAAACCCCAAGACCCCCACATGCCCCACCTTTAAGCCCTCGGTTACATTTTTCTCCCAGCTTGGATTGCTTGCTTGCTTTTATCTACTTCTCTAGACTTAAGCACTTCTTCCAAGCTACTCCACACCTGTGTATTGATATTTCCCTTTCAAGTCTCTTCCATCAATTCTCTTGGATTGATAGATACCAGTTCACCCCACTAGAGGGTTGTAAGACCCTCTAACACCAAGCTAAAGTTATTAATAGCATGTGAAAACCAGAGAAAAAGGTCACGGCCAGGGCAGGACAGCTGAATAAGATGCCATAGAATGAGGTGGAAGTTGATATGGGAAAAGAACTGAATTTGGAGTCGGATGGGGACCAAAGTTCAAAATTCACCTTTGACACTTAACAAGGCAGGTTTGACCAAGCCACTTGCCTTCATCTCTAAGCAAGATCATGAGATAAATGAAAGTGTTAGTTGCTCAATCATGTCTGACTCTTTGCAACCCCATGGACTGTAGCCTGCCAGGCTCCTTTGTCCATGGAATTCTCCAGGCCAAGAATACTGGAGTGAGTTGTCATTCCCTTCTCTGGGGATCTTCCTGACCCAGGGATCAAACCCAAGTCTCCCATATTGCGGGCAGATTCTTCACCATCTGAGGCACCAGAGGTGATTAAATGAGACCATGTAAAATACGTGGTGCCCAATGAGAGTCAATAATTGCCCAGCCCCTCCTCCATCCCCAGGACTCTGCTATGAGTCACCTCAACGCTTTGTAGCCTCTCTGCCTCTATCTCCTGTTCTCAGCTCTGACCTGAAACTCTTGGATCTGAGGGATGCATTTTGGATATCACGCCAGCCTTCCCCAGCCTAGCTCCATCCATAGGCTTCACTGTCCTAGCCTTACCCTTGCTCACCTCCCCTGATGTTGGCAATCACATGAGATTTCAAATTTCAGACTCAGGTTCAAGTTCCAACTCTGCCACTCATGGGTCATCTGCTCTTAGACTCAGTAAAACATGTCTTCACAGGATGGCATTTATCCCCTGACCAGCCCTGGTTTAACCCTCTGGCTGACGTGTGAACGTGCTCTGTGACCTGCAGACTCTATGCTCACCATTGTTACTTGGAAGCCAGGAAAGACGTTTTCTCCACAATTCTTCTCATATCTATGAAAATTAGGGTACTTGGCCGAAATTATAGACCACATCCTGTTGGACGATAGCAAGTGAAAGTTGCTCAGTCATGGCTGACTCTTTGTGACCCCATGGACTACAGAGTCCATGGAATTCCCCCAGGCCAGAATCCTGGAGTGGGTCACCTTTCCCTTCTCCAGGGGATCTTCCCAACCCAGGGATCAAACCCAGGACTCCCACATTGCAGGTGGATTCTTTACCAGCTGAGCCACAAGGGAAGGTATATTGCATGATACCTTAGGATAATTTATCTCTCTGCCACTCTACCTTGGGTTTCTTCTCTCTGTCTTCCCCTATGGAAGCACAGAGAAGATGCTCAAGAGTTTGTCATTGGAGTCAAGGACTCACAGACTAAATGACTTCAGTTCACCAAACCTCTCTTCCAAAATCTCTGGGCCCATTTCTTCATCTGCAAGATGGAGAGCATATGACTCCATGAGGCAAATGTAGTAAAAGTTCTCTTCATCCCTCTCCATCTCACTTTCCTTCTGGAACTCTCCTCTGGACAGGCGCCCCACCCCCACCCAAGCACCAGTTGTTTTCCTCCTGGTGCAGCCTTTGTCCAAAGGAAAGACTGTAGATGAATGACATGTTCTGTGTGTGAGCTTGTGATCATATCGACGCCTTACCAAGCATCTTATCAGGTATAGTTCCTGTGACTTAACCTGACGGTTCACCTGTCCAGAAATATCTATACCCTCGAAGAGAAGCAGTCACTTAGGTTTGGGGGCTGAAGGAGATTAGAACCCTAAAGATCGCCAGCGGTGAAAATCCAGATTCTGCAGTGACAGATAGGAAGCAACTTTCTTCCAGGCAAATACACATCCCAGAGGGACATGGTCAAGAAGAGACTGTGATGGAGACTTCCTTGGTGGTCCAACAGCTAAGATTTCACGCTCCCAAAGTAGGGCCCCCCGGTTCGATCCCTGGTCAGGGAACCAGATCCCACACGCTGCAACTAAAAACACCCTGCGTACCACCACCACCACCACCACCATCACAACAACAACAAAGATCCTGTGTGCCACAACAAAGACCCAGGGCAGCCAAATAATTAAACACATAAACAAATTTTTAAAAAACAAGCTATGATGTTTTCCATCCATCTAAATACCTACTGGGGTACAATTCAAGTCCAGCCACTTCCTAGTTCTACTGACTGAGGATAAGTTAATTTAGCCCCTTTTTTCCTTACCATCTGTAAGACGGTGATAATAATACCTATTTAAAGGATTACTGGGATGATTAGAATAATTAAATAGATATATTAAAATCAATAGAAGAAATAGATACAATAACTAAATACATGGAATAATTAGATATAGAAACCCATTCTATGATAAGTAAGTTATTTGCCTGCATAATAAGTACTCAATAGGAGTTGAGCTCAGTCGCTCAGTTGTGTCTGCCTCTTACCACCCATGGACTGTAGCCCACCAGGTTCCTCTGCCCATGAAAATTTCCAGGCAAGAATACTGGAGTGGGTGGCCATTTCCTACTCCAGAAGTACTCAATAAATGAAATTAAACTTAGTGTCTGGACTCAAAACTTATTTTTCATGTGACTTGGGTCAGGATCTTTCTTTCTGCACTCTAGAGTTTTCATCTGGAAATCAGAAACAACTCCCTCCAGCAACCCTGTGATGAATGTAATATGACGTCAGAGATGGGATGCCAATCAAACCTGCCAGGGAGGCAAAACATAATTTCCTTCCACAGGTTATCGATTGGGCAGGAGCTGGGGAGGTCAAGGAGCTGAGCTCACACATCCCTCCTTCCTTGCAGCACCGGGAGCCGCGGAGCTAGCTGCTCAGATTTGATTCTGGGACTCCTCTTGAGCCCCCAAGCAATTCTTAGAAGCCACCCAACTTGTGATGTTCACCACATCTACTATGTGCTAGGCTCTGAGATAACTATTTCCTGGCTTCATCCTGGGCCAGCTCCAGACAGCAGAAGCTCTGTGAACAACGAATGTATCCCCAGGATCCGGGGAAGCCTCCCACCGAAACAGATCATCCCTTCTGGGGCCGCAGGCACCGTTTCAGGGCAGTGCACGGAACGCAGCTGCAGCTGGAGGCCGGCCAGGCCAGTGCACACTTGCCTGATCGTGTCAGAAACCAGTGGGAGAAACATGACCCGCTCTGAGACTCACAAAGCTGCCAGGTCAGCCCCCTCTCCAGGTGCTGCCCCTGGGGAACCTTTCAGGGGCCTTTCAGGACAGCCAGCAGCGCTGTTCCTAATGCATTCCCTGCGGGGCTTCTGGACCTTCCCACGGCTCTGCTTTCAGCATTTGCTTCAATAAATTAGTAAATGGAATTCAGGTAACAGCGATAATAGGTGAGGCCTTGAAAGGAGCTTACCTAGCCACCTATTTTAGTTCCATTTTCATTGTGTGAGGCCACCCTCCCACCTGTAGTCAGCAGCAGCTGTCGTTGGTAATAGGTACAATCTGTCCTCTTCCCAGATAAGAGCAGGGAATCATAGACTCTGGAGCCAGAAGGAAATGTAAAATTCACCTAACCTGGTGGTTCTCAGACTTTAGGTTATATTCAAACCACCTCTTCCAAAAGGTCTGGGGAGACCAACAGCTGCAGCCTGAGCCCTGAACGTCTGATTCCAAAGGTTTGGGGGTGGGGCCCGAGAACACAGATTTCTAATGAGTTACCATCACGGAGGCTGATGCTGCCCTTGGAGAACTGTGGGCCAGTCCATCAGTTATTACCTTGATGCTGGAGCAACAGGAGCCCAGGGAGGGGAAGGGACTCTCCAGAGGTGACACCAGGCGTGCAGGAGGTGGGGCGCAGACTTCTGACAGGCTCGGCAGTCTTAGCCCACCCACCCTGGTCCCTTCAAGCTTGTTTTTGCTGTATAATCACCAGGGATGATCTGGTCTCTACCACTGGAAACTAGTGACAGAAGTTAGGGTAGGGATGGCCTGGGGTCTATCTGATGTGTTTTCCAAAAAAATGGTCCCCAGATTTCTCAGTGGAGAAAAGAGATAGGACAATGGGACGGGTTAACGCTCAGGGTGGCTAGGCTGGGGGCAGTGGGCAGGGAAGACCCGATGGGCAAGACCCATTCCAGGCCCCACCCCCACAGTCCGCTGGCCAGGCTCCAAGCTGCATAAGAGATTCCCAGTCTCTGTTTCTTTCTCTGCTCGTCTGTCCCTCTGTTTTCCACAGACCAGCATGGCTCAGGGAAGCCTGTCCCACAGCAGATCAGAGCCGCTGAAGAGAAATATCCTTATAACCTTTGTGCAGGGAAACTCAGCCCAGCTCTGGCACCAGCTTTGGGTTCGAGTCCAGGTCCATTACACACACAGCCTTCACTCTCCTCACCTTGAGCATGAAGTTACAATCAGCACAAAGTCCTTCTCATGTTGCCTGATACAGAGCAAGTGTTCACGTCACCATTCCACCCCATCGTTCTAACCCCAGTGATGACTCCGCAGGTGTTTATCCAAACTGAAGACCATCCCACAAACAGAAAAACAGCAGGGAATTAGAGATGCCGTCTCTGATCAGCTGAAAACTCTGGAAAATGCCTTCAGAGGCTGTTTTCCTGAGCTGACGGGAGCTGGTCCATTCAGGCCGGAGGAAGGGTCTGCCAAATTTTCTGAGGGCTCTTGAGGGTTTGCAAGAGCCTTTGAGTCAAGCCCACTTTCAACCTCCATCACGTGTCCCCCATATTCAGGACCAGCAGCAACTGAACCACTGAGGCCAGAGTCAGTCTTTAGCAGGAGTTAAACATAAATCTTTAAGCTACTAGGTCCAGAGATTTTTTTAAAAAGAGCTACAAACAAACCAAAAAACCAGATGGAACCGGCTGGGACCAAGATGGCAAAGAATCTGACCTTGAACAAACCCCGTCTCATTATACACTGACTTGACTATAAAGCATACTCACACCTGCCACGGGTCGGACAATAAGGACCAATAAGGATAAAAGGAGTGATGCCCCTTCCCTCAAAAAAGCCTTGCCCCTTCCCAGCAGACTAATGCATGGGCCTCCCCTGTCATTAGCCTCACTCCTCCTCCCTTTTTCTTTACTCTTAATTAAATTCCTCTTGCCACGCGGGTGAGAAATTGATCTGCGACCTTAGTTCCCACTTCTCCATCTTTTGGCCACTGAATAAAGCCTGTGCAGCATCGATCTTGGCTTCCATTTCATTATTCCAACAGCTCGAACCCAAAGGGAAAAAGAACTGTTTCCTCGGAGGCTGGGTGCCTTGGCCAAGCTTAGGGGCGGAGCAGAGTCCATACGATTTAATTAGGTACCAGCTTAGCCAGGGAAGAAATGACCTGTGGGAGAAAAACAGAACATGGTAAAATCCAGTGACTGTATGACCGTGGTTTAGCAATTCAGCATAGCAACTAGGATATATGAATGTGGTCCTTTGACTTCAGTCTTTCCCTGACTTGGGTATGAGTTTGAGTAAGCTCTGGGAGTTGGTGATAGATGGGAAGCCTGGAGTGCTACAGTCCATGGGGTCTCAAAGTGTCAGACACGACTGAGCGACTGAACTGAACTGAACTGACTTGGCTTTTTATGTTGCAACTACTCTTTGGACTTCCCAGGCGGCTCAGTGGTAAAGAATCCATCTTTCAGTGCAAGAGACTTGCATCTCTTGCATCTAGGATTGGTGCTAGAATAAATATAGGTTCAATCCCTGGGTCAGGAAGATCCCCTGGAAGAGGAAATGGCAACCCACTCCAGTATTCTTGCCTGGAGAATTCAATGGGCAGAAGAGCCTGGCGGGCTACAGTGCATGGGGTCGCAAAAGAGTCACACACAACTGAGCACAGCACAGCTGTTTGTCCAATCTATGTATAATAATTCATTAAATAGTAACAGCTAATACTTACAATGCACTTAGTAGGTGCCAGGAACTGCTCCAAATGTTCACAAACATTAACTCATTGATTCAATCTGCACAGACTACAGGTATCATCTCCATTTGAAAGGCGAAGATGCTGGGACCTTCCTGGTGGTGCAGTAGCTGGGACTCCAAGCAATACCACAGGGCCCAAGTTCAATCCCCTGGTCAGGGATCTAGATCCTGCTCACCGCAACATGCCACAACGAAAGACCCCAAGGGCCAAAACTAAGACCCAGTGCAGCCAAATAAACAAATAAATATTTTAAAAATAAATTATAAAGGTGAAGATGCTGAGACACAGAGAGGTTGGAGCAATTTGACCAAGGACACAGTTAATGAGCCCAGTCGGTGTGGCTGACTGAGTCACTGCTTTGAACCACTGCTTACATGCCCTGGGCCACCCTCCCAGGACCCAGCTATCCCTGTGCATGTCACAGGAATTCATAGTCATTGATGTACCTGTTCACCTGCCTCTTTGTCACTTCAGCCACCAGTCTAAAGCTCTCCTGATTCCTTGGTGACTTAGGGTAAAGAACTCTCCTGCCAACGCGGGAGACCCAGGTCCAATCCCTGGGTTGGGAAGATCCCCCTGGAGAAGGACATGGCTACCCACTCCTGTATTCTTGCCTGGGAAATCCCATGGGCGGAGGAACCCACTGGGCTACAGTCCATGGGGTCTCGAAAGAGTCAGACATTTTTAACCACTAAAACGACACAACGACCCTGGGATGTAAGGCTCAGAGAACCGCACTCTGAAAAGGAGACTCGGGGACAGCCTCTAGTGGACTGACAAAGTTTATTATCTAACTGTGAGGTTTTATAATTTTCAGGGAATAGAGCATAAGGCTGACTTGCACGTAGCCATTCCAGATAAACATTAAAGCATTCAAGCATAAAATACAGTTCCCACCGCCCAAGACATAACATAGCTTTGGCGAAACTCTAAAGGAGTCTTATCATGAAACAACAGTAGTTGCTCTCAGAAACAAGTGGTCAGAAGGAAGTCTTCGAACGCCTCAAGGCCAGGCATATTGACCCTTCGTCATCAGCCTTGGGCACTCAGTGAATGCTCATAATCCTTTGTTTTGCTCAGCCCAGCTTTCAACCTTCGTCATGAGTGAGTGGAGCAAATACATTTTCAATATTTGCTTAAAGCCTTCCACCTCCTCTATACTGGGATGTGCTCATGGTGTGGTCGTTAGCTATGTGTTAGCCTGGCATGTGCCTGGTGTCACAGACCTTCAGCAAATACTGAGGGACAAACGTAGGAGTTAAGAGATTATGGGAGAGGGAATTCACATATCTGTTTGAAAAAAATACAGTACAAGGGGACTTCCCCGGTGGTCTAATTGTTAAGACGTAGAGGGTATAGAGATTGCAAGTTCAGTCCCTGGTCAGGGAGCTAAGATGCCACAGGTCTGGAGGCCAAAAACCAAAACATAAAACAGAAACAACACATTGTAACAAATTTGATGGTCTACATTTAAAAAAAAAAAAAACTTAAAAAAATACAGTACAAGATCTAATAGTGACTGAAAGAATTTTTTTGTATGTCAGAAAATTTTTATATATGTTATCATTTTCACCTGCAAAACACCAGTGAAGAAATATCAGTTCTGTTTTACAGATGAGGAATGAAGGGGTTAAATAACGTGCTTAAAGCCATTATTCCAGGAATCCCCAGGGTCAGAAAAAACTTGTAGAGGTCTCTAAAATGAGAGGGAAAAAAACAAACAAACAGATTACTAGGTGTTCTTTTTGGAGCATCCTTTCACCGTATGTAAACCTGTGCTTCTCTGTGCTGTTTACTACTCCGTGAACTGTAGAAAACTGATAGTAAAGGCAGACAATACTTGTCCCTGGAAATGCAAATGAATGTGGGTCCTCGGAGATGCAACTGATTATTGCCCCAGGGACACTGCATTCTTTTGCATCTATTTGCAAATTCATTCCCCAATTCCTGCCTCCCTGTGCTGTGCGTTCTTTGAATTCTCCATTGAACCTGTTTCTACATTTTACTGGTTTCCTTGTTAACGAGTTAAGTAAAATTCTTAGCATGTATTCATTATATATTTCCATGAGAGTTTTGATTTTCCCTTTATTTTAATTTTAGCACCAATTAGTATTCAAATCCATGTTTGTTGGTTCTTTCCAATTAATTATACACACATGTACACACACACACACACACTTCACTGCTGATCACAAGTTCTTTATCATTAAGCTTTCTGTCAAAGGCAAACTAAGCTTGGCTAAAATGTCAAAACAACACATGTTTAAACAGGCCTTTTGAAAACTGTATTTTTCAGAACTTCCCTATGGTTCGTCCAGCTGTTGAAACTCCACATTTTCATTGCAGGGGATGCAGGTTCAATCCCTGGTCAGGAAATTAAGATTCCACGTGCCACGTGATATGGTTGAAAACTTTTAAGAATGGTGTTTTTCAGTATTGTCTATTAAGGACTGAACTGGAAAGGTTTGACTGGGTGATATGGCAGGTCGCTCTCAGGGGCAGCTCTGGGTTCCCACTATAGTATTATCCTCTTCTTTATTCTGGGCATTTTTTGTTTCTCTGCTTACCTCCCTCCACCTCCACACAATCCCCAGGGCCTGAACCATGTATTTTCTACTGTCCTTCCTATGCTACACTGTGGCCCAGAGCACAGCAGCACATGGTCAGGGCAAAAATCCAGGTTGGATTCAACCGAGTTGCATTGAACTGGATCAGCCTCCAAAGTCTACCCAAGAATTCTTATCTTCCCGGAAGCTGGCTCGTAGAGAACCGTCTTCCAGAGACACTATTCTGAGAAAACAGGGGAATCCCACATCTTTTATTTTCCCTATAAGGCGACCAGATTTTCAAAGCAGGAAAAAAATGGCTGCTGCCATCAGAGACCCTGGGCTGACAGACTCGGTGCCCCTATCCACACGTATACACTCTAACTGAGGCAGCGTGGCTTTAATGGAACAAATCCTGTAGCCGCCTCCCAGCTCAACCCCTAGCTACATCACCAGTGCTGCTCTGAGTTTCAGCTTCATCAACTGCGAAGATTAATTTTTATGCATCAACTTGCCTAGACTATGCTTGGTGACCAGACATTCAGTCAAACACCAGTCCAGATGTTGCTGTGAAAGTATTTTTTAAGATGTGATTAACATTTAAATCGGTAGACTTTGTTAAGCAGATAACTCTCCGTAATGTGAGTGTTCCTTTATTCAATCAGTTGAAGACCTTCAGAGGAAAAGACTGAAGTCCCCTGAGGAAGAAAGACCTCTGCTTCCAGAGAACCTCTGTACTTGAGCTACATCATCAGCTCTTCCTCGGGTCTCCAGCCTACCAGCCCGCCCTGCAAGTTTCAGACTCGCAGCCCCCACTATGGAGTGAACCACTTTCTGTTTCCTTCTTTCTCTTTCCCTTCTTCTCCCTCTCCCCTCTTTCTCTTCCCTTCTCTCTCCAAATTGAAAAAAAAAAAAAAAATTAAATGACAGTCCAGGGATGAACCTGCAGAACTGGGCTGTCTTGTATGTCATAGAACAATAAGAAATCACTTTCAGAAAACCTACCTTACTTGGCTGAAGTCCTCCTGCAGGAAAATGAAAGGACAAAGGGAACCATAAAGCATCACAGTGAATCCTCTGATCTCTGCTCTGTGTAACCACCTCACTCCCAACAGGTATCTGCATCTCTGGCTAGAAAAACGTAAAACTTAATCCAACCAGTTGGAGGAGGAAATGGCACCCTGTTCCAGAATTCTTCCCTGAAAAATCCCTTGGACAGAGGAGCCTGGCGGGCTGCAGTCCATGGGGTTGCAAAGAGTCAGACACGACTGAGCTCACATATACACACAATACCTCCGGGAGAGTGGATAGTTGCCTGGCATGAGGTGGTATCATGGAGAAGGAAATGGCAACCCACTCCAGTGTGCTTGCCTGGAGAATGAATCCCAGGGACGGGGGAGCCTGGTGGGCTGCCATCTCTGGGGTCGCACAGAGTCGGACACGACTGAAGCGACTTAGCAGGTGGTATCAAATCCCTAATTCACCTGTAATGTTGCACAACTGAAAAAGGAAAGATGATTTACAAGAACGTGATCTCTTCTGAGGAGCACTTTACCAACCCCAGAAAGGTCAATGACTGGGTTGTTGGGAAAGTCCTTGAATGTCTTACGTCACCCACGGAACCCAGGCTATTCCACCTGATCAAATGCAGGCTGAAACCATAGCTTGGCTGCTGCCTCCAAGGCCCCGGACGCATTCACGGGACTTGTTTCCAACTGCATTGTGTCTATGAGTCAGCCATCCTCCTGAGGGGATGTCACTCCCCAAGGTGTGACTTCCACCCTCTCAGCTCCTACCACTATTCTGAATGTATTGCCAAAGACTCTGAAATGGGAAAGAACAGACATAATCATTAATTCCAGGACCACATCTCTCTCTTTTCTGAAAATTCACCCTCGTTCTATTTCACTTTGTATATGAATTCAAACATATTGTCTAATACAACCCAGGAGAGACTGCCCACTGAGCCCAAATATACATTAAAGAAGGCTCTCGAATACAGACACTGAAAATTGTTTCCCATTTCTGAATTTCCAGACAGGAACTAAAGGCCAGAAATTGAAGTCTAACATAATCTCCCTTCAAGTGTCTCATTCTGCTCAGGATTAGAGAAAGAGGTCCTGACGGAAGTAGCTTTTGGATGGGTTTATTCTGAAGTTGCTGCCTCCTAAGCTCCTTCCAATGGAACAAATGTGATTTTTTTTTTTAAACACCTGCAAAGGGGCAGATGTCCAATGCCAAGTCTCTCATATACCCCCAGTTTCCCAAAGATCCATGAACCACAAGATTATCTCAGTACCACCCTTACACCCACATGCGTTAGAAAACCCTAGCAAATTCCTAGCCCTGTGAAAACTATGGTGACGAGACCAGTTCATTGCAGGGTTCAGAGCTCAGCCAAATGCCATTACAGATTTCAAAAATGTCTGTGAGAGAATAAAAGGAAAACATATGGAAAATGTTCAGTATGTTTGGTTTCAACTTGAGTAGAAGCCCCGTGAGTCTGGCCGGTTGTTTGCCCTGTTTTTTGTTTTTCCCAGAAACACAAATTCAGCAGGAAGCTTTCACCTTTGAGGAGGCTCATGGTGATGGCTACACATAGGCTGCTCTTCAGAAAGTGACATTTGAGACACTGCCATCTTCCCGAAAATTTGAAACACGTGAAGTCTCCGAACTTATTGGAAGCTCCCTTCTGCCTCTTAAAATCGCTTCATTTCTGTCTCCTCAGATGTTCTCGGCACCCCCATGCTGAACCCTGTATCCGCTCTGTCTCCGCTCCCTCCTGTCAGCAGAGCACACCACATTTATTTTTAGCATTTTGTTTCCTGATAATTCATTTTGAGTTTTTTTTTCTCTGCGTTACTCAAGAAGATGAAATATCCCTCATTAAACAACTCCTTTCCCCAGCTCACAAAGGTCTTTATCTTTTGTAGATAATATCCACCACCATCCACTGTGGTTGAACCCACAGTCTGGGTCTTTCAAACCTCCAATAATCAGAATTTATGATCTAAGCACTTCCGAGCAAACTGACCACCTCTTCCCCCGGAGGATGGAGATTCAGAGACAGATTCAGTCGGTCTGGGGTCGGACTTACACATCAGTGACGTTTAAAACATCCCCCTCATAAATTTAATTTAAAAAAAAACAAAAGAAAAATAAATAAATAAATAAAAAATAAAACATCCCCCTCAATTAATTCTAATAACCCACCAAAGTTGAGCAGCTTTTATGGTAAGGCCTCAAAGATTCTCTGCTCTGAGACTTCTCACCAGCGTCAGCCACAGCTGTAATTCTGTGGGAGGCACGCAGCTGCGGCCTCGGCTCAGGACAAGGGAGGCCCACAGGTCTGGCAAAACTCTGCCTCCCCGCCAAGCATCTCCTGTTTATGTAAAAACTCACAAAGCTTATGCTCAAAGATTCCCAGCGAGAATGCACCACAAGTATCTATTACTCCTCCTCCATCCTGCATGAGGAACTCATAGGCATAGAGGAAACAATTGTCAGGTTTTTTAAGAACCTGAACAAGCAAGGAGAGATCCAACCAGTCCATCCTAAAGGAAATCAGTCCTGAATATTCACTGGAAGGACTGATGCTGAAGCAGAAACTCCAATACTTTGGCCACCTGATGCAGGGGTGACTCATTGGAAAAGACCCTGATGCTGGGAAAGATTGAAGGCAGGAGGAGAAGGGGACGACAGAGGATGAGATGGTTGGATGGCATCACCGACTCGATGGACATGGGTTTGGGTAGACTCCAGCAGTTGGTGATGGACAGGGAGGCCTGGCATGCTGCAGTCTATGGGGTCACAAAGAGCTGGACACAACTGAGTGACTGAACTGAACTGAACTGGACAAGGTGTCCACAAACCCTTCTCTCCTAGAACAGGAGAAGAGCTGGGATGAAGATGGCCTGGATCTGAGCTCAGGTGAGACGCTACCCACCTCTCCACCAGTGTGAAGATGCTGTGTGCCTGCTTGGCCAGCCTTGGATTCAAGAGTTTGAAAGAGTCGGGCACAGAAGTTGGGGGCCCACCACCCTGCACACATTATTAGAGCTGTGCCCGGGGCAGGGGGTTATCAGAGAGGGTCTGAGAGGGTCCGAGAGTTGCTTGACCCAAAAGTGAGTCCTGTCCTGGCTCCGGGGTCCTCCCTGAGCAGACCAGCCCCTTCCTCCTCCGGGAGTTTAGGTCTCAGGGGATGGACAGACTTCCAGGGGAGGGGAGACGGGAGCAGCATTGTGGGGGCCGGCGGGCAGCGGGTGGGCAGGGCCCATGTCAGAATCTCTCCTGTCCACCTCCTTGGAGACAAAAAGCTTGTCCAACTGGACACATTGCCTGCAGTTCAGGCTGCCAGGTGGGGAGTCCTTGGGGCTGAACCAGACAGACATCTCGGGCTGACTCTATCTGCAGGATTCCTGGGCTCGTCCTGTGTGCCTGGGCTCCCAGTCCTGTGGGGGCACCTCCAGCACTCAGGTTCACGTCAGACCTCAGAAGTTCTCCCGAGTGCCCCCAGGCACCCCTGGTTCCCTCTCCTTCATGCCGTGTTGCTGCCATGCTCAGGGCCTCAGCCTCCCCCCGCACCCCAGGGGCTGCCCCATCCTCTCCAGTGAATCCTTTGGGCTCAGCCTACCCTCTGGCCCGTGAACGCTGCTGCCGCCGTGACCCCCTCCCTTCATTCAAATAGCCTGCACTTGCGCATGAGACGAGGCCAGACCCTCTGACCTGGCTACACCTCTTGACAGTGTCTCGACACACTCCTAACCCCTCCTCTAACCACATCAAGTTCATGAAGCTCCTCCCAGCCCCATGCCTCCCCTGCTTTCCAGGTAGAAAAAATGCAGGCGTCACTGGGGACTCAGTGCAGGCACCTGCGCCCGAGGAGACCTTCCTCTGCCTGCACACTCACCGCCCCACCCCCACCCCCGAGGTACACTTGACTCTCTCCCCACGCTGCTCCCCACGCACACCCATCCCTGGCCCTGCCCCACCTCAGCACACGGTTTCCTTCTGGTGGGGGGCTGCTGCACGGCACGTGGGATCTTAGTTCCCTGACCAGGAATAGAAACCAAGCCCCCTGCTGTGGAAGCACGGAGTCATAATCAGTGGACCACCAGGGAAGTCCAGCACAGGACTTTTTAAAATTAATTTCTTTAATTGGAAGCTAATTTCTTTACAATACCGTGGTGGTTTTTGCCACGCATTGACATGAATCAGCCTTGGGTGTACATGTGTCCCTCAGTTCCAAACCCCCCTCTCACCTCCGTCCCCATCCCATCCCTCTGGGTTGTCCTAGTGCATGAGCTTTGAGTGCCCTGTTTCATGCGTCAAACTTGCATTGGTTCCCTGTTTCACATATGGCAATGTACATGTTTTAATGCTTTTCTCTCTAACCATTGCACCCTTGCCTTCTCCCACAGAGTCCAAGAGTCTGCTCTTTACATCTATGTCTCTTCTGCTGTCTTGCACATAGGGTCATCATTACTATTTTTCTAAACTCCATATATATATATGCTAATATACTGTATTAGTGTTTTTCTTTCTGACTTACTTCACTCTGTATAATAGGCTCCACTTTCATCTGCCTCTTTAGAACTGACTCAAATGTGTTCTTTTTAATAGCTGAATAATATTCCATTGCATATATGTACCACAACTTTCTCATCCATTTGTCTGCCGATGGACATCTAGGTTGCTTCCATGTCCTAGCTATTGTAAACAGCAGCACATGATTTCTTAAACATCCATCTCTCCCCCGGTCACTACCTCCTCCAGTCCCCTAGTACCTGGCATTCTATTGGGCATCACCTGGCTTTCTATTGGGCATATAATAGGTCTGCAGGCTTCCCCAGTGGCTCACTGGTAAAGAATCCACCTGTAATGCAGGAGCTTCAGGAGACTCGGGTTCAGTCCCTGGGATGGGAAGATATCCTGGAGAAGGCAATGGCAAATGACTCTAGCCTTCTTGCCTGGAGAATATCATGGACAGAGGAACCTGGCGGGCTACAGTCCATGGGGTCGAAAAGAGTTGGAAACAATTGAGTGACTAACACACTATTGACTTATTAGGATGAAGATTGTATCTTTCACATACCTTTCTCATCCCCAAACCTTCTAGTATAAATGACATATTTTGTAGGTCTATAATGTTTTCTCCTCCTGAGGCTGAGAGTTGCTCTATTTTTTATTGCTCATTATTCTTCGTATGTGTTACTAATGTTCACCCTTTCCCCAAAAAAATATATTATGGGAGAAGAAAGCTTCTCAGTAACATTTTTTTCCCACTGTCAAATCTCTTTCCCTCCCCTCCACCCTTTTTACAAACAGAAAAAGAAGAAATACAACTCAGGATGAAACACTACTTCCTCTAAAGCACAGTGACCCTCTCCATCACAGGAGGCCTCGGCAGCCACCACCCGACTCCACAGGGCCGGTCTGCCGTTGTGTTTCTCTCCAATCCCCCTTCCCTAATCTATTCTCATTCCATTGTTGCTGTTCAGTCACTCAGTTGTGTCCGACTCTTTGCAACCCCATGAACTGCAGCACGCCGGGCTTTCCTGTCCTTCACCCTCTCCCAGAGTTTGCTCAAACTCATGTCCATTGTGTCAATGATGCCATCCGACCATCTCATCCTGTATCATCCCTTTTCTCCTCCTGCCTTCAACCTTTCCCAGCATCAGGGTCTTCTCCAATCAGTTGGCTCTTTGCATCAGTTGGCCAAAGTACTGGAGCTTCTATTTCAGCATCAGTCCTTCCAATGAATATTCAGGACTGATTTCTTTTAGGATGGACTGGTTGGATCTCCTTGAAGTCCAAGTGACTCTCAAGAGTCTTCTCTGCACCACAGTTCGAAAGCATCAATTCTTTATGACCCAACTCTCACATCCATACATGACTACCAGAAAAATGACTACTCATTACATTGGATAATGCTAGTTGCTATCGCAAATAAACCTCTGAATCTCAGAGGCTATCACCATAGTAACATATCTCACTCCACAAATTTCACGCACGTATTCAGCAGGCCATCTACCACTGAGTGGCTTAGTGATCCAGGTTCCTTCCATCTTGTGACTCTGCCCTGGAGACCTTTGCTTCCAGTAATGAAAAGAGACAGGGAATGTGAAAAAGGCACACCTGTGTTTTATCTGCTGTGGCCCAGAGGTGGTTCGATCACTGCTGCTTAGATTTCCACTGCCAAGATGCAGTAGAAATTAGCCCCCAGACAAGGGGCTGGGAACTGAGGTTAGTCAGTCCCTGAGAAGCAGCTCTTTTCAGCAGTAACTCTCCAGAACTGTAGGACTCTAGAAGACAGCTAGCCACTTCTACCACACCTCCTAAGGCTCAGGGTCCCCAGATTCCCTGTCCCTGCTTCATTTTTACAGCAAGTCCAATATCAATTTTTATTTCCACCAGGGGATATTATACAGCAGGAATGTAGCAACTGAACATGAGTGTCATTCCTCTGTGTAGCTAGGCTGTTTTAACACGTCTATGGCAAACGCAGAACAGAAGGCTGGAGAGGAGCACACCATCCATTCCGTCCCCTGCCCCAGACACTGCTTCCTCAGCTCACACTGCTGTGTCCAGTCGGCAGGTCTCAGGATGCCTGGCAAGTCCTCCAGCGTAGCCTGAAAATGGTGCCTTTGGCAGGAGTGTCCATGACATACGCTCCATCGCCCACCCAAGCGGAACTGGGTCCTTGCAGATATTTTCAAATTGAAAGGTTGAGCTCTGCTTGTTGAGAAGAAAGGGCCTGGGTTTGCATCTGTTTCTGGTCAAAGCAAGAGGTGCTTACCCCATTTTTGAAAATGTGTTAGCTCTTTCAAAAGCAAAAGGCATTGTGGCACACACAGTGATTCAGCCCTGAGTAATCTGTGGAAGAGTCTGCAGGTCTTTCTCACAGCCTGTTCCCTGCTCTGGGTCCTCTCATCTCCACTAGCTCCGCCAGGACAGATGTCAGTGCCTCTCTTGTGTGCAGAGTCCAGGGCACACGGTGGAGTGACTCGGACCTTTGCCCACTTCACCGCCATCACCCCAGCGGCCACCCATACGACTGTCACTCTCGGTGGGCGCCATGGGATGGGGCCTGTTAGCACTTGAGAATATTCTGGATTTGGAGATCTGAGTTCCTGCTCTACCTTTTACTCATCAGAGGACACCAGACAAATCAGTCTCTCTGAATGTCGATTTTCTCAAGAAAACAAACAATGTAAAAAGCGATCTGAAACAGCAATGGTAACAAAATTTAGGATTGTCCCAGGTCCAAAGTACAGATACACCCATTATTTTGTGCTGTTATCTGCTCCATGGCAACCATGTAGCCCAGCAGGGAAAACGATTAAGAAACCCAGGCCCAGGTAGGACGCTAGAGCCCATAACGGAAGACCACAAGCTGACTGGTGACAGCCCACACTGTTTCAAATCAGCCTTTCTGGGCATAAACCAGGTGCCAGGCACTGGTTTCTTCCAGTAGCCATGTATGGATGTGAGAATTGGACTATAAACAAGGGTGTGTGCTGAATAATTGATGCTTTTGAACTGCGGTGTTGGAGAAGACTCTGGAGAGTCCCTTGGACTTCAAGGAGATCCAACCAGTCCATCCTAAAGGAAATCAATCCTGAATATTCATTGGAAGGACTGATGCTGAAGCTGAAACTCCAATACTTTGGCCACCTGATGCAAAGAACTAACTCTTTGGAAAAGACCCTGATGCTGGAAAGATTGAAGGCGAGAGGAGAAGGGGATGACAGAGGATGAGATGGTCGGATGGCATCACCAACTCGATGGACATGAGTCTGAGTAAACTCCGGGAGTTGGTGATGAACACAGGCCTGGCATGCTGCAGTCCTTGGGGTCGCCAAGAGTCACACAACTGAGGGACTGAACTGAACTGAGGCACTGGGATCACTGCTTTAGAAAAGAAATCTAAGAGCATGTCCTTCTGTGGGGCTCTGAATAGACCTGGGATGACAGGAGGCAAATGGAGAATTCCTGTTCCTGTCCCGTCTCCCTCTTGCTCGGCAAGTTGGGAAGAATTCAACAATGGGCGTGTGATGGCTGTCCAGAGAGCTTCCTGTGAGCCAGCTGCAGACTAGATGGTGGGGATTACACCAAGCCTCCAGAGATGCTGGAGACTCACCAAGGGGCAAGCAGGGCAGGCCAGTGAGCTAAGAATGTGCGAACACATCGCAAACTGGAAAGAGATGCACTGAGGGGTGTTACTGTAAATGCAGCCTACCAGCACCCTAGCTGAAAGGTGGGCTTAGAGGCCTGTTTTCAATGAACACATTGTCAGTGAAAATAATCAATAAACAATCTATAAGAACGTGCGTGCTGCGTGCTAAGTTGCTTCATTCGTGTCCGACTCTGGACCACTATGGACTGTAGCTCCTCTGTCCATGGGACTCTCCAGGCAAGAAGAGTGGAGTGGGTTGCCATTTCCTCCTCCAGGGGATCTTCACAACTCAAGGATCAAACCCGAGTCTCTTATGTCTCTGCATTGGCAGGCAGGTTCTTTAGCACTAGCACCATCTAGAGAGTTCTATTTCAGCCTCGCTGAGGCCAATCACCTGGAAGCCAGCTTCCAGATCACACTGAGAAACTGCTCCAGAGAAGCCTCATTTTCAGCACGTGAAACATATCTTTTATATCTTATCAAAACAAAAAATATTAATAAGAAATACATTTCTTCAAGCTGTTGTTAAAAAACAAACAGAAAAACATACCAGCACATGCAGAATGAGTCAGTAGTCCTCAGCACCTGGGAAGGGAGCTTTAGCATGTTAGGTGTCCCAGTGCTAGCGTCCCAGGAGGGGAGGTGTTTATTTTTTAAATGGACATTCTTTGTGGTCAGCAAGACCTTTTCTTCAATACTTACAGCAGATTTACAACACACACTTGGTAGGCCACAAAAAAACCTGTTCTAGTTACCATAAAATTCAGGTTATCTCATGTGTAAGCCTGAACGACTTCCGCAGACCTCAATATGCGACCATTTCTTTTATCACCATGAACAGACATAATTAACTATACAGAAGCAAACTGCCTCAAGAGAGATGTTTTATCCACAGGCCTGGGTGAGGTCCTCCCACGGACACTCAGGACATGCTCAGTTTCAATGCCTGCCCTTTTGATAAGCTCACATTTTTCATACGTTATACATCGATACCCTAAATTATTTCTTGTGTCTGATTTTTTTTTTTTGACCATGCAGTGCAGGAGAAAGGATCTTAGTTCTTCGACCAAGGATTGAATCCATGCCCCCTGAGGTGGAAACTGCATGGAATCTTAACCACTAGACCATCAGGGAAGTCCCTCAGTTTCAATTTTCTTTTTTGTACATCAGTTGATGGTTTTACGCTGTGGTAAGAGAATGCTGAATGCAGGTACGGCCGTTCAGCTGGGAGAAAAAGCCAAGCCATCTCTGAGTCCCAAGTCAAGTCCACTGTCCTCTCTCCCCACCGTACCCCCAGAGCATGTCGGGGGTATCTCAGGCACCCAGGTCTGGCTGGAGCTTTCTCATCAGCTGAGCATTGCAGGGGTGAGGGAGCTAGGAACTCAGGTGAGAAAGACGCCAATGTCCCATTCTTCCTGGATGTCAAGGTTAGATCCCTCCCCCATCTTTTCTCCAGATGCTGTGTGAACTGGGACAGACTGGGGATCTGCGGGCTGCTTGGCTCCCCCACCCCAGTTCCTGCAACAGGAAGTGCTCCTGGGAAGGGGAGGTGTCAGGCCCGGTTCCCCAGTCCCCAGGAAAGCTATCCCAGGACCCCCCGAATCCAGGCAAAGGTGCTGTACCTGGCCACTCGACAACCTCCTCTCAAAGCAAGCCAATCCATCCTTCAAAGTTTCTTAACAGCTCTGGCTCCCTAGAAACAGAATTGCCCACCTGCCTCCCTTAAAGCGCACAGGTGATAATTTAGCTTATTGGACCCTCCACCTTGTTAGAGGGACACGGTGGGAAGGAGTATGAGAGAAGCGGCTGCCTGTAGGACCTGTCCTCTCTGCTCCATCTGGCGGGTGGGATGGCTGGGCATCTGCCGCGTGACAGGGGTGCAGGCCGGCTGGAATCAAAAGCAGGAGGCAGGCTCTGTCCTCCATGGAGCCAGAGATGGGAGGAATTTTCTAGTTCAGGGGATGAAAAGAGGTATTTAAATGTCCCAATGTGACTTCAGGCAACTTCCATAATTTCAGTCACTTTGGCGAAGAAAACTGACCCACGAATGTCCATTGGATTCAGCTGTACTCCATCAGTCAGAATCCTGGAAGACAGAAGGGTGATGGGCATTCAGGGCCCAACCTCCAAGTGTGCTGATGCCTTGAGTCCCAAACGATGTCACACAATGTCCAAAAGGAGGTTTAACGGCACATCAAACACAGCCTAGGACACTGGGTTCTCCACAGTGCAATCCCTGGCTAAACACCAAAGTCCCGTTTCCAAGTCTGCGGCAGGCTTGTCCCATCAGACAACGCTCTGAGGGGACCCCATCCTGTTGGGAGAATCTGCAACAGCTTGTTAGCCATCAGTGTAGATGGAAATGGATAATAAGAACTTTTAATCACTGATTTGTAGGTCAGTGCTAATGATTGGTTAAATGATGACCACCCCACTCCCCGCCGTGCTCAAAACTTGAAAGAACAAAGTTGACAAATGAAACATAAAGCATGGATACCTCTATTATCAACCCCCAAGTGAGCATCATCTTACTGGATTTAATACATCATTTTCTACCATATAACATTCAGGTTTATTTGAATTTCACTCATGCTATAATTTTAAATGCATTTTGGTTTTATTATTATATAAGGGCTACTGCTTTCTGTTGATACATATTTAAATAAAATTATATAGAAACAATTTTATTCAACATTTTGAGAAAATGGCAACCCACTCCAGTGTTTTTGCCTGGTAAATCCCATGGACGGAGGAGACTGGTAGGCTACAGTCCACAGGGTCAGACACAACTTAGCAACTAAACAACAAACAAGGACTAGTGCTTTCTGTTGACGCGTATTTCAATAAAATTATACAAAAACAATTTGGTTCAACATTTTGAGAATCACTGTATTATTTGAGTTGGGGGAAAGATGCTGGTCCACTGAGCATACACTCTCTAATCCTAAGAAGTCACCTATTTTAGGTATCATAAACTGACTTCTGCGGAAAGTCCAGATGAAAACAGTTTTACTGCATAAGAAATTATCTCCTTTATCGTTCTTTGTGAGCCGCATGAAAGCAAAAACACGAACTTTTGTCCAGAACTAAATCTCCTTCAATAAATCAGAGGTTAACCGCCCCACTCAATCAACAGGCACTGTTTATTTTTCGGATATCCCGGAGGTATGAATCAAGAAGACAAAAGAATAAAAGTGAAACTATCAGGTCACTCTGGAAGGAAAAATATAAAGTTCCCAAACGAATGTGTTCCTTGAAAATATAAACCATTTCTCCTTAGCTTGGCGCTGCCATCCATCTCGGAAAAGGATGTTTTTACAATCAGAGCAGAAATATGACTGGCGCTCCTACATTTACATTTCTTTGTTGCAAAATGAATGTAACTTGTTCAGATTCCAGCAGTGGGAGAAAGCTGCAGAAGTCGCGGTTACTTTCCAAAGTGAAACCTAAAACCACCATCTCCGGTTCACAAAAGGCAGAATGAGTCACCGGAAGAGGCTACTTGCTTGCAAAACTCATTAAAGGCAATGCAGGCCTGAATGGACTTCCTGCACCAGTGAAAAGATCGCTGGCCTCAGGACAGCACCTCAAGGCTCCAACCAGCTGGGGGAGGGAGCCATCAGAAATCTGGGCCCAGCCCAGGGCTGCTGGTTCACACACACTCTGGCTGCCCGGCCTGGTCTGGTCGAGGGCACTGCCTCCTCCCAACTGGGACCAGCAGACAATGAATGCCCAGGAAGGTGGCTGAGGCTAGCGGCTATGCATCGAAGGCTCAGGATACCTTGTGGCTCTGGCGAGCTGCTGTATTGGATTTCCAAAGGTCTTCTCTCAGCGACTCCTGCGGCCCTGACCAGGCTGGATTAGAGTAAAATGTTACGTGAATGCATGCTCAGTCGCTTCAGTGTGTCTGACTCTTTTTAGAGCCTGGAGAGCTCCTCGGTCCATGGTGTTCTCCAGGCAAGAATATCGGAGTGGGTTGCCATGCCCCCCGCTTCCCCGCAGGGGATCTTCCCAACCCAGGAATCGAACCCACAATCATGTCTCCTGCATTGGCAGGTGGGTTCTTTATCACTAGTGCCACCAGGGAAGCCCATAGATGTTGGGCAGAGGCAGGGTCCACCCCACCCCGTGACCCCCAGCTCTGCAGAAACAGGGCACAGTGCTTTGTGCAGTTTTAAAGGGAGACAGATGAATACGAAATGATGGCTGATGTGACAAAGCTCTCTGGAACAGCTGGTGGCGACACTCCTGTTGGAAAGAGGAAGTCAGATTCCAGAGTTTAATTTTTTTAAATAATGCTGTGCAACTTGCCTCCACGCCTATTCTTCTGTCAGGATTGTACAAGGGCTGCTTGTGTTACGTTTTATAGGAAAGGTCACTCTGAGGCCCAGTGGTCACTGGCTGGTTGTCAGTGTTGCTTAACATCCGCAAGGGCTGGTGCATCTGGTGGGGTGTGTCAGGGTTTGAAAACCAAGGTAGGAAGTATTTTAAATATTCAGGTGATTATAGCTGAGATATCAGGAAATGCAAGCTGCCGAACTGGTTTTCCCTTGCACATGTGAGGGCTGTCTGCACAAGCAAATGGAAATAGCATAGCCTAGTGGTTCCACAGAGGAGTGGAGACAGGCTGGAGACTGCAGTTTATATTCACTTTCCAGAAAAGCACCTACCATTTGAATTCAGGGTAGGACTAAATCTGCAATGTTCAGCTAAATGACAGTTTAAGATGCACAGTCATGAATTCCACAGATACCTTGAGATGAACTGCTTGGATCTGGGCTTCACAAGGAAATAACCTGGTATCCTGGGTGGCCACCTTTGGGGCTAATATTCTTGCATTTATTCCAAAAAGATTTAGACTGATGTAGGTAAACTGATAGAATATCTTGGGCATGTCAACAATATGCAAAATCAGTAGGAATTTTGACGGGTTTCAAGTTATCTGGGTGAACTCGTCAAAGGTTTTGATTTGTTCAAAAGCCCAAAAACTGCGGACAGTGTACCTGAGGCAAGGACACCTGTACTGTCTCTACTTTGTGTATATCATGCCGCTTAGTGACTTTTTAAAAACCTTTTAATTTTATATTAGAGTATAGGCAATTAGGGCTTCCCTGGTGGTTCAAATGGTAAAGAAGAATCTGCCTGCAATTCAGAAGACCTGGGTTTGATCCCTGGATCGGGGAGATTCCCTGGAGATGGGAATGGCGACCCACCCCTGTATTCTTGCCTGGTGAATCCCATGGACAGAGGAGCCTGGGGGCTATAGTCCATGGGGTTGCAAAGAGTCGGACACGACTGAACTACTAACACTTTCACTGTTCAAAGCCAATTAGCAGTGTTGTGACAGTTTCACGTGAACAGATCTAAACAACTTTCTGGCTAGGAGAGACTGGCCAGGCATTTTTAGAGACAGCAGAGGGCCAGACTAGAGCATGCCTGTGGAATGCAAACTAGATGATGCCGAGACCCAGAGCAGGCCTCCTCTGTCTGGTTGGCACCACAGCTACACTGGCGTTGGCACGACTCCTTGGCCCTCATCAGCCCAGGGCTGGGCACCAGGCAACTGAAGGCCACGCCTATAGCTTGGAGGCCACTGAAATGAGCCACATCCGGCAGTCCTCAGCAGCTCCCCTGCCCTGCCTTTTGGGCAGAGACCCCAGTAAAGGCTGTGTCCTCGGCTCTCCCCTCACTCTTCTGCCTCCTAACCACACTGGGGTTTTCCCATGTGGCCTCCCACTCTGAGAAGCTGGAAGTGTAATAAGCTTGGTTCTCCTGAGCTCTCCTGGGGCTGCACGTGACTGACGTCGCATACAAGAGCACAGAACACAAGCCCGCCTGTGCAAGAGCCACATGTTAAACATCAATTATGGACCAAATCCTGGAAGATACCTCACATACAGCATCTAGCACAGTTCTCCCTGCTTCTAAGTCATTCCCTTCAAGGTGAGATGAGTTCCCACCCCTGGGGGACAGTAGAGCCCAACCCTCTCCTGTCTTCACCCTCTCTCCCTCCCAAGTGCACACAGAGGGTCAGGATTTCACCAAAGGCATCAGAAAAGGTGGGCTTTTTTTATTCCAATATTGAACAGTTCAAAGCTTTAAGGTTTTTGCTTTTAAGTAGAAAATAAAATAGTATGCTTGAGATCACACAACAGGAAATCAATTAACTTAATAACTTATCAAAAACTAAAATTCACACGCCTGGCTTTCGGGAAGTCTTTCATTGGTCTTATTTATTACAATATATTCTAGCTCTGCATCCAGGACAACATAATCAAGGATTACAGTGATTTTTTTATCATTGTACCAGTATATACAAATACAGATCAAGTGTTGTAAATAAAATATATTTTAAATGGCAATCCCAAACTTAAAATGGAAAAGGGAATTCTCTTTGAAGTTATCATCATTTTCCCCAGTGTACCCGGGATGTACATTTTTTCTCCATCACGTGTGATGAACGTTTGATGACCTGTCACTATGGAGGGATTTATTTCCATTGGGCAGCTTTGAAATGTGTGGTCCAAACACAGCATCCTAGCCTGTGGCCATGGGCTCACAGAGTTGTGGGTGCGTGAACACTGATTAAACTAGCGCACGCATGCGAGTGAGTGCTTCCCAGGCACAAATCTCATTTTCCAAAGCCCACGAGGCAGGTGTGAAAGTTATAGCCCCTCCGGGGGTCATGCTCTGATTTTGGCACAAACCTGACGATGCAACTTTCTTGAAGGTGCGCTCTGTTTCAGAGGGCAGTGGTGTGGAAGCTTAGGGTACATCCAAGTTGCATGCTCTCAACGGCCAGTCATCCTGATGAAGGGCACTCGCCACAAGGGACAGGTGACCCAGGGCCACAGCCAAATTCCTCCCAGGGCAAGGGAGAAACTGGGCCAGCCTCTGCAGACCTGTGAGCTGATACTCAGTTCAGAGCAGTTAAAATTCACCCCAAGTACCCTTGAGACAGAAAGAATGAGTGCAGCCTGCAAACGTCACTAATGAGCAAGCCCAAGGTAAGGCAGGATTATTTTAAATTGTTTTTAATGCCTCCAAAGGCACATGTGGATCATGCTTCCGTGCAAATCTGTGATTAGCTATGCACAGGCATTGGTGTTTCCTGTGTGGCCACATGGACCACTCGGGAGGGCATCCACTGCAGCAAAGCCCACCAATTACAAGAAAGGATTTTCTTTCACAGAAAGAGTAGAATTGCCTCAGCTGTTCCGCTGTTTGCCTCCTATGACTCTAACCATGCGATTTAAATAGGAGGGCATTTCAATCAATGGAGTAAAACACTCTTTAAAAAAATAATAGCTCAAAAAGTAAAGCAAAATCTTTCACCAAAATAATTTTTCACTTTTCAAATTACTCTCTCCAGGAGCCAATTTAACAGACAAGTAAAAGATCATCTTCTATCGGCTTGAAGAATGTCATTCAAATAATTGCTGACCCACTTGCCCTTAATCTGAGTGGGAAAAGCAAAGGGAAATAAAAAGTATTACTCATAAATTCCAAAAGGTCAGCGTGGTGAGGATTACAGAATAAGGCTCTTTGGATGGTCTAACATGTATATCTTTTTAATGTATTACTAACATTTATAATAGATTATGGCTAAAATGCTTATTAACAGTAACCCCAATCAGAGTAAAGTAATAAATAACATTATCTACAAAGAATATATAATTTAACTTTTACAAACTGCTTTTCTTAAAACCAACCAGTTTCTGTTGAGAGCTTGCAAAAGAAAGCGACACCATCACCGTTTGGCATAAGCTCTGTTCAAGCCCCCATTTTCAGCAGCACCTTGCAGGCTAGGCTGCTGGCAGAGTGTCAAACTAATTCGAAATAATGCCGTGGTAGTTATTTCCTATAATCTGAATTTAAGGCATTGCAGAGTCACAGGGAGCTAGCCAAAGCACGTTCTACATAAAATGTCTGCCACAGATGCGTTAAGGCATAGACATTCCAGCCTTGTGCCGCAAAAAATGGGGGAAAATATGCCAGTTTATCTAAGTTAGCTTTAACTGGAGGAATGAGAGAACTTAGCCAAACATTTGACCGGTCAGCAAACACCTCAAAGGGACATCCGCAAGGTCAAGGCCCAGCACAGGGAGGTCTGGAGTCCCTCCCCGAGACCTCAGATCCAGCTCACAGCTCTCCTGCTGTGCAGCAGCCCATGGGACAAACCACCACGTGGCCATGTGTCCCCCACTCTCCTGGAAGCCCTGCATACTTGGCACCCCTCCCTGGATCTCATCATCCCAAGGACCCCCAGGGTTCAAAGCCCATCTTGCACACTAACTGCTCCCGGCCTGGACTGGGCTGCAGAGGGCAGCAGGGCACAGCCCCCCACACCAGGGGTCAGCTAAAGCCCCTCAGGGACAGACACCCTTCGCATGTCACTTAGAAATGACAACCCCAGAGCAGGGGTGGGGGAGGGGAAACCCTCTCCTTGGTCCTCTCTGCTCTTAAGCAAATGACTGCATGTCCCCAAACCTATCCTTTAATGGGAGTGCCCAGTCTCCATGGGATGTCAGGAGGGGTGGCCGGGAACCTTCTAGGCTGATGCAGAATGAACATCCTGATTTTCAAAGGGTGGTGGTGGCTCTCTCCAAAAGGTGAAGTTACTGAAGGTGTCCGAGCAGGGGAAGTCAGAAGAGTGGCTCCTTTTCAGCAAGGGGAAGACGTGGTCAACGACTTCGCAGAGTCTCACGTATCTGGAAGGAGAAGAGACTGCATCACCGCCTGGACACGTGGGACACCTGCACGCAGCCCACGCTGCGCCTGGGAGTCAGCGGGAATCCATGAGCCCATGGAGGGGACCACACGATTAATGCAAGGGAGGCTGTTCTAGAGTAGCCCCTCACTAACTTATAGGAAAATCAGAGGGTCCGCCAACCAAGGAGGAGTCAGAGATGGCCCTGTGGGCGAGGCAGGTGTGACCCAACCTGACTCGAAAGATAGAGCAGAAGTGACGACAGGAAGCTATCAGTAAGACAGACACACAGACACGTCGCCTGCCTGGGAGGTGGGGAACCACAGAAAAGAAACATCTCCTGGGCATCACCCAGAGGCTGCAACACGGTGCAGTGAAAGGGCGCTGGGCCCCGGGGCTAAGGAGACTCGGATGCGACCTTCAGCTCTGCCACTGAGGACTTCCCTGGTGGCTCAGACAGTAAAGAATCTGCAGACTTGGGTTTGATCCCTGGGCCGGGAAGACCCCTGGAGACAGAAATACCCACTCCAGTATCCTTGGTGCGAGGATTAAATGACGTATGCACAGTGAAATAATGGGAACCGACGCTCCATAAATGTAACAATTAATCTTTAACATTGTGAAATAGTTTGCCTTGGCTGATTATTAGTCTCAAGGAAAAAAAGCCCTAGTTGGCACAAGGGTCACGAGACCTGGGATCTACTCCTGTCTTTCTGCTGTGGGACCCTGGGCAGGTGTCTTGCCCTCTCTGGGCTTCAGGTCCTTCTAGAATGTGGACATGGGCCGCATCAGTGTTTCTCAATGCTCCCTGCGGTGCTCTCTCACTCTGTTTTCTGTGTATTCCCAAGGAGACACTGCATATTAGTTTCTGTGGCCTAGAACTACAAAGAGAAAGTTGTATATTGAACACGCATTTTCAGACCTCTGGGCTCCGACCAGAAACTATGATGATCCCAGGCCTCCTTGCATGTTCCCAGAGCCCTGCCTGACAGTCCCCAGGTCCCTCTCCAGTTCCAGTTTGCTAAGAACCAGAAAAGGCTTTTGAAATCCAAACTCCAGGAATTCACATTTCTGAGGCATAAAATAAATTTTAAATAAGGGTATGTGTATTTAACAAAGGACTTCCAGAGAAACATTGTGCTCACACAAAATGGAGAAAACCTCCTTTAACAAGCAAGAATTGTGTCTTTCCCAAGGATTCAAACAAAATTTTAAAATACTTCCTGGCTTGGAGACCTGTTTGAGTTCTGTGACTTGGGGAGGCGGCCCCTCCCTGCCAGAGGGCGGCTCACATTCATCATCAGGGTTTTGGGGCACCAGACCCAAACCGATTCCCCGTCCATGCCTCTCTCAGGCCAATCTTCCTCACCAGGGGCTCCTTCCAGAAGAAGCAGCACCAAAGCACTGCTGGCCACAAGGCCAAAAAGAAAGTGCTGAAGCCCCCCACCTGGGGTGGGCTCCTGACTTCTCAGAGACAACATGCCAGCTCCCTAGGGGCAAGCACCTGCTGGGCTCTGATGCCAGGGTTCCGAGCTCAGACACAGTGGTTCCAAGCTTAGGGTGCCAGCCTGGCACCCGAGCTCCGAGCCAGAGAAAAACGTGTGCTTTCCTGGGGAAGGAGGGCTGCTCTCCCATGGGAACAGCTGTCATCTCCTGGTCCAGGTAGAAGGTGACATCATTCTTTGCCAACATGTAAAGTTTTCTCCCACGAGGTGTGGGCACAGCGTGCATGTGGGCTCCTGGGCAAACCTGCAGAGCTGTGGAGTTCCCCTTCCCACACCCCTCGTGATGAGACTTGCCCCCTTGGCTGCTGGCTGGCCAGAAACCTTTGCCATTTCTGGGCAACGTTTCACTTGACTTCTTTTGACCCTAAATGGAAATCCGCTGTCTCCTCGAGACCAGGAACCACTCTCATGGGTGAGGGGGTGGGTGGAAGGGAACTGAGACACTGTTGGGGTGGGGGTCCCCCACTGAGAACTCGGGAAGGGGAGGAACCAAACGGAGAGGGGGAGGAAAGAAGAGTTCCCGCTGTCATGAGCTCCCAAGGACATGCCCAGCACTGCCTCCGGTTCCCAGGGATTGGAGGAGGGTCCTGGCTCTGCCCTCCTCGCCTCTCCACACCCTAAGAACTCCTTAGGTCTGGCCTGGTCAGGAGGAGGGAGGCTTAGGGGGTAGCCCCTGGAGCTCCTCTAACCTGCAACTGTCCTATATAGGCTGGATTAGACTCCAACAGGTAAAAGGACCATCTTGAAAATGAACATCTGCTTGAGGAGAACCAAGATCTCTAATTTACCAAAAACAATCCTTGGGAAGCTGCTGGACCAAACTCCCCAAGCCTAACTCCTCCATAAGAGGAAGGCCTCGAAGGCCCCTTGGGGTGGCCTAGGCAGCTTTCCAGATCTCCAGCGACCAGGCCAACAGGGGTACAGCCTCTGATACAGACAAGGCAGGATGGTATCTGTCTGCCCAACGTCACCCAGTGACAGGTGACATCACCCAGTGGGCACATCTGAGGCTACGTGATCCACTCGAAGCAGTTAAGAACCCAAAGCAAGACACATCCAAGTCAAGAGGGGCCCCAGCCAGCCAGGCGGCCTCCCTGCAGACAGTAACCCAGGTGGGCCCACAGCCTTGGGGAGGAAGGGCTTCAGCCAAAAATACGAGAGGAACTCTTATAGTCACGGGGTGATGTTTCTGGTGAGAATATTATTATAGGTCAGGATATGAAGGGCTATATATGTTCCTCATCTTTAAATATAGCTTCTCATGATATTTTAATTTGGTTACATTTCTCATTCACAATCTAGGCTTTCAAAGCAAATTTGGCAAATCTCGGCCAGTAGTTTTCAAATTCATGCCATTCTACTCTGCAGCAGCATCTAATTATGCATTTAAATATTTAATGCAGAGGTGGTTGTTACAGCACCAACAGTCATTGCTCACTTGCTAAGTCCTGTCCAACTCTTTGCGACTTAATGGTTTGCAGTATGTACACCAGGCTCCTCTGTCCTCCACGATCTCCTGGAGGTGGTGATGGTATCTAACCATCTCATCCTTTGTCACCTTCTCCTCCTTTTGCCTTCAACCTTTCCCAGCATCACCATCTTTCCCAATGAATCAGCTCTTCACATCAGGTGGCCAAAGTATTGGAGCTTCAGCTTTAGCACCAGTCCTTCCAATGAATATTCAGGGTTGATTTCCTTTAGGACTGACTGGTTTGATCTCCTTGCTGTCCAAGGGACTAGTCTTCTCCAGCAAAAATGCGAAAGCATCAATTCTTTGGTACTCAGCCTTCTTTACGGTCCAACTCTCACATCTGTACATCACTACTGGAAAAACCATAGCTTAGACTGTATGGACCTTTGTTGGCAAAGTGATGTCAATGCTTTTTAATACAGGGTCTGGGTTTGTCACAGCTTTTCTTCCAAGGAGAAAGCATCTTTTAATTTCATGGCTGCAGTCACTGTGTGCAGTGATTTTGGAGCCCAAGCCACTGTCTCCACCTTTACCCCTTCTATGTGCCCTGAAGTGATGGATCTGATTTAATTCAGGTTGTCCAAAACTTCGGTTCTGGACAAAATCTTAGAAATTAAAACATGGTTTCTTTGTAGGACCTAAAGATTAAAATGTAGGCAACCAAAGGATTAAAAAGGCATACTGTTAACTGTAAGACGTCACTCTAAGGTCATTGCCAATGACAGTGATACTCACGAGGAGATGTTGGTCTTGGCATGTTCCTGCACGAGCTCTCCTTTGGGGTTTACCGTGAATATCCTGTTCAGAGACACTCCCACTTGCTTATATGAGTACACATCCTATATTTGGAGAAGTGTTAATTAACCAGAAGAAGAGTTCATTGTATATACAAACACATGATTTTTCAGACTTGATACAAATACAAAGGTAGAAAGGGCAGACCTTGGGTATACGGCAGATTTGGATCCAGACGCCACAACCAAGCTAGTAAAGCCAACTGCATAAATGTTTTGGTTTCGTGGTGTACATAAAAGTGACGTTTACACTATACTGTACTCTGTTAAGTGTGCAACAACTTTATGTCTCTAAAAAAAAATGAGCATACCTTAATTAAAAACTACTGCTGAACTGACACACATACACTAGCATGTGTAAAACAGCTAATGGGAAGCTGCTGTGCAGGGAGCTCAGCTTGGTGCTCTGTGATGACCTAGAGGGGTGGGAGGGACAAGGCTCAAGAGGGACAGGATATATGTATACTTGGAGCCGATTTATGCCGTTGTACAGTAAAAACTAACACAACATTGTAAAGCAATTATCCTCCAATTACAAAAATGCTATAATTAAAAAAAACCTCACTGTTGAAAAATGCTAACCATCATTTTTGAAAGCACCATTGAGTTTTCAGTGACATGAGAGATCATTGATCCCAGATCAGCACAACATATAAAATCATGAAAAAGCTTGAAATAGTATAAGAATTACCAAAGTGTGACACAGGGACAGAAAGTGAGCAAATGCTGTTGGGAAAATTGTACCAACAGGCCCACTTGATGCAGGGTGTTTCAGCTTTGCTGAAACACAAACTTTCAACGTGACCAAAAAAAAAAGTGCAAAGTACAATAAAATGAGCTCCACCTGTATTACAGAACTTTCATTAAACCAGAACAATACCCCCAAGTAGAGTCAAGAAATAATATCTCTGGATGTGAAACTAGTAAGTCAGTTGTCCCCTCAGTTCACTCATCTGTTGAAAGAGCCGAGTTAAAAATCAACCACCTATCACATCCCCTGCAAGTCTAACAACTTTCCTTAAGGTTCTTTACTCGCCCATTTTCTTGGGCATGAGTTTCAAAAACAGGAGAATTTGATCATTAGGAAGTCCCGATTATATTCTCTAATATGCTGAACTTTCCAGCCAATTTGGGTGGTATGCATAAAATCTCAAAGTATGACTCTTGCCATAGAAAACAACAGCATTCACATAAGACACTGAATTCACCTCTGTGCTCTGTGGTTTCGTGGTTCCTTTCCTGTAGAAAGGCTCTAATTCTATTTAATGTTCTTGTTTTGCTAATTTAGCACATAATCTGGACTGTTAAGTTTCTAGTTTCAAATTTCAAGCTGAAACCCACGAGCCTACCTTCAAAGAAAACTAGAGGCCATGAAATGAAGATGCTGTCCTTGCCTTCAGATGCAGACAAGTGGATCTTTAGCAGCTACGTCTAGGAAGAGGAGGATCTGGCCTCACAGTGGCCAGCCTTTCAGGTGACGGCCATTTAAACAGTCAGTAATTTCAAGAGCTTGGATATACCCAACTACTACTCACAGCCGGTCGGTTTCCAAAAGCAGCATAGAAGGGTTCTGTGTTCGGGAAAAACAGGTTTTTGATGTCTGTCAAACACTGGACTTTAAACTTCTCTGGCTTCTTTTCAATCACTTCCCTGTTAAAACAAATCGATAAAATAATGGGTCAGTGCGAGCCTATTAAGAATTCATTAGCATCAAACTGTTTAATCGTCAAAGATGCTGGGATACTGAGTGCATTCATATCTTTGGAAATTAAATATGTGTAAGTCAGCTAAGCCGTCCCAGGAAAAGCACTAGACAGAAAGTGAATCCGTACTTTCAAGTCTGCCCACAAAGAAAATGCCCTGAGCAGTGATTTTGCTGAAGACCTCAACCAATCATCCAAAGAACAAAGAATTCCAGGGCACAGGAGAGCCTCTTCATTCTCTTCATGAGGCCAACAGGACCTCAGAAACTAAACCTCAAGAGTGAAGTAGGCAGAAAGGAAGGTCGGTGCAAAGGTTCCAAATAAGTGAAAAACCCCACTGCCACAGATTAGGGAAGACCTAAATAAATGAAGAAATATACCATCTAACTGAACTGAAGATTCAGTATTATAATATTAACTCTCTATGGTCTATAAAGTGAAAGTGAAGTTGCTCAGTTATGTCCAACTCTTGGTGACCCCATGGAATGTGTAACCTACCAGGTTTCTCTGTCCATGGGATTTTCCAAGCAAGAGTACTGGAGTGGGTTGCCATTTCCTTCTCCAGGGGATCTTCCTGACCCAGGGATTGAACCCGGGTCTCCCGCACTGCAGGCAGGTGCTTTACCATCTGAGCCACCAGGGAAGCCACCTCCCTGTAATTTCAATTAAACTCACCCCAGGTTGTTGTCTGTATGTTTTTACAGAGCGTGACTTGAATAACACAGATGAAAAAGGCCAGAAACGGAGGCTCACATTTATGGGCCCTCGATTTATGACCCTGACGACAAGTCAGAGCAGAGGAAAAGGGCAGCCTTTTCAACAAATGGAGTTGAGGCAACTGAACATCCATAGAGGAAAAAAAAATGGACACCCTACTGCACTCTATGTACAAAACTCAATTCCTGATGAATTACAGATGTCGGTGTGAAAAACAACACTTTTAGATAAAATATGGGAAACTTTCCTTGGCCCCACAGTCAGGGAAGGCTTTGTCAATGCAGAGAAAGTACAAACTACAAGAGGAAATGATATGTCCAACTGCACGAAACTCAGATTTATGTTCATCAGAAGCCATAAGCTGGGGGAAAGATACTTGTAGTACTCATAATAAAGGCCACATCTATAGAATCTGTAAGATTCTTACAAATTAGAAGGAAAACAGTGGAAAGACATGAACAGGCACTTCACAGAAGATGACACCCACATGGCCCAGAAACACACGAAGACATTTCTTTCCCACCAGACTAGCAGAAATGTAAACAGCTGACAGTGGCTGGGCAAGAAAGGAAAGCTGATGGGAGGGATACCCAGCACTGTTTGCTGTTGGTGCACAAACTGTTTCACCCTCTCTGGACAACAACATGCTGTGATTTAAGAAAGCCAAGCACGTGCATGCTCTGTGGCCCAGGGACCCCTCTCTTGAGAGTCCCTAACAGTGGAGAACCGCAAGGGGCTCAAGCACCCACCCACAGTAGAATGGATAAACAGGCAGTGGTAGAGTCCAACCACGGGACCTACAGAAGCTAAGACGGGCCAGTGACGGCCACTTCCAACAATCCTGGAGACATAGTATCGGGCAATAAAAACAAGCTCTGGAAGGACACGCAATTTGTTTACATCAAGTTCACAAATGTGCACAATTAAACATACTGGTTAGGATTACATGTATTTGTACTAACTACTTAGAGGAACAGGGAGGGATGAACACAAAATCCGAGGAGAAGGGTTACTGTTCCTGCCCAGGGACGAGGATGAGAGCAAACAAAACTTGGGGCATAATGGTTTATCCTCTGGCTTTATCTGGAGTCTGGGGCCCGCTAGTGTTCACTGTTTGCTTACTGGATGATCTCAAAGGTCCCTTTCAGCTTGCATATAAAAATACTGTGTGTGTGTGTGTGTGTGTGTGTGTATTAGTCACTCCAGTCATGTCAGACTCTTTGTGACCCTATGGACTGTAGCCCTCCAAGGTCCTCTGTCCATGGGATTCTCCAGGCAAGAATGCTGGAGTGGATAGCCATCTCCTTCTCCAAGGGATCTTCCTGACCCAGGGACTGAACCCAGGTTTCCTGCATTGCAGGCAGACTCTTTACCATTTGAGCCACAGGGGAAGCTCATATACAATATGTGTGTATACACACACACACTCTGCATATATTTTAGAACTATTCTTCTGCAGCTAAACAAAATGTAATTTAGATGATGATGGTGATGATAGTGATGATGAATGGTGATCATGATACTTATGATAACGGAGCCCCAAACTGAGTATCAGAAGACCCAGGGGCTGGTCTTGGCTCTGCATGGACTTCTGTGGACTCTAGAACCCTCCTTAGCATTATAAGGACCTCACTGTTGACATCTCAGGACTCTTATAGACACGCGAGTGGCTATATGAGCCTCAAACATTAATCCACTGTGGGACACCACCCTGGGCCCCCAGCTCCAGGGAAGCTGCTGTTTTTCCTGTCTCCACCCCAGGAGGTCAGACTTAGTTTGGCTTGGTTGCTCTGAATGCAGGCATGAAGGCAAAGGGAAGAGGGTCATCAGAAAATGGGCTGGTGGCGGTCTGTGAGAACAAAACGGTGTGACCAGGGCTCAGGGAGTCCCAGGCCAGGTGGTGGTGGCTACAGAGAGGCCACTTAACCCAGCCTAGGTCCCCGATCAGACAGGAAGGAAGCACATGGGTTCTCAGAGTTGCTAAGATGCAGGCAGGCCAGAAGCACAAGGTTTGGGGCGGGGGCAGCTCGCCACAAAGGAGGGCAGCACGTGCCAAGGCTCCAAGCAGAGACCACCTCTCTGGACAGTGGAGACCGCGTCCAGGAGCCAGAGAGGATGAGGCAGGAGAAAGACAAGGCAGGCGGCAGAGAGCCCGAGAAGCCGAGCTCGTGGCCACCGTGGCTTTTCTCCCGAGGGCCATGATGGGCCAACAGAAGCAGCCAAGGGTTGTGGGGTCAGATCTGCCCTTGAGGATGAACCTTCCAGTACCCAGCGTGGAGCAGAGGTGTTGGTGGGGAGGACGAGTGGGCATGACAGGTCCAGAGCTGGCCCACAGGTGCGGGGCGGCGTTGGGGGGCGGCGCGGCGGGCAGGCGAGCCTCACCTGTGCAGGGGGCGGAGAAGAGACTGCTCGGGCTGAGCAGCAGCGGGCCCTGGGGCAGCACCGTGCCGCGCTCGTTGACCCAGTGCAGGTAGCCCCGCGTCATGTCCGCCATGCCGATGGCCCGCGCCCGAGCAGTACAGAAACTTGTACCCGTTTCTGAAAGAGAGACAAAACGTTCACCGTGAAGGGCATCCCACACTGGAGCCGTTTTGCAAGCACAAATCCTGATCCGTATCTGCTCCGTGAAGATGGGCTCAGCTGTAATTCCCAAGCAAGAGGCCACCTCCTCTAAAATCTCATTTTCAACTGAACCCCACTTCCTGTCATTACTGAAGCACCTTCCTGGCCCCACTTGGTTTAATCCTCATGGATACCTCACTTCTTCCACTTTACTGTTAGGGAAACTGAGGCTGGAGGCACCAAACTGGCCAACCTATCTGCACTGGGATCATTCATACCTTTCCATCTGGCTGGTCACCTGTATCCTTTATAACCCTGATAAAATAAACATGTGAATGTGCTTCCTTGAGTCTTGTGAGCCATCGTCAGCCCTGAGGAGGGGGTGGGGGCCCTCATTTTGTACTCAAGTCAGGCAGAAGTGTGGGTAAGCTGGGGACCTATCACCTATAACTGTTGTCTGAATTTGGGGCAGCCTTGGGGGAATAAGCCCTTAACCTGTGGGGTCTGCACCAACTAGGTAGTGACAGAATTAAATTGTCAGATACCTGCTGGTATCTGCAGAGAATTGCAGAATTGCTTGTGAAAAATAGATCACCTGGGAATATTCTTCTGTTAAATACAATTTTATTTAGTAGAAATGAATTTCCTTTTTTTTTTTCCCGAAAACCTAAGAGTCCAAAAGAGATATGGCATAAATATTAAATAAATGCCAAATTCAATGCCTTACTATAAAGACAGAATATAAGATACATACCATTAAGAATTTCTGTACTGATGACATGTTTAAATATTTTAATTTACTGAATTAAATATATTTTTTAAAAATTTAAACACCATCTATGGGCTTCCTGGTCGCCCAGTGGTAAAGAGCCCGCCTGCCAATGCAGGAGACACAGCAGACATGGGTTTAATGCCTGAGTCAGGAAGATGCCCTGATGCCCTCTAGAAGGGCATGGCAACCAGCCCCAGTATTCTTGCCTGGAGAACTCCATGGACAGAGGAGCTTGGCGGGCTGCAGTCTATAGGGCAGCAAAGAGTTGTACACAATTGAAGCAATTTAGCACAGTACAACGTAAACTACCCACTTCCCATCCCACTTACTGCTCCACTTTGACTGTTTCACACTTGCCAAAGAACCTACCTCAAGATTTTCCTAGTAATATGTTCTTTAAAACCAGGAAATAGGAAAGAGCTACAATGCAGAGAATCTACAAGCACCAGCTTATCTGGAGTACAGAAATGTATGTGAAAATCAAGCAATCTTTTAAGGACACATCTTTGTATCTGAGCTGTCTAATTAATGTAATTTTTTTTTTAATCACTATTTCTGTATACAGGTCTTCACATCGAAGTCCTAAAAGCTGCCACCTGCAGGGGTTTGAAATGCTCATTTTATTCGACCCTTGATTTGCAAATGCTCTTCACGGCTGGATCATGCCACTGGCTGTCCTCGCTGGCTGGCCTTGCCGAGCAAGCGTTTTGCTTCAAAGGCTGTTTCTAAACTTAGCTGGAAAACCAGCTCCAGGATGTCCTAACCAGAGGAACGCCTGTTAGTGGCAACAGGGATCACCTTTCCAGAGCCTTCACCTGCAGGAGAGCCATGTGAAAGACCAGGTGTCCCCATCACTCGCTCAGGGGGCAGGCAGCACCCTGCACGGCACCCGGCACAGTCCCTGGTGCACAGTGGGGTTTGGCTGTGAGATCCTCAGGGCTCTCACGGAGGACTGGTTTGAACAAAACACCCTCCTGCGACATCAATCGCACAACCCAGTGGCATAGCACAGCTGGCCTAGCAAAGACCTAGGGGATCATGCAAGCCGGGTTTCTCACTTTAGAGAGGAGGGCACTACAGCTGGGTGCGGGAGACAGATCGGAGGGTCTACAGGGAGCCGACAGCCCCTTGAGCCCAGGTCCACAACTCCCTCCCACTCGCTACATGACCCTCTCCCTTCTGGGCAGACAGTGATGATGACACAGTAACCTGAGGGGAAAGACAAGAACCACTGTGGCAGGAGAAAGATTCTAATGAGTCTGCTAATGATCGCTTCCCCATCCTCACCATCCTGACTTCAGAGGATGCATTCCTCAGGCCTTAGATGAACTAATTTATCTATGGAAACACATGAAGCAGTCACTCTCCCTAAGTCACGGAGGCACTGATTTGGTTACATGAATATCACAATATTTATCAAGCAACACAGGAAATTAGAACAATTATTGTCCATTCTCTAATCCTCCTTGGCTCAATGATCTAGGTATTTTAGGAGTCAGTCCTTCTTTTCTTTCCTTCCACTTATCGAACATGTATATTTGAATGAGGGAGTCTTCTGAGCTCTTCCATTTGTATCTGCTAGAGTTCTTTTTAATCAATAACCAAGTCAGCTTTTTAAAATCGATAACCAAGCAAGCTTTATATCCTCTCTGTGAACAAGGTAATAATCAACCTGACAGCTAATTTTTCATGGGCTGACTTACTCAAGTTATTACACCTGGCAAAAAAATAAAAATTGCCCTCATTTTCTGTTGTTTCCAGGTAAACGGTTATCTGCAACTGGTCTTTCCATTAGAAAAATACTGCAGAGAGTAAAATGTAGGAGGGACCCAAACTCAAGGAAAGTAGAAATTCAAGAGCAATCAGTCCAAAGCCCCGGAAGTAAATGGCCTCTGCTCCCTGGTACTCTGCATGCTGAACATTTCTCTGAACGCGTCTCTGAGTAATTACACAAACAGGACATCAACAGAAACGACCTCCCAACCTTTGCCAGTTCTCAATCCCTGTACTTTTCCCAGTTGTGGCTGCCTAAGACCTGGAGGAGGTGGCGTGTGAGATGCTGCCTGGATGGGTATTTGCTCTAACCAGCTACAAAAGCCGACGCCATGTCCAGCCTGGAGCAAGTACTCCATGGTGGCAGCTGGGCCACCGAGACAGGACGAGCCCTTGGGTACCAGGGAGGCCAGGGGAGGAGGACACAGAGATGCCCGGGTTATTGATTCTGGCCTGAAGAGGCTTTCTGAGAAACCACGGGGTCTGAACCAGGCATTACAGGCAGGAAACCTATGAGAGGCAAACATCAGAGGGAAAGGCCCTCCAAGCAGGAGCCATCAGGTGAGGAAAAGTGGGAAGATGGGAAAACGAAGGATGGGGTGGGGAACAGTCAGAGTGGGGTCAAGCAAGAAGCTATGGGGCGAAGCCACAGAAATCAGGAACTAGCAGAGGCCTGACCCAATACTGCTGGGTTTGAAAGCCATACAGAGGAGCCTGCACTTGCTTGTGTCCAGAGCCCCTGAAGGCCATGCCTAAGCTGAGTGAGGGTCCGAACGTCACTGGTCTAACCCTGTGGGTGCCAACGAGGACACGCATCAAACTTGGTGAACAAGTTAAGTCTCAGGCTCCTTACTCTCAGTCGCAACCAAAATGAAAATACCACAAGTCCTCTGTAACTCTCAGATCTTCATCCACAGATCAGACTCGTTCTAAACCAGTCGATCAAACAAAAGAATGATCAGGCATTCTTTGGTAAGCTGCTGCTGCTGCCAAGTCCTGTCAGTCGTGTCCGACTCTGTGCGACTCCATGGACTACAGCCTACCCGGCTCCTCTGTTCATGGGATTCTCCAGGCAAGAGCACCGGAGTGGGTTGCCATTGCCTTCTCCGTTTGGTAAGCTACTCAACTTTTATTATTCAAGGAGATAACTTTTGTAGGAAAACCTAAGAGGGACACAAATCAATACCAAAAAAAAAAGCATCAGCACCCTTTTTTGTTTTTTTTTTAAACAATACAGTAAGAATAGGAATAGATTTATATTCCAAAATCCAGAATCAGCCAGGCTGGGAACTACTCAATATCATGATCCACAGGGGTTTCTTTCAAATAAAAAATAGAGACAGTTTTCAGTGTCAGGCTAGTCAAGACAGTTCACCAGTGCATTAATTTTCAAGGCAAAGTCAGCCATGGGGAGGCGCGGGAGACTCCAGTCCACAGAGAGATGGAGGAAGTGGGACTAAGCACCTGCCGGGGTCGGGAGGGAAACCTCAAGGGCTCTGACCCTGGAGATGAATCAGAGCAGAAGCAACAGACCGGGAGCTGGGCCGACCAGGACTCCAGGGGGTTCTGCCTGGTAGCAGCTATGGGAATACGGACCAATCATTTTTAACTCTCTAAGCTTAGAAATGACAATACTTGCCTCTCAGAATTACTGTAAGAATGAAGTGACACACGTGCCCAACGCTTGTGAGCAACTCAAGATGCACGTTCCCATGCTGATGTCCCAGTACCAGCCCCTCAGTGGAGTGCCCCGGACCACGTGGATGAGATGGGCCCTGCGGGCTGGCCCACAACACCTGCTTGGAATCGGGACCATTTTTAGCCTAAAATACATCCCATGGCCAACGTCAGGCTACCGTGTCCCCACCTGACTGTGACCCTCGACCCGACCCGAGGCCGGCTGCCACCATCTTCCCTCCCCATCAGTTTTCAATATCCCAGCCACTTCCTTTCTTGCCTTTCGGTACTGAATTCAAATGCGGAGCTGGCAGGCTTCCACCATGCGCTCCACCACCACCCTCGCCAACTCTCCCTGGCTGAGGGTGCGCCTGTCTGTGTACGCCAGCCCAGCAAGAAAAGTTACGCGTGCAGACTGCCGCGTGTTCCCCAGTTGTGGACTTACTGGCTCACTTTATGGTACAGCTTGGCGATGCCCTGGTGGGTCCAATCCTTCCCCAGGGTGGGCAAAATGTGCCCAAGAGTATCTGATCTGAATAAAGACAGAGAATAGAAAAATTAAATGACAAGGGCCCTGCATGAACAGCAAGTTCCTACTGCCTAGCACAGGGAACTATGGTTGATATCCTGTGACACACCACAATGGAAGGGAATATGAAAAATACGTACAACTGAATCACTTTGCTGTGCAGAAGAAATTAACACAACACTGTAAATCAACTATACTTCAATAAAATCTTTTTTTTAAAAAAAAAGAGAAAGGCGGGCATCGCTAAAGGAAAAAAAAGTTCACTCAGATTTATTGCACCAGTGAAACCTCATTAAAAATGCAAGTGACTCTGGACAGAAACCCTGAGACTGAGCAACAATGTCAGGGAGCCACTGGCCCAGAGGGAAGAGATCCCCAAGCCCCCCACTGCAGCTGTTTAATTCAGGGAGCCCCAGAAACTGAACTACATAAGCCCAAATCAGCCCCAGCCAGCGCCAGCAAGAGGAGCCAACGCACCTCCAGGCCCAGGGCCCATAGCCCCAGAGTAGCTGGACTCACCTAGTGATGGTCCCATCAATGTCAGAGATGACCACCTTGTCGTCCCAGTTCCACAAGTAGATGGTGCCCTCGCAGCGGCACGTGCCCTGGTATTGCGTGGTGACGCTGAACACCACGTCGTTGGGGCCGTTCTTCAACTTCAGGCTTTTCTGAAAGACAAGAGCTCTGTGTCCACTGGAGGGTGAGGCCCGGGGCGGGACACGTGGTTTCCGTTCCACGAGAAACCAGATCTGGACTTAATTTTTCTTTAATCACCACCCCAGGCCACCATACAATTCTATCCCTGCCTTGCTCTCGATGAGGATGGTTCTTTCCAGGACTTGGGCAATTTGAACCCCAGCCCACCTCACAGGCCCACGTGTAGGGCAGCTGTGACATGTCCCCCAGGGGCAGGTGACAGGCACTGGGGCTCACTACAGGGAATCATGACCCCAGACTGGGATGTGCTTCCTTGGCCATGGCTGAGCGTAAAGGTCATGACCAGACAAGTGCAGAACTACGTTCCCCCACACCAGTCATGAGTATGGATGATGACGCACACAGACTGGAAGAAAGCAGTCTCAGTTATCAAGCACGTCTCAGGTCCAGAAGCACAGAGGCCAGGTTCTAGGAAATCACTCCAGCTTCTGAAAGCAGAAGAGCCTTTTGGGGGCTCTGAATCTCTGCACCGGGGCCCCTCAGGTGCCAGCCAGCTGGCGGCCAGAGTCCCAGTCAACCCTAGCACTGCTGGACAGGGGCCCTGCCACCCAGCTGCTGCACCAGGACCGTGGGCTGCAGGGGTCTGGCCTGTCTCTCCTCTTTTCCCATAAAACATCATCATGGCTAGGCCTGGCCGCCACGAACTCTTGGGATAGCTGAACGGAGACACCCACTCACTGTCTGCTCATGGGAAACAGGGTCCAGGCCTGACTCATCCTGGGGGTACAGATGCACAGAAGAGGACACTGCGATCAGGATGGCCCCCAGCTGCCAGTAGCTCTCGGAACCCTCACGAGTGCTCCGGCTTCCCTCCCAATTTAGGAGAGGCAGCTGACCTAACAAACATCTCCGGGAAAGTGGAAACAGCCCCGGGACGTGTGGTCTATCAGTCATTTACACCTCAAGACAAACACCCTCAGGCTGCCCTCCTCCAACACTTGAGACCAGGGAGCCTCCAGGGCAGACACAGGGGAACACGGCTGGACAGGAGCCAGCCTGGACAGGAGGCACCGAAATAGGGGGAGGTGAGCCAAGGAGGAAGGCAGCAGGTACTGGGACAGAGAAGGGGCTCGGGGCTGACTTGGGGTAGGGGGGAACCCAGTCCACGGAACCTGCTTAGCACAGGCGGCAGGAGCCGGGCCGGAACCCACATAGCGGCGGAGGGAGGAAAGGGCCCTCACCAGCTGCTCTGACGTGAGGCGCAGGGTCTTCTTGTAGCTGACGCTGGACAACAGGGGGAGGTGGCTTGTGCTGGACGGCTTGGCGGCTACGTGCTCCTCATCACTAGAGGATGACTCATGCTTTATTCTGGAACACACAGTGATGTGACCACCAATTAGGAAGTCCATCTGGGCAGCCATTAAACACGCATTAGGCCGGAATCGATGACGGAGCGCTGTCCCTGGGGCGGTCACTTAGCAGATGCCGTCACTAATCCCATTCATGAGGCTCCTGCATTATTCACCCGGGGCCGCCACTCCTCATTCAGGTGCCTGCCCACTGGCATCATCACTCTATTTTAAACCGAGAGGCTCCCCCGCGCCCCGTCCTCCCTGCAGCCTCAGAGGACGCCTGCGTTCTCTCTTCCCCCATCCCAGGCTGCTGGCCAGGCAAATCACAAGGAGCCCAAATATTTCCTACATACCCAAGCCCATCCGTTCCCTCCAAACACACAATTCCAAATAACAAGGTCACTCTAAGGACTTACAAACGGGTGCCAGGGAAGCCAAGGAAGACCCCCACTCTCCTCCAGAACCCCTCAGCAGGCTGCCCCTGGACCACGAGCCACACCTCATTCGCCAGCAAAGAAGTCAGGCTCTGGACCTCTCCACACAGCGGGTGGTGGGAAGAAGGGCCTGGGAGGTGCAGGTGGGGAGCAGACTCATTTTCTGCAAATAACCTGTATAAAGCATGTCAGCAAATAACTGCTCCCTGGATTCGAATCCTGCTATGGCACCATCCTCAATCTACAAACCTGCTTCCCAGGACCATCTTCTTTAAAAATGCCTTAACACCATACAAAGTGCTTCCTAAACATCTATCAGGCTAAAGGGTAACGGCTGAGTGATCTGGAACAAACTGGTCCTGAGGCCCTCGGTGTACACCTCCCCATAAAGTCTCCTGCTCAGCACATCCCCTTATGCAAGACTCCAGCTTCTCCTGGTGTCTCAGGGGGCTTTCACCTGGTCCTCAGCGCCCTGGCCTTCCCCCCTTGCCTCCTCACCCCTTCTATCAGAAAATGGTCGGGTGTTTCCTCTGCAGCTCATTGCTTTCTTGCCCCATGTGTTCATTCCAGAAACAGTTCCTCCAACCCAACACCACCCTGAACTAGGGAGATGCAAGGGAAGGCCCGTTACCCTGCTTCTGTGTTGTTTCTCCCAGCTCTTTCCCCACCCAGAATGAGCTGCCCCTCCCCAGGGCCCTGCTCTCGGCCCTACAAGGGGTGGCCCCGGTGGGCAGTGGGCTAGTGGACTGGAGCTCAGGCTACCAACGCTTCTAGGCACCGTGCCAGGCATAGAAGTAAAAGTGGAAGTGTTAGTCACTCAGTCGTGTCCCACTCTTTGCAACCCATGGACTGCAGCCCGCCAGGCTCCTCTGTCCATGGGATTCTCCAGCAAGAATACTGGAGTGGGTTGCCATGCCCTCCTCCAGGGGATCTTCCTGACCCAGGGATCAAAGTGCCAGGTGTGGAATACGGCAAACAGCCTGGCCCCGGCTCCCTGGGGCTTTTTGTCTGAATAATCACAACAGAGCAGGACAAGGGCTGCATTAGGAGGACAGAGGGTATCCTGGGAGTGGTGGACCAGAGGCCCCAGGGCAGAGAACATCCTGGGTTTTGGCTGGACTGGAGGCCCTGTGCAGATCAACAACAGCTGAAGTCCCAGACTTGGCCATCACGGGGTCATAAGCATGGTGAATGAGGGTGGGGACAGGTGGCTATGTCCATGGAGACAGAGCACGCAGGCTAGAATCCTGATTGGTCCATGGCAGGGCTAAGCCACATGTAGACAAATCAATGTCCGTGAGATCGAGGATGGGTTCCAGGTAGAGTGGAGACCTGGAAGCCCAGGTTTGAACCACAGGAACTTCAGGCTGTGTTTTCCTGCTCAGACTATTTTCTCTCTGGCTTGATTTCCTCATCTTAAAGCAAAGGGAAGCAAACAGCATCCCATGCAGCAAGAGATCCCAGGAGCCAGTAGATGACAGACAGACATGAATCCCAGGAAAAGCCTCACAACCACAGAATTCCTCCCCGGGCTTCAGCGCCTCATCTGTAAAATGACACAAAAGCCCCTCTCCATCCCAACCCTTGCTGATCCTAAGAGCAATGCTGACCCTTCTGAACCAACAACCTAGAGGTTTCAGACAGACAGGTACACAAGGTCCTGGAGCCAAAGCAGCCTGACCAGAGCCGGGATGGGAACCTAGGACAGGCAGCTACAGGCCCCTTGTTGAATCGGGAAATGTTTATGTTCCATGCAGACAGTTTGGAGGGAAATGAGATCCAAACGTGAATCGAAGCTCGCAGCGACTACAGATTGACGTGAGCCGCTGCTGGCGATGCACAAGCCAAGCGGGTGAGCTCTCAGCTCCATCTGCCGCTTTAGGACAAAATCCCAAGCCCCTCGATCGGTGCAGCAAGCCTCGTTTGAGGGAGCAGAGGAAGGAAAACACAGAGACAGAAACTGAGACAGGAGCCGTACACCTGAGCCGGCGGTGCCCGCTGGGGGCGAGGTCGTGACACCCTTGGACCTGGCCACCTCCGCCCCCTACTCTTGCAATGGTCCTTGATGTCGCTGGCTTTGCGGTGTCTGCGAGAAGCGTACAGGACAAAAAAACAAAAGGGCCTCGTCTCACTCAAGTATCCGTGTTCAGCCGAGGAGCTGTGAACAACACTGATGTTCGCACTTGTCAGTATACAGGTTCCGACGGTATTTTAATGACTTGCACGGTGACAAGCTGTTTGCTCAATTATGAGACTTCAAGGACTGTTCTGTCAATCACAAGTCTGTCAATTAGGAGAGCACTCCAACACTTTTTTTTCCCCAGGCAATTGCATGAATCTAATTAGCAGATGAGTATGCCAGTAAAAATGAAAAGATGCATATTGCTCAGGAGAACTTCGTAAGAAGGCTTTTCAAAATCTCAAATCCTTTTCGCCAAGAGTCAGTTCTTCATTTCTCAGGTTTTGTAAAGAAGTATACGTAACATGACTAACTCAGAGTGGTCAATTTCTATCTATTTCTATTTCTATCTAACTAGGCAAAGCATTTGTGTCAACACTTGAATAGGATCATATCAGTTCAATTCAGTCGCTCAGTCGTGTTAGACTCCTTGTAACCCCATGGACTGCAGCACACCAGGCTTCCCTGTCCATCACCAACTCCTAGAGCTTGCTCAAATCCATGTCCATTGAGTCAGTGATGCCATCTAACCATCTCATCCTCTGTTGTCCCCTTCCCCTCCCACGTTCGATCTTTCCCAGTATCAGGGTCTTTTCAAATGAGTCAGTTCTTTGCATCAGGTGGCCAAAGTAGATCGTATCAGATACTAAGAAAATCCAAAACGCTTTAGACAAACTGTCAGCTGATCTTCCAACTGGGGAAGAGCAGAAGTGACCTGCTGCTAGGCACATCCTCGGCCCACCCCACGGCCTTCAGGAGCCACCACACTGCTGCTGGAAGGAAGAATACAGACCCTATATACCAGCCACTGTTGTGTTCTATCCCTCCTTTTAAATCTCTCTGAGCCTCTGGCCTGCCATTCCCAGGTCTCAGACTGGCATATCGCAGGCTGGACTTGGCTGACACCCTGCTTTTGGCTCGTACTGCGCAGTATAATTTTAAAACACTTGCAGCTGCATGGTTAGGACAAGCTTGGGTCCTACAGAGCCACCCTCCTGACACAGGCACAGCCCGCGTGGCCTTGCTGGGTTTCACACTCTGGACCTCCTTTCCCATGAAGCTGTGGGCTCAGATTTGATGAGCCAACTTGTGTGGTGTGTGTGTCAGTCTTCTGCCCATTTCCAAGATGACAGAAGATTAACACCGAGGGGCTGATGATTTGCCAAAGATGAGAGAGAAAGTCCCGGCTCGCACTGCCTCTTGTGCTTGGAAACTACTGTGGGACAGAGAGGGTCTCAAAACGTTCCCTTCATTTCCAGTGCAGCTGTTTTAACTGCTGGGTTAAACTGCTGGGGACAGAAGGGTGGCATCTCTGCTCCTGTCTCCTTGCCTGGGCTTCTCTCGGCATGGACATCATACTTGTTGCTTAGCCCAGACTCAGAAAGGAGTTTGCCCAAAGCCAGGACTCCAAGCCAACTGCTTGACTCCAAAGCCTGCCGTGTAAAGCCTGCTGCTTCAAACAACTACTTACCGAAAACCCACTGACTTCCTACCTGGTTACCGCCTTACCTGCTCAGGACTGCGCACTCTTAGCCCAAGCTCCATCTTGAACACGTCTGCCTTCTCCCTTCCAAACTCACTTAAGGTACACTCAAAGTTCCAGGTCGGGGACTTCCCCGGTGGTCTGGTGGCTAAGAACCCATGCTCCCAATGCATGGGGCCAGTGTTTAATCCCTGATCAGGGAACTAGATCCCACATGCCGCAACTAAGAGTTCCCATGGCACAATTAAAATAAAAAGATCCCACGTGCCAAAAATGAAGACCAAAATTCGGCATGCTGCAACCAAGACTCAGTGCAGCCAAATAAATAAATAAAATATATTTTTTTTAAATTCTGGGTCAGGAAGGTATCCAGATAATCATGCTGGAAAGCCCCTTCTCAGAGAATGAGCCAGAGACGAAGAGTGAAGAACTGAAAAGAAACACATAAGCGCGTCAACCTTTCTCCCTTCTCCAAGGCAGACCTATACGGGACAGGTGGGAAGGAGCTGTGCCAGGCACCATCGGGAGGAAGAGAAAGGGTGTCCTCCAAAAACAGCCCAGCTGAGAGCCAGCCCCACCATGCAGTTTTATCTGGTGCTACATACTCTTCTCACACAGAGAACAATAACGAAACTAGACTGTCTCCTTCGTGACACCTATATGCTTTTCTAGTTCCAACAATGAAATCTAGAAATGACATCACTTCAGATACAGAGCTATGGCCAGGAAGCCAAGGACTGGACAGCTAAGCCTGCCTTCCCTAGGAAACAACAGATTGGGAAAATCTCATTAGCTCAGTAACAGTACACTTAAGGCATGCCTACTCTGAGTCAGGCACTAGCTTGGCCTCTGAGGTATAAAAGGATGGAGGTAGGCAGATTGCCTTCAATGAATATGTCAGAATTTTCTGCCTGTAAATAAGAAATGCAATCCTGGTTCTCTTAAGCACAGGAATACTATATAAGGGCAAGATTATCTATAAAGTTATTATAAAATATCAAATCACTCAATGTTGATAAAATAACACCATCAAATTAGTGGCTGATGGCATTGCCCTCAGAGGGAGTTACCCTCAAATCTCATAGTATCAAAACAAAAACACATAACAAGCAGGTTCCCCTGAAGATAAAACACTACTAATGTAGATAAGTACTGTCAAATTCTAATGTCTCCTAGGCCAAGTTAATATGAATCCCTATCAATACTTAACATAAGTAGTCCTGGTAAGTGATTAAGCCATAGAGAAAGGCAAGCTCCTGACAAAGGGGCACTTGTTTGCACATCATCCCCATATCACCCATATCATTATTTATCACCACAGCCCCTGTTATTACCTTCTGCAGACTGAGGGCTATCATGTGCCAAGACCATGAGGAATGTTCTTGTGACATTATCTCATTTACTTTGGAAAGTCAGTATCTATGGCGTGCTTCCATCTGATTCATGAGAAGATCAATTTCAGTAAATTACTCCAGGTCACTGAGTACAGAGCACCAGGCCTGCAACCGAGATCGGTCTACATTCAAGGCCCAAGCTAATGCAGTGAACCCTATCAGTGTCTGTGGGGCGTGTGCCTTGACTTTGGACACAGACAGGGGCTACAACACCCCAAGATGACTGGCACTGTACCTGGTGGCCATGCCCAGCTGGGATGGCTGCTCCCCGGTGCTGTGGCTCTTTCCCGCGAGGCACTGCTCTGGCTTACTTTCCTGGAGAAGAAGACGACAAAGAATCATGGACACAGCAAAGGGAAACCACCTGCGTGACAGCAGGTATTCCCTGAGGGGCTCCCTGAAGTCCAGGGCAGGCCCCCAATGCCTTCCCTAGTGGCACACCCCACCCCCAAGGATAGAGGGTCCTAGTCATTCCTTTGCTTAGCCGTCGCTACAATCGAGCTAAGAAACATTTTTTACAAAAATAAGTCTGCTTTCCATAAGCGCTTGTGGCACTAAACCAAGGCTCCATAATCACAGCAGCTTATGCAAATGCTTTATCAAGGGCTGCTTGGATACGCGGGGCTTTCAAAATATTTTCTTCTAATTGCTGATAGAAATGCCTGAAAATATTTTCACACCATATTTTGCTTGAGAAAAACATGGATGCATTCTCTTCCTCAATCCCGCATGCTCTTAATAGAAGATGCTCCCTTAATGTACTGCCAGCGCTTTGGAATATTGAGAGCTCTGGGGCTAGTCCTGCTTCTCTGGCTTAAAAGCTCAGGCAAGTGATGGAATGTTTCAGAGTTTTCCTTTTCCCACCAGCAAGGCAAGGGTGATGACATGCAGCTCCTAACAGTGTCCGGAGGGACCACAGAGATGCTACACATAATTCCAGAGCCTGGCCTAGAGCAGGCAGGGGAGGGAGAAGACATCCACCTGCCAGCAGACATCGCAGGAAGTCATCACAGGCCAGACGGACGTGTCAAGGGACAAAGGCTTTACAGTCACATCTCCTTATCTATGGTCATTCGATCTGGAGGAAGGTTAATGCATTTAATGTTGATAAAGAAAATGAGTGATAGAAACAATATAACACGGTGACTAGCTTAACATATGATGGGTCCAAGCTATTTTCAAAAATTCTTTATCTTTTTATAAGCATGCAGATAAATGATGTGAAAAGAGGCCCAGTAATGTTTAATCTATCTATTGAGGCAGGTAACTTAGCCACTGCTATTAACAATTCTTTATTAGACTTGTTCAAAAATACATGTCTATCTGAAATGTGTTTAGTGTTTTTAAGAGATATTTCATAACTCTTCCTCATTTCATGCTGGCATTTCCCTCAATTCCAACTAACGAGACTCTAGATACTCTACAAAAAAAAAAATAGGTCCCTAAAATAGCCTTTTGTCTAAATTCTAGAACGTTCTGTTCTCTAATAAAGGAATCAGAAAGGCGTTTCCACTTTAAGTCGTCTAAAAGTAAAGTGAATGCTAGCTATGTGTTTATACCCTCTTGGAGGAAATGAGACGGTCAGAAAAGCTCAGGGATGCTAACAGAAAACACCCCAAAACAGTGTCATCTTGGTAAAAACACTTCCAACAGACTCTTTCCCTTTGAAGTAATGAAATAAACAAACTGAGCATCTGAGCTTTCTTTTTTTTCACTCTTGTAAAAACCAACTCAGCTATTTTCCTCATATGATCAGCATTCCTCTAATATCTGCTCTGGTCCATCTGGGTCCCTAGCGAGACCACAGGGATCAAAGCCATACATGGTCTCTGTTTTCATGGAGTTTAGGTCTCGAAGGGAAGGGAGGGTTAATCAAACAGCCACACTAATCAGTGTATAATTATAAATGCTGGCAAAAGTTGTGAAGGAAAAGTTCACAGGCAGGGCCATGAGGGCAGAGAACAGCAAACCAGACCAACCTGCCAAGAAAGGGCCCCTTAAGATGCTAGATAACTAAGTGAAAGGGATGAGAGGGGTCCTAAGGACAACAGGCAGAGAAAAAAACACAGGCAAGGGTCCTGGGGTAGAAGTGACACCACAGCAGAGAGGGCAGGGGGAGACGGCAGAAGATGAGACTCTGCAGGGAAGCAGGGGCCAGGATATACAAGGCCATGCGGACCATATTAAGGATTTTGGTCTTTAAGAATCTGGGAATCCACTAAAAGCTTTTAAGAAGGGAGTAATATAAATTGACTATTACCCTAAAAAGACCAAGGCAACTACAGAGAATGAGGAAGAAGAAAAGGCAGGAGTGGATACAAATGGACCATTTTCAAGCAATCTTAGGAAAAGATGGCAGCCTAGATTTTTAGGGGTGAAGATGGAGAGAAATGGAAAATTGGAGCAACATACTGGATGATAAACTGAAAAGAGGGGTGAGGAAAAAGGAAGTATTAGCTTATGGACGAACAGTGGTATCGTTTTCTGAATGTGGTCCAGCAAAGGAAGAACTCTCAAGAAAACCATCAGTTTGATTTTAGAAATGAAGAGTTTGCAAAGCTGAAGCATCCAAGTGGAGACATCTACCTAGCTGGGTATTTGATAAATTAACGCGAATTATAAAATGTCTTCTTGGTTAATAAAAATGGAGTCGTTGTATAGGCGTGGGTGAGGCTGCCTGGGGAACAAAAAGGCAGTCTTTGAAGAAGAGAGGTTCCTGAGACAGCCCCTCTAACAGCAGCAGTATTAGTCGCTCAGTCGTGTCTGACTTCCTTATGACCCCATGGACTGTAGCCCGCCAGGCTCCTCTGTCCATGAAATTCTCCGAGCAAGAATACTGGAGTGGGCTGCCATGCCCTCCTCCAGGGATCTTCCCAACTCAGGGATCAAACCCAGGTCTCTCGCATCGCGGCAGATTCATTACTGTTTGAGCCACCACCAGGGAAGCCTGAGGACCCACTTGTATAGCAGCTGAGCCAGAGGGACAAACAGCCCCTGGGGCAGGGGGGTTGGGGACAGGTGGACACACTGATATGGACGCCAAGAAAGAGGGTACTTCCAGAAATAGGCTGAGAGGCTGGCAAAGGTCTGAAGAAAAGTATAAGGGTTTATAGAAACAGAAACCAAAGTCATGTATATTTTAGACATGCTATTGACATGAAATGACTAACAGGAATCAGTCTACACTATAAGTCTGCCTTGCTAAAACTGTTCTCATGAGCAACAGGAAAATATTTTACTTAAACATTAAAAAAATCAGGTTAAATCTCTTTTTTCTATAGATGAAAAAACATTCCAGAGCGGGGAGTGACACACTCTCCAAGCTGAGAGGTAACAGAGCCAGGAAGTGAGGCCATCTCTGCCCCACCCATCCAGGTCCTTCTCCACCTCCCCTTGTTCTGCACTGCCTTCGCCTGCAGGGGGGCAGAGCTGGCTCCTGGCTCAGCGTGACGGGGTTTGCTCACTGACACACGAGCCCTTGCTGAGCCAGGCAGAAACACTTGTGTTTTCCAAGCTTACCTCTTTGATTGTGGTGTTTCTTCCCCTCCATGAAAACCACCATCTTCCTCCCTTTCTGGGCATCTTATCCCTCATGATAGACTCCACCGTGGCCTGTTTTAAATGGATGGTAACATAAATAATGGAACCAAAAAAGATCAACTTAGCACATTCAAACCAAAAGACACGCACATGCAAATTAAAGTAAGATTTAAAAAAAAAGAAAAAAAACAAAGAAAAATCAGGAAAACACGACATACTATTTGTGAATTAAAAATTTTCGAGAAGCAAAACCTAATGGCATCCAAAATTACATTAAGGTAACTTAAACATGAAGACTTAAGAAGATGTTAAAGGAATAGCAAACAACAAATAAAATACAACACAACAACAACAGAAAAAGAAAGCATTGAAACTCATTAGTGATCAGTCAGACAGCAAGTTTTCAAATTAAAGTGGTTTACTGAGTAAGATACTGTTATTCTCAATAAGATGATTATAAAATGAAAAATGAAATGATTAATATGAGGTACCAGGTAAAATAGTTGTAAACAAAAGTAAAATGCGTGGGATCTTTTAGTAGATGTAAATTTCCAAATTTGGGCAAACTGAATATTCATAGATGCATCTGACTTAAAAGCTCAAGTATTAAAAAGGGAAATCCATACTTGTCCTACATAAATGCAAGTTGAATAGGAGATTAAATATTAATTAGTAATATTCTTTGTAAATCAGTTGTACTGCAATAAATTTTAAAAATAATAATTTTCTACATATTTTAAAGAACAAAATAGTCATCTTGAGGCTAATTCAAGTACCGAAGTAAATATTATCTAATTTCCTCTTTGGTTTATAGAACTCTCAGGCACCAATCGAGAAGGCAATGGTACCCCACTCCAGTATTTTTGCCTAGAAAATCCCATGGATGGAGGAGCTTGGTAGGCTGCAGTCCATGGGGTCGCTAGAGTCAGACACGCCTGAGCGACTCCCTTTCACTTTTCACTTTCATATACTGGAGAAGGCAATGGCAACCCACTCCATTGTTCTTGCCTGAGAATACCAGGGACGGGGGAGCCTGGCAGGCTGCCATCTCTGGGGTCGCACAGAGTCGGACACGACTGAAGCGACTTAGCAGCAGCAGCAGCACTAATACCTCAGCTAGTAATGAGAGAATTGTCTTTCAACCAAACAAGTTGCAAGTAAGTAGAAAGATAAATAATTCACATATTTAGCCTGAAGTGTGCTTCTTTTATCATTTAAGAATCTCTACCTGACACAAAAGAAAACCTGAATACACTGAACAAGCCAATCATGCCCTTCGATTCATAAACAGGACAATTCGCAAAGATGTCAATTACCCTACTCCTCCTATTTCTATTTCATCCATATATTAAACAAAATTCCAATTGAAAGAAAAAAAAACAGGATTATTTTCAAACCTAGACAAACTGGTTGTAAAGTTCACTTATAAAACAAACAGAAATGGCCAAGAAAACTGAAAATAAGTAGGCATAAGCCTGGCATGTGTGTGTGCTATGCCGCTCAGAATACTGGAGTGGGTTGCCATGCCCTCCTCCAGGGGATCTTCCTCAATCCTGGGACTGAGCCCATGTCTCTTATATTTCCTGCATTGGCAGGTGGGTTTCTACCACTAGTGCCACCTGGGAAGCTCAGGCATAAGCCTTACTAGATATTAAAATATATTTAAAACTTTCAGTAATTAAAAGAATGCAGTCTTGGGACATAACTTAACATATTATTAGAACAGAAGATACAGTCCAGAAATAAACCTAAATTCACAGGGGAATGTAATATAAGATAAAGTTGTAATTGCATATCAATAGGTAGAGAGTTATATAATAAAAGGTATGAAGAGAATTAGGGAGCCAACCATGACCCTCTCAGCTGACTCCTGGTGAACCACACCCCCTTTGGTTCTCACCATCACAGCCAAAACTCTGCTCAAGAATCAGACTACACTATGTTCCATGAAGGCAGGCTCAGTTCTGGGGGAGAAACTTAGATTGTTCTGCACCAGTCATGACCATTCCATTGTGTTGCCAACAACTGGCTGAGAGGTGATCAAGTGACCAAACTGTGGCCAGTTAAATGTGAGAAGCCAATCTCCATCTTTCCTATTTTGGACACTTGTATGAGGAGCTGTTGGATAAAACAGTCATCTTGGGATCATAAAGGGGAAACTAGGAAAATCACAGAGGCTCATTCAACTTCATCCAGCCTGAAACTACCAACTTCTAAGATTCTTATTATGTCAAATAATAAACCCCTGTTATTCCAGTCACTTGTGGTCATTCTGTTTCCTGCAACCAAAGCATCCTGATTTAATAACCAGCTGGGAAAAAAAAAACATTTACTGATTTCATTTCTGATACTTCAACTCATGACTTTCAAAATAAAATCAAGATGGATCAAAGATTTAAGAAAATGCTGGAAGAAAAGACAGGGCATATTTTCATAAGTTTTGGAAATGGGAAACAGGGCCATTCCAAGTGTGATACAAAACCTAGCAGCCTCAAAAGATAAGACTGATGAAGTCTCTGCATAAAAATAATTTCTATTATTAAATAAACGCCAAAAACAGAGTCCAAAAATTACTGACAACCTGTACAATATTTAGGCTGCCTACCACAAAGACTAATTTCTTTAAGTTGAGAAGTCATGTGTATTTCTTTTTCTGTGAACTATATAGCCTTTATCAGTAAATTTCTATTGCACTGGTCTTTCTTCTCACTGATTTGTAAGAACTAAGACATGTAAGATAAAAACTTGTCCTGGGCCATAAACACTGTACAGAACCTGCCAAGGGCAAAACAGAAGCCACTCTGGAGCACAGGCCCTCAGCTCAGTCCACAAAGAATACTCACAGATAAACCTCCACGAAAGATGCAGTCGCAAGCCCAAAGCATGTGTGCACACGCACACACACATAGCCACAAAGCAGAGAACATAAGCTAAACAAAGTCAAAATAGGCCTGCACGACCCTCAGGTATGAGAACTGCCTGACGGGCCACAACAGCCACAGCAGCACAAAGCCTTTGCTAAGCATGTGAAGGATGCAAATGTGAGATGTGGGCTCTGCAGCCGAAAGAACGGAGCATTTGGAACAAAGACCCAATGCTGGAAAGCGATCAATTCCAGGAGAGGCCTGGGGAACTGGCAGGGGGAGGACACGGGCGTGGTGGGCTGCTGCAGCGCACCTGACTGTCACCCTGGCTCTTTCTGCAGCTGCTCACCTGCTCTCAGGTGCAGCCAGGAGCTGCCCATTGCTCCTCCTGGCCAATTGGCCCCTAGGCTGCTTCCCTGGCTGAGCCCGGCCTGATGCGAGTGTGGGCACCTGGTGTCTGGTATAGTACTACCCTGCTCCCCCTCCTTCATCCTTCTCCCCTCATCACCCTTGGGCTCAGCATCCACCTGCTTTGGCCCCATCTGTGTCCCTGGCATGGCAGGTGTGGGGGGGAAAGGGAATCCTGGAGAGGCAGGACTCGGTCTGGCGCTGCCTCCACTGGGAGCTTTTGCTTTGATGAGAGAATGGAGAAGGACATTCAAAGTGCAAGGAGACCCTGCAGTTTATACCCATGAACTTCCAACCAGCACAGTGTAATTAGCCTCATGGTTTCTTAAGAAAATGAAAGAAAGTGAAGTTGCTCAGTTGTGTCCAACTCTTTGTTATCCCATGGACTGTGGCCAACCAGGCTCCTCCATTCACGGGATTTACCAGGCAAGAGTACTAGAGTGGGTTGCCATTTCCTTCTCCAGGCGATCTTCCCAACCCAGGGATATAACCCGGTCTCCTGCATTGCAGACAGACACTTAACCATCTGAGCCACCAGGGAAGTCTAAAATAAAAGCTAAAGTCCAATCCCCCAGATTCAGCGAACCATCATTTTCATGTCCCTTTTCTTTCTCATGGTAAAGCTCACCTTTGGCAATGGTTTCTGGAAGGCCTGCATGGCCAGGAGCAGAGGCGCCGCTGTCGTCCAGTTATAGTATCTGACACGAAACAAGGAAAAGCGGTCAGAAGACCAAGGCTCAGACCTCTAATGTCCCGAGAAGCGGTCACGTGAGGCTCTGGACGTTCAGAGGGTCCTTAAAGAGCCCAGTACTATGGCAAACACCCCAGGTCAACTGCCACATGCCCCACCCTTGCAGAAGCCCTTCCTCCAGCCAAACCCCCAGCAGCCACTGTGGCAACAGGACAAACGACATGGCAGGTGAGCCAGCGGCCAGCTGAGAGCAGCCCACGACCCACTGGGCGTCAAGCCACTGATGTGCTGGAGCGTTTCTGGCCCACACTTCAGGGAAAAGGAAACAAGGACCTTCAATTAACACGTAAACATCTGTGGCTTCCTCTAATAGGGAAAAGTTTGCCAGCAGCCTGTAAAAATACGTGCACATCCTCTGACCCCAGACAACAAAGCTTTCAAGGAGTGGGTGCATGGTCTATCTTGTGATAGAGGCCAGGGCTGTGACGTCACACGTCCCATTGTAAAATCTGGTCCAGCTGAATACAAGCCCCACAGGATCCAGTTACATCAACGTTCTAACCATATAAGTGATGCAGCATTTTGCCAATAGTGAAGAGACAATAATAGATTTTTAACAAAGACTTAAGTTTATACATTTCTAAGGGTTACTGAGAAGCTGAAGCTAAACAGGTATCACACAACGGCTGAAATGACTTTCGGGAGGAACTTACTTATTTCCGATCTTCACCACGAGATTGGGGTCATCAATGAGGGCAGGGTTGTCCGCAAACTGCTGATATGACACAGCCTGTTCCAAAAATGCGTCTGTGAAGGCAAAGGGGGTGGGGGGATACAAAGAAGATTTAGTACAAACACCAGGCCTATTTTCACTCCCTCACAAGTATCTTCTGAGAGTTTATGCCATCCAGCTATGCAGACAATCCTATCAAGTCTATTTGTCAATGGGCCTTCAGTTAGTTTGGGGGCTGTGTCTGTGTATAAATGAAGAGAGATGAGGGGCAGTCAGAGGATGGGGGACAAGTGCATCCTTAATCAGGGCACATGTGTTTACATGGGAGCAGGTGTGTGGGAAACACCATAAATACAGGCCCCTGCAGAAGCAGACAACTGGAGCTCAAGGTACGGTCACCCGGGTCTGAGTCAGTCATTGGTGTGACCTTCCACACCCACCTCCTCACCAGTGGTCATGAGGATGGACCAAGTCATGAATGAAAGCTCGGTGACCTGCCTAAGCAGGTGAGAACACCTAGGGGCCACCTGGTCCAGGGGTCATCAGCTGCAGTTGGCTGACTGCACTCTCTGGAGGTCTCGAGGCCACCTCAACATGCAAATAGCATGAGACCCTGGGAAACTAGGGATAAGAATAGGGTGGGGGCCATGATTTAACTCAGATCACCTAAGCCTACCCTGAGACACCCTTCTGACACAGCCAGGAAGGGTCCAGGGGCTCCGCCTCAGACACCCCTCCCTCCTCCAGCGTTTCTGTACACTTGCTACGCACTCCTTTCCCCTGTTGACGTTGCCACCACCCGCGGGCCCCACCCCACTGCAGGACGGGGCGTGTGTGTGTGTGTGTGTGTGTGTGTGTGTGTGTGTGTGTGTCTGTGTGTCTGTGTGTGTGTGTGCGCGCGTGCCCTGCAGAGCACTGCGGTCAGTCAGCCAGCCGCCGACGGGCACGTGTGTGTGTGTGTGTGTGTCTGTGTGTGTGTGTGTGTGTGTGTGTCTGTGTGTGTGTGCGCGCGTGCCCTGCAGAGCACTGCGGTCAGTCAGCCAGCCGCCGACGGGCACGTGTGTGTGTGTGTGTGTGTCTGTGTGTGTGTGTGTGTGTGTGTGTGTCTGTGTGTCTGTGTGTGTCTGTGTGTGTCTGTGTGTGTGTGCGCGCGCGTGCCCTGCAGAGCACTGCGGTCAGTCAGCCAGCCGACGGGCACGTGTGTGTGTGTGTGTGTGTGTGTGTGTCTGTGTCTGTGTGTCTGTGTGTGTCTGTGTGTGTGTGCGCGCGCGAGCCCTGCAGAGCACTGCGGTCAGTCAGCCAGCCGCCGCGAGCAGCAACATTTGGGTCCTGAGCCACAGTGAGAGTCACGTGCGCTCCCTCCATGAGCCCGGGCTTCGGGCCACCAGGGGCGCCGCCGGCTCACAGATGGCGGCGGCCGCGCGGTACCTTTGGTGATCTCCCGGTTGTCGCTGAGGCCCCCGCACAGGGAGATGGCGATGGACGGCAGGTCCTCAGGCCGTCCGGGACGTGCTCTCCACGCCGCTGTCGACGCCAGAGCTGCCCACGGACTGAGGGGACTGGTTGGCGGAGCGGGCTCCGTTGTCGCTGGCGGGTTTCGTGAGCCCAGAAGGGCTCTCCGCTGGAAGGAGAGGAGAGGGAGGGGCTGGGAGGACTCCCCGAGCCTGGGGCCGGGGAGTCTCGCTCAGGTGTCAGGTGACCCCGGCAGTGAGAGGGACAAACGACGTCATCCCAGCAGACCCTCGCTAGGGCGCCACGGCGGGCACACGAGCTACCTGAATGACCTTAGGAGGAGAAATAACCATTTGTAAACCCCCACGCCTCCCTGCGTTTTTCTCCCAGATGCACTGGAATTGAGGGAATAGAGAGCATGCCGTCCCAAGAGGCCACCATCCTGTCACGCCCTCTGCGGAGCCAGGACTCCCCACAAACGATGGGACTCCCAGACCCCGGACCCCTCAAGGCCCCAGGGGACTTGCCCGGGGAGGGGCAGGGCTGTGCATAGCTGATCTGGGATGAGGATCACTGGCCGCTGCAGCATCACCTTGGTGTTCCTGGGGAGATGGCCTCGAGCCTGTGTCCCCGGCTCAAAAGCCGTCCCAGGACTGGGGGGTGGGGAGCCATGCCCTCACGTCTACACAGGGTTCATGCTTTGACCTGTTGCTCCTCACGGTAAAACGTGGAACTCCTGCAGCTTTTTCTCACTCACTTTCTAATCAAATATAAGGAAAAAGCGGCTCCTAGATTAACATATACAAAGCATAGGCAGCATAAAAGGGCTCTTACTTTTTAGGGAAATACAGGGCGGCGACTTCGGGATCCATGTCTGTGAGGTCATCTAAGTAGACGCCCGTCAGCCCCAGGTGTCGGCTTCGTTTCTCTGAATAGGAACATGGGTCGGGTCAGAGCACCGTTCTTCAGATGCAACCTCACAGACTTCCAAGTCTCTCTAGAAAGAGCACTTGAGCACCGTGTGCAGATCTGCTCCGAAGGGTCCACTGACTGAGTCAGATAGCTTCAGTGAGCCTCAGCTCCCCAGCTGGGAGGGGCCTGAGAGGTACTAAGCACTCAGCACACTGATACGGTGATGCTTATTTTTATTATTATCGGTATTGGTTTTGTTATTATTGTCACTAAACAGAAAAAGCTTTCACTGAGCACTTCCCCATCAGTACTCTGAAGCCTCCTGAATGGTACATCGTTGGCCCCTGGGCACCAAGACTGCAGCCTTCCAGTTTACTGCGGCCAAAGAATTACATCATAGGTTCATACAGACTAGAACCACCGACAGATAAGGCTTCCTGTTATTGGTCTGGACAGGCAGCCAGGTGGGCATTTGACTACATGCATGCAGCCCTCACCATGCACCAACCACTATACGAAACACCAGGGAAACAGGTAAAAGACAGAACTATTCTTGACTTACAGAGCACGTATGTTCTAGTATGGAAGTCAAGCAAAAAAACAAACAAGTAATCATTTGAAACAGTGACACACGGTATGCAGAAATTAACCCAGGGCAACACACTAGAGGGAAACCAGGGGCAAGGAAAGTGGAGTGCAGACTAGCTTCATCATCAGGGTCTGGTACAGTCCCAGGGTGGGGGACCCCAGCATCCCTGACCTGTACAGTGGAGGGCTGTGGGGGTGGATCACTGCACCATCCCTGAGGCCTCCTTCAGGTTAGATTTTCTACAACTCAATTCTGAGAAAACACATATCCAGTAAGAGGGCAAAGGACTTAATAAGAGAGATGTCCTATCTCCCCTCTGAAGAATCCTGAACTTTGGCCGGGGGAAGAGGCTGTGGTGGGCAGAGTCCACCACACTGGGAAGCTTCAGTTTCTCACCCTTTTTCCTGGAAGGCGAATCCATCTTGCTTGCAGCTACTGGGGCAGTGTTGGCAGAAGGGGCTTTGGGCTCCTCGATCGTGGGTAAAGGGGGCTGCTGCTCCCAAAGCCTCGATGTCATCTTCGTTCACAAACTGTATCTCTGTCTGTGGCTTGTTCTGCTCCAGCAGTGGCTGCACCGGAGACGCCCTGACCAGTGTCGGTGACTGGTCACTAAACGCGTCTGAAGATTCACTGTGGATGGCTTGGAAATGCATTTTATCACAGATTTTCCTGCTGTTCAATGGGCTGGACTCTTTCATTTTGTGTGGCGAGGACTGGATCAAAGGGGCAGGGAGGGAGGGAGGGAGAGAAGGTCAGAGAAGAGGTGAGTCAACCAAAGGGCCCTGGGCAGGCACAACTGTAAAGGACACAGTGAAGCCTTGGCAGATGGGAGGGGTGGCGCACCTGGTGACTCCCATACTTGCCGAAAGGTCTGGAAACCAAGGATAGTATTTCCAAAGCAAATGAGCTTTCATATAAAATATTAACTGCCAAATGGGAGTGAGTGAGTAAGTGAGTGAATGAGACCACCAATCTCCTGTCCAGCAGGAGAAAGGGGAATATATTCACACCACAGGGTGAGCAAGGTGCTGAAAGTGAATTATGACACATGGAAACAGGACGAGCCTTGCAAAACTAAACTCTGCTATTAAAAGTCAAGATTGGGTTTATCATTATTGGGGAGGGGGCGTCAGAACAGTAATTGCAAAGGGTCGGGGGCTTCCAAGTTCTGATTTAGTCCTGGTCTGGGTGCAGGTCACGTGGACACATTCACCTGTGTGAAGTGTGTGAAGTGAAGATGTTTCAGTCTTGGCACTCAGGACCTGGGTGTTTCTCTGCATGTGTGTTACAGTTCAGTGAAGTCCACCCCAAAACGTGCGTGAACAAGGGCAGACTTGGTGGCTGGTTCCCATGAGTGGGAAAAGGGCATTTCTGACGCTAACTCTCCAAGGAATTTCCAGTTATGGAAAAGATTTATCCAAACAGAAATCAAAGCGCAGCTTGTGGGGCTGGAAAGCGGGGAGCGGGTATTCATTTCTGCATCTGATCCTACAGCTTTGAGCCTAGAAGAAAACAATGCAATAGTGGATCTGTGGCCGGAACTGTTTTGCCAAAGTGATGGGTTTGCACATTTGTGCCGTTTCTCCAGCAACAGAGGACATGCATTTGTAAAGATGGCTGGCTGGGTCAGCACGACTGCTTATAGGCAGGGAAATCAGCATTTTCCATGAAAGCTAAATATAACCTAGAAAGGGAATGAACTCACAGCTTCAGCCTCAACAGACCTACTCTCCAAAGAGCTGTCTCTGAAAAGAAATGCTTTCAGTCTTCACTTACTCATTTATTCATTCACATCACAAAGATTTACTGGGATATGAGAGGTGGTATCATCTTCTAAGGGTCTTACAGTATTTACAAATACCCATCTTGAAATACCATAATATAGTTCGAGACTCTTATAACAAATTGGAATATGAAATAAAATTTCTTGAAAGAAAAGATTGTGACCATTTCATGTCTTCAGAAACTACCTTTGATGGATGGCAGAAATGAGAAAGGAAAAAAAACCTACCTTTGTGGCTTGGGGCAGTTCTCCCCAGAGCCAGAGCATTTCTAGATTATTCTTCTGAATTGTCCTATCCGCAGATTTGCTGACCAGTTCTGAATCACTTTTAGGCGTTGAGGGTCGGGAAACTGAAGGACTTAAGGAAACACAAATGGAATATTAAAGTGGGAAGAGAAACTTTGGAAATGTTTTTGTGCCCAGCATTCTATGGTTCAGAGAACCTAGACAACGGCCTCAACACACCACTGCCTTGCGACCACAGCTTTGTGACTATCCCCTCTGTGGCCACCAGGAGTAGTGGACAGAACACGCACCCGGGAGAAGGCACTCCCCATTTGGGTAACCTTGTCCCAGCCTGCTGCCAAATTCCAAGTAAAGATGAGAAGTAGCATTTAAAAGGGGGAAATGGAAAAAAAGAGATGAAATGGAAAAGGGAAGAAAAAATCTGCTGCCATCTTTGCAGGCCTCTCTCTGACCTCAAGGCTCATGGCAAGCCCAATTTCCAAACTCCTCAGCTCTCACGCAGCTGCCAAAAGGTCCGGGCCATCTCGGACATGCACCCATCACATCCTATATTGAAGATATTTATATATCTGCACCGGCTTTGAAAACAAGGAAGTGGATCATGTGTCAACTTTACCCCAAATGCTGGGTGCCACCAGTAACTCACTAACGTGCAGGGCTCTCTGAGCTGAGATTCTGCAAAATATTTTATCTTCAAGAAATACTTCCCAGATTCCTATTTGCTAAGACTCTTCCTACAACAACACAGCACGGCTTAATTCTCAAATGAGCTTTTAAGTGGTTGTGACTTGCATTTGGGTCTCCACGTTTTCTATATTTTTCTCTCCTGAGACCCAAGCTGTCTTACTTCTGTCCAACCACAGAAACCATCGATTTAGGAACAAAATTCTTGGAGCCTTCTAAACAACATATGGATGAGGAAAAAAGACCCACTTGATTATTTCAGTCTTTGATCTCCTATACCCTTTCCTTTCAGACAATAGTTTTAATGATGTGAGAAAGCAAGCCCTGCAATTCTCCTTTTCCACCTTCTCTCACACCTCACATGGGCTCTCTCAAGCACCTCACATCATGTGCTTGGTCTCACGTATCTGCATGAGTCAGACATCAGCTCCGAGGGGACAGAACTTGCCTGTCGGGACAAGGCGAGCTCACAAATGAACCACAGCTTGTCTCAGACAGATGGGGCCCTTAATGGCTAAATTGATGCTGGCCTTTCAGACAAATAGATTCAATGCTCCTCTGCATCATTTCACACTGAAGTAGACACGGGCTGGTCCCTCCTCCCTTGGCATCCACACCCTCCATCCATGGAAAGCCATGTGGCAGCCTTCAGGCTCGATGTAGCCAGTCTGCCACATCGAGGCAGGAGGAGCCTGAGATCGCATGCTGTGGTGTGTAACCAAGGGGACACCTCTGTACACACACACACACACAGTATGCCCTTCAGAAAGCTGCCCCCCGAGAAGGAACTCTGGGCCCTCAGACATCTGAGAGAGAAAGTGTTTATCACCTCCTTGCTCTTGCTGCCTCCAGTTTCCTAATTCTGCCTTTCTCCTGAGGGTCAAGGCTCTTCTGGCACCAAGGTGTCCAGAATTACATGTTCAGGACCATGAAATGTGAAGGGGGCATTGCGGCCTCCAGCAAGGGGCCCTTGTGCCGACAGTTCTGACCTGGAAGATTCTCCAGAGGCATCAAGCGGGAAACCCATCGTAACTGGCTTCCTACCCTCATCAGCACAGCACCCAAACCTCTAACTGTTTGCTTAAAAGGAACATATTTTTTTATGTTGCTATAACAATTCTCTGGAACAGTATCCACTGCACTAAAGTAAAGCCCTCTAGACTGAGCCTGCTCTGGAGCCAAGTGTCAGCAAACTTCCTCTGTAAGAGGCCAGACAGCAAGTACTCCAGGCTCTGGGGGCTATGTGGTCTTTGCGGCAACAACCTGAGCCTGCCCTTGTGGTGGAAATGCAGCCACAAATAGTATGTGGACAAACTGGCTGTGCCCCATAAAACTTTACAGAAACAGAGGGTGGGCCAGACTGGGGCCACCAGCTGTAGTTTATAGATCCCTGCTCTAGGAGAATGTAAACACTGAACACAGGTCTCCATCACCCTGCCCAAATCCAGAATCCTTAATATCTGATCCTGTGATGAAAGCTACAAGCCATCGAGATGCGGAGGCGGGCAAATTCAGATTCACAAAGGACTGAGCCCTGTGTGATCCATACGCCCGGGAGCACAACCCCTCAGTCACGTGCCCCCAGCCACACCAGCCCCAAAGAAGGACGCTGCACCCAAATACACACGCACCATCTGTGCTGAGTGTTAAGGGAATTCAGACAGATGGGACATAAATGAGGGAAGACTCCTGACACTGAGTGTGACTGAGGAGAAAGAGGATTCCAAAATTGCCCATTATCGAATATGAGACTTTCAAGATCAAAAGTTGTTCAAAAGTAAGCTTCAAGGTCACACTGACCGATCTGTATCAATAATGCATTTACTAGCCATAATCGCTATTGGCATTTTTGCTGAAATCCCATTTAGGCACATCAGTTATGTAACTGCTCACAACATAGCTGACCTCATTTTAAAATGGCCTTTGTTCTGCACCTATAACCTGGGAGGGAAGTATTAAATATTTCCCGAGACTTGGTTCTTCAAAAAGAAAAACAGTTTCCCAGGCATAAGTTAATCACAGCTTCACTGCTCAAGTTTTTTACAAAGCAGGCAGGTCAAAGTGTGGGCAATTTCAAGGGAATGGAGGCAGGAACCTATGGCTTCTGCATCAAATGAAAACTCTAACCTAGGATTCTGAACCTTCTGGTCCATCCTACACTAACCTAGGATTCTGAACCTTCTGGTCCATCCTACACTAACCTAGGATTCTGAACCTTCTGGTCCATCCTATCCTAACCTAGGATTCTGAACCTTCTGGTCCATCCTATCCTAACCTAGGATTCTGGAACCTTCTGGTCCATCCTACACTAACCTAGGATTCTGAACCTTCTGGTCCATCCTATCCTAACCTAGGATTCTGAACCTTCTGGTCCATCCTACACTAACCTAGGATTCTGAACCTTCTGGTCCATCCTACACTAACCTAAGATTCTGAACCTTCTGGTCCATCCTACACTAAGCTAGGATTCTGAACCTTCTGGTCCATCCTATCCTAACCTAGGATTCTGAACCTTCTGGTCCATCCTACACTAACCTAGGATTCTGAACCTTCTGGTCCATCTTACACTAACCTAGGATTCTGAACCTTCTGGTCCATCCTACACTAACCTAGGATTCTGAACCTTCTGGTCCATCCTACGCTAACCTAGGATTCTGAACCTTCTGGTCCATCCTATGCTAACCTAGGATTCTGAACCTTCTGGTCCATCCTATCCTAACCTAGGATTCTGAACCTTCTGGTCCATCCTATCCTAACCTAGGATTCTGAACCTTCTGGTCCATCCTATCCTAACCTAGGATTCTGAACCTTCTGGTCCATCCTACACTAACCTAGGATTCTGAACCTTCTGGTCCATCCTATGCTAACCTAGGATTCTGAACCTTCTGGTCCATCCTACGCTACTCTCTAAAATTCTATTCTACAAATACTGTGGACACATCTGATCATATTCCTCAGAAAATCTATAAGCTCTTTACTGAGTTACAATAACAACTCTCCTTATGCTTAAATGATGGGACTTCCCTAGTGGCTCAGATGGTTAAAAAAAAAAAAAAAAATCTGCCTGCAATGCAGGAGACCTGGGTTCAATCCCTGGATCGGGAAGATCCCCTCAAGAAGGGATGGCAACCCACTACAGTATTCTTTCCTGGAGAGCTATCGTCCATGGGGTCATAGTCGGACACAACTGGGTGACTAAATGGGCAGGCAGACACGGTTAAATGATATCTGAAAAAGTTTTGTAAACTTATTTGTTGAACAACCCCAGACACAAAGATCATATTCCCAATTTTCAATTCCTTATTCTATTTTTCAAAGCACATCACAAAATTAGAAAGGACTCTTATGCTTAACCCTAATTTCCAGAGTCAAACTTAGTACTTTTTAAAAATATAACCATCTACAAGTGCTTAAAATGAAAGGAAAAGAAATAATCTATGTGTATTTTCTTCATAAGTAATTTGGTTAGTGGATAAATAAATTGGTAAGGGTTAGATCAAAATTTTCACTTCCAACAATCTATACGGATTCTCCACATAAGTAATTTGGTTAATGGCAAAACTTACTTATTTATAAGAGTTAAAAGTTTTTATTATAAAGACATCCACAGTGGGAAAATAACCCCTCTACCTTTCCGAAGCGTGGAAGTGGGAAGACTGTGGAGGGCAAGAGCTAGAAAGACCGCCCTCGGCCGCAACCGCCAGATGAGGGGGGGGCCTCCTGCAATCTACCAGGCTACGGCATACCACGTGATCCACATTAAAAGAAAGAGAAATCAGAGGTCAATTCAATGAAATGAAATTTATTATCAGTTATTTGACTACTCTCACAATAACAACTATAAGAAGGTGAAGGTACTTGGCCAGCTAACAATGGCAGAGGACCAGATGTTGAAATCACAGAGAAATCAACACAATCTTCTTAACTGTGAGAACAGAAAACTGCCAAGACGCCCGTTTCACTTGGTTTCCTCTGCAGGCCCATAATGAACTGGTTTTCTTGGTCAGAGTTTAGTGCCTAATCAAATGACATACTCCAAAAGGTTTGGTAATCTGGGCTGGCAATTGTCTCTTACAAGAAAATACATAAACCCAAGTATAGATATGTGTCTATTTATTCTAATTTGTAATTTCATTTAACCGTGGTCAGATCACCTTACCTGACACGGTTATTATTCTGGACTCATAGAGCAAAACAGAGAAGACAGAGAAACATATTCAAGATTGCGTTTAAAGGATTTGTTTTAAATGCTTAAAATTAATGTAGAATGTTTGAACAGAGTTTTCTACCTATTAGTGACTTCTAAATATTCACATAATTTTCTTCCTAAAATACTATGTACTTATGTTCTCCCCTCCTTAGGGTTATAATTCCACAGTCCGCGGGGAGAGAATGTATGAGGTTCTAGAAAGGTCTATACCTATATAGTCCAATAAGATAGCCACAGGTTGCATGGGGCTATGAGCATTTGATGTGTGACTGGTTCAGACTGAGAGGGTCTGTACATGTTGAGATACACAACTTCAAAGGCTTGCAAAAATGAGAATGTGAAACAGTTCCACAGTGTTTTACAAAACAATGACTTGAAAAAAATTGGATTACTTATAATTTTTAATAAATATATCATAAATCATCAAAATTAATTTTATCAGTTTCTTTTCACTTTTTAAGGGTGGTTACGAAAATAATTTTTAATAAATACATCATAAATCATCTAAATTAATGTTATCAGTTTCTTTTCACTTTTTAAGGGTGGTTACTAGAAAATTTTAAATTACATATGTATCTAGCATTATGTTTCTACTGGACAGGGCTGGCCTGAGGATGGACAGACCCCTGGCAGGGGACTCCACAGGCCTCCAGTCCCTGGCTGACGTCCACTCACGATCATGTGATATGTCTGTTTCTCTCCAACCTCAACTTCAACGCACGGCGATGACCATGCAGTCTCATTAGTGAGCTCACTCCAGTCAAACTGGAGCCGGGAGAGGTGTACACTTCAGGGGGAAGCCCTGAAGCACGTTCCAGGGCGTGGGGGCTCTGACACCAGAAGCAAACCTGACACGTTAGGAGCACGTGTGACCCGAGAAGGTCACTGTCACCTAGACCAGTGCCGCCCATCTCGTCTGCATTCTCGCCAGACCCCTGAGACCTTTTCTTTCCTAACAGCCCTCCCTCCACCATGAAATTGCAATGCCCTGAATACACTCCACGTCTGCTTATGTTACTACGCCCCTTTGGCTACTGTAATATCTAAGATTTTTTTTTGCCACCCAAGAACCAATTTTTGTCCCGACAGGAGTGATAATCATGCCCACACACTTCAGATCTGTCCCCTGCCCAGTCCTTCTGGAAACTGCTCAGAAGGGCTCACGTGTCCTCACAGGCTTCACAGCCTGAAATGTTTTAGAGTCTTGTCTGCACACTGAGCGGCTGTGGTTCTTCAACCTCATCCTGGACGTCTGCGGCCCCTGAGAGTCCACTTCGGGGAAACCGAAATCACTCAGGGCAGTCAGGGGAGGACGGCATCATTCTCACAGCCTCAGATGACCTCAGGGCCCCTGAGGCAGCTGCCCTGCTCCCGAACTCTCACTTTAGGGATAAGTATCCAAAAAGGCTGCCACTGTTTTCTCCCCCTGACAATAAGCTTTATGTAACTCAACACGTGGTTTCCCTTTCATAACCGCAGTTTGATTTTGCTACTAGATAGAAGTTTATGATCTGCTCATGTTCCTTATTTAATCCTGATCTGTACCTTCTAGCATAAGCTGAATTTTAGGGGGTTCTAATTCTATTCATTTTCTTACGTAGATTTCACTGTGAAACATGCCTCCTATGACTGACCTGGAATCCTCTGGACCAGGACAGGGAAACACACATGGACACACACCAGCCACTCACCTGGCGCTGGGTGACCACTCTCTGTCAGAATTAGGGTAAGAGGCTGACTGAGGGTAAGTCATGACAGGGGAATGGCTCTCCTTAGGGACATCTTCTTGGAATGGAGGTGTATCATCTGGAAGAGTTCTGGAAAAAGAGAAAGGAAAAAAAACATCAAAGTCAAAGAGATTTTACTGATAGATACATAATAAAGGCAAGTTTCCATTTTTCCTTATCTCTAATGCTTTGTAGATCAACATGATCTCCTGGTATAACCCCAGGCATATACTGGGCAGTAGAAATGAGAAAAGTTACTCAGAGAAATGTTTCGTGTGTTCAGGCTTTGGCTGAATGATACCTGGAAAACGATCAAGTTTAAGAACTTGGACTTAGACAGGGGCCTGATGAGCACACTGCTTGCTATCGTTAGTGACACTGTGTGTGTGTGCTCAGTCGCTCAGCCATGTTCAGCCCTTTGTGATCCCATGGACTGCAGCCCTCCAAGCTCCTCTGTTCATAGGATTCTCCAGACAAGAATACTGCAGTGGGTTGCCATTTCCTCCTCCAGAGGATCTTGCCGACCCAGGGATCAAACTCGCATCTTCTGCATTGCCAGGAGGATTCTTTACCGCCGTCCACCAGGGAAGCCCAGGTACACTGCAGGCCCTACAGATTATCTTTCACACTTCACCTCGCAAAAGCCTGAGAGGCGGATGGCACCCAGAACTGGACCCAGAGGTTATAAAACTCTTGCCATGCACAACTGAGCTACCAAATCCCTGAATGGCCAAACAGAGAGTGTTTCGTCCACCACAATAAATAAATGACAGAACCAATCGTGTCTTATACTTGCAAAACGGCTGCAAATCTACCTCCTTTCAGGCACAGCACGCTTAAATAAGAAATAAGACTCAGTATTTCACCCATGCAGAGGGCACCTGTCTCTGTTTTTGATGTGACCTCAAACATCTGACACTAAACTCTGCAATTAAAAAGCCATGCAGGGCAGGTGACTGTAATAAGCCTGACCACCCTCCCATAAAAAGACTGAGAGCCAAAGAAGCAATGCTTTCCGAACTGCAGTGCTGGAAAGACTCTTCAGAGTCCCTTGGACAGCAAGGAGATTAAACCAGTCAATCCTAAAGGAAATCAACCCTGAATTTTCATTGGAAGAACTGATGTGGAACCTGAAGCTCCAATACTTTGGCCACCTGATGCAAAGAGCTGACTCACTGGAAAAGACCTTGATGCTGGGAAAGACTGAAGGCAGGAGGAGAAGGGGATGACAGAGGATGAGATGGTTGGATGGATCACTGACTAAACAGACATGAGTCTGAGCAAACTCTGGGAGATAGTGAAGGACTGGGAAGCCTGGCACACTGTAGTCCACAGGGTTGCAAAGAGTCGGACGTGACTGAGCAACTGAACAGCCACCACCACCACCCAGCAAAGAGCTGGACATGACTGAGCTACTCAACAACAACCACCATCCGCTTCTGAGCCCACAGCAAAACAGAGGCCACAGTCAGGTAAAGCAACATTGCCCACAGGCCTTTACGTTTTAGCTAGAAAAGAAAAATTCTAAATAACAAAGCAGGAGGTGAAACGTGTGTTTCTTCTTCCTCCTTTTGTTTTTTAACTGAAGTACAGTTGATTTACAATGTTTGGTCAGGTTCACATGTACACTAAAGTGATTCGGTTACCCATCCTTCACCCTTCTTCTGTGTTAACAAGACACAAAAACAGTGATCATAAATTACATTGAATTGCATAAAAATCTGAATGAGTTTGGCTTTTAAAACTGGCACTGTTCACCAAAATAGTAATTCACAGAAATAGAATTCCACCACACTATTAAAAGCAAAGAAAAATAAAACACGTGTCCAACTCAACTTTGGGCCTCATGAAAACTGAAAAGGAAAAGTCTGCTTGTGGATAAACTGATCATGTTCTAGATTCATTTATGGCCCAAAGTCTGTCACAGGTCAGCCCCCGGCTATCAATCGGTCCAACTGCCGGGCTCATAGTTGGTGCTCAAGTGAGAATAAAGAGGTTCTGAAACAACAGTTTTGTGAATGAAGTGTTCACTTCCTGAGCTCTTGTTTCTTGGTTCTGATCTGGAAGGCTGGAGTTATCACCAAGGCTATTATCAATCCTGTCTCGGTTACAACGTCCATCCCATCTTCATGTGACTCTAGAATCAGGCCTGCAGGATTCCAAAATTCAGTCTTAGATGCATTAACAGAAAAATAAGAAATTCTGTGTGTGTGGTGGGGGAGGAGGGGGAACGTTTATAAAAATCTGTCTACTATAAACCCACTCTGTGCAAATATAAGAGGAGAAAACCATGACTCAAAATGATACCTGCCCCCCAGTGTTCACAGCAGCACTATTTACAACAGCTATTTACAACAGTGATCCAAAGGTCCATCGACAGATGAACGGATAAAGAAGATGTGGAACCTATATACAGTGGGGTAGTACTCAGACTTCAAAGATAATAAAATAATGCCATTGGCAGCAACACGGATGGACCTAGAGATTATCAGACTAAGCCAAACTGAGAAAAACAAGTACCATATGATATCACTTAACATGTGGAATCTTTAAAAGAGAAAAAGATACAAATGAACTTATCTATAAAACAGAAATAGAAGCACAGATATAGAAAACAAACATGGTTACCAAAGGGGAAAGCAGGGGAGAGGAGTTTGGAATTAACATTTACACGCTATGTGCAACATAGGTAGCTCACAAGGACCTACTACAAGGCACAGGGAACTCTACTCAATATTTTATCATAACTTATAATGGAAAAGAGTCTGAAAAGGAATATATACACATCTAAGTCAATCACTTTGCTGTACATTTGAAACTAACATAACACCGTGAATCAAGTATACATCAATTAAAAAGAACAGGGCCATCCGAAACACTGAACTCACCTAGTGCGCCCCTTCCGTCCCCCCACACTTACCTACTGCTGTCCAGCGGCTCGGCCTCCTCGTCCGAGCTCATCTCTATGGGGAACATGTCTTCATCCTCAGACGTGTTCATGTTCTCGATCCCTTTCAGGCTGTCCAGCTGCGACTTCCTCCTCCTCTTCCTGCGCTTCTTCACTAAAGAGCCACTCGACGGGGTCTCATTGGGAGGGGGAGACCTGCACTGACGTGTTGGTGTCCAGGCCTCTTATCCGATCTGCAGAGTTCCTCTTCAGCTGGGACTCCATCCTCGAGGCTCCTTCCGACAGGATGGGGGAGGTGGCCAGGTGCATGGGGATCACCTCCTGAAGGGCAGCAAACATGTCCGAAAAGGAACCAGGTTAGCTGGGGGCGGGTGGTTAAAGGTTGGGACGGTGCTGACAACCCACCAGCATTAATTCAGGGGCCCAAGCACAAGTGGAGGGGGTGTGATAAGGAGTGCAGGGCAACCAAATGCAGGATTTGATAGATGGTCATAAAGTCAACTTGTCACTAAATGCCATTTTGTACTGAATCCTGCGTTTTCATGATTATAAGAAAGCAAAGTAATTTTCAGTCATTTCAGACTACCAAAATCCAACATGGTCTGAAAAAATCGGCTTTTAGTTATTATAATACCCTGGGAACTGAACTCAATTTTGTACTCCAGTGTGTGTGTGTAAAAGAGAATGCATATGTGTATTTTTAATACACACTGAATTAAGATGATGATAATAATTTTTAAAGAAAGTTTTTCTGGTGTAGCCAAAAACCAAATAAAATTAAGAGGCTTAGAGAACATCAAATCATGTACTACATGTATAAAATCCACACCTGGAAGGTGAGGCTGAGGCTGGGAGGGATGGGTAATTGGGTAATAGGTCATACCTCCAGGGAGCCGGAAAAAAGCAAAGCCTGGGACGGTTTTGTCCTGAGATTGAAACTGTGGATATTCATCTTAAAGCCTGAAGCTACTCAGAACCATTCCTTGATAGCAAGGCTATCTTCCCATAAAGGAACCAGTTCAAACAGATTTTATTGAGGAATCACTACATCAGATCCCTTCAAAGCAACTTTCTCAGTGAATGAAAGAATGAAAAGAAATGGCTTATCTTAGAAGAAAACATGCGGTAAATCCTCATGACTTGGAATTTGGCAAAGGATTCTTAGATATGACGACAAAATCATGAGCCACAAGGAAAAAGCAAATAAAATGGACTTCATCAAAAATGAAAAGTTTTGTGTTTCAAAGGACAACATCAAGAAAGTGAAAAGACAGCTCATACCATGGAAGAAAATCTTTACAAATCATCTCTCTTATAAATAAGTCCCTTAACAAATCATAAAAGGGACTTATTTCTGAACTATATACTGAACTCTTGCAGCTCAAATAATAAGAAGACAACCCAATTAAAAAATGACCAAAGGATCTGAACAGACACTTCTCCAAAGAATACATACACAAGGTCAATAAGCATGTGAAGACGTGCTCAACATCATGGCAATAGGGAAATGCAAATCCACAACACAATGAGATACTACTTCACGCCCACTGGGATGGCTAGGAATCACAAGGCCAGAGAGAAAGTAATGATGAGGCTACAGACAGATCGGAACCCTCGTGCACTGCTGCTGGGAACAGAAAATGGTGAAGCGGCTTGGGACAACAGCTTGGCAGCTCCTCAGTGTGAAACTCAAGTGTTGCTGGAGAAGACTCTTGAGGGTCCCCTGGACAGCAAAGAGATCAAACCAGTCGATTTTAAAGGAAATCAACCCTAAATACTCTTTGGAAGGGCTGATGCTGAAGTCGAAGTTCCAATACTTTGGCCACCTGATGCAAACAGCTAACTCATTGGAAAGGACCCTGATGCTGGGGAAGATTGAAGGCAGGAGGAGAAGAGGGCAACAGAGGACCAGATGGTTGGACGGCATCATCGATTCAATCGATATGAACTTGGGCAAAATCCAGGAGATGGTGAGGGATAGGGAAGCCTGGCATGCTGCAGTCCATGGGGTCACAAAGAGTTGGACACGACTTGGCAACTGCACAACAAAAATAAATGACTCAGCAATTCCACTCCCAGGTACAAACTCCCAAAGTGAAAACATACGCCTATATGAAAACCTGTACACAGCTTTACTCAAAGCGGCCAAAAGGTAGAAACAAACCCAAGTGTCCACCAACACATGAAAAGAGATTAAACATGATACAGTGGAGTATTACTCAGCCAAATAAAGGAATGGTGTACGGACACAGACACAATATGGGTGACTCTTGAAAATATTGTGGTACATGAAAGAAGCCAGGAGCAAAAGATCACAAACCGTGAGATTCTATTCCGATGAAAGCTCAGATTAGGGAGGTCTATAGAGACAGCAAGTAGATTAGTGGTTGCTGAGGGCTCAGGGTAATGGGGAGATAGGGGTTTAGGGAGAGGGGAGGGGGATAGCCTGTCTCTGAGGTGATGAGGAAGCTCTAAAATTGACTGTGTGGTCAGTACAGGTATCTGTAAAAATACTAAAATCCACAGAACTGCACACTTGAGATGGATAAATTACACGGTATAAAAATGCTATCTTAATAAAGCTGTTAAACAGTTTTTAATAATAAAAATTAATGTGATCTGGTCACTCAGCCATTCGAGACTTGACACACAGGTGTAATTTGTACGCTTTGGATGATGGCTTCAGGCCAGCATCCTTCAGCTCCTCTGTCTCCCTGGCAAATGGAGGAGGCAGGGACCGACATGTGGTGGACACAGCACACACCCACCCTGCGGATCGATCCCTTGGTACAGGGAAAAGCCACTGTCCTCCTCCGCCCTCAGCCACACAGCAGGCACCTCCTGTATCTCCCAGAGAAGTGTCCCACAAAGCTCAAAACGAGGAAGTAAACATCACCACCCAGCTTCCCAGGTGGCTCAGTAGTGAAGAATCCTCCAGCCAAGGCAGGAGACTCGAGGTTCAATCCCTGGGTTGGAAGATCCTCTGGAAGAGGAAACGGCAACCCACTCCAGTACTCTTGCTGGAAAAACCCCACAGACAGAGGAGCCTGGCAGGCTACAGTCCATGGGGTCGCAAAGCGTCAGACACGACTGAGTGAGCAAGCATGCAAGCATCACCCAGCTGTCCTTACCTGATCGTTATCAGTCTCTTGAACAAAAAATGCTTCTCCATTATCTCCTAGTTTCATGTGCAAATCCACAGATTCCCCGTTGATTTCTATGTCAACCTGAAGGAAAAACATACTTCACCACGACAGGAAACATCACAGGGAATGCCCAGGTCTCTACACACACTTCAGTTACATACATTCCCAAATATCTCACAGTCCCTAATCTCAACAGGTCAATCTGGTCCATTGAGAAACAGAGTCTAGGGGACCTCTCTGGCGCTCCAGTGGCTAAGACTCCACGCTTCCAATGCAGGGGCCATGGGTTCGATCCCTGGTCAGGAAACTAAGATCCCATACATCAAAACATAGCCAAAAAGAAAAAGAAACGGAGTCTACTCCCCCCACCCACTCCCCCACACACATCATCCCCTGGATCCCTGCAGGCTTGTGATCGCCCAGTGAGTTGGAGCATAACAGCAGTGACTACTGAAGCTAGGGAGACCAGCCTTCCCGAAGGAGAGCTATCTGTCAAGGTCCTAGAGGAGCTCCAGATGCATAATGCTGCCCTTGCCCTCAGGCCACTCACCACCTTCTCCCGGGAGCGCAAGACCCCCATCTTCCCGAGCGCACATGGAAGGGGGAACACTGCAGGCTCCCGTTGGGCTGTCGGACCACGATGATGTCGATGCATCCCGACAGGGTGGCAGGGTTCAGCCCCTTGTAGAGCTCCTTCACAGTGACGAACACCTGGCCCGCCAGCTGCCCGACGTAGTTCATGGTCTGAGCCTGGGTGACAGAGACACAAGCGAGACACACACGCAATTAATTCAGCTCCAGAGGTTGGCTCAGATGGTAAAGGATCTGCCTGCAATGCAGGAGACCCAGGTTCCATCCCTAGGTCAGGAAGATCCCCTGCGGAAGGAAGTGACAACCCACTCCAGTATTCTTGCCTGGAGAATCCCATGGATAGGGAAGCCTGGTGGGCTACTGTCCCTGGGGTCACAGAGAATCAGACACAACTGAGCGACTGACACTTTCACTAGAGCCAGTCAGGATGAACGTGTGTGCACCACACACCCGAATTCACACCGTGCTCAGAGCATTTTGCTCTACCAGAATGGGACTCCCACGCCTCACTCAGCTACCCCCTACCCCAAACCCCAGACACCCATCAAGGCTTAGTCTGTCATCCCTGGGCCTCTCCTCTCCGAGTCCACGGTACCTGCTGACACCGTCCTTACGGTTCTTGCTCTAACTCACGTGCAGGTTTTACAAACTAAATCTCAAGACTCTTGAGAAAAGAGACTGTAAGTGAAATCTTTCATATTCCCCACCACATCAAAAAGAGTGAAGTGAAAGTCACTCAGTCGTGTCTGATTCTTTGGACCCCATGGACTATACAGTCCATGGGATTCTCTAAGCCAGAATACTGGAGTGGGTAGTCTTTCCCTTCTCCAGGGGATCTTCCCAACCCTGGGATCAAACCCAAGTCTCCTGCATCGCAGGTGGATTCTTTACCAGCTGAGCCACCAGGGAAGCCCCAAAAGAGTAGGTATTTAATAATATTACTAGAGACAAATGACTATTTTTCCTTGAGAAGGAAAAAAAAAAGTGATTTTTATTGTGGACAATATCCACCCTGGACCTTGCCTGCCTGCCCCATGCTCTCACATTTCTGAGGGATATCTGTGCCGGGCTTCAGGTTGTCTGAACAGCTGACCCACTGGAGTGCCTTGAGCAAACATCCAGGGCCTACTCTGCAAGGGGCCTGGTGCTGGGAAGACAGATTCAAAGACACAGGCCCCTCCCCTCAGAGGGACTTGGGCTCGAGATGGAGAATGCACGTCCATGAGGCTTCTTTTAAGGAGACGCCGAGGGAATTCCCTTTGCCAACAAAGGTCCATCTAGTCAAAGCTATGGCTTTTCCAGTAGTCATGAGAGTTGGATTATAAAGAAAGCCGAGCACCAAAGAATCGATGCTTTTAGAGTCCCTTGGACTGCAAGGAGATCCAACCAGTCCATCCTAAAGGAGATTAGTCCTGAAAATTCATTGGAAGGACTGACGCTGAAGCTAAAACTCCAATACTTTGGCCACCTGATGCAAAGAGCTGACTCCTTTGACTAGACCCTGATGATGGGAAAGATTGAAGGCGGGAGGAGAAGGGGATGACAGAGGATGAGACGGTTGGATGGCATCACCGACTCAATGGACATGAGTTTGAGTAAAATCCGGGAGTTGGCGATGGACATGGAGGCCTCGCGTGCTGCAGTCATGGGGTGGCAAAGAGTCGGACATGACTGAGAGACTCAGCTGAACGGAACTGAACTGAGGAAATTCTGTCCAGGGGAGGAGAAGAGCCATCGCGGAGGAGCTGGCAGTTAGCAGGCGGGGAGGAGGGCAGGGATGCTCACTGGCAGAGGGAGGCAGACAGGACACTGCACGTGGAGAGATGTGCGCCTGCAGTGGGAACGCACAGTGGGGGACCAGAGCTGACACCTGCCAGGAGACAGGCCAGCATGTGGCAGCAATGGCAAGCCACTGGGGACTCGAGAGCACAAAATGATGACTCCATCCATGACTTAGAAAGAGCACTGCGGTTACAAAAAGGTAAAGAAGGCTGGCAGGAAAAGACTCCGAAGGCAGGCAGGCCAATCTGCAGCAGCTGATGATTGCATGGACAAGAAAAGATGCCAGCCTGCAGGGCAGCAGTGAGGGGAGAAACAAGGCAAACGTTGGGGGCCAGAGCAACGGAGCCCCCACAGCGCTGGGCCCTGGTCCTCTCCTCACAGCTGGCGCTCCACCGGCCACCCCAATGTGACCTGCACCCGCCCAGCTGCCCGGACGGCCTCACCCAGCCTCCAGATGCCAGTCACCCACCCTGATGGGACTCAGACGCTCAGACGGGCCCAGCCTCCCCTGGGGATGAGGCTCACGGTCTTGTCCCTGCTGGGTCCTGCCTCCTCCGGCTCTAGCTGCACCTCCACTTCAGGGCCGAGTCCACATATTTCTGTCCCCTCCACTCTGTACACTTTGGTGGACTCATGAGGCCACATGGTTTCAGATATCATCTGAGCACCAAGGGGTCACACAATGTGACTTCTGACCCACAGGTCCCCAGCGCTCGGCCGGTTTCCCTGCCCTCAGACAGGTTACATTCCTCAGCAGATCTAACCAGGAGCTCATGGGACTGACCACGCTGCCCACCATCCAGGGTCCCTACGATGACTCCACAGCGTGTGTGCCCACCTGGCCCTGGCAGACCTCCATTTACACAGCTTGTAACTGTGAACTTTCTGGCTCTGATGTGTGTCCATTTTGCCATGTAGTTTTCACATCACTCAGTGAAGCCAGATTCTCCTTGAGGCCAAGGATCAAGCCTGGTCCTTCCAAATTATTACCAAAAAAAAAAAAGAAGAAACTCCCTTCTATGAGCCGCTCACCTCAACCCCTACAACATAAGCAGAAGTGACTGAGACTTTCCCTGCTCCCAAAAAGGGAAACTGAAGCACTAAAGTGCTCAGTCAACTGCCCTGCATGCAAACAAAAACTAATGATTGATTCTAACAGAACAAGCCAGAGACTGAAGCAGTGAGCAAAACCCTCAAAGAAAAGAGCATGAGAACGTCCTCTGGCTCATGGTAAAACTTTAAATGATGTTCTCTGGATTAATACACTTCCTCCCTCAGATGCAGAAGCAAGCCGACCTTCAGTAAACACATTCAGAGATGCACAAACTTGCCTCCCAACTGCACAGCCTTCACCACTAACTAAGGCCCAGGTACCTAAATTGATAAAATCACACACATTCTAAGCTGGCTTAATGGTACAGGTTAACCAACTCCACGCACAAGAGGAGGAGGGACATTTCCTGAGCCAGAGAGAAAAGGACTATTTATAACCCTGACACTTTCTCTAGGGAGTCATTTTATAAAAGGAAAGCATCACCACAATGGTCAACCTGGATTTTAACATACTGGGCTCATGAGACAGCAGTGCCTGCAGTATAATAACATTTTTTACAATTTCTGTCATATGTGTGCGTGCATGCTAAGTCACTTCAGTTGTGTTCAACCCTATGGGCTGTAGTCCGCCAGGCTCCTCTGTCCACGGGATTCTCCAGGCAAGAATTCTCTGGAGTGGGTTACCATGTCCTCCTAACAGGGGATCATCCCAACCCAGGATCGAACCCACATCTCCCACATTGTCAGGCAGGTTCTTTACCCCTAGCGTCACCTGGGAAGCCCCTTCTGTCATATACATGGCCTCATATTCACGTGATTCTCACAATAAACCTGCAGGTATAAGGCCTTTCAGGTAGGAAAACTGAAGGACAAGCAAATGTGCAATGCAGCAAATGCCCAAGGTCACCGACCTAGAATCTGACCTTGGCTTTGGTTATGTTGAGCCCCTCTCCCAACCCCCACGGCTTCCTCCAACTTCACCACCCTCACATATGGGCTCTGCCCACCCTTGAGTGACAGTGACCCCTGAAAAACCGCTCCCCAGCACCGCAGTCCTGAACCCAGGCCAACGTCACCACTCCGCTGGCAGGGCTCCTGAGAAGGCCTCAGGACCTGCTGGTCGGCATTTTTTATTCATAAGGAAGAGAAAGCTCATAACTGGATGGTATTACCAGCTCTGTGTCCTAGCCTCTCATCTGTCAAATGAGCATACCGGCCTGGGTGACCTGCAAGGTCCAGGTCCAACTCCAATCATCCAAAGATAAAGGCTGCACTCTTCAAGCCTTAGCAACTGGAAGGGCATCTTTCATAATTTAAATGAAATGTTGATCTGTGCTCTTGTTTTCGAGAATGAAGCATCCTTCCCTGCCCACCAATGAGTAAATTCAAGGTAAATGGGCAGAAACCGAGAATTCTGAAGCTGGCAGGATCCTGACTGAGCTCATATCCCAAGATCCTCGTTTCAAAGAAATAAGCCCAGAGGTGGGACATGGCTCAGGTGAGCTCCCCACAACCAAGACAGAGGCAGACATCAATTTCTCGATTTCCAGCCCTGGGATTTCCCCTGTGAGCGGGCCATGAGTGGGCTGCTAGGTTTTTACTACCACAAATAATCAGAACTTGCTTTGAGATCTTTAGCTACCCTCTCTATTGAATAACTTACTTGCAAATCTGAAAATATCTCCATTCAGAAGCAGAAAATCTGTTCTATAATCCTTAGCAAATGACTGAGCCAGGGCGCCACCTGCCAACACGCTCCTAGGAACTGTCAGTGTCTATGCCCTAGGCCAGCTGGAACCGAGCACTGAAAATTTTTTAAAGGGAGAGCACTCACTACCACCTCACACCTATTTGTGATTTCAGAGATGCGACAGTGAGCAGTAGCTTGAAGTGAGATCTTAGTTCCCTGCCCAGGAATCGAACCTGGGTGGTCGGGATGAAAACCAGAAATCCCAGCCACTAGACCAGCAAGAGACAGTGGCTGGAACAAAGTTTGCCCTGGCTCTTGTCCCTAATGAAAAATGCATTTCTCAAGAAGGTGAAAACTGTAAAAACATGTATAAAGTTTATTATTAGAGACACAGCACCAGTGGGAGAGCTCACAGAGAAATGGTTTAGTTAAGATAGAAGCAAGGCAGAGATGCAAACCGGAGAGAAAAGGTGTGGGTGGCCCCCGTGCCGAGGAGTACAGTAAAGAAGCAGGTAAGTCATTTACACAGGGCAGTTCTTCTGGGTCTTTGCCTTCCTTTGGCCAGTTATCTGGTTTCTTTTTCCTCACCTGACCTACCATAGGACCCTCTCCAACACCCATGCACTACTTTTTCAAAAATTCCAACCCAGAGGCCTATGGGGGCGGGGGGGGAGGGGAGGGGGTTCTTGGCATCACATATTATGGGGTGGTGCCCCCTCCTTTGACCCCAAGAAGTCTTTCTGAGCATGTGCAGTGTTCTCCCTTGCCCCAAGGATGGGAAATAAAAGACTTCTTTATTTTTTTTAATTAATTTATTTTTTAATTGAAGGATAATTGCTTTAATAAATGACTTCTTGATCTTTTACTCAAATGGAGTTTAGCCCTTCTCTGTTCCTGCCATGACTGTCATCTTAAGGTGTCCTCAGGAGACAAAGCCTGGCTCTTTATACTGTTTCTGTTATTTCTATCTCCAAGTGCAAATAGGAGGCTGGTCGTAAATATCTAATCTGGAGCCCACCTATCTCCTGTCTCAGGAAATGCAAACAGGAGGCTAGTTCTAAGTGTCTTGCCTGAAGTCCATCTTTTCTCACCCCAGAGAAATGTAAACAGGAGGCCAGTTGTAAACGCTTGCCGGAGGCCCATCTATCTCCTGCCTCATTAGGATGACTGCTGCCTAAAAAGCAAGAAAAACATGCACTGGTGAGGATGTAAAGAATATGGAATCTACATACACTATTGGAGGGTAAATGGTACACCTATAGAACACAGCATGGTGATTCCTCAGAAAAATTTAAAATAGACCTACCCTCCGCTCAGTTCAGTTGCTCAGTCATGTCCGACTCTTTGCGACCCCATGGAATGCAGCACAACAGGCCTCCCTGTCCATCACCAGTTCCCAGAACTTGCTCAAACTCAAGTCCATCAAGTAGGTGATGCCATCCAACCATCTCATCCTGTCGTCCCCACAGCCTGTCCCGCCCATCAGGAAGCTTCCACAAGCCTCTTATCCTTACCCATCAGAGGGCAGACAAAATGGAAACCACAGTCACAGAAAACTAACCAAACTGATCACTTGGATCACAGCCTTGCCCAACTCAGTGAAACTATGAGCCATGCCTCATGTAAGGCCACTCAAGCCGGAAAGGTCATAGTGGAGAGTTCTGACGAAACGTGGTCCACTGAAGGGAATGGCAAACCACTTCAGTATTCTTGCCTTGAAAACCCCATGAACAGACCTACCCTATGGCCCAGCAATTCCACTTCTGAGTACACAGCCAAGAGAATGAAAAGCAAGGTCTCAAAGAGATATATCTGTGTTTATAGCAACATTATTCCCAACAGCCGAAAGGTAAAAACAACCCAACTGGCCATCGATGGATAAACGGATAAACAAAATGCAGTATGATGCACACAATGGAACATTATTCAGTCTTCAAAAGGAATGAAATTTTGACACATGCTATAGCTTCGCTGAACCTTGAGGGCATTATGCTAAGTGACATACACCAGTCACAAAAGGACAAATACTGTGTGATCCTGCTCGTATAAGGTATCTGGAGCAGATAAACCCATAGAAGCAGAAGGCAGAATGGTGATTACCAGGGGTGGGGGCAGGGTGGAGGAAGTTCATGTTTCATGGGGACAGAGCTTCAGGTGTGCAAGGTCAGAAGAGCTCTGGAGCTGGACAGTGACCGTCTACTGTGTGAATGCACAGCCATGTACATGTACTTGTATTGAGTCTATTGAGCTGTTCACTTAAAATTGGTTAAAAGACTGGATTTTATGTCGTGTATTTTACCAATTTTTTTTTTTTAATTTACAACACAGATAAAGGAGAATACTGTATCAACCAGAATTCATTTCAGGAAGATGAACATTATTTGGTTAAAAAGTTTCTTGGAGGGACTTCCCAGGCAGTCCAGTGGTTAAGACTTCACCTTTCAATGCAGAGGGTGTAGGTTTGATCCCTAGTTGGGGAGCTAAGACCCCACATGCCAAAAAAACCAAGACATAAAACAGGAGCAATATTATGATAAATTCAAGAAAGACTGTAAAAATATATTTAAAAACTTAAAAGTTTCTTTGAGTGACAGACTGGGTCCAGGAGACCAAGGGAAGAAAGTGGACCCAGGTGACCTCCAGCATCTGCTTGGCCAAGAAGCACAGGCTGGCTGGAGGCAGCCACGCTCTCCTTGACCTTCTGCTCCTCCAAGGTCTCCTCCTAAACACACGCTGGTGAGTGAAAGTGAAAGTCACTCTGTCGTGTCCAACTCTTTGCAACCCCATGGACTATATATTCCATGGAATTCTCCAGGCCAGTATACTGGAGTGGGTAGCTGTTCCTTTCTCCAGGGGATCTTCCCAACGCAGGAATCAAACCCAGGTCTCCCACATTGCAGGTGCATTCTTTACCAGCTGAGCCACAAGGGAAGCCCAAGGATACTGGAATGGATAGGCTATCCTTTCTCCAGCAGATCTTCCCAATCCAGGAATCGAACCAGGGTCTCCTGCACTGCAGGCAGATTCTATACCAACTGAGCTGGTAAATAGGTACTGAATACAGGAGCCAACTGGCTGGGCATCGCTTTCCAAGTTTCACTTCTGTCAGCTCCATCAGAAGTCAAAGCCTCAAGGAAGAAACTAATTTGCTGGTGAAGAAGCCAGGCCAGCCAGAGTCCCCTGCCAACCCCCCTTCACCTCCCCTCCAGTCGTGGTGTCCACTGAGACAAGACAGAAGAAGGCCCAGAGCAGGTGTATGCCCTCAAGGAAAGTGCCTTCGGAACCTCAAGAAGCAGCCAGAGATAAGCAGAACCTGTACACAAAACAAAGGCTGAAAATTCCAGCTGAACAGCTCCGAATCCTACTCTCCACTCATCCCACTCCAAGTCACTTTTCGATCTCTTGTTTTTAATCTTGGGATCTGGCAGGAGCTAGCTGCTCCACCTGACAAGCCTTCACTTCTACTCGAAATGGGATTCCTTTAACCCCCATGCAAAACGTTTTCAAGGAAAGCTGAGCCAGACCTCAAAATAACAGAAAGATACCCCTCCTGTCAAACTCAGGTTCTCTATGCTATGCTTAACTCTGAGGTTAAGAAACGGGTAAATATATTTTTCTCAGCGTGACAACTTCCAGCTTGACCTTCTGGAACACTATTAACTTTCTAAGATTATTCCTAGCCATTGGAATACTGTCTTTCTGAAACCCCTCCCTAAGTTAGAAACCACGGCAGCGCTTGTGTAAGACCCCAATAGATAACACACATGGAACACAAAAATCCAAAAGTGTATTCCCACAAGGGGTTCCATCTGCAACGTAAATAATCAACAGAGCGTCTTCAGCCTGAAAAGCATCAATTACTAAAACTAATATGGGCCTTTGAATTCTTTCAGGCCAACCTCCTTACTGGAAATTCAGGAATCAGGTCCATTCATTTATTATGCAAATGTATAAAAGTGATTTTAATTAATTCCACTTCTAGTTCTCTCAACTATTATCAAAGGCACGTTATCTATAAGATAAGTTTCTCCATTTTCATCTTGTGGGCGTGCCCAAAGACATGTGATGTTATGACAGGCAACATCCAATCTGGAGATACTCCGCCCCAGGAAGGATAGTGGGTCAAGACTCAAGGCTGAGAAACCTCACCTTAGCATAGGTCAAAGAGAGTGCAGAGCTGTCTCAGTGGACACTACCCTCAGAATCACCAATTTTGTTAAAACTTCCGCACCTTGACACTTCTTTCTTTAAGCTCTTTAAGCTCCACAAGAGTTCTACTCCACAAGAGTCACTCCTTAATCCATGTCCCATTGCCTCTTCTGTGTCTTCGCCTACGTGTCAGGCTACCTCATCCATCTCCACACCCGTAGTAACTCATTGTTCTGTGAACTGAACCTCCCTCTGGACTCTCCTGTTCAGCTGATCCCCTCTCCTCCTATCCTGAGCAGCGGCTTGATAAAACACAGGTTGTCACTTGTCTAGGTTGTCATTTGTCCAGCTGGAGAGACCTGATAAACTTGGGCCAGTATTTATTTGTCCAGCGGCTGGAGACCCCATTCACCAAGCTGTCTGCCCTCCTTGAGGACAGGGAGGGGCCTGCTCATCTCGGGACGCCCAGCCCCTCGCATGGCACTGGGCCCATCCCAGGGACCTAGGAAATGCTGCGGCCACACATGACCACGTTTGAATTACTTCTCAGACTGCTGTTGACTCCATTCTTCAGCATTTGCTGGGAGCCTCCTCTCTTCTCTTTGTCCGCTAAGCGAAGCACCTCTGAAATGACCTGACTGAATTAAATCCATAAGGTGACTGTCTTCCAGCAAGTGAAACTGCTTCACTGGTTGGGGACACTTTTGCGTTGGTTTAGTGGAAATAGAGGAGGCACCATCCAAGCTGCCTGCATCCTACTATTAGAACACTGAAACAGACGCACGGCTCAGAGTGAAGGACCAGGGCACGGGGGATGCCTATATCCTCCCAGTACCCATCACGGCAGAAGAGGACGGGAGCGGTGGCAGGTAGGAGGGTACGGAGCTGTGCCAGAGGTGGGGGGCTCCGCTTACCAGGGCCCAGCCGACCTGGGAGCGGTCATGGCCACATGGGTGGGCACGATATCCTAGTGCTTTCCAGAGGAATGAGGAGGCAGGTCATCACACAAAGAAATGAGGAAATATCCAAGAAGCAAATGAAAGAGAAGTACTGAAAACAAATTCCTCCCTACACTCACATTCCAGCAAAGGCTAACCTGAGGACCATCTTGGAAAGGATGTCCACAGTGAAACAGAATTTCAGGCTCTCTGAGAAAACAAGTTCTGCAGCATGTATGAGGCTAACTTTCTGTCCGATGGCCCAGTCTCCCTGAGACTGAACCTAGTTTTTCTGAGAGACTCTGCTGGGAGCTGCAAAATGTAGGCAGGAAGTGCAACCTTCTTACCTGACACAACCACCAGGAACTCCAAGGGTAATAAGCAGAGATGAGAAGACAAAATGATGCTTGTTGAGAAAGATTTGCATGAACTTGGAAAACCATGACGGGTGCTTGCTGTCTTTGGGGAGCAAGTGAAATAAAAGTCACTCAGTCGTATCTGACTCTTTGCGACACCATGGACTACACAGTCCATGGAATTCTCCAGGCCAGAATACTGGAGTGGGTAGCCTTCTCCAGGAGATCTTCCCAAACCAGGGATCAAACCCAGGTCTCCCACATCGTAAGCAGATTCTCTACCAGCTGAGCCACAAGGGAAGCTTTGGGGAGCAAGGAACACTCCAAAGCCATCAGCACCCATCCCATCTGATGGATGCTGCAAACAAGCCCTTAGCAAACCACTACTGGCTAATGTCACTTCTTCCCGAATCCCAGGTGAAAGGCCACACAAGCTTCCACTCAACATCTGTACAGCACTTCACAACATACAGAACTCCTTTGCCTAGGTGGACTAACCTGATGAAGATCTAAGCATACTCAGAACTAACATCACTACCCCATTTCCAACAGGGAACTGGGGCACCGGGTTTGTGTGGCATTCTGGGTAGCTCAACTGGTAAGCCACAGTGAGGATGGGGGCCCAGGTGGAAGCCCTAGTCTTCCCTGTCCTGCTGAGCACAGCGCTGCCTTCCCCATCCCACTGGACAGAACTGGTATAAATGAGTGACACAGCCAACGTGCACGCTCAGTCATGTCTGACTCTTTGCCACTCTTTGGACAATAGCCCACCAGGTTCCTCTGTCCATGGGATTTTTCAGGCAAGAATACTGAAGCGGGCTGCCACTTTCTCCTCCAGGGAATCTTCCCAACCCAGAGATTGAACCTGGGTCTCCTGTGTTGGCAGGCAGATTCTTCACCCACTAAGCTACCAGGAAAGCCCAATAAATGCGTGAGGCCCAGTTACAGAAAAATCAGTTTTGCTTTAGCAAAACAGATGACAATCGTCTAGTTCTAAAAGCCAGATAACAACATTCAGCACAAGTTCAGAGGGCATCCCAGTACTACCCAGGTGACCAGAGATTGTAAAGAAAGGTGGAATTACAGATAGGCCATTCCAGGGCCAGGATGGAAAGCACAATCTGTGAGACCAAGCTTCTAAGAGAACTGACTCATTCCGGGGGGTGGGGCAGGGAGCTCACCATCAATGGGGGCATGCAGAGTCTAAACCATAATCCAATGAAGAGGCTGTAAAGGGAATTCAAGAATGGGGTTCTGAATTCCTGATTCTATGACTTGGTCATAACAACTTCATGAAATCAAGTTTTTATCTCCAGCAAGAAACCAGGAGTTTAGAGTTGCCTTTTTATTCTTGTAGAGATTGTTTGGAGGGTGAGGAGAGCGGTCGTACAGGGGAGAGGGATTTGTTTGGGAATTATTTTGTCCCATCACAAAAATTCCAGACGTGTACACACCAAGGTGCACATATCACCACAAAGTAGCTTAGCAAGTATGGGTACGGGGGGAGCAGTGCTAATATTCAAAAATTAGAAGAAATTAAGAAAACGGGAATTGTCCTCTCTCAGGAACACAAGACTAATGAAGACAATGCCCCAAACTACATTCACTGCAAACACAGTTTAGGTAACAGGGTCATTACGCATTTCTTGCAGCACACAGGCCACAGAAGACAAGGATTAATCTAAAAAAAAACAGAAACTGCACAAAATTAGGGGTGTGAACAACAAAAAAATGTTGCCTTCCATTTCAGTAAACAAACAACACTGCCTGCCACTCAGGTGGACAATAAACGTTGGCCCCAATCAAGCCATCGGCCACTGCAGCTGCCCAGCAGTGCACCCTGAGAAGAGCTCAGGATAGAGAAAAATAAAATACCCCTGTGGGCAATTAAGATGCATATCAAGGGAAGCACTTCAAGGAGCCAGACTCCTGCACCTTCCTGTACACAGATGAGCTCTGAAATCGTTAACTTGTCATGGCTATTTTTTGTGTGATTAGGAGTGATCTTTCATATTCAACTACATTTTTTCCCAGCAAAAACTTCCTATATATCCTGGATCCTCCCTCTCCTCTCTGGAACACCTAGATTACAGTCCTCAAGTGAAAGTGAAAGTTATTCTTTCCAACCCCATGGACTATGTATGCAATCCATGGAATTCTCCAGGCCAGAATACTGGAGTGGATAGCTTTTCCCTTCTCAGGGGATCTTTCCAACCCAGGGATCACAGGTCTCCCGCATTGCAGGTGGATTCTTTACCATCTGAGCCACAAGGGAAGCCCAAGAATACTGGAGTGGGTAGCCAATCCTTTCTCCAGCAGATCTTCCTGACCCAGGAATCAAATCGGGGTCTCCTGAGTTGCAGGGGGATTCTTCACCAACTGAGCTATCAGGGAAGCCCTCAATAAGGTCACCAAATAAAACATAACTCTCAGGTTTTAGGTTGTGTATGTATTTTTTTTTTTTTTTAGAGGACAGGGTTCAGGAGGCCCAGACGTGACTACTTCCTCCAGCATGGAGCAGCTCTGTGCTGGGGGCCAGGTCTCCCCAGCCTCTCTGATGAGACTCACCAGCTGTCATCAAAAGCACTGAACAAGATGATAACTTTGAAAAGGTCTTTGCACTTGCAAAGCACAGGACGAAAAGTGAGTGGTTACTGTCATTTCTTTCTTGAGCAAGTGGCTAGATAAGTCAGACTCGGTTGTAGGCTCTGGGTGTGTTATTTTCACAGGCACCCACACCCCCACCTTGCCTACCCTTACCCTCAGGGCTGGTAGAAGGTAAATCCAAAACCTGCCCCCACAGTCCTCAAGGCCTAAAAGGTCAAACACCCTCCTTTCATCAGTTTGTGACTGGAGACATCTTTGGCACACTTGCCCCCAGAATGAGTCATCACTTCCAGGAGCCAACCCGTGCACGCAGAGACAAACGTGCACTCTGTCACCTCTCCCCTGACAGCAGGTGTGGAATCTGGGCTTAAGGCACACGCAGGGCAAGTCCTGATTGGAAAACCGACGCAACATCCCCTGGCCTTGCGTTCCTGTTATCAACAGCAGGACTGCAGCCCCAGACAGCCAACCAGCTCCTGCTTCACTGGGGGCCAGGGTTCTGGCCTGCCAGCTACTCTGGTTACAGAGGTGCATCTGACAGACTTCTCCACATCTGCCAAGTTCACGGTCGGCACGAGGCAACGACAGCACGGCGGCAAGCCAGTGTGACACCAACCTTCAAACCCGCTGCCCGTTTTCACACGCCACTGCGGCTGGCACACCATCCAGATGGGGACAGTAACAACGAGTGTGAATTGTTTGCTTAGTTATCAGAAGGATGCAAGGGATATGATTTTCCCATTTTGCAGAGAAGGAAGCTGTTACAGTTTATATAACTTGGGCTGGGTGAGGTGGACGCACCATCCAAATTCACATTGAACCTCTATCCAGCACTGGGACAATGCTGTCAAGCTCCCCAAGACTTGACAGTCCAACCTACATACGGGGCAGCACACAGACCCTAAATTATATACACGGGAGGGTGTGATGCACAGCAGTGTGAAACCTATTCACTTCTCCAATGGGGAGGCCAAACTCAGCCACAATGGTACATTTTAAGAGCTTGATTTCCTGGTTTAAAAACTGGTCTACCTGCCCCAGAGGTCCGCCTGTGCTTGCTGGTGGGTCAAGCAGCAGTAGACCAGTCTCTTCCTCCCACCTCTCCAGGTGGCACAACACGGGTAATCGGAAGACACTAGGGAGCGGGTACATAGGCTGGGCAGAGCCCTGCCACCGGCTGACAATCAGGGCCATGCCTCTTGCAGATCTGGACAGGGTCTCATCACTTTTGAGCTAACAAAGAAAAAGGGCAAATAATTTACTAGTAAAAGAAAAAAACATCTAAATTGAATATCCATGGATAAAATCTTCTCCTCCTCTTTATACAGATCTACACCTCAAGTCGTTTCTGAGGGCTGGTGAGCAACTGGCCAATACCTTCCTGCCCACGCCCACTCCCCTCTCACCCAGTCACACACTCACTCACCTGTGCCCAGCACCGGGCTTGGCACCAGCCAAGACTTAACTCCTGTCCTGAGACACTGAAAGTCTTGTATCTTAACTGGCTCGGTTATTAAACAACTAACTGAACATGGATGTCCTTTATAACCTTTGTGAATGGTGAAGAATTCGCTCTGGGAGAGTAAGCCTGTCACTGGGAGTATGTAAGCCACCTGGCTTTTGCTCAAACCCTTCATCCTCAAGGACAAGACAGACTCTGCCTCCTGGGAGTTCTCCCTGTGGCTTCCTGAAGCCCCGGGATGTCTCCCTTCCTCTGAAGATGACCCCTTGAGCCCTAACACCAGAGCCAGGTCTCGGAAGGACGGTGGGGGCCCTCCACTCACACCCCTGGCTGATCTCCTCTGAGCATATTCAACTGTGCCCCCATGTCTGGGGTCCAAATCCAAGGTCTGCCCAGCTTTGAGCAACAAAACAGACAGGTGCTGCTTTGGGACTATCCAGGACCACATCCACCTGAGACGTTATGGGGATAAACGCTGGCTTTCATACAAAGCATGAAAAAAAAAAGATAATTCCTAAGAAATTCCAAAATGATATGATAACTAATATGACGTATGTGAAAATGAAATTGGTTTATAACTAGCACATCTTCCTCTTGCTATTTCTATTAACGGCAAAGAGGAAGTCTTCTCAGAGCCCCTATGCATTGATAGTTATCAGCTGGCAAGGGTGATAAATTACATATAGATGACAAAAAAGGAAGTATGACTTTGGTGCAGAGTGATGCATGAGAAACAATGCCAGACTGCAAGTGCAGGTGCTGGGGTTTCATCCCCACTCTTGCCCCCTACCCTGCCTTGGTGACAGCACAGTGGGGGGGCGGTGAGGGTTAGTCCCTCCCCTCCCAGCCAGCCTGGACCAAGTGAGACCACCAGCAGATGCTCCATGTGTTAGTCCGACCATTGTGAACAGACCCGTAAGAGAAACTTCTTACAGACAAGCGTGTGCTCAGTCATGTCTGACTCTTTGCAGCACCATAGACTGTAATCCGCCAGGCTTCTCTGTCCATGGAATTTTCCAGACAAGAATACTGGCCTGGAATACCATTTCCTACCCCAGGGGATCTTCCCAACCCAGCGATCAAACCTGCATCTCCTGCATTGGCAGGTGGATTTCTTAACACTGAGCCATCAGGGAAGCCTGAAACTTCCTACATAAGAGAGCAAAGTCCTGTGTCCATCAGTGCCTGTGGGGATTCAGGGACTTTACTGGCAGGCCAGTGTTTTTCAGGAGACACTCTGGTCCAATAGTAGAAAAATTCACCAGAAAAGCTTGTGATGCCTTGAAAAGCTTGCAAGTCAGACTAAGACTTTCCTGACAAACGATGAAGCAGCAAATCCAGCCAGGCCTGGTGTCCCGGCACCAAAGCCTGCCCTGCATGAAGCAGTCCTGCCCATCGTAGTTGGGCTGCAGGCCATCCTGCAGGATGCAGGGCACCACAGGAAGCGTGGAGAGTGCGTGCATCTGGGATGCACGGAGCTGTCACCCTGTAGAAATGCGTCAGGAAAGCAGACACCCACAGCCACTTCAGACACACAGGAAAGAGAGAGAGAGAGAGAGAGAGAAGGCGCAGGAGGTTTCCTCTGCTCCTTTAAGGGCCCCACCCGGCAGGAGAGCCCCACACTCCCGGCACAGAGCGGATGGCACCAGTTACCCCAGTCTCCTATGGTTCCCTGGGGCAGGGCTGCTAACACAATGACGTAATGGAGGTCTCGTGACTTCTCACCGCGCTGCTACATCAGAAACATCAGCATTTCATCTAAAACTGGCAGACTCCTTCTCCAGGATTCGCAAAACTGTCAAGAACATGACTTTGGTGGAACTTGTGCCCAAATTCAACACCTCAGCCACAGCTCTCCTAACCCCACTGCTTTACTAATTTCATTCACCTGTAGAATATTAAGACTAATTTAAGAGGGCCTCAGACCAACCCAACAGAATAATGAGCAAAAGAGAGTTGACAGAGAAAGACGTCCATAGGGTCAATGAGGTATGAGAAGATATTCAATTCTATTCCTAATTTTAAGATATGCAAATCAAAGATGGCCTTTCAGATAGTCCAAAATCAAAGCATTTCGTAAAACCTGAGGGCTGGTGAATGGGGAAAAAACAAATGCTCACCACTCCCTGCTGGTGGGGTAATTAATGGGGTGAGCACTATGGCAACAGCTATTTTCTTTTTGCACACACCAGCAAACTCCAGCAATTCTGCTACAAGACCCATGCACAAAACAGTAATTACGGCCCTGATTATAATGAGGAAAATTAGAAACAAATATCTACAGGACTTTGGTTAAATAAATCAGGGGACCACTCAAACCACATAATTGAGAATTATTAGGGTGTGAAAAGACAAAACAAAGAAATAAAGAAGGGTTCCCCAAATACTACTAATAACATGAAAAGATGTATATACTATGTGAAAAAGGTACAAATATATTTATCATATAAAATCACTTTAAAGAATTACATTTACACCTATTCCGATATGCACAAAAATGATGGACTGATGTGTGTACCATTCAAGGTTCACAGGCTCAACCCTGGGGATGACGAGGAGGCCTTCACTTTCCATCACAAATACTTCCACAGTGTTCATTTCTGGGTTTTTATTACATAGTCATGTACTGCTTTAGCATTAATTTTTAATGACCTCAGAGACCTAGGGGAAGATGGCAAACTCTGGCCTGCTGGGTATCAAGGTCCCCCAACCCATCCTTGAAACTGCTGAGATAGGAGGGGGAGATGGGGGGCAGACACCTGCTTTGGTCGAAGAGGTCAGATGGGTGACCATCTCTAGCACTGTGATTTTGCAATGCTCAGATCTTATAATCCCATGTGATGAGTGTTCTCAGGTCCCTGCCAAGGAGTACAAAAGGCCTGGGGGTGGTGGAGGGAGGTGGGGCAGCTGAACTACCCAGTAGCCAATGTGCTGGGCAAAACAGGCCCCAGTTTAGACCCCGATGCCCTGTAGGAGGAAATGGCAAACCACTCCAGTATTCTTGCTTGGAGAATCCTCTGCACAGGGGAGCCCTGAGGGTTATAGTCCATGGGATCACAAAGAGCTGGACACGACTGAAGTGACTTAGCACACAAAGCTCAAAGCACCCTCAGCTCTTAACCACTAACTCATGAATGGAACACAGGACGGTGAAGCCTCTCTTTATACACCTGCAAGGGCCCTCTGTCCAGGTCTGTGTCTTGGCCAAAAAGAAAGCGCCACTGTGGGACTTCTACCTGACCCCTGTCCCCTCCCCTCAGCAACTCATAGAGAGGTGGGGGCTAAATATCACATGGATCCTCCAAAGTGCTGCCTACAGCTCAGGGATAAGAGTTCGGGGCCTGGAGAGAGACACTGGCCTTCACATCCCAGCTCCCCACCTGCTAAGCTGTGACCATGACAACTGACCAGTCTCTCAGCCACTCAATCTCATATCTGTAAGACAGATGATCCTAACAGCACCTGCCCCCTGGGATGGGTATGAGGTGGTACATGAGAAGCTATTTTCCAAGTGTACAGCCAAACCAAAGCCAGGTGCTACCCTGTGGTCACAAAGGGTCCAAAGGCTGGACCGAAATCTAAGATTGTAGCCTGACAGCACTTTGCCGATGTCAACTATTTAAATCATATCCTCCCAAAAAGTCAAGGGCAAAGAATTCTACTGGTTAAAATTAATATAGAAATACCAGAAAGGTATGGTTAGATTTCAATAGGCTAGGCATACATTTCCATTTTGTCCAAAAAGTCTGAGTCAAAGGGAACCCCAAGACTGGGCCACAGTCTGGGCCAACGCAGAGTTCACTGGCAGGTTAAGCGCCCGGTTATATCCCAGGACCCTTGCTGCTTCTATCTTTTGTCAACCAGAGGTGGATACCTAGTGAGACCAGGAGGATTTCGCCAAGAAGAGAGAAGACATGTGTCCAAGGAGATGGGGGACCTTTAGGAACAAGGCACAGAGTGTAAACCCCCTTGTCCTGTCCCCCGAAGCTGGGCCAGCAGGGTCTGCGGGCGCCCTTACGAGCAAACAGGCCGTGGATCTGGAGTCAGGACTCTGCCCCAACAACTGGTAGCCTTTTCTGGAAAGCACAGCATTCAGCACCAGGGAAAAAGTCTTACAGGAATTTCAAACCTGCTTAGTGGGTTGAGGGATGTGGTTGCAATCACCAGAACAACATCCTCTCCGAACTGAGCCCTGGGCGTTCGCTCCCACCCTCCCTCCAGCTGGACCATCCCAGGCCACCCACCACCCCCCCCAGCCGGACTGCCAGGGGACAGCACCTGACACACACAGGCCCCTCCCCCACACACCAAGCACTGGGTCTTACACACTCTTCTTCCGTCCATCGAAGCTCGCTCTCTCACACACACACACACAGACATGTCAAGCTAAAACAAGTTCACAGAACAATATCTAACTTTAGTATGCCTGGGTCCAATATTTTCTTTTCTATCTTATCTCACTTTTTTTAAAAAATGCCCATGGACCCACTAAACTGATTTTAGGGCCTGTGGGTTGCAAGCTGCTCTGTGAAAAATTATTGTGTACAGAGCCAGGGCTCTCTGCAGGCAGAAACTCTAGCTGCTTCTCACTTCTTGTTTGTTAAGTCAAAGGTGGGGAGAAGGGGGGAGGCATGGGAAAAGGAAGCAGCAGGGGAGCACAGGGAAGTAGGGGGACACACGAAAGAGGCGGGGCAGGTCACGGGCTCCCTGACAGCCCTCTCCCACTGTGAAGAGGCTGTCCCATTCCCGCCTGCCATGTCCCCCAAGCTGGACCTGCAGCCAGGAACCCAAGCAGGTGTGGCGCCCCAGCTCTCTCTCCAAATCCACTGCTCACAGCTTGGAAAGCTCCCTTTTCACAGACAGCCACTGAACAGACAGCTGGAGTCATCTATACACTGAGAGCGTGTCAAAGCACTGAAGGGCTTGTTCAGGCTTTGCTCAGCTTCTCTTCCCAAATCCCATTCCGAGTCCCAGTGAGCTTATCTAGGAAACCTGGCCAGGGTTCAGTGACACATAACAAGTGGGAGTTCGCCCACTCCTCCCTGGGCATCCGCCCCAACGCTGACCATGCATCCCAGCCTTGCGTGTTCCTTGTCACCTCAACAGCTCCGGGTTCTCACACCCCCGTCACACTGAGGAAGTTAAAGTGCCCGCAGGTCAAACCACCAGCCTCGGGGTCACAAATGGACCACCATCATCTAGGTCTTTCTCAGAATGCTCCAAAAGTTGCCCCTGCCAACAGACCTTCCCTGGAATGAGCCGCCTGCAGCCTCAGCTAGCCCCAATGACACTCTCTTGCTAGTCAATCCATTGCATTTAGATACCTTTTAGAGCTTGAACCCAGAAGAGTGAGGATCCAAGAAAGGCTGACTCACAGGGGACAAGGGGTCCCACAGCGGTGATTCACAGCCCAGATCGCAGTGTCAGGCAGGACTGTCTCAACTCTACAAATAGCCCTCCTCACTGGCACCTTGCGTCCATCCCTTAAAATAACAGTGACCACGGTGACCCCACGCTCTGTCCCAGGAGCTCTTACCCATCTCAGGGAACTTTTACAATAACTTGCAAATGGGTGCGATCCTCTCTTCAGCTCACAGTGGAAGAAACCGACACTCAGAGAATTTGTCTTTGGCCCAAGTTACAGGGCTAAACTACAAAGCCAAGTTCTTTGCACCAGCCTGTGAGCCCCACTGGCCTCAGGCCCTTCTTTGAAACATCACCCTCATCTCCTGCCCCCTCCCTCCGGTCCAGGGCCCTGAACACAGCTGACTGGGTGGAGGGTAGGCTTGCTTCCTTCCTTCTGGGCTGGCCACCCCCACCCCTTTCAGGGCAAGACTCCTCCTCGGCCTTTCCAAGGTCCCCTCAAGACCCAAGATCCCCCTACTTGCAACAAGACTCAGCGGTGTTTATTTCTTGATTACTATATGTTCCTCACATGCTTACTTTAATTCATAAGACCCAAATTATTGAACAGGGAATGAAAAGTAACTTTCACAATCACCCCCCAATACCTGCCCCTCAGGTGAAAACACTGTGTGTAAGCTCATCTTTCCAAAACACTCCTGTTATCCTGGGGAAACTACTAGGTTCTAAAAACTCTGAATCAATACTGCCAGTTGTTTTAGTCAAGTTCCCGTTTGGTGGTCACAATCTGCTTTCTCCAGCAACTACCTTCTACACAAACTACCCTTCAGTATCTACACACAATGCGGTTCCATGGCACTTGAGTTATTTCCAAAACACTACTTTTCATCCTACATTTTCCCGGGCTTCCCCCAAATAACATTATTCTGCAGGGGCATTTGATGGGAGGCCTAGCACCCCCTCCGGCTGCACGAAAGGTGCACAGAAGCCGGCATTGCAGAGACCAGGCTGTAATAGGAGAACTCGGATTCCAAACCCGGCTCGGTTGTGTGACCTTGAGCCCGGTAAGTCAAGCTCCCTGAGCCTCAGTTTCCTCAACAGCAAAGCAGAAAACCTTAACATTCCCCCTCCCCAAACAGCTTCATAAATGTCCCTGACGCTAAGAAGGGGCTGCTCGCTGCCCAGGTAAAATCCATCCTCCCTCCCTCCCCGGATAGAGCTGGCTGGTCCCGCCGTCCGGGGGTGGAGGGGAGCCCCCCCTCGAGTTCGCCACGCCGATCAAAGTCAGGTCAGCCCTGAAGGAGAAGGCCCGAGGGATGCTTAAGAGACCGCCGGGCCCCTGGGCCTGTTCTCCGCCTCCTCCCGAATCTCTTGCCCCGCAAAGACCGCAGGGGACCGAGTGCGGTCCGGGAAGCCGGGTAGACGAGCATCTCCCCGTCCGCGCCCGCTATGGCCTGGCTGCATCCCCCAACCCGGCCCTGCGGGCCGCGCCCCGCCCCGCCTAGCCCGGCTTCCCCAGAGGCTGTGGCCCCCTACCTGGGCTGCGGCTGGGCTGAGACAGCAGCTCCGCAAGGGGTTCGGCACCGGAGATCCGTGGTGCGGTGGCGGCTACAAACCCTGCAGAGCCGCGCGCGTGGCCGCCTTTGTATGCAAACACCCAGCCAGCCGCGCGCTCCCCGTCAGCCTGGCCCCGCCCAGGGGCGGGGGCAGCGGGAAGGGGCGGAGCCAGCGGATGGTGCGAGATATCTTTCGACCCCGCCTCCGGGGCGGGACCAGAGGGAGGGGCGGGGCGAGCGGGGTGGCGCGAGGCCCCTTTCGAGGAGTGAGCCACTCGGCAGCTTCCTGAGCCTGTCTGGCCCCAGGCGGCGGATCCTCCCTGGCAGGAAGTCCCCGAGCCGGCCCGCCCCTCCTCCCTCGCCTTCCTTTAGTGCTGTTTACTGAGATGCAGAAGGAAGAGGGAAGCGTCCTGCTTGCAAGGAAGCAGGAGTGCCCATTCTGGCCACTCTTTTAAGATTTGAGGTTTTTCCCAGCCATCCCAGACATGTCGGGAAGGGTTTCTGGTGCTCGTTGGCGAAGTTCCGCTGGCTCTAGGTAGAAGTAGGAGGGTCGTCTGCTATCTTTCCCTGCTCTCTCTATTACTGTCACAACTAAACAAGGCCAGACTTTTGCAGGGAGAATTTCTTTTCCCCCAACAAGCAGTAAGAAAACACTAAACCACACATTTCAGTACAAGCGGAGTTGGATTCCCCGGAGCGCTTGCCCTGCTGATGTTGCCGGTCGGGAGTCCCCCCCCGCCTCCAAGAGGGCCCCTGCCCTGTGGTCTGCAATCACCCAGCTGTGACTCAGCCCCGGAGAGCTGAGGTGATTCCCTGATCCAATCCCGGGACCTGCTGCTTTCTGCCCGACTAGGGTGAGAAGAGGGAAACCTTGGGAATGAGTAGACTCGCCCCAAACTCTGGAGGAGGAAGGAGGGAGGAGTGATGCCCGGGCCAAGTGACGCAAGCCTCCTGGAGGCTAAGACTCAGTTTCACCATCTGAAAAATGGGAGGCAGACGCTCAACACACAGGTCCACTTTGAGGATGGAAATAGCCATCATGTGAAACACTCCAAGCCCTTTCACTAACTTGAAAGTGAAAGTGGCTCAGTCGTGTCCAACTATTTGCCACCCCGCGGACTATGCACTTCATGGCATACTCCAGGCCAGAATACTGGAGTTGGTAGCCTTTCCCTTCTGGGGATCTTCCCAACCCAGGGATTGAACCCAGGTCTCCCGCATTGGCAGGCAGATTCCTTACTGGCTGAGCCAATTCTAGAACCTCATACATGAAGGCTTCCCAGGCGGTGCTAGTGGTAAGGAACCTACCTGCCACTGCAGGAGACTCGGTTTCCATCCTTGGGTGGGGAAGATCCCCTGGAGGAGGGAACGGCTACCCACTCCAGTATTCTTCCCTGGAGAATTCCCATGGACAGAGGAGCCTGTAGGGCTACAGTCCATGGGGTCGCACAGACTCTGATACGACTGAAGTGACTTCACACGCACGCATACATGAAAGAGTGGCGGATCCCAGAAGGATTTGTTCAGTTCTTAGCCCAGCTGTGATACAGGCAGTGGCCCGCTTGCCCAGTCTCAAGACTGGGCAGGCTGCTGACCTTCCTCCTGGGAGGGACAGCCTAGAGAAGCCTGATGCTGTGTAAGGCTAAAAATTACGACTCCTCCATTGTTAGAACTTCTCTTGGCATATAAAAACCCCAAGAATGATACAAGCTGCCTGGTTCTAGCTGAAAACCTCCCTCCTTCTATCTACAGATAACAGCAACCCTGAGAATTCCTAAGATTTCCAGATTAACTACCTACACAATTGAAAGGGCTCTGTAAGTGGGAGGGGAAGACAGGAGGGGTGAAGGCACGCCCCTCTTCACTGGAGTCTCCTGAAACAATCCAAGTAGGTGTGCAATTGACTGATCTCCTGACCGTCCTATCAGCAAGTGAGCTCTGTAAATGCCTGGGACAGAGAGAAAGAGAATGGATTATTTCCGCCCCCCCCGCCCCAGGGCTGCACATTATCTCTGGCACCTGACTTGGGCTCCTAGTAAGGGAGGGAATCTTCCTGGCCAGTGCTGGTCTAGAGGCCTCGTGACTTCAGGGCTCCCTTGCTTGAGGCCTCAAGAATCAGATGGGAACCAGGGACCACCTGGTGCAGCCTCGTTTCCCCCACCCCTCGGAGGGCAGGGGACAGAGCAGCCTGGAATCTACCAGAGATGGAATGGGTCCCCCAGGTGCCCATGGGAGGGCTAACCACAGCAAGTTCCTTCAGGGAAGAGGCAGGAATGAGGGGTGCTGGGTTCAACTGGAGAAGGAGGAGGAGGAAGAAGGGTACACCAGGGGTTGGGAGGGAAATGCTTGGAACTAAAGCACACAGGGCACACCCCCTAATTAGGGTGAGGATCACAGATGAGGGCAAATGCATCCCTGAAGGGAAAAAAAAAAAAAGTCGCAGGTAGACAAGGAAATGGCTGGCAGTTGGCCTAATTCACCCTGCTGCTGCTGCTGCTGCTGCTAAGTTGCTTCAGTTAAGTCTGACTCTGTGTAACCCCATAGACGGCAACCCACCAGGCTCCCCCCGTCCCTGGGATTCTCCAGGCAAGAACACTGGAGAGGGTTGCCATTTCCTTCTCCAATGCATAAAAGTGAAAAGTGAAAGTGACGTCGCCCCTAACAGATACATTAGTTAGACAGCATCGTGGACCCTCCCCTTGGGCTGTGCTGGGCAGAGTCCAAGATTCATGGGTCCTGGCACACAGTACAGCTGTGAAGCAAGGAAAGCCCCAGGTTCAGGGCAGAGAGAGATGCTGCTCCCCTGAGGGGCCTGCACTATTGCCCCCCCACCCCCTCTCAACTGGTGGGCCCACACTGCCACCACCCATCGCCCACCCATCATCCCCTGGCCCAGCCTTCACCCCCCGCACTCCTGCACTGAGTACCTGCCCTGGGCCAGACCCCATGGGGGACTCCATTGGGGACCAGGCCAGTCATAGCATCTGTCCTCAGTTGAGTGTTCTGTTGGGGGCAGTAAGGTGAGTCAGTGGCACAAATACAAATAAAAACTGTTACCCTAATCAGTGCCACCATGACCTCACCAGTTGTACATGGCTATGGGATTTGACCTGCTCATCTTCGGAGGAGTCAGCCCACTTTATCCCGGTGTGGAGGAGCAGACAAAGAAAGAAGGCCAGCCTGTGCAAAATGGGGTGGCCCGCTCAGGGATTGAAGAAGGAAACGCACACACACACACACACACACACACACACACACACACAATGATGGGGTGAGCACACCGAGTCCCTTGACTGCCCTGGCAGTGGCTCCCAGCCTGCATCCTGGTGATGGAAGGGGCTGGGACAGCTTTCCTCCCATGGCCAAATGGGGAAGACTCCTGATGAACCAGGCAAGGACAAGAAAAGTGGTTTTGCTAGAAAACTATATTGTTCTCTCTTCCTGGTCCACTGCCAAGCCCGTAGGACCCAGGCCTCTAGGAAGCAGCCCCCCACCCCTGGGAAGGCAGGTCCTTTGGTGTACACTTCACATAAACCAACTGTCTAAGCTTCACTTCATGGCGTTCATCCTGCCCCATTTTTCCCCAGCCTTGTAGTGAATAGGTTGATGTGCCAGACCCAGGATTAGAATTCTATTTGGTCTGGCATGAGCACCTGCCAATCACCATAGACAAGAGTACAGCAGACCAGGATTCTGCTGGATTATGGGGAAGGTGGGAGGAGAAGGGAAGAGGAGAGATGAGGTAGCAGGAATGAAGCCACTTAGGGAACTTGGGACCATGACTGGCCACAGGTGTTTGAATCATTGATTGGCAAGGCCATATTCGTGTGTGTGTGCCATATTCGTGTGTGTGTGCATGCTCAGTCATGTCCAACTATCTGCAATCCCATGGACTGTAGCCTTCCAAGTGCCTCTGTCCATGGATTTTCCAGGCAAGCATACTGGAGTGGGTTGCCATTTCCTTCTCCAGGGAATCTCCCCGACCCAGGGATCAAACCTGTGTCTCCTGCATCTCCTATATTGTAGGTGGATTCTTTACCTGCTGAGCCATAAGGGAAGCCCATATTTGTGTATACTAGATGAATCTACCCAAGAAGAAAATACATTTGGAATTCAACTGAAAAAATGCATCTGCTATGGACTAAATGTTTGCATGTGTGCTAAATCACTTTGGTTGTGTCTGACTTTGCAACCCTGTGGACTGGAGCCCTCCAGGCTCCTCTGTCCTTAGATTCTTCAGGCAAGAATACTAGAGTATGTTTCCATGCCCTCCTCCAGGGGATCTTCCCAACCCAGGGATTGAACCCACAACTCTAAGGCTCCTGCATTGGCAGGCAGTTTCTTTACCACTAGTATCACCCAAAAAGCCCTGGACTAAAAGTTTATATCCCCCAAATTTATGTGTTGAAGCCATAACTCCCATATTGATGGCAATTGGGATGCAGAGGTAATTAGGTTTAAAGATGAGGTAATGAAGGTGGAGCCTCACCAGAAACCTGAACCCCAAAGCTGAGCATAGTGATCCATCCTCTGACCTCAGCTCCAGAATAGAATCAGGTTCCTACAAGAAGATGCTATACAACCTGTTACAGCGCTGTGGGCTCAGGGCCAACCACAGGGTCACCGCTCAGGTGTTAAAGAGTTTTCAGCTGATAGATCTTTGCACCCAGTTAAGATAAAATCTACAATGCTAACTCATATTAAGTCTTTGTCAGCTCTAAACAATTAGGAAAGCAGAAGAGGACTGGATTTGCCAACAACTTATAATAGTGTTAACATGCAGCATTTATGTGCTGCTTGTCAATAGCCATTCACATTGGCGTCTGCTTGTTGCCTGGAGTCTAACCACAACATCTTTAATTGTTGACCGAGAACCTGGGCTTGGTTGAGGAAAGTCACTCTATACTCTGAGGACTCCAAGTCTTTGCTGGTGACTCAGTGGTAAAGAATCTGCCGGCGATTGCAGGAGACTCAGATTCGGTCCCTGGGTGGCAAAGATCCCCTGGATAAGGAAATAAATGGCAATCTACTCCAGTATTCTTGCCTGGGAAATCCCATGGACAGAGGAGACTGGCGGCTACAGTCCAAGAGGTCCCAAAAGAGTCGGACCCGACTTAGTAACTAAGCAACGGCAACAAAGCAGTGTTTACCAAGAAAACTTGTCAGTCACATTGTAGAATCACCTAGAGAACTGATAAAACTCTTTATACCCAGACAAGCACTGACAGCAATTAACCACAGTCTCTGGGGGCAGGACACAGGCATAGGCATGTCATAGAGCTGCTGCTGCTAGGTCGCTTCAGTCGTGTCCGACTCTGTGCAACCTCATAGACAGCAGCCCACAAGGCTCCCCCGTTCCCGGGATTCTCCAGGCAAAAACACTGGAGTGGGTTGCCATTTCCTTCTCCAATGCATGAAAGTGAAAAGTGAAAGTGAATTCACTCAGTCGTATCTGACTTAGTAGCGACCCCATGGACTGCAGCCTACTAGGCTGCTCCATCCATGGGATTTTCCAGGCAAGAGTACTGGAGTGGGTGCCATCACCTTTTCCCCATGAAATTCCACTGTCCAGTCACATTTGAAAACCAGTGTTCTAAGAGTCCACTTCCCTTCATCCTGTACCCTGGCCAGCTGCCCCCTCTCTCGAAGCTCACCCTCTCTACCAGTGCCCTGTTCCAAGGGTTGACATAAAATGTCTATTTTTTTAATGTCCATATAAAGCAACTCAAAGTACAGTTAGTGTGTGTGTGTGTGTGTGTGTGTGTGTGTGTGTGTGTGAGCATGATACACTAAAAGGAGCCAGGGATTCCAGAAGTGGGCCTTGAACTGTGGCAGATTTCCGTCTCTCACTCTCTTTCTGCTTCCTTAACTCTGTCCCTTCCCTTCTCCCAACTGCTTCCTCCCAGAATCCCTCCCTCATCAGTCTGGCCACACAGGGCTCCCCAGGTAGCTCTTTCCTTCCCATGACCACCTGCCTCGGTTCCCCCGGACTCCAAAAGGTCAACAGAGAAACCGTATTGATTCAGCTCATCTTCTCAACCTACCATCCAAAGTCTTAGGTGACCAACATCCTAGGAATGACCACCTTTGCTGGTCTGTCCCTGTCTAGAGCTTCCCAGTGCTGCTCACAGCCCCTTTTCCAGCACCTAGTGTACCCCAGACACAGAGCTCCACATTGCAGGGGACAGCGCCGTGATCAGACACAGAGCCTTTCTTCCAGGCCTCCTCAAGTCTGTCAGATATCCACACTTGATGTCAGGAAGCACTGAGGGAGGAGGAACAGAGAAGACAGGATCAAGCCTGACAGAAGACCCCAGGGTAAGAGGCTCCACGCTGCACTCTGATCCCCGCCTTACCTCTTGCTAATTATGTGACTTGGGGAAGGGATGTTTGACCTTTCTGACCCTCAGTTTCCTTTTCTACTGACTTGGGGTGAAGCATCTGATTCACAGGGCTGGTGGCCTTATCTCGGAGTGTTTAGTGCCTTGTGCTATATCAGTGCAATGTCTGACACAACGTAATTAGTTCACTCAGGTGAGTTTTATGTTAGTAATGGTAATTGCTATTATTGTTATTTATTATGAGCACTTAGGAGCCTGATATAGAATGCAGTTATCAGGTTTGGGCCTTCAGGATGGGAAAGATGCCTAACACAGGGAAAGTGGGTGGGAGGAGGCATTTCAGGCCAAGGACAAGCAGGTGGAAAGACCCCTGGGAAGGCAACGGGGAATGCGGAGCTCAGTGCCTCAAATCGGGAAGGGTGGGGGAGTCACCTCCCAGTTTGGATGCAAGAATGAATTCATATCCTTCTTCTCTCTTCTCAGTGTCCAGTGCATGCTGGGCCCACAGGTGGTCTCAGATGTGTGAAATGAATGATTGACTGGCTGAACTGGTAGTCCAGGAAGAGGATTAACCACTCTGGAGAGTTAAAGTCAATTTCTTGAATTAAAGCATATGCTCCTTTGTGCTTAGGAGAGTTAAATTCAGTTTTTGCTTAGCCCAAAGCAGTAACGTCACACCTGAGTGTAACAAAGTGCACCAATAAGGAACATCCGTATCCACCTCCTTTGGCGCCGTATCCACCTCCTTTGGCGTCCATGGACACTCTGCCTCACTCATCTCTGGCCTCTCTCTTTGTCCTCACCCCTTCCCTCCTGCGGAAGGAAGTACAGAGGTGTGGCTCCTTGGCTCCTCTTCAGTGTGACAGTCAAGACAAATCAAGGACAAGATTCCATCTTTCCCGATGCATTAAGGGGAAGATCTTGCCTGCTCCTCCCCACCTTTTCTTAGAGTTCTTACTATGCGACCCTTCTTATATATTCTTTCTCTGCCCCTCTGAGATGCAAGTAAATCTTTTTTAAAGATCTAGATAAGCCTCTGGGCACCTGTAGGACTCAAATGTTCGAAGAACCTGGCAGCCACCTCTTGGAAATGAGAACAGGAAGTTTGTACCCCTGTCTCTCAGCCTCTCTGGGAGGGCAGGTGCCTAATTCTGACAGGTGTCATGCCTCAATCCACGGTGCAAAACTAGCTCTCACCATAAAGGTACTAGAGGCTTCGTTATTCCTTTGGATGAAGGCAATAAGCTAACACTGATGGCCGCTCCATTACCAGGCAAGCTGTGTGTGACAAACAGTCCTGTCGAGTCCTCTTACTGAGGACTACTTTTATTTCATGAGAACGTGTAACCAGCCTGACGAGACGAAGGAGTGAAATCCTTCATGTCTCTGCAGTCTCCACTGGCTGGCCTGGTTTAATGCTTACTCAGCAGTCACACTCTTCTCTCCTCTCCCTTTGTGGAGAGGCTCTGGGCTCGGAGGAGATTTGATCTTCATGGTGTGTCCCAGCAGCCTGGCTGTCCTGGGGATGTGGGCCTTCCCCGCCCCAGCTGGGAAGCTTGCAAGTGTCACGTGACTAAGGTTAACTCATGAGAGAATCTCTGGTCACAGGCCACGTTGTGTGACTGTCGTCTCTCCCTCAATCTGCGAGTTGTCTCTCCAAACATGCTGGTTAGGAGTCCGAGGGATCCAAGGATCCATAACAAAAAATCTGGGCACTCAATGTGGAAACAATCATATCTTCACTACCTTCTAAATCCAATGCAGCAAAGTGTTCTTCAATTGTGAATGTCAGCAACAAAGCACAACAGGATCCACAGGACCTGGTAACCGACACCATCACCACCAACATCAAATCACAGATATTTTCATGTCACATCAAAGTTGTTGCCGATATTGAGAAACATTCTGGACACTCATTACTATTTAAAAATTGTGGCTGCTATTATCTGCAGCTCGGAGACAGGAGGACCAAGGCAACTTGACCCCAGAGAACAAAGGACAGGAAGTTGTTTCCTCTAGAACTTAATCAAAAGCAACAGAGAAGGTCTCCCTCCACCACCGCACACTGCCGAGCTCACAGCAACAACAGGAGGGTCACAAGAACACCAGGGAGAGGAAACTTAACAGGCAAAGGACTCTCTCTGAGGTCCAGTGCAAAGGAAAGCTTTAAAGCTAAAGAGGCAGGGAGGTAAACCCACTGGCACCCGGAAACACAAGGTGTGCCCATAGGAGCGTGAAGGGTTCAATGCACTGAGAGCAACCAGAGCAGCAAGGAACTTTAAACCCAGCCCAGCTTCTACCCAGGTTAACTCACACCCCCACACTAAGGGCCTGCCATGAGGAAAAGTGGGTCCATTCCCGGAGATAAGAACAATTTATATGTTTCTATAGTTCTACTGAGATGTCCAGCTGTCAAGAAAAAATTAGGAGGCAAAGGAAGAGGCAAGATAATACCCTTGCCTCCTGCACTCAGTTTTTCCCGGACCCTGATGTTAACCATTAAAAACATAGAATAATTATCTCAGTTCTTCTTGATTAATGAAATATCTAACGTGAAAGTAAGTAATTTAGAATTATGGTTAGAGTGAGAATTTGCCTCCTGCAAAAAGAAAAATAGTGATCACGTGACACCTCAAATGGCGCTTTAAACTGAAGGCCCTGGAGAACCCATGAACAGGTTATAAGCAGGGAAGGAAATGTTATGAAACCTCCGTTTTATGGAAGTGAATCTGGCCAGGGTGGGCCAGCCGTGCAGGATGGCGGTGGGCCAGGCTACAGGTGACAGCGGAAGTAGCCGGCCTCTGCCATGGCCTGGATATCCGGTTCTGGGGTCAAGTGATGATCAGGCACTGGTTGCCATGGAAAATGGATGAAGGGACAAGTTTCCAAATGCCTCAGCTTTTGAGTTCAGGGATCCATGTGGCTCCAGTGGTAACACTGCTGATCCTCCCAGGCTCCTGGAGGGGTGTGGGCAGTGCCTCTGCAGGCCGTGAAGTCGTGACCCCAAGCTGTGAAATGTGAGCCCGTGGAACTTCCCTGAAGCTGAAGGTAGAAAACCTTTTTTTCTTGGAGGTAGAAAAACGGACTTTCTCATTTGCTTTCGCAATCATCATGAAAGAAGGGCAAGAGACCCAGGGAGAAACGGTGCTTCAGGAGCTGTGTTGAGCTGTGTTCACCTGTCCCCCACCCTGGGCTGGAGCCCTCGTGTGGGCATCTGTCTACACAAGCTGGCTTTGTGGGGAGGTGCCCGGCTACCACGATGTCTCAATCGGAAACATAACAAGACCAAGAAAATACTCACTATCTTAAAATCCCAGTGAAACTGCACGTCCCATAAATATTTGTGTGCTGATGGTGGTTCACGACTAGCTTGCCCTGAGGGTCTCAAGACACCTCTGCTCTGCGGCCTACAGGAAGGGAGGAGCAGGAGCCCCAAGGGGTTGGAGGGCAAAGGCAAAGGTCACCTATTTTACAGGGGGCTGTGGGCTTGGCTTGGGTCCTGGTTTGGGAATCGAAGTTCCTGTCCCTATTGTCTTGTCCTTCTAACAGGAATTAGACTCTGCAGGTTTCTGTTCGGTGCCAACTTGCAGAACTCCCTGAAAATACACTCAGTATCACAGGCCCGCACGTACATCTAAATGGCATTTCCTTTGCATTTCCCCACGTTAATGAGACAAAAATATTGGAAATTTGTTTGTATAAATTCAAATTTTACAAACACACACCATGGTTTACCCTTCAAGGAACTCTACCAGTAGGCGATCAACAACACAGAGCAGATGAGGAGTCCTGGGTTCAACAGCCCAGAACAAACCACAGAAGGTCACAGAAGGGAGAGCTGAGACCCCAAGAGTCTTGTAACAGGGCTCTCTCATCCCCACACCTCAGCACTGGGCCCAGTCTTCGGTGGGTTCTGTGCCTGAGAAGGCAGTGTGGGGAACGGCTGGATGTGTCGCCTGACAACTAGCACCTGGTCATGTTCACCCTTCCTCCTGCCTCTTACCTTCGCTGCTGGCAGAAAGCCTCGTCTTCTCCTCTTGGAGGGCATGTCGTCAAGACCCTGTTCCACTCCCGTTAGCTTCACGTGGAGGTCCCTGCTCGTGGGAACATTGGCCCCCAGGTCAATCTTCCTCTTTCTCCCAGCATTCTGGTTCCCAGCAGGCCAGGCCACTGCTTACCGGCTGCTGTTAGCACAGACATGGTGGCCGCCCCACTCCCATCTCGCCCCCTCTCTCTCTTTCCTCCTGATCGTGCCCTTCAGCCCCCTCCTCCCCTCCCATATTCTCTCCTTGTCCATCGCCCTTTCACCTGCACCCTCTGCAAAGACCCAGGGAAAGCTCATTGTTGGGCGGCAGGATTGTGACGGCCCCGCTGGGGTTATGATGTCAGAGAAGACAGAGAGCGCTCAGTAAGCCAACTGATTGGAGCTGGTCAGAGGCCGGCACTGGTCCAGAACAGACCTGATAGACACTAGGGATGATTGAAAGCTTGGAGCAGGACATGACCAAATTTTCCCATGACATCAGGTTTGCCTGGCTGAATTCTAAGTTCACAGAAAGCTAACTAGAAGGGACTTTCAATTCATTTTTAATTCACTCCAACTAAGTGAGAAAAAAACATTAAGGGAGGAATTACCTTATCCATGTCTTATAGAGCACAAAAATTTGGTGTTATTTATAAAGTATACTTGGCTTCCCAGGTGGCACTAGTGATAAAGAACCCACCTACCAATGCAGGAAACATGAGAGACACAGATTTCATCCCTGGATTGGGAAGATCCCCTGGAAGAGCACAGGTAACCCATTCCAGTATTCTTGCCTGGAGAATCCCATGGATGGGGGAGCCTGGCAGGCTACGGTCCATAGGGTCGCAAAGAGGCAGACATGACTGAAGCAATTTAGCACGCACATGTACAGTATACTAGTAAGAGATTTCTGTCATAGACCTTGTTGCAGAAAAAGCACCAATTCTAAAAAGTTTAGGCTATATAGGAACCCTTTGAAATGCCTAAGTGATAGACAAAATGATGAGTGATTACAGGATACAACTATTTACCTATTATCCAATAAACTAAAAACTAGTTTTTAAATGGTGATAAACTAGAAAGTTATTGTACAGTTAGAATGGAATCCTTTAAAATATGACAATACTGCTAGATGAGCATCAGAAGTCTTTGCTCATGTGTGACCCTGTGAACCCAAGCTTTCAGCTGAATATCGAGGACCAACCGCCTTGTGCCCTGTTGGCACAGTATTTGCATCGATACCTAGGATTACAGTGGGGTTGTTTTCTCATAAGCAATTTCCTTAGGCATGACCAGAATGTGGTGGTTTAGTCACTAAGTCATGTCTGACTCTTGTGACCCCATGGACTATAGCCCTTTAGGTTCCTCTGTCCATGGGATTTTCCAGGCAAGAACACTGGAGTGGGTTGCCATTTCCTTCTCCAAGGGATCTTCCCAACCCAGGAATCGCACCCAGGTCTCCTGCACTGCAGGCAGATTCTTTACTGACTGAGCTACAAGGGAAGCCTACCAGCTTGCCTACCAGCAATGCCTACCAGCAAATGTTAGACATCAGAGTAGAAGGTAAAACTTGGAAATACTGGTTCACAAACCCGGAAATACTGGCTTACAAACCATGGGCCTTCTCATTCTTGAGGGAAATCCACAGTTAGAACCAGAGGTCATCTTCCAGATGTAACACCCTGCTTACCCCCTCCCACATTGTCTTTGGACGGTGCTTTTGAATCTTGATGGAAAAGTTGCATGTGTAAGACCAACTATTACAAGCAAGAGAATGCTTCCTTTCATCTCTAGCTCAGAGTAACTTGGGTAGAGTTGTGGTTAACCCACTCCAGTATTCTTGCCTGGAGAATTCCATGGACAGAGGAGCCTGGTGGGCTACAATCCGTAGGGTCGAAAAGACTTGAACACGATTGAGTGACTAACACTGTAGAGACCTAAAACCATGTTCTGCTGTCAAAATTCTGGGAAGTAGGTTCTGGTAACTGCATGGGATTTGTACATTGCTCTGTGCACTGGTCACTATGCAACCCAGTACCTCTGGGTAATCATGTGTAAATCTACCATGTTCTGTTGTGTATAAGAGAATGCTGTTTGAGGCAGTGTATCTAAATTTTCTACAAATCATCTGAACCAAATACAAGGCTCTTCTGTAGTCTCTCCAGATCTTGTCAACCTAGCCTTACCAAACTTAGAGGCTAAGAAAATATTAACTTGTTTCTTGGGAGTCTCATCTTTAAAGTTTACTCTTGGCTATTGAGATGTGAAGTCAGCATATTCACGGCCATGAGATTTCAGCCTGTGTGTGCCTCTGCAAGCCTTGGGAGAAGAAGACCCCAAAGGTTCACATTTCCCCCACCATGGGGTATTGGGCTGCATAGGTAGGTAGATGACTGACAGCCCAAAAGGAAGGAAGTCATTTTCCCTGGTTTTCTCTGAAGGTCACCCCACACTCACAAAACCACATTTGGTGCTGGCCTCCATGCTTGAGAGATATAATGATGGCCTGGAAGGAATGAGCTAGCATGAAAAGTGAGGCCAAACCACTCTCTAAGAATAATGACCAAAGCTGCTTAAATTGCAAAAGAAAACCCAGTGGGGGGAACGAGAGATAGAGAAATAGTGACCTAATGCGAGCACAGGATCATCTTTGCCTGTAGATTCCAAATCATCTGAAGGATGGAAGTTGGTGGATCTGCGATCATGATAAAAGGGACCCACGGCGAAAGGTCAGGCCTCTGCAGAGAGGCTCCTCTGCGCCTGGTGCCTGCGGGCTCCCCGCTGGACCCCCACTAGGAGCAGGGCTGTGGAGACAGATCCAGAGTCAACAGCTGGATCTTTTGTGTGACCAGGTTGAGAAATCTGGGCTCAGCTTCGTGGTCCCACCAGAACAGCCCGCAGAGGAGTGGGGGTCTGTGCAGAGGTGGGCAGTTGGGTTCGGCATGTTTCCACCTGATTCTCTGATGCCTGGATTGAATTAGCTGCTCCGCCTCCCTTTGCCCTCCAAAGAGGATGACCTGGTTCTAGTGAAGCTCTCTGTTGGGTGAAATGGAGAAGGTCCCTGAGGCTTCTGCCTCAAAGAGAGAAGGAACAGGAGCACTTCTGCCTAAAGGGACTCTGAGAGTAAGCTGGTTCCAAAAGCTAATTTTGAGTTTTAGATCTCCCCCTGGTCCAGTCCTCAGGATCACCAGAGGGAACATGTCTCCACCCCTGCTGCCCCCAACCCCATGCTCATCACAAAATCTGACTTGGGACTCGGTGATTTTTCCTCCCAGAACAGTGAGGATGTAAGCCCAGTAAAAATATCCCACATGTCTTTCTGGAAACAGAAGTGTCTTAGATAGGGTGTGGTTCTGGGGACCCGGAGATCTAGGTCCTTGTCTATGTTCTGCCACTTACAGGATCTTACCTAGGTCACCTCAGTCTCCATGATGGAGAAAGAGAGGAAGTGGGAATAGAGGGCCATCTGCTCTGACCTGTCATTTACACATCTATGCTGTGACTTCATGGGGACAGACAGCCTCGTATCGTCACGACTGTCTGATCCCCCAACACACACAGTGCGGTAACTGTCAGTCTGGGGCCCAGGCCCCCATTCCAGGGCATCTCCATTCATTTCAGAGGATATTGAGGCAGCTTCAGAAGGAATAACTGTGAATTCCCTTTCATTTTAGAATATCACCTCTCCCTCCTCCCATCCCATATTCTCCTCTCCTGTCTCCTTCCCCAGGGGATGTGTAAGCAAAGGCCTGGGCATAACTAACCTAAACAAAGGAAATTCTGAGCTTAGCTGGGAGTTTCTTGAATTTCCAGTGGAAGGCAGGGAGTGGGGGCTGGGCAGACCAGGGTTTTTCCGGGCCCCAACACTGCTCAGTTTTAATTCTCTTCTACCATTCCCTGCCCTGCAGCATTGAATATACCACAGTACGGTCTTGCTCCGCTGATGCTCAGCTTAGCAGCAGTGTTCTCAGGAGACCCAGAGACAGCTGGGTCAGCCAGAGAGCATCTGGATGGGGAGTGGTTCTCTGACAGACAGGCACCTGCTTCTCCAGCATCAGACATCTGACAGCCTATCTGGGGCCCAGCTGCTCTGCCTTCACCATTTCTCCATACAGTCAAGGCTCCAGATGCACTGGACAATTTTCAAGTCCTTGTGCTTGTCCTGTTCCTTCCTACCACAGGGCCTTTGCACATGCTGCTGCCTCTACATGGAATCCTCTCCCCCTTCTTCACTGGGTTAACCACTGCTCATTCTTCATCCTTAGTTCAAGCATCACTAACCTCCCCAAGGATGTCAGTGTTCCCTGTTAGACACTTGGATTGCTCTGCAAATCTTTCATTTAGCGTACTGATCAAATTTAAATGTTCCATTTCTGTGTGCAATGATTGTAAAATCTCTCCCCTAGCAGACAGACTCTATAGGAGGGAAAAGACCATTTCTGTTTTAAGGATCTAGCACCATTTCTAGTACTTAATCGGTGTTCAATAAATAATTTGGAATGTATGCTTAATTATCATATGGGGTCAGCATTCACTGAACAGGAAATGATCCTTCTCAGTAAGATTATTCTAATTAAATACATTATTGTTGAATCTGACTGCGCTAGTGCCTAGCACTGATCCATCTTGGACAAGAGTTACAGAGCAGAGCTGTCATGATTCAGGCTAAGAAATGCAGTCAGCTGTAAGATACCTGCAGAGTATTTCTAGATAGGAACACAGTGAACGTCATCGGATAAGTTCAGAACAGCTCCGGTAATGATACTGGACAAGGAAGAAAATCCTGGGTCAGGATGGCAGGTAAAGCAGAATGAACACAGACATTTATTTCCCTTTACTTCTAGATGTTGTTGTTCAGTCACTGAGTCGTGTTCTACTTTTGTGACCCCATGGAGTGCAGCACACCAGGCTCCTCTGGCCTCCACTACCTCCCGGAGTTTGCCCATTGACTTTATAATGCTATCTAACCATTTTATCCTCTGCCACCCTGCTCTCCTTTTGCCTTCAATCTTTCCCAGCACCAGAGTCTTCCAGTGAGTTACCTCTTTCCATCAGGTGGCCAAAGCATTGGAGCTTCAGCTTCAGCAACAGACCTTCCAATGAATATTCAGGGTTGACTTCCTTTAGGATTGACTGGTTTGTACTTTCAGATACCTCATCTCTTTAACTGTCAAGGAAACTTCAGAACTTAAAATTTCACAACCGTGAAGAGAGGACCATCTTCCATGGAAAAGATGTTTAATCAAATTTGGAATGTGGAAGCAAAGGGAAGGGGTTGAGTAAAGAAATAACACGGAGAAAATGCCTGCAAAGGGGCTGCAGCAGAGGGCAGAGCCACCTGCTCAGGAGAACCTCAAAGCGGGGGCCAGAGCCAGAACCACGTGGTCTTGGTAAGAGCTCCCTGACTGTTTATTCCAGAGCAAACCCCAGCAATGGGAAATTCCAGGCAACCTTCCTACCCCATCCATGTTAAAGAAAAACAGTCAACTGCTAAAACAGTCAACTGCTAATCACCAGATGCCTAAGGAAACTGCAATCTGAAAGAAAAAGAAGGACAGACAGGGGAAACCTGACTCCAAAAGAAATAAAAAATAATTAAGGGAACAGAAGATGAATTAATAGGAAGAAATTCCCAAATTTGAAGCTCAGCGAGATCAGGGTGGTTATTTCATACATAAAAGAGAAGAAAGCTATGAAAGAGAAAAAAAACTAGAGAATAAAAAGGAATCTGTTAATTATTTTTGATTGCCAAAAATAATAATGAGAAAAGTAGAAGGTTAAATTCATGAAATCCGCCAATCATAGACCAAAAAGTTGGGCAATAGGGGATGAGGGAGATAGGGGAGGAAAACTTGATTGGTCTCCAGTCACCACTCTTGTTTGTTTTCCATTTTCCTTTAATCTGTTGAAATATCTCATCTGTTGATATTCATTAGCTTACAAGTGTGTTGTCCACCAGGATAATACAGACTCATGCTCCAAGGTCTGAGTAGAATGAATGGGACACAATCCACTGGTGAGGCCTCAGGATACAAAGGGTTAAATGATACCCAGAAGCTTCCAGATAGAAAATAATAAGTCATCCAAGAAGGAACAAATGTCAGACTGGCATAGAGGTAACATTGGTTCTTAGAAGTCAATGAAACAATGCATTCAAAATTCTGTGAAAAAGTAATATCAACTTCAAATTCTCATTCCAACCAAACTATCAAACATGAAGCCAAATTAAAAAGAGATTCAGACACACAAGGACACAGAAACCTCTCTTCTAGCCCCCTTTTCTGAGAGATCACATGAAAATGAATTCCAGTTTGCTTACTTCTAAAGAGTAAACTAAGGAAAGAGGAAAATAAGGATCTGGGTTAAGGTAGGTGTAATGAGAGCCTCCCTAGATGACATCTCTAGTGGAGGACTGAGAGCAAGCAGGAAGAGAGGTCTCCTGGAGTGAGAGGTGATCCAAGAGAAAAATGGCTCCTACACAGAGAGCTTGGAAAAATCACAGAACATGATACAGGTACTAAATGCAAGGAATAAATGAAAAGAATTAGAAACTACTGAACAAGAGAAACTTCTTATATAGGCAGCATGCTGCTGCTGCTAAGTTGCTTCAATCGGGTCCAACTCTGTGCGACCCCATAGACGGCAGCCCACAAGGCTCCCCCATCCCTGGGATTCTCCAGGCAAGAAACTGGAGTGGGTTGCCATTTCCTTCTCCAATGCATGAAAGTGAAAAGTGAAAGTGAGTTGCTCAGTCCTGTCTGACTCTTAGCAATCCCAAGGACTGCAGCCTACCAGGCTCCTGCACCCATGGGATTTTCCAGGCAAGATTACTGGAGTAGGGTGCCATTGCCTTCTCCATACAGACAGCATGCTGCTGCTGCTGCTAAGTCGCTTCAGTCGTGTCCGACTCTGTGCAGCCCCGTAGACGGCAGGCCACCAGGCTCCCCCTGTCCCTGGGATTCTCCAGGCAAGAATACTGGAGTGGGTTGCCCTTTCCTTCTCCAATGCATACTACAGAGCTTAAGAACAAAGTCTCTGGAGCTAGGCGTGGGTCTGAATTCTAACCCTGCCCTTTTTCAGCTGTGTGACCTTGAGCGAGTGGCTCAATCTCTCTGTGCTCATTTTTCTCATCTCTCAATTACAGATAATAGTAAGACCAACTTATAGAACTATTGTATGGAAGTAAATGAGTTAATATTTATAATGCTCTTACCAAAAAAAAAAACCTATCACTTGTTTCATATAAGTTTTGCTGAATAAATAAGAAATAAATAAGAAAACCAAAGTTCTATATGAAAATCACGGTCATCCAAATAAATTAGTAAATAGATCCCAATTAAAACAAGTTAATGGACTTAAAGAATGTGATAGTTTCCAAGTGACAGATTGAAGTAAAGGCTTATCAGTGTGTGTGTAGTGGGGAGGACAGGCAGGGACTGGGAAGCATACATCTTTCCTGCTAACAAGGAAAAAGGCAAACATAACTTCCAGGAAAAACATACCCCCTGCCTAAGAAAAACTCCATATGTAAGAAAGACAGAGTCTAAACACAGAACAAACTAAACAAGGATAGGATTATACATAAATTGAAGAGTATGAAAAAGGAGAATGCATTTACATATGATGATCTGTGAGAATCAGCTAGATTCTCCTCTCTCAGTAGGTCCATAGGACAAGACGCAAAGCAGATACAGAAGTGGTCGGGGTAAGAACCTGGAACTATGGCTTCAGCTCTGAGCCAGCATTTCTGAGCTGATTTTCTAGAAAGTAGGTACATGAAGCACTTTGATAAAATATTTCAAAAATTAATTTAAATCTAACCAAAGTCACTTCCTCCCCACGCAAAACATGCTGTCTACCCTAAAATCCTGTCCTTTGTCAGACCTGAAAACAAGACAGGAAAACAGTAAGCAAAACACAGCTCCAAGAAACTGTGCCAGGATCATCTAGAATTCTGGGAATTGTTGCTTTTGTAAGGAATGGTGCAATCAAAACACAGGTTGGCCAAGAGGGAGGGTTCATGTGACAAACTGTACCATGTTCCCTCATCCAAGTTAGACGGCTTACGTAGTTGGGGTGGACATTTCATTGCTCAATTCTCCCTCCAGAATTCAGAGCTTATTGCCTTGAATGAACCTATCTTTGTGAGGGGAGAGGATTCTGCAGCCCATTGCCAGATTCTTCAAACTGAGAGCAGGACCCCCGAGGGAAGCCCGCGCTCAGACATTCCTCGGGTTGGTAAAGAATTCATCACTGGCTCCTCTGTACCAAGCAGCCCACATGGAACTCCACCATGGCATGTGATACAAGTCTTGTCACTGTCATTTCTTATGCCTCTATCTCCTCTGCCAGTCGGTGAGCCCTTCAAGCCAAAGACTAACCGCAGCACGCCCATCACTCTACCTTGTGCCTCGCACATTTATCTATACAATAACTAGGAGACAGAGACAAAGGCAGGGACAGAGATCTTGAGTCCTACTATCTGCCCCGTCGTACTTTCCCTTCATTTTGGGTTTTTCTCATCACTAAGGATTTTTGGCATTTGTGAACCTATTGTCTAAGGATAACAACATACCAAAAAATTACCAAAAGCTGTCTGTCATAGTAGAGGTTCTGACTGAAAACCCACCTACGTGACCTCGCCCGCCTCCCCATGCCACACACACACTCCTGAGTGATTCTGTCCCCCCTTGCAGACTACGGTGACACTGTTCTGCTGTTGACCCACAGTTCAGTATCTTCCATCCTGACCTTGCCTCTTGAATCCGGACCGTTCATCTGACTACCTCCTACACATCTCCATTTGGGCAGTCCACCAAGCACTTCAACTCAGCTGAGCTAATGACCACTTGCTAAAGGGTCTCCCTGCTCCAGCCCCACCCCATGTCTGCCCTGTAATAGGCTGCAGATCTGACTTAGCACTGTCTGCTTAAGTCTCTCCAGTGCTAACCCTTCCTCCATTACCTTTTCTTGTAGGATAAAGGCCAGCTCCTTAGAACAGCAAGTGAACCCCACCCCCATCATTGGCACTGCATTCCCCTCCTCCACTGTCATCACCCACTCTTTCAATCATATGATCCAGTTCTTACCTCCATGCCTGGCTCACTCAGGCCTCTTTCAAGACCATGCTCCTCTCGGACTCACTTTCTCTTGAAAGCATTTTTTCTGAGTTGCTTCTAAACTCCCCACCCAACCCAAGCTGAGTTACAAGCCCATCTGCTCTTCTATGGGCTTCCCTGGAGGCCCAGTGATAAAGAATACACCTGCCAATGCTGGAGACGCAGGAGGCGCAGTTTTCATCTCTGGGTCAGGAAGACCCCATGGAGGAGGGAATGGCAACCCACTCCAGTATTCTTGCCTGGAGAATCCTGTGGAGAAAGGAAGACTGCTGGGCTATAGTCCATGGGTTGGCAAAGAGTGGGACATGACTGAGCAATTAAGCGAAAACATACGCACACACTTCTCTTCTACACAATGCCTGGTGGTAAACAGCGAGCACTCTGTGTTCACAATGGGATGACCTCCCAATGTACCAAAGGAAATAAAGCTCAGAGAAGTTAGGGAACTTGCTCAATAACATACGTACCCTAAAAGTGGCAACTGTCACCAAACCTCTGCTCTCCTAATTCAGTTCTCCTGCACAGACAGTTAAGATTTTCTGTAATTTCACCCTAAAAGCAGAAACTTCACATCCCCTGTCCATGGTTTCTTGTCTTGTTAGTTCACGAGCTCTGTGAAGGTCCAGTACAAGGCCTGACAGTAAGGCCCAACTGAATCCTTTCCTTGACCGCCTCTCTTGTAACCATGGCCATTGCCCAGCACCATGGACCGGAGGCTGGGCCTGGAAGCCTGGTGGCCTTGGGCTCCAGACCCTGGGTCTAGAGAATGGGATTTGGCCACAGAAAATGGCAGCCTCAGACCACCTCATGACGGCCAGCCCCCACGGCTACCCACAGCAGCTCACTTACCAGGACATCCTGCCCCTTCTCTCCTCCATAGAGGACGGCTCCCCTCACTCCAGCCTCAACTGCCGCTAACTGCCCACCCCACTCAGGATTCTGGCCTCTGATTGGGCCCAGTCTCTGCCAATCCATTTGGAAATAGAACCTGTGCTTTTCCCAGCATTCCCAGGACCAGGTCTTCCTCAGGAGCCTTCTTCATTCACTTAACTGGAGTCTCTGGATTCATGTATGAAGATGTGCTCTGGCTGGTCCTGCACTGGGCCTCCTGGGTCCTCTGCAAATCCTCCTGGCCCACACTCTGACCAGAGTCTCTCTCAGACTGAGCTCTTTGAAAGCAAGACCAAGTGTTACTTTTATTCTGTATCCCCAAAACTTAGCACAGGCCACAGTTGAGACAAATGACTATTGAGGCTTTATTACTTCCTCCCTGTGTGTGCATGCTAAGTTGCTTCAGTCGTGTCTGACTCTTTGTGACCCTGTGGACCCTATGGAACCTGCTAGGCTCTTCCATCCATGGGATTCTCCAGGCGAGAACACTGGAGTGGGTTGCCATGCCCTCTTCCAGGGGATTTTCCCAACACAAGGATCGAACCTGCATCTCTTCTGTCTCATGCATTGGCAGGCAGGTTCTTTACCACTAATGCCCCCTGGGAAGCCCACTTCCTCCCAAGAGTATTCCAAAGCCTTTTCTTGAGACCCCTCCACCTGCAATGTATTCTCTCAAGTCTTTTCTCCACAGGAGAGAATCTCAGGTTTAAAATCTACTTGGCAGAGCAAGTTGTAGGAAACTACTGAAGCTTAAAGTCTGGTCCAGGGCAACGTGCAGGTGATTTGCAGGTACTGTAAGAAAGGAGTCAGGATGTAGATGGACCATTGCCTGTTACGCTTCAGTAAAATACGCCTCCCCCAAACTACAGAGGCTCAACAAGTCACTCATGAGCAGAACGTGGAAGCTGGCACAGGCATGTGGACAAGGGAGGTGCTGGCCCTCAGGCTGCTGAACATGGGGACAAGGGAGACCCTGAAAGAGCAGAGAACAAAGCACTAAGACAGTCACAGAGTCAACCTGAAAGGCAGGGCCAAGGCTTGGGGGGCCAGGCACGGGGCAGTGACCAAATGCACCAGTGGGTGTAGGAAGATGAGGCAGAATCTGCAGGAGGACTCTGAGGGTTTCAGTGGCAGCTGCACGGGTTTTTATTAATGTGATGGGCATCTGACCATCTATCAGGGGGCAAACAAATAGCCTGAACTTGATATGAACCGTTTCCTGTTAGCACTAGGGAGCCACCAAATGCTTTTTAATCAGGGAGGTGATAAAATCAGATCTATGACAAGCTCTAGGTCCATCTATGTTCTTGCCAATGGCATTATTTCATTCTTTTTGATGGCTGAATAACCTTCTGCTGTACATATGTCCCACGTCTTCTGCCAATGGGCATTTAGGCTGCCTCCATGCCTTGGCTATTGTAAATAGTGCTGCAGTGAGCATCGGGGTGCATGCATCCTATTGGGCCCACTCTGCTCAGTGTTAAGTGGCAGCCCGGATGGGAGGAGGCTCTGGGGAGAATGCATGGCTGAGTGGCTTTGTTGTACACCTGAAACTATCACAGCATGTTAATCAACTATACTCTAATATAAAATAGAAAGTTAAAAACATAACAAAAATCAGATCTATTCCCGAGAGAGGGTGGCTCACAGGCAGAAGACATTAGAAACTAGCCCAAATGTTCTGGGCTTCATCTGGGGCTCATCAAACCTTTAGAAAGGGCTACAGAGAAACTCTGAAAGCTTTGGGGGAATGGTAGTCCTGGCTTGGGGACTGCGTGTATCCATGGCAATAAGCCAGCTGGTCAAAGAGTATTTTCTCTCATCTGGAAATATTAAAGTATCATTAGAACATTCATAGCAGCTCCACTCACATTAATGTTTGAAGACCAGACATTTCGAATCCATCCAGGATCTCTCATTATTGGAATCTGGAAAACAAAAGCATTAGAAAATAATTCATGGTGATATTCTGAAATTACTGGTAGCATTTGCACAACCTCATGAATGTACTAAAAACTACTGAACTGTATGCTTTAACATGGTGAATTTTATGGTATGTGAATTGTGTCTCAATAAAAAAAAAACCGAGGACTTGCCTGGTGGTCTCATGGCTAAGACTTCACGCTCCCAACACAGGGGCCCAGGTTCGATCCCCGGTCAGGAAACTAGATCCCACATGCTGCAACTAAGACCTGGCACAGCCAAATAAGTATCTTTTAAACAACTAAACAAAAATAAAGAAGGAAATTGAATAAGAAGAAGGATGTGGTGAGGTTTTCTTCCCATGTGCTCAGTTAGAGGGTGGGATTTGGTAAGAAAGGACACATGAGTTCGTAAATCTCTTTCTTTTCTTCATCATCTTTGTCCTCCCAAGGCACGTGGACCTACTGGGGAAACTTCAGGAGATAAAGCAGTGTGAAGAAATGACAGGAAGCGGAATCTGAAGACACACTTTCATGGGCTTCCTCTCCTATGTCTTGGCTATAGGGCAGCACAGGGCTAGTTCTCTTATCTGTATAATGGATGTAACGATAACCTCAGAATGGACAGGTGTGCTGTGAGCATTAACAGAATCCACTCAAGTGAAGGGGCACAGCCTCACACACAGATGAGCTGCTGAGACTGTTGCTGTGAAATTATCCAAGCAAGTAGGACCCGCTGCTGCTGCTGCTGCTGCTGCTCCTAAGTTACTTCAGTCATGTCCAACTCTGTGCAGCCCCATAGACGGCAGCCCACCAGGTTCTCCCATCCCTGGGATTCTTCAGGCAAGAACACTGAGTGGGTTGCCATTTCCTTCTCCAATGCATGAAAGTGAAAAGTGAAAGTGAAGTCACTTGTTGTGTCCGACTGTTAGTGCCCCATGGACTGAAACCCACCAGGCTCCTCCACCCATGGGATTTTCCAGGCAAGAGTACTGGAGTGGGGTGCCATCGCCTTCTCCGAGTAGGACCTGCACTGTCTGCTTTTCCCACAGGGATCCCAGTTAGAATTCCCAGCCTAAGAGACATGTTGAGTTTTCATGGGCCTTAAATTATTCCTTAAGCTGTACTTAAAAACACATATACCCTGAATTCAACGACAGCAGTCCAGAATCAACCACCCTTGAAGGCCCTCACTCGTGTTCCTCTCACCCCGTCATCCCCCTGCCCTGTCACCCTACCTACTACTCATCTGAGGCATTTAGCTTTTCCGGCTTGCATTGTTGACGGGCTGATCATTAATGGTGTTGCTTCACCTCCTGGTTTATTGAGTTTCTCCCAGGGGCCAAGTACTTTACTAGGTAGTGGGAACACAAAGACGAGTAAAATATAAATCTTGTCCTTTGAGTTATTCATGATCTGTGACTGTGTTAGTCACTCAGTTGTGTCCGACTCTTTGCAACCCCAGGAACTGTAGCCCGCCAGGGTTCTCTGCCATGGAATTCTCCAGGCAAGAATACTGGAGTGGATTGCCATTCCCTTCTCCAGAGGAACTTCCAACCCAGGGGCGAACCTTGGTCTCCTGCCTTGCAGGCAGATTCTTTACCATTTGAGCTACAGGTAAGTTTATGATAGCTACACAGAAGTCTATCATTCATGATCTAGTAGGGGTGAGTGGGCAGGAAGACGTGTAGAAAAAGTTTCCATGGCCAGGGCCACCAATGAGACATAGCTGGGGTCTGGTGGGAGCACAGATTGGGGGTGGGGGAGGGAGCCAACAGTTTGCCTGTGGGCTATATCAGGATGGCTCCACGCCGTCCTCAGAAGATGACATCTAAGCTGCTTCTGAAGGGTGAGTGGGGCTCTCAGAGGAGAGAGGAGGGGGAGAGTCTATCCCAAGCAAAGAAGGCATGTTCAGGGAAATAGAGGCAGCACACATATATTTGGGGAACAGCCAGGAGCACTCATGACTGGAGAACATTCCATCATGTACAAGAGACATGGAGGGGCCTGGGCTGGTATGTGGTCAAGAGACATAGATAGACTGGAGCTATTTTTTTTTAAACTGTTCAGTTCAGTTCAGTAGTTCAGTCATGTCCAACTCTTTGTGACCCCATGAATCGCAGCACGCCAGGCCTCCCTGTCCATCACCAACTCCCAGAGTTCATTCAGACTCACGTCCATCGAGTCAGTGATGTCATATGGCCATCTCATCCTCTGTCATCCCCTTCTCCTCCTGCCCCCAATCCCTCTCAGCAGCAGAGTCTTTTCTAATGAGTCAACTCTTCGCATGAGGTGGCCAAAGTACTGGAGTTTCAGCTTTAGCATCATTCCTTCCAAAGAAATCCCAGGGCTGATCTCCTTCAGAAGGTTGGATCTCCTTGCAGTCCAAGGGACTCTCAAGAGTCTTCTCCAACACCACAGTTCAAAAGCATCAATTCTTCGGGGCTCAGCCTTCTTCACAGTCCAACTCTCACATCCATACATGACCACTGGAAAAACCATAGCCTTGACTAGACGGACCTTAGTCGGCAAAGTAATGTCTCTGCTTTTTAATATGCTATCTAGGCTGGTCATAACTTTTCTTCCAAGGAGTAAGCATCTTTTAATTTCATGGCTGCAGTCACCATCTGCCGTGATTTTGGAGCCCCGAAAAATAAAGTCTGACACTGTTTCCACCGTTTCCCCATCTATTTCCTGGGACCAGATGCCATGATCTTCGTTTTCTGAGTGTTGAGCTTTAAGCCAACATTTTCACTCTCCTCTTTCACTTTCATCAAGAGGCTTTTTAATTCCTCTTCACTTTCTACCATAAGGGTGATGTCATCTGCATATCTGAGGTTATTGATATTTCTCCCAGCAATCTTGATTCCAGCTTGTGTTTCTTCCAGTCCAGCGTTTCTCATGATGTACTCTGCATAGAAGTTAAATAAGCAGGGTGACAATATACAGCCTTCATGGACTCCTTTTCCTATTTGGAACCAGTCTGTTGTTCCATGTCCAGTTCTAACTGTTGCTTCCTGACTTGCATACAGATTTCTCAAGAGGCAGGTCAGGTGGTCTGGTATTTCCGTCTCTTTCAGAATTTTCCACAGTTTATTGTGATCCACACAGTCAAAGGCTTTGGCATAGTCAATAAAGCAGAAATAGATGTTTTTCTGGAACTCTCTTGCTTTTTCCATGATCCAGCGGATGTTGGCAATTTGATCTCTGGTTCCTCCAACTTTTCTAAAACCAGCTTGAACATCAGGAAGTTCATGGTTCATGTATTGCTGAAGCCTGGCTTGGAGACTTGAGTATTACTTTACTAGCATGTGAGATGAGTACAATTGTGCGGTAGTTTGAGCATTCTTTGGCATTGCCTTTCTTTGGGATTGGATGAAAACTGACCTTTTCCAGTCCTGTGGCCACTGCTGAGTTTTCCAAATTTGCTAGCATATTGAGGGCAGCACTTTCACAGCATCATCTTTCAGGATTTGAAACAGCTCAACTGGAATTCCATCACCTCCACTAGCTTTGTTCATAGTGATGCTTTCTAAGGCCCATTTGACTTCACATTCCAGGATGTCTGGCTCTAGATGAGTGATCACACCATCGTGATTATCTGGGTCACGAAGATCTTTTTGTACAGTTCTTCTGTGTATTCTTGCCACATCTTCTTAATATCTTCTGCTTCTGTTAGGTCCATACCATTCCTGTCCTTTATCGAGCCCATCTTTACATGAAATGTTCCCTTGGTATCTCTAATTTTCTTGAAGAGATCTCTAGTCTTTCCCTTTCTGTTCTTTTCCTCTATTTCTTTGCCTTGTTCGGTGAAGAAGGCTTTCTTATCTCTTCTTGCTATTCTTTGGAACTCTGCATTCAGATGCGTATAGGTTGTTATATCCCCCTTAAACCAAATTTTTTGCAGAAGCCAGCATATAAGTAGAAGGGGAATGCTATGGTCATTTCAGTGAAGAGGACTGGAGTCCCCAGCCTTGGCTACAGAACCCTGGCTTCAGAGAACACGGGGTTTGTTTTCATTTTTGGTGGGTTTTGTTTGTTTGTTTGTTTTTTTGGCCATACCATACAGCATGTGGGACCTTAGTTTCCTCACTAGGGATCAAACCTGTGCCCCGTTGCACTGAAAGTGAGGAGTCCTAACCAACTGGACCATTAGAGAAGTCCCCAGAGAACACAGTTTGAGAACAATCACTGCACACAAGGTGGGATAGCAAAGGGCAGGATGGTCAGACCTATGTTTCATGTAATCGCTCTGTCATGTGTATGTCTGAGGCAAAGAAGCACATTTAAAGGCTTTGTGTGTGTGTATGACTGAGCCACATGGCTTGCAGGATCTTAGAGACTGAACCCACGCCCTCGGCAGTGAGGTCTTCCCAGGTGGCTCAGTGGTAAAGAATCCGCCTGCTAATGCAGTACACGCAGGAGGTGCTAATTCGATCCCTGGGTCAAGAAGATCCACTGGAGGAGGAAACGGCAACCTGTTCCAATGTTGTTGCCAGGATAATCCATGGACAGAGGAGCCTGGGGGGCTATAGTCCGTGGGGTTGCAAAGAGTCAGACATGATTGATCGACCAAGCATGCACGCACAACTCGGCAGTGAAAGCTTAGAGTCCTAACCACTGGACCACCAGGGAATTTCCGGGTTTTTGTTTTTTGTTTTTTAAAGATGATTCTAGCAAAAGGTGCAGGGTGTGAAGGTAGGTGGTGACCGGGTGGGGGTTGAAGAGAAAGGAGCGGCTGTGAGTCCTGCCTGTGGGAGAGGCCCCCAGACGTGGTGAGAGACTCAGACTGGTCAGGTGAGTGAAGAGGTGACCTGGGTGGCCCAGGCCCCATTAATTCTGTTAATGGCATTGTCATTAACTAACTGAGGGAAATTGGAAGGATAAATGTGGAGAGGACTACTTGAGTATTCTGGAACATCTGGAATAAAAAGGACAGAGCTTCCTCTAAGAGAGAAAGTGGGAAGGAGGCAGATGTGAGTTAGAGATTCGACCCAAGTCCAGACGCTGGTTGGGAAAGTGGGGCGAGGCGATTGGTTTCTTCATCTATAAACTGCTTAATGTAGTAACTGTTTCAGTCCTGGTTTCAACCGATCGATGCATTTGAAATGCTTCTTGAAATCCAGCTACCACCTCCACTTCATCTCCTGTGGATTATTATAGCGTGTGGCAAAAACCATACCCCTTGGATTCAGATGTTCTGTGCCATCCAACTCAGATTCCTCAAGGGCACAAACACAGTCACATGCCCACCAGCGCCAGCCGGGTACAATGGTTGCACTGATTTTACACTCGCGAGGTAGGTTAGGAAGCCTGGCAGCAGTTTAAATTCACAGTGCTTGGATTTGATCCCGATTACAAAGGAAGTTTCAAGTTAGATACCAGATATATATTTTTACTGCCATGGGAGCAATGATTCCAATCCCCCAAGAGTTTGGTTTGATTTCAAAGATTATATACAAGAACAGCAAAAATGGTAAACCTGTGTATTTCAACAAGTTTCTCTCTCAAAGCTAAGAAGAAAATTTTCTCACTCTACCCCCACAGTTATTTGTTGTCATTCAAAATTCTAACACAAAATTTGAAGCCCAACCTATGGACCTGGCCACCAAGCGGTTAGCAACCATGGGGGAAGCCAGAAATGAACTTGGGTTTGAACCCCCATTCTCCCACTAAGAACTGTATGGCCTTTAGGGAGGAATTTAACCTTCCTAAGGCTCAGTCTTCTCGTCTGTAAAAAGAAGCGAACAATAAGAGAACAATAAAATAGTTTTGGAGCTGATATAAGAATGAAAAGAGAGAACACTGTGTTATCCTGGATGATGATCATAACGTGGGAGACTGGATGTCAGGAGCAGACAAACATCTTCTGAACAGCTGGTTTGCTTTCCCCTAATTCACACCATGAAGTGTGTGATTGCTCAGGTCCTTCCTTGGGCACTGGGGGCCAGAGCCACACTTCCACTTCCATGCTTCTCCTTGTAATGAGCCAAACTATCACATTCACATTTGTGTTAGCCTCATTCTTGGCTTTTCTTTTTTTTTTTTTTTTTTTGCCTCTACCTCCTTTTCCCTTTTTTCCCTCACTTAATTTAAATGTATGTAACCACCATGGACTGACTGTTCATGTCCACCCTCACTCTGCTTAAAATTCGAATTTGAAGCCCTAATCCCCAGTAGGATGTTATGTGGAGGGAGGGCTTTGACAGGTAATAAGTCATAAAGGTGGAGCCCTTGCAATGGAATTCGTGCCCTTAAAAAGAGACAGGACAGAAATGAGCTCTCTCTGCCCTGTAAGGGTACATCAGGAAGGTTGCCATCTACAAGCCAGGGGCAGGGCTCCCACTGAACCAAACTCTGCTGGCACCCAAACCCTGGACTTCAGCCTCCAGAACTATGAGACTTAAACTTCTATTCTTTAAGCCACCCAGTCTGTAGTATTTTTGCAACAACAGCCTGAGCTGATCAAGACAGAAATTCTGTTATGTTTTGAACCATCTTTTGTCCTTTGATATATACAGAAATAGATATGAAAAACAGGTAGATAGCTAGATAGATATAGAACATGGGGAAATGGTTTAGAGAACGGACACAGTAAATATAGACAGGATCATAGATAGGAGATAGACATGTTTCTACTCTTTTCCTTTATGCTGTGTTGATTTGCTGCTCACGTGACTACATTAATTATTATATTGTAGAGCACCTGAAAGAGAAACCAAAGGGCAGAATTATACTGTGATTCCCAAGGGCTCTTTATCTCCAAAATTCTATAAGCTTAAATGCACATGCCCGCCCACATCATGATTCCAATGGCATGACTCCTGTCTTCCGCAGCTCAGCCCCCTCTGTTAGCACAACTCAAAATAAGGGAAGAGGGTAAGGGAGGGTTTGTCCTGGTGGGAGAAGATGGGTGAAGAGGAGGACACTGTAGGTGGAGCTGGAATGGGACCCAGTTAGCCTCTAACCTGGATCCCCTAGGGTTCCTTAGAAGAGTATAGAAATGGAAAGAAGATCTGTAGTCAAGAGAACTGGATCTAAGCCCTGGTTATAACACTTAACTAATGCTTCATGTCTCAGAAATTCAGTTTCTTCAACTACAACACAAGATTAATAACACTTCCTCCATCTTCAAAGCTCCCGAGGGCAGGTCAGGTGCCTCTGAGATTTCATGCCTCTGACCCATTCTCTGAGTTCATGGGATTATACCAGGCACACCCGGATAATCCAGGATAACTCCCTATTTTAAGGTCAGTGATGAGTGATCTTAATTCCATCTGCAACCTTAATTCTTTTCTGCCATGTAATTAACATATTTACAGTTTCTGGGGATCAGGACATGGACACCTTTGGGGAGAGGTCACTATTCTGCCTCCTAATGGGTCTGTTCCCATTTCCTCTTGCCGCTCTATAGTTCATTCTCCATGCTGTAGCCAAGGGAGCTTCTTGAAACACAATCTGGTCATTTAACCTCCATGAGTAAAATCATTCAAGTCAATATACAAAATGTATCAAGTGGTAAAGAATCTGCCTGCCAATGCACGAGACCCAGGCAAGAGTCTCAGTTTGATCCTTGGGTTGAGAAGATCCCCTGGGGAAGGAAATGGCAATTCACCCCAGTATTCTTGCCCAGGAAAGAAAGAGGAGCCTGGTGGGCTACAGTCCATGGGGTCTTAAAAGAGTCAGACATGAATGAGCACATACCATTTTTAACTCTTTCTTAACATGATGAACGAACTTTCCACCCACCTGTCCTGTCTCACCTCCCACCCAGGCCCTTCGATCTCTGACCCACTCACACTGGGCTTTTCCGCCTTTCCTATTCAATGGATTCCATCCAGCCACAGGGCCTGGGCATATGCTGTTTCCTCTGCCCAAGACACATTTCAACTGGTGAGCCGCTACGGATCCCCCAGACCATACCAAGTGCCATCTCAGAGAAATGGTTCCTGGCCTCCTTAACAGCGGTTCCACCCTGACTGCACTCCCTGATCGCTCATCCCCTGATGGCACCCCCATCTTTCCTTTCCAGCACTTAGCATGGTTGGCAAAGTTAACTGTTGGTGTCATTCTCCAGCTCAGGACATCCATCAGGGACAGTACCTATGGTTCTCACCACGGCATCCCCTGAAAGGTGGTCAATAGACACGTGTTGAATGCAAGAGAAGTGTCACTTTTCAATATACAGAGGAGGACACTGGAGCTCAGAAGGTCGAGGAACGTGGCCAAGGTTACACAGCTAGCAAGCAGGGATTGCTGGGATTTGACCTGAGAGCTCCAACATCACTCTATTTGCATTGCAGACAACTGATACGGGAGTGGGGCTGCTGCTGCTAAGTCGCTTCAGTCGTGTCTGACTCTGTGCAACCTCATAGCCCATCAGGCTCCTCCATCTCTGGGATTCTCCAGGCAAGAACACTGGAGTGGGTTGCCATTTCCTTCTCCAATGCATGAAAGTGAAAAGTGAAAGTGAAGTCACTCAGTTGTATCCAACTCTTTGCGACCCCATGGACTGCAGCCCACCAGGCTCCTCTGTTCATGGGATTTTCCAGGCAAGAGTACTGGAGTGGGGTGCCATTGCCTTCTCTGAGTGGGGTTGCAGACTATTTGATTTTCATGATCTTAAGGGAAGATGAAGGTGGTCCTGCAACTGCTTGAGATGTAACTTCCAGGACAGAAACCTCCACTGAAAGGAGTGACCCCAGCAGACTCTTATCTTAGCCTCCTAAGGTAAGAGTGCACGGCTGCCACTGTTTCAGGCCCAGCTATAATCACAGTGGTGTGGTTAATAGGGGAAGGGGTGTGTGTGTGTGTGTGTGTGTGTGTGTGTGTCTGATCACAGATGGCCTCAAATTCTTTGCTGCCATTGACAAGCGAAGTCTGGCAGCCCTCCCCTTGAATCTGAGCAAGACTTCTCATTCATTCCATGTGATAATTCCTGTTGTTTTTGTTTGTAATGTTTCAGATTGCAAGGCAATAGGTAATATAGTGTAAGTAAAATACTCTTTGTCTATTATTTACTACTGGGATTTTGATTTGTACAGTCATAATTTGTTTCAGTGATTTCATTTTAACATCCTCCACTGAGGTATATTAATAATATAAGTTCAGATTTAAAGACTGATGGGAAAACGGTGCATGGAATACTTTCGCAAGTATTGGGAGTTCAGTATGTTTTTAAAAGAGCAATTTACTAACTCAATGGACATGAATTTGAGCAAACTCCAGGAAATAGTGAAAGACAGGGAAGCCTGGTGTGCTGCAGTCCAGGGGCTGCAGAGTTGGACACGACTTAGTGACTAAATAACAATAAAATTTAACTTTTGGCGTGTAAGGAAACGGGTTTTATCAAAGTCCATTGTGGGCAATGGTAATACTGGCATTATTACCTGGTAAGACTGGCACAGAGCATTCACGCCACACCTTATTAACAGTGAGGTATGTTTAAGAAAAATTTTTAAAAACATCTGAGCAAGTCTGACAGACTTGCTTGCTCAGTAATGTGGAGGACAAGTGACACCCTTCAACTCCCGAGGTCATAAAAAACCTTCCTGCACCCCCTCCACATTTTGTGATGCTCTTTGTGGGAGATGCCAGCTATGATGTAAGAGGCTTGACTACCCTGAGATGTCCCATCCGAGAGGCCCTGTAGGCCCTCCTGGCCACAGTCTTAGCTTGGCCCCACCTTCCAGCCACCCCCCACCGAGCCATCAGACACGTGAGAGAAGCCAGTGCAGTCCTTCCAGGCCAGCCTGTCCAGCAGTCAGTTTTACCAAGTCATCATGTGAGGAGCCGAAGCACCACCCAGCCAAGTCCTGCCTGAATCCTGACCCACGAAATCACAAGCTGTAATGAGACAGTCGTTGGATGAAGGCACTACATTGTGAAGCATTTTGCTTTGGAGGGATACATAAATAGCCATGATAGAGGATGTGTGTCAGGGGAGGGGTCTGGGTTGTGTCTCCCTGTTTGTTTATGCACAAAACTACATCCTTGCATCATTTTCTGGTGGACAGTGATCGTGCTTATTTCTGCAAACATTTCTATATTTTGCTTATATCCCTTGGACTGCAAGGAGATCTCCATCCTAAAGGAAATCAATCCTGAATATTCATTGGAAGGACTAATATTGAAGCTGAAACTCCAATATTTTGGCCACCTGGTATGAAGAGTTGACTCATTGGAAAAGACCCTGATTCTGGGAGAGACTGAAGGCGGGAGGAGAAGGGGACAACAGAGGATGAGATGGCTGGATGGCATCACCGACTCGATGCACATGAGTTTGGGTGAACTCCGGGGAGTTGGTGATGGACAGGGAGGCCTGGTGTGCTGCAGCCCATGATGTCCAAAGAGCTGGACACGACTGAGCGACTGAACTGAACTGAACCCAGGTTGTGCTTCTGTGTATTTACCTGTGTGTCTTATTTTCTGTGCATCTGCATGTGTGTATTTGTGGCAAAACGATGAGGATAACTCTCTCGTGTGGAATCCAGTCTCAGTGCATACACGCCTCCTTGCCTATTTTTGAGAAGGGCCCACACAGACCTGTCAACATACACACGTGTGTGTCTATCCAAGGATAAGGTTTGATGGGGAAGAAGGACATAACCTCTAATTAGCTGGTTCTAATGGGGAATTCATTCAATACAGGCAATTATGGAGCACTCACTGTTTGCCATGCACTGTGCCAGGAGCCAGGGATCCAGAGAGAAGCAAGACTTGGTACAAAGCCTGGGGCAATGCCAGGAGTCTAGGGACCTGGAAAGGATCAGGCCAAGCTGAGAGCCCAGGGCTCTCAAGGCAGTGCCTCTGGGCTCCTGGGGCACCTGAAGCCCAGTGAGAGGGCTCAATCCAACCCATGAGTGGGCAGCTCTGAGCCAAGCCACCCCACTCTGCCCCCACACATGACAGTCTTCCCCAAGAACTTCTCCTGGGTTGGCAGGAAAGTGAAAAGTGGAAGTTGCTTAATCATGTCCGACTCTCTGTGAACCCCTGGACTGTAGCCGGCTAGGCTCCTCTGTCCGAGGAATTCTCCAGACAAGAATACTGGAGTGAATTGCCATTCCCTTCTCCAGCGGATCTTCCCAACCCAGAGACAGAACCTGGGTCTCCTGCATTGCAGGCAGATACTTTACTGTCTGAGCCACCAGGGAAACCCATGCAAAAACCAGTTCTGAGGTGGGGCAGATAAATCTGGAAACATCAGATAAAACAGAGATAAAGATTTATTCCAGCATAGCTTCTTAGCACCCTTACTACCTCATTGAATGCTGTCAGTCTCCTAAAGGGAATATAAAATGCAGCATTTCCCCAAACCACACAATCTTGAAATCCCTTTTCACTGAGCAGATGATGATACCTGTGTGTTCAGTAACTCATTCAGGGGACATCCTGGGGCAGAAATAACAGGTGTGGTCTCCAACCCCGGGAGCCAATCAACCACATTTCCTATCACACCGTCCCCCGGGAAGGCAAGTCAGCAATTCAAGTCTGAATGGGGAGACTAGTGGAAGGAGCCACAGGAAGTCTGGGACAGAGGGAGTGAAGTGAAAGTCACTCAGTCTTGTCTGACTCTTTGCGACCCCATGGACTGTACAGTCCATGGAATTCTCCAGGCCAGAATACTGGAATAGGTAGCCTTTCCCTTCTCCAGGGGAACTTCCCAACCCAGGGATCAAACCCAGGTCTCCCACATTGCAGGTGGATTCTTCACCAGCTGAGCCATAAGGGAAACCTGGGACAGAGGGAGAGAGGGTGGTAAAAATGAATAAAAATAGGAGAACTTGTCTGAATGTGCTACGGCGATGAGAAACGAGACTGAACCAGGGAAATTATACAAAATAGTTGAGAAACAGTTTTAGTACGGCCACTGCCCAAACCAAAGAGACACCCAACCAACCAGAAGGGACACATCAGCCTTGGATATACCGATTAGCATTTCAAGTAGTTTTTTACAGGGTGACTAAAACAGATTCTAGAATCTGACCAGCTCAAATCCTAGATCCATCACAGACTATCTGTGTGACCTTGATCTAGTCCCTTAACTTTTCTGTGCTTCAACATTTTCACCTGTAAAATGGGGCTAAAATTACATTGTTATGATGAGGACTGAATGTAAATGAACTTAAAGCACTTAGCCCCCAAACAGCTTCATAGCTCACATTCAATAAATGTCATATTATTATGATGGTGACCAGTACGTGTAATTTAATGACAGAATTAAGCTCCAGTGAAGATTCTCACTGGTACTGAGTCCACTGTGAGTGTCTCCTCTGCCAGGGGCTCTGAACAAGCTTAAGTGCTGTTGGCTGCTGCTGCTAAGTCACTTCAGTCATGTCCAACTCTGTGCGACCCCATAGACAGCAGCCCACCAGGCTCCTCTGTCCACAGGATTCTCTAGGCAAGAATACTGGAGTGGGTTGCCATTTCCTTCTCCAGATGAGTGCTGCTGCAGTTCAGAGCAGAGAAACCGGCGAGCACAAGATTAGTCATGGCTGGTCACTAATTATTTCCTACCTGTCCTGCCCTGTCTATGTACTGAGTTCATATTAGGACAAAGGTGACTAAGCCTTGATTGCTTGAGTGATTCAGAGATTAGAGTGGAATCATTACACACACCTACTGTGTGTCCCGTGCTGCACCAGGTGCTTCCTACATTCAAATTCTCATCATTCCTCTCTAAGTGTTGTGGGTATCACCATCCTGGTTTTTATTGGAGAAGCCAAGTTTCAGAAAGGCGGAGGGATTTTCCCAAGGCCACACAGCCGACAGGCTCTTTCTGCCCTAGACCATTCTGTCCGACCGACCCCCTGCCTACTCAGCCTCCATCTGTCTTGTGCCGCCTGACCCAGCTCCTGCAGGGGCCATCAATCATTTTCACGTCAGCATTTCCCTAGCACCTTGTTCTTAACATCACACCTCTCCACTTGCCTTGCCTGCCTGTCCCCCTCTGGACTGGGACCTCCCTAAGACCAACCACCAGCTTACTCTTCTTTCTGTTTAGAGCCCAGTACATGTGGCCACTCGATGACCATTATGTTGAATGTCTGAATGAGAGAATGAGTGAACGATGTAACCACAGGTGTGGTCAGCTGGCACACAGACCATATTTATATTAATAGCACTTATAGTTTCTCAACACAGTAGAGAGTGATTCCTCAAAGGCTTTGCCTTTCATATGTCAAAGCCCATGACCCAGGGCCATGGGGAAGCAGTGTGGAACTTCAGTTTCTATGTTCTCTTTGTTTTATCATCTTTCTCCTGAACATCCTCCAGCAACTCAGACCCCTTAAGTCACGGAGGTGGTAGAGTGTGAGGTGACATCCAACCCTGGCAGGGTTTCCCCAAAGGATTAGAAATCGCACGGCCCATGAAGTCAAACTTTGTTAGTTCTCCCAAAGCAGAGCACAAGTCAACTTATAACACACTTTATTCTTTTTCACTACAAATCATGACTTGGCCTCAGCAAGCAAGTGCCCTTTAGAAAGGTTTTATGTAGATATACTTTTTTAAAGCGACACAATAATACAGTCCTGCCAGTTTGAATATTTGTCTGAATTAATAAGCTCATCTTTTAAGATACAAAGAGCCTTTAGAGAGAACAAACAGAGCAAACCTTTTACCCACAGTGTCCACAGATTAAATACACTCAGCAAATTCAGTTGCTCTGTGGGAAAAACAGTTTATGACGGGAGGGTGGGAATGGTGGAGAGTAAGGTCAGAAGGTGTGTTTGGGGGAAAAGAATCAGAACCTGATCCACCAGTTCAAAAGTGGGCGAGTTTCTGTGCAGAAACCACCACCAAGAAGGTGAAGCAACTGCTGCCTCTGAAGACATTAGATCCACGTGACTCTGTTCTTGCTGTTCTTAGAAGGGGCGGGAAAGGTGGGAGCCAGTCACAGCAGCGCTGATTCCGGGGAGGACTTTTACATAAAGATCCCGGAGAAAGCCTCTTGACCCTGCGTACACTGAGTTCCTTCTACGAAAGCATCTGTTCTCCTGAGACCGCTGGCCCCCTGCCAGGCTGGAGTGCGGGCAGCGGACAAGACGAGGCAAAGGCACAAGAATCAGGACAGGGCAGGACACGATGTGCCCCAAGGACTCCAGCCCTGCCTCCAGCCCCGTCCCAGAGCACCAGGCACTGAACTGACCCAGAAGACAGGCTTCCACATCCCTGAGCACCTGGGACCTGCAGCGGGAGGTGGGTGGGCTTCCCAGGTGGCACTTGTGGTAAAGAATCCGCCTGCCAATGCAGGGTGTATTAGAGATGCAGGTTCGATCCTTGGGTCAGGAAGAACCCCTGGAGGAGGGTATGTCAACCCACTCTAGTATTCTTGGCTGGAGAATTCCATGGACAGAGTGGCCTGGCACGCTACAGTACACGAGGTTGAAAAGAATAGGACTGAAGCAACTTAGCACACATGCATGCAGGGAGGTGGGCGTTGGATGGAAAGACTGTTGCTCAAAAGAGACTGACAGCTCAGTTGTTTAAGTGCTGGACACAGTGATGTGCTCTGAGCATCCAGCTGCCTACACCCTGGCTGGGACTGCAGGCAAAGCTGGGTGCTTCCAGGCTGGGATATCACTCAAAGCTGAGAGAAGCATGATAACCCTCCCCCTGGGGGTGGACTGGGCCCTGGAGAGGGGCTTGCTCCTGGCCTGGGGAGATGGGCAAGAGAAGGTGTAATTGGGGTGGACACAGGAAGGGCTTGGTTCCAGGCTCTGCCAGGTGCCCACAGTGAAGAGGCTAATTAGGTGGGAGAGGTTTTTCAGCCAGCAAGATGGCCAACCAAGAGCTCCTCCATTCAGCCTGCCTGTGATGGTGGCCTTTCCCTGTCTCCGGGCCAAGCCTCATCACTATCAACAACAAGCAAGAAAGAAACCAGCAAGTCACTGAGGTTCAGTGAACGCCAGCTTCCCAGGGCTGAGAAAACAGGCCAGATTCCTTGGTTGTGATGTGCAGACTCCTCTGGCTGGCCAGGCTTTCAAGCCAAGGCAGTGAGAAGCAGGAGCCAAAGCCTGGTGGGGCCCAGAGTGGCTGGGGGCTCTCCTTTCTGCCCCCCAACCCCAGCTTGGCTACCAGCCCCCAGGAGCTGCTGCTGCCCCAGCCTGGAGGGAAGTCAGAGCCCAGGGTTGCCAAAACACAGGACCTGGGTGAGGCCTCTGGGATGTGCAGGGGGCTGGCCTTGGGGCACACACAGGGAGCCTGGGGTTTGCGGGGCTGCCTGTTTGAATGATGGCTTCACTTTAGAAACAGAGAGGGAATAAGCCAGATCTCCACAGAAGTGGGTGCCTCCTCCTTGGGACCCAAGTGAGGGGACCATGTGCTTGCTCATACAGGATGCAGCCCCACTCTTGGGAAAAAAAACCTTCCCCTGGGCCAGAGTCTGGGGACCCAGAGATAGGGCAGAGGGTTCCCTGCTCTGAGGGGGTCCCTGCCAATCTGGAAAACCATGTAACAGAGAGCATAACAGGATAGAATCACAGGGAGGGCCACAGAGGAGCAACAGCTGAACTCAGCCGTGAAGGTGGGTGGGGGGTGTCAAGGCCGAGAAGGGGAGGAATCTCTTCCCCAGGGAAAGGATCACGAAGGCTCCGAGCTCAGAGAAGGGGCTCCTGGTGCCTGCAGCTTGATTCAGGGCCAGGAAGGGGCACCCTCAGGCCACGCCAGGCTGGCAGTGCTGAGGATGAAACTGGCTTTGCTCCCAATTCTCCCCATCTGGCTGGAAAGCCCAGAGGCTGCACCAGCCTGTGCATCAGGGCTTAGGAATTAGGCCTGCTGCCCCCACACCAGGGACAGAGAGAAGCCCCTCTTAACACATCAGCTTTCCCATCTCCACTGTTGATCCATTCTATCAACAAGGAAACACGCTATCCTCTTGTCTTGTCTGTTCAGTGCCCAGCAAAGTCCCTCTCTTCCCCAGATTCCCCTGCCAGCTACTGCCCATTTCTGGTCCCCTTCCCAGCAAATGCCTCTGCTTATTTTCTTCAGTTTCATTCTTCTTGTTCCTCTCTTAAACTCTTTTAGTCTGATTCCCCCGCCTCCTCCACAATTTCACCAGAACTGTCTTCATCGAGGTCGCCAACAGCATCCAGGTGGCTAAATGCAAAGGACATTTCTCAGTCTTTACTTGTGCTTTTCATCCATCAACAATGTTGGACACCATGTCACTCTCTTGTCCTTAAAACACTTCCTCCTCTAGCCTCCAGGGCACCAAATTCCCTTGGTTGTTCCTCCTGCTCCAATGTTGGCTCTCGTTTTCTGGCAGGTCTCTCCTCTGCCCTCCAAGGACCAGACCGAGTTCCTCTTCTCAAGCTCACTGACTCCTACGGTGACCTCATCCAGTCTCGTGGCTTTAAATACCTACAGTACCCCCTGTATCTCCAGCTTCAGTCTCTCTGTAGAGTCCAGAATCATATACCCAACTGCCTGCTCGTTATCTCCAAATGTGAAACCTAGCAGCATTCTCCAAGTAGCACATGCAGATCTCCACTGACCCCCACCCACTCCACTCTGCCCGCGGCTTCCCTTGTCTTGGTTGATGGTCACTATAACCTTTCAGGTGCTTGGGCATTCTTCTCTCCTCTCTCATCACCATCTGATTCACCAGGAAGTCCCAATGGCTCTGTCTTCGGGACGTGTCTGGGATCTGATCACTTATCACCCCCTTCATGGCTCTCCATTAGTCCAAACCCCCCTTATCTGTCTTCTCATTCAAGACAGCGGCCTTCTATATCGACTTCTTGCTTCTCTGATCCTACTGACTACTTTCCACACTGCAACCCAAGAGGTCAGAAAACATCACTGCTCAGCTCAGACCTTGCAATGGCCAAAATAAAAGCCGAAGTGCTGACAGTGGCCTGGAAAACGCTAAAAGCTCCCTTCTCCACCCCACCCCAACCCTGGCCCTGACTTCGCCTCCGGATGCCCCACCTCCCTTGCATTTCATTCCATCCACGCTGGTCTCCTTCCTGGTCCCCAAATGCTCCATCTTAGGCAACAACAGCAAAGATCCTTACTGGTTATTCTCTCCACTGGGAAAACCTTTCCCTGCAAATTAAGTGACCTTCAAGTCATCTCAGATTAGTCATCTCTCTCATCTCCTTCAAGTCTTTGCCAAAATATCACTTTCCCAACAAGCCATTCTTGACTACAGTCTGCCCCCTCACCTTACAGTCTCTGATCCGTGGGCTATTTTTTTTCCATTGCACTTTTAACTCTAACACATTAGATATTTATTATACTTATTGTTTATAGATTGTCCAGTTGTGAACTCCATGAGAACAAGACTTCATTTTTATTTGTTTGGTTTTGGTGAGATTTGTTCACTGATGCATCCCAAGTTTCTAGCACAGTTCTTGATATACAAAAGGCTCTTAATAAATATTCTTGAGCGACTGGAACTGAATGAATTATAGCCTCCTGACTGACTTGGACCTTGGTTTTAAGATGCTCATTTTATGAACAGCAAAATCAAACAAACCAAATGATGTCACAGACAATGGACTGTCATAGAGATATACAGTTGCTGAAAAAATGATTGGAGTGTGGTACATTGAGCCTTTCAACTGTAATAATCTTTTTTTTTAAGCAGTGGTAGGGATGCAAATGTTCATTATATTATTCTGCATCGTGGATGTATAAAAGATTTCCTATTTTAAAACAGTAACAGATACTCAGCAAGTTAGCACTGACTATCATGTGCTCAGTCCTGTGCTAGGTATTGGGCTAGGGAGCAGATGGGGACCGAAAGAACCCTGGCCCTGCCCTCCAAGAGCTTGAAATGTACAGTGAGACAACACACCAGCTTCCAGAAAAAAACACAGCACAGACAGGATATACGAGGAGGCCAGTCCAGGAGCCATGGGTGGACGAGCAGCACCAACACTCAATGGCACAGAAGTTCAGAGGGTACAGAGATGGCTGGTCAGAGGCGCAGGGGGCCCTCATGAAGACGGGGAGCTGAGCTCGGCTCTGGGGAGCCGAGCTCAGCTCTGGGGAGCCAAGAGAAGGAAAACTCACAGAGAACAGGCGTTTTCGCAGGAAGCCCACGTGCCTGTAACAGTGTCAGTTCAGTTCAGTCGTGACCCCATGGATGACAGCATGCCAGGCTTCCCTGCCCATCCCCAACTCCTAGAGTTTACCCAAAGTCATGTCCACTGAGTCCTGGAGTTTACCCAAAGTCATGTCCACTGAGTCGGTGATGCCATCCAACCATCTCATCCTCTGTCGTCCCCTTCTCCTACCTTCAATCTTTCCCAGCATCAGGGTCTTTTCAAATGAGCCAGTTCTTCACATCAGGTGGCCAAAGTATTGGAGTTTCAGCTTCAGCATCAGTCCTTCCAATGAGTGTCCTACCCTAGAAATGTCTGTCAACCTCATCATACCTTCCTCATCCATTCACAGCATCCCCTGTTCTATACAATCCACAAAGTCTCCTCTGCTTGGAGGATTCTATCATTCTGTGTGCCAAAACAACCAATCTGCTCAATTCTAGGCGCTGGGCAGGGGAAATTTTTAAAATACATGGACCTTGCCTCAAATAATTCACAGTCTAATATGAGAGTTGGGCATTATTTCCCTTAACAACCTTGAGAAGGAGGTACAATAAAGATGAAGAAACTGAGGCTCAGAGAAGTGCCAAGGACAATGGGAGATCTGGGTCTCTCAGATCTCCCATTCCAGAGACAAGTTCCCAGGTAAACCAGAAGCCCCATTCTCTGTGACCTCATACTCTGATCCGCCTCTGAGTCAGCCAGAGGGCTCGGTCTTGTGAAGAAGGCAGGTTGTGACCCAGTAGGTCTGGGGTGGAGTCTGAGTATGCACTTTTGATTGGCACCTAGGTGTTACTGATGCTCTTGCAGGTCTGCGGACCAGCACACAGCTCTCAGCTCAGACAGGCTCACATTTATGTGCCTGGACCACATCTAGATCATCCCAGAATCTCTATATCAATGCTTTCCAAACTGGGAGTCCATCACAGTTACGTGGGCAATTAGTTAATGCCTACAGCTGGATTCCATAGGGATGGGATCTGGAATTTTATAGTCTTTTTTTTTTTAATAAGTTGTTCAGGGATTCTGATACATGACCTTTGCCAAAGACGACTGCCCCACTTCGTCTTCCTGAGATCCCAGGACCAGCTCTTTGACTTTTCAATGTCTCTGACTCTCTAGCTCCACCTGCTGGGTCCACTTTGCCTGCCACAATGACCTCACAGCCTCCTTCAATTTACAAATGGACATGAGCTTGAGAAAGCTTCTGGGGTATTTGAAGTGCATGAGGAAGCTTGCCCTCTGACCCAAAGAAGATATCTCCCCCACTATGGCTGACCTTGATGTCTTAGGTTTCTCAGGCTGCAATATAATCCCAAGATCTCAGGGCAAGACCTGGTCTCTGTATCACTGTTGTTATTGTTCAGTCGCTAAGTTGTGTCCGACTCTTTGCGACCCCAAGGACTGCAGCACATCAGGCTTCCCTATCCTTCACCATCTCCCAGAGCTTGCTCAAACTCAGGTCTGTTGAGTCAGTGATGCCACCAACCATCTCCTCCTCTGTCGCCCCCTTCTCCTCCTGCCCTCAACCCTTCTGTATTGTGGGGCTTATCAAAGGGTACAGAAGATAGACCTGGGAGTGCAGGGGAATTTAAACAGAACCTCTGAACTAAGCATTGCTCTTTCTTCCATGTGTATCAAAGGCACACATCTGGAGAAGAGCATTCTAAATGAGCTTCCTCCTGTGGTTGTCCTCTGGGATACAAAGCGGGCAGCACCAGAGCCCTAAGTGTCTCAGAGGAAAGGAGGTGGGACATGGGAGAAGCAAAGGAGGTGGGGGCCCTGCAGGGCACTGAATGTGTGCTCAGCACTTTACAAACGCTGTGATTCAGGATCTAAACCTGCTCGCTCATCAGCAATGACTGGAAAAGGCACTGACAGTCTTTATTCTAGGCCTCACCCTAAATGATTGAATCAAACTCTCTAGTGGGAGCTTCGCGAAGCTCCCAGGTCATTCTGGTCGGTGGGAAGCAGGCATCACATCATTTAAGCTCGCACAGTAGCCCATTTTACAGATGAGGCCATTCAAGTGCTGAGGGACTTTCTGAAGCCACAAGGTCAGTAAGGGCCAGAGCCAAAGCAAGGAGAAGGAAGTGGGACCCATCTTTCCAGTGGCATTTTTATAGGAAGTCCTGCTGTTTGTTCAGTTGCTAAGTCATGCCCGACTCTGTGACGCCATGGACTGTAGCCCATCAGGCTCCTCTGTCCAGTGAGATTTCCTAGGCAAGAATATTGGAGTGGATTGTCATTTCTTCCTCCAGGGGATTTTCCCGACCCAGAGATCAAGCCTGAGTCTCTTGCATTGACAGGCAGGTTCCTTACCACTAGCGCCACCTGGAAAGCCCAAGACAGATATGCTGCTGCTAAGTCTCTTCAGTTGTGTTCGACTCTGTGCGACCCCAGAGACGGCAGCCCACCAGGCTCCCCCATCCCTGGGATTCTCCAGGCAAGAACACTGGAGTGGGGTGACATTTCCTTCTCCAATGCATGAAAGTGAAAAGTGAAAGGGAAGCCGCTCAGTCATGTCCAACTCTTAGCGACCCCATAGACTGCAGCCTACCAGGCTCCTCCATCCATGGGATTTTTCCAGGCAAGAATACTGGAGTGGGTTGCCATTGCCTTCTCTAAGACAGATATAGTAAGACTCAAAAAGTCCATTGTGTAACTGATAGAAAAGGCCTAGCCATCAGCAGTTATTAAGTAACTGAATGCTTTGATCTTAGAAAATAGTAAGAGATATTTAAATCTAGAATAAAACCAGAGGCCATTGTACATTGTACTGGTCAGATAAAACTCCAAGAAGGCCACTGACAAACTAGACTCTGAAGAGTACAAGCGGGTGTCAACAGAAGCAGAAATCATATCTCATCTCACAACAAAGAGTAAATGGAAGAAGTCAAGCATATCTGGAGAAGAACAGATGAAAAAGGGTTATAAACACTGTCTGCATGCCTGGTAAAGAGGCATAGACACTAAAAAAGTGTATATAATATAAACAATATATAAAATATTATAGATATATTCATAACTATTATACATCATATATTTATTAACGTAAATCTATATATTAATACACAAACATATTTGATGTTTTTAAACTATGGTCTTGGAGAAGACTCTTGAGAGTCCCTTGGACTGCAAGGAGATAAACCAGTCAATCTAAAGGAAATCAGTCCTGAATGTTCACTGGAAGGACTGATGCTGAAGCTGAAGCTCCAATACTTTGGCCACCTGATGCAAAGAACTGACTCACTAGAAAAGACCCTGAAGCTGGGAAAGATTGAAGGCAGGAGGGAGAAGAGGACGACAGAGGATGAGATGGTTGGATGGCATCACCGACTCAATGGACATGAGTTACAGCAAGCTCCAGGAGTTAGTGATGGACAGGGAAGTCTGGCACAAAGAGTCAGACATGACTGAGCTACTGAACTGATATTTGTGTATATTTTTGTATATAGTCTTGAACCCCACAGATTGTGAGTCTATATTACTCAGAAACTCTGTGCGTCTGATAACCAGGACTGGGAGTGACCACAAGACTCCCACGAGGCCAGCTGCGACTGTAAGACTCATTATGTGATAGTTGACAAGGCCCCCTCTCAGCTAACATTTGAGAATCCCAGACACCATGAAGTGTTCTCTCATCCAGAAAATTTCCAAGGGCAGGACCCATAGAGAACATGTCTCTCCTGCTCCCTGCTGCCACCTGCATGTCATCCTAGGAAGAGGCACCGGTACTAGGGTCGGTTGGAAAATGACTGTCATTCAAGAGAGATGGTCGCTACTGGAGAAGCAAATCTCTAACTCTGAGTTTCAGGGCTGAGCAGAGATGTGCAGCTGGGAGACTGGCTCCCATGAAAAAGTTCAGTCCTGTGAAAGCTTCCAGAGAAAGGACAGTGACATTTCCAGGGGAGAGATTAGATCTTAGAAGCAGGAAACTAGCACAGAAATAATGGTTTCACTGCCGGTTGTGAGACCTCAGCCCAATTAAGTAATGTCTCTCAGCACCTCTGTGTATAAACTGAAGCTAATAATCCACCCACATGGTTCTTATGACGCTCCAATACTTTGGCCACCTGAGGCAAAGAGCCTCCTGATGCTGGGAAAGGTTGGTAGCAGGAGGAGAAGGGGGCGACAGAGGATGAGATGGTTGGATGGTATCACCTATTCAATGAACATGGACTTGGGCGAATTCCAGGAGATACAGGGAGGCGTGGCACATTGCAGTCCATGGGGGTCGCAAAGAGTTGAACACAACTTAGTGACTGAACAGCAACAACAATGGTTCTTAAGAAGACTGATGACAAAAAAAAATGCTTCCCCATTGCCCAGCATACAGAAAGCACCAATAAACAACAACAGCAATAGTAAACCTAGACATTTGTCATTCTGGAAGCACTTTAAATTATCCATAAATTGCAAATAACTATATTTGCAAAAATACTATTCTACAAGGCCACTGCTCAGAGTGCAGCCTATAAGACTCGCTGTTCTTACTCTTTCCACCTGGTAATATTTCACCCACTGGGCACTGCTAACTGGATAAAACCCAGAAACTTGATCCCATTCACCTTTCACTGTGAATTGTCCATCAAGGGGCTATTAATAAACTCAGGTTCTGCCCATGTAAGATCAGGGAAAGATATTAGCTAGCCCAATTCCCCATTTCCTTTATCTTGAACTATTTGAAGTTCAAATAACCTCAGATAAAAATAATTCACTCAAGAATGTCAACAAAACTCTCTGATTGTTGGCTGAAGTGCTTTATGTATGGATTCAGTTTTCATTTGCCCTTACTTGTAAGAGAAGAGAGGACGCGGTCCCTTCCAGGTGTGCCCTGTCCTGGGTCCTGGTGTCACAGCGCCCTCTAGAGGGCATTTCTGGGCCAGGACACCAGACCCTGAATGATAGCAGTAAAGCTACTCAATACTCTTGGGCTGCCCTGGTGGCTCAGATGGTAAAGATTCCACCTGCAATGTGGGAGACCCGGGTTCGATCCCTGGGTTGGGAAGATGACCTGAAGGAGGGCATGGAAACCCACTGCAGTACCCTTGCCTGGAGAATCCCATGGACAGAGGAGCCTGGTGTCCTGGTCTAGAATTACATATCCTAACAGCTGATCCAGTGTTTTTCATTAAACATCTATTGCTAAAATGGAGTCAGGAGACAGTGGAAAAGGGAATCAGGTGTAGGTTTTAATACCAGCTCTGCTGTAACTACGAGTGACTCTGGGCAACTGGCTTTCTCTCTATTAGAGGAGCCTGGCAGGCTACAGTCCATGGGATCACAAAGAGTCGGATGCGACTAAGCACCGCAACAGAAAGGGCTGCACTGAAACAGCGTCCCCCAGCCATGGGCAAGTCTGGAGACTGTCACTCCGTTTTGCTCCCAAAAGAATTCCAGTCTGTGGTTCCCAAATGGTCAATTTGGACGGACCACAGGAGGCTGCCTTCTCTTCGGGGGGGTGCGGTGTTCAAAGTGTGCTGCATGGAGCCCTGGGTGACTAGGGAGAGAGAGATGGGGGTGGGGGGTGGTTGGCAGGAGGTGGTGGATGCGGGAGTTTGAGAGGGAGGGTGCCAAGCGTAGCATTTCACAAGTCGCCCCATTTTAATTTCATTCACAAGGAAGAGCCTGCTGACATTGTCACCGATGGTGAGGGTTCTGTAACAGGGATAGCAGGCGCTGCAAACTGTGGCCAGGCCCAGCTCTGGAGCCACGGCCGGCACACAGGGCCCCTTGGGCAGAGTGAAGAAAGAGCACTCTTTGGATGAATGGCTTTCAGGGAGGAGTCCCTTCCTTCCTGACCATCCCAGGACCCTCTGCCCCCAAGCCCAGCAAGGTTGGTGAGTGGGTAGCAGGGTGGCTTTCTGCCCTGGCTGACCCCTGGGCCAGCACTCTGTGTGGACCGCAAACTTACACAGTCACCCTGCCACAGCCTCATTCCACAAAGGCACCTGATAAGGCTTGTAGATAGTGAGCTTAGCCCCTCCGAGTGGACACTCCTGTGCCCACAGCTGTGATTGGTAGACAGCCCTATGGGGGAGAGACCATAGCTCCAGAGTGACAGTAGGCCTGCCCAAAGCCACACCGTGAGCCTAGAACTGAAATGTCCAATTCTGTGTTGCTCTCCTACTGAGACAGAATCTTGCTCTCTTCATTCATCTAACAATAAACACTTCCAAGTTTCAGGGGAATTTGGAATTTGCTGCCTCCCCTTGCTGTCCCTGCTGTAAGGGATGTCCAGTCTTCAGCCCCTCCCCTAGACTATAGACCCACCGGCCAGAAATATCACATTTCCATAATATCCTGCCTTTTTTTTTTAAAAAAAAAGGTCTTTTTATTCCAAATTTTTGGGTATTATTTGCTTATACTCTTTAACAAATCCAAAAGGATTTGTTAGTAGCTTAGGGGGAAAACTCAGGCAATCAAACTGTTTGCAAATAGATCAAAACCCATGACCTAGGGGTGCTTACTTTGTAATTTCATTCATTCTCTGCTCCTTCTAGAAACGCCAAGCACTTGCTACGTGCCAGGGAGAAATCTCAGAACAACTACGACAAAGGCCTGTTCCAAACAGAAGTGGGGGTTTAGGAGGGAAGCATCACTCCCAGCTGGGGTTTCCAGGCAGAGGCTACACTTGGGCCAGCCCTTCAAGGAAAAGTGGATGGCTGACAGTGGCAACCCCCAGATTCTCTACTAATTGAGCTTAAACTGTGAATGAAGAAATGGGGTTGGATAAGCATAGACACCAGGAGGAAGCTGAAGGGATGAGAAGCTGAGAGAAAGGGAACAGAGGAAATATCTGGAAAGAGAAGCAAGGTGAAGTGTACTCCAAATTCAAATGGGAAGAGAAGTTCAAGGCGGTGTCTGAATTTACCTACGTTTCCTACACGGAAGGAATTGTAGCCTTAAGTCTATAGTCATGCCTAGAAAATATGTCCTCTAACAGGTTCAGTCTCCCCCTCTGTAAATTGGGGGATTGCAGGCTTCCTTGCTGGTTCAGTGGTGAAGAATCCACCTGTCAGTGCAGGAGACACAGATTCCATCTGTCCAGGAGTTTATAATTTCCCCAGTTCTGTCCCACCACAGCAAAAATTTGAAGCAATAGACGGACCAGTGTTACAGCTTGGAATTACAGCTCAGTTTTATTTGGCAAGCAAAGGAACATACATCCTCTAGGCATGAGGGTGGGCTGATCCAAAAGATGCGAAGAGAAGAAAGCCTGTGGCGGCTCAGTGCTGGCTCTTTTTATTTTTATTTTTTCTCCTTCTCCTGAGCCTGCCTTATGTTGGGCTAACCAGGAGGGCTGTTTGCTTCACCTGAGATTCTCACTCTGGCCCTCAGACCTTCTTTTCTTCTAGTTTCATGGGCTTTTCCCCTTCTTTGTCTTGTGTGTGTGAGTATGTGCGTTAGTCGCTCAGTCGTGCCCGACTCTTTGCGACCCCATAGACTGCAATCCACCAGTTTCCTCTGTCCATGAGATTTTCCAGGCAAGGATACCGGAGTGGGTTGCCATTTCCCTTCTCCAAGGGATCTTCCCAACCCAGGGATCGAACCCGGGTCTCCTGCACTGCAGGCAAATTCTTTACCGACTGAGCTACAAGGGAAGCCCTCTTTGTCTTTTAGCCACCACTATTTTGGACTCCTTTTTCTGTTCTAACTACCTAACACATCCCTGGTCCAGGAGGATCCCACATGCCGAGACGCAACTAAGTTCATGTGCCGTGACTACTGAGCCCGCGCTCTGCAACAAGAGAAGCCACCGCGATGAGAACATACACCTCAACCAGAGAGTATCCCTTCCTGCTGCAACTAGAGAAAGGCCCCCAGTGAGGACCCACAGCCATAGACAGACACATTGGTTAGAAATGAGGGGTTGCACCAGATCTGGGGTTCTTAAACACTGTGATTCAGGGACTGAAAGTACATTTCTAGCCTCAACCTCTTCTTTGATTCCATGATTGACCTCCAATTCCAGAAGCTTCTCACCCTCTCCATTGCAACCACCCTGGTCCAAACCACCTTCACCTCCCTGTGGGATTAATACAACAACTTCCCAACTGGTCCCCTGTTCCTGCACTGCCACCCCGTGCCCCCAGGACTTCCTGTCTCAGTCAGAGTCAAGGCCAATTCCTTGATGATGCCTGGTCAGATCCCACGCCTCCCTTACTTTCTGACACAAACTCCTATTCTTCCCCTTGTGGTCTTAGCCCAGCCACACTGGCGTCTTTGTTGTTCCGCAAACCTGCCAACAGCCTTCAACCTCAAGCGGGGCCTGGACACCCGCCAAGCCCTCTGCTCACCCCCGCCTCCTGCCCAGATGTGCTTTCTCAAGTCAGGATCATTCTTGATGCTGCCAGAGGTGGAGTTCCACCTCCAGAAGCCAGTATGGATCCAAGGCCAGCACCAGATCAGTGAGAACCAGCTTGACACCAGCCTATGGTTCACGGACCTTACAGCTCACACTGAATTTTTCAGTGGCTTGTCCTTTTCCACAGTTCCTACTATATGCTTCATGCAGCTGCTAAGACTCTCAAACCTCACCCCATTTACCCTCATGGTAAGCTAACAAAGGTGGTTTATTAGTCCCAGTGGTAGAAATGAAGAGCCCGAGGATCAGAGAGGCTCAAAGCACCTTGGTGGAGGTGGGATGGGGAGGCCCCATCCTCGCCTTCTCATCTCTGTAGAGCCTGGGACGAGGGTCAGGGGCCAGGAAGTCTGTGCCTTGCTATTTCAAATCCTGAAAGATGATGCTGTGAAAGTGCTCCACTCAATATGCCAGCAAATTTGGAAAACTCAGCAGTGGCCACAGGACTGGAAAAGGCCAGTTTTCATTCCAATCCCAAAGAAAGGCAATGCCAAAGAACGCTCAAACTACCGCACAATTGTACTCATCTCACATGCTAGTAAAGTAACGCTCAAAATTCTCCAAGCCAGGCTTCAGCAATACATGAACCGTGACCCTCCTGATGTTCAAGCTGGTTTTAGAAAAGTTGGAGGAACCAGAGATCAAATTGCCAACATCCGCTGGATCATGGAAAAAGCAAGAGAGTTCCAGAAAAACATCTATTTCTGCTTTATTGACTATGCCAAAGCCTTTGACTGTATGGATCACAATAAACTGTGGAAAATTCTGAAAGAGATGGGAATACCAGACCACCTGACCTGCCTCTTGAGAAAGCTGTATGCAGGTCAGGAAGCAACCGTTAGAACTGGACATGGAACAACAGACTGGTTTCAAATAGGAAAAGGAGTACATCAAGGCTGTATATTGTCACCCTGCTTATTTAACTTCTATGCAGAGTACATCATGAGAAACGCTGGGCTGGAAGAAGCACAAGCTGGAATCAAGATTGACAGGAGAAATATCAATCACCTCAGATATATAGATGACACGACCCTTATGGCAGAAAGTGAAGAGGAACTAAAAGCCTCTTGATGAAAGTGGAAGTGGAGAGTAAAAAAGTTGGCTTAAAGCTCAACTTTCAGAAAACGAAGATCATGGAATCTGGTCCCATCACTTCATGGGAAATAGATGGGGAAACAGTGTCAGACTTTATTTTGGGGGCTCCAAAATCACTGCAGATGGTGACTGCAGCCATGAGATTAAAAGACACTTACTCCTTGGAAGAAAAGTTATGACCAGCCTAGATAGCATATTAAAAAGCAGAGACATTACTTTGCTGACTAAGGTCCATCTAGTCAAGGCTATGGTTTTTCCAGTAGTCATGTATGGATGTGAGAGTTGGACTGTGAAGAAGGCTGAGCCCCGAAGAATTGATGCTTTTGAACTGTGGTGTTGGAGAAGACTCTTGAGAGTCCCTTGGACTGCAAGGAGATACAACCAGTCCATTCTCAAGGAGATCAGTCCTGGGTGTTCTTTGGAAGGAATGATGCTAAAGCTGAAACTCCAGTACTTTGGCCACCTCATGCGAAGAGTTGACTCATTAGAAAAGACTCTGATGCTGGGAGGGATTGGGGGTAGGAGCAGAAGGGGATGACAGAGGATGAGATGGTTGGATGACATCACCGACTTGATGGACATGAGTTTGAGTGAACTCTGGGAGTTGGTGATGAACAGGGAGACCTGGCATGCTATGATTCATGGGGTCGCAAAGAGTCGGACATGACTGAGCGACTGAACTGAACTGAGCCAAAGTGATTAAAGCAAAGAAATTGAGGAAAACAATAGGATGGGAAAGATCAGAGATCTTTTTTAGAAAATTAGAGATACCAAGGGAAGATTTCATGCAACGATGGGCACAATAAAGTACAGAAATGGTATGGACCTAACCAAAGCAGAAAATATTAAGAAGAGGTGGCAAGAATATACAGAAGAACTATACAAAAAAGATCTTCATGACCCAGATAACCTCAATGGTGTGATCACTCACCTAGAGCCAGACATCCTGGAATCCAAAGTAGGCTTTAGGAAGCATCACTTCAAACAAAGCTAGTGAAGGTAACGGGCTTCCAGCCGAGCTGTTTCAAATCTTAAAAGATGATGCTGTGAAAGTGCTGCACTCAGTATGTCAGCAAATTTGGAAAACTCAGCAGTGGCCACAGGACTGGAAAAGGTCAGTTTTCATTTCAATCCCAAAGAAAGTCAGTGTCAAAGAATGTTCAAACTTCTTCACAACTGCACTCATTTCACACACTAGCAAAGTAATGCTCAAAATTCTCCAAGCTAGGCTTCAACAGCACGTGAACTGAGAACTTCCAGATGCTCAAGCTACATTTAGAAAAGGCAGAGGAACCAGAGATTAAACTGCCAACATCTGTTGAATCATAGAAAAAAAGACAAGAGAATTCCAGAAAAACATCTACTTCTGCTTCATTGACTACGCTAAAGCCTTTGACTGTCTGGATTACAACAAATTGTGGAAAGTTTTTAAAGAGATAGGAATATCAGACCACCTTACCTGCCTCCTGAGAAACCTGTATGCAGGTCAAGAAGCAACAGTTAGAACTAGACATGGAACAACAGACTGGTTCCAATTTGGGAAAGGAGTACATCAAGGCTGAATATTGTCACCCTACTTTTTAACTTATATGCAAGTACATCATGCAAAATGGTGGGCTGAATGAAGCACAAGCTGGAATCAAGATTGTTAGGAGAAATATAAATAACCTCAAATAAGCAGATGACAACACCCTAATGGCAGAAAGTGAAGAGGAACTAAAGAGCCTTCTGATGAAGGTGAAAGAAAAGAGTGAAAAAGCTGGCTTAAAACTCAACATTCAAAAAATGAAGATCACAGCATCCAGTTCCATCACTTCATGGCAAATAGATGGGGAAACAATGGAAACAGTGAGAGACTTTTATTTTCTTGGGCTTCAAAATCACTGCAGATGGTGACTGCAGCCATGAAATTAAAAGATGCTTGCTCCTTGAAAGAAAAGCTTTGACAAAGCTAGATAGCATATTAAAAAGCAGAGACATTATTTTGCCAACAAAGGTCTGTCTAGTCAAAGCTATGGTTTTTCCAGTAGTCATATATGGAAGTGAGAGTTGGACCATAAAGTAGGCTGAATGTGAAGAACTGATGCTTTTGAGCTGTGGTGTTAGAGAAGACTCTAGAGAGTCCCTTGGACTGCAAGGAGATCCAACCAGTCCATCCTAAAGGAGGTCAGTCCTGAATATTCATTGGAAGGACTGATGCTGAAACTCCAATACTTTGGCCATCTGATGTGAAGAACTGACTCATTAGAAAAGACCCTGATGCTGGGAAAGACTGAAGGCAGAAGGAGAAGGGGATGACAGAGCATGAGATGGTTGGATGGCATCACTCACTCAATGGACATCAGTTTGAGCAAACTCCAGAAGATGATGAAGGATAAGGAAGCCTAGCATGCTGCAGTCCATGATGTCCAAAGAGTCAGATAAGGCTGAAGGACTGAGCAACAAAGTTAGTTTAATCTATTTAGTATTTAATCTATTCCCTTAGCTTTTCTGCTAACACAGGAAGGCATGGTGTCTGCAGGGAAGAACATCCTCAGGGAGCCGGACCACACAGTTTCTGCCTCCTGCACTAACGTTAGACCTTAATCTTTGTGTGAAACACAGCACTGCCGTACAAAGCCCTCCAACCCTCTCTAGCTCTGACAGGAGGAAATAACTAGGACCCCTAAGTGGCAGTGAGAGAAGACCTTTGGGTACAAGCTGTGGGTGAGGGGATGGCCCCAAAGCCAAATGCAGGTATGACCTTACAGATGTGTACAAGGTAGGGTGATCACCCCACTTCAAAGCAAAAGAGGGTGCTGCAATATTACACCAAGGCAACTGATTACATTATACATCATGTCCAGCATATTACGTCATGTCCAGCTGACCCAGACATGTAACACAACTGTGTTAGGAGCTCTGGGCAACACCAAGATGAAGACTCTGGGCCCTCGGGGCTCACAGTCCAACAGGAGAGAAGAGGTTATAAATAAGGAGAATAGAACAGACAGAAAGGGAAGGTGGCAGCAAGAGTCAGAGTTTAAAAGCACAGTGGAGAATGTAATTCAGCAACAGTTTCCTGCAAGGAGTTTAATCACAAACAAGCTTAATGAAGAATTCAGATTTGATCCAGTAACCACTGACTTTGCACCACTGAGTTTCTGTGTTCATCCTGCTTCTGTCCCTAGTAAAAGTCCTATCGGCCACTTGGCTGTGATACGACGGGGTGGTGGTTTTCCTGTAGCTTTTCTGTTTTCCTGTTTGTAAGCACTCGCAGAGTCGGACACGACTGAGCAACTGAACTGAAGCACTCTGTACTGGCAGAGTACCACCTCCAGGGGGCGCTCCAGACCTCCCCTTCGACTTCACAGGAAGCAGGGGTCTGGTGGGTGGGCCCAGAGTACTGGAGAGACAGAGAAAGGAGGCAAAAGCTCTGCGTCCCCTGGCGGCTGCGTGCGGGGACTGCTTCCAGGTTTCTCTCTCTGCCCGTCTCCCCATCACTCAACCAGGGAGCCGGTAGTTTCAGGCTGATCCCAGGCAGTAGCCTTTTGGGATCCTGCCTAGATCAGGTGGGCAAACAGGTGTCTCAAGTCAGCTGGGCCTTTGGGGAGAGGTGGACCCTGTCCCTGAGTCTGTCTTTCCATGCCCCTAGAACTGTCAGGGTGCTGGCCCTAGGGGTCCCTGAGGAAAGAGGTCCTGGAGGCCAAGACCTGGCTTCTGCCCAGGCTTCTGGCTGGCTTTGCCAACAGAGTTTAGTGGCAAACATGTGCTCTGGGAAGTTGGGGCCCAAAGTCCAGCCCCTTGCCAAGTCTCAGGGGCTGGAGACAGCAGGATGGGTCTGAGGTCCTGATGTTCATTCCCTGGAGACCCAGCTAACATAATGGGCTCAGCGCCTCCGAGGAGAGGCACTTGCTGGGTCGCAGTAGGTGAGGACAGAGCCAAGAGCAGGAAGGTCCTGAGAAGCCTTGAAGGCTGAGCCAAAAGGTCTGAACAAAGGCTCACTCTAAATTCTCCATATTAGGGGATGTGGGGCTCTGATTTGGTGAATTCTCTCTTTAGCATGCTGAGATCAACAGTCCAAATGCAAATGATTTTCTCTTCACTGGTATTTACAACCCAACTTGTAACAAGCTATTTTTTTTTCAGGTTTATTAATGATAGCTCATTTACCAAGCACTTGGTACCAAAGCTCTGATACTTTGGCCACCTAATGCGGACAGCCAACTTGTTGGAAAAAGACTCTGATGCTGGGAAAGATTGCAGGCAGGAGAAGAGGGCAGCAGAGGATGAGATGGTTGGATGGCATCACTGATTCAATGGACATGAAACAGGGTGAACTCCAGGAGATGATGAGGGACATGGGGGCCTGGTGTGCTTCAGTCCATGGGGTCACAAAGAGCCAGACACAACTTAGCAAGTGAACAACAACGAGCAACCAAGTCCCTGTGATTATTATATTATTAGGTATTGTTAAGTCCCATTTTACAGATAAGAAAACTTAGGCTCCAGTTAATCAAACTTGCAAGTGGTAAAACTAAAGCTTGAGCCCAGGTGCTGTGTGGCCCTGGATTCACACCAAGTCCCACACATTTGGTCCGTGACTATTTGCTTTCTGTCACAGGCTGGGGGTCTGACCGAGATGAATGTCACCACACATGCCCCAACTCAGGAGACATAAAATCCCAAACAGCTTGAGGAACTGAACTTGCAGAATTAGCCTTAGGAGAACACCCTGTTCTTGCAAAGCCCAGCTGTCACTCAGGCTGAACCCTTGGCCTAGAAGTCTCTGCCCGCCACCCCTCCCCCCATGTGTTTATTGAAATCCTACCCTCCTCCCAAGGCCGGGCTCCGATGCCAGCTTCACAAAGACGCCTTCCCCAGCTCTGCTACTGGGAATTCCTCCTGATCTGTGTCCACAGGAACTTGGCAGCTGGCAGATGCACCCACTCACACTCCACCCTGACCTCCTGCGGGTGGGGACCATGTCTCACCCATCACTGTGTGCCATGGGGCTTTGTACATGCTCAAAGCCTGGACATCAAGCTCACAGCCTCTGGGAAGGGATGTGGCCTGTGTCCAGGGAACTGTTGCCAACTTAACAGGTGCCTCCCAGGGCTCTCGGCACTGCCAGCTGCCCTTTCCTGGCCCCAGGAATGAAAGTGCCCCCACGATGGCTGAGCCATTCTTACCCTCCCCAGAAGCAGCCAGCTCAGCCCGGCTCCTGGCCACGGCTGCTGCAGTTCCCGCCTCTCCTGCCCTGCTTGGCCAGCTCTCTAGTAGCCTCCTCCTAAGCTTTCCTGCATGACAGGCAGTCCATCTGGGCATCCACCTCGATTTCCTGCTTTGTGTTCCAGTCCAGCTTTGCTGAAGCCTCACTCAGGACCTGGCCTCCTCTGTCCTCCTGGGGCTGGACCCAGCCCCCAACAGTGGAAGGAGGCCAGCGCTCTCACTGGAGTCCCGTTAGACTCCCAGGATCCCTGCCCTGCAGCCAACCTTCAGCTCAGCAGGTCAGATTCTCCTGGATGTGGGCACCAGCAGGAACCAAGCCCAAGTTCCTGGGCCCATTTAAATCTTGCACCCAGGGGTGGACAGTCTGCAGGGCCAGCGCAGCAGCTCCAGAGTCCAGCAAACTGTCCCCCACCACCCTTCACCCTCTCCTGCCATGGACACCTGCCTCCAACAGGAAGACAGTCACAGATGTCACACAGCAAGGGGTCCAGGCCACAGTGGACCAGAGGGCTTTGGGGATTTTAGAATCGAGCACACAGGGCAGTGAAGGGGTTGAAATGAAAAAGAACTAGAGACTTTGAAATCCTTTCTGTGGCTTAATTATAATGAGTCTCCAGGGAAACACAGGGCGACCTCAGTTGACAAAGTTCCCAGATGACCTCCCAAGCGGTGAAATGATTGGCATTTTACTAACTATCTTATTAATATTTACACTCCACTGTAGAATCAAAACCGTTTCTAATACACATAATTTTATAACCAGGAAAAATTACTAATAATCCAAAGATAAAGGCAGAAAGCAGGCATTGTCGGAGCTTCCTCAGATCACAGCATCCGCAGGTGTGGGGAATGATGGTGGGGCTGGGCTACCACCCTGCCTCCATCTTCCCCACCCACTCCCATCCCCGAGCTACTTGCCAGGCAACATCAAAACCTCAGTTTCCCCGGGCTGTCAAATGGGAATGACATTTGACAGCCCAGGGAAACTGGATGAGAGAGATGGGCTGTACAAGAGAGATGCCACGATGATAAGACCTGTGTCCCAGGGCCGAGGAGACTCGGTCCCAGAGTGGACATGGGAGAGCTTTCCAAGAGCACAGTGCTGCCCACACGGGGGAAGAAGGGGGCACTTCTCAGGGCTGCTCTATTCAAGAGAGACATTCCAGGAATGGGAAACAAGACACAACCATCTTAATCTCCAATGAACCACAAAACCGTCTGTTTAGCTAGAGTGTGAGTGCCATCGATGTGCAGAGCACTACAGCGAAGTGCTCCCATTCCTGCTCTCTGCCTGCAGAGGGGGCTCACTGTGCAGCTGCCTCTGCGAGCATCTGTCTGCCCAGGAAACACTGGCCCAAAGGGCCAAGTGGCAAAGGCTGGGAGCAGAATCCAGAGGCCCTTTCTCAGGTGCCCCCTGCCCGCTGCATCTCCGCCTGAATCCCAACAGCAAGGTCCCATATCCCTGCAGGGAAAGGAGCTGCCCTGAGGGTGGATGTGACTGAAGTGACAATGACAGGGGCTTCGGGGAACCAGCAGCCAGGAGGCTGTGCCTGCTCCCTGCACGCCACACCCCTCGCCCTCTCCCCGTAGGTGCAATGGACCCCAGGCTCTCTCTGTTTCCAGGGTGTGTGGAACCGTCTGGGACCAGCCCAGCCTCTGCAGCTGGGGGCCAGACCAGGAGTGTCAAAGGTGTCCTAGACATTTTGGGCGGGGGAGTGACACATTGGTGGTTTCCCTGATGGCTTAGACGTAAAGAATCCACCTGCAATGCAAGAGACCAGGATTTGATACCTGGGTCGGGAAGATCCCCTGGAGGAGGAAATGGCAACCTACTCCAGTATTCTTGCCTGGAGCATCCCCATGGACAGAAGAGCCTGGCGGGCTACAGTCCATGGAGTCACAAAGAGTCAGACACAATTTCGTGACTAAACCACTACCGTTAACACATTATGTTCACTGTGGCCAAACCCTCAGCCTTTGGTAGAAATAGCCAAGCCCAAACTCGAGTCCAGGCTCCACCCTTGGTCCACACTTCCACTTGGGGCTATCTGAACACCCTCTACTCTTGCTTTTGGGGTTCACACAAACATAACTACCTTTGAACAAAGCCTGGACCTCTAGGATGAGACCTAGAAAACACAGATGGTGCAACCTCTGGCTTTAGAGTCTGGGGCTGCCCGCAGCACACATATCACACTCTGACACAACCATGCTCAAATGCCTGTGTTGATCCCGTAACTTCAACCCTCGGGGCCTCCCCTCCTTGCCCGCATGCAAACACAGAAGACAGCAAGTATTTCCTGCACAGTGCCTGGTGAGCAGGAGTCCTCAAATAACTCTCTGTCTTGAGGATTAAAGCAGTCACTATTACTCTCCATCCAAGGCAAAGAAAAATGCCTTGACTTCTTGAGTCAGTTCTAAACCCTCTTACATAAATGCAGCCTCCATCCCAGGAGCCTGTGGGGAGCGGCTGGTCCCATCACTTCTTTGGGAAAATGTGGACGCACCGATCCTCTGCGAGACCCACAGGGCCCGTCTGCACTCCTCAGCCAGGCGGCGGAGGGGGGGTGGGGGCGGTTTGCGTGTGGCCATGCACTGGCCCTTACCCACGACCAAGGTGAGTCCGGGCGGCTCTTTGCCTGTGGGGGCTCCCAGGTGGGGTCACAGGCGTGGTCCTGCTCCTCCATGGCTGGGGTCGGGGGGACGCCAGTGGCCTCCCCACCCAGCACCCAGAGAACGGTGTCTGCGGAGGCTAATTTCAGGAGCTGGGAGGCTGGCCCAGCGACACTGAGCCCAGAGCAGGCAGCTTCTCTTTCCACCAGGAGCCCGGCCAAGTCACAAGGCTCAGGAAAAGAGCAGAGTGTTGAATTGCAAATCCTCTCCCACCTGGGACTGGCTAACAAAACAACACCGGGACACCTCCGGGTCCCTGAAGGATGCAGAGGTCTTCCAGCAGATGCCAGTTTCTCTGGACTCTGTGAGGCTGACACCCGGTCACAGGGCGTGACCTGCTAGGTACTCTTGCCTCACCACTACCCTTCCCAAGGTCACACTGCCACAAAGGACAGAACTGTGATTCAAACCCACGAGTGCTGCCCCCAGAGGCGATCTGTGGGGGGACAGCACCTCACCTGCTGGGTGCAGGGAACCTCGCAAAAGAGGGTGTGCGGGTCCTTAGTCCACTCACCTTCTCCTCTACCACTGTCGTGTCACGTGAAAGTCTTAGGCGCTCAGTCCTGAGTCTTTGAGACCCCCTGGACGGTAGCCCACCAGGCTCCTCTGTCCATGGGATGCTCCAGGCAAGAATACTGGGGTGGGTAGCCATGCCCCCTCCAGGGGAATCTTCCCAATCCAGGGATCAAACCGGGGTCTCCTGCACTGCAGGCAGATTCTTTACCACCTGAGCCACCAGGGAAACGACTGGTTTCCCACAGAAGTGACGAGGAACCCTTTCTCTCCGTGCACGGGCACCCTCTGGGGAGTCAGGAAGGCTGGGGTCAGCGGCCTCCCTTCCCGAGGGGACCACAGGCATCGCCGCCATCACACTCGGCAGCGTCATCATGACGACTCGCTGGACCTGAGTGCTGCCTGCACACCAGGAAGCCAGGGAAGGGAGAAAACAACACTTTCAGACACACCACCAGGTGGTCAACTGCTCTCTGGTACATGTTCTGCATGGCAGCCCTATGAGGTTACGGAAGTGAAAGAGGAGCTTAAAGAGCTGGTCCTGGGTCACAAAGCGGGAAGTGACTAAGCAGGGTTGGGTTGACCCCAAACACGCTGCTTGAAACGTGGTTCTGATCCTGCCAGGAGCTGTGGGTTTGTGCTGATGGGGCTGGGCTCCATGGGGCACAGGTGTGCAGGCCCGCAGCTGGGGAGGCAGTTTCTGGGCAAGATGGGGGTGGGAGGGGAGCACAGGGCAAGCTGCAGGCCTGGATGAGAGGCTCCGATCTCATTTGACAAGGACTGAAGGAGACAACCTCTCTGACCCCTAGCACAGAGGGACCCCCTGGCCCCCAGAATCCCTACAGCCTGTGATGCTAGGACCACCCACCTCCAAACGCCTCTCAGCTCTACTCCGTGAGTGCAGAAGCACCGACCCTGGTCCCTGCCTCCTTCCCAGCCAGGCCTTCTGCCTTTCCACTCGCTTCACTCCCCTTCCTCCTGCTCTCCGGAGGAGACCTGACTCGGAATCCATCCAGGGATGTGCCAAGGGTGGAGTGGGCAAATACCTGAAAGAGGCTGGGCATGTCCTAACAAACGTGATGGGTGCTAACGACCTCCCTTGACAGGTTGGAGGTCAGCGGCTACTCCAGTTCTGCTGCATCTGGTAAGCCGCAGGAAGGTTCTGAACCACCGCCTTCCACATGCCCAGATCACCACGATCCCAGCCACACACTGAGCCCCTGGCCTCGCTCCCCCTCGAGAAGAGCAGGGAGGGCAGGGTGGCCCCCACCTGCTCCCTGGAAGGGCTCCCACAGACTGAAGGTCCCTGAGTGTCCTCAACAGAAGGGCGAAAATAACACTTTCAGACACTTCGACTGAGCTGGGTCCCCACTACTCTTACTATTTTTAATTCCTGCTGTCAAGATATTTTGAGAACCTCGGGACCAAGCAGTGATAAGACTGTGAGTCATCACACCTGGTCGTGGGGCGCGCTCAGCAGGCTGTGTGGTGGGTGCACAGAGCCACGCTGGAGCTGTGAACACAGTACCGCGGTCCTCCTGCACCCATTCCCAGGGCCAGCCACGCGGAGCCTCGGGCGTGAACAAGGGGGCGTGCCTGGTCCTCGGGCTCCAAGCCCAGGCGGGTTTCACACCCCTGCTCACGGGGAAGTCAGGCTGACGGGTATCCTGATGCTATGTCAGGCCGGTGACAGCCAGCGCTGGCTAGGCGGGTGCACCTAGAAATAGGGACATGTGTGTTGACGGGGTTCCTGGAAGCAACACATGATGGCTGAGCTGCACCATCTGAGTCACACAGACCTGGGCTCTGGGGCTGACTCGGCGCCTCGAAGCTGTTCTGACTCAAACCTTTAAGGACCTTTGTTTCCTTATCTGGGAAACACAGGGATAAAAATAGTCTCTCCGTCACAGGGCTGTTGTGGGGGCACTTGAGGCCATGAACAGAGAGTCCTTGATGAACGCCGGCGTGAATTAGACCCTCAAAAAGCAGTCATGGCTACTAATCCTTACAGTCACTCTGAGGTAGGCATGAATAGCTCCATTTTACAGACAAAGAAACGGAGGCTCTATTTTACTCTGGACTTCTGTTGGCCAAACTCTCCAACTTGTCCTCCACCGGAGCTTCTGAGAACTCCCAAGCTGCCCCACGGGACCCTGGGCAGGACCACACTGAAGTCTGCCCTGAATCACGCCCCCTTCATGCCCCAGCTACAAGAATCCACAGGGCCCTCCTTTTCTCCAGTCTGCCAGGCCCTGGTTTGGGAGTCTCCTGTGAATGCCCCTCCCCTCTCAGAACACTTTGTCTGGTCCCATTTCTAAATCTTAGCTCATGCCGTGACCCACTTCCTGAAAGGTCTTTCCAAATGTGCCCACTGTCTGGGGCCAGGCCACACCTCCTTCCTCCACGGAGCCTTCTCTGATTTCTCCGCTCCATGAAGAGGCTTCCATTCTTAGGTCTTTGAGAAAAAGGATGGGAGGTTGGACCTGAGGTGTGACATGCAGGATATCAACCCCCAAATGGGTCAATGTTCTAATCCCAGAACCTGCAAATATGTTACATCTCTGCCTCCCTCTCTGTCTCTCTCTCATAACACACACGCACACAGTGACTCTCTGTTGTCCCCCCTTTCTCTGAGTAAGAAAACCCTACTATGACTCAGTTCTGGAGTGATGGAAACAGTGAATTAACTGTCTTTTTCAAGGTTCAAGTAGCAAGTAAATTTCTGGGTCATGTGCTGGTATCAAGTCCAAAGGCTGCTTGGGGAAGGAAGCTGTCTGAGTCTGCTCAAGCTGCCAGACCAGCACACTGGGGACTGTGGGGCTTAAACAGCAGAAGTTTATGTTCTCACAATCCGGCAGGCTGGAAGTCCAAGATTAAGCTGCCAACAGGCTTGGTTCCTGGTGTGACCTCTCTTCCTGGCTTGCAGACTGACCATCTCTTCCTCACTGTGTTCTCGTGTGGCAGAAAGAAAGAGACAGAGAGAGGTAGGGAGCTCTCTGATATCTCCTCTTATGTGTGCATTAATCACTCAGTCGTGTCCAACTCTTTGCAACCCCATGGACTATAGCCCGCCAGGCTCCTCTGTCCATGGGACTCTCCAGGCAAGAACACTGGAATGGGTTGCCATTTCTTTCTCCAGGGGATCTTCTTGACCCACGGATGGAACCCAGGTCTCCTGCTTTATCATCTGAGCCACCAGGGAAGTCCTTATATGGATTCTTATCCCCTATGATCTCCTTACTTCCACTGTATAATCATAAGGGATTTGATTTAGGTCATACCTGAATGGTCTAGCGGTTTTCCCTACTTTCTTCAATATAAGTATGAATTTGGCAATAAGGAGTTCATGATCTGATCCACAGTCAACTCCTGGTCTTGTTTTTGTTGACTGTATAGAGCTTCTCCATCTTTGGCTGCAAAGAATATAATCATTCTGATTTTGGTGTTGACCATCTGGTGATGTCCATGTGTAGAGTCTTCTCTTGTGTTGTTGGAAGAGGGTGTCTGCTATGACCAGTGCATTATCTTGGCAAAACTCTATTAGTCTTTGCCCTGCTTCATTCCGCATTCCAAGGCCAAATTTTCTTATTGTTCCAGGTGTTTCTTGACTTCCTACTTTAGCATTTCAGTCTCCTATAATGAAAAGGACACCTTTTGGGTGTGTTAGTTCGTGACATTGTGCAGGAGACAGGGATCAAGACCATCCCCATGGAAAAGAAATGCAAAAAGCAAAATGGCTGTCTGGGGAGGCCTTACAAATAGCTGTGAAATGAAGAGAAGTGAAACAAAGGAGAAAAGGAAAGATATAAGCATCTGAATGCAGAGTTCCAAAGAATAGCAAGAAGAGATAAGATAGCCTTCTTCAGCAATCAATGCAAAGAAATAGAGGAAAAGAACAGAAAGGGAAAGACTAGAGATCTCTTCAAGAAAATTAAGAGATACCAAGGGAATATTTCATGCAAAGATGGGCTCGATAAAGGACAGAAATGGTATGGACCTGACAGAAATGGTATGGACCTAACAGAAGTAGAAGATATTAAGAAGAAGTGGCAAGAATACACGAAGAACTGTACAAAAAGATCTTCGTGACCCAGATAATCACGATGGTGTGATCACTCATCTAGAGCCAGACATCCTGGAATGTGAAGTCAAGTGGGCCTTAGAAAGCATCACTACGAACAAAGCTAGTGGAGGTGATGGAATTCCAGTTGAGCTGTTTCAAATCCTGAAAGATGATGCTGTGAAAGTGCTCCACTCAATATGCCAGCAAATTTGGAAAACTCAGCAGTGGCCATAGGACTGGAAAAGGCCAGTTTTCATTCCAACCCCAAAGAAAGGTATTGCCAAAGAATGCTCAAACTACCACACAATTGCACTCATCTCACATGCTAGTAAAATAATGCTCAAAATTCTCCAAGCCAGGCTTCAGCAATACGTGAACCGTGAACTTCCTGATATTCAAGCTGGTTTTCGAAAAGGCAGAGGAACCAGAGATCAAATTTCCAACATCCACTGGATCATGTAAAATGCAAGAGAGTTCCATAAAAACATCTATTTCTGCTTTGTTGACTATGCCAAAGCCTTTGACTGTGTGGATCACAATAAACTGTGGAAAATTCTGAAAGAGATGGGAATACCAGACCACCTGACCTGCATCTTGAAAAATCTGTATGCAGGTCAGGAAGCAACAGTTAGAACTGGACATGGAACAACAGACTGGTTCCAAATAGGAAAAGGAGGACGTCTAGGCTGTATATTGTCACCCTGGTTATTTATATGCAGAGTACATCATGAGAAACGCTGGACTGGAAGAAACACAAGCTGGAATCAAGATTGCCGGGAGAAATATTAATAACCTCAGATATGCAGATGATACCACCCTCATGGCAGAAAGTGAAGAGGAACTAAAATGCCTCTTGATGAAAGTAAGGGAGGAGAATGAAAAAGTTGGCTTAAAGCTCAACATTCAGAAAACGAAGATCATGGCATCTGGTCCCATCACGTCATGGGAAATAGATGGGGAAACAGTGGAAACAGTGTCAGACTTTATTTTGGGGCTCCAAAATCACTGCAGATGGTGACTGCAGCCATGAGATTAAAAGACACTTACTCCTTGGAAGGAAAGTTATGACCAGCCTAGATAGCATATTAAAAAGCAGAGACATTACTTTGCCAACAAAGGTCCGTCTAGTCAAGGCTATAGTTTTTCCTGTGGTCATGTATGGATATAAGAGTTGGACTGTGAAAAAGGCTGAGAGCCGAAGAATTGATGCTTTTGAACTATGGTGTTGGAGAAGACTCTTGAGAGTCCCTTGGACTGCAAGGAGATGCAACCAGTCCATTCTCAAGGAGATCAGCCCTGGGATTTCTTTGGAAGGAATGATGCTAAAGCTGAAACTCCAGTACTTTCGCCACCTCATGCAAAGAGTTGACTCATTGGAAAAGACTCTGATGCTGGGAGGGATTGGGGGCAGGAGGAGAAGGGGACGACAGAGGATGAGATGGCTGGATGGTATCACTGACTCGATGGATGTGAGTCTGAGTAAACTCCAGGAGTTGGTGATGCACAGGGAGGCCTGGCATGCTGTGATTCATTGGGTCACAAAGAGTCGGACATGACTGAGCGACTGAACTGAACTGATGATCTCCTTTATCTCTATCTCCTTACTCCAGATGCAATCACACTAGGGGTTAAGTCTTCAACCAATGGGGAGGGGGACACAGTTCAGTCCATGGCAGAAGCCCTTTTGCTGGGACCCTACATGCAACAGGCAAGAAAGTTAGGAATCTAGATACACAAAGCAAACAGAACACCCAGATTCTTGGACCCAGAGACACCTTGCCTGGCCAGGAAGCCTTGTCAGTACTTCACACCACTGCCCCGAACAGTGTAGCACCCTGTCTCTGGCATCTCTGGACATGTAATCCTTCCCTTCCATAACTGCCACCCCTAGCAGTGCCCTCTAGTACTAGGTAGTTCTGAATTATTTGCTTCACAATTAGAGATCGAGAAATTTAGCTTGGCCTGTGACTCAGCGGGCTTCCCTGGTAGCTCAGCTGGTAAAGAATCCTTCCATAATGCATGAAACCCCAGTTTGATTCCTGGGTCTTGAAGATCCACTGGGGAAGGGATAGGCTACCCACTCCAGTATTCTTGGGCTTTCCTGGTGTCTCAGCTGGTTAAGAATCTGCCTGCAATGCGGGACACCTGGGTTCAATCCCTGAATTGGGAAGATCCCTTGGAGAAGGGAACAGCTACCCACTCCAATATTCTGGCCTGGAGAATTCCATGAACAGTATAGTCCATGGGGTTGCAAATAGTCTGACACGACTGAGCGACTTTCACTTTGTGACTCAACAGGGAAGCCCAGATTTTGATTCTAACATAGTGGAGGATATCAAAGATCAGAGTCTTCCTATACAGGCTGAAAGCAATCTTAACACAAGTGATGATTTTATTCAGGGGCAAAATTAAGTTCTTGTGGGTACTGAAGAAGCAACTGCTAGGCCCAGAGCATCCACACACAGATATGTTCTCAGAGTTTCAGCTTAGAGGGACCAGGTATGGGATTTACAACCAGAGGGCATACCAGTCATTCTCCTCTAGTCCCCTGGGTGAAGATAGAAATCCTGAGCCCTCTGCACACATCTGGAGGGAGAGCCCACTGGATGTGTCATTGGTGCTGAGTCTTCCTCTCTCCCTTATTAACTGCATCTCACCTTCCTGCACATCGCAACTAGAGAGTAGCCCCCTGCTTGCCACAAGCAGAGAAAGCCCGGGTACAACAATGGAAGACCCAGTGCAGCCAAAAAAACTTAAGTAAGTGAATTAAGTTTTGGTGTTCTAGAAGGGGTTAGGAAAGAGACCTATGGAAGGCTTTAAAACATGCTCAATACTTCTTTCCACTTTCTCATACTGCTGCATGAGCATGACATCCTCAAAGGATGGGAAATGCAGATGCCATGTGGGGGCAGCTGACAGAGGACTTCCTTGAGGACATTGCTGTGGCACTGAAACAGCCTTTAGCAAGAAGATGAAAGAGACCTTTTCTAAGAATAACAGCTGCAAAATGTTGCTGCATGCTCATTCGTGTCTGATTTTTATGACCCCACGGACTACAGCCCACCAGGCTCCTCTACCCATGGCGTTTTCCAGGCAAGAATCTTGGAGTGGGCTGCCATTTCCTCCTCCAGGGGATCTTTCCAACCCAGGGATCAAACCTGAGTCTCCTGCATTGCAGGTGGATTCTTTACCACTGAGCTACCTGGGAAATGTTGACATGTGGGCTAATTCTTGATCAGTTGCCCTGGGACGGCACACACAGGCAGCATCAGAGCACACGGCGCATGTGGGATGCCTGCTCATGCCACAGGTAGAGTTGCACACAGATTCACCCAGCAATCTTCGCAGAAAGTTGCAGTGTCGATGATATTTTTTAAATGCAGAAAAGGGTTAAGAGAGGACAAAAAATAACTTGCCCAAGGTCACACAGCTAGTCAGTGGAAGCATTCGGCCCAACTCACCTGTCTCTCAGGTTACCCAAAAATGAGCCCACCCTCCATCCAGCACGTGTTTCCCCCGCAGGGAACTGAACTGAGAAACGTGAGCGCAGCTAACAGGCTTACCCTCGCGGTCCTGCGCCGGCTCCGGGGCACCCTTCGCGGGGGCGTGTCCTCCCATTCTGGAGGTTCCCAAAGAGGAGGGGAGGCGCTGGCCAACGGGGCAGCTCGCCCAGTCTCCGGGCAGGGAGAGGGAGGGGAGCGCATTCTCGGGAACGCGATGGAGACTGGCAGCCCGCGGGCCCCGGGACCCAGCCCCGGGCCCGCGCTGAGCCTGGACGCGCGGCTGGGCGTGGACACGCGCCTTTGGGCCAAGGTGCTGTTCACCGTGCTCTACTCGCTCATCTTCGCGCTGGGCACTGCGGGCAATGCGCTGTCCGTGCACGTGGTGCTGAAGGCGCGGGCCGGGCCCCCGGGGCGCCTGCGCTGCCACGTGCTCAGCCTGGCGCTCTCCGCCCTGCTGCTGCTGGTGGTCGGCGTGCCCATGGAGCTCTATAACTTCGTGTGGTTCCACTACCCCTGGGTCTTCGGAGACCTGGGCTGCCGCGCCTACTATTTCGTACGCGAGCTGTGCGCCTACGCCACGGTGCTCAGCGTGGCCAGCCTGAGCGCCGAGCGCTGCCTGGCCGTGTGCCAGCCCCTGCGCGCCCGAAGCCTGCTGACTCCGCGCAAGACCCGCCGCCTGCTGTCCGTCGTCTGGGCCGCCTCGCTTGGCCTGGCCCTGCCCATGGCTGTCATCATGGGGCAGAAGCACGAGATGGAGACGGCGGGCGGGGAGCCAGAGCCCGCCTCGCGCGTGTGCACCGTGCTGGTGAGCCGAGCCACCCTGCAAGTCTTCGTCCAGGTAAGCGGGCGGAGCGACCCCACTGCCTGTGTTTTCGTCTCTCACGCTAGAGAGCAGTCAGAAAGTTGAGTCTCACCGCCCGATTTAACAAAGGATTTGGGGAGAGACTTGGCCAAAGGGAAGCACTAAGAGAAGTCCAAACAAGAATGAAATAATGCCATTTTGTGGCGACACGGATGGACCTAGAGATTATCATACTGAGTGAAGGTAAGTCAGAGAAAGACAAATATTACACGATATCGTTTATGTGTGGAATCTAAAGCATAAGATAAATGACTAAATGCAAAACAGAAACAGACCCTCAGACCTAGAAAATAAATTCATGGTTATCAAAGGGGAAAGGGGAGGAGAGACCCGGGATAAATTAGGACTATAAAATTAACAGATAAAAAGTACTGTATATAAAATAGGCAAGCAACAAAGGTTTGCTGTATAGCACAGGGAATTATATTCAATATCTTGGAATAACCTATATGGAAAATAATCTGAAATATATATATGTATGTATGTATAACTGAATCACTTTGCTATATACCTGAAACTAACAGTATTGTAAACCAACTATATCTCAATAAAAAAATAAAGAGAATTCCAGATTTGAACTCAAGATGGACTCTGAAGTCTTCCCAGTCTTGCAGGAGTGGTGAGCAAACGTGATTGGGTATAAGAATTACCTGGAGAGCAGGTAAAATATTGTAGATTTCATGACCCACCCAGTCTTCTGCTTTTCTATTATCACCCAAACTAGTGATCTTTAGCCCCATGACAAGAACAACTAGTTTATTGAGTCATTGTACAGATAGAAAAAGAGGCCTAAACATTCAATGTTAATGAAGGATTTCAAAAGAAATAAATATATCAACTGCAGTCTTAACAGGAATATGGAAAATAGGAATAAAATATGGAAATTCCTGTGGAAATAGGAATAAAAACACAATAGGAAAGCATTCCACTTGCTTTCAAAATTGCAAAGAGTTGAACACAACTGAGCGGCTTAGCATGCACACACCAGAAGTATAAATACCCTGTCAATATGTTGAGCCCCATCAGGTAATCAACCAACCTCATCTTGTATCTTTCAATCATGCCTGAAGGCCTCTCCTCTGCTCCAGCACCTTGCCAATGCTACCCCATCTTTCTGCTCCTCTGGGGGACACCCAATTTGGGGATCCCAGGTCTCCCTATATGTTGGTTCACAAGCTTATTTTGATGGAATATATGCTCTTGTAACCTCCTGAGACCTGAGAAAATGTCCATAGAAGGTAAAAACACTTTTTGAGAATTTATGTGTCTGAAAATATTTCATTTTATCCTCTCATTTTTCACAGTATGGCTGGGCAGAACATTACAAGATGGAAACTGTTTTTCCTCACAAATTGTAAAGCATCAGTCTATTTTCTAGCTTCCTCATTGCTTTGAGTGAGTCTAAGGCCAGTTGGTGATGGACAGAGAGGCCTGACGTGCTGCAGTCCATGGGGTTGCAAAGAGCTGGACATGACTGAGCGACTGAACTGAAGGCTGTTCTGGTTCCCCTCCTTTGTACGTGCTCTGTTTTATCCCTTTGGGAGCTTTGGAGAACTACTCTATATCCAGGTGCTAAATGTCATAAGAACGTGACTTGATGTGGATTTATTTTCATCCATTGTTCTGAGCACCCACACACCTTTCAGTCTAGAGGTTCACGTCCCTCAATTTTGGGAAAAACTGTTTTAAAATATAGTTTTATTGATTTATGGCTGGGCTGCATCTTCACTGATGCATGGGCTATTCTCTGGTTGTGGCAAGCAGGGGCTACTCCCTAATAGCCATATGTGGGGTTCTCGTGGTCGTGGCTTCTCTTGTTGCAGAGTGACGGCTCAAGGGAGCATGGCTTCAGTAGCTTCTGCACGTGGACCCTGTAATTATGGCTCCTGGGCTTAGAGCAGAGGCCCAATAGTTGTGGTGCATGGGCTTAGTTGCTCTGTGGCATGTGAGATCCTGCCAGATCAAACCTGTGTCTCTTACACTGGCTAGGTGGATTCTTTTTTAAAAATTAATTTAGTTTTAATTGGAGGCTAATTACTTTATACTATTGTAGTGGTTTTTGCCATACATTGACATGAATCAGCCATGAGTGTACATGTGTTCCCCGTCCTGAACCCCCTTCCCACCTCCCTCCCCATCCCATCCCTCAGGGTCATCCCAGTGCACCAGCCCTGAGCACCCTGTCTCATGCATTGAACCTGGACTGGCGATCTATTTTACACATGATAATATACATGTTTCAATGCTATTCTCTCAAATCATCCCACCCTCACCGTCTCCCACAGAGTCCAAAAGTCTGTTCTTTACATCTGTGTCTCTTTTGCTGTCTCACATATAGGGTCATCATTACCATCTTTCTAAACTCCATATATAGGCGTTAATATACTGTATTGATGTTTTTCTTTCTGACTTACTTCACTGTATAATAGGCTCCAGTTTCATCCACCTCATTAGAACTGATTCAAATGCATTCTTTTTAATAGCTGAGTAATATTCCACTGTGTATATGCACCACAGCTTTCTTATCCATTCATCCGGCAAGTGGATTCTTTACCAATGAGCCACTAAGGAAGCCCTGGGAAAACTTTCTTAAACGTGTTTTCTTTCTTACATTATAGTTTCCTCGACTCTTTTCTCTATTTTTCTTTCCAGCGTGGCTGTTATTTAGACAGTGAGCATCCTAAACATCCCCTGTTTTCTTGTCTTTTCTATTTTCACTGCTCTCCTTACTTTCTGAGAATGTTCTCAGCATCTGTAAATCCGCTGCCACCCCCACCCCCAGCCCCTCTCCTGTTGCTGCAGATTCCTGGGCGCTGGGGCACACCTGAGGGCCAGCGGCCACCAAGCCTTGCAGCTACCACCATGACCCTTGGAATCGCCTTTTCCAGGTGAATCTGCTGGTGTCCTTCGTGCTCCCGTTGGCATTAACCGCTTTCCTGAACGGGGCCACTGTGAGCCACCTGGCAGCCCTCTGCTCCCAGGTGCCGTCCCCTCCCGCTGCAGGCAGCCCTGCCCCAAGCCGCCTGGAGCTAATGAGCGAGGAGAGGAAGACACCGGCCCTGGGGGACCAGGCCGCCCTGGTGAGACACAAGGACTCCCGCCGGATCCGTGGCCTCCAGCGCAGCATCCAAGTTCTCAGTTAAGTTCCCTGTAACCCCGCCCGGAGTGGAAGGGCCAGACCAGGGCAGTCTCCACCAATCCCTTGCCACATGGCCTTGAGCTAATTCCTGCCTCTGTCTAGATCTCATTTTTCTCTATGCCCTGGGGAGTTATACAATCACCAACAGGCTTCTGTAAGGTACAGTAGTATAATTAAAAGAAGGAATGGGAATTGTGTACACTTACCGCCCCATCGGCTCCAGGGGTGGCACACAAAGACAAGCAGACGCGTGGCTGCTTTTCAGGGAGTCTGGTTGTTCAGATGGACACAAGGAACCAATGTATTTAAGGACCCGCTGACCAGGGATTATGGACGCAGGAGAGCTAGGTCTCCAAATCCAGTTCCCCACTAACTCTCCACTTTCTCTGATGCGACATTGATCTATGTGTTTGTTTGTTTAAGTATCTGGGCAAACTTGGCTCTGTAAGGGCAACTTTAAAGGCACAGGAAAGCAGAGGTCTCTCCACGCACCTGTGTGATCCAGGCACACACAAGGTCCAGAAGGATGGAGGAAGGGACAGGGTCTCTGCTGCCATGTGTATGTCACAGTCTTGTGCACAGGACTGAAATACAAGAGCTAAGCGTGATGTCATGTGCCAAGTAGCAGAAGCAGCAGAAGGGCCTAGACTTCTTTCCACAGACAATGGGCCATCCTTGAAAGAGCCGGGGTCCAGGAATGACAGGGGACTTGCTCCTGAGATATGCATGCTTGGCAGTTTTGCAGGACAGGCTGTTCAGTGCCTCTCAAACTTCCATGCACGGAAGAATGCTTGGGGAGAGTTGTCAGACGTGGACCCCTGGGTCCCCATCCAGAAATTCTGATGTGTCTTGTCTGGGTGTGCCTGACAGTCTACATTTCTAACAAACTCCCAGTTGAGGTGGATGCTGCTGGTCCAGGGACCTCGGTGGATTAGAGAATGGGTTTGCCGCTCAGGGCAGGAGGAGAAGGAGGGAAAGGAAGGAGGAGAAGTTTAGGTCAATAGGGCCAGTTAGGAGACTGCTGTCACAGTCCAGTGGAGGGACGATGTGGTCCCCTGGGGTGGGCACAGTGAAGTTGGGGAGAAAGGGAAAGAGGAGAGATGTTAGGGAGTAACTTTTTAATAGACTGCATCTTGGGGGTACTGGAAAGAGAAGACTCTCTGGCTTATGACTTGGGTGTCAGATGGACAGTGGTGCCATCAATCAGCCAGAAAAAAGGGATACAGGAGGGGAGAGGCTTTGTAAGGCAGGATATTTGAGTTCTGTTGTCTATGCAGTTGGGCTTCCCAGGTGGCGCTAGTGATAAAGAACCCTGTCAATGCAGGAGACACAGAGGCATCGGTCCAATCCCTGGGTGGGGAAGATCCCCTGGAGGAGGGCACGGCAACCCACTCTAGTTTTCTTGCCTGGAGAATCCCATGGACAGAGGAGCCTGGCGGGCTACAGTCCATTGGGTCGCAAAGAGTCAGACATGACTGAAGCGACTTAGCAGGCACACATGCACACACATCTATGCAGTTGGGCAACCAAGGGGGAATATCCAGCCCTGAGTTGGGAGTAGATTCTAGTGGCCAGGAGGTTATAGATGTTGTAGAAGTTTCTAGAAGCATGTCAGTGGGCCAGTTAGGATTAAAGTGGACATTCACTCAGAGGACAGGGTAATAGCAGGTTTGGGGACAGATCCAGACAAGATGGGGCTTTCCTAATACCTCAGTTGGTAAAGAATCTGCCTGCAATGCAGGAGACCTGGGTTGGAAAGATCCCCTGGAGAAGAGAAAGTTTGCCCACTCCAGTATTCTGGCCTGGAGAATTCCATGAACTGTATAGTCTATGGGGTTGCAAAGAGTTGAACACGACTAAGTGACTTTCACCTTCACTTTCTTTCCAGACAAGAGTGTGCCAGATAACCCCCAAGTCTCCTGCCAACTCCTAAACTCCAGGAACAAGCTCTCAGGAAACGCTGTTGTCACCCCGGGCAGCTTCCGCCCCCAGAGCTGTATAACTGCTAATGTGTTCGCTGTCTGTCTCTCTCTCCACTGTCCTGCAGGAGCCATTGTGGCCGTGTATGTCGTCTGCTGGATGCCGTACCACATCCGCAGGCTCATGTACTGCTACGTCCCTGACGAACGGTGGACTGAGTGAGTGAGGGGAGGAACCCCAGCTCATGGGGGCGGGGCATGGGGCTGGGATTGCCTGCGCTCTCCAGGGGAAGCCCCTGCTTGCTGGCCTCTCCAGAACTCTGGCCTCCATTCTAGCTGGCCCTACCCAGTCTGTTATCCCAAAAGTTTCCAGTTCAGGGTGGGGAACCAAGCATCATCTAGAGAACTCTGAACTACTCAGGCCGTGTGAGTGGCAGTCAAGGCTTCTAGCCTCCTGACTCCAGGATGGAGAGCTGCCTGCAGGTAGGGAACAGGGCGAAGGCCATGTTCTCACAAGGAGGGAGAGAGGGGAGGAGGCCTCAGAGCTGGGATTCTACCAGCTAACAGAGGCTGCTTAGAGATGAGACCGTGCACACCCATTTCATGACACAGTGGGAGAAAACCCAAGCTGAGAATCCTTTCTCTTCCTTTTGGAAATCACTGCACCCTGATGATAAGCGGAAGTCTGACATCTGAGAGGAGAGAGATCCTATGTGGCCTCCAAGGAAATAGCTATGTCAACAGATGACTGGATCTCGAGAGCTGCAATTTCCTCTACACACAGACACATAAGTACACGCACACATATGCACAAGTGCAGGCACACAGGGGTACACATACGAGTGCGCACACACGCATACACAAGTGCACGCACACATATGCACAAGTGTGTGCACACATGCACAAGCTCGGACACACCTGTGCACATGTATGAGAGTGCACACACAAGCATGCCCACAGACACACACACCAACATGCACACAGGTGCAGCCCTTCCCAAGGCAGCCAGGGAATTCTCAGAATGCCTCTCTCCCCTTCAGGAAGCCACATCTCCTTGACCTCAGCACGAGGCTCCCCACGTCTCGAGAGCCTGGACGCTGGTCTCTGTCCATCAGCAATGGTGCTTTTCACTCTGCAGGTGGCTGGGCCTGGCAGCCAGGAACAGGGACGCCAATACTGGGTGGAGCATGGCAGCTAAGGGCAGCTAGTGCTGATGGAACATTTCTTGAACGCACGTTGTGCTTCTCGATAGCAGGAAGCAGGCCTTCCTGACCTGGCCCTGTGGAGGGGGAGACACTCCCAACAGGAAGGGGGAGGACCCGGTGGGCAGGCAGCAGGCCCTCTAACCAGCCCTCCGGGTTTCCCTTCCAGCAAGCTCTACGATTTCTATCACTACTTCTACATGGTGACCAACATGCTCTTCTACATCAGCTCGGCAGTGACGCCTGTCCTGTACAACGCGGTGTCCTCCTCCTTCAGAAAACTCTTCCTGGAGGCCCTCGGCTCCCTATGTCGAGAGCACCACCCCGTGGAGTCATTCCCCCCGGGGACCCCAGAGCCACGCCCGAGTGGGTACAGCTTCCAGCTCTGGGGCTCCCCCAGGACCCCCAGCCTGGATGAAATTGAATAATGAGCAGAACAACCCTGACTGCCTAGCCCTCTAGTGCCCAGCAAGTTCAACACTAATAACTCAAGCTGCGTGATCAGGTGGACCTAAAGGGAACCCAGCTCTGTCTCTGACCAGCTGTGTACCTGCAGGCAAGTCACTTGCCCCTCAGCCTCAGTCTCCTCATCTGTATGAAGGAGATGAATAATACCCATCTCTTCATGCTGTCTGACGACTACATGCTTAGTGCCTAGAGCATAATAAAAAATATATTTTCACTGCCATTATTTTTGTTGTTACTGTTGTTACTACTATTTTTTCTTTTTTTTCTGCTCTCCTAGAAGTCCACCAGCTTTTACAGGTTGTGGGCTCAGATGTCCCATGAATTTCCACAAATGACAAATCAACAGTGCCCAGAGCTGACTGCATTGTTAGGTCACATGAGTCATAGTAAAATCCTCTAGTCTTTCCCAGTAAGGGAGCAGCTCTTCACCTTACCAGGGTGTTCTGTGCACTTTGGCGAGCCTGCGGTCACCAGCTGCCCCCTTCCCTCTGGCCTGCATGTCCACCTGCTCTGAAGGACAGCCCTGAAGATGCTCTCCAGCCAGCATGGAGTTCAGAAGAGCTGCACTTCCACTCTTCTTGCCCAGGCAGGCTCCCTCCAGTCCTCCATAGACCCCATCCCCTCCCCTGTCTGCACAGGCTTGACATGCCAGCCTTGCTCCTGAAGCCTTGTGAGGCCTGAGCCCATGGAGAAAGGGTGGTTTTCCTATGAGTGTCTAGAAGCTGTTGAAGCCACAGCCCTGTGAAGGGGCAGGAAGAGAACACTGGGGTGCAGAATAGAAAGACCCAGAAAAGGTTCTTTCTGATAAACTGTGTTAATGTTTCTCCGAACTGAGTCCAACTCCTGATCCACCATCACCCACCTGGTTCATGTCAGAACCAGCACCTGTGCACACACATCACGTGCACACAATCACACAGACACATCACATGCATCACGTGTGCACAATCACACAGACACACCACACACACACCACGTGTATTCAATCACACAGACACCACACACACATATGAGCACAAACAAACACACCATGTACACACACCCCACACACGTGTGCGCACAATCATATAGACACACCACACACACCACATGCACACAGTCACACAGACACACCACACACACACGCGTGCACAATCAGATACACCACACATACCATGTGTGTACAATCACACAGACACACCACATGCACCACATGTGCATAATCACAGACACACCACACACACACCATGTGTATGCAATCACAGAGACACACCACACACACACACGAGCACAATTAGACACACCACATACAATCACAGACACACCACACACACCACATGCACACAATCACACAAATACACCACACACACCATATGTGCACAATCACACAGACACACCACACATGCACCACACACCACGTGCACACACTTGCATGCACATGTATCACACCACATACTTGACACATACATACTGGACAAATCAACACACTACACACACACACCTGGACGGGCAACCTGTTGTTTGAAGTGAGAAGCTGGAATGGGCAAAGGAAGATAGGACGTGAGGTTGGAGGAGGAAGGCCCAGCCTGGGCACACGGCCCGGGGGTGCCCTACGGGGAGTGCTGCGTGACTGAGAGGTGACTGTCCCAGCCCCTGGCCCCAGAGGCTGTGCGGAAAGGCCAGAGGCAGTGACACACATCACGGGGAGCCTGCACAGAGCCAACCACCCTCCTTGTCGAGGAAGAAGGGCGTCCTGGTAGGAGTCGCCCAGCGTTGGTCTCAGGGACCTCCCATCAGGTGGCTCTGTAGTCAGGCATAAGGCCGCCCGGTGGATGGACAGGGACATGCTCCAGATAGGCATGTGGAGGGGGCAGCCCCTCTCTGCCCTGTGTGGCTAGGCTGTGGCACTGGCTGAGGACCCCTATTGTTGTTCAGTTGCTCAGTCATGTCTGACTCTTTATGACCCCATGAACTGCAGCATGCCAGGCTTCCCTGTCTTTCACCATCTCTTAGAGCTTGCTCAAACTCATGTCCACTGAGTTGGTGATGCCCCTGTTGTTTCTGGTCAGTCATTATGCTGTGTACGACTCTTTGAGATCGCATGGACTATAGCCCACCAGATTCCTCTGTCCATGGAGTTCTGGCAAGGATACTGGAGTGGGTTTCCTTCTCCAGGCAGGGATTGAACCTGCATCTCCTGCATTGGCAGGCAGGTTCTTTACCACTGAGTCATCTGGGAAGTCCAGTGATCTGATCCAAAAGGCCCATCTCTGGAGCTCTAGTAAAGAATCTTTGTCTTCAGCTTCTGATGGTCCCTGGCAATCCTTGGAATTCCTTAGCTTGTAGATGGACCACTCCAGTCTGTGTCCATGGGCCCATGGCATTCTTCCTGTTTCTCTTTCTCTTATAAGGACACCACTTACAAGTAGATTAGGAGTCTACTTGACTCCAATCTGATCTCATTTCAACTAACTACATCAGCAACAACTCTATTTCCAATTAAATTCACATACTGAAGGACTGAGGGTTCAGTTCAGTTCAGTCGCTCAGTCGTGTCCAACTCTTTGTGACCCCATGGACTGCAGCACGCCAGGCCTCCCTGTCCATCACCAACTCCTGGAGTTCACTCAGACTCATGTCCATTGAGTCAGTGATGCCATCCAACCATCTCATCCTCTGTCATCCCCTTCTCCTCCCGCCTTCAATCTTTCCCAGCATCAGGGTCTTTTCAAATGAGTCAGCTCTTCGCATCAGGTGGCCTAAGTATTCGAGTTTCAGCTTCAAAATCAGTCCTGATGAATATTCAGGACTGATTTTCTTTAGGATGGACTGGTTAGATCTCTTTGCAGTCCAAGGGACTCTCAAGAGTCTTCTCTAACACCAAAGTTCAAAAGCATCAATTCTTCCGCGCTCAGCTTTCTTTAGAGTCTGACTCTCACATCCATACATGACTACTGGAAAAACCATAGCCTTGACTAGATGGACCTTTGTTGGCAAAGTAATGTCTCTGCTTTTTAATATGCTGTCTAAATTGGTCATAACTTTTCTTCCAAGGAGTAAGCATCTTTTAATTTCATGGCTGCAATCACCATCTGCAGTGATTTTGGAGCTCAAAAAAATAAAGTCAGGCTCTGTTTCCACTGTTTCTCCATCTATTTGCCATGAAGCGATGGGACCAGATGCCATGGTCTTAGTTTTCTGAATGTTGAGCTTTAAGCCAACTTTTTCTCTCTCCTTAGGACTTCAATATATCATTTTGGGGAACACAATTCCACTCAGCACCACCTAAAGCCCACTCTTTCTGGCAGGGTGGATTGCCACCCAAGGAAAAACCTTGCATAGAGTAAAGATCCTAAGAGAGGAAAAACTGCTGCTCGCCAGAGTTCTAGAAGAAAAGGCACAAGGAAACTGGGCCAGTCTATTCGGCGAATGACAAGTGCAGTCACAGAATTTCTGTTTCTCCTCTAGACATGAAGGACTTGAAAACTCTGCACTGGCCTTTCCAACTGTTTCGCTAATTAAAATGCTAATTCCTTTTGAACTAGAAGTCCTCTTAAGCCAGTAGACTGAAAAAGAAACAGCAGCTGTGGACACTGGACTTGCCCTTGGTTCACGGTTTTCCCTGAAATGAAGGCAGTCTGTAGAACCTGAAGCCAGACCTGAGAGGTTTAGTGCAGACATCTTTATTGGAAGTGGTTTCTAAACCTTGATGCTGGGTGTTTCCTGGACTCTGGATAGTACTTATGTGCTGCCTGTGGTACATTCGTGAACCCAGAACCACCTTCAACAGGCAACCCAACACCTCTCCTCTCAGTGAGAAAATTCGCGATCAGTATTTCTCATTGCACAGTCTTAGAAGCCAACAGCACCTACTAATATATAGCGTTTGGTGGGAGTAAATGACTCAAAATAAGAAGCAGCTGTGATGTTAATGGAACTATCCTTACACTTGCAGGGATGCCTCCAGATTCATTTTGTCACTTGAGACCCATGTGATCTCAGATGAGTCACCTAGCCTTTCTGAGCCCTAGTTTCTTTTATGTAAAATGATACCAATGATCTACTTCCAGTGTTAATTGTGATGATTAAATGAAATAATGGACAATTAGTCATCTAGTCACCATACTATATGGTGAAAAAAGTTTGCTACTCACTGTTGCTGATTTCATAGCTAACATATGGAGCTGGTTGACTTGGCAAAGGAACCAAGGAGCAAACCCAAGTCTCCCAGTTTCAGATTCCATGCCCTCTGTATTGCCACATTCTGTGTTGAGAACACTGACATCCATATAAATGTTGCTCCTGGAGCACGATTTTTCCTCCTTTATTGCAAGAGTCTTAGATTGCTGAAAGCATTCAGGAAAAAAGAATTGGTGTTATTGGTGTGAACTTACTGTTGTTATCTGGTTTTGGGGTGACTGTTATCTGGCCTTGCAGAAAAGTACAGGATTCCGTATTTCCCAAGGTTCTGGGAGTTTTTTATTGTGTTTATATACACTTTCACAATGTATGCAACCATCACTACTATCTATCCTAGAACATTTTCTGGAATTTTTATTATACAAGAATTCTCTCCTCTTTGAAGGCTAATTACTGTAGACCACCTCTCATTTCTGTGGGCTTCTTTCTCTACTTCTGCAAGAGAGGTACTAGTCTCCCCTTATGATTACACAACTTACCCCTTCTCACATTTCTCAGAGTTCTTCATATTTCATAGTTGACATTTTTACAAAGTTTGGGGACAGTCTTATCACCCTGAGTAGAACCTGGGACTTTAACTTAAAACATCCCATTGCCTATTTAATTTTTAAAGATGAAGTCCTAGACTGATTAGCTTTCTTGACACAATCTGAGCCAAGAAAATTAATTTGATTATTGATAGTTTTAGATATGTTCTTTATTCCCCACGTTTTCTTGCTTTGTACCCCCTTCCTCTCCCCAGCCCACTCAACTCCTACACTGATTTGTCAGTGTTGATTCTCCTTTTGATATTTAAGGTGTTGGCCATCCAGTTTTTCCCTTTTAGCAGCTACTCTAAATGTTTTTTTAACACATGTTTAAATGTTCCTTTTTCACTAATTATGTTAATCACTTCTACCCCTAGTAAACCAAGAATTTGTGTTCAGTTTCACTCATTTTACCAATTCCTTTATCACTGACCACTCCCACCCCCAGCTCGCATACTGGGATCAGCTAAGATAGAAGAGATTCATTTGTTCACTCAATGGGCATTTCACGAGCATCCACTGTGTGCTGGGCATAATCAAGGCTCTGAGAACAGAGCAGTGAAACTATCTCATACAATTCCTACTTTCAAGGGGAAAGACCAAGAAAAAAAGCAAAGGCAACTAAACACACTGTGTTCTGGTACACTCAGTGAGGGATGACGACATTGAGGAGGTGGCTTTTGAGTATTAAGGGCCCAGAGGAAGTAAGGGAGGGGTCCAGGCAGATGTGAGGGGGAGGAGCACCCTGGGCAGAGGTGGGCACCAGCCGGGCAGTGGCCCCAGTGGCCCAGGAGGGCCGGGCAGCTGATAACGCAGTGAATGGAGGAAGAAGGAAAGGGTGAGCAGAGATTGGGGACATTCATTGTGCTGTCCTGTAGACTTTTTCAGCTTACCTCCCGGCTATCTGTTTCACTCTTGAGCTGGTCTATTTCATCTGCCCACTGAGGTTTTAACTTCTAAGATCTGTAATTGCTGGGGTTTTTGGTCCTGGATACAATACCGTCTTTCCCTCTGAATTTAATTACACTTGTTTTATGGGATTGTTTGCTGTACTAACTCATTATGGAGGTTATCACCTCCTCCCTTATAACATTTCCTTTATTTTTGTTATGAGTTTTACTTGTGAGTTCATTTTTGTACTAGGGAGCTCATGTCTGCTATTAACTGCCTCAAGTGACTGTGGGGACAAAACAATGCCACGGAGAGGGGGCTGCTGTGAGTTTGTCTTATTCACAAAGCCCTGGCCCCCTAGGACCCCTGCCTACCTGGGGGTCCACACTCTCTCAGCCTGAGCTTCAACCCATCAGCTGCAAGGAGATCAAACCAGTCAATCCCAAAGGAAATCAATCTTGAATATTCATTGAAGGAGCTGATGCTGAAGCTCCAATACTTTGGCCACCTGATGAGAAAAGCCATCTCATTGGAAAAGATCCTGATGCTGGGAAAGATTGAGGGCAGGAGGTAACACAGGATGAGAAGATTGGATGGCATCACTGACTCAATGGACACGAGTGTGAACAGACTCAGGGAGATGGTGAAGGACAGGGAAGTCTGGCATGCTGCAGTCCATGGGGTTGCAAAGAGTGGGACATGACTGAGCAGCTGAACAGTGAGCACATCTTAGTATACACTTACTTTCGTGATTTTATTCTTTTCTTTCCCAAACTACCCTTTCTGTCACACATTGAGATTTCAAGCAGGTAGTTCTCTAAGACAGTGCCGTTCCTTCCCACCAAAGAAACAATACATGCATTATGAATTTTATTTATAAGGCTGGAACAAATAAGAATGCTAGTTTTTTTTTCAACTTTAAATTAACAAATAAAATGAGAAGAGCCGTCTAGAAGTCGCCATTTATGAAAGACTCAAGAAGGTAGAACTCAAAAGGTAAGTTTTTATTCCAAAATAGGAATAATGACATATACAAAGTGATCGTTTTTTAGAAACATTGATCTAAATTTTTTATACTCATGGACTATTTTTTTTTCCTCAGGGAAGAAAAAGGTTGACATTAACTCTTTGGCATCATCTTTGAACATAATTCCTTCTCAGATTAGTATCCATTAGAGTGCTTATAAACGTCTAAGATGGATGGACAAGAGTGCATTCTGCTGATTCATTTCTGAGGACCTTTCAACTTTTCCTCTGGTTACGGGCCACTCCATAAACAGTGTGGTGGGCCGGGGAGACAGACCCTGGAGTCTGCTCTGCTTCTCTTCTTCCCCCAGAGTCTACAGGCATGTGATCTTGGGGAGATGCACTGTTTGCATCTCAGAACTGGCTCATCTTTCAAATGGGAAGAATGATTCCACAGCACAAGGCTGCTGGAAAGGATAAGCAAGATAGTAACTGTGAAAGCATCTGGCCCCGGGCCCGGCCTCTAGGGGCACCCTAACATGCTGGTTTAAAAAATATCCTGGCAGGCAGGGCCTTGCCTGTCCCCTTCCTCTCTGGACAGGGACCAAACATTCAGAAGAGAAGTCGAGCAATTCAAGGAGCTAAAAACTGAGCTTCAATAAATTAGAGTCAGAAGTCTAGTTCTTATCAACTACTTTCCCTATCGCTTTGGTTGTTTTCACTGTTTGTTTCAAGAAAGACATTTGGCTCTCTTTCCTTTGTAAGGCAAATTCTGTTTCTCAAGGTCAATCTCTGCAACCCTAATTTCCTTCCTGCAAGCCCTGTAGTTTTTTTAAAAAGTTTCTTTTCACTTTTGCCCTTTCTAAGAGGTAGGGTATTTACCCTATACTATTTTAATAGAATCGTATTTGCTCTGAAGTGAAACTATTTGTTTTACTTTATTAAATTTGATGCCTTTGGGCTAGTTTCTAAAAGAGTAATCTTACACAATTCGTAATTAAGTGAACCTATTTCATTTTTCCTTGTGTCCAGTGGTTAAAATGGTCTTTTGGACTATTGCTCTGGAGTAGGTTAGAGGGAAACTTACTTAGCCAACATCACATCCATCATCTGAAATGCTGGCATCTCTACAAGATAACTCAAGAGGGATCCTTCAGAACTAAGAGGAAAATCAAGTTTGTCCATGGAAGCACATGGATGATGTAACAGTAGGCAAAACTTTGTTCTTTATAAAATGGACTTTGATACAGGCCAGGGCTGTGGGGTCTGGCCCGGAACCTAGGAATCTGGGGTTGGAGTTCTTGCTCACCATCCACTCGTCCCTGTTGCTCTCAGTAAGTCTCCACGCATCTCTGGGACCTATCATTCCCTGGCCCCTACCGTGAAGGTGTGGCAACAAACACCTCTGGGTCCCGTCCGGTCCAGACGCCCGGGTTCCGATTCTTCTTTTAGCCTCAGCAGCCTAAGGTTGGGCAGGCTCCACCCTCAGATGTGCCGTCCGGTCAGGAAGAAGAGTGGCCGGTCCTCCTTGGCGTTGGCCGTCTGGAATTCATCTCGCAGCCGAAACTGCCACTCGTCTTCCAGCTCCAGGCGGACGACTGTCTGGCGGAGCGAGTTGCGGTCCTGACAGATCACACACAAGGTGGCACCTGTGTGGACAACGGCAGAGGTGTGTGTGAACGGAACAGGGGAGTTTCTGCGCAGGAAAGCTCCTGCCCGGCTGCTGTTTGCCAGAACAAAAGACGATGCTGCTTTTGGAAGGGAAGGGCCAGATGTCCAAGTGAGTGCCTGTTTCAGGGGGCTGCTTCGCCATCTTAGGCAGATGGTGAGCGTGTGACTTGGCAGGTCTGGCAGATGAGACAACACTGAACCAAGAAATGATGGCGAAGAAGCGAGCAGACAGGGAGAAGGAGGCAGACTCAGGATCACAAACCAGCATCCTCAGCTCCAGCCCTGGTGGGAGACACCCTGGCCCACAGCCTAACCCCGCTCTCTTCACGCATCGCAGTCGGCCACCCGCCCAGGCCCCATGCACCTCCTGCCTGGCAACGTGAATTCTCCCTCCTCTCGATGCCAAGCACACATCAATAATCAGGGGTGTTCATACCACCTATCCCCCTACCTCCAAGTCCTATCCTTCTATTAGACAAGATGTTTCCCAGGAGCACAGAATGTTGCGGAAACCTCTGACTATTTCCCCAAAGCTTGTGCAACCCCGGTGCTCACTCAACACCTTGCAGAGAGGAAGGTGGGTGTCACGGCCAACCAAGAAAAAGTGAAGATCAATTAGGGATCCCAGCTGGATTGGCAATAGTGTTTTTAAGCCATACTGAATGAACATTTCCCACTCTCAACCACTCCAACACGAAAACACCTATCGAGGGAGAAAGATTAGAAGAAAAGTGAAGATGCACGCAGCAGCCCAAGACAAAGAAGAACTTATCCACCAAGAAGAAAAAGTGTCTAGGTGGTCTGCATGCTTAGGCTAAGAGCCTGGCCTGAAAAGCAACTGAAAAGTTGAAAACACCTGCTGGTCACTGGGAAGAAAGGGGATGTGTCTTATCTCTGTGCAAACAGGTAGAGGGGAAGAGCCATCCTGGGATCCCACCTCAGCTTCCTGTGCCTCCCTGGAGAGCCGGGGAAGTCACAAGCCCTGAGTCTGTTTTACTGTTGTTTAGAGGCTCAGTCATGTCTGACTCTTTGTGACCCCGTGGACTGTAGCCCACCAAGGCTCCTCTGTTCATGGGATTCTCCAGGCAAGAATACTGAAGTGGGTTGTCATGCCCTCATCCTCCCAACTCAGGGATCAAACCCTTGTCTCCTGTACTGGCAGGCAGATTCTTTATCACTGAGCCACCAGGGAAGCCTGAGTCTCAGTTTACTCGCTGGCAAAAAGATGAGGACCAGGTTCACCTCCACAGAGGTGCCAGTGATGATAGCCATTCGTCAAGGTCCACCGTAAGAGCACGAGAAGTTACCTTTCAGAAACTGAAACTTTTTCAAAAAGCTAGCTCCCACGAAAGAGTCACAGAGGTACAGCAGGAGTCCACTGAAGACGAAGTCAGAGCAGCTGATGTTTAACGAGTGGGGCCTGGAGCTCACGTAACACACAGAGATCTGGGGGGAAAAAGGAATCCATGAGAAAAGTCATTTTCCATGAAACACCCACAGCATGTGCTAGAGCTTTGCATCTAACATGCACTAACTGCCAGGTCAAGCTCAGGCTTGGAGGACCAAACACACTATTCGATGTCATTTCAAATCTTATGTTCTAAACATCAACTCCGAGACTCACCCAGATATATCTATTCATTACCTCATCTGAGAATCAGAAATGTTCTGGCATTAGCAGTAAGTTTGATTCCTAACTTTCTTTATCAGGGTGTGTATGCTAAGTCACTTCAGTTTTGTCTGCCTCTTTTCGACCCATGGACTGTAGCCCGCCAGCTTCCTCTGTCCACGGGATTCTCCAGCCAAGAATACTGGAGGGGTTGCCATGCCCTTCTCCAGGGGATCTTCCTGGCCAGGGGATCAAACCTGCATCTCCTGTGCCTGCATTGGCAGGAGGGTTCTTTACCACTGAGCCACCAGGGAAGCCTCTTGATATGGGGGCACACCATTCCAATTCTTTCAGCCTTTATTGTATTGACTGTAAAGCGGGGGCCAGGCCAGAGTCAACGCAGTTGGGGGCTATAATTCCAAGTTCTGGGTTCTGGATCCCGTGTTGAGGGACTTCTCTGATTGATGGACTCGACAGCGCCCCCCTCGGATGGTTACCTGAGACCCCAGGTTCAGGTAGCAGTCCACGGACAGCACGGGGTGGCCGAGATTCTTGAGGGACAGCGGGAAGAAGCGGTGGCTGTGGTGCTGGAGGAATTTCTCCAGGAGGAGCTGCGCAGGGGCTGCGAGGAACGTGTGCTTGCTGTCGGGCGCAGATGTACTGGGCAGGCACGACGGCCATGGGGCTGTCTGACACCTGCGTGGGGACGGGCGGGCGTCAGCCACTCCCGGGGACCAGGAGTGGGCCTTCCCGTCGTGGATGGCTGTGTGCAGCCATGATGTGAGAACACATACATCCACAGTGAAGCTCTCTATTAAGGAAAATTTGGCTTAACTAAAGTGGGACTTGTGAAAACTGACCAGAGGATCAGTGACTGTAGACAATGACCACTCCGTGCAGAGACCTGGCTGTCTTGTCTAGAAAAAAATAAGAGAACCCAAGGACCCCATGTTCCCCTAGATCCCGAGATGTCAGTCTCTGGGAAGGGCCAGCCTTCCCCTGACCTCTGGATCCCCTCTGTCTCCTGTCCAGTCCCACTGGTCTTCCTCTCAATAGCCCGGCCCTCTGAGCCCACAGTCTCTTACTCCATCGCCAACGTATTTCCCAGGCTGGAGCCAGATAGACTGTGCACATACATAAGACTACTCAAGTCCTCTGATGGACACCTTTCAATGGGTTCTCCCTACTTCTTCAGCTCATCTCTGCCACTCTCCTCCATGATCAAAGGGACCTTCAAAGCAGGGGTGTGCCAGCGCCCTATGGGTTCCTGGAGGATACAGATCACCGAGGACACGTCTCCCCCACCTGGAGACTGTCTCCAGGGCAGATGGCACACCCATCAAGCTAACCTGTCAGTCCCATTCAGACAGTATTTAGCAGGTGCTGTCCCAGGGACCCTAAAAGAGCACAGTACTACATCTGACCCGCAAGGGGCTCTGTCCAGCAGAAAAGCCAGACAAGTGAGCAGTAAAGACACTGATGGAGACGTGCTTAAGAAATCACGTGGAGCAATAGCATGGGGTGGGCGTGGGAGGTGAGGGCAAGGGCACATTGGAAAGCTGGTGGTGCACACGTGGCAGGGAGACACACACTCACAGAACCGGAGATGAGAAGGGAAACTCGATGGAGTCTTTCCCCTTTCAGGGCTCTCAACAGGCAACCTTCATAGCACTTCCCAGCCGTCAAGCCCACCCCGCTGACTCCGAGGTGCCCGGTGGCCTCCCCATCAGCTTTCCCACCACAGGCAGCAGCTCTCTCCGGGCACACAGCCGCACCCACCTTGGACGTGATGTGGAAGGACCTGTGCCCGCCCACTGCGATCTGCTTCTTCATCACGCTGAAGCGGTTGAAGCGGCAGAGGAGGAGGCCGGCACTGTGCACCCGCAGATTGAAGTCCACGTCGTCACACGTGAACCTGGCGGGAACCAGAGCAGGGGGCGGGTCGGCCTCAAGTTAGCTCGCGGCCACACCCCCACCAGACACCCTGTATCTGGGAAGACAAGCAAGCTCATTCCTGCCCCAAAGACCTTCCCCTGGGAGGCACAGGAGGCAAACCAAGAAGGAGACAAGCTGTGATGCCCCTGCACCAGGAAGGCAAGGTGTACTCAGGCTTTTACTACAGAAGCCCTGTCACGTGTGGACTGTGCACGCCACGCCAGGCACCGTGGAGGGGGACTTACCAGACGCCACTTCATCTATCTGTTAAAAAGAAGACAACTGACCTCCCAGAGTAAATTTATTGCTTCCCTGGTGGCTCAGACGGTAAAGCGTCTGCCTGCAATGCAGGAGACTGGGATTCGATCCCTGGGTTGGGAAGATCCCCTGGAGAAGGAAATGGCAACCCATTCCAGTACTCTTGCCTAGAAAATCCCATGGACAGAGGAGCCTAGTAGGCTACAGTCCATGAGGTCACAAAGAGTCAGACACGACTGAGCTTGGTACCCCATGCCAGATACCGTGAAGGGGACTTAACAAATGCCACTTCATCTATGTGTTAAAAAGAAGACAACTGACCTCCCAGAGTAAATATATGAGCCACTGTTACAGCTGAGGAAATCAAGACTCAGAGATGGCGAGTCATCTGCTTAAATTTCAAAGCTGACAAATGGCAGAACCCACATTCCTAGCAGGTCACTCTGCTCCAAAACAGACACTCCTCTGCGGGCACTCTCAGGGATGTGCCCAGTCCCTAGCAGGTAGAAGGCTCGCTAACATTAGCAACTGGATTCTTCTTGAGACATGAGCACTTCTGCAGCTAGACCAGAGAGACAGACACAAGGAAATTATCATTTCCTTCAGCACTCAAGTTCCTAGAAAGTAATGTGTTCACAGAAGGAGCCAGAAAAGCAAGAGAAACACCACTTAGAAGAACAGAAGTCATTAAATAAGGTACTGTGTGAACTGGTGAAGGAAGCTGAATGGTTTTATGCAAATCTCCCCTAAAATTATGCAACAAAAATACTAAAAATAAAGAAAAATCCATGAGGACTAAAAGCAAGAGGCCAGGCCAGTGTCATGGGTGGGAAGGCCCTGCAGGGCAAGGAAGGAGCAAGGGTCCTCCAGGAGTAAGGCTGCCCCTTGCAGAGGGCCCTGGGACCGTGGGCTGAGCTGATGGACGTGGTTGGACAAAGGGCCCTGGGACCGTGGGCTGAGCTGATGGACGTGGTTGGGCAAAGGGCCTTGACAGTGGGCTGAGCTGATGGACGTGGTTGGGCAAAGGGCCCTGGTACCATGGGCTGAGCTGATGGACGTGGTTGGGCAAAGGGCCCTGGGACTATGGGCTGAGCTGATGGCCGTGGTCAGGCGGGGCTCACCGGTTCTGGTTGTACTGCACGTTCTGGGTCAAGTCCACGTTCAAGACGATGAAGTCGTGCACGTGGCAGCGGGAGAAGGGCTCGCGCACCTCGCGGCTCCCGGTCTTGCTGGACCACTTCCGCATGCCGATCAGGGCGTAGTGGGTGATGTTGGGGGATGCCTCGATGTGCTGCATGATGTGCTTCAAGGATACGTTTCTCTCTGACCAGGAAAATTCTCTGCTTGAAGGAGGGAGACGGACATCCTCAGGTCAGCATGCAGACTGGGCCGGCCAGGCCGCTGCTTTCCCCTGAACATGCCTGGTGGGCTGCTGTGCCCAGAACCCATCATAGCCACCAGGCACTTTGAATTCATTATCACTGATCCTTGCAGCAATCCTGTGACATAGAACCATCATCCCCATTTCATAGATGAAGAAAAGGAGGCTCTAGCTGACTTGCCCAGTGTCACTCAACAGAGCTCGGCTGGAAGGGTCTTGTCTGTCTCCAGAGCCCACATTCTCTGTGCCATGCCACAGCACCTAGCGTTTCTGGTGGCAATTCCAGTGAGGTCAGAGAGAGGGAAGGAGGCCGTGTGTAAGCATCTCCCACCCCACCCTAATGGCGACTGAGGTCTGGGAAGACAGTGAGGGCCACCTGACGACCAGGGAGGGCAGCTGAAGGGGAGTAACCCCAGGGCTGGTAGCCCAGGCAGCAAGAATTCTGTGTGTGAGAGACCCAGTAAGTGGCTCAACTTCTCTGCATCTCAGCTTCCTTTTCCCCAGCCGAAGGGCTTCTTCTAAGTTCCCTAAGGCCTCAGCCAGCTCTGACGCACCAGGACTTGAACATTCTGCTTTGGATTGAAATTCAGAAAAGCAGAGGGAAAAAGCTTAGTTCTCTTCCTCATCGCTATGCTCAGCCAAGCTCTTGCCCTCGGAGGGGTGGCGGTGAGAACGCTGAAACCATGGCGGCTTGCTGGTGTTATGTCTGTGAGCTCTATCAGATCGAACACATTTTTTTCTAGAACAGGGGTGAGGATGGAAGTTGTTACACTAGGACCTAGGACTCACTAACACAAAAGAGAAGAACTAACCTCACATTGTCTCTCAAAAAAAAAAAAAAAAGCCAAGCATTCAAGTTGTTTCTCAAATAAGCCAAGATAAAGGCTAAGTTGAAATACTTGTGCCAAAAAACCACACAGAGGTATCTTCCCAATGATGCTCAAATGCAGCTCTATGTACTGAGCCTTTTCTACCTCGTGCCGCTCCATCACCCCCCTCCAGGAACACAATTCACGGTTTATCTAATCCTCGTAACAAACCTCTAGGACAAGAGCAAGTGCCCCTTTGAAAGGTGTCCCAGAAAGAGTTGTTTCCCGAATGTCACAGCAAATAAAAATACAGCTTCATGTCAGGAGGAGGCTGGGGGTGGGAAGAAGGTTCTACAAGGTGTGGGGGAGGGCGCATCAGTGATGGTTGGTGATGGTCAGTTTCCTCATCAGGGAGTTTGTTAAGTGGGTGTGTTCTGTTTGTGAAAATACCTGGATATGTATGACACTTTTTTTAAAAATATTTTATACTGAGTCTATGTTGCATTATTTTCTGTCTCTACTGTCCTCAGTAAAATGTTGTCAATTAAAAACTCAAAAGCTTGGCGAGTGAGCCCACCCCAGATAGGATTCTGTCCACCGCATACCACATCTTCTAACAGGAGGCGCCTTCTGGGGTCCTCCAAGGATGGACAAGAATCCCCCACTGGGCCCCCCGTCGGGAAATGGGCTCTCACCTGCTTCTCTCCCCCACCACTGTCGACGTCCACCACGTTCCACATCACGCAGGAATCATCAGAAATCACAATGAAAGGCCAGATGTCCTGGGGCTTGATTCCCAGCTCTTCCTGACGGTTCCGCTCCAGCTCCAGGTTGTGGTAAGACAGCTCCTTGATCAGGAAGTGGGCGGCGCCTGAAATGAGCACATGACCCCAACTTGGGTCAGTCCAAGTGCCCACCCCCACCCAGGACAAAGCCCCGCTAAGAACGAGAATTTGATGAAAGCCCACCCAGGCCCCAGCCCTACCTGCTCTTATCTGCAGTCCTTATCCACTCACTATAGGCTGTTGACTCGGGAGAGGAAATTCAAGGGCAGAAAACACTCCCCTCCCATTTGTGCACACATGTGTCTATTTATCTTTGCTTTTTAACAGCTGAGACCATGAAAAAGCAATAATCGAGCACTGAAGAAAAAAAAGAATTGTCAACAAATCAAAATAGCTTTAAAAACCAGAAAGCTGAAACAGAAAGGTCTTTCGATTCTATGCGGACAAAAACCGTCTCTCACCATCTGCCTCTACAAGGATGAGGTCAATAGTGGCCACTGCAGACCTCCAACACACCCCTGCAAGCAGCTGAGGGTGAAGAATGAGTCACTCTGGGCTCTAGGACAAACCAGCAGAACAGGCCTTCAGATCGTGAGATATTTTTCAGGAGAAGATTTTATAAGCCCAGTTTTGTGCACTGTCTCCTGTGTAAAAAAGCACTAAAATCCTTCATGGAGACACCTGCTGTCCATGACCAGCACCATCCTTCTGGTGACCAGCAGCATCCCTCCACTGATGTGTGTCCCTCATGGCAGTTAACCCCCTTCACCAAAATCACATATACACCGGCCTCTCCCCTCATCTCCTGAGAGCAGCTCCTCGGAGCTATCTGAGAGGCTGTCTCCCAGGCTCTGGTCCTCATTTTGCCCCCAGTAAAACTTTACTCACAACTCTCTCATTGTGCTTTTTCTTTCAGTCAACACCTAGAAGACTCTCTCAAGTATCCATTTACAGAAATTTTACTGAGTAGGGTGTGTTTTAAAGCGTCTATCACCAAAGAATTCAAGTGACAGGTTATCCCAGAAAACCTGCAGTTAGTGAAATTAGGATATAACACTGTGGAAAATTCTTCAAGAGATGGGAATACCAGACCACCCGACCTGTTCTTGAGAAACCTGTATGCAGGTCAGGAAGCAACAGTTAGAACTGGACATGGAACAACAGACTGGTTCCAAATAGGAAAGGAGTACGTCAAGACTGCATATTGTCACCCTGCTTATTTAACTTATATGCAGAGTACATCATGAGAAACACTGGACTGGAAGAAACACAAGCTGGAATCAAGACTGCTGGGAGAAATATCAATCACCTCTGATATGCAGATGACACCACCCTTATGGCAGAAAGTGAAGAAGGACTAAAGAGTCTCTTGATGAAAGTCAAAGAGGAGAGTGAAAAAGTTGGCTTAAAGCTCAACATTCAAGAAACTAAGATCATGTCATCTGGTCCCATCACTTCATGGCAAATAGATGGGGAAACAGTGGAAACAGTGACAGACTTTATTTTGGGGGCTCCATAATCACTGCAGATGGTGACCACAGCCATGAAATTAAAATATGCTTACTCCTAGAAAGGAAAGTTATGACCAACCTAGACAGTATATTAAAAAGCAGAGACATTACTTTGCCAACAAAGGTCCATCTATTCAAAGCTAAGGTTTTTCCAGTAGTCATGTATAGATGTGAAAGTTGGACTATAAAGAAAGCTGTGTGCTGAAGAATTGATGCTTTTGAACCGTGGTGTTGGAAAAGACTCTTGAGAGTCCCTTGGACTGCAAGGAGACCCAACCAGTCCATCCTAAAGGAGATCAGTCCTGAATATTCATTGGAAGGACTGATTTTGAAGCTGAAACTCCAATACTTTGGCCACCTGATGCAAAGAGCTGAGTCATTTGAAAAGACCCTGATGCTGGGAAAGATTGAAGGCAGGAGGAGAAGGGGACAACAGAGGATAAGATGGTTGGATGGCATCACCAACTCAATGGACACAAGTTTGAGTAGACTCCGGGAGTTGGTGATGGACAGGGAGGCCTGGCGTGCTGCAGTCCGTATGGTCGCAAAGAATCAAGATACAAATGAGCGACTGAACTGAACTGAACTGAACTGATTAAGAACATTCAGGGGCTTCCCCAGTGGCTCAGTGGTAAAGAATCCACCTGCAATGCAGGAGATGTAGGAGATTCAGGTTCACCCCTTGGGTCAGGAAGATCCTCTGGAGGAAGGCGTGGCGACCCACTCCAGTATGCATGCCTGGAAAATCCCATGGACAGAGGAACCTGAGGGCTACAGTCCACGGGGTCACAAAGAGTGGAACACGACTGAAGCCACTGAGCATGCCCACACACGGAACATTCAGAAGAGCACACACACACGGTTTAGGTGGTTTTGGTGCAGTGGTGGGACAGCAGTGATCACAGAATGAATGTAATTAATATGCACACACCTGTTGGAGGGGCCTAAGGGGAAATGGGTGCTCAGTCTAGAAAAACATTCCTCAGTGGATTTCCTATGAAGTCAACATGTCTTAGATTTAACTTTGCAACAAATTTGGGGAAAAAAAAAAGAGGCCTACCAACTCCAGCGCTGTTGAAGATGCTGGGAAGGACCAGCATGATATGGTTGGGCCAGTATTTCTTGTAAATCGCCATCTCATACTCCTTGACAACCAGCACGTGCAGGTGGCTGGCACCGTCCATCGCGTGGTACAGATTAAAGAGTCCGTGCTCATGACGGCCAGTTGTGGGAGTGAATGTCGGGCTCTTTATGTATTCGTGACTCTGGAGAGCATGGGCACAGAGATGTCAAGCATTTGTCAGCCTGGCTACGAGGACTGCCCTCCCTCCAAGATGTGACTCTGCAGCCTCCTCCATCAGAAGATGGTGCCTTCTGCATGCCTTGCATCTGGCTGAGCCTTGGGACTTGCTTTTACGGATGAAATGCAGTACAGATGGTGGCGTGCCAGTTCCGAGCCTGGCCTCCGGAGGCACTCTGTCCTCTCTCAGAACCCCCCACCCGAGGGAGAAGCCCAGGCTAGTCTGCTGGACAAGGAGAGGCCACAGGAGCAGACATGGGCATCCCACTGAGGCCACCAGAGTCCAGTCCCACCGCCAACCTGGTAACTCACTTCAAACACAAGGGATGGCAACCAGGATAAGCACCCAGCAGAACTGAGCCCAAACCGCTGGTGCACAGAATACAAAGCAAAATAAATGCTTGTTTGAGGATGGTGTGTAAGGTGAGCAAAACTCATGGGCTTATATCAGCGACCCAAATCCATGACCCTCTCCTATTGGCGCCTAATACACATTGAGTGCACGATATTCCTGTGTGACTTAAATCCCTCCACTTCTGAGCCATACAGCCTAGCTTCTTATTCACTCAGGTTGCGAATCTTCTATATAAACAACTGTGTTTTATTTCACTCTTTTCTCAACAACCAAGCTAGGTCTTCTATTCCTTCTTGATTTCTCAAAGCACTTGCCACAGAGCTGTGCACTGAGCTGGTGCTCCCAACCAGTTCTGATGGAACTATCTAGAAAACGGAGTAGAGCAGCTAATAAAGCCTCCGTCACCTTCTAATAAAGGACCACACCACCACTTCACAGAGGCTTTCATTGCTTGATAACAGCCCCTGGGTCTGCAAGGCTGAGCCCCAGGGCCACAGGGCCAGTACCTTGTCTGTGACGAGGGGCAGTCGCATGCTCTCCAGCTGGCCTCCCGGGTTGGCTGAAGACAAAGTGGTGCTCCTTGGACTTGGGGATGATGAAGTGGAGCTGGATTTCCTCTCCTAGCATGGAGTAAGAGAAGGCAAAGGCGTGCAGGGTGGACTCATAGAGCTGGGGTGCGAGGGGGAAAGGACAGAGCTTGTCATCAGAGTCTGGCCTGACCTCCCTGAAGAACCCAGGCCTGCTACACCATGACCACACAGAGGCTACGGCCACTGCTGCCCCAGCAGATGCCAGTTCATAGCATGGACACCCAGGTCTCGCGAGTGTGTACCCGGAGCCACGCCTGATTGGTCAGAGGCTCCCATCCTGGTGCTGACCCCTCAGTACCCAGGGGATGCCTCTGTAGCCACCCAGCCCTTCTGGACTCTGGATTGGACCCAGAGGCATGCTGGGGCACCAAAGCCTTCATGCTCCAGGTTACATTTTCATTTCAACAAAGGTTATTTCACATTTTTAATTTCAACAAAGATTATTTTCCCATCACAGCTAATCTGTGTAACAGCAGAAGACAATAACTGTGTAAACGTGTGCGTGTCCGTCTCAGGCACCACATCCAGACTCAGGAACCAATGAATAATCCTAGGTCCTCACTCCCATGGTGGACATCCAGAGGTCTTGGGCTCACTCCTGTCCTTAAGTCTAGCCTCACCTCCAGCCACTTTGTCTAAAGAGTCCTCCTGTTACCCAGTTACCACTGCTCCTGGTGCAATCACCCAGCCCGGCTAAGCCCAGACCAGAGGCATGCCTGCTCCAGGCCTCGGCTCTGGCGTTCACAGCACGGCCTTACCGACCCCCTCTCCCTGCAGCTGCCTCTGCTCATGCACAGCTAGTCTGTCCCGTACCCTCTGGGGGAGCCACGGGGGCCAGGGCAGGGCTGACACAGGCCAGGACGTGCTGGCTGTGACGTCTGACGGATCGTGGCAGAGCCAAGATGAGGGAGAAACAGAATCTGACCAGGGGAGGGAGCAAAGGAGGGTCATAATGGAGGAATTTCCTAAGACAGCCTCCCAGGGAGCCTTGAGCAACGAGGAGAAAGAACTAAACAGCAGAAGCAGGGACCTGTCAGCAGGGAGTCAGCGTGTGCCCGTGTCCTCAGGGGACCTGGTTTTCACACCCCTGCAAGTGTGGCCCCAGACCCGACCCGCCTACATAGAGGCTGGCCCGGGGCTGGAGCTCAGACTTGCCCTCCTCCTCCTTCTCCTCCAGGCTCCGTCCACTCGTTCACTGCAGACCCTGAAGCGACCAGGCACTGAACCCTTCAAGTCTCTGCATTCTTTACATTTCAAGATCAAGAAAATGTTTTCACTTATATTTTTCTCTGCCTTGAAAGAAAAACTTCATCTCCAAGGGAAGAAATATTAGGAAGGTTTATCTGCAGCAAGTAGAATTTCTGATCATTTTTAATCCTTTGAAAAACCACTCATATGTATTTTTTGTCTAGAGTACAATTACATCATTTGAAAAAAATCTGCTTAGAGGAGACAGGTGCTAGCTACGTCAGCAGCAGCTAAGCTCAAGGCCAGGCAGATTTGGGAAAATTAAAGCTGCCATCTGCTGTTTCCCTCTGCAAAGGGGACAGACAGAGGAAGCTGGAGCCCTTGTCACCTTCAGGCCTTTCTGGTAAGAGCTGTCCTATATCTCTGGGTGCTGCACAGCTCTCTGTCTCCCATCAGCTCCAGCTGCCCCTGACTCCCCTTTCCTTGCTTGCATCTGAAATGAAAAGAAATTCTAAGTGTAAAATCCTACCCTCTATCTGTTTCTAGAGAACCAGGCCACAGGCCCCCACAAACCTCCACAAGGCTGTGCTTAGTCGCTCAGTTGTGTCCAACTCTTTGCGACCCCATGGACTGCAGTCCACCAGGCTCCTCTGTCCATGGGGATTCTCCAGGCAAGAATACTGGAGTGGGTTGCCATGCCCTCCTCCAGGGGATCTTCTCGACCCAGAGATCGAACCCAGGTCTCCCATACTGCAGGCAGATTCTTTTACTGTCTGAGCCACTAGGGAAGCCCAAGAATACTGGAGTGGGTAGCCTTTCCCTTCTCCAGGGGATCTTCCTGACCCAGGAATCGAACTGGGGTCTCCTGAATTGCAGGCAGATTCTTTACCAGCTGAACTATCAGGGAAGCCCTTCCATGGACTAGTAAGAGACTACTCAAAACTGATGGATGTGAATTAACTCAACTTATTCTGCCAATAATTTAGCAATATATACGTTTACCAAATTGTTATGTTGTCTACATTAAACTTACACAATGTTATCTGTAAATTATATCTCAAAAAACTGGAAAAATTGTTCATTTTCTTATCAAGTGTTCATTGACTGAAAAAAATCAATTTAAAAAATAGAAAAATAAAAAAATAGGAAGGAAGTACCCCCTCCCAAGGTAGCCTTGCCCTCATGGGGCCTCAGCTAAGAGTTCTCACTGCAAAGGCCTCATTCCTCTCCACAGCAGGGATGACTTTGTGCCCTGTCTGTGGCCACCCACCCAGCCTCCTGTCCTGGGACCAGCCTTCACTCTAAGCTCCATCAACACCCACTAAAGTCACCTCTGACTCCCCTGACACCCCTCGTCTCCCTGCTATTGCACCTGCCATTCGCTCCTTCCCCCGGCTTCTGTCCACCTTGGCTCCTTGGCAAACTCCTACTGATCCTTCAGAACCTTCTCCCCTGCTCCCTTCCCAGTATCATATCTTCATTTATTAAATGGGGATAATGCTATAGCCTTGTGGGGTTTTAATGAGAATTAAAGAAGAAACTCAATAGCACGGTTTCCTAACCAAGTGCCCCTTGAATATAAACTGCTTCAGCCAGAGCCCTGGGAGTAGTCTTATCCATCTACCCAGTGTCCAGGGCAAATATAATTTTCTATCACATTAAAAATTGGGAAGTACTGGTATATAAAAAGTGCCTAGTACACAGCCCGGTATATAGTAGATGCTCAGTAAATGCAAATTTCTCTCTTAAACCTCATAATGTCTACACATCAATCATATTGCTTTCCTGCCAGCTTTAGCCTGCTCCGAAGTTTTGTTTATGCACACCTGTCCATCCCCAGACTGTGAGCCTCAAGTCTGGGGTTTTCTTCACCTCTGAGTCTGTGTCCAGTACATAACAAGCACTCAGGAAGTGTCTGCTGCACTGAACTAACTAGAAATTGCTAAGATGTAAAGAAAAGTAAGACACTGCTAGCCAGTTAACTCTGCCACTAATACACGTGTCACCCCAGGGGAATCATTGTTCGGTAGCGTCAATAATAATTTCAGAGATGCTTGAAGGGAATGGAGGATTCAGGATGAAAGGGCTTCTTGCAGAACTTTCCACCTCCTGACTCCGGGATGCAAACACAGCAAGAAGAAGGAAACCGAGGTGCTAGTGGAGGTGAAGCTCGTAGCCGAGCGCCGTGGCAGTGCCCACTGGAGTCCACCTGAGGGGCTGCCGGGCTCCGTCCTACCTGGCAGCGGGGGTGGAAGCCCATGTACTGGTGGCACTGCTCGCAGTGATGGTACGTGTTGTGTGCTGCGAACTTGGACAGCCTCATCCTCGCCGTCTGGCGTCGCACATACAGGTCCTCCGGCTTCCGGTGCGTCCCTCTGTCTGCACGAAATCCCAGCGTTAAAAGAGTGCAGGAGGCCCAACCCATACTCTCCCCTCCCGCTTGTTGGCAACGAAACACTGTAACAGGGCTTCCTGGAATCGCCTCTCACCTGTCTGCCCCAAGCTGACTCCACTGGCCAGAAGGGACAGAGTCTCAGTGGGATAAACTAGACACTACAGTCACATGGCATCTCACTCATCCTGCTGCGGATGTTTTATAAACCTATTCAGGGATTCGCTCCATGACAATGTAAATTGATCACTGACTTAGCATGCAAATGCTGCAAAGCACACGATCACCTCTAGGATTTCAAACGACTCGGGAAAATTAAGATTTTAACACTCAGCCTCCATTCGAGAAGGTCTATGTGAAGTGTGAAGGAGGCTCCAGTGAACAGCCTCTGCTCTGTGCTCAATGAAGATAAAATGATGGAATCGACAAGGAGACCGGTATCTTCCTCTCACACTGCATTCACTGAACTTTCCCAGTCAGTGCTTATAATCTCACTGGCCACTCACATCCGATGTTTGTCACCAGTGACCCTGAAACCCAGCAGGGTCATAATACTGTGAAAATTAGTGGTCCCCGCAGAAGGAGCGAAAAAACAAGAGACCGAGGGCAGGATGGGAAATAGACGCATTTTGTTGTAACAATCCAAATTGATAGAAAAACATATATCTTTTTCTTCAATTAACAAGAATCTTCAGAGTATTCCAATCATGAAAAGCCATCAACAGCATCCTCACATTTTTCCGCACTAATGGAGCAGTGAGTCTTCCCTCGGAGAGGTGATGACCTCACTGCTCTAACAGGCATCGCCAGTTCACTCATCACCATCAGATGTGTTCATCACTAGCAAGATTTAGCTCATCCCTTTAAGAGGCTATTCCCACATACTCTGGAAGAAGGTGGAAGCGAGAGTTTGACAAATCTGACCTTCGCTCTTTATGCTCTGATGGTGTGAGCAGATCAGACTGGCGTCCTCATACTTCGGGTCGTGAATAATATAGTCAAAAGGCAACTTCTTGAACAGCTCTAGGTCCGGCCAGGGTCACTGAGCTGGAGGTAATGCCAATCCGAATCTTCTCTGAGGTCTACGGGATAGGGAGAAACACAGATATGTGACAAAACGGGATGTGAGAAAGACTTATTTCAAATGTGCACAAGGTGATGGTTGGAGTGGAACTGATACTGAGTCTACAAGTTACCACGGGATCTCAAACGCCCAGGTACACGTTCCATTTTCAGGATTCTTCTAATTCAGCAAGAGCATGCATTCAGATCTCTCTCTATGCAGAGGAAGAACCTCATGCTGGGTTTCCCATGGGATAGGCTTGCTCTTCTGACCTCCACTAACTTCCACTCCTCCCAATACACAGAACCCTGTGCTTTTCCCTGGCCCTGGCCCTCAAATATACCACACTGGTTGCCAGCACCAGCAGAAACTGATGCAGCTCTCTCTCGTGCTCTCATATCTAAATGCTACCCAGCCAGTAAGGCCCAACTCCTATCACTGTACCTCTAGGAAAACACTGATAAATGCTCGGATCCACCAGCTTCCCCTTTCTGAATGCCAACACGACTCCTGGCTCAACCCATGTCTTCACGTTTGCCACGTATCATTGTACATTATAATCAGTGTAGTTTACAGTGCTCATTAAATGCTTTTTGGCAAAAAGGTAAAAATTCTAGTTGGTCCGACCCCAAATTATGGAATACATTCATTTTATGTATATGACATTTATACAAATGATACTGAAAGTGCTGCACTCAATATGCCAGCAGATGTGGAAAACTCAGCAGTGGCCACAGGATGGGGAAAGGTCAGTTTTCATTCCAATCCCAAAGAAACGCAATGCCAAAGAATGTTCAAACTACCACACAATTGCACTTATCTCACACACTAGTAAAGTAATGCTCAAGATTCTTCAAGCCAGGCTTCAGCAATACGTGAACTGTGAACTTCCAGGTGTTCAAGTTGGTTTTAGAAAAGGCAGAGGAACCAGAGATCAAATTGCCAACATCTGCTGGATCATGGAAAAAGCAAGAGAGTTCCAAAAAAAACATCTATTTCTGCTTTATTGACTATGTCAAAGCCTTTGACTGTGTGGATCACAATAAACTGTGGAAAATTCTGAAAGAGATTGGAGTACCACCTGACCTGCCTGTTGAGAAACCTGTATGCAGATCAGGAAGCAACAGTTAGATCTGGGCATGGAACAACAGGCTGGTTCCAAACAGGAAAAGGAGTACGTTAAGGCTGTATATTGTCACTCTGTTTAACTTCTATGCAGAGTACATCATGAGAAATGCTGGACTGGAAGAAACACAAGCTGGAATCAAGATTGCCGGGAGAAATATCAATCACCTCAGATATGCAGATGACACCACGCTTATGGCAGAAAGTGAAGAAGAACTAAAGAGCCTCTTGATGAAAGTGAAAGAGGAGAGTGAAAAAGTTGGCTTAAAGCTCAACACTCAGAAAACTAAGACCATGGCATTCAGTCCTGTCACTTCATGGCAAATAGATGGGGAAACAGTGGAAATAGTGGCTGACTTTATTTTGGGGGGCTTGAAAATCACTGCAGATGGTGACTGCAGCCATGAAATTAAAAGACACTTACTCCTTGGAAAGAAAATTATGATTGACCTAGACAGCAAATTAAAAAGCACAGACATTACTTTGTCAACAAAGGTCCATCTAGCCAAGGCTATGGTTTTTCCAGTAGTCATGTATGGATGGGACAGTTGGACTATAAAGAAAGCCGAGCGCCGAGGAATTGATGCTTTTGAACTGTGCTGTTGGAGAAGACTCTTGAGAGTCCCTTGGACTGAAAGGAGATCCAACCAGCCTGTCCTAAAGGAGAGGGGTCCTGGTCTTCATTGGAAGGACTGATGTTGAACTTGAAACTCCTATACTTTGGCCCCCTGATGTGAAGAGCTGACTCATTTGAAAAGACCCTGATGCTAGGAAAGATTGGGTGCAGGAGGAGAAGAGGATGACAGAGGATGGGATGGTTGGATGGCATCACTGACTCAATGGACATCAGTTTGGGTAAACTCCAGGAGTTGGTGATGGACAGGGAGGCCTGGCGTGCTGCAGTTCATGGAGTCGCGAAGAGTCGGACACAACCAAGCAACTAAACTGAACTGATATGTAACACTATGTCCATATAGCTATATGTGTCCATATATATATATATATGTAAGTGAAGTCACTCAGTCATGTCCGACTCTTTGTGACTCCATGGACTGTAGCCTACCATGCTTCTCCGTCCATGGGATTCTCCAGGCAAGAAAACTGGAGTGGGTTGCCATTTCCTTCTCCAGGAGATCTTCCCAACCCAGGGATCGAACCTGAGTCTCCCACATTGCAGGCAGATGCTTTACCATCTGAGCCACCAGGGAAGCTCATATATATATATCCTAAATGTCCATATGAGAAAAAAATGAAAAGGAAGAGGAATGCTTATTATGTATTTAATAGATGCTCAGTGCTTCATATGTGTAACATCATTTAATCTTCACAACATCCTGTAAAAGGGAAATTATGCATATTTTGCCAAAGAGAAACTCAAAGCAATAGGAGGGTATTTGAGAAAATAAGGCTGTGAACTTTAACACAGTTCAGGTAAATCCTCTTTATCACTGGTATATCCAACAAAATGTGAGACAGAAACTCAGCAGACCCACTGACTTTCATCTGCAATACGGTTCCAAACTGTGGGGAAACGGTGGAAAACTCAGAGTGCAGACGAGTGTAGATATGGTTCCTTTTTCCTTTAAAGGAAAGATCAAGGGCTAGATGGGCTTCCTGGGTTCTAAATTTTCTCCCAGTCAAAATGCAAACATAGTAAAGAAGTTCTTTGTGTGCAAAGGGCAGGATTCCTTCTTTATCAAGGCTGACTACATTGTATGTATATACCCCTTCTTTATCCACTCAACTGCTGATGGGCGTTTATCCTTCAGTGGGCACCATACAGTTGTTGCTACATTTTGGTTATTGTGAATGATGTTGCAATGAACATGGTCACTATGCGAGGTGACTGCAGTGATTATTCCACAGTGTGTATCAAATCATCCAATTGTGCACCTTAAAGGTACACATTAGAAGTGCGTTTAGATGCCAATGCAGCCTCCTGGGGCCCCTTCTCTATAATACGGACTCCTTACACAAATCTTCATTCCCAACAGATTCATTCAGTAGGCTGTTTCAGAGCCGCTGGAGTGGCATAAGAAGAGGAAATGGAGGAGGTGCTCTAAATGAGCATGAAACATATTCAAAGACAGTCTTCCCTTAATCAGGATAAACTCCACTCTGGGAATGAGGAGAAAAGCCTATTCCCCACATATCATATATTTTTCATTTTGCCCCAAGATGCTGACCTATGCGCTCAGCAGTCTGAAAGGGAATTGTCGTCTGATGGACACTTCCACTGTCTAGAGGCAGCATGCACGCATGCCTAGTCGCTTCACTCGTGACCAGCTCTGAGACCCCATGGACTGTAGCCCACCAGGCTCCTCTGTCCATAGGATTCTCCAGGCAAGATTAACAGAGTGGGTGGCCGCTTCCTACTCAAGGGATCTTTCCAACCCAGAGACTGAACCCGTGTCTCCAGCACTGGCAGGTGGATTCTTGACTCACTGAGCCACCTGAGAAACTCCCTAAAGGCAGCAACCAAATCTAACATGGTTCCAGTTCTGCTACCCCTGAGCTGGCTCCTGAACATGTTACTTAGCAGAAAAATGGATTAACGATATCTGTCTCTCAGTGTGGTAGAGGGAAGTGAATGTGGTAATTTATGTAAAGTATCTGGCACAGTGGTTGACATTTGGAAGGCACTCAGTACAGAGTGGTTATTTTTAGTATCGTAATTTTATCTTCCCCAAGGCCTCCCAGGCTCTACTATAGGATTGAGCAAAATGACTACAAGGGAAAGATGAAAACTGTCCAAAGCCCTTGGGAGGGGTCAGATCGTGAACCTGAGAATTCCATCTTGAAAGCGAAAGACACAGCAATGTCCCTTGAGAAACTGATGGAGATTATTCCAGTCCCCAGGGTCATCAACAGGGAACTCACTGATGTTGATCTCCTCCTCATCGTAAACATCCACTTCCGTCAGCCGAATGAGCATTCTGGACAAAATGCTGAGGAACTGCAGGTAGGCACCCGTCTTCCCGATCTGCAGGGACAGTGAAGTGGGAGCCGACCATCAGTCCGTCCATGCCTAGTGCAGGCGCTGGCTGAGCACCTGACTCGCCTCCACTCATCCACCAATCTTAACTGTCTCACCCAATTAAAATGAGGGCTGGGGGATGCAAAGACCGTTGAGGGAAAATGTGGCCTGAAGAAACACGGCACAGGCAGACAAATGAACTCCCATGGTCAGGAGACCCACGTGCTTATCAATCATTGCAAATGTCTTTCCAGATTTTAATTGCCCATACTGTTTAAGCTGTTAGAAATAGGACTCCATCACAAGCTAAACAAAATGTTGCTTCAGAAAAAAAAATGAACTGACATTTTAATAATGCCTTAAAAGTCTTGCTCAATTGCAAATTGTGATCTTATATTAATTAATGGATGTATCCATAGCGGGATAACAAAATTCATTGTGGGAGATGTGAAAGGTTGGCATCACACCTCTCTCCTCCTAAGTTCAGGACTCCCTTCTCTTCTTGTATTGATGGGTCCCCACCCCCATCAAGCCAGTGCTAGGCCAGTATACTATTGGTCTTAGTGCACTGATGTCACAACTGGCTACACGGGGACCTGGGGGCTAGCCTCCTCTCCTGCCCACCTTGGCATCCTAAGAATGTGCTCTCCAAGTTCTCAGCTTAATGCCTGGTTCATAGGAAGGATTCAACAGATGCTGATGAATGGAAATAACTAACTTCCAAAATGAAAATATGAAATACAACCAGGGGGAGCTTTAGAGAAAATATTCACAATGCATATAATTCACAAAGGATTAAAATTTATACTCTAAAAGAACAAAGCAAAAGAAAAAAAAGTCAAATGGCCTAAAGGAAAAATAAATAAGAGAGACAAAACCAGAAAGTCATTGTAAAAGAAATACCAGTGACCAATAAAGATATTAAAATATATTCACCCTTACTAATAAAACTATGATATACAAAATAATTTTCCTCCATCAAAAATGCAAAAATTTTAAAGATTGATAACATTCAGTAAGATGAGGGTATGGAAAAACCAGGATTCCTTTATAAAAACATTTTATTTCCCCTTTTAAAAAATTACACAAAGTACTATATGCTTATCTAAAAGTGCAAGAAATACAGATCAGTAAAAAAGTAGTGATGTTGCTCAGTCATGTCTGACACTTTGCGACCTTATAGAATGTAGCCTGCCAGGCTCCTTCGTCCATGAGATTTTCTAGGCAAGAATACTGGAGTGGGTTGCCATTTTCTTCTCCAGGGCATCTTCCCAATCCAGGGATCGAACTCAGGTCTTCCACATGGCATGCAGACTCTTTATTGTCTGAGCCACCAGGGAAGCCCAATAATAAAGTAGAATAGTCACAGATTCCAGCCTCCGTCCCTGACAGTTCTCCTGTCAGCAATTTTTGAAGATATTTTCACACATGCAGACACATACGCACATTGGTTTTTCTGTGTAATTGATATGACCCTGCTGCTGCTAAGTCACTTCAGTCGTGTCCGACTCTGTGCAACCCCAGAGACGGCAGCCCACCAGGCTCCCCCATCCCTGGGATTCTCCAGGCAAGAACATTGGAGTGGGCTGCCATTTCCTTCTCCAATGCATGAAAGTGAAAAATGAAAGTGAAGTCGCACAGTTGTGTCTGACTCTTAGCGACCCCATGGACTGCAGCCCATCAGGCTCCTCCGATCATGGGATTTTCCAGGCAAGAGTACTGGAGTGGGGTGCCATTGCCTTCTCCAATATGACCCTATGTATATATTATTCTGCAACTTGATCTTTAAAATGGAGATATCTTAGAGAACTTTCAGCATCAGTATATAAAGATCTAGCTCAAATTTTCTGTGGCTGAACTGCATGATACCCCTGTGCCCAAGTATATTCAATCAAGCTTGACCAACAGAACTCAAGGTGTTTCCAGTTTGTTTTTAACTACTGAAAATTACATAACACAAAAACGAGCACTTTTATACATATTTTTGTGGGTCTGTGTTTCTTGGGATAGGTACCAGACAAAGAAACGAACATGTGAGTGAAAAGGAAACGTGTCTTGAACGGGGACAGTAATGATGACGGGGACAATCACAGTGCTTTCTAGGGGTCAGACTGACATGCTCCAGGTGCGCTACTATTACTCTCTTGTCTAAAGCTCCTGTTCTTGTGACATAGCTATTAGCTTCCTCATCCTCAGATGAGGACCCTGAGGCAAAGAGAGATCTGGAACTGGCCCAGGGAGGTAGGTGAGGTTTTAGTTTGAATCCAGCCCCAGGCAGTTCCCTGCAGGGCCCACCCTGAACCCCCAGCTCTGTGTGACTGAGCCCCTCTCCCAAGACCCCATATGAACCTCATGCATCCTCATCTCAGGCTCGCAACCCCTGACACTCACACCCAGGTTCCTGCCATGATGACAGGTGCAACTGTCTTTCATTGTCAGAAAAATACAGTGAGCTGGGGGATGGAAAGAGGCCTCCTGCCTCCCCTGTTGTTTCACCAAAATCTTGCAGGACAGAAACGGGTCAGCTTCCATCGTCAGAGTGAGGGGGAACTGCCCTGACTGGCCGTGAGGACCAAATGGAGTAACATGGGAAAGGCAGAACCATAATCTGAATGAGCAGGAAGGACCCGCAGAGAACCCCTCCAGCCCCACATCACTCAAAGGAGGAAACTGGGGTCAGAGGACGGAGGATACTCTGCCGTGGGCAGCAGGTAGGTCCCTCTACCCTCCCCCTTAGGGCCGCGAGAGATGCCGCCTGGGGACGCCCAGTGTGAAAGATGCTCTGGGATGCTCTCAGCCCCAAACCAGCCTCTGGGTGTGCACACAAGCCCGCCCCCACCACCACCCCTGCGGAGCCGGCGCACGGGGCAGCACCCACCTGGGGGGCCCACTGAGCAGGAGCCGGCGCGGGTGGAAGCCGTCCCACACGGCCCTCGGCGCGGTTTCCGTAGTCCATGTGGCCGGGCCGGGGCACCGTCCACTGGCGATAGTAGAGTGACTGCTCCGTAGACGTCATGGTCTTGCTGAGCAGGGGCCGGAAGGAGCTGGCCCACATGACCGAGTGCGAGGGCAGGAGCGAGGCGGCCTTGGGCAGGCCACTGCCATCCGTGGACGTGACCATGTCGTACACCAGCTTGGGCAGGAAGACCACGGGCGGCTGCCGGCAGGCCTTGGTCATGGGGCACTGGGAGGCCTGCAGGACGAGCGGGCCGGCGGCGGGCAGTGCCGGTGAGGAGGCCGAGCCCGAGGAGGACGCCGACAGGGCCGACACCTGGATGCCCCGCTGGCCGCTCTTGAGGCTGGGATCCAGCTGTGGGGTCAGCCCCGGGCTGTGCCTGCTGATGGCTGATGGTGGCCTCCCGCTGCCCGGAGCCTCTGTCTCTCTCCGGGGCCCTGGCCTCCTCCGAGGGGCCGCAGGGCAGCGGGGACCGGGCCCGCTCCCCTGTGAGGGTCCGGCGGAGGACTCGCCGCATGGTGCCGAGCCTGCAGAGAGACGCCCGTCAGTCAGGGCCCGGGATCCACCCCCAAGCTCCTGCCTCTGCAGCGCTGACTCCCTTTACCTGCAATGATGGGAATTTCTGTCAAGGCAATTCCCCTTCTAGTTAAATATGGACTTTTTGTTTTTCTGACAAAGCCCAGAGGTGCTTCGGGGAGAGAGCCAGCACCGCTCCCCTGGCCCCATGCGCCCCTCTAAGCCTCTGCACCCTCAGCCCCATCTGTCCTAGACCCTCACCGTCAGCTCTCAGCCCACCTCCTGCTCTGCTGCAGGTGGGTCCCAGTGCTCAGATCTCCCCTTTGCACAGCAGAGTGGTGCTTCCGGTTCAGCAAAACTCACAGGACTGAAAAGGCTCGACTCTTTAGCTTCCAGAAGAATACAAGACAGAAGATGCAGCACCCACAGCAGCTACCCAAACGCAGTGTTTCTTTTGCCCTCCCCCACCGGAGGACCACGTTGCAGGCCAAGGTGAGCGTGGGTTCCTGGCACCCAGGAGCGGCACCCTGGTCCGTCTTTTATATCACCCTGTGCATGCTAATTCGCTTTAGTCATATCCAACTCTTTGTGATCCTATGGACCATAACCCACCAGGCTCCTCTGGCGGTAGGATTCTCCAGGCAAGAATACTGGAGTAGGTTGCCATGCCCTCCTCCAGGGGATCTTCCTGATGCAGGACTGACCCCTTGTCTTGTCTCCTGCATTAACAGGTAGGTTCTTTACCACGAGCGCCACTATCACCCTGGACCTCCTGAAAGGTGGGGGTTTCCCCATCTCTGAAATGTGGGGGTTGTACCCAAGACCACAAGAAGCATCTCATCGGAGACTCCCTAAGGTTTCAGGGTCCTCTGAGGAATTCTGAGAAAGTCCCCTCACAGGACAGGGAGGCTGGCCGGCAGCCTGGACAGTCTACTCTGCCTGACAACACTGCACAGACCAGCAGGTCCCAGAACCTTCTAGAAAGCTGTCAGCCCAGGATCAGGGAATAACAAAGCACCACACCTCTATTCTAATGGCCACTCCTCAGAAAAGCATTTGGCTTTTCTGACTAACTCGAGCCTATACATCAGACCTTCCTTCCATCACAGAGTCCATGCTCCTGTTGAGAGGCCTCTTTTGACTCCTTTTGTGCACATCTGTAAGGGAGATCCTCACTGCTTGACCCACTGTTATCCATGGGCTGGTGAGGAGGTGGAAGAGAAGAAATCAAAGAAGACCCCAGGGCAAACCCCTGGTGTGCTCTTACCTTTGCAGCCATACCATGACCCTAAGCTGTCACCCCAGGACCACTTGCTGCACCCAAGCACCACATACACCTTTACACCCCAAGGCCTCCTCTACCTTCAAGGCCCAAAGGCCAGCTGCTGTCTGAAACCTGTAGGGACCACCCTCTACCCCTAAATCTGCCATACTTGGGACAAACTTCTTCCTATACATAAGCATAACATCTCTTAGTGTGAATGCGTGTGCAGAAAATACACAGCATCCCCTACTGCAACACAGCCTGGTCCAAAGGAACCATGAATTCCTTGCGAGCAGGTGTGTATCTAATGGGTCCCTCAGTGCCCCAAGCCAGGTAGAGAGCAGGTTCTCCATAAACGGTTGTGGTGGGAGGACATGTGATCTGCCTCATGCGTGCTGCCCCGGGCTGCTCCCCTGAGGCCGAGGCGACCCCAGGACCCACATTCCCCACTCCTCCACCCAAGTGTGGTCGGGTCCAGGGGTAAGTGGACACTTGATAAATTTTGCTACTTCTCCCCAGTGAAGCCTTCTGTGTCTGCTTCTCGGCCCTCAGACTCGACAGCAACACTCAGCCAGCTCCTCGCCCTGATTCCCCAAACCAACAGCTGCCTGCAGAGCACCAAGGGGTGGCCCTCTGACAACACCCAGCACGGGCCGCTTCCCCAGGACAGCAGCCACCACAGCCCAAACCCCTCATAATCCCAGAATCACCCCCACCCCTGGTGCAGAAAGATGCCCCTACTCTCTAGAAAGGCCAGTTCTTCACAGACCTCTTCTCTTTCCAGTTCTAGTTGAAAATAAAGAATCTCTTTTCAGTCTCTGAAGTCTCAGAAAACCCAAACAGCCCAACCGAGGGATCTTTATTCCCTGGAGACTTACTGGATGCCTTAGAGGAGAGGGATGAGGATGCAGAGTCATGGGAGCGGGATCGTTCTCTCTTCACAGGGCTCCGCTTCTCTGACGTGGAGCCTGTTTCAAACACACACACTGAAGAGGCCTAGTAATCATGGTACCATCTGTTACCCTAGCACTTCAGTTTATAAAGTGCATTCACATATAGCATCTCTCATCCAACCATCCTACCAGCCCTCCATCCACCCATCCATCCTTACATCCATCCATCCTTACATCCATCCATCCCTCCATCCATCCATCCATCCATCCTTACATCCATCCATCCCCCATCCATCCATCCATCCTTACATCCATCTATCTCTTCATCCACCCATCCATCCATCCATACTTTTATCCATCCATCCATCCATTCCTCTATCCACCCATCCATCCTCCAGCCAACCATCCATCCATCCATCCTTCCATCCACTCATCCATCCATTCCTCCATCCACCCATCCGTCCATCTATCTTTCAATCCATCCATTCCTCCATCCATCCCTCCATCCACCCATCTGTCCATCCATCCTTCCATCCATCATCCATTCATATATCCATTCCTCCACCCACCCATCCATCCATTCCTCCATCCACCTATCCATCCATTCCTCCATCTGTCCACCCATCCATTCATCTATCCATCCACCCATCCATCCTTCCATCTATCCATTCCTCCATCCATCCTTCTATCCATCCATCCATCCATTCCTCCATCCCTCCATCCACCCATCCATTCTTCTGCCCATACATTCCTCCACCCACCCACCCATCCATGCATCCATCCACCCATCCATCCATTCCTCCATCCACCCACCCACTCATCCATCCATCTATCCATCCATCCATCTATCCACCCACCCACCTGCCCATCCAACCATCACTCCATCCATCCATCCACCCATCCATCCATCCCTCCATCAGCCCACCCACCCATCCATCCACATCCCCAGGCCCCTTCCTCTAAGGGAGCGCTAAGGAGACAGGTGTACAATGCAGGGCAGGTCAGTGGGGCTGCTGCCCAGGGGTCTTAGCTACAGCCTAGAGTAAGGAGGGCAGATAGGGGCAGACCCGGGACCCAGGAGCCAGGCACCCACCCAGCAAGACAAAGCAGGAGAGGGGAGACGTCCTTGGAGAGGTGACCCTGACTCCAGTTCTGAACAGCAAGCTGGGGTTTCCAGGTGAGGCATGGGGCACAGGGAACTCAAGTGGCTGGGGAGCAACTGTGTGGCCCAGAGGTGACAGAGCAGGGCACAACCATGAGATGAGTGTGGCCAAAGCTCAAAGGGCAGCATGGGGGCCAGAAGCCAAGAGGTGCAAAGGGGAAAGGTGGGTTGGGAGATGCCAAGAGTATGTATTCACCCATGGGCAATTTCATGTCAGGGTCCCAACCACACCTGTGAATAGCTTCTACAGCACCAGGAGGGTCTTTCCTCCCCATTTTACAGATGGGTCATCTGAGGCTAGAAGAGGTGACGTGACCTGTCCAAACGCATACAACCAGAGTCGGAGGATGGGTGGGGAAGAGGCGTTCTGGTCTGCTGGCTCTCCTTCGGTCTCACTCTCTACCAAACCAAACCCTGCAAATGCCCTCTACTTTCATGGCGGCAGCTTTCAATTTTTTTCTCCCTGTCCTGTTGATGACAACCAGATGCCTTGCACTGCCCTGATTTATGTGTCCTATTAAAACTCATGGTGTCAAACTCTCATATCTGCAGACGAAACTGGCCTGTTTCCATAAATCCCAATAATGGACACCTCCTGTGAATTAACATAGAAAACATAAGCAAGTGAATCTTAAGCCAGCCAGGAATTCCACCAGCAATTCAAGCAAGGCATGAACTTAAACCCTGAAATCTCCGTTTTTCTTACTACTTTTTAAGAATCTTAGAGCTTCAAAGAACTTGATGGGATTTCCATATTCTCACACCAGCAAAAATGATGGGTGGTGGTGGGTGGTTTAGTGGCTAAGTCGTGTCTGACTTTTGCAACTCCATAGATTGTAGCCCGCCAGGCTTCTCTGTCCATGGGATTTTCCAGGCAAGAATACTGGAGCAAGTTGCCATTTCCTTCTCCAAAAATAGGAGGAGGTGAAGCAAAATATGAAATCACTGAAGGATTGTCCCTAAAGATGTTATCTAGATGGTTCTCATCGGGGAGCTGCCAACCAGCAGACAGGCCAAGGACCACCCTGAGTGGGGATAGGGGGCTGAACCGGCCTCCCCACCTTCCGTCACCAGCTCCTCGTCCTCGTTGTCTGTGCTGCTCAGCTTCTCTGCATCACTCTCCAAGGCCTCGGTCCGGGCGCCCTTCTCCAGGGGAGGCTCACTGCTCACGAAGTATGCGGCCAGGCCCAGCTCCTGCTCCAGGGCCGTCCTCACCAGGCAGGAGGAGTTTATGAGCCGCAGGTCACAGTACCGCAGGGACCTGGGAGGAGGCGGAAGAAGGGATCTATCGAGAGCCTTCTACCAGAAGGCACTGCTGCGTGCCGGGGACCAGCATCCTGCCTGCCTCAGTAGGCCCCCAGGACTCAGGCCAATGGAAAAGCAGACAGTGCACCGTGAGCCCTGAGCACCGATGACCACTGGGTACTTAGCCCTGTGCTGCCTGGAATCAGAAGAGCACCGACTTTCTGGTCAGTGAGAACGAGGCTTGAGTGCCAGCCCTGCCTCTTTGTGGCAACAGGACCTCAGACAAAGTGGGCAACTTCTCGGGAGGCTCAGATTTTTTTCATCTGAAGGATATGAATGAATATTAATAACCACTTAAGTGTACTGTTACGAGGGATATATGCAGTTAAGTAGACACCTGATTTGGAGAAGGAAACGGCAACCCACTCCAGTATTCTTGCCTGGAGAATCCCATGGACGGAGGAGCTTGGTAGGCTACTGTCCACAGGGTCGCAAAGAGTCGGACACGACTGAGTGACTTCACTTTCACTTTCAGACACCTGATTATTCCAACAACATTTAAAATGTGTCCAGGACCATGTCTCGTGCAAGGGAGAAGATGGCCATCAAGTCACTGACACATTGGAAACCAGAGTCTGTCTGGGAAGATACTCCAATGAGTCATGACATATGTGGAGGGGTGGACACACAGGATGGGCAGGGCAGGGCTCGGGGAACAGCAGAGGGCTGCGAGAGAGGTGGGTGGGGCTGCAATCAGGCTCTGTAACTACTGCTCCTGTGACCTCAGGAAAATGGCCTTTCATTAACTCACCTATAAAACAGGTTTGTAATACTAACTTTGCAAGGGGCAAATGCTAGATCAAAAGTCCAGCACAGTGCCTGATACAAAAGGAGTTCAGTAAAGCTCACTCAAATTTAAGATAAAGGCATTGTCTTAGTCTGATGGAGCTGAGCACTGAAAGACTTGATCCATGACACACCAACAACCGAGGTCGAACAGTTTGGACCCGCTTTTAGCTGGCCCATGAGTACAAGATGTGAAGTGGCCCTTCTTTAAGTGTGGTGTGGCCCAGTGGAAAGAAGCCAGGCAGCACTGAGTCCACCATCCACCATACCGCCTTAATCTCTGGAAACCGCGGTTTCCTCATCACCCCCAAGGCCTCCACCCATGTTGCCCAGCAGCAGTCCCCACACCCACCCTCTTGAGTCCAAGGGGTTCCTGTCTGAGAACTGGGCAAAGCTGCCCAGGCCCAGGACCTTTCACTGCCATTTGCTGGAAAACTGTCACCACAAAGATACAAGCTGCTGATGACTATGATGTGAGTGCACCACTGAGAGTCTGGCAGGGGAAGCCTGACCTGGTAAAGCCCCTAGGGTTGCCCGGGCGGCTGGCTCCTCACAGACCCGCAGGAGCACAGCCCCCCAACGCACTCACCTTGGTAAGGACTCCCCATGTGGATCCATCCCACTGAAGATCAGGATGCAAGGCAGGCCCTCCAACTCCAAGTACGTCTGGGGCTGCCACTCCGCATCCTCTATGTTCTGCCACACCTGCAGATAATAAAGAGGGAGACGACTGTGGGATGCCACCCTTCCTGACTAGCCCAGCGCTAAGGGAACCCTGATGTCCTCCTGCTGATTTAGAGCCTTTGCAATGCCTCGTCTGAGCCTTATCAAATTTATACTGCAAATAAGCACCCCATCGGCTTCACCACTGGATTCCCAGCCACGTAGAACACTGCCTGGCACTCATGAGCCATTCAAGAAATATCTGTCAACCGACTGCCTTAATCTTTGCTAGAAAGTACACATCCTCAGGCCTTCCTTGGGGGCTCAGATGGTAAAGACTCTTCCTGCAATTCAGGAGATCTGGGTTTGATCTCTGGGTCAGGAAGATCCCCTGCAGTAAGGGAATGGCTACCCACTCCAGTATTCTTGCCTGGAGAACTCTATGGACAGAAGAGCCTAGTGGGCTATTGTCTATGGGGTTGCAAACATTTGCACACGACTGAGCGACTAACACTTCACTTCATATCATATATCCTCAACTGTCTAACATTTTGTACCATGCTCTCCCCATTGTGGAGCTGCGCCCTCACAATTCCTTCCCAATTGCTCAATATTCTTGCCCTAAGCCTTTCGTATCATCCGTCACCTGGAGGTCTAGCGGAGAGCGAGGTCTATGGGGCAGGCGCTGTGCTCGTTTGGGGGGCTGAGAAGTGTGAGGGTGTCCTTCCCCTCCCCTACTGGGGGAGAAGCCAGATAACAGGCAGGGAAAACAGAACCTGTGCTAGGTTAGGGGTGGAGGGCAAGGAGGGGGAAGTGAGGCTTCCTGAAAGAAGGAAAGACTCTGAGTTGAATTCTGTGGACCAACAGGTATTAGCTAAACAAAAGAGGAGAAGAAATGAACCGCTGGAAAGAAAGAAAATTGTGTCATAGCCCAGAACTTTGAAAGAGCAAGGCAAGGTGTTGGGGAGGGTGCAATTTTTATAAATAACGTGGTAAAGCTGGACTGGAAGATGCAGGTAGGGATGTGGTTAGGAGAGGAGCCCGGAGGGGGTGGCCAGGTATGCAGAGGCCCCGTTGGAAGAGACATAAAAGTTTGTCACCGGTCCACCCCTTCCCCTCTGCTCCCCGGCCCCTGGTTGTCCTGCCCGCCCTCCCAGGTGTCCATCCCCAGCCCCTGGTCATCATCTCCGCCCACCTGTCCTTCTAGGAGTCGGTCCCTGCCTGTCCCCACCTTAAGCTGCTTCAGGAAGTGCTTCCCGACGGTGATGCCCGAGGCGGGGTTCCCCAGGATGATCTCAAAGTGCTCCTCCAGGGCCAGCCGTGCCCGCACGTGGGCCAGCCGCTCATAGGCCACGGCCGCCAGTGGGGAGCAGGGCACCCGCAGCAGGACCATGAGCCCGTGGCCACAGGGGCACTGCTTTGGGGAGTTGATGAGGTTCTGCGTGATCTCCAGCGTCTCCACGGATGTGTAGTTCTTCATCTGCGAGAGGCCACTCACAGCCATCATGGCGGCCGCGTAGTGCTGCACGAGAACAAAGGTCCTGATCACCGCGCTGTGCAGGCGGGGGAACCTGCAAGGAACAGAGAGACCACGCCGTGACCTGGGGCTGTGACTCTAAGGATGCCCAAGCACTCTGGGAGAGCAAGGCTTTCCAGGGCCAACCAGTAACCAGACATCTGCCATCCAGGGCAGAGGGCACGCTTGCTGCAGGAGGAGCTGGGGAACTGAACAGAGAAGCAGAGGCAGGACAAAGGTCAGTTCACACAGCCTCAGTGTGACATCTTGCAGATCTTCCCTTGGCAAGGCTACGGGAGCTCAGCTGACAATCCACCTGGCCTGATGAAATCCATCAGCATCAGAGCTGAATGATAGTTTCCCAAAGGGAGTGCTGGGGAACACTAATCTCACAGGACACGGGACATGCCTTATACGCTAGCCCCGCAGCACACGTGGCAATGGAAGGCACTGACAACTCTCACTGGGAGAAAGAACCTTTTGGTAAATGTGAGGTTCATCAAACACATATGACCATGGAACCCCTTTTGGCATAACAGCTATTAGTGTGCAGCAGCCTAGTTTGGAACACAGTTTAGAAGTACAGATCTAACTCACTCCCTTTATCAACAAATGAGAAAAACAAGCTGCCACGAGAAGAGACGACAGAGGTTCAACACCCACAGTGAGCAGAAGAGCCATTCACTTTGTTTTATATTGCATGCACCTGTGAAGTCACTTCATTTGTGTCTGACTCTTTGGGACCCCATGGACTGTAGCCCACCAGGCTCCTCTGTCCAGGCAAGAATACTGGAGCAGGTTGCCATGTTCTCCTCCAGGGAATCTTCCCGACTCAGGCTTTGAACCTGCGTCTCCTGCATTGGCAGGTGGGGTCTTTACTGCTGAGCCACCTGAGAAGCCCCAAGTGTTTTTTATTAGACAGTCTGTAAATCTGGGCCTGCCTTTTCCACGTATACACTGTGTGGATGTCAGCCCTTAACTTCCCTAAGCCTCCGTTTCTTCATCTGTAAAGTGACAACGTTGATACCCACCTTGGGGGTCTGCTGTGACAGGGCTGAAAAGGTAACACTGATTCTGGGTTCAGACCCAGCTCTGTCACTTTCTAGATGTATGGCCTGAGAAAGAGTCTCCCTGAGTCTCAGTTTATTTGCAAATGTGACTAATACTAACAGCTGTCTTAGGCTGGGAGGACTAAATCAAATAATGAAAGTAAGGCTCTTGGAACAAAACAGGCACATGGTAGATAAACAAAGGAAATAAAGACAAAGCCAACTGATCACCGCTCTCTCCCTTTACACCTTTTGGCATCTTACTTCCTCCCATTTTCTTGCCCTCTCTTGAGTCTCAGACACACAGTCCCACATTCCAGCATATTTCTGTCCATTCTCACTCTCAAATTTTCTGGAGCACCAACATGATATCACCAGCCCAATATGCAAAACAAGGAATAAAGTAAGGTCCACTGAAGCGACTTGAGTCACCTAGGAAGGGAGGCAGGTGACCTGCTCCCCAGACGTGCCCTGGCTGCACAGTCACTCCTCATCTGGCACGTGACTCCTGAGCAGTTTTAGGAACTTCGAGAGGGACGTGTACCTTTTTCCCAGTGCGGTGACCATGGCCTCAAAGGAGCTGTCGTATCGCAGCAACGGGAGGCTGTGTCCTGAGAGCGTGGACTCGATGAACTCAGACAGCCCGAAGTACTTCTTGTTCTCCAGGATACAAGTCCACGCCCTAAAACAGAGACGCACCTTGGTCACGCCAATGACACATTTGTGGGAACCGCGAATGTCACGTGCTGGGGGGCACAGGCGACCTGAACGGCATCTTGATCTAAACTGAGCTGACTCTGCAGTGCCCTGGGTGACCTTTATAAACGTCTTTCCTCTGCAGACCCAGAGCACAGAACACCCCCATGCATAAAGGCCAGTGCCTCCCCATCACTCGAGATTTTCCCATTCAACTGATGCTAGTGCCTTGGCCAAGAAGAAAATCAACCTTGTTTTCTTCCTTTTTTTAGACACACAACTTTCTTTGTTAAAACTGCTTCTTTCCAACAATTTTAATTAGCTTTGCTGCTGCTGCTGCTAAATCGCTTTAGTCGTGTCCGACTTTGTGCGACCCCATAGCCCACCAGGCTCCCCATCCCTGGGATTATCCAGGCAAGAACATTGGAGTGGGTTGCCATTTCCTTCTCCAATGCATGAAAGTGAAAAGTGAAGTGAAGTCGTGTCCGACTCTTCACCACCCCATGGACTGCAGCCCACCAGGCTCCTCCGTCCATGGGATTTTCCAGGCAAGAGTACTGGAGTGGGGTGCCACCGCCTTTTCCCAACTGGCTTTAGGAACAGGCAAATCAATTATTTTTGCATTCAGCTGCTATTACATCAGCAGAAAGAAATGCATTTATCTAACAATTTTACTCATGTTGATATAAAATTCCTCACAAATTAACATCAGAGCTTATTAAACTTCAGAGAAGAGGGAAGTTGGGGAAGGATGCTAAAACTACAAAAGTCAAAGTGAACGTCGCTCATTCATATCCGAGGCTTTGCGACAGTCCACGAAATTCTCCAGGCTAGAATACTGGAGGGGGGTAGCTATTCCCTTCTCCCGGGGATCTTCCCAACCCAGGGATTAAATCCAAGTCTCCAGCATTGCAGGCGGACTCTTCACCAGCTGAGCCACAAGGGAAGCCCAAGAATATTGGAGTGGGTAGCCAGCCTATCCCTTCTCCAGCAGCTCTTCCCAACATAGGAATCAAACTGGGGTCTCCTGCATTACAGGTAGATTCTTTACCATGAACTATATACCCTCAGGTAGCACAAGGCTTAAGCGTGAGGACCATGGGGTCAGCCGGACTGGGTCATATCCCAGTCTGGCTCCAGAACTTTCTAGATGCATGGCTTTAGGTAAGTGGCTTAACCCATCCCCTCTGCCTCATTTTCCCTATTTGTAAATCAGAAATCAATGTAGCACCTGCGTCTTATCCGAGTTCATGAGATAAAGCCCTTTGAACGTTGCCTGCCAGGCTCATGGTAAGCACCACATGAAAACAACTGCCGTCAGCATCTATGTATATATATGTACATATTTGGCTCTCAGGTGTTAATTGCAGCATGCAGGATCTTTCTTTGGGGCGCACAAACTCCCCAGTTGTGGCACTCAGACTTGGCAGTTCCAGCGTGTGAGCTTAGTTGCTCTAAGGCATGTAAGATCTTAGTTCTCCAACCAGGGACCAAACTCTTGTCCCCTGTATTGCAGGGCCACCAGGGAAGTTCCCAGCTGCTGTCTCTGCCTCTGATTCTGAGTCAGTCGGCTGCAAACCAAACATCAGCACCTTTAGAGGATGCTCGGATGACTCCGAGATGCTTCAAAAAAGTCCAGAACTTGATGTCTACCGCTTGCTTGTATAATTAGGCAGAATCCAAATATCCAGAGTTTTCACATTACAAGAATGACTGCTGTCTTCTATTTTGGTGAGAAAATGAAAGATGATAAGCTGAAATAAAACTCACTAGGGTTTGTGGATGTGTGTTCAGTTTGAGAAAGGAGATTTTGAACCTCACTGCTGGTGGAGGTGAGGATAGGAAAAACAGGAAGGCTTCTAGATAAACTTAGATCACCCCATATGGAGCTCAAGTCCTCACAGCCCTGAAAGCCTCGGTGTCCAACACCAGGAGAGTGAGAGTTTCAGCCACTCAGAGCGCTTCAGTCACCAGAGAAACAGCAAACCAAGCGCACTCCCTTACGCGCTCTTAAGGAAGAAGCGAGACGTGCACTGCAGGAAGGTTTCCAAAGACCAAGAAGGGTTCAACTCTAACCCTGGGTAGAATCAAAGAACCAAGGAGCTGGAACCCACTGAGTCCCAGCTGGGTGCATCAGTCAAATCTTTACTGAACAGAGGCTCTCCCAGCCCAAGGTCACTGGTGCAGTGGGCCCAGCCGCCCGGGCACTCACGTCACTGTAGGAGGCCGGCCAGTGGATCTCGTTGTAGGGGCTGACGAGGGTGTGCTGTGTCTGCAGCGCATACGGGAAGGAGGTCACGTGGAGTGTCACAATGTTGGGGGCCTCCTTCACCTCCTTGCAGTTGAGCAATCTGTCCACCAGCCCCACAGACGGGTCAGTTTGCGAGTAGAGGTCATGAACAGCGCTACTGAGAGAGGAAAAGGGGGGAGAAGAAATGCTAAGTGGGACGACCAGCATTGGCCTGTTACCCGACCAGGATCGAACATTTGGAGCAGTTGATAATGAGCCCCCCAGTGCTGCCAACAGCTGCAGCTTAGAACTCTGCCCTTGACTAGGAAAATGACATTTTAAAGAAAGATCCCAGTGGGATTTCTGGGCAGTACAGCAGTTACAACTCCTCGCTTTCAAGGCCAAGGGCATGGGTTCGATCCCTGGTTGGGGAACTAAGGTCTTGCAAGCTATTGGGTGTGGCTGAAAAAGAAAAGAAAAAAATCTGAGTGCACTTCAGGTACCTGTCAGGGATTCCCCGATCATGACCTGTTAAAAGCCTGGCTGGGGCAGTGTTTACAGAGGGACGCTTGCACAACACACAGTCCACCTGCTTCTCTAGCACAGGGACGCTCGCCCAGCCGTCAACGAGTCACCTTTCTCCCTTGGCCAACCTGACTGTACCCCCATCTCCTTAAGTTCTTTTCTCTAAAGTCCTGCGACCTTGAATTGATCCAAAGAGGACCTAAAATGGTGCATTCACTACCAAATGTTACAGCATAGGGCCAGCAATAGGAAGCACTTTGGACAGAGGCGGAGGAGACAGTCGCCTCTCAGCCTTCCTCTGTGGGACACGGTCCCGAGTGTTGTCTTCTATAAATTGAGGGGGATGGGAAAAAAAAATCAGTGCCTCACCTCTTGCGTGGCAGGTCACCACTTGGAAAAACCTACCCACCAAAGGAAAATGGACAATATAGCTTTTTATATAACGCAGAATGTTCAAATTCACCCAGTGCTAGACTGGACACCCTCTACCTGGGTGAACTTTAAGGCTCTGGCCAGCCCTGCGCTTCTGCACCCGCTGTAAATCAGAGCCTTCCTCCGAGGTCCGACCCATCATCTTCCCTCCCTCCTCATCTAGGTCAGGGGCGGTGTCTAAACACACAACCCCAGTCTCATGAAAACACCCAGGAACCCTGCCAGACTCCAAGCTTGAGACTATCTGAAATTCATCCAGATTTACGTTCATTTGAGCCAAGTAAGTGAAATCACCTTGGGAAGGGAGCAGCTGTGACCCACGTGGTCCAGAGCTGTGAGGCTTGGCCAGGAAGGGGTTGGGTAGAGCTCCTCCCATCCGGGTCCCTTTCTGGCACCAGTGCTGTACCCACTGTTCTACCCCTGCCACTGTTCTCCCCCAGCCCAGCTTGTGATGTTGAGCAAGATGCCCACCTTCTCCAGTTTCCATAATGATCCCTTTTAGAGGCCTTTTAGGGCTTCCCTCATAGCTCAGTTGGTAAAGACTCCATACTGCATCCATACTGCAGTGCAGGAGATCCAGGTTCAACCCCTGGGACGGGAAGATCCCCTGGCAAAGGAAATGGCAACCCACTCCAGTATTCTTGTCTAGAGAACCCCACAGACAGAGGAGCCTTGCAGGCTACAGTCAATGGGATCACAAACGTCAGACACAATTTAGCGACTAAACCACCACCAGAGGCCACCTGAGATGACCCCTCAGCTAACTTCTGGCCCTATGGTCTGAAACAGCCCCACAGCACCTGCCGACAAATGCCAAGCCCCCAATATCATTCATCTTTTTTAACACTTACGCCCATTGTCACAAATATTATCCATACGTTGTGTGCACGCACACTTAGTCACTAAGTCATGTCTGACTCTTTGCAACCCCATGGACTGTAGCCTGCCAGGCTTCTCTGTCCATGGGATTTCCCAGGCAAAACTACTGGAGTGGATTGCCACTCCCTTCTCCAAGGGATCTTCCTGACCCAGGGATCAAACCCACGTCTCCTGCATCGCCAGGCAGATACTCTACCATTGTGCCACCTGGGAAACCCATATGATCCACACATCTTCATTCAGATAAGGGAAATGCCAGCCCTGCCCTGTGCCACAGCCAGTCTAACCTCACAAGATCCCAGTGGGCGTGGTCATGGATAAGGACGAAGAGTGTGTGCGGATTCTGAAAGGAGTTTTGCAGGAAGGACTTGAACTTCGTTTTGCGCTTCGGCATCGAGCTTCAGAACATACTGCTCCACCCTCTGCCTGGTCACGTGCTCCTTCTCCAAGCCCAGCTCTAGCAAAACCCCTGCAACACAGTGAAAATACATCAGTAGCTCCAAACATGGTGTGAGGTTTTGAGTCATCAACAGCCTCCCACGTGGCAGGCTCCAAGCTGAGCCCAGAGGCCACAGGGATGGAGGAGTTATAAATGAGTCAGGAAGCCAGATACCAGAGTATAGTTCACTGACATGAGTGGAACAGAGGGAATATTCTAGTGACACCTTGCTTTTAACAGTTTATAAAATCATGAACAAGCTGGGCATCAGCTTCATGAGCTATGAACTGGGGGTGTTAATACTAAACCCTCTGCTTCAGAAGCAAAGATGATGTTAGAATCCAAATCTGAATGTAGGTACATCAGAGCTTCTGCACCCAGACATCAGACACTCCCTGAAAGGCCCGTGACATGCCATGTTAAGTTGCTTCAGTCATGTCTGACTCTCTGTGACCCCATAGACTGTAGCCTGCCAGGCTCCTCTGTCCATGAGCTTCTCCAGGCAAGAATACTGGAGTGGGTTGCCATGCCCTCCTCCAGGAGATCTTCCCAACCCAGGGACCAACCCTATGTCTCCTGTGGCTCCTACATTGCAAGTGGCTTCTTTACCACTGAGCCACCAGGTAAACCCCAAAAGGGCCCATACCTGAATGCCACACATGGAAGAGGGTCTGCTGGTAAGTCACTTCTGAGGGTGGAATACAAATTAGAAAGTCCACCTTCTCAAAGGATCCCAAGTCCAGATTTTGGGTGCTGGAATCCGCGATTGAACACACGTGGGAGAGGAGCTTCTGGGCCACAGCCAGCTGGAAGGGCCGGATGCGGTGGGGCTCCAGATGGTAACCTGGAACCAGAGCCTCTGTCAGGGTGAGGTGTACCGCAAGCAGACCGCTACAGCCCTGGACTCTGCTGGGGACTCAAGCAAGAACCCCATCCAGCTCACACAGGGATGAGGGAACGGGAAAAGACCAGCATTCATTGAGTGCCTGCTCTGGGCTATATGCAGCATGCTGGTCATGTCACACCCTATTCCTGATTTAAAAATTAAAAGATGATCTCAGGGGGATTAAAAGGGGATCTCAGGGGCTGAGACCTACTGATTTAAACCTACTCCACCTGGAGGGGACAAGGACGGGATCCCAGGGAAGCTAATGCTGAGATTGGGCTTCCGAAGAGGCTGCAGGTTCTCAGGAAGAGGAGGAGACCAGCAGAGCCCCTCAGGAACATAGCATGAAAAAAACATCCCAACAGTGCACTGATAAAATCAACTCAGAGAAAGGAAAGTGTACAGATGTACACTTCAGGGTAAAATACGACTGTTCTCATTAAAGACTAAAATGAAAGTTAGCTATTAGCTCTACTCTGATGCTAGGGAAACACCTTGCCCACTGGGTGTGCCTCGAACTGTGTTTCCTTGCAGACCCTGGGGGCCTTGGGATGCCACCAGCCTGGAGCTTGGCCACGGCTCCCCGGCATCACTCACTTGTGCACACAGGTGCCCCGCTGACATCCAGGGATGCTGACTTGCTGACAGAGGAGGCAGCAAGTGAGGAAGAAACAAGGCCTTGATTTTCCTGATGGAATTTGTCCAGCAAAATGTCAATGTCGCCTTCTGCCCCCAAACAGAGAGAACATCAGAAATGGGTTTTCCATCTCAGGGAAACTCAACATCAAGGGAACAACCTCTACGTGTTAGGCACTGTCCTGGGCCTGGGGCACCAGAGATAGGGTGGCCTATCCTGTGAAACAGCCCACGGCCAAGGAAGGTAGATGTCCTCAGGAAAATGACATTGTGACCCAGTGGGTTTTAGGGAAGGAGGCCAGAGGTTAGGAGGTAGGGGTCTGAGCCCATCCTGGAGAAGAGGGGCCAGCAAAGGTTTCTGGGAGGAAATGGGGTGACTCTTGCAGGGCGAGTAGCCAGGAAAAGAAGGGAGATGGGCACTCAAAGCTTGGAACACACGGAATGAAGCATAGAGAATACACTTCTCCAACAAGAGGCTTTAAGCAACTGAGAGGGGGAGGCAGGAGGGTGATGGACAGAACCCTGGAGGTAGAAAGGACCTTGCACGAGGCCCATGTGTGGCCCCAAAGGACAGACACCACACAGCCAGAGCAGGAATCAGCTAGCCAGAGACCCCACACCATGGAGGGGCCACCACACCTGTAAATCCAGGCCAGCGTCAGCAGCTCACGGGGATGGGCTCTGAGACGGCCCCCCTTGTGTCCGTGTTTATTTCTGTCTCATCAGTGCATGGTGACTTGCACCTGACTACAAGCATACCTGGACAGAGGGTGCTAAAAAGGCCCCTAGCGAGTCCACTTTCCCGGTAACCAGCTCGTAATTGACTTCTTTCTGGTACTCGGCTGGGGTGAGAAGGCTCTCAGAAAGAATCCGGGCTTGGTATTTTCCTGGAAAACAAACGACAGCTTTGACAGGGCCCTCTGCTCGTCGATGGCAGTCTGTGCCTGTATCCCTTTCGCCCTCCATCCTCCAAGCCCAGCATCTATACAGACCCCAAACTTGCCCCCCAGTCTCTCAGAGAAACCAGAACTGCAGCACCTTTCATTCCAGAAGGAATGGATTTTCCAGAAGCGTGCTCTTCAGGGCACACCAGGAGTGGCCGAGTGTTAACTGCAGTTACTAAACCAGCGCTGATGCAAACCCCAGGCCCCCGAGGGGCCAACAGCCAGGTGTGTGTGGCTGGGGTCGGGGAGGGGTGGAGGGGGAGGGGGTCGGGGGGTGCTTCTGGGTGTCAGCAGAAGCATCTCCGCAGAGGGCCCAGCCTCACCGGTGACGGCGATGCAGGAGTCGATGGCGGCGCTCCGGCAGGCGCAGATGATCACCACGTAGTTGGTCTTGGCCAGCTTGCCCTCGATCAGCAGCCGGAACATCTCGGAGAGGCCCTCGGCCAGAGAGTAGGTGCACTCGATGACGTGCACGCTGTCGTTGCAGGAGCTGGCAGCCAGGCCGGCCAGCCAGGGCAGCTGCGCGGAGGTCACCGGCGCCACAGCACCCGGCGTGGGTGGGAAGGGGCTGGGGAGGCGCCTGCTGGTACTGCCGGATCTCCGTTAGATGCGACTCGCGCCAGGAGCGCAGGAAGATCTGTTCCAGGTCCTCCATCAGGGGCACCTGGTCGGCCGCTGGCAACGACAAGGCAGGTGGGAGGGGCTTCAGCGCCTGCCCCGCCCACACCGAGGGGCAGTGCTGGGGAGATGCGCTGCACCCCAACGTCCACCTGATGCAATCTGAATGATCAACATCCAAAATAGAGGGAGGCTGCAAATGCAGTCCTCATCTCATCAGCCTAAAAGAACCACTATTTTTGAGTGCTTCTCAGCCTTTTCTCCCCACGTGCTGGAATTTTTTGTTGTTGTTCAGTTGCTCAGTCCTGTCTGACTCTTTGTGACCCCATGGCCTGCAGTACACCAGGCTTCCCTGTCCTTCACTATCTCCAGGAACCTGCTTAAACTCATGTCCAATGAGGCAGTGATGCCATCCAGCCATCTCATGTTCTGTCGACCCCTTTTCCTTCTGCCCTCATCTTTACCAGCATCGGAGTCTTAAATCACTATGAATTGAACTGAAAGTCGCTCAGTCATGTCCGACTCTCTGCGACCCTATGGACTGTAGCCCGCCAGGCTCCTCTGTCTGTGGAATTCTCCAGGCAAGAATCCTGGAGTGGGTTGCCATTCCCTTCTCCAGGGGATCTTCCCCACCCAGGGATCAAACCTGGGTCTCCCACATTGTGAGCACATTATTTACCATCTGAGCTACCAGGGAAGCCCTTTTAATCACTATAATGGGTTTAAATCACTGTTAACGATTGTGGGGAATTGACTTCAGGGTGTGTCTGCCTCCTTACCATCATGCCAGCATCAAACCACAATCATGACATTTACAGCTTTCACACACAGCATTGTAACCAGGCACGTGACATCCCATGACTTGGAGGTGCCATCACAGACTTAGCAACACTGATCTATCATTGACCCTTGCGTTGCTTCTGAGTAAGCTCCTTCAAAAATACTTCTGCAGGACACAGCTTTATGTAAAGGACATAACTTCCTGAGCCTAAATGGACCTACAGAGCTAACTGGTAACACATCATCAGACTGTCTCCAGACGGTCTAAATGTGACAACTCACCATGACATTAACAAACCACAACAACCCGGCTTCTACTGCACCCCTAGTTCTATTGGGTACCATTGTTTGGGTTCTTATCATCAACTGGATTGAGAAAAACTCCACTTGTTTGATTTGTTAACTTTGTACTTCTTTGACGACTAGCAAGACTGAGTATTTTCAACATTTTTCCCTATAGCTATTTTCTGGTTTACATGTCAGAACTTTACATTTGGGTGAGCCAGTGGAAAGAGAGCCACAGTTTGATTTAGAAAACGTGTCCTCATCCAGCTACACCCAGCACCAGCTATGGAGCCTTGAGCTATCTTAGAATACAGCTTTCTGATCTGAAAAAACAGGGATCACACCTCTTCCTCATGGGGCTACACCAAAACTGGATTAGATAAGCTGTTGTATTTCCGGTCTTTTTAAAGTTTTCCCTGGAGCCCACAGCCTCTTCCAGACCCACCACCACCCATCAAAGCAACTGCTAGAGCTGCTCACACTCACCATGCTTATCTCCTCACCTCCATCCCCTCTGACCCATGCTGGTATGGGTTTTGTCCCCACTCTCCTCATATCTCCACCCTCCCGGGTTGCCAGTGGTTTCCACATGTCCCAACCCAATGGTCAATCATCAGCCAGCCCTCAGTTCTCGGCCATTAATGAAATGAAGTCAGATCACATCTGAAACTGAAAGTCACTCAGTCGTGTTTGACTCTTTGTGACCCCATGGACTGTAGCCCACCAGGCTCCTCTGTCCATGGGATTTCCCAGGAAAAATACTGGAGTTGGTTGCCATTCCCTTCTCCAGAGGATCTTCCCGAACCAAAGATTGAACCTGGGTCTCCTCCATTGCAGGCAGATTCTTTACCCATCTTAGCCACCAGGGAAGCCCAGATCATATCTGTCCCCTGCCTGAAAGCATTCCGGTGCTGCTGTGGACTGAATTGTGTCCCCCTCCATTCATACGTTGAAATGTTAACCCCCAGTGTGACTACTTTTAGTGAGAGGGCCTTTAGAGAAGTAGCTAAGGTTAGGTGGGTTCATAAGGGTGGAGTCCTAGGCCAGTAGGATGGGTGTCCCTATAAGAAGAGGAGGCAACTTCGGAGTTCACCCTCTGTTCCCACACACACGCGTGAAGGAAGGCCATGGGAGGACACGGCCATCCACAAGCCAGGAAGAGAGGGCCTCCCCAGAACCCCACCATGGGGCCACTCTGACCTTGGACTTCCAGCCTCCAGGACTATGAGAAGATAAAACTTCTGTGGCTTAAGCACAGTCTGTGGTATTTTGCTACGGCAGCCTGAGCAGATAAACACAAGTTGTTCTCACTGTGTCTGACATACAGACTCTTGACCTTAGCCTGAGGCCCTGCCGGCTCTCTGATAACAATCTCACTCTCAGGCTCTCACTGGGTAGCCACCGGGCGCCACGATCCTACCCACCCCTCGGCCCTTGCCCCCGCCCCCCAACTCTGCCTCCCTGGGATCTTCCCAAGCCTGGCTCCTCCTCATCACTCAGGTCTCAACTCAGAGACGCCTTTCCTGACAACCTGGATCAGCCCACAACCACCCACCGCACTCCTGTTGCTTCTTGTTCTCTTGTTTACGGTTTCTCTCTCCCACTAGAATCCTTGAGGGCAGAGCCTTTGTGGTATTCCTGCTGTATCTCTGCACCTAGAATGGCAGGGATATCACTTTGGGAAAAAAAAATTTATCTGGTTACATCGAGTTTTCATTGTGGCACGTGGGGTCTTAGTTCCCCAACCAGGGATCGAACCCACGTCCTCTGCGTTGCAAGGCAGATTCTTAACCACTGGATCACCAGGCAAGTCCCAGGAAATCATATTTGAATGCGCACTGCCATCCCAGCCCCGCAGGTGGTGACCACTGCAGGGACCTGATGACGGAGGCCGTCTTCAGGAGGGCTCTGAGTGAGGGTCCGTGATCAGGCCGTGTGCACGTCTCTCCTTTAGCGATTATTCCACCAGTGGTTCCTGCAAAATGGGAGGGGACTCACCCAGCTGGACAAGATAGTAGACGGTCAGCAGGAGCTGCATCTCCTCCGAGATGGGCTGAATGGTGGAGGCCCCGTACTGCTCGTAGGCTCTGGAGATGGACTGCGAGTTCTGGTAGCACGTGTACAGCAGGGGGCTCACGACCACGTCATTCAGGTTGCCGCACAGGTAGGGGAAGTTCCCGTGGCCTGGGGGAAGGGATACAGCAGAGCTTGGCAACTGGCCTCAGGCACAATGTGTGGTCTCCACGTGTGCACGCGTGAGTGGTCAGTTGCTCAGTCATGTCCAACTCTTTGTGATGCCGTGCACCATAGCCTGCCAGGCTCCTCTGTCCATGGGATTCTCCAGGCAAGGACACTGGAGGGGGTTGCCATGCCCTCCTCCAGGGAATCTTCCCCCACCCAGGGATTGAACCTGCATCTCCTACGCCTTCTGCACTGCGGTAGATTCTTTACCACTGAGCCAGCAGGGAAGCCTGGGGGTCTCTGCATGCAAGGGAGTGAAAACATGCAGGCCAGCTGCTCTTGAGGCAACTCAAGCTCCTTTGTGGGGAAGTCTTGAACTCTCAGCCCGTGCTGGTTTGTGCACCTGCTCTCATAACTGATAGGGGCTGTAGCATTTGCTTATTCATTTGCAGTCTCCACCTTTTGGCACCAGGGATCAGTTTCATAGAAGACAATTTTTCCACAGACCCAGGGTGGGGGTGGGATTACGGTGTGAGGATGATTCAAGAGCAATATATTTATTGTGCACTTTATTTCTATTATTATTATATCAGCTCCATCTCTGATCATCAAACATTAGATCCCAGACATTGAAGACTCCTGATTTAGTCCAATTTCTTATTAAACAGCTGAGCACACTAAGGCCCAGAGAGAATTACTAAAGCTGCTCGGCCATCGCCTGTGCCTCCCAGCCCCCCAGAACTCCTTGATGAGCTGAGTTAGGAAGATAAACCACTGTACAGATCAGAGACTCCAAACATTGACAGAACTTGACAAATGCCTCGGCAAATGGTACAAGATTAGTTCTGACAGCAGTCCTCAGAGGCAGGACAGCCCGGGCCAGATCTATTATTAACTAGGTTATCCTCAGCAAGAAGCTTCACTTCCCAAGCCTTGGTCTCTGCATGTGTAAAACAAGGTGAAGATATCAAACCCTTGTGCGATCGCTGAGATGATTAAATGTGTTAAGTGCCTGCATGGTACCGTGTACTCAGACAGCCTCCGTTTATTCACCAAAAACACACTGAGTAGACGCCTGCTGTGTGCAGGCACCACGCTCAGCTCCGGGGAAATCTAGACCGGGACACAGTGCACAGCCTCAAGAAAATTGTTTCCCAAACCTGAGGGTGTGCTAGGGTCCCCTGAAAGGCTTCCTAAAACACAGACTGCCAGACCCCACCACAGAGCCTCTGATTCCAGCTCGGGCCTGGTTCTGATTCTGGGATGAGTGGGCCTGGGAATTTACATCTCTACTGAGCTCCTGGGTGATGCTGTTTTTGCTGGTCCAGGAACCACAATTTGGGGAGCACTGCTCACAAACACTCTGGTTTATCAGAGGTAACAGAAAGAATTACTCTTAGGGGAAGGATGTGACATTTGTCATAAAAGAGGCACAAAGATGCCCTCAGCAGGGCCCAGATAAAAGGGTTAGAACAAACGAACAAGCAAATGGTCGTCACGGAACAGGGCTGTCTCATGGAAAACAGTGACGGGCTCTGAAACTCCTGGCATTTGATCAGGGGCCACCCCAGTGACTGGTCTGCTTGGTTCTCTCATTGCCCTGGAAATGGCTTTAGAAGTTTTCCCAGGAGGACAACCTGGTATGGAGTCAGACTGGAATGATGTGTCATGTCGTCTGTTTCTAATGTATTCCCTGGCTCCCCGACCTTCCACCCCTGGCGCATTGCTGTACTTGCCTTTAAAGATCACTGGCTTGGCCTTGCATATCTTCAACAAGTTGTCGGGAACGGACACTGGCTCCCCCGGAAGCCACAACGGGAAAGGTGACTGAAGCTGGTCCCACCAAGCCGACCTGGGGCATGCAGGTCACACCTGCGCTTTCTAGGGACATGCCGAGAGTGTGAAGAGGATACGTCAGACAGGGCATCCACCTCCGGCAGACCTGACATCAGGCCAGCCAACACACCTGCTACAACTTGACCTTCTCCGCACCTCCAGGAGCACCCAAGTGTGGGAACCACAGGTTCCTGAGTCAAAAGATCTTAAAGGTCACCAGGTCCCCCTTCCCACTGAACGACCCAGTTTTCTCTTCTTCAATGTCTCTGCCTTTTAGAAAAAAATTCTCTAAGATCAGGAAACTCAATACTGTGCAAGAATCCTGGGCTTTGTGAAGCAAGCCTAACACATGAGAAAGAGAATCTTTTGTTACACTCAAGTGTGCCTCCCTAGAATTTTCTCACCCATACATATGAAAGCATGTGTGTACACACACACACATGCACACATGAACATGCACATGCTCGTACACACACATTCACACACACACACACCACCACCACCAGTGCCGGAGCCTTGCGTCTGGGGCAGGGCTCCATCACTTACCATACTTGGCTCTGTTCCCCGCTCCTGGGGGTAGCCACCATCCGAAGCTGATGGAGACTCTGGAGACCAGCCTTTGTGGCGTTTTTGGGAGGGCCGGAGTTTGATAAGATACCTAGACAACATTCAGAGGGTGAATTAGGCTGTCACCAGAGACATGCTTCAGCAAAATGTTCCTCCCCTGAGCTGGAGAATACTTATTTGTTATTTTTTTAAAGCACAGCTTTACAATGCATTTTAGCATCTAGTGCATTTTACCTTCCCTAGTGGCTCGCATGGTAAGGAATCTGCTTGTGATGCAGAAAAGTCTGTTCGATTCCTGGGTCTAAAAGGCCCACCTAGAGGAGGACACGGCAACCAACTCCAGCATTCTTGCCCGGAGAATCCCATGGACAGAGGAGCCTGGTGGGCTACAGTCCATGGGGCTGCAAAGACTCGGACGCGACTGAGCAACTAACAAACAGTCTAGAGGAAGTACCTAGGCTTAAAGAAATATTCTGTCAACCTCAATAAATGTTTCATTCCAAAGCTGTGTCAGGGTCTAAGCTTTAGCCCTCCGAGCCTTACCTCCTTCATCTTTAAAATGGGATCATAAAACCTACTCTGAAAGGTGACTTGACCAAGACTATAGAGAACATGTGTAAGGCACAGAGTTTGGGGCCAATAAATGGTAGCCACCAAGTCCAGATCCTCATTATCTAGAGTGGGCAGCTGTTCCCTTCTCCAGGGGATCTTCCCAATCCAGGGATTGAACCCAGGTCTCTCACATTGCAGGCGGGTTCTTTACCAACTGAGCCACCAGGGAAGCCCAAGAATACTGGAGTGGGTAGCCGTTCCCTTTTCCAGGGGATCTTCCCAGCCCAGGAATTGAACCCAGGTCTCCCACACTGCAGGCAGATTCTTTGTGTCTGAACTACAAGGAAGCCCATCATCGTCTCCACATTCCAGTAAATTAATACTTGTTTCTGTAGACAAGCTCCAGCGGCAGTCAACCCACCACCACAGTTTCACCACTCAGGGGCACTACCGATCCACCTGTGCACCTCTCCCCAGCCCAGCCCCGAAAGCTAATTTCAGGCTAAAAAAATCCAGGGGAACAGAAGCTGGTACCCACCGCCACTAATGAGTCATCCTGCCCACGCCAGAACAGTGTGAGCGTGACTCATGCTCTGTTCTTGGATTCTTCAAAATACCGGGAATTGGTTATCACATTTTTGGGGACCAATCTGACACAAAATATCCCTTACCTTTAGCGCTCGCTATGTTCAACCATGACACATTATATAAAGTTTCAATTTTAAAACACTATTCCTGGATGCAACCCTCTCCCAAGGAAATCAGAACCCCAGCATGTCCACACACCTCCCAATGGCCCACCCTACCCCCCCGCCCCACTCCGAGCCCCTGGTGATTCTAAACCACAACCAGGATTGAGAACCACTGGTTTAGAGCAGTGTTTCTCCAAATCTAGCCAGAGACCAAGCTGGACAGAACCAGGAGGAGCTTGTTCCAAGTGTCTGCTCCTGGGCACACCTCAACCTACAGAAGCAGATCTCCAGAAATGAAAGGAAACACTTAGTCACAAGCACTCCTGGCTATCCTTAGATGTGCTGCTGTTTGGGAATTATTGCTTTTGAGTCTCTTAAAAATAACCCAAAGTTATTTTCACCTCTTCTTTAGACCGACTGAAAATGAATGAAACGAAATGAATAAAATGTCTAAAGACATGAAGTTCTTTGCTTGCAAAGAGTTTTCCCACAGGTGGGCTCCTCTGACCCCCACAACCTCTGCGGCAGCTTCTGTCACCTAGATGTCATTTAGAACTACATCTTCATTTCCCCACACATCTTTCCTCAAGAGCAAGGAAGAGCTCCCACACAGACTGAGATGCAAGCTCCTCTAAAAGCCACGTTAAACTACCGGAGGAGGAAGGGCAAGGGGATGGGGCCTCAGTACGAAGGCAGAAGGTCTGAGGGTGTTTTCTTCCTTTGGGGTGCTAACTGCCTCTACACGGACTCTAAGCTCCTCATGCACGCGTGCTGAGTCACTTCAGTTGTGTCCAACGTTACAGCCCTATGGACTGTAGCCCGCCAGGCTCCTCTGTCCATGGGGTTCTCCAGGCAAGAATACTGGAATGGGTTGCCATGCCCTCCCTCCAGAGGATCTTCCCCAAAGCTCTCCCAAAATGATGTCAGCAGGAGCTGCCCCTGTGGACCAACCATTCCTGGCCATGTGTCCTGGTGCTGGGAAGGGGGGCCCTACTTGGCATGTGGGGGAGAGGCAAGTCTTCACTGTAGCCCACTACCTGCAGGCACTGCAACACCCGGACCCCGAGCTAGGACAACGCAGAAAGTGATTCTGCACATTTCCTACCTCCCCCCCCCCACTCTGCCCCCACCCCATCCCGTCCCGTGGAGGCAGCATTTCAGCTGAGAACCACTGAGCCCCCAAGTCCTTGTCACACTCCATGTAGCTTCAGAAGCGGTTTCTTGAAATAGATTTCAACCTGCCCAGAGCAGGCCTCAGGCACGGGACCCCGAAGCTCCAGCTGTGCCCCTAATGGTGCAAGCCCACTCTCTCTACCAGCACCCATCGCATCCTCCAGGCTGGGCTCCACGGAATAATTGGGCTTGCAGGGCACATGATGATGACTGTTCCTGTGAACGTCACCGGCCCACAGGGAGACAGGTTACCACTCATAACGGGTTCCCACTGCGTCCTGGTGCACAGTCATCACCCAGATGGGGGGCAGAGGCATGCGTCTCCCTACCCCCAGCACTGGGGGCTGGACACACTCTCAGAGATGCAGGAGGTGTCTGCTGATCCAGCCTGACTCTCATTCCAATTCCAGGAGGCTCAGGGGCCCCGGCGCTGCAGCTCCCACGTCCCCCACCTGCCACCGCCTTGGCCCAGAGCAAAGCAACGCGCCCCCCACCCCGAATAGGATGGTCGAGGTTACCTAAGGCCGAGGGACGCGGTACTGCGGACAGGCGGTTCTTCACCAGCGGCTGGTGCTTCGGGGAATCTTTGCCGTTGAAAACAGTCGGACCCAGGGCTGCGGTTAGGGCGGGGTGATCAGAGGCTGGTCCTGAGGCAGAGACAAAAAGGGAGACCACGGGATGCTCGGGGAGTCCAGCAAACAGGAAATGGCTCTCCCTCCATTTAACATATTAGCTTTTCACTGATGCAGCCCGTCAAGGGTCAGGACTCCTGGCAGAGTGATTCTGTCCCCCAGCCCCCCGAAAAAGCAGACACACGGACATGCACACACACACATGCACACACATGCACACACAGGACACAGGCTCCCACACATGCTCCACTGAGCACTCCCTGTGAAGAGAAGGGCCCATGGGGGCCCGGGATTCCAGGAGTGCCCCTGCAGCTGCTCCACCCTCCTCCTACCCTCTCGGTCACCCTCCTGGGTTCAGGGTCACATCAAACATGCTCAGAAAAGCAGTCGGGTTTGCCGTCACCCAGGGCCAGGCTCTGCATAGGATCTGGGGTTCCCCGGGCCTCAGGAGGATTCTGGGGGCAATTGTGGACTCTGCTCTAAGTCACCCACATGGGCCAGAATGATGTGGAAGGTACTCCAGAGGCAGGAGGAGCACCAAACATCCCCTATGTCAAGGGGTTGAAGGGCGGGATCTGAAACCAGATGACCCCTGTCTGAGCCCCACGCTGCCTCGAACTCGCTGTGCAACCTTCTTGAACATTACAACTCCTCCTTGTGCATGCACCTTCTCATCTAGAGGATGGGGGTAATATTAGAGCCGCTGTGAGGATGACGGGAGTTAACAAAAGTTTGCAAGCAGTAAGAATTTTCTAGCACTGTCATCAAATTTAATTTTTATAATCACCCTGCAAATTAGACAGAAAAGATTCTCTCCAAGTGTACAGGTTAGGAAACGGAGAGTCACAGAGTTAAAATGAGCTGACCCAAATCTCTCAGCTAGGAGGTGGCAGCACTGGAATCGCACCCAGGTATTCTGCGGGCAGAAACACTGATCCCTGAAGCTGCCCAGGTGTGCCAGGCCCCAGGTGGCCCAGGCACAGGGAGGACGAGGGCAGATACCACGTGGAAGGGGGACAGGGAGCCTCTGGGGGAGTGCATTCCCCACTCAGGTGCAGCCTCTTCTGCTGTGGATGCTTAGCCACATGCTGCAGGGGCCCAGGGCCCCTCAGCCGAGGTTCCTGGGCAAGAGGACCCCCAACCACCAACCCCCCACCGCCACAGCCCTTGGGAAGGAGGTTGCTATCTACTTGCCATCAGCTGTCGTGCTCATCAGGTGTGTTTTGCATGACCGAGGCCAAGTTCACAAAGCAGAAATACCCAGCTATCAAACCCTACAGCCCATGATAGCCTAGGCGAGCATCTTCGTGCCTCCATTTTTCAGTTGGGGAAACTAAAACCGACTCCCAGCACCTCCAGCGCTGTGCCATCACCTCACCTGCCTGTGGGGCTCCCAGCGGGCACTCGGGGTTGTCCCCAGACCGGGCTCGCCGGGGAAGGGGGCCGGCGGCCCAGAACTGTCCAGCGGCGGGAACAGAGAGCTGGAACATGCACCCATGGATGCCTGCCGGCTTCTGAACTCTGCGGGGAAGAGGCACACATGACAGTCAGCTTCTGCTCCTCCCCAACAGCGACCAATGACTTCCGAGGCCAGAACCCAGCCTGCGGGAGAGCCAGGCGCAGAGATAATCACGAGAGTGCCAACGCCTTCCCCGCCGCTGTGCTGGTGCAGCCGGGGGGGCTGGGGTGGGGGCCATTCCCCAGGCTCGGTCTCTGGGGGAAGCCACCTGAGGAACAGTCCTCTTGCCAGCAGCAGGAGCAGTGATCACCATTTGGGAAGAAGGGAAAAACACATGACACAAACGAGAGCTCCAAGTCCACGAGACAAACAGCATCACAGGAAAAACCGATGATGCAAATGAGAGCTTCAAGTCCAAGGGACAAGCAGCATTACTCAAAGGTGAAGGAACGGCTGGGCTTCCCTGGCGGCCCAGATGGAAAGAATCTGCCTTCAGTGCAGGAGACCCGGGTTCCATCCCTGGGTCTGAACAATCCCCTGGAGGAGGGCATGGCAACCCACTCCAATATTCTTGCCTGGGGAATTTCACAGACAGAGGAGCCTGGCGGGCTGCAGTCCATGGGGTCTCAAAGAGTCGGACACGACTGAGCAACTAATCCAGCAATAACAAAAAGGAAGAGCTAATACTTTCCTCCACCCCTAAATCACTCTCCATTGGGAAGATTACCTCCCAGTGAGGTATCGAACCTGAGAGGGGCTTGGCCACAGCAAGTGATCAAGAACTCTTGGCTGGTCCCACAAGGAGAAGAACCACTTCCTCTCCGGGACCTACAAAATGACAGGCATGTATATAGTGGGAGCTTAAGACATTATTGAGGGATGTGGCAGCCCACTCCAGTATTCTTGCCTGGGGAATTTCACAGACAGAGGAGCCTAGCGGGCTACAGTCCACAGAGTTGCAAAGAGTCGGACACAACTGAGCGACTGAGCATGCGTCCAAGCGAGAAAAGGAGATGGGGAGGAGAGGAGTGATGGGAGGGGACGGGGGATGAATGCCTAGAACCAGCCCCTGCTGAAGCCCCTTTTTCTACTCACAGAAGCTGGCTGGGATATTCCAGATGACCAGAGAGCACCAACACAGACAAGTGAGGGAGAGCAGGCTGCCTCTCCGGGGCACCTCGCTGCATGTTCCTCCACGATTGGTTGATGGGAGAAGGGGCATCTTGGTGGGGTCTGGAAACCCAGCCCCTCCCTCTGCCTCCAGAGCTGACTGCAGCCAGGAGGATACAGGGCGACAGAAGAGAAGGATGGACGGAGGCCCTTCCTAAAGCTGGAGCCCACTCTCTTCTGTCAGCCCCAGCCCCAGGAAGTTGATCTTTTCTGTTCGTGGTTGACAGGGCTGTGGGCCAGAAAGGGAGGCTATCTGGGCTGAGCTTTCTCTAAGTCAGGGCTTCGCAACTTCAGCACCATTGACACCGGGCTGCACAATTCTCTGCAGAGGGCTGCCCCAGGCACTGCATCCTTGGCCTCCATCTATGAGATGCCAGGGGCTCCCTGCAGTCACAATGGTCAACAGTGTCTTCAGACATCACCAACTATCCCTCAGGGACAGAATCATACCCGGTTGAGAATCTTGCCCCAGATACTTACCACAAGAAGACACTGCACCGTGTGGCCCTGTGTCAGCTTTCAAAGCACCCATACAAGTAGACTGATACTATAAACTGAATGCCTGGAGGGCAAAACTGCATTTTAATTTCGTAGGGCTGACCTCTTGCCCACCACGTGGACTGCAGAGCAGTCTCAGCCCAGAGTCAGGCCAACAGGCCCCTGGCTGGCCTGCAGGTGCCCCCCTTCATACGGCCCACCCCAGAGAGCTTGCTCACCTGAGCCTTTCCAGCAAATGAGAGGCCCTTTGGTCAGAGCCCCCTGGGCATTGCGGACCAGGTAGTATTTCAAGTGTTTCTGCTTCTTGGGTTGCGTGGTCAGCTTCAGATTGATGTGATTGGAGAACTCCGTGAAGTAACAGAAGCCCTTCTTGCCACAGCCGACACAATTCCCAGAGAAACCTGGGGGAGGAAACAAACCAGGATTGTCCCCACCTGACACCCAAGACCCCTCCAAGTAGGGGTCACTAGGTATTCACATCCTGAACCACCAGCCAGAGAAGTCCAAGGGGCAAAGGTCGCTGTCAGCTCACGCTGGTCCAGGGGTCAAGATGACCTTGACACAAACAAAAAACTTGACCAAAGAGACACTGGGTCGTAGAGACGAGCCCAGGTAAGCATGGAAGATGGCATCTGCTTAGGGGCATATTTAAAGCCCATGCATCCTACGAGAGAGAACTGTCCCATTCATCTGTCCACACTAACCAAGCACTTGTAATAATGTGGTTTGTCCACATGGTCTTTGGGTTTCTCAGACGGTGCTTGTGGTAAAGAAACTGCCTGGCAATGCAAGAGACATGAGATGCAGGTTCGATCCCTGGGCCAGGAAGATCCCGGGAGGGGGTCATGACAACCGACTCCAGTGTTCTTGCCTGGACAATCTCATTGACAGAGAAGCCTCATGGGCTACAGTCCATAGGGTCACAAAGAGTCAGACACGACTTAGTGAGTAAAGAATAAATGTTTATACTGTAGTCTAACACAGGAATTAGGAATTATTTGATATTTGAGCATCACCAGTAGAAATAAAGTGACTATATTCTGTGTATGTAATATGCACACAAAGTATTTCTAGTTGGTGGGGATGGAGGTGAGGGAAGAGCTTTGTTTAAAGTATAAGTAAGTACAAGCCTTAAGTACTTGAAATTATGTTTCCCAGGTGGCTCAGGGGTAACAAAGCCACCTGCCAAGGCAGGAGATGCGGGTTCAACCCCTGGGTGGAGAAGATCCTCTGGAGAAGGAAATGGCAACCCATTCCATATTCTTGCCTGGAGAATCCCATGGCTAGAGGAGCCTGGCGGGCTATAGCCCATAGCATCGCAGAGAGTTAGACAGGACTCAGGTGACTTAGCACAAACACACTATGGTCTTCAGAGACAGCCAATCATAGAATCTCAAAGCAATTAAACCACTGAGACTAGATACACTGAGAGCCCTCTTCACAGTCCAGAATTCCCTCCAGGAATCAAGGAAGCAGACCCCACGAGTCACAGAAATCAAGCACTTCATCACGTGTGGCCAGGATCGTGGCAAGTGAAATCTGGGCCCAGCAGCCATGGTAAAGCCTCTCATCTGGAAGGTGACTGCTTGTATCAGCTCCTGCTGCCCGAGGCCAGGGGAGCCTTTCTGGGAGATGACAGAGCTTAACTCTGAGGCTCTGCAGAGGCTGCCTTCCGAGGTGATGACAAAACCACCTCTTCAGTTCAGTTCAGTCACTCAGTCGTGTCCAACTCCCTGTGACCCCATGGACTGCAGCACGCCAGGCCTCCCTGTCCATCGCCAACTCCCAGAGTTCACTCAAACTCATGTCTATCGAGTCCATGATGCCATCTAGTTATCTCATCCTCCGTCATCCCATCCTCCGTCATCCCCTTCTCCTCCTGTCCTCAATCCTTCCCAGTATCAAGGTCTTTTCAAATGAGTCAGCTCTTCACATCAGATGGCCAAAGCATTGGAGTTTCACCTCTCATGAACTATTAAAATCCAGAGAACTTGCTTGAAAGACTTAAACAAACTGTGAAGTCTGTTCAAACCGGAATCAGTAGAACTGTTGGTTAATACAAGAAAAACGTGATGGTTTAGCTTTTGTACCTGGGAGACCATTCTGCTTTAATCTCACTGTCTCACAAAGGCCTTCCCTATAACCTTGCCTCACTCACTGGTACTTCTGGTTTCTATGCCACAAAGTCCTTTGGCAGGAGAGACCCTGAAGCTGAGATTAATTTGTTTTATCTTATCCTCTGGCTGACAAGTTTACAAAGGGCATCTTGATATAGGCCAGGAGGGCCAAGGGGGTTCTGTGCGTAAGCCCTGCTCTTAAAGGGGACAGTCCTGAGGTCTCTGGCTACTACTGTCCAAAATAACATCAGTTAGTGAAGGTTCAAAACATTTCCCCATAGAGAAAGAAGATGCCTATATTACAGAAATATGACGAACTTTATTTTCTTGGGTTCCAAAATCACTGTGGACAGTGACTGCAGCTATGAATAAAAGATGCTTGCTCCTGGAAGAAAAGCTATGACCAACCTAGATAGCATATTAAAAAGCAGAGACATCACTTTGCTGACAAAGGTCCAAATCGTCAAAGCTATGGTTTTTCCAGTAGTCATGTACAGATGTGAAAGCCGGACCACAAACAAGGTTGAGCACTGAAGAATTGGTGCTTTCGCATTGTGGTATTGGTGGAGACTCGAGAGTTCCGTGGACTGCAAGGAGATCAAACCAGTCAATGCTAAAGGAAATTATCCCTAAATATTCGTTAGAAGGACTGATGCTGAAGCTGAAGCTCCAATCCTTTGGCCACCTGATGCGAAGAGCTGACTCATTGAAAAAGACTCTGGTGCTGGGAGAGACTAAAGATGGGAGGAGAAGGGGATGACAGAGGATGAGATGGTTAGCTAGCATCACTGACTCAATAGACATGAATCTGAGCAAACTCTGGGAGATAGTGAAGGACAGGAGAACCTGGCATGCTGAAGTCCATAGGGTCACAAAGAGTCAGACATGACTTAGTGACCAAACAACAAACATTACAGAAACCTGGATTATCTGCTCTATTACAAGCAAGTTTAATACTCCTTAAAAGGCATTAGAAATAAGGAAAAATCTCTTGGTCTAAGAAGGCAGGCACAGGTTAGTTTTTCCTTCCAGACTCCTGTCCCCTCTGTACTGAATAGATTAAGGTACCAAAAACATGCCAACACTGTGCTCTATGTTTACTTGTTAGAGGGACGTGAAGGAAACTGACATGCAGAGAAAACCAACAGTGTTCTTGCCATTCACTGTCGCCCAGACAAAGCACCCAGCTGAACTGATGCAACCACCAGTTGGTCAGGACAGCTAAACCTTCCTTGGGGAAACCTGAGAACCAGAGGGGACTACGTGGTTGTCCAGAGCAGATCAAAAGAGTGATGCATTCAATTCTAGCATGAGAATGGAGTGTGCATGCACAAGCATGCCCTCCAGGGCTGCCCCCAATGCCTACCACCCCCATCTCTGCTTTATCTCCCATCCCTCCTACTGCTATGCTGGACTTTATATTGCTGGCAGTCCTTATAACTTCTTCCTCAATGTTGCTGCTAAGCTGCTAAGTCACTTCAGTCGTGTCCAACTCTGTGCGACCCCAGAGACGGCAGCCCACCAGGCTCCTCTGTCCCTGAGATTCTCCAGGCAAGAACACTGAAGTGGGTTGCCATTTCCTTCTCCAATGCATGACAGTAAAAAGTGAAAGTGACGTCGCTCAGTCATGTTCGACTCTTAGCGACCCCATGGACTGCAGCCTACCAGTTTCCTCCATCCATGGGATTTTCCAGGCAAGAGTACTGGAGTGGGGTGCCACACTGTTAGTTATTAAAATCTGTATTTTTCCCTATAACCATCCTTATCCTTCCACAGGACCGGGAGCATGTATGTCCACAGGGAGGTATAGGTTGTGTCTGTGTGCATTAGTGTACGTATACAAACTAGTGCCCAGCACAGGAGAGAGTCAGCAAACACTGGGAGGGAAGGAGGAGAGAGGACATAAAACAATTAGCAGAGCAAACACTTAGCCTCTCTGCACACGCTTTGATGTGCTTTTGTTTTCTAACGTTTTCATGTTTCTAATGCTTCCTAGTTTATAATCTAATGTTTCTATTTTTCTTTTTGTCTCCAACCTGGGAACCTTGAGCAGCTCAACTGCCATCCAAGAATGAGACCCTGAGAAACCTTCCAAGCTCCCTGGACGGGATCCTGACTCTGAGGTCAAACAAAAGATGATGAGTAAGAAACAGAACTGCAAATCCAAGGATGCTTGAGCACCTCGCCAAGGCCAGCACAGCCATCCCTTCCCAGAAATGGCTAACCAGGTTACAGGCCTTTGTCCGACGACAAATGTGGGCTGTGGGACCATGGCTCCATTCCAGAGGCGGGGGAAGGAGGGCCACAAACCAGAAGGGGCTCCTCCTTGTGGTTCAGAAATCAAAGTGGAAACGCTGGCCCTCCCAGGGCAGTAGGGACAGGCACACCTCACTCTATTGCGCATGCCTCTGTTTCTTCATATCTCAGTGCTAGGGAGGAACACACCCACCTCACTCACTCACTCACTCGATTTTAATTCCAACAGTCATTAGCACATGAGAAGTCAAGTGGCTGCTCTTTAGGTTCATTTGCTGCTGCTGTCTTTCTCCAACTGGTAATCCATCCTTTTTAGGACCCAAGTGCGTCGCCAGTGACACCCTCTGAGACACTCTCATCCCAGAAGTCAATGCATCCTTGGGGATCCCACAGCATCTTAAGCCCTCGGTGGGAGCCTGTTGCCCAGAGATTTCCCAGAATTTCAATTTCTGTGGCCGTGCATGTGGCCCTGTGAAGGAAGTCTTGGTTGGCCTGTGTCCTCCCATGGCCCTGAGCTTGCAGGAAGGACCAAGTGCCACTTGGCTTCAGGGCCCCAGGCTGAACTTAAAGTCCACCTTCAGTTATTTATTACTATGAATAATAATAAATGCATAATTATTTGCCTGCTAGATGAACAAACGGCTCATTTACTCTCATCTCAGAAATGAACATTCTAGCTGTAATAGATGGAAGCTTCCCAGGTGGTACTAGTGGAAAAGAATCCGCCAGCCAATGCAGGAGATGTAAGAGACGTGGGTTCGATCCCTGAGTCAGAAAGATTCCCCTGGAGGAGGGCACAGCAACCCACTCCAGTATTCTTGCCAGGAGAATCCCATGAACAGAGGAGCTTGGTAGGCCACGGTGCATGGGGTCGCAAAGAGTTGGACACAACTAAAGCGACTTAGCAAGCACACACACAGCTGTAATGGATGGTTTCTTCTCCTTTGTCTCAGCTATCAGCTAGTTTCAATGAATTACTATCAAACAACCGGAACACACATCTACATTTTAGTCTTTTCGCTTTCACAGACCGAAATCTCTCAGTTGATTCAAACTCACTAAAACCAGCACTACTTTATAAATTATAGAGGGGGCAGGGGGTTTAAAGCTGTTACTTTTTCCTAAGATACTCCAGAGCCTCCCTTTATAGGTCACTAAAAAGTGCTGAGCCCCGGCCCCAGAGGGGTGCTGGGCCACCATGCCCTGTGCAGCCATCAGGGTTAATTGCAGGAAACCTAAACAGTGCTAAGTGTGCAAGCTGAGAGTATAAAGTTATTTTAAAAGAGAAGAAAGCACGGGTTATAACCAGCCGGCCCTTGTTACCCACCTCCAAGGGCTTTTTGGCAAGCAATTAACAAAGATCCCACTTCCTCTACGCTCCCCGCCCGAGAGGCTGAAGCTGTTCCCAGGCCGGTGGTGAATTAACTGAAAGATTCTTGCCTCTGCATTTTGAGACATAGAGCCTCCTAGATTTACTGCCCTCGCAATTCCTTTACAGTCACAAAGGGGAGGAATTCAGGCCAGATCAAACGCTAACCAAGTCACCAGTCTGTCTTCCCCACTCATTCTGTCCTGAGAGGCCTTGATAAGCAAATTCACTCTGAGATGCAATGACTCAGAGGCAATGAGCTTCCTTGGTGGAGTAAATTTCCTGGATTATTCTTGCTTTCAAAACTGGTTAAAATAAACCCATAGAGCCGCCTTAAGAAAGAACTGGCCAAAACCTTTTCTCCTGCTGGTTGTTGCCTCAGAGTCATGTCTGTCCCTCCACTGAGCAGTCATCTGCCAGGTTTCAGAGTGTACACACTGTCGTGTCCCCTGGCAGGAACCATTTCTTTTTCTTCTCTGGGTCAAGCCTTGCTGTCCCACCTCCATCCTTCAGTCCTTTGCACAGAGACTCACTTTCTGTCCTTTGCACAGAGACTCAGACATAAAATGTTCTCAATAAATATCCACTAAATGTCTTGATGAAAGTGAAAGTGGAGAGTGAAAAAGTTGGCTTAAAGCTCAACATTCAGAAGACGAAGATCATGGCATCTAGTCCATCACTTCATGGGAAATAGATGGGGAAACAGTGGAAATAGTATCAGACTTTATTTTGGGGGCTCCAAAATCACTGCAGATGGTGACTGCAGCCATGAAATTAAAAGACGCTTACTCCTTGGAAGAAAAGTTATGACCAACCTAGATAGTATATTCAAAAGCAGAGACATTACTTTGCCAACTAAGGTCCGTCTAGTCAAGGCTGTCGTTTTTCCTGTGGTCATGTATGGATGTGAGAGTTGGACTGTGAAGAAGGCTGAGCACTGAAGAACTGATGCTTTTGAACTATGGTGTTGGAGAAGACTCTTGAGAGTTCCTTGGACGGCAAGGAGATCCAACGAACCCATTCTGAAGGAGATCAGCCCTGGGATTTCTTTGGAAGGAATGATGCTAAAGCTAAAACTCCAGTACTTTGGCCACCTCATGAGAAGAGTTGACTCATTGGAAAAGACTCTGATGCTGGGGGGAATTGGGGGCAGGAGGAGAAGGGGATGACAGAGGATGAGATGGCTGGATGACATCATGGACTCGATGGACGTGAGTGTGAGTAAACTCCGGGGAGTTGGTGATGGACAGGGAGGCCTGGCGTGCTGCGATTCATGGGGTTGCAAAGAGTCAGACACAACTAAGCGACTGAACTGAACTGAACTGCAAGTGTGTAGGAGATTCAACCAGTCCATCCTAAAGGAAATCAGTCCTGAATATTCACTGGAAGAACACGCTGACGCTGAAACTCCAATACTTGGGCCACCTGATGCAAAGAACTGACTCACTGGAAAAGACCCTGATGCTGGGAAAGATTGAAGATAGGAGGAAAAGGAGATGACAGAGGATGAGATGGTTGGATGGCATCACTGACTCAATGGACATGAGTTTGAATAAACTCCGGGAGTTGGTGATGGACAGGGAGGTCTGGCGTGTTGCAGTCCATGGGGTTGCAAAGAGTCAGACACAACTGAGCAAGTGAACTAAACTGAAAGTGTTTTTACCTACCCAGGTTTGGGGACATATCAAGTGTAAAACTGAGGTTTAAATGTTTGTCCACAGGGAAAGCACAGAAGGAATTGGGGCCAGCAGGAGAAGTTTAACCTAGAAGTTTTCCCAATAAACTCTCACGCTCAAACTTGCTTCTGCCATGATGATTATTTCTGAGGCTACATCTCAGCTAGACAGATCATTACCAACCCTCCTGTCTGCCCAGCTCTCCTGCCAAGGAGATGCCAAGCCAGGTGAGGGACCATGTGGAAAGCACTTGCCCACTCTCTGGATGAGGACATGGAGGCCCAGGGTCACACAGCAGCCTGTGGTCAGACACGGTGCTGGAGCCAGCTCACTGAGCTCTCAGTCCAAACTTCATGTCTCCCCGATTTTGCTTCACTTATTGGGGAGCGTGCTGAGCACAAGGTCAGGCATTCAGTAAGAGCTCAATAAATGTTTGAACCAACAGGAGACAGGCTTGGTACGGCTTGGCCTCAACTCTGCACTGATATAGGGGATCTCGTGGGCCAGAGGTGGTTCCAAAGGTCAAAAACCACAGCTTCCCTAGGCTGACCCTGACCCCTGAGTAACTATGGGGTGCAGTAGTAAAGGTACCATACAGAACCACGAAGACCTGAGTCTGAATCCTGGCCACATTCTTTTACTCACGCACCCTCAGGCAAGTTCATTAACAGGTCCAAGGTGACCTTGACTGGTGAGAGGCAAAGGTAAAGCAGAGAACGGTAGAGGGTGCCAGGCAGTCACTTGGAACAGGACTGTCCTGGTCAGGGGGACACACGCTCAGCCTTATTCTGCCACGAGTCTGCTGGCCTCTGAGAGCATCTTAGATGGTGTCTGGATTACATTCCCAACACAGGTAGGCACTTAGGAAAGTTCTGATGAACACATTTACCAAAAAAAAAAGCAGTGCTAACTGATAGGCTTTCTATAGGAAAGTTGTCACATTTTATTTTTACACTATTCATTTATTTTTTTGGGCATGCTACACAGGATCATGTAGTTTCCCAACCAGGGATCAAACTCACGTCCCCTGTACTTGAAGTACAAACTGTTAATCCCTGGACCACCAGGGAAAGCTCCAGGCAGTCATATTTTAAAACAAATCTCATTTGCATTCCATTCCACAAAGAAATAGGCCACAGAATGAGGAATGAATGGGGTTGTGGGACATGCTGATGAAGAGGCCGAAAGGTGGCCTGTCTTCCAAGGGGACCAGTGGCCCTCCTTGTCCTCACCCATCATGTAGCCTGAGCTGTAGAGCAGAGTCCAGGAGGAACTCACCAAGAAGGGCATTGTGCCCGTTATCATCCGGCAGGAACCTCTTGTCCACGGCACACACCAGGAGATGGTCAGGCAGGCTGGGGGACTTGGCACCCACCAGGAGGAAGCCCGCGGGGGATATCAATGGGCTCACTGGAGATGGAGACCAGACGCAGGTCCTTCCCGGCCTGGCAGAACCCTAGGAGAGATGGATAGGACTCACACGCTGTCCAGCGAGTGCCCCCACACAACCAGGATCCACGCGGGCAAAGCAGGAAAATAGTCTGGATTTTGTCAGCAACCACCCTCACCCCTGGACCAGGCTGACTCTAAAATTAATTCTGAGAACATTATTAGGTATGTTATCCTTACATGCGCTTCATTTGCCAATTACCATAATTCACAACAATAAAGTGACTGGGCAGAATAAAAAAATAAAATGAATAAAAGTAATTCTGAGAGATTAAATTATAACCATTGTCATTCAGGACACTTAACTACTTGCTATATTTATGACTACTGGTGTTACCATACAATACACATACATGAATGTACAAATAAAAGTCAACTGGAGAAATGGGTAGACAAGTGATCGTAAATTAAAATGTGGATGAAAAATCCATAAGGGACTGTGAGTACTTTGATGTTTTTCCACCCTGCACTTAACGTGTATGAGGGCAGGAATTCAGGCTGACAACCCAGTAATGATGGTCTCCAGAGAAGTCATATCAGCAGAGGGGGACTCTACGCACTTGAACTTTTGTATTTCAGAGCGTTTAAACATCTGTGCTCCTGCTAAGTTGCTTCAGTCAAGTCTGACTCTTTGCAACCCCACGGACTGTAGACCATCAGGCTCCTCTGTCCATGGGATTCTCCAGGCAAGAATACTGGAGTGGGTTGCCATGCCCTCCTCCAGGGGACTTCCCAACCAAGGAATCAAACCCTTGTCTCGTTACAGATGCTTTACGACTAGTGCTACTTGGGAAGCCCTTAAACATGCTTCTTATTTTAAAATTAAGTGTCCAAAATACTTAGGGAAAAAGGAAGAAAAGAGAAACAGCCGAGATTTATCTGGATGGACCTTTCTGGGCCTCTCTCTCCCTGAAGGCACAAGTGGCCCCATGCCCTGTGTTTTTCCATCTTTAATGACCAAAGGGATGACATGGGCTAATGTGAACTCTGAGATCCCGAGGCCTTCCCTGCAAACCCTTAAGATATTTATACCTTAGTAAGATTCTCCTCCAGGGACATCTGCTTTACCATTTTCAAGGCACTGGCTCCTAGTTCTCCTGTCTGCTCCTGGGCAAAGCAGGAAGCAGGAAACAGTACTCACTGTGTGAGACACCGAGTGGGAGGAGCCCTGGAAGGCTTTCATTTGATCATATCTGAGCAGGTGGTCCTGCCCCTAATTTGCAGACATGGAAATCGAGGCTCAGAGAAGTTAAGTCATTTACTCAAAGCTTCTGAGGTTAGGGTGCCAGGATGGAGCCAGGTCTGGCTCTCAAGTATGGGGTAGTTCCCTTTCATCCATCATCTTGGGGACATGGGCTCGGCTCACAGCTCGGGGGCTCTCAGTGCACAGGCCAGCGGGCATCTCACCGTCCGTGGTGCAGCATCCTTCAGGCGGGGGGTGCATCTGGTAGGGGTTTAGGGGGACAGTTCTGTTCCAGCGCCCCGTCCCCTTCCTCTTCCTCTTCCTCATTGTCCGCTCGGCTTCCACCTAGAATAGCGGAGTGATGACCAGGGCAGGAGTAAGTACACAGTGCGCCCCAGTTAGTTAGGAATTAACCAGTCCTCAGAGACACACGGTTTGAGCCAAGCACTATCGCCCTTCTTCACTAGGGCGGGGGGCGAGGCTCACTCAGACCGGATGTCTTTCCCAAGGTCACAGACTCTGGCTCCAAACCTGGCCTTGTGACTTCAAATACAGGTCCACATCCCCTCCCAGCGCTCACAGCTGCACACATCTGCATGAGCAACAGGGCTTGGTATGTATACAGTTGCTGACAAGGACCAGCTATGAAGTCTGCACACAGCAGGCACTCCAACAACAGCTGTGTGGGAGGGACCACAGTGTAACCAGGGACCATTTCACAGGTAAGGGAACCGAGGTTCAGGGAGACCCAGTGATCCAACCACCTGCTAAGCAGCACAGCCAGCCTGTGCCCAGCTGTATCTGGTGCCCAAGCTGCTGTCCTTGTCGTAAACTACATCACTTGGTTTAGAATCTGAAATACAGTGTGAACGGCCTTTACGTTGAATAAGACAGGAGTCAAACTATATGCTGTTATTTATCCCCAAGGGAAAACTAGATGCATACATTATTAGAAATCTAAACACACGAGAAATTGTCACACACACAAATGAACCAGCACAGGGCCAGGCCCCTCTCAGCGACTTTATGACTATAGGAAACTTTTCTTTTTAGGTGAAATAGTATTTTAGGACTAATGGCAAATGTGGAACAGGCCAGGAGAGCCAGCAATTGGCCAGGGAAACCCCACTCTCCTCGTGCGTGCTCTCCATCTCTGCAGCAGAGGAGCTGGCCTTCCCCATATGGTCAGCTCCTGGGGGGCCGGGGGTGCTGCTGTTATTCAGGAATCCAGGCCCCAAGCAGAATGTCTCACACACACAGAGGCAGCACTCAGGAAACCATTGAATTAGCCAAAAGTTTGTTCCTGTTTTTTTCCATTATCATTGTAATTCCCAGTATACACAGAGCACGCGCGCGTCACACACACACATCCCTTATTTACCCAGCCTGCTAGAGAAAAAGGGTTTCACATCAGTGAGTTTTCAAACTTCTTTTAAGAGACATTTTGGGTAAAAAGCCTTTCTCAAATTGCCTATCTTTAAATGGCTTCCCTGGTGGCTCAGATGGTAAAGCGTCTGTCTACAATGCGGGAGACCCGGGTTCCAGCCCTGGGTTGGGAAGATCCCCTGGAGAAGGAAATGGCAACCCACTCCAGGGCTATTGCCTGGAGAATCCCATGGACAGAGGAGCCTGGTAGACTACAGTCCACGGGGTCACAAAGAGTCGGACACGACTGAGTGACTTCACTACGACTGAGCGACTTCACTACTTCACTCAATGTCATTTAAGAAATAGCACCCAGATTTCTTCACACAACAGAGCTGCTACAAGCATCCTCAGATACCCGAGGCCGGGGACAGCTGCTTCTTTCTTTTATGTGTCTCCTGCCTCTTTCCCCCCGTGCCAGCCCCTTTGCTGCCATTTCTTCTACTCTCACCTCCCTTGGCTCTCAACCCATCCATTCAGTGCATGACGTGTTTTCCAGTTAATGTTGAAATCATGTGCAACAGAAAAACGGACTAGGACTCTGGGAACTCCAGTTTAGTCCCTGGATCTGCCATTGTCTGTGTGGCCCCAGGAAAGTTACTTAACCTCTCTGTGTGTCAGATCCTGCCTCTTTAAGATGAGGTGGTTATAGAAGGTCACCTTGAGCTGTGACAGTCTCTGTGGGGAAATACGGCCCTCAGCATTGCACAGAACATTCCAAGGGTGATTTAATCAGTACAGTGCTGGGAGCATAACCTCAGGGTGGTCACCGTTTTAAAGGTGTTAGTCGTGCAGTCATGTCCAACTCGTTGTGACCGCATAGACTGTAGCCCGCCAGGCTCCTCTGTCCATGGGATTCTCCAGACAAGAATACTGGAGTAGGCAGTCATCCCCCTTCTCCAGGGGATCTTCCTGACCCAGGGATCAAACCTGGGTCTCCTGCACTGCAGGCAGATTCTTTACCATCTGAGCCACCAGAGAAGCCCTATTTTAAAGGTGCCGGAAGGACAAGAGGCAGAAGAAACTGAACATTTCAGGCCAGCCCAGGCCCATGACCTTGGGAAGGTCACAGTAGGAAGTAAGCAAGAATTCCTGGTGTCTCCCTCCCTCTAGGACTCAAGGACACAGAGGTGGTGGGGAGACTGTAAAAAGATTACCCAGGAAGAACAGAAAGGGAGTTGAAGGGATAAACACCAGAGCCTCTTTCAGAGCTTCCTTCCTGCCACTAAATGTGGGCGTGGTTGGTTTTAGCAGAAGGTATAGAGTCATGCCCAGACCCCATGTGCCACCCATGCATCACAGTCCCCACGGGGGCTCAAACCACCCTTTAACCGCCTACGGAGTGGGTGGCTTGGAAGGCTCTGCAAAATCAAGATTAGTCTGTGAACCAGGGTCTCACCTCCAAGGGCTCAGCAGGGGGACAGCCAAGAGCCAACAATTAGAGTGAAAAGGGGAAAGAAAGCCAGGCTTTCGGAGCTCGGAGAGCATGCACAGGAATGTCTGCACGTTTATTCTGTTCAACCAAAAAGAGCAGGAATGCAGACTCTCTTGGAAAGAATGAAAGAGGAGGGTCTTAAGCTTCCGAATGTCAAAGAAAGGGCTCAGAATCCAGTGGCTGCCAGGAATCCTCTTTCCGCTAAGAAAGCAGGATTAAAGGTCAAAGGTCTACATCAGACATTCCAGGGTCTTTGATGGAAGCTGTCAGCCAGCAGCAAGCCTGAGCAGACTTCCTAACCAGGGCCAGACTAAACCAGAGTGTTTACCAAAGTCTTCTGGCAGAATGAGGGCTTTAAAACGGCCTTAGATAAAACCAACTCTATTGGGAGCTTAGGATCTTAAAACCAACCATGGGAATCTAGAGACGCCACGACGGCACTTCACCCCATGGTGTATGAAAGTATTGATGTTTCAGAATAAATTTTGTTTTCTTTACATGAGAAGAAACTGTGTGACATTCTGAGTGGGTGGGATGACAAGAATTTACCTGTATCTTGTTTAATAAACACTTATCCCAAATTTGAAGGGTGTATTTGTTTGATTTGCTTGGCCTTCCTTAAAAAAAAAAAAAATAATAATACATAAAAGGTTTCTCCCCTGTTAGGAAAGGTCATACCCCTAATCTGGAGAACAATGTAACAGGGCCCCTCTGAACTGCCCTTGCAAATAGAGAAAATGTTAACAGATCTAGGGGTGTTTGGGATACCAGCGCCCTGGTCATAAAAAGCACCCTTAATGTTACTGTCTGAGGAAGGATGCAATAAGATAAGAGATCTCGACAGAGAGACAGACAGACCAGACAAACCCTCTGCACCGCGTTCTATGATGCAGAAACCAGGGGCTCAAGCTGAGTGCTCGACTGATAGGGACATGTAGCAAATCGACCATCTCCTCCTTTTCACCAACCCCCCTCCCCACTCCTCCCAGGGCTACAGAAACAAAATCTGGGAGGGTCTCTCTATGCTGTTTGCCAGACAAATGGAAAAATGATAGAGAGGGCCTGAGCTGGTTTTCATACCATAAACGAGAAGGGCTGACCATGAGTACTTATCATGAGTACTACTGTTCATTTACCATTAGCAGCTAAGCCTTTCGATACTGTAAGAAGTTAACAATGATCATTTAACACATATTTCACAAGTCTTTCTGCTAGTCGAAAACATGGACTGTAAAAGATGCCCCAGTTAGTCCTCAAATGCCCCCCAGTGTCACAGTAAAACTTCCTGGGCCAGAAATCATTGGTACTTGGATGTGAATGCCAGAGAACCCTTGGGTCTCCTGACTCCTGCTTTTGACCACAGTCTACTTTCTCTCAGACCCAGAGCCAGTTCCTTTAGGTCCTTCGCTGTTGCTATTTGCAAGATTAATTTTGTAAAAATGCTTTAAAGAGTGACACAGGAAAGCCTCCCTCCTAGAGAGGGACAATCAGATATCATGAGGACCTTAGTGCCTCATTTTCCCTTGGAAAATGCAACCATCCCAGCCCACCTTCCCCATGCCCACCTTGCACACACAACCATACACACACAGGGACTTAGGCACACACCACGACCACCCTAAGACAGGACCTGGTACGTTGCAGGCTTCCTTAATTCAGTTCATTTTTATTGTAAACCACAGCCGTCTTTCACTTCAAAAGCTAAGCGAAGTCTGCAGGTAACTTCAAGTGGAAGACAAGTGACAAAAACAACTTCTTCAGCAATAAATAAGGGGGTGGGGCAACTTTGGACATGAAGATACATGACTATAAAAATACAAACAGAAGACTGAAAAATACAATCAGATTATTCTCTGGATAGTTAAGTAAACCCCAAACTTATCCCCATGCCCGAAGATGATTTATTGCTGGCACACATCACACTCATAAGGGTTTATTCTTGGCTTTTAACAGTTTATAGAGGGCCATTACTGCTATCACATGGAAAAGTACTTACACTCCTTTGCAAAGTTAGGGCCACAAATCACAGAGGAAAAAAATATATATATATATAACTGAGAGTCAAAAATATGTTAAAATGTCTTACTTATCCAAATCAGACCATCAAAACTTTTCATGAGTTTAAGTAACAACCAATTGAGAACAAGTTAACACCGGCCTTTCTTTCTCCTACTAGTCCAATGAATCATCTCATTCCTTGCAACTTTATGGCTGAGACTTAAATCTGAGTTTCAGCCAAGTAAGGACGCACATGCAGCTTTCTGTTTCCTAATAATTCCATTTTGCCAGACCCAACAGTTGCTACACCAAGTGGAAGAGGAAAGAGTTTGAAGTCCCATCTTGAACATTCCCACACACGGTAGTGAAGGGCACAGAAACATCTCCTACCTTCTAGAGCGGAAAGCTGCTGCTCTGCTTCCAGGTACAATTGGGAGAAGATGGGCCTGGGTACCAGGCTGTTGGAGCGCAAGGAGGCCTCGATGGAGTTGTGCAGTACCTCCTCGAACCGTGTGGTCTTCAGCTGTCCAGCGTACGAGTTTCCCATCTTCAAAAGAGACAGAGGAGTCTTCTGTTTAAAATGGCATTTCAGCTGCAGTTAAAAAAGCCTAGCCCCCGAGCATGAAGCCCAAAGGTAGAAGAGATCTGGGCTGCCAGGAAGGGAGGGCCCCGTATCCCCCGCTCAGCCAAGAGGAGGAGCGGGTGGCTTTCACGGACTGCTCCTGCGGGGCAATTACAGGAAGTTATATAAGTAACAGCTTTCCCCTAATTTAGCACTCAGCAGAGTCTGACACCTCTTAGGAGATTTTACTAGAAACTGGCTCTCAGTCGTCCACAGGTTTCACAGCAACGCCTCCAGCTTTTCCCTGAGAGGTGATCCTGTTTTTGAGAGACCCCAGACAAAAACAACGCTTTCTTCTTGACTTACAGAAGAATAGCCCTGCGCCACTTTCTGTGTGTGACGGCAACTGACAACGCAGCGATCCATGACAACCAGTCCCCCGATTTCAGGATTACTGGACCCAGCCTCCACTCACCTTCCCAGGAGGAAGGTTACCAGATTGCCCATCACCACCTCCTCTGCTAAAAGGCCAACTAGGAACATTCTTGCTTTACAGTGTTTGTTACTTTATCGTGGTTTCCGTTAGACAAGTAATACAGAGTTACATCTGGAAATCTGGGAATTACAGAAGAGGGTGGAAAATCAGGAGGAAAATCATTGCGTCCATGCCCCAAGACAATCAATGTGATTTTTTTTTTTTGTAGCAGCTTAAGTTCTAATTCACTTGCCATCCCATTCACCTGCTACACATAAAACAGATAAACAATAAGGTCCTACCATAAAGTTCCTCGGAGAAGGCAATGGCATCCCACTCCAGTACTCTTGCCTGGAAACTCCCATGGACGGAGGAGCCTCGTAGGCTGCAGTCCATGGGGTCGCTGAGTCAGACACGACTTCACTTTCACTTTTCATTTTCATGCATTGGAGAAGGAAATGGCAACCCACTCCAGTGTTCTTGCCTGGAGAATCCTAGGGACAGGGGAGCCTGGTGGGCTGCCGTCCATGGGTTCAAGCACAGAGTCGGACATGACTGAAGTGACTTAGTAGCAGCAGGAACTTTATGCTGCTGCTGCTGCTAAGTCACTTCAGTCGTGTCCAACTCTTCGCTACCCCATGGACTGCAGCCTACCAGGCTCCCCCATCCATGTGAATTTCCAGGCAAGAGTACTGGAGTGGGTTGCCATTGCCTTCTCCAATAAAGTTCCTACCAGGAACTATATATAACAATATCTTGTAATGCACTATAATGGAAAAGAATATGAAAAAGAACATATATAACTGAATCACTTTGCTATACACCAGAAACTAACACAACACTGTAAATAAATTATCCTTCAGTTTTTAAGGGTGCAAATAAATGGTTTTTAGTATACTCACATGTGGTACAAGCATCACACAATTGATGTTAGAACACTTTCCTTACCCCCAAAAGAAACCTCATACCCTTTAGCTGTCACTCCCAAGTCCCCGATCCTCCAGCCCTAGCCAGCCACCTAATGTCTGTAGACACACGTTAACAGAATCATATAGTATGTGGTCCTTTCTTCCATCAGACAATGTCTGCACCCTGCTTCTGTGCTGAGCACTTGTCAATATTCCATTCTCTCTGATACTCTGATGTACTCTTTGCAGACTTAATTCCCTGGGAAACAGGAGGGGCATGATGGAAGGCTGTATCCACACGGCTCTATCACTCTATGATAAACTTTTTGATTCTGCTCTTCTCATTTGACATAAACATTTCCCCAATCCTCTTACAAAGGCTGTCAGAACCATTTTAATGGTTGTATCGCATTCCCTTGAGGGAAGGTTCAGATACTCGCGCAGACATTTCTCTGGGATCAGACATATGGTTAAATCTCTATATTTAGTCCTGGCCAAGAATTGGCATTTAAATGTATATTCCTTTCTAATGTGTTCTGTTTATTTTCTATTTCATTTAGTTTTTGTTTAGATTGCCCTGTTTCCTTTTAGTTTAACATGTTATACTTTTACCAAGCTTCTTAAAATGACTGCTTTATCCTCATGTTTATTTTCCATATGACTGCTTTGATAGTGAAGATATTTAAGGCTATACGTTTTCCCCTGAATGCTTCTTATGCTGTGACCCCTAGGTTTAGTGTAAAGAGGTCCCCTTTGTTTCTTTTTGGATGGTTTATGATCTCCTTTTTGATTCCCTTTTTGACCCAGTAGTTATCCAGAAATGTACGTTTAATTTCTAAACAGTCAAATTTTGAGAGGAAGAAGGATTAGCCTTATATTATGTATTTCTAATTTTCACTGGATAATCACAACTGTGGCCTTTAAAAACTACTTTTGAAATTTGTTAAGGGTTTCTTTTAGACAGATGCTGGATGGATTTTTACAAATCTGCTATCATATAAGAAAAGATAAACTCTCTTAAAGGGATGAAAATAGATTATTCAACTTTTCTATGCGCTCGTCTATTTCGTGTGTACGTTGATTCTTAAAGTGATATTTGACTTTAAATAGCACAAGATGGGGAATTTTCTGGGATCCAACGATTAGGACTCTTCCACAGCAGGGGACACGGGTTCGATTCCTGGTCAGGGGACTAAGATCCCGCAAGCTGCTTGGTGCAGCTGAAAAAATGGCAGAAGATGCCAGCCCCGGCGTGACCTCAGGACCGTGGCTCCCTGCTTCATTACAGTGACACACAGCCAGCCGCACTAGCTGTGAGACTGGCTTCACATGCCAGGCACCACCTCACAGATCACATTGACTTAAGACGTAGGTAGGAGATTCTCGAGTCCTCGTGCTATAAGCAATTTCAAGACAGGACCACTGGTGCCCTGAGGAGCTCTGGTTCCCCTTGTGAGGGAAAAATCAGTCCTCAGGCTGATTTCTGCTTCTGTTGGAAGAAAGGTCCAGCCTTCCTTCTTCCAACTAACAGTAAATGGAAACCATTAAACACTTCCTGCTTGCGGCAATAACTCCTGAGCACAGGTTCCCCGCCCCTCTCCACCACACCTCTTTGGTCAGCCCCAGCTTACAGCCTGGGGAAATGAGCTGGTGGGAGGGGTTGCTACAGGAATCAGCCCCAACAGAAAGAAGGTGCTCCTGAAAGACACAGGACAGCTGCCGAGCCACCAGAACAGTGGGAAGAGGCTCCAGGGCTCTGCGTCTGTGTTTCCTCTCGACGGGCTGCATCCTTCAATCCAAGAAGAGGGATTGCTGGCCACATCTGGGGGCCCTTGCCTGCGTTTCCATTCAGAGTAGTCCATGGAAAGCTGTCTGTTTCTACAGATCTTTGTCTGAAGAGCTTAACACAGAGAAAGCAGCTTTTAGTCCAACCCGTTTTACAAGGAGCCCCTGCAGAAGCATGCTCGAGGGTTGAAAGAAACGCTCAGGGCATCCAGAGCATCTCTTCCTTCCCAAGGTCCTGTACACCTGATCGGCACCTTGAGCCCAGAGGACTCCAGGGATTAAGACAGAGCAATGCCTGGTGTGGACAGAGCTGTAAAGAGGAAGAAAGCAAACGAACATTGTCTGGCTTCCGAGGGCCAGGCACCAGGCCTGTTCCCTTGCTCAACACGTGTGAGCAATATTATGAAGCCCAGTTTAAAGATGGGGTTCCGAATCTTAGCCTCGGAGATGGATGATAAGCAACCTGCAAGAAGTCTCGTGGAAAGAAAACAGGATTGGGGGAGGAGGAGGGGTCGGGGGAGGTGGGGGAGAAACACAAAAGGGACAAAACATGAAAGAGTGCTCACACTCAGAACAGTGGAAATTCCATTTTACAACCCTAAGCACACACCAAAGCTTTAAAGTCTAGAAGCACAGAGAGAGAAACTGATCCCACTCCCAATCCAATGAGGCATTTGAAAGCCGAAGCAAGTGCTCTGAACTGAGGATGGAGGAAGAGTGTGAGAACCATCTGACGACGTCGTGGCCCCTGCTGTTCGTCCCACTGCACCACCGTCGAGTGATGTGGGAACTTTCTACCCACCCCAGCAGTGCTCCAGCTCACAGATGAGACCACTCACCAGGGGCAGAGCCTGGGATCAGAGGCAGAGGAGGCTAAGATGCCAGCCCTGCTGGGGCTCGCTGGCCTGCGAGGAACCCCCAACCATCAGATGGGGGAGTCAGAAATCAGGAGAGAGAAAAGCCTCGCTCAGGGCCAAAGCCCAAAGCCAAACCCCTCCTCCGCGTTTTGTGGATCCAGGTCAACACCTGTGACCTTCAGGGCTGGGCTCTGACCGCTGCTCCCCTGGGCACTGCCTCTGTAATATTGTCCTGCTGCAGTAACTCCAGTCTGCAAACCAAGGGGGTTCCTTTCCCCCACCCCTCTGCTGCCTGCCTTCCAAGGCCTGGCCCAGCCCTTTCCAACACTGGTGGGCGATGCTCTTCAACCACAGAATCTGAAGCAGTGCCCATCACCATGGCCTTCACCTTAATGCACAGAAGCCTGGTGTGAGATGGAGAGAGAGAAAGCAACTCACTAGGCCTCGGTATTCTCATCTGTAAAATGGGCACTCTGAAGGACCGCCTGGTCATCATGGGGTATACAAGAGACAGAAAATGAAGGTGCCTAGCAGAGCACTTGGTAGTCAGGGCAGGATCATTCACTTCTAGCTAAATGGAACAGGCATGTGAAAAGACTAGAATTTCCCTGGGAGTCCAGTGGCTAAGACTTTGCACTCCCAATGCAAGGAGGCCTGGTCCAGGAACAAGATCCCACAGGCCTCAAAAAGATCCTGCATGCCACAACTAAGATCAGATGGAGCCAAATAAATTAAAAGAATGTCAGATTATATCATAAATGACAAGTGACAAAAAGTACTATAATCCATAATTTCTACAGCGTAAGGTGGGGGAGCGGAGGTCTTCGGGGGAATCAATGAGAACTTGAGTGGTTCAAAGGGGCTAGTACCCAAAATAGGCCAAAAGAAAGAGTAGGGTATTTTTGGCCAAAAATTGAGACCAGCAATTGAGAAAGAAACAGGAGGGTACAAAGTCAAGAAAGCTCCATGAATACAGACATGCTCTAGAAAAAGAAAATGAGGGCTTTTGACAAGTAGTGAAGATGGAACTATGGTGGAAAAAAACAAAAGTGAGAGTAAAAATGAGGCACTGCTTTGTCGTTGCTGTGGTTATTTAGTGGCTCAGTCATGTCCAGCTCTTTGCAACCGCGTGGACCACAGCCTGTCAGACTCCCTCTGTCCATGGGATTCTCCGGGCAAGGATACTGGAGTGGGTTGCCGTATCCTCCTCAGGGGAACTTTCTGACCCAGGGATCGAATCTGGGCCTCCTGCATCAGCAGGTAAGTTCTTTACTGCTAAGCCACCACGGAAACCCACTGCTTTAGTAGGTGGCAACCCTCAGGCTTCAGAATGAGGGACTTATCATGATAAAGGTCCTGTTTTAAGCAGGTCAGATGGACAGAGATGTTTGGAATAAAACTGGAGGGAATACCTGGAGGCAGGAGGCCTGGTGGAGTTAAATTAGGAGTGGCAATTAGCATAAACATATTACTATATATAAACTAAGTAAACAACAAGGGTCTAGTACATAGCACAGGGAGCTGTCCTCAATATCTCGTAATAACCTAGAATGGAAAAGAATCTGAAAAAGTATATATATGTATATATATATATGCATATCACTGAATTACTTTGCTGTACACTTGAATCTAACATAACCGCATAGATTTATTATACATCAATAAAAAATAAAAACAAAAAACAGGCTTTGTTCACTTCCTGTCTTGGTTACATTTTTGGTAATTCTCACAATATTTCCAACCCTCCACCAGCAATAAGATTCTAACTCCCTGAAGGCCGACATATGGGTAATATTTTTAGCAATAAAGTATTTTTTAATTGGGGTACATACATTTTTTAGACATAATGCTATTGCACATTAATAAACTATACAAAGTGAAAGTGAAGCCGCTTAGTCGTGTCCGACTCTCTGTGACCCCATGGACTGTAGCCTACCAGGCTCCTCTGTCCATGGGATTTTCCAGGCATAGTACTGGAGTGGATTGCCATTTCCTTCCCTAGGGGATCTTCCCGACCCGGGGATCGAACCCAGGTCTCCTGCATTGTAGACAGACGCTTTACCGTCTGAGCCACCAGGGAAGGCCTTGTGTAACCTAATAAACTATAGTATAAAGAGTAACCATAACTTGTATATGCACCAAGAAATATAGACATTATACACCGAGCAGCATGTGGGTCCTGACTTCCCCCGGCCAGAGACTGAACCTGTGTCCCCTGCAATAGAAACACAGAGTCCTCCTCTACTGTACCACCAGCGAAGTCCTACATTTCATTTTAAAGTTTATAACATTTAATTTTTGGACGGAGAGCATGTTTATTTTTATTAAAAACTGAAGATTACTTTTAAAAAATAAAATGCAGTCATAAAAACTGTGGCAGATGTCCCACAGAATCTAAGTAGAAGAGCAATTGAAGGTCAGGTGAACTACAGACAAAGGCAAGCCACCCTGCTGAGCGTCACTGTCAGCATCAGTGATTTTAATCTTAGCAACAGTCCAATCAGGTCATTATTTCTCTCCCTGTCTGTATCCTGACTTTATAGATGAAGAAACTAAGGCTCAGAGAGATTGGGACAGCGGTCTGGAATTAAAAGCCCATCTTGAAGAATCTTCCATGAAACACGGTGTTAGTAAGTTTAAACTGGCAGAATTGAAAATCTCAGACATCCTCAGCTGAAGGGTTATAAATCTGTATTACCATTACCTGCTAGTGGGTTTCGCCAGTGGTGACAAGGCATTTCCCAGTTTTACAGAAAGCTACAGCATTCTTCCAAACTTCCAGAGGACAGCACTGGAAAGTTGGCCTCACCAGACTAAGCAGACACACACACCCAAAACCAGACATCCTCTTGTGCGAAACGCTCTTGTTGATGCTCTGGGAGCCCATACTGCTAAGTCACTTCAGTCATGTCCAACTCTGTGCGACCCCAGAGATGGCAGCCCACCAGGCTCTCCGTCCCTGGGATTCTCCAGGCAAGAACACCGGGGTGGGTTGCCATTTCCTTCTCCAGTGCATGAAAGTGAAAAGTGAAAGTGAAGTCGCTCAGTTGTGTCCGACTCTTAGCGACCCCATGGATTGCAGCCCACCAGGCTCCTCCATCCAGGGATTTTCCAGGCAAGAGTGCTGGAGTAGGGTGCCATTGCCTTCTCCCATAAAACCCTGCAGTTCCTCATAGGAGACTTCCCAGGTGGCGCTATTGGTAAAGAACCCGCCTAACAATGCAGGAGATGTACAAGACTGGGGTGCGATACCTGGGTTGGGATGATCCCCTGGAGGAGGAAATGGCAATCCACTCTGGTTTTCTTGCCTGGGAAATCCCATGGATAGAGGAGCCAGTTAGGCTATGGTCCATGGGGTCGTAAACAGCTGGACATGACTGGAGAGACTTGGCACCAATTCATAGAAGAGTCTACCCTTACTCACTGAACCATATGACTGACCTTATAAATCCCTATTTCAGTACTTACATATACAGCACAGGCTTCCCCGGTGGCTCAGCAGTCAAGAATCCACCTGCAATTCAGGAGACTCGGGAGACATAGGAGACATGGGTTTGATCCCTAGGTCAGGAAGATCCCTTGGAGGAGGGCATGGCAACCCACTCCAGTATTCTTGCCTGGAGAATCCCATGGACAGAGGAACCTGGAGGGCTACAGTCCATGGGGTCATAAAGAGTCAGGCATGCCTGAAGCAACTTAGCATGCACGCATACAGATGCAGAATTACGTCCAAGGAGAACAAAAAAAAATATAAAAACCCCTGTTTATATCTATTTTCTCTAATCATGATATTATTTGTCAGCATATATTTTATAATATACAGAATATACTGGAGTCCATTATGCAATTTATAAATAGACAGATGTGTATATATGTGTATATATATACGTACATACATATGGGGCTTCACAGGTGGCACTAGTGGTAAAGAACCCACGTGCAGGAGACATATGAGATGTGGGTTCGATCCCTGAGTTGGACAATCCCCTGGAGGAGGGCATGGCAACCCACTCCAGTATTCTTGCCTGGAGAATCCCATGGACAGAGGAGCCTGGTGGGCTACAGACCAAGGGGTTGCAAAGAGTCAGACTGAAGCGACTTAGCACACACATATATTTAGGGGCCAAATCCGAATGAAAGAATAAGAAAACCAATATTTGTTTAGCATCTATTTTGTGCCAGCAGTCATGTGGCCAAAGTACTATTGTCTTCATTTTGCACGAAGAGATTGTGTCTGGGACTTAAACGCATTTATTGTCTTCATTCACATCTTTATCATTTCCTTTAGCAATGCAACAAAAACCCCAAGAGCATTTTACGTAAGAATCAAAATAACAGTCATCAATTATTAGGTTCACTTGGTGCAGACCTTTCTCTTGGTTTATGTTTTCATTTATTTCATCATCACCATGGCCCTAAAAATGCACATAGCATGGTTCTCATTTTATATTTGGGGAAACTGAGGCAGGATGAGCTCAAGAGAATGTCCAAAATGTCACATTTGAGACAATTTTAGATTTAGAAGGGCCCTAAGCAAGTGAATTCAACAAAGGGAGCATTTTTTCAAGTTCTTTTTGCTTTTAATAATGGTGTCCACCTGTCCAAACATGCCAAACCTTTTGGTTAGAGATCTTGGGCTCTTCCTTAGTAGCATTTTACCAAAACGAGGACTGCCATGACAGGAAAACACAGCCTCAGCAAATGAAAAGCCCCAAACTTAAAAAGACACATTTCTAGCCAGACAGAGAAAATCAAGAGCATTTTAAGAATGCTACCTGAAGCCAGGTCTCCCAGAGGGAGGAGGTTGACCAGGCTCACTGCAGCTTCAGAGGAAGAACAAACCAGCCAGCTGGCCAGCCCCCCAGGGTCTGGACAGTGTCCCCTCTCTGACAGCCCCATCAGCTCTTTCCTGGAGATTAAAGCAGGGATTAAACTAGACTCCAGCCCTTCCAAAGAAAAATATGCTCGCACCAGCCTTTCCTTGAAGTGACCTTTTTCTATCTGTTCACTTTTTAAAGAATAGAACTATCAAACGTTTTGCCCCAGTGGCAGAAAATCCATTTCACTTTAAAAGCTCACCAGGGGGCTCTCCCTGGTGGTCCAGTGGCTAGGATTCTTGGTTCCGAATGCAGGGTGTCTGGGTTCCATCCCCGGTCAGGAGACAAGATCCCACATGCTGACATTAAAGATCCCATGCGCCACAACTAAGACCTGGTGATGCTAAATAAATAAATATTAAAAAGAAAAAGAAAAAAGCTCTTCCCTGGTGGTCCAGTGGTTAAGACTTCACCTTCCAATGCAGGGGGTGCAAGTTCAATCCCTGGTCAGAGAGCTAAGATGTCTCAGGGCCAAGAAAACAAAGCAGAAGCAGTATTGTAACAAATTCAATAAAGACTTAAAAAAGCTCCACAGCAAAAACTCTTTAAAACAGAAAAAAGCTCACCAGCACTGACTGGGGACCCTGAAGAGTGCTGTGTCCAGCTTAACTCTGGGTCCACAGTGATTCCGCTGCTCCTTTCTGAGCACCATGCACTTTGCCTTTTATTGGTCAAGTAACAAGTCACCTCTACTTAAACCCAGAGCTCCTGTCTGTCAACAACAGTTATTAGTTCCTGGAATGGCTGGATCTCACTTCCTGAGATAACACCCAGCTCTGCGTATCCCTGGCTGCTGCACACTGGTCACTCCGCTCATAAAAATAAAGCCTGCCGCTCACCCATCAGAGCCAGCCCTTCCCCACCCAGATCCCACCCAGATCTCCCCTCCCAGAGCGTGCTGGGCGCAAGTTCTTTGGTTCTAAGCCATACTGCCCACTTAGGTCAAAACCAGCAGGACTCTCAGAGACAGCCCTGCAGGTCCCTTTGATTGTGAGATATTAAACCCTTCAGTCAAGTTGGACTTTACCAACTGCCAACAATCTTTCAAACGCAAAAGTACTCATAATCTGCCTCGTTGTTGTTTAGTCACTAAGATTTTTTTTTCGCAACGCCACGGACTGCAGACCTCCAGGCTCCTCTGTCCATGGGATTTCTCAGGCAAGAATATTGGAGTAGAAGTACTTCTACAGGCGATCTTCCCAACCCAGGGATAAAACCTTTGTCTCTTGTGTCTCCTGCACTGGCAGGCAGATTCTTTATCACCAGGGAAGCCCCATAATCTGTCTGCTGAGTAGTAAAAAGCTAGTACTTTGGAATAAGACTAACAGCAGCTTAATTTATGACTATGCTCCTTTTGAGCTGTGTGGCCTTGGGTAAGTTACCTAACCTCTCTGAACCTCGATTTCCTCATTTGTAAAACGAAGACAGGGACTTTCCTGGTGGCCCGGTGACTAGGACTCCTCACTCCCAATGCAGGGGATCTGGGTTCAATCCCTGGTCAGGGGACTAGATCCCATGTGTCATAACAAAAGATTCCATGTGTCACAACTAAGACCTGTGCAGCCAAAGAAAGAAAGAAAGAAAATTCTAAAATGAGCATAATACAAATACAAACCACCTCCCAGAGTGATAATGAGGACTGCTACTGCTGCTAAGTCGCTTCAGTCGTGTCCAACTCTGTGCAACCCCATAGATGTCAGCCCACCAGGCTCCCCTGTCCCTGGGATTCTCCAGGCAAGAACACTGGAGTGCGTTGCCATTTCCCTCTCCAATGCATGAAAGTGAAACGTGAAAGTGAAGTCGCTAAGTCTTAGCGACCCCCTTGGACTGCAGCCTACCAGGCTCCTCCGTCCATGGGATTTTCCAGGCAAGAGAGTACTGGAGTGGGTTGCCATTGCCTTCTCCAGATAATGAGGACCAAGTGAACTAATATGTCTAGGGTTGTTGGCACATAGTAGATGTTAACAAATTCTAGTTTTCTGTCTTAAATTGGAATTCACTGCTCATAAATCTCCTTTCTAGATGCCAGCTTAGAACGTCATAGATCTTGACTTGATTCACTGTATTCCAGTAGCAACAATTAAACCGGCTTCCTTTAAGGGTACATCAATTGCAATGTACCTTTCCAAGTAGATAGGAATCATTTCCACACAGCTTCTCTCCCTTCCTCTCTAGATGTGAAGCTGCTTGACAACAGGAACTGTTCTAGTCACTTCTTTATTTCCCATATAATAAGTCCTAAGAGGAGGCAGAGGGAGAAAGACCACGAGCTCAAGGTTACAGTGAGGATGGCAGAGATGGAGCACGGTCCTGTGGGAAAGCGGAAGCGTCACCTGCAGCCTCGGGAAGCCCCCAGGGAGGAACCAAGCAGACACAGAGGAGGTTTCCATTTCAGCCCCTGGGATGTCATCCAGAAAGGGTATTACCTAATCCCTTTCTGATAGCTCAGTTGGTAAAGAATCCGCCTGCAATGCAGGAGACCCAGGTTTGATTCCTGGGTTGGAAGATCCACCGGAGAAGGGACTGGCTACCCACTCCAGTATTCTCAGGCTTCCCTGGTGGCTCAGCTGGTAAAGAATCTGCCTGCAATGTGGGAGACCTGGGTTCTATCTCTGGGTTGGGAAGATCCTCTGAAAAAGGGAAAGGCTACCCACTCCAGTATTCTGGCCTGGAGAATTCCATGGACTGTATAGTCCACGGGGTTGCAAAGAGTCGGACATGACTGAGCGACTTTCCCTTTCACTCATGCCTCTCTGCCCCAGGTGTTACCTGAACGCACGGGGTTATCTTCTATTCCAAGCAAGGTCAGAGGGGAGCCCTTCCCGTGAGCATCCAAGCACACGACGTACACTTCTGTTCTGTTCTTTCCTTGTGAACCACAGACGTACACTTCTGTTCTTTCCTTGTGAACACTCTCCTGCCCCGGGGGCCCTGTTTGTTCCTGATCTTCCCTCGGCTGACATCAAGGCCAAGGGTCACGGCTCCCCCTTTCTGCCCCCCACCCCCACACTCTCACCCAGGCTCCAGGTTTCTCCCCCACAAAGCCACACAGAGTCTGTTTGCCTTCCCCACCTCTGTGCAAGCTCCAACTGCCACAGGGGGCGACCACGCTCACTCGCTTCCCACAGAACCCAGAACACTTTTTGGGACCAGGTCTGCCAAAGGAGCAGCCATCAGCTCTGTTCATTACCCCCAGGTGGCCGGAGAGAGAGACCCACCCTCCACCCGGGGCCACCCCTGGGCTCAAAGAGAAGACGTGGCCAGAGGTCTGGAAGGTCTCAGGCCCAAGGTCAGACAGCTGGGTCTGTCCTAAGCCACTGAGTAACAACTCCGTGTCTGTTCTCTGCCTCCCACGTGAGAAGCTGAGAACCTCCCTCTTAGATTCATGGTTTGACCTGCAAAGCTTAAACAGTCTAATTTGGATTCACAGCAGAAACATTTCATTTCCCCTTGGAGCTCAGGGTGAAAGTGAAAGCCACAGAGTCCCTGACCTGCAGAAACTCGCAGGTAGGGAGAAGAGTACAGGTAAACAAGGCCGTGTGACCCTTGCCTTAGCAGGGATTTAGGCAAGAGGGCAGCTCTGAAGGAAACGAGATGGGAGGGAGAGGTTCTGACTCAGGTCAGTCTCGGTGCGACTCCGGGAAGAGCTGGGTCCGGGGATGAGCACAGGTTTGCCAGCCAGAGAGAAGAAAGGGCATTTGGGCAGGAGGTGGGCAACACACACAGGTGGGACCCTGGGGGTGACACCCACGTGTGACTGGTGATGCACGTCCTTCCAGATGATGGAGCGCGAGTGTAAGAGGGTGACGGGGCCAGTCTAGACTGAGCCTTGCGTACACGGTCAGATTGAACCCAGCAGTCAGGCAAGGACTTTAAGCCAGCCGGAACAGACTGCCCGGGAGAGAGATTGCCTAGGCTTCCTATGGAGGAATGCAGGAGAATATTGCAATATGTTGAGACTCCAGAGAGCATAGCCTGAAATGTGGCTCAGAGGGTAAAGCGTGGTGGCTCTGCCTGTGAGGTGGGAGACCCAGGTTCAGTCCCTGGGTCGGGAAGATCCTCTGGAGAAGGAAATGGCAACCCACTCCAGTGTTCTTACCTGAAGAATCCCATAGACGGAGGAGACTGGTGGGCTATAGTCCATGGAGTCACAAAGAACTGGACATGACTAAGTGACTTCACTTCACTTCACTTCAAGAGGGCACAAAGCCTGGCTCACGCGGAAGCTGAATGATGGGGAGACAGGACTTAGAAAGAGGAAGAGGCCAGAGCTGGTGTCGCCATCACAGTGCTGGAGGACAGAGGCCGGGGGATGTCAGAGGAGCTCAGTGCACCCTCCAGCCATCCCCTTGCTCGCATTCTGTTCCCTCACAAGCCTCCCGCCAAGCTACATGCAAAGCCTCACATGGAGAGGGCACCGTGGCAGAGAAAAACAGCCGTGCCCTGGATTGCAGACTGGAGTTCAAGTCCGCGAGAGAGAAAACCCATCCACGACCTCCGAGAGGTTGGTCTTCCGTTCCCTCTGCCATCTGCCTCCACTCTGAGTCGCACCCAAAGCACACCTGAGGACCTCAGACCATCCCATGGGGCCCTTTCTGAGAGACGGCCCTCTCCCCAGAACCCCTGCTGACCTCAGGGCCTCTCGGAAGGTAACCGACCCGGCCCCACCCAGAGTCAGCCTCCCAGACTCCAGCTCAGATCTGAGCTGCCTCGGATCCCTGTTCCTTCCTCCTCCCTCATCCCTATAGCGAAAGCTAAGAATCTTTCAGCCAACACACAAGAATGACAACTTTTCTCTGATGAACCCAAAGTTTCAGAAAACAAAACCAAAAGCAAAGGCCTCTCAAGACATTTCCCGTGTCCTTGGTGGGCCCTCCAGGAGGAAAGTGGGCATGATGCTCAAGGAGCGTAGGGAGAGTCAGCCCCGTATATATGATATGGCCATAAACGCATTCAGGCTGCAGGATGGCATCCTATAAACTCTTTGAGGTCTTCCTGGCAGGAAACAGCATTCTCATGCAGATTTCTGAGATTTTGCCTTGAGGAACTCATAAACTCCACAGGTGTTGTTTAAGGAAGAAAAGTAGGCTGAGGGTTTGATTTCTGTCTAATCTGTTGTTTCTCTAACCAGGGCTGGTCCTGCCCCCACAAAACCACCGCAGAATCACGCCACCCAGACATCTGTCCACACAATGTCAGGTGGTGCTCCCTCCGGGACCTTCCTTAAGGCACTCTGGAATGGAGCCACAAAGCCAACATGATGTCCCCACCCCCTAGCTGCTGGGAGAACTGAAAGGGGAGAGAAGCACCTTCAGAATAAAGCCAGGCAAGATTTGCAGGGGAGGAAGAAACTACAGGAAAAAAAAACAGAACAAACTCTTTCCAGAGCCCACCAGGCAGGATCCACACTCCCTGCTGTTTTTGGTCCACCTTGTGCAAAACTAAACAGCTCTAATCCCTTCATTTCCAACAGGAAAAAAAAAAAATCAGGAAACAAATGCATTAAGTGGATTCACTCAGCTTACTGAAAAGACAAACACTTTGCCATTTTTCTGCTTGACACAGGCCAGGGCCATCTTATTCATAAGCCAGAAAGCCAGGGCCCATCTCTCCACCATCACCCCCTCTGCCGCCCCCAAAGCGGGCACTCCGCTCCCAACATCAAACACACTGTACCTTATAAGAAGCTGGTCATTGCAGGCGGCCAGAAAGCACCCAGCCAGGAGCAGGCTGAGCCCGGGGGAGGGCAAGCGCTTGCCGAGCCCCCACCTCCCAGGCTGTGCCTTTGATCATGCAAGGAGCCCTCAATGCCCCCGAGAACAGTGCCAAGTATTCGGGCAGCCTGACACCCTGGTTCCCCAGCCCCTGCCCAGGGAGGCAGAGGCGGGCCAAGCCAGCCCACAGGAAGGTTTCAAAGGCAGTATCTGCTCCTGGGGCTACAACAACCAGGAGGGAAAAAAAGAAAGCGGCAGCAGACTTTCCAAGTTGAGCTCCATCTGCCCCAGGCTCCTGCTGGGTCAGATGGCAAATGCCACGGTTTTCCATCTTCTTAGCACTGAAGTGCTTTGCTGGGTCAGAGTGCTCTCCATGCAGGTACATACCAATCTATTGGTCTGACCACGAGCAGTTAAACCCAGTCTTTTCAAACATGAAAGTTTTGTGCTTGGCGTGGTACCACATCTTCTCGCGCAGAGAACAAAGGGTCAGGGAAGCGCACAGGTCCTGCCCTGGGGAACCGGGCAGCCCACGTGGCCCCTGGAGGATAGCAGGTGTGGCCCCGACCCGGGGAGGCACGTGCCCTTCCAAAGAGCCTCTCTGGCTGCGGACGCACAGGAGGGGACACACCCGCTCAGAAGTTTCCCCCAAGAGTCATAGAGGCTCGTTTTCAGACTTCTCTTCTGAAGTCATTTCTAGCCCTCTGGACATCATGGAAAACAACAGCTCTCATCTGTATCTTCCTACACATTCCGGTTGCAACTGATGTTTGGAAATTGGGGAATCCTGCTCAAATCCTAACTGGAAAGGGGAAGACAAGAAGTCATGGGTGCTCCGCTCATATGTGCCAGATCCCTTTAACTTTGATTTTTATTTTCTTTCCAGGGTTTTCCATTTGCTAGACAAGGTGACTTGGCCAGGATCCAAGGGGTCCCACGTCATCTGCCTTTGTGACAAAGCCCAAGACAGGATTATTCTTGTTGGTGTCTCAGACAGCAACGAGAGTTCTCAGCTGCTTCAAGGTTCAGTGTTCAAAACAACCATGGATGGGGTGGAAGGAAGAGCCCCGCGTCACAGACCTATTCCTCCAGACTGAGTCCTTACTCCCAAGTAAGGCAGTTGAGAACCCACCTGTCTCCAGGTCTTCAAGAACAGGTAGGGAAGCGCCCCCTGGTGGCCCTACTTGAGCGATGCTGCGGGAACCCCCCGCCCCCGCCCCCCGCCCCGCAAACCCTGACCGGGCTTCTCTCAAGGGGCGGGGTCTGGGGGAGGAAATCACATCTGAGGACACGGGGGACCGAAGAGGAAGTGACCATGCTTGAAGGGCCTACACGGTCCACCACTCAGAGCCCTATCACCGTGTTAAAAACCACAGAAACATCCAACAGGAAAGGAAGGCTTCGTGCAGTCTCCAATAACTGTATGCAAGTGCTTCGTTTTCTTTTTTAAAACAAGGTAAAGGCTATTCTTAGATGTTTAACTATAAAGAGATATAGGAAAAAAGATCTTTCTCAATTTTATGAGCTTTCGAGATAATTTTCATGCTTTAAGGTATATAATTTAAAATATGTAAACACAATGCTGCCTTGTTTATGATCTAATTAATGTAATCAAAGAAACAATCCACAAGGAAGTGGCTTTGTGAATGAAGTTTTTAAATGATACGGATACATTCAGGATGCACCGTTTGGCAAGGAAAAGATTTTAAATTGTTACAGAAATAGAAAGAGAGAAATACATATATACACATATATGTCATATAAAGCATATGATATTTTATTATAGAAAGAGACATCTAGTGGGGGGTGGGGCAGCACATCCCAGGTGGCTCAGTGGTAAAGAATCCGCCTGCCAATGCAGGAGATGTAAGAGACTGAGGTTTAATCCCTGGGTTGGGAAGATTCCCCTGGAGGAGGAAATGGCAACCCACTCCAGTATTCTTGCCTGGGAAATCCCTTGGACAGCGGAGGCAGACGGGCTACAGTCCATGGAGTCACAAAGAGTCGGACACAACGTGGCAACTAGACAATAAAAGCAACATATCTAGAGAGAGAGACCTTGGGTTTGACCCAGGCTTGGGTTTCAATTCTGACTTAATGGACATTTGTCCCCAAGCAACTTCCCTAACCAATTGTGTCTTGGTTTCCGCAATCTGAAAGAAGGGATAAAAGTATCAGTTTCTTAGGGGTGTTGTGTGGATTCCATGAATGAATATGCAGAGGGTACTCAGAACAGTGAAGGGCACATATGAAATACTAACAGTATAGGCCATGAATGGTATAGGCCAATGAATATTCATTAGAAGGACTGATGCTGAAGCTGAAACTCCAATACTTTGGCCACCTGATGTGAAGAAGTGACTCAGTGCAAAAGACCCTGATGTTGGGCAAGATTGAAGGCGGGAGGAGAAGGGGACCACAGAGGATGAGATGGTTGGATGGCATCACGGACTCGATGGACATGAGTTTGAGCTAGCTCCAGGAGGTGGTGATGGACAGGGAGGCCTGGCGTGCTGCAGTCCATGGGGTCACAAAGAGTTGGACACGACTGAGCAACTGAACTGAACCGAAGGCCATGATAAGAGTGAAACAATTCAAGATGTTTTTAATGCTTCTTTAATCTTTTCTATAATTTGCTCATTTTAAACTGACATAAATTATCATCATCATGAGGAAAAAATTAGCAAAGAAGGAATTGCCTTCATCGGGCCTGTATTACATACCTTTGAACTAACTGTGCTTTCCTGCTGCTGTCAAAATAGGCTTTTGATGTGAAAATAACAGAGGTGCTCGCACAGGAGAGCTCACCCGAGTGTCAGCTCCGATGGGTATGTCTGGTAAGAGCCTTCCTTCTGAATTCACATCTGCACATCTATGCTCAGTGTCAGCGTATCTCCTTGCCATAACCCCCTCTCTTCTACTTCCTATCAAATACTGTTCACCCCACCTCCCGGCCAGATCCCCTCCACCTTATATGTGACAAGGATGGATAGACTCACCACGTGTGTGTGTGTTAGTAGGTCAGTGGTGTCCAACTCTTTGCGACCTCATGAACTATAGCCTGCCAGGCTCCTCTGTCCATGGGATTCTCCAGGCAAGAATACTGGAGCGGGTTGCCATTTCCTTCTCCAGGGGATCTTCCTGACTCAAGGATTGAACCTGGATTTCCTTGCATTGCAGGCAGATGCTTTAACATCTGAGCCACCAGGGAAGCCCCTAGATTCACCAAACTAGCAGCCAACTGTGTTGGCTTTTTCATGTGTGACCACAAAGGCTGGAAGTGATGACCTGCAAAAGGCAAAGTCTCCACCTGTGCAACAGAACGTCCTGGAGACCAGGGCCACCCCCACTAATGAACAAAGATGCCTTGGCTTTTGCAAACCATTACCCTGAGAGTTTTTAGATCACTTTCTATCTGCTCTACTCCTACCAGCTGTGAGGGGCTGGTTCTGCCTGACGCTGACTGCTCACAACTCCAGCATGGTGAACTTGGGAAGCCCTTACACCTCGTTCATGACATGAACTCCTACTCATCCTTCAAAACCTACCTCAAAAGTCTCTGTGTTGTGTGATGGACCTGACCTCCCTTAAGGGACCTGAGCATTTCTGTCTTTGTTTAGGTTTAACGAAACTCCAGAAGCCAGACTGGAGAGGAGATCTGCGGCTGATACAGGGGGCAGTAATGAGAGGGAAGCAGGTTGGCCCTACAGAAACCCAGACTCGGGGGTTAGCCGAAACAGGGGACTTCTCTGAAATGCTATATACAGAGCACTTGGCTCCTCCACGTCCCACTCGATGGCCACATGTAGAATTCCAGGACTCAGGTGGTGCACCCCTGGCAAAACATGAAATCAATTAAACTGAATCAACTGAGGAGAACTAGGGACACTAACAGAGACACAGTCTAGTATTTAGAGGCCTCCAAAATGCTGTCTTGAGCACCCAGAATCAATCCCTGCCAGTCCACAAGCTCCACCTATGGGTGCAAATCTCCCAGCCAACTTTCTCTTTTAAAACACACATGAAGATCCAAGGGTCACCTGGCGTCTGAAGAAAGACCAAAGCATGACAGAACATCCAGGAGAAGAAAAGATACCAAAGCAGCCAGAGAAAGAAAACTGGGATATATAAAGGATTAAAAACAAAACCTATAATTATAATCCTCTGAGAGATCTGGAGGGGTGGACATACTTTGTCATCCAGCCCATTCAGTGAGAAACTCGACAATCATAGAGGAAGTCATCTTAGAAGTGACCCCTGGTCCATCCTCTGGTTTAGAGCCAAGGGAGGGTCTTAGTCCTCGAGGTTACTGTAAAAAAACACCATAGACTGGATGGCTTAGGAAACAAACATTTATTTCTTCAGTTCTGGCGGCTGGGAGGCCCACAACCAAGGTGCCAACAGATTTGGTATCTGGTGAGAGCTCATTTCTTGGCTCATAGATAGACCACCTTCTCACTGTGTCCTCAGGTGGCAGAGGAGATGAGGGAGCTTTCTAATGGGTCTTTTAAAGGGCATCCATGCCATTCCGAAGGTGCCACCCACATGACCTCATCACCTTCCCAAGGCCCCAACTCCCAATACCATCACATCAAAGATGAGATTTCAACATGTGAATCTGGGTGGGGAGGACACATGCACTTAGTCCCCGCGGGGTCCCCTGGCTGCCTAGAGAGCTGAATGGAAAGCGACAGGTATGGGAGCCACAAGCATTTCCACGTCAGTCAGTTCTGCTACACCTCTTGTTTTTAAACCACAGATCTGTACCAACAGACTAATAAATTACAGAACAACTTGAAGACTTTGGGCATTTTGTGTGCCCTTGGTATAATTTACTTGGCAAGAAACACTAAGGTGAATGCAGAAAAATGGTGCCCAGCTAAAGTGAGCTGCTTAAGGAAGACACCAAACCACACACCTCCAACACCCACCAGCCACCTCCAATCTCAGTATCTATGACAAACCACAGCCATCGGTCTCTGGTGTTAGAACTTTCCATCTGATTCCACATCTCTCTCCTTCCTCTCCTTCACAGTAACTCACAATCGCCAACCCTTCCCATGTGTACTTCTGCACACAAAACTCCATTCATCTTGTACTTCCAAGTCAAGCTCCATATTTATTGCAGCCTTTATGTATTTCTTGACCATTTCTCATATGCAGAATTGTGCTTCCCTTTTTTTTTTTTTTTCCTTTTTTGGCCAAGCAGGATCTTAATTCCTTGACCAGGGATCAAAGGGGCTTCCCTGGATTCTCAGCAGTAAACAATCCACCTGCAATGCAGAAGGGACAGGAGAGGCAGGTTCGATCCCTGTGTTGGGAAGATCCCCTGGAAGAGGGCATAGCAAACCACTCCAGTATTCTTGCCTAGAGAATCCCATGGACAGAGGAGCCTGGTGGGCTTTCAGTCCATGGGGTTGCAAAGAGCCGGACACAGCTGAGCGACTGAATGCGCGCGCACACGCGCGCACACACACACACACACACACACACACACACACAGGGGATAGAACCCACGCCCCTGCATTGGGAGCAAGGACTCTTAACCACTGGGCCACCAGGGAAGTCCCCTGTGCTTCCCTTTTCTATTAGGCATTTACCTTTTTTTTCCAATGTGTCATTGATTAAATTTTTGAGTTCTATGCCTATAATGCCAGCTTTCCCATAACTCCTGTGGTTTTCATTGTGCAATTTTTATGACTCAGTAGTTTTTACAAACTTGTCGCATTATTTCAGAACTGACCGTGTGACTGTATTTCTGTATCCAAACTACATTTTCAGAAGTTCTCTGATCCTTGGGGTGGGGTGGGGCCGGGGGGGGTGCACACAAACAGACATGGCAAGCTGATTCTGTTTTGGAAAATTTGGTCACTATCATAGAACTGCACACCAGTCATGCCAAGCTCTTTCTGGCAACCCCAAATCTTTCATCAACTCCTTGGCCTTTTCCCTGCACTGAGCTGGAATCTCTTCCTGGGACAGAGCCAGTTGTTGGGTTTGTTAGTATGAAAGATATCTGTGTATCATCTAGGTTCCCCAACCCCACCCCCATCAAATACAAAATAAAATTCAAGCATAATTAATGAAATCTCCCTTCTTGGCTTGTGTTTACAAGAAAAGCTGCTGTGGAGCCAGTGCTTGGGTTCCCATCCTGCCCCTCACTCATCAGTTGCTGTGTGACCTCAGGAAGCTCCTGCATCCTCTCTGAGCTCCTTCCCTCCCCCATAAACAGAGATAACAGGGCTTACTTCAAGGAGGTTCTGTGAGTTTTAAGTAAGATAATGTATTTAGCACAGTGACTGACAATTAAGTATTTTTCCCTTTTTTTTTTTTTTACTATGTCAAGCTGATCTTTTGGTTGATTACAAACCTACTCCCTCATCCATGTCTTATTTGCCTATACTGAAATCTCCTCCCCTCCTCCACTGCTACTCAAATTTGGAGCCTAAAAATTGCAAAAAAAAAAAAAAAGAAGAAGAAGAAGAATTGGGTGGTAACACACTTTTAAGTTTTTGGCTCATACTGGCTAGGTCTTCTTTTCAGCAATTCCCTTCCATTAGCTTGCAGTAATAATTCAATCACTCATTCAACATGCCTAGCTTACATATACTGGGTATTTCAATGACTTAACTTTCCAGAAAAGACCCTGATACTGTGAAAGACTGGGGGCAAGAGGAGAAGGGGGGTGGCAGAGGACAAGATGGTTACATAATATCACTGACTCAACAGATAAGAGCTTGAGCAAACTTGAGGAGATAGTGAAGGACAGAGAAGCCTGGTGTGCTGCAGTCCATGGGGTTGGAAAGAGTCAAACACGACTTAACGACTGAAAAACAACAATTTTCCAGAGCCTGTTTTCTCAGCAAAATGAGGATAATAACACCTATATCATAAGATTGTTGGAGGGCTTCCATGACACCAAGAGACCATATCGCACATTTCATACTGTCTAGCACTTAGTCGGTGTCAAAAATGGTAGCTTTTGTTGGTATTGCCATGATGAAAAATGACTAAGCCATAGCCCTCTCTAAGGAAGCTTAAATCCTGATAAACATGAAGACCTCTCCCCACTACACTAGTGCAACCAAGCAGATCCTCTGCTGAGAAGATGTGCAAACTTCTCTCCTCCTACAAACCCAAACAAGCTAGAGCAAATGTTCTACTGGCGACAAAACAATGAGTCTGATTATGAGCACATATGACTGAAAAGGCAGCAAGCTAGCTTAAGTATGATTCATCGTTGTCTGCCGCAGTAATTAGAAGTATTTTGGTTGGTTCTAGGTCAGAATGACCCAGTTACTGCACTTTTTTTTTTTTTTGATTGCTAAAGTTTGTGGCGAACCTTAAAACAAAAGCTAAAGGCTTAGGAAAAGATAATTCCTTTGTGGCTTTTGCTCAGAGGCAGGACTTCATGAGCCCTGCCTTTCAGAAGCAAGATCCTAGCCAAGAAGCTGTTAACGCTCCATCTCCCATTTTGCTAGACACAGGAATAATATTCATGGAGGCTCCAGACTGAAGCTCCTGGAAGCCTATTCTGCCCATCTGTTTCCCAAGCTCCTAGCACAAAATAACAATAACCATGAGAGTGTTTATTGATGAGGTATAGGTGATAACCAGTAGTCACAAACAGGTATGAGAGTTGGACCATAAAGAAAGCTGCTACTGCTGCTAAGTCACTTCAGTCGTGTCTGACTCTGTGCGACCCCATAAACAGCACCCACCAGGCTCCCCCATCCCTGGGATTCTCCAGGCAAGAACACTGGAGTGGGCTGCCATTTCCTTCTCCAATGCCTGAAAGTGAAAAGTGAAAGTGAAGTCGCTAAGTCTTAGCGACCCCATGGACAGCAGCCTACCAGGCTCCTCCGTCCATGAGATTTTCATACTGGAGTGGGGTGCCATTGCCTTCTCCGAAAGAAAAGTGAGTGTTGAAGAATTGATGCTTTCAAATTGTGATGCTCTTGAGAGTCCCTTGGAAGCAAGAGGATCACACCTGTCAATCCTAAAGGAAATCAACCCTCACTATTCATTGCGGGGAGGGCTGTTGAAGTTGAAGCTCCAATACTTTGGCCACCCAATGCAATACTTTGGCCACCTGATGCAAAGAGTCAACACCTTAGAAAAGACCCTGATGCTGGGAAAGATGGAAGGCAAAAGGAGAAGGGGACAGCAGAAGATGAGATGATTAGATAGCATCACTGACTCAATGGACATGAATTTGAGCAAACTGCAGGAAAGAGTGGAAGACAGAGGAGGCTGGTGTGCTGCAGTCCATGAGGTCGCAAAAACTTAGCAGCTGAAAACCAAAAACAAGGCAAGAAAAAAAAAAGGAAAATTAATTATCCCAAATATCTCTCCAGCAGTCAGTGAACATTTCCCACTTTATTCTGGCTAACACTGACTCATTAGCAAGACAGTGTCTTACGTATTTAGTATGCCACATTTCAGTGACAAAAAGCATGAAATAAGGACAGAATGCAGAGAAAGTATATTGCATCCTTTTAGACTACTATAGTTGCAAGTTTTAAATGCATAGGAAAAAGACTGGAAGGAAATACACTGAAATGATAACACTGGATGTTTGGGGAAATGAAATTATGGGCAAATTTTTTTTCTTCCTAATTTTCTGTATTTCGTAAATTTTTACAAACACATAAACAACTTTGGTGTGGGGACAGATTACATTCATAAAATTCCATCAAGTTGGAGATCCACTTGGAGACAGCACGTATGGAAAAGATGAGAGGACCTGAGTGCTGGAATCACCCTGACCCAACTGCCACTCCCCAGCAAGCTAGTCATCTGACCTCTGCAAAATGAACAGTCCAAGCTACATCATCTCTTTAGCAGCCCACAGCTCCCACTCAACAGATACTTGTATATTTCAAGTGACAGCAATCACAGGATGAACTGGAAACCCTCCTGGGGATGAACGGGGAACACACATCCCCAGAGCTGCCCTCCAGTTCCAGGCCTGAGTCACCGTCGGAAGCTGGGAGGGAGCCAGGGGCACCTGCCCCCTTAACAGCAGCTCACCACCTGTGTTCTCTTTCTTCTTAGAACCCGACTGACTTCAGAGCCCAACAGAGTTCTGGGCTGGGCTGGGCTGGGCTGGATGGACTTACACACAGCATCTCTGGCCCAAAGGAGATCCAGAATGGCCTTCCCTCCACAAAAGCCAAACTCCCCATCCTTCTAGGCCAACCTCAGGGCCCATCGCTTCTAGGAAGCTGTCACACATTGTTGCAACCTTTCCTCTCACTCCTTCCTGGTTTTGAGTTGTGCTTATTAAATCTGTGCAAATAGGGACTTCCCAGGTGGCCCAGTGGCTGAGAATCTGCCTTCCACTGCAGAGGATGAGGGTTCAATCCATGGTCAGGCAACTAAGATCCCACATACCAAAGGGCAACTAAGCCCACACGTGGTAACTACTGAGCCCCTGAGTTCTAGAGCCCACGGTCCACAACAAGAGAAGCCTGAGAAGCCTGGGCACCACAACTAGAGAAAGCTCAAGTGCCAAAACGCACAGCCTGAGTGCTGAAGCAAAGACCCGGCGCAGACACAAAAGGGTATTTGTAAATATTTGTGTGATAAAGACTCAGTTCAGTTCAGTCACTCAGTGGTGTCCAACTTTGCGACCCCATGGTCTGCAGCATGCCAGGCCTCCCTGTCCACTGCCAACTCCCGAAGTTTACTCAAACTCATGTCCATTGAGTCGGTGATACCAACCAACCATCTCATCCCCTTCTCCTGCCTTCAATCTTTCCCAGCACGAGGGTATCATGAGTCTTTATCAAAGGATTATAATGCCTTGACTTTATAGTGGAAGTGACAAATAGATTCAAGGGACTATAATCCCTTGATAAAGACTCATGATACAACAAATATCCATGTGCTCACTTCCAGTTTAAAAACAAGAAAATTTCATCATCAACTCATGTGCTCTCATCCATCAACACCTCCAGGTATCTGGTACCCTAAATTTTATGTTTATCACTCACTTGCTTTTCTTTATAATTTTAACAAAATTCTTAGTTTAACTTAATGTTAACCTAAAATTTAACACAGATTTAACTCAGCTTTTTTTTTTTTTTTTTTTTTTTAGTTTTCCTATTTGGTAAAGGTCAACATCAGTGTGCCTGCAGGTCATCTGGGATCTTGTTAACATGCAGATTCTATTTCAGTTGGTCTGCCTTAATGGCTGAAATGTGGCATTTCTTGGCATTTGACAAGCTTGCTGTTGTTCAATCACTAAGTCATGTCCAACTCTTTGCGACCCCATGGACCACAGCACACTAAGCTTCCTTATCCTTCACTATCTTTCAGAGTTTGCTCAAATTCCCCATTGATTCGGTGATGCTATCCAACCACCTCATCCTCTGTCATCCCCTTCCCCTCCTACCTTCAATCTTTCCCAGCATCAGGGTCTTTTCCAATGAGTGGGCTCTTCATATCAGGTGGCCAAAGTATTAGAGCTTCAGCTTCAGCATCAGTCCTTCCAATGAATATTCAGGGTTGATTTCCTTCCAACTCGTTTGATCTCCTTGATGTTCAAGGGACTCTCAAGAATCTTCTCCAACACCACAGTTCAAAAGCATGAAGCATCTGACAAGCTAATTTAACTTGTTTCAATCTAAGCAACATATTATCTAGTTTTACATCTTTTAAACTCTTTATGAGTGAACTGACACTGTATATTTTTTTCTATGACTTTTTTTTTATATATAATTCACCCATGATGTTGCCTGGATCTGCGAGTTGCTTTCACAGCTGTATAGTACTTCATTGTGTAAATAAACCCCTGTTTATTTTTCTACTCCATAGCTGATGACTACTTGAGCTACTTCTATGAATAGTTTTTGTTTGCTTGTGTGTTGTTACAAATAACACAAGTATAAACATTATCATACATATCTCCTGTTACAATCATAGGTCTCAAGGCTGCCACACAATTCCAAGGGGCACTATCCACACTGTAGGCTACTAGAATAGCATCCCCTAGAACAAAAATGTTGTGCCAGCTTGAGTGAGTAAGTCTGGTTGTTCCTCATCCTTACCTACCCTTGATACTGTCAGATTTAAATTTCTGCTAGCAGTTATCTCACTGTAGTTTTAATTTGCAGTTTCCTCTTTACTTGTGAAGTTGAGAATGTTTTCATATATTTATTCATTATCTGTTTCTCTCTTGTCCCTTCCTAAATTCCTAAACTATCCCTTCGGTTTATCTTACCAAACCAAAAAGAAATTTCGATAGATATTACTATTTCACTTTTATTTTGTAGTTTTAGTATCTCTCCTACAGTATATTCTGGTTTCTCTATTTACTATTCTATAGGGGCTTTTACTGAGCGTCTAACACTGTCACTTTCACTTCCCCTGGTGGGGGTAAGGGAACTCTTCCATCTTCACAAGTTTAATATAGATTTGGCAATTTCATTATTTTTAGAGTTTCTTCCCTTTATTTTCAAATGAATCCTGGAAAATGGGAATTTTCAAAGTCATTGTGCAAAATAAACATAGAAAGTAGGAGAAAGTGTTAGTCACAACCCCCTGGACTGTAGGCCCCCAGGCTCCTCTGCCCACGGAATTTTTCAGGCAAGAATACAGGAGTGGGTTACCATTCCCTTCTCCAGAGGATCTTCCTGACTGTGTCTCCTGCACTGGCAGGCAGATTCTCTATCACTGAGCCACCTGGGAAGCCCAGTCACTGAATCTAATTACTTTCAATCTAAAAAAAAAGCTATCTGGCCATTCTTTTAGAATAAACATCTATAGCTAGCAAAGAAAACAGTGAAATTTGACAAACATTTATCATTTCATCTGAGTACTGGTGTTGAAGATTTCTCCTAGAAAATACAGACTTAGTTCCAAGTACTCTTGGCAGACAGCATTGCTTGGCAAAGGGTTTTACAGTCAAGTTTTACAGTTAAAGGGGCTTAGAACTGTCACCCAGTCCAACCCTTTGCCTTATAATAAGAAACTGTTATATTATTTCAAAAACAAAGACTAGAACATTTAATCCAAACAAATAATTCTCCGACTTTACAAATTCTTGCCTTTTATGGGTGGATTTGAAAGAGATTTCGGCCACTCATTAACTTTGATGTAAATGTGAACTTGGAGTAGTGTGGTAGGTCCCAGCCTTGAAGAGACGTCATACTTCTGTTCTACCGGAATAGTGACCCCTGGATTTTTGTAATCTGTTTCTCAGACACAGCAGCAAGCACGTGAATTCCAGGCCTTTTCCTAGTGTGCACAGCTGGGAGCAGGAGTATGCAGCCCCATGTCCACTGCACTGTTTCCCTGACCAAGTTTCTTACCAGATGGAGGTTGATTTTACAGCTTGTAAAAGATGGATTCTGAGATCTTGTGGGTTTCACTCTACTCAACAGCTGTTTTCGTGTCAATGCAGAAAGGAGATAGATAAGCCTTCAAAAAAGTTAAAGGAAAGGGAAACTAAGGGATTTGGAGAATGCTTATCAGCAGAACAAACAAGGTGGCAGACTCTGTTCATCTACTAATGGGCTGGGAGATGGTGAGACATGCTGCCTTCCTTCTCAACACTCCCCACACCAACAATTCACGCTACAGTGTCTTGTCCCACTAGACCGTGAACTCCGTGAGGGACAAGACCACATCTGTGTTGTTGATTACAGACTCTCCAGAGTCCAGCCCATGCCTGGCTGTCTCCACCAGTACTGCGTAATTGAATGAACTTGCTATTTAGAGAGGCTGACCAGCAGAAAAGACAGGTCAGGAGACATGCTGTACACTCAGCCCACCAGGTGCCCAAGTTGACTCTTGGATCGAGTTTCACCACAAGACATTTTCAGCCCCATTAACTTAGTTCCTCATGGAATCATCTACCCAGAGTTACTCTGTGATATTGCAACACTGGCATTTTTTCAACACCATCATGGAAAAGAGCCATATGGAACTGGCTTTGGAATTTACTAACAAATTAGGTCCACTGTGTCACAATATCATTTATATGAGGTCCCAGAATAGAAACCAATTTAAGAATTTAATGGGGGAGGGAAGTAACAGAAGGGAAGACCTTTGTCCTGAAGAATTGGCCTGTTTCTTTTCTTTTAATATACTTACTAGCATTTATCATTTCCACATTTGTGCTAATAACTAGATAAACTGACAAATGGGTAAAAGAAAAGCAAGGACTATTTTTACAGAAAACAAAAGCTAGCAGGAAAAAGATAATGACTAATAGTAATATTAACACATACCTGGCTCAGCCATCAAACTGTTTACTTGGCCATATTCATGCATTAATTGAGTCCAGCTATCAAACATTATAAATAACTGTACTGGGAAGGTAGAGGGCAGGACGTGTGTATCTGTATGGGAACAATGGGGGCAAAAGTGAAACTTCCAAATTGGGAAGTTAATAAATATTACCTAAAATTCAACAATTAACCAGTAGCAACAAATGTCCTTTAGAAATGGCAGGGGAATTACTAAAAGAATCCATTAAAAGGATTGACAGTTACTGCCTTCCAAGGATAAGATAAGAGAGGAAGAAGCAGGCAGCTACAGAGAATAAGACTTCATTAGTATTCAATGTATATGATTTTATTTAATCTCCACTAAAATTCTTACCTTACTAATGAGAAAACTAAGGCTCGTAGACATTAACCAAGATTGGACAGGTGAGGTGAGGTGAAGTCACTCAGTCGTGTCCAACTCTTTGCAACCCCGTGGACTGTAATCTACTAGGCTTCTCTGTCCATGGGATTCTCCAGGCAAGAATACTGGAGTGGATTGCCATTTGGGAGAAGACTGGACAGCTGCTAGGTAAAGCTCAGATTTTAGTGCAGGCTCACTGAAATCCAAACTGTCAAACCTTTCTACTACATTAGGGTGTGTCTCTTATTCTCTTACCTTAAAGGAACTTGTGACATAAAGGAAGAAAGCTCTGAGTCATGTAGGCTCATAAAATGCTATATGCTATAAAGAAAGAAAAAAAGTGGCAAAGATGAGGAAGAGTGAAGGACAATGCTTAAAACGATTGATAAAACTAAAGTTACATTAGTAACTAATCCTCATGAACTCCAGGCCTCAATAGATCTTTTTTCACTAGAACAAACTAAGTTGGCATTTATAAACGTGAGTCTCTGATAAAACCCTGCCAAGTGACCCCTCCAGGTGACTGGGTACCACATCCTATGGGGCTGGCTGGTCTCTGCCTTGATGGGCAGTCCTGGCCTGAGAGGTCACTGCACCCCCAAGCAGATGCTTCCCCTCACCACTAGAGGCAGCATTTCTGTGTGAACACAGCCTCCCATGTCTTTGCTGCATAACCGTCTGACTCTGTGATCCCGTGGACTATAGCTGGCCAGGCTCCTTTACCCATAGGATTTTTTGAGGCAAGAATACTGGAGTAGGTTGCCATTTCCTCCTTCAGGGAATCCTCCTGACCTAGGGATCGAACCTACGTCTCCTGCATTGCAGGTAGATTCTTTACCCTCTGAATCATCAGGGATGCTCCCCATTCCTGTGTCTTTGCCAAAAGCCTAGAGAAAGAAGCCCAAGTAAATCTACAGGATATGCCATTATGGAAGGAAATGGGCACAAGAAAGCGAATGTGACCAAGACATCTTTAAAAAGGCCACATGAAACGTGTAAATTGACACAGTCATGTCACTGTGAGCCCAACCAAGCATCTCACACACCCATCACCAAATCAGGTTGCCTGTTACAGAAACCCAGCTCATTCTTCCCATGTAACGAGGAAACCTGTAGAGCTAGTCCAGAGCCAGGGTAGCCTTTTGACAATGGCATTCCCTCCTGGCTCAAACTGTAAAGAATCTATCTGCAATGCAGGAGACCCGGGTTCAACCCCTGGGTTGGGAATATCCCTTGAAGAAGGGAATGACTCCCTATTCCAGTGTTCTTGTCTGGAGAAGTCTATGGACAGGGGAACCTGGTGAGCTACATACAGTCCATGGGGTTGCCAAGAGTCAGACATGACTGAGCCGCTAACACTTTTACTTGTTTTTTTCACTTCAAGACCAAAGCTCCTTCTGCCGTGGAAGGCAGCCTGTGAAGTTCACAGTCCAGCCTGGCAGAAGGGAGGAAAGCAAAGATAAAAGGAGCAGGACTTCTTCAGCAGGAAAACAAACGTTTTCCCAGTAGATTTCTGCTTATAAAACACCGGCCAGAACCTGGTCTTTAGGGCCACCTAGTCTCCAACAGAGCTAGAAAACTGAGTTTTTAGCCAGGCACTTTGCTATTGTAAATAAAACCATTAATCGGGTTCCATTAATCAGGAATAAAGAAAGTGATAGAGCTATCTGCCACGGCCGCACTGAGCCCAGCGTTGGTTCAGCCAGTAACAAGAAGACGGGTGCTATGTTTTGTAAAGCACAGAATGAGAAGTAATGATAAGACCAAAACAGAGCGAGGTGAAATCTGTCCCAGACAATGAGGTCATGCTGACCTTCTGGGGAGACGTGGATGTTCAGACAGAACACAATACTACAAGGCAAATGCAAAAATACCAAAGCGCTATTTTACAAGGCTGCTGAGGTGGCTATTTTCGGTATTGATTATCCACCTGAAAAGGCTGGTACGCGAACTGCCCCCTGAGGATCCTTCTAACCGGGCATCTGACATCATTTCATTGCATCCTCACACAGTTCCTGTGAGACCAGGCAGGAGGGGGAAACATGAGGGCCAGAGAGATGAGGTCTTGCCCAAGGACACACAACCAATAAGAGGCAGAGATGGGATCTGAATGCAGACGGATCACGCTCTTGAGCCTACAGCCGCTCCATCTCTCCTCTGGTCCAGTTTAACCTCTGGAAAGTGGACATGGGCCTGAGGAGCTGGGTGAGATGCTGCCTCTGTCCTCCCCACCATATGTCTGCATGCCTAGCCAGACAGAGCTTTCAGATCCCCTCTGAGTCTAAAGCGAGCTGTCTCCATAGGTTTCAGCCTTGGTGAAATAAAGAACACCGGCCGAAAGGCAAGCCGGATAGATGACCCAAGTTAATCAGTGCCCTGGCAACTTTCCAATTGCAGATAACCCTCATTGTGGCTGACGCCCTAAACCTAAACTTCTGAGACTCTCAGCTGACAGCCTGGGGCACCCCTGAGTAGTCCCAGAGAGACCAGAGACCTCTTCCTACTGAGAAGAAAAGGAAAACACCGTCAATTACCTGGACAATCCAAACTGACCTTTAAATGAGCGTGATTGTCTCCTTTTCTGAATTTATTTTGAAGTGTTCATTTTCAACTCTCAATGATGGTCAAGTCATAAACTCCCACCCTGACTGGGCTCTCCTGTTCCTGATGACCTTGACAGGAGATGCCTATCTGGAAAGAGGCCACCGGCTTCCTGGACAAGTCATCCACTCCCTGTTTGCAGGAGATAAAAGAGTGCTACTGCCAGTAATTGAATATGCATGCACCATTTTGTTAGAGTCCCCGGTTCCTTTTTTCTCCTTCACTCTTAGAAGAAAAAGCACTAAATCACTTTCTCCAATAAAATGCCCACAGACAAGGAAAATAAAAACAACCACTCCTAGGAGAGCTCTCTGGGTCCTGTGAAGTTCTCAGCAGCTTTTAATTACTCCTCAGTATTTTGCTACCAGTTGTTAAATGTAACAGAAACAAGAACTACATTAACACATTAAAACAAGAGGACCTAGGTCTGCAAAGAGTGAGATATATAAGGGCAGATGAGTGTGGGGGAAGGTCCCTTTGAACAAAGACTACTATCAGGGCAGGAAGCCAGCTTATCCTGGGCGATAATAAAATAACAAGCTTTAGCCTTCAATAGCTGAGTGGGGAAGGTGGTTTTGGGGGAGTTTGGCTATCATTAGCCCTTTTTTTTTTTTAACAGATAGAGAAACCGAGCCTGGCCACAGCAGGACCACATGGGAAATAATAGTAGAATCAAGGGTGTAACTGGCTGTATTTTGGTACCCCTGCTCCACTGTCATCAGTTTAAAAGAATATTCACAAAATGGGAATGTCCGGGGGTTGATCACTTACAATAGCAAATTTTCCAAATGTCTAAAAGTTTTCAATAAAATGCTATTTTATAGATATTTTGTAAGGGAGCCATAACCTTTTGCTCACTTCCAAATGGAGAAGCAAGTGGAAAAATATTGGCAAACACAATAAGGCCATGCTGGAAAAGTCACTCACCCAATGAACAGCATCAGTCAAAACTTAAGCCAGGGGGAAAATATGTGAATGCACAGATTTTTGTTAACCAGATAGTTTCTTGGAGAACAGATGATTCCTTGCAAGGTCTTGGTAAAGGGCTCCCTGCAGTTCCAAAGCCTCAGTGATGCCTGTGACAGTAGCCTGGGACCCCCAGGAGGATGGAGCAGAAGATGGGCCCCCTGAGGAAAGTGCCACAGTGGGGATTATTCTACAGTCTGAGCAGTCGGAAGTCAGGAATGTTCAGGGCCCTCCAAGAGGAGGCCTGCCACTAAAACCCAGGTTGGTCTGAGTCCCATGTCGAGCCCCGTTCCCGGGAAAACTGCCACAAGGAAGCGCCAGTGAACAAGGGCAGGAAAGATGGGGCCAAGTGACTGTGGTGTGACAGAGCCGGATCCTGGAGAAAAGTGGGATGCTGTGCCACAGGAGCCCGGGAGGCTGGGGAGACAACACAGCGCTGTGCCCAGAGCCACGTGCGTCCTCTCAGCAGGCGAGTGGCGGGGTGGGGCCCACATGTCGGCCCACCACCCACAGAGAGCGAAGAGCTCCACTGACCAGCTCACTCTCCATTCAGGCGAATTCTCCCAATGACAGCAGCACCGCTCCTGAGAACTCGGCTCCCAGTAACATGGGCGTTTGATCATATCCTCTTGGTTGGATCAATAGAGACGGTCAATTCAGGACTGTAGAGCTAACACAAAATGCAGGCAGAAGCCCAGCATCTCCTATCAGTCAATGGGGCTTTCGGTTACCGTGTTTCTAGCCCCCTTTACGCTGCCCAGATGCAATCCTCCTTAGGTCCAGCTAGGGAGGCAGAGGGAAGGCCCATAAATCTAAAGTAATACATGTAATTAAAAGCCCAAGCTTTTTGCAGGGACAAACTTCTCAGCAGGATAAAGCGAACCATAGATAAGTACAAGGTGGTTGACCGCTCTGGGAGAAACAGAAGCTCCCCACCCTCAACCCCGTGTGTTCACCCCTGTTGTCCACCTCCTCCCTCGCCCCCCAGGAATACCCTTCTTCCATGTCACTGCCTGTCAAAGTCTTAAGCACCTTTCAAGCCAAGAAAGTAACTGTAATGGGATGAATTGTGTCTCTAAAACCCATGACCCCCAGCACCGCAGGATGTGACCTTATTTGCAAAGAGTGCATTGCTGATGTAATTAGTTAAAATGAGGTCATCCTGGAGGAGGTGAGGCCACTAGTCTAATCTGACTGGTGTCCTTCCTTATAAAAGGGGAATGTGGACACAGGCATGCACACATGGAGAACAGCGTGTCAAGGGCGGAGCTCTGCTGTCACCTCAAGGAATCACCAGAAGCCAGGAGTGCGGCCTGGAGCAGACCCTCCCCTGGCACTCCAGAGGGAGTCGGCAGCCACCCTGAAACTGGCTTCCAGGTACGCCGCATTTCTGTGTTATAAGCCACTCTTGTGGACGGCAGCCCAGGAAGCTGGTACAGTGACTGACTTAGTCCATTCGGGCTCCTACAACAAAAGACCAGTTGGTGACTTTGAAAAAACAAATTTACTTCTCTCAGTTCTAGAGGCTGGAAGTTCAAGATAACGGTGCCAACAGGGTCGGGTTCTGATGAGAACCCTCTTCCGGTTGTCTGTCTTCTCACTGGGTCCTCATACAGCAGAAGGGGGCAAGGGAGCGCTCTGGGGTCTCCTTTATAAGGGCAAGGATCCTCTTCACTTTGCCAACAAAGATCCATCTAGTCAAAGCTGTGGTTTTTCTGGTAGTCATGTACGGATGTGAGAGCGGGACCATAAGGAAAGCTGAGTGCCAAAGGGTTGATGATTTTGAGCTGGGGTGTTGGAGAAGACTCTTGAGAGTCTTTTGAATTGCAGGGAGATCAAACCAGACAATCCTAAAGGAAATCAACCCCAACTATTCATTGAAAGGACTGATGCTGAAGCTGAAGCTCCAATACTTTGGCCACCTGATGTGAGGCGCTGACTCACTGGAAAAGACCCTGATGCTGGGAAAGACTGAAAGCAAAAGGAGAAGGGAGTGGCAGAGGATGAGATGGTCAGATAGCATAACTGACTCAACGGACATGAATTTGAGCAAACTCCAGGAGACAGTGAAGGACAGGGAAACCCGGCGTGCTGCAGTCCATCGGGGTCACAAACAGTCAGAAACGACTGAGCAACTGAACAACAACAATCTTCTTCACGAAAGCTCCACCCTCATGACCAAATCATTTCCCAAAGTTCCCACCAAATACCATCACACTGGGGGTTAGGCTTCAGCATATGAATTTTAGGAAACACAGAAATTCAGTCCATAGCAATGGCTTAAGCCTTATCATCACCAAGAGACTTTTCAGATTCCACTAACCAAGTTCCCCAAGGAAGGGAGTCTCCTGCTCCACCTGTGTAATAGCATCCCCATTTCAAGCAACAGCTTCTGCCTCCCCTGCAGTGTGGGGAGGAGGAACTTGCATGGAATGACTCAAAAGGAGCCACTGGGCCAAATTTCTCTCTTGTAAGTCTGAACCCGAGAGACGCAGAGGGTGAGCAGACCGGGAAGCAGGAGGCACCACGTGGTCTCCGGCCAAGTCACAGTGTCCTCGACGCCACTGATGAGATGCCCCGTTCCCCAGGGTCTAGCCAGGGGCAGGGCAGCCAGGGGAAATCAGCCAGGCTTCTTGGCTCATGCCTTATCCACACAGACCAACAGCCTCGGCAGAAATGAAGGTGCGACCCTTCTCTCCATCTACCTGGTCTTCCCTCCTTGACAGCTGGAACACAGAGAAGAGGGTCTTATCATCCCGAGTCCTGACGGGAAAGCACAGCAGGGCTGGAAACTGTGAGGGACATGACTGGACCTGGGTTCTGAAAGCTGGGGGTGCAGTGATGGGTATGTGAACCCCCATGGAGACCTGTCCAGAGAAAAGAAACTGCACCAGAGCAGTCACAGGGAGAGAGAGGACAGCCCCTCCCCCAAACACAGAGGATGGCAGGGAGGTCTACATCACTGACCACCGGGGGGCTGGAGGCAAGGAAAGATGCTCACGTTGCAGGTGGATGGAATCAGTGCATTCATGAGAAGTCAGAACAAGGAGACGAGGAGTTCCCTGCAGATGGCACACACTCGGGCCACCAGCAGGCAGGGAGACCCAAATCTAAACACAGGCAGCACTGATCCTGCCGTTGCCATGAAACCCACCAAGTCCTGCAGGACAGGTAAGCCTGTTCTTCCCCTTAAAACACCCAGATTATGGCTTTGCCAAAACAGTTTGAAAATACTAGACCACTGATTCTGACGAGGCTTCTTTGGGGCTGGGTTCTGAAGCGTGCCTGAAGCACATGTCTTGCAAGGCTGACTCAGCGTCCCTAAGCATCTCCACATGGCATCTCAACCACAAAGGCTGGAGAAGGTGAGCGGGTTCACTCTGCCCCTCAAGAGTCTGAAGTGTCTTCCAAAGAGCTACGGGGATGGATGAATCAAGAAGGTCAGAGGGTTTCGCCTCTGCTCTCAGATAAATGTGCGGTCACCTCCTGTTCCCAGAGGAGGGGGCTGATGAATGATGACTCTGCCCAGAGAACATCTGCTCTGTCCTTTTAGGCAGCATTCCTCTCGGGGAGACACAGGAGGGGACGGCGATAGGGTCACCTTGAAGCCGCCAGGTCAGCACCCCCAGCCCTGCCCTACGCATACAGCTCCTGCGGAGAGCCTCACGTCTCAAAGGGCTTCCAGCAGAGGAAGCTGCCAGATGGTGCCAGGGAAACCCTCAGAGGGGCTGAGATACCAGGGAGATGGGATGAAGAAGGAGGAGTTGTCGCGCTCATACCTACATCATTTAAGATTTTAAAAAAAAAAAAGCAACTTACTATCTTCTTGGAAAATCCCAGACTTGGAGACAATGAAGTCTTCATTCAGTCATTTTTTTTTTCTACTTGCATTATTTTCTTCTCATTATCCTTAGATTCTGAGCTCTTTCAGAGCATGGTCTGTATCAGATTCAATCTCTGTCACTTCAGTGACATAGCCATAATACCAGGCTCTGATATTATAGCCATTATTATGCTAGGCACATCGTACTCTTCAGAGAGTACCTAATGAGTGAGTGGATCAACAGATGTGTGGATGGGTCAATAAACAGAGTAATAAATAAGTGGATGGGTGCATGGATGGGTAGGTGCATAGAAGGGTGAGTGGGTGAATGGATGGATGGATGGATGAGTGGATAATGGATAGAAAGATGGATGAGTGGGTAAGTGAGTGGTGAGTAGGTGGCTGGCTGGATGAACGGGATGGGTAGATGGATAAGCAGGTAGATAGATAAGTGAAGGGATGGATGGATTGGTACGCTGATGGATAATGAACAAATGGCTGGCTGGATAGTTGGTTGGATGAATGGATAGACGTGGATGGGGAGATGGCTGAGTGGGTAGATGAATGGATTCAATGAGTAACTCTGAAGTACCACCCTGTGCCAGGCACAGCACCAGGCACTGGAAGTATTGAGATGATTGGCACCTGCTCTCAACTTCAAAGGAACTCACAGTCCAACAGGGCAAGATGTCATATTACTAAATCGATACCTGATAAGAGCTATAACAAATGGAAGGAGCAATGGTCTCAGCATAGAGAGTGGCTGTACAGATTGCGTCCCGAAAGATGCACAAGTGTCTCTTGGTCACTGTATTCAGCACAGGATTTCCCAAAACTTCACGGGCATTACTTTGGCCCAAGTGAAATCTCCAAAGAGTTAATTCCAGTTCTTTCCCTCTACTGAGCCTCCTGCAATCAATCAATACTCCTCCCCCTTTTCTTGACAAGCATTTCTGTGGGCCAACTCCTTCCCAGAAAAAGCAGTCAAACAGCACATGCATCTGAAGACACAACTCTGACATTTGATAACAGAAAATACGGCCACAGTATGTTAGCAAAGAGGTGGACGCCCACCGGACGGGGGGCAGATTTGGAGTCAGTCTCCAGCTGTTGAATTACAGGCTCAGCAATGCAGGAGATAACTTGGGAAGATAAGTTTCTCTAATTCTGTGGTTTCCCCAGTATGAAGTAGGTAGCATGGTGATACCTACACAATAGGATTGGTTAAAGGATGACTGTGGTAAACAAGCCTAGCCCAGTAAGCAGCACATACACATTAGACCCTCAACGTCAACTGCTTATCATCTGTGTCCTGGGCTTTAGAGACACCATTCATTTCCCATTGTCTTTGGTTGTACAGATTCAACCCTACACCTCTGGCCCAGGCTCTCAGTCAAAAAATATTCCTTCTTCCATCCATCCTCACCCTTTCTACACTGATCTGTGCATGTGTGCATGCAAAGTCGCTTCGGTCGTGTCCGATCCTATGGACTGTAGCCCACCAGGCTCCTCTGTCCAGTCCATGGGATTCTCCAGGCAAGAATACCAGAGTGGTTACCATGCCTTCCTCCAGGAGATCTTCCTGACCTAGGGATCAAACCCATGTCTCCTGCATTGCAGGTGGATTCTTTACTGCTGAGCCACCAAGGAAGGCCCCACACTGATCCAATTGATCCTTAATAGAGTTATTCTCAGTCCTTTTCTGTCGGTTTCCTTCCTCTAGCCTATGAACTCTTAAACGGTAGAAACCAGAGCTCATTAAGCTCTTCTGCTCCTGAGCCCAGTTCAGTACCTGGCACAGACTATCCTCAGAAAATACTGGTTGAATGAAACCACAAATTGCGCTGCTGGAACCAGTCTTGCGATAGCCCACGTGAGTGCAGAGGGACACGCCAGGCCAAACATCCACTAACATGTCACAGTACCCAGAAAAGCCAGGCCTGGAAAAATGTTTCATAAATACTGGTTTATTTCACAAAAACTAAATAAGTGTGAAGTATTACAAATAAGCCACTGTTGCTATTTTTTAAAACAAGACAGAGAACCCTCAATGAATTGAAATGCTTGGGAAATAGGACGCTCCTATTAATTTAGGTTTCTGGTAAATCTGAACAAAACTCCAACCCAGGGCTACGGAAGTTCAGAAAAGGAGAAAATTATATCCAATAAGGAGAACAGGTAAGGCTTCCTGAAGGAAGTGGGCTTTGATGGGTGACTAAGAGATTTCCTAGGAGCTCAGGTCTCTGCTAAGGGCTCAGAGTCCAATTTATGGTAGAGATCTTAAATGTTGCTTCTGGAAAAATTCATTTCAATAGCTAAGGTACTTTAAACTTCCTTCCCTGAGAAGCTGTTCAGTCACTAAGTTGTGTCCAGCTCTTTGCAACCCCATGGACTGCTGCAAGCCAGCTTCCCTGTCCTTCACTATCTCCTGGAGTTTGCTCAAATTCATGTCCATTGAGTTGGTGATGCCATCCAACCATCTCATTCTCTGTTGTCTCCTTCTTCTTTTGCCTTCAATCTTTCCCAGAATCAGGGTCTTTTCCAATGAGTCGGCTCTTCTCATCAAGTGCCAGTCCTTTCAATGACTATTTGGGATTGATTTCCTTTAGGATTGACTTGTCAGAGCTCCAGGGAGACCCCAAGGGACTCTCAAGAGTCTTCTCCAACACCACGTTTTGAAAGCATCAGTTCTTCAGTGCTCAGCCTTCTGAGCACTGACTATACGGATCTTTGCCTGCAAAGTGATGTCTCTGCTTTTTAATACACTGTCTAGCTTTCCTTCCAAGAAGCAAGTGTCTTTTAATTTCATGGCTACAGTCATTGTCCACAGTGATTTTGGAGCCCATGAAAATGAAAGCTGGAAGGTGTCCCTGAGAAGTCCATCCTTTCAATTTGGGGCTGAAATCCCTCAAGGGTGACATAAAAGCCCTTACTCCTCCCACACTGACCAAGTTAGAGACCCACCACTCTGTCAAGGAGATGAGCTATGGGTCTCTAACCAACTCCTCCCACACTGACCAAGTTAAAGACCCACCACTCTGTCAAGGAGATGAGCTATGGGTCTCTAACCAACCCACAGGATGGATGAATGAAAAAATATCCATCCTTGGGAAATCAAAAAGACAAGATACACCTGAAACTAACACAACATTGTAAGTCAACTGTATTTCAATATTTAAAAAAAACATAATCCCATATATGAAGCTGCAAGTTGCAATCATGTAACTTAGCAAAATTTTAGGATCGAAATCAAACAAAACTGACATAAGTATATAAATTTCTAAAAATGTGGTGAATCTGCAGAGCTTTCCGGAACGCCACTCTATTCACTTACACAGTCCTGTTTGTGAACAACAAACAGGAAAACAATCAGGTCGAATTAAACCTATTAATTTTAAACTTCTCCTTTTAGCTCAAGAACAGAGATGCTCTGACTTCATCAAAAAGTCTGTTCCCAGGCAGATGGTTGAGGAAAGAACCACAGTCCCTGGGTGCCTTTACCCAAGCGGCTCCAGAAACTGAGGGAAGGTCATTTTGACCCAATTATCTTTGGATATAAATCTTACATTGACATTGTATTCACTCAAGTAAAACATAAAACTAATTTGAACTGCGCAAAATGTCTCCGAGTTGTTGGGAAGAGGCATTTCTTTCATTCTGTTCTCAAGAGGACCCTTCAGGTCCAGTCTCACTCAGGTCACTGATCACGGGGGAAAGGGAGCTCCATGTGGATACTCGTGGCTGATGGGACAGACAATCCCAACGCAGGTTATCAACTCACCTCACTGCGCCTTCCATCACAACAAGCCGCTCTTCTACAACCCTTGGCCTTCAGCTCAAGACTAATTTCTTTCTAAAGACTTGGGATACAAGCAAATCTCCCAGGCCCTGGCATCGCCAAGAAAATCCTGGCAGACAGTGCACTGGGACGACCCAGAGGGAAAGGATGCGGAGGGAGGTGGAAGGGGGGTTGGGACAGGGGGACACATGTACCCTGTGGCTGATTCATGTCAATGAATGGCAAAAATCACCACAATATTCTAAAGTAACTAGCCTCCAATTAAAATAAATAACCTAATTTTTTTAAGTAACTAAAAGTTTTCAGAAGCTCTCAAGATAGTAAGACCTAAGCCTGTAAACACTTCTTTTAAAAGGTATCTTGAGGGAAAAAATATTTTAGGCTATTTGTTATTTGCATGCATTTTTCTTAATAGCTTGTACTCATTTCTAAACATGTAAAAATACAGAAAAATACAGCAAAAACACTAAATATAAATCACCTGTTATCCTGTCAGAAATAACTATTATTATTTTAATGTATTTCTACTGTCTTTATTACTTGCAAACAAGCATGTATGTGTTTGCATTAACATGTATGTGTATATACGTGGTTTCTTTGCAAACTCAGTACCATATTACACATTGCCTTTTTAATCTGGAGTTTTCCAATAGCTATCATGTAAGATCATCTTTGTGCAATTAAAGATGTCCAGAAATGGAAAAAAAAAAAGAAAAGAAAATCCTGGCAGAGTCCCATCTGTTTAATGCAGGACAAATACCCAGGGTTTAGCACATAGTAAGCACTCAATAAAAAGTTATTGAGTGAATTAATTTTATTTATAGGAAGAGCTGCTTCTTTGACTTTTTAAAAAATTTCCACTTAATGGGACTTCCCTGACAGTCCAGTGATTGAGATTCTGTGCTGCTACTGCAAGGGGTGTGGGTTCAGTCCCTAATCAGGAAACTAAGATCCCACATGCCGCACTAAAATAGCGATTTTCCACTTCAGCCCCATAAGAACGATCATTTCTGTCTTCCAGTTCTACTTAATTGAAGGATGGTTCTAAGAAACAAGTTCTTCCACAGGAGTCCACGGGGAGGAAAGGGAAGGGAGTATGGCTGAAAGGCCAGACTGTTAGTGTCATTGTGGTTACCAAGCAAGGCGTGGTCAGCCACCCAAAGGAGAAAACAAAAGTAGGGAGAACAAACATAAAGAACAGAAAAGTTTAATTCTGATCCATAGGAATGTAGCATTTGTGTGCCTCCCAAAACTGTAAAAAATGAAAATAAAAGATTTTAAAGACAGAGTTGCTAGTGGTACCGGAAGCAATGGAATGGTGAGTGTGCCGAAAGCACTAAATCTTTCACTTGATAAAGGTCCACTTTATGCTATATAAATGTCACTTCAATTTAGGGGAAAGAAGCTTCTGCCTGGCACTGTTTTCAGGGGTAACTGCAGTGCCTGTGCCATGGAAATTCCGCCAGCTGCACGCTAAAGATCCCTGGTGAGGGAGAGCGAGTGATGAGACTGAAGCAAGACGGCTTTTCTAGGAACACAAATGCCAAAGCGATGGGCAGGGAGAAAAGTCTCCTTGATGTCTGTGGAGGTCTTCATCAGATGTACTGTCTCACTGACTCTGCACAGCAACCGTAAGAGACAGGACTATTGTGATGATCCCAGCTTAGAGCTGAGGATACTGATCCAGGAGACTCAGTGCATCTGTGAGGCGTGTGGTTTAGGCAGAAGAGGGCTGTTTAATTAGGAACGCGGTCTGTTCCCAAGGAGGGGCTTCTTTGGTGGCTCAGACGGTAATGAATCCACCTGCCACATAGGAGACCTAGGTTCGAATCCTGGGCTGGGAAGATGCCAAACCTATCAAACCAACAGTCTACTGATTACACAGAAACAAAGGTACAAAGTAAACATCAGCCAAGTGATGTAACCAGAAAAATCCCAAAAAGTAGGGAAATGCAAGAGGCCAAAGACATCTTGGTGGTTTCAATAAAGAAATGGCAGAGGGAGAAACTAATTGGACATTTGGGATAAAATAAAATTACTGTTCTTTTTTTTTTTTCAGTGAGACAATGGTTTCTTGAATATCTTTCAAGAAAAACACAAAAGTGTTTTTGCACGAAACAGTTCATCTGGAATTTGCTTTGAAATAATCCATCAGGGAAAGGAAAGCTACTGGGGAAATACACAAAACAAAAATTATCCATGTGTTGCTAATTTTTAATATGGGAAGTACATACAGAGATCCCTTGGTGTTCACAGGGGCTTAGTTTGGTATCTCACCAGATACCAAAATCCACAGATGTTCAAGTCTCTTTTAGAAAATGGCATAGTATTTACACATAATCTACACACATCCTCCTGAGTATTTTAAATCACCTCTAGAGAATTTATAATCCTGATACAATGTAAATAGTTATCACAACAGCAAACTCAAGCTTTGCATTTGGGAAATTTCTGGAGTTTTTCTTCCCAAATATTTTCAATCCACAGCTGGTTGTATCCTAGGATCTGGAACCCATGGACACAGAGGAAAGACAGTATGTGCTCATGATCCATCATGCCTGACTCTTTGCAGCCCCATGGACTATACCCTTGTTCGTGGAATTTTCCAGGCAAGAATACTAGAGTGGGTTACCATTTCTTACTCAAGGACATCTTCCGGACCTAGGGATCAAACCTGCGTCTCCTACAGTGGCAGGTGGGTTCTTTACCACTGAGCCACCTGACTATATGTATCAATCTTGTTTCTTCTGTGTATGCTTACATTTTTCTATAATAAAAGACTGAAAAGGCAAAAAAGCTGATTTGGCCCTGGAACTTTTGGACTGGTAATTCTGGCAAATCAAAGATAAAGAGAAAAAGTCTGGATTCACCTTTCAGGCAGAGTCTCTGGGTACAGAAGACAACTTCAAAGGGCATTTTGGGCGGGCAATATTTGAGCAAGGGTTAGTGGAGGGTGTAACCCCACAAGCGATGATATATGAAGTGGTGTAGGTCTTGAAGAGAAATGGGCTTCCATGCATTGAAACCAAATCTCTATAGTTTGTGTTGGCTTTGAAAAGATGTTTTGTTTTCTTCCATTCTAAATAGGGGAAAATGACTGTTTGCTCCCAGAAGGATTCTGTGTTCGCAATCAGGCACATAAAAGTGGGAGGGGCCATGCAAAAATGTCAGGAAGGACAGGGAAAACAAACCTTCCCCAGGCAAGGTGAAGGACAGAGGGAGACGACACCCAGAGAGCTCATTCTGTGGAAGCGTCTGTGGGGGTCCCGTTGTTTGTTGGAAAATAAAGACTCTGGGAAACATTCCCTTGGAGGGAGCAGGGAGGGGTGGTGGGGGCAAGGCCAACCCTGGCTATAAAGGGTGGGGCTGTCCATCCCAAAGGAAACAGGAATGGTAACTTCCACGAATCTCTGGAAAAGCAGACACTAGGGGTGGAAAGTGAACCAGGAGAGCAGGCCTGGGACACGGGGCTGGGGGACAGCCTGGCAGAGCCTGCCCCCGTTCCTCCTCTCTCTGTCTCTCTCTCCCCCCCCACACCCCCTCCTTTACTGGCCTCCACTACTGGAGAAATGGCCTAGAAACTCTAAGAAGCCTCTGGAAACATGTCTCAGACATGGTTTTGTGGTTTCCAGGCTACAGTGCCCTCCTGAGAAAACGTCTTCAGTTCATTGGTGGAAAGCAATACAGTCCTTGTTCAGATGAGTTAATGAAAAGAATTAAAGGGCCAGAATCCCCACTTAGAATAATTCCAGAAAGGAGATAATAATAGACTCTCCCACCCACTCCAAGGCCATTGTAAAGACAACATCAAGTCGAGTTCCGTGGTCTCAGGACTCCAGCCTCCAGTGGGGACAGTCAAAGGCTTGGTTGGACATGTGGCTCAACCTCACCCTCAAACGGCAGAAGGGACTTTGAGAAGCACTGGGCCAGAGCCTGGATGGAGTCTTGGAGTTTCATGCCTGGAGACTCCTGGATCAGAAATAATGATACCCATTTCACAGGTCTGCAAGTTCTAGGCAACTTCTTTAGTATTGTAAAACATGGCTGGTATGCTCATTGTCATAATTTCTTATTATTAAATATAAGGCACCTGATCTAGTGCCTAGAACAGAGTAGACAATCACTTTTGCTACCATGACTATGAATTACTATGGACTCAGCATGAGGAAATGTCAATGTCTGTTATACCATCAATCAGCAAAGCTGGTATATGTATTTTATGAGTTATTAATTATTGTGAAACTTTGTATCAAAATCAGGATATCTGATTCATGCAAGACATATAAAGTGACATAAATACTTTACAATGGCTAGGGGGATAAACTGGGAATTTGGGATTAACAGATAGACACTACTATATGTGTATAGTCGCAAAGAGTTGGACACGACTGAGCGACTAAACTGAACTGAACTACTATATGTAAAATAGATAAATGACAAGAGCTTATAACACAGGGAATTACATTCAATATCTTGTAATAACCTACAATGGAAAGGAATCTGAAATATATATATATACATATATATACAATATGAAATATTTTTGTTGCTATTGTTCAGTTAGTGGTTTCCAAGTCTTTGCAACTCCATGGACTGAAGCATGCCAGGCAGGCTTCTCTGTCCTTCATCATCTCCCAGAGTTTGTTCAAATTCATATCCATTGAGTCAGTGATGCCATCCAACCATCTCATGCTTTGCCACCCGCTTCTCCTCCTGTCCTCAATCTTTCCCAGCATCAGAGTCTTTTCCACTGAGTTGGCTCTTTGCATTAGGTGGCCAAAGTATCGGAGTTTCAGCTTCAGCATCTGTCTTTCCAGTGAATATTCAGGGTTGATTTCCTTTAGGCTTGACTGGTTTGATCTCCTTGCACTCCAAGGGACTCTCAAGAGTCTTCTCCAGCACCACAATTCGAAAGCATCAATTCTTTGGCGCTCAGCCTTATTTATAATCCAACTCTTAGATCTGCATGTGACTATTGGAAAAACCACAGCTTTGACTAGATCGACCTTTGTTGGCAAAGTGATGGTTCTGCTTTTTAATATGCTGTCTAAGTTTGTCATAGCTTTTCTTTCAAGGAGCCAGTCTTTTCATGGCTGCAGTCACTGTCCACAGTGATTCTGAAGCCCAAGAAAATAAAGTCTGTCCTTGTTTTTTCTGCATCTATTTGCCATGAAGGGATCTCTCTAAAGCAGTAACTCAGGTGATCTTTCTCCATGAAGCTCTTTGAGACATTTCCACCCATATTCCATATTTGCACGTTCACTCCCCTTCTCCTACAAACCAAGCCGTGAGCCTCAGGCCACATTCTTTCCTCCCCAGCACAGGTCACAACATTTAAGCATAAGAAACTTTTCATACATGAACAAATGAGAGAGGGAGGACCATGCGACTATTTCTGTCTACTTAGGGGAAGGCCTGGTGCTGGAGAAGACTCCTGAGAATCCTTTGGACTGCAAGGAGATCCAACCAGTCCATCCCAAAGGAGATCAGTCTTGCGTGTTCATTGGCAAGACTGATGCTGAAGCCAAAACTCTAGTATTTTGGCCACCTGAGGCGAAGAGCTGACTCATTTGGAAAGACCCTGATGCTGGGAAAGATTGAAGGCGGGAGGAGAAGGGGTCAACAGAGGATGAGATGGTTGGATGGCATCACTGACACAGTGGACATGGGTTTGAGTATATTCCAGAAGTTGGTGATGGACAGGGAGGCCTGGCGTGTTGCAGTCCATGGGGTCTCAGAGTTGGACATGACTGAGCGACTGAAGTGAACTGAACTGAACTGAGGGGAAGGCCCCACCAGTTCTGAACTAACTGCAAAAGCATCTATCTGGTCTAATGGAAAAATAGTGAATACACCATCCAACGCCCTCATGATCTCCATTTGCCACAGTAGGTTTCTCATAACCTAATTAACAAAACACCATGGATCTAGGAAAGATGTGCAGAACGGCCTACCATCAATCATGGGAAGAGAAGCATAGATTCACAGGCTGGGGAGGCTGGCCTGCTGATGAGAAAGTGTGTCTGGTGTCCCTTAGGCCCTTAAAACAGGCTCAGTCCCCAGAGAAACTGTCTACATGCAGCCTGGCCGGTTCCCTCCCTGGCTCTTTGGCTTGTTAACCACCCGCTTATACAGCCAGCTGGTCCCACGCCACCCTGTTAGGCCTGGGAAGCAGTTGCCTATTGCTCTGTGGTTAAGTTCTCTTATCTTTAATAAACCCCCCAAAGGTTGGCTGTGCAGTCTCCCACCTACTCAGTAGGCCGCACACCCGACATCCACTCCCCCTGATATCGCAGGCAGGTGCCACATGGCTAAGCCTTCCTTCACACTGCTTCCTGGGTCAGGACAGACCTTCCCCACACCACTTCTCCCCCACAAACCCCCTTGCCAGCCCTGTAGTGACCACCAAGTCATCTTCAGATCAAGTCCCAATCTAGGTCAGGTTTCTTTGGTCTCTGCTCTCTGGAGCTCTCTTCCTGAATGCCTCCTTCCCCATTCTTTCAGGGATGGTGTGAGAAAGTCTGTCTCCCCACTTGGCTGAACAGACTTGTACACAGAAGCCAGGGTGGGGGTGGGGGGTTGGCTTCAACAGTCTTTCCCTGGTGCCTGACACACAACAGGTGCTCAATAAATAATCACTGTAGCAATAAACAAACACAGCAGCTTCAATGCCAGTCTACCACTTCATTGCAGAGCTGCAAATGCTCTCTCTGCCCCCTGCACACTCAAGCTTGCCAACACTACACACTATCATTTCCCCCAATTTAACAGTTATGGTAAAGAATCCACCAGCAATGCAGGAGACCTGGGTTCAATCCCTGGGTGGAGAAGGTCCCTTGGAGAAGGAAATGGCAACCCAGTCCAGTATTCTTGCCTGGGAAATCCCAGGGACAGAGGAGCCCGGTGGGCTACAATCCCTGGGGTTGAAAAAAATCAGACACAACTTAGCAACTGAAACAATAACCAAGTAGCATACTTTCTACTGCTTTCCTTCCAATGTCTGCTTCCAAATAAGGGGGAATCACTTTCACCATGTGTTATAATGAATTGATCTGTTATTATTAGATTTCCTCAAGGACAAAAATCAATATTCTGGTTCTGTGTCTATTATTGATCGTGATTTTGATGTACGTGTGCCTTTGTCTAAACTCATCATATATAATCCAGAGATTTGGAAATGTTCTTGTGTTATCACTGAAAAAGACTATTATATAAAATTAAAAGTTGGAAGAAAATACTGTCATTCTGCTGAAATAGATCAACATCTAAAGGTAATTTTAAGATGAGAAGTGGCAGCTGCTGCTATCTGAAACTCTTCTGGCTCATGGGACTGATTTTTTTCTACCACATTAGGAATTACTGGGGTTAGGAAGCAGCCCCTTTTTTATTCTTTTTCCCCACAGAAGTTCCTCAGAGAATTTCTGAGGAAACCAATAAAAGAGTAAATGATATCTTCTAGTCAATCCTACAAGAAATCAGTCCTGAATATTCACTGGAAGGACTGATGCTAAAGCTGAAACTCCAATACTTTGACCCCTTGATGCGAAGAGCTGACTCACTGGAAAAGACTCTAATGCTGGGAAAGATTGAGGGCAGGAGGAGAAGGGGGCAACAGAGGATGAGATAGTTGGATGGCTTCACTGATCCAAAGGACGTGAGTTTGAGCAAGCTCTGGGAGATAGTGGAGGACAGGGAAGCCTGTCTTGCTGCAGTCCATGGAGTTGCAAATAGTCAGACACAGCTTAGGGACCTAACAACAAAAACGTTAAAACTACCAGAGTGTCTCAGCTGGGGAGGTCACCTGTGACCTAAGGCATGCATGAAACCTCTATCGAAGCTGGGGGCTGAGATGAGACCCCCACACCCACGTGGCCTCTCCATCCTCTGGAGATCTCTCCTGTCAGTTAGCGCTGCTGCTCCTCCTTCCCCAGCTCTGTCTGTGAAGCCTGCACCCCACCCTGGAAGCTGGACAACCCAGTGGCACCAACACAGCCTTGAGGTTGCACAGACTTCAGCTTGAATCCCAGTAGATCCTTTCCAGCAGCATGACCCTGTCCGTGAAGCTTTCTCAGTCTCTGTTCTTGAATTGTGAAATAGGAGACAATAAAACTTAACCTCGGTGGGCTCATTAAAAGCATCCAATTTTACATTCCTTCAACCCCCTATGAGTCTTCATTATACAAAGTGCTACAGATGAAACGATGCATCATGTAGATGGAGGCCCAGATGAAGAACCTGATAAAATGTTTGTGGCCAGTAAGTATTTTCATCCTATTTGTCATCATTGCCTTTATTCAGATAAACCAATAAAGGAACATACAGATGAACAGAACAAGATGCCAAGTTGTCCTGGTTCTATAAACTTGAAAGGGAAATCAGGCTCTAATTTTTTTTAAAAAGCAGTTCTGCCCAAACATAAATAAAAAGGGAATCCTAACAGTCTGATTCCTGAAAACAAGATAAAGCACGCCTGATAGGAAGCAGGTACTTCACAGGTGTTTGTAGTTGGACACAACTCAAAATGATCTTTTCCTTTAGTAAAAGTACAGTATAATATAGAATCTAAAAGCACCTTCCCTTAGTAATGAACTGGGTTACAGCAACTTAGGAGACCTGCCTACAATACTTCACATCCCATTCTGGAAAGAATCCCACTGTGGAAATAAGACTTCCCCCTCTCAGTCACACACTCTTGCCTCTGATATCCCAACTACGACGGCAATTTACTCAAAAGAGCTTAGAACTGAAGTGAATAGACTGCAGAGTCTTAGGGCACGCCACTGAATTAATGGGGCTGTACGTGTTCATCGGCCAGGAGGCTGCAGCACTCCACTGGGATCCTGTGGGTGCCCAAGTGATAGAGCCCGGGTTCCTGCCTTCAAAAACTGGTCAATCCATGAAGGGAAGTCACAGGCAAATAGGCACGACAAGCAGAGTGGTCAGGACAAAGACAGAGCCTGGCACAGCATGTGGCTCAAGATGGGCCACAAACCTGAGCCCTGAATCACGGCCAAGTCACATCATAGATGATAACGTGGAGTAAAATGGTATCTCATGATCTGTTAACATTTCTTACATCTCAGGCTAACACTGAAATCAAACTAACTTGCCAGGACTCTCAGTGTTTCTTAGCAAAAGTTGGCCTAGAAAAATAGGTTGGCGACCAACCTACTGGCCTCTTATCACCTTTCCCCCACAGAGGGGCCCACGTGCTCAGAAGTCTGACCAGGATCCACTCCCTACTGTAAAGATGTCAAGTAACCATTATTTGCTCAGCAAAACTGAGTCAGTCTCAGTGGTTCCCTTATTTCAAGCTGCTCGAACCATTTTAACTAACATAGTAACAATCTACTTAGGAAGTTCCCATGAGCAAAAGCAGGTAATTTTAAATACAACCTTTAGTTTCTACAATAAGAACTGTTTGCTAAGCAGAAAAGGCAACAATACCAACTTGATTTATCTTTTAAGCAACAGTTCTGAAGTGTAAAGAAATTATGTAAAATACTCTGCAGATGTGATCAAATACTCTGCAGATAGAAATTTTAGGCAGGTGAATGTTCACAGCAATGACATGGTTGGCAAACCCTAACCACACTTACAGGGAAACTGTAGTCACAGGATGATAGCATCTTTTATTAAATTCCTATTGCATATAAACACGAAAAAGACAAGAACTTTCCAACACATGAATAATGTCTGTGTCTAGGTTAGAGGAACTATCGCTTTTAGGTTTTGCATTTTTGTTTAATAAGTTTCCAGCGATTAACACCAGTAACGTTTGAAATGTGAATAAAATGGATAATCTTTTCATCGGGTAAAGTAAATAAATAAATTTCTCTCAGGACAAAACCGAGTGGGGAGGTGTGTACGTGGCTAATGCAAATACTATTGATCTGCTCTTGCCTGGATTAATGGTGGGATAGAGGCCACGGGCCCTGCTCTGCAGGACTCCCTGGGGGAAGGCCCCTTCCCGAGTCAGGGCAGATGACAGGGCCAGATAACAGTGTTTAGCCCCATCTTTGATGTCCTCAGCCAGGATCCTGGACAGCTGAGCAGGGGAACAAAAGAATGCTCAGGCAGCACTGGCCCTACCGGCCTCGGGGTCTCCCACCCTTCAGAGCGGCTGTGTTTCCCAGGGCTGACCTCTGCTCCCCCACACATGGGCCTCATCGGCAGTGTGACCTGCAAAAGTATCAGAACCTCTCTCCACATTCAGCCCAAGAGAAGACACTTTCTTTATTTCTTTCCCTTTTTTTCCAAACCAGCTTTGTGTCTTGATGGTCCAGCTGGTGAAAGAAACAAGCAAAAATAAAAACCAAAAAATTTTCTTCCATAATTAAGAATTTGGGGTTTACATACCTCAGGGTATGGAAATGACAGATACATTTTGTTGAACTGTGCTTTCTACTCTTTCTCCAATGAAGACGTGTGTACTATGAAAACATTTAAAAATAATCACAGTTTTTTTCCATGTAAGCCCAAACAAGATTGCTCTGGAGTTCTGTGTGTTCTGGAAACGAGTTCTGAAACAGCTGCTGGAGGTCACACATCACGGGGATTGGGTGGGGGAGACCTCACAGGAGCAGACAGCTGAGATCACTGGAGCTCAGGCAGGGCTGCGACTGACGGAAGAGACGAAGTGGGAACCTAACCCGGTCATGCCCAAGCCTTCCAGAAGGTCAACCTCACCCGCAGGTCAGCCTGCCCCAGCCTGACCCAGAACACCCAGTGTCACCACCCCTGCCTGGAAGAGGAAGCTGCCCAGCTGCACGGAAGCAACAAAACTTCAGAGGATCTCAGTCTCCCACCCAGAGTTCCCCAGTCTGACGCATCCCCCCAACTGCCATCAAGTCCCGACTCCCAGGGTCCCTAAGCTATACCCTCCTTATGGATCTCCTGACTGTAATTAGCGACAGGAGCATCTCAAATTTATTGTACAAACTGTAGGCACTTACGTGGCCCAATATATTTGCCTTGATAATAAAAAGCACCAATTCTGAAAAGAAATTAAAGCAAAAGCAATTCAATAGAAGACAGCCTTTCAACAAGTGGCACTGGAATAATTAGATATAAGAGGCAAAGAAGTGAATCTTAACCTAAACTTTAACTTCTATTCCAAAATCAGCTCAGATTGGATCACAGACCTACACATAAAACAAAACTATAAAACTTATAGTGAAAAACAAAGTAGGAAAACAGTTTAAAATCCTCATGATCCAGGTCTAGGCAAAAAGTTTTTATATTTATTTTTATTTATTTTATATTTATTTATATTTATATAAACTAAAAGGACAGCCCTTAAAATGATAAGTCGATACACTGGACTTCATCAAAATTTAAAAGCTTTTGTTCTGCAAAAGATCCTGTTGAGAAAATTAAAAGATAAGCTACAGAATAGAAGAAAATATTTGCAAACCACATATCCAACAAAAGACTGGCACCTGTCACATTTTTAACTCCCTAACTGAATAGTTTTAAAAATCCAGTTAGGAAATGGGCAAAACCACATAAAGAGACATTTTACCAAAGAGAATAAATAGAAAACATGTAAGTCATGAAAATATGTTCAGCATCATTAGCCAATAGGAAAATACAAATTAGACCCATAATAAGATATCACAACACAACCATCAGATGTCTAAAATAAAAAAGTGACAATACCAAGTGTTGCCAAGGGTACAGAGAAACTGGATATTTACACATTGCTGGTAGGAAATTGTATAGCTATTCTAGAAAACTGTTGTACAGTTTCTTATAAAGTTAAACTTCTAACTAGCATGAGAACTAGTCATTGCACTCTTGGATATTTGTCCCACAGAAATTAAAACTTATGTTTACACAAAACCTTGTGCACAAATGTCAATACCAGCTTTACTCATAATAGCTCCAAACCAGAAACAATTTGGATATCCTTTAACGGATACACTGTGGTTATGTTCAGAGCTTGGAGTACAACTCACTAATAAAAAGGAATGAATTATCTTTTTACATTTATTTTATTCAAGTATACTTAATTAACAGTGTTAATTTCTGCTGTATAGAAAGGTGACTCAGTTATACATCTATACATTCTTTTTCATTTCTTTTCCATTATGGTTTATGGAAGCTACAGAAATCATAATGCCTAATTCTCTAGACAAAACCAACAAAAATCTTAGTAAAAGAAAAGGCCGAATAAAAATTTTGGGGGACCCCACAAAAGCCTATGAAAAATGCAAGTTCTCAGAAAGAAACAAGGGAGATGCTAGAAAGGAAAAAGGCAGAACGTTTATCCTGAAGTATGGGTGTTTCTCTGACCAGCCCTAGGGCCGAGAAAGGCAGACTGAATGATAGACAAATGAAAAAAGTCCAAGTAGAAACTAACTTGAAACAGATGACAGAATGAGCAAAACATTTCTCTTCTTTTGGTGCTAAGATCTGGCTTCACAGTTGTACAGCCTTGTGGTCAGATAGATGTGTATCAAACCTTGGCACAGCATCTTATCTCTATATGACCTGGATCAAGTTCCTGAACCAAGTTTCTGGACTTGGTTTTCCTACATATAAAATGAGCATGACAATACTACACCTCATGGGCACTATTAGCCCAACCCAGAACCCAGCCAGAAGAGCCACATAAAACTCTTGTGAAACTCTTACAATGTGGTAATACAACCAAACTCAATGGAGCACAGAATGAGAGTGATTAACTTTGCTGGACCCTGTTTCTGTTATCTTAATGTCTTTGAGTAACTAAAGGGTATTTAAGTTTTAAATCTTACAAGATGTGCCAGAATTAGCTACTTGAATCCATTCCCAGGGTCACTCTTTGGGCTTCCATTTTCTTGTTTCTAGTCCCTGATGCACAGGATCACCTTTGGGTGTCAAAACTGCAAAAAAATGCAACAGGATGGCCATGTGCAGAATGACTTTCAGAGTGAATGTGGGTGAAGAGAAACACACAGAAATGCACATAGATCACCCCTCACCACCTAGGAGAAGAAGTTGGAGGATCTGGTCTCACTTTTGCAACTGTCCAGTTTTGTAGTAGCTTCTCAATCTAAAACATAGAAACAATAGATTCTACAGAGCAAAGAAGTCCTAGTAAATTGAAGGCCCAGACGGGTCTCCTGATATGTTACTCCTAAACTGAGTCACATTCAAGTCTAACAGAAGACAAGAATGTCAAGTGGGAAGCAGAGGCACAGAATCATTTCTCAGGCCAGAAGCAGAGACCATGAATCAGAACCCTTCGTAAAGGATGGTCTATATGTGTGCCTTCAGCATTAAAATAAACCAGCACTTTTAAGAAATGTATGAATAACAGTGGGAAATCTTATTAGTGTGGCAGGGAATTTGTCAGATGGTTCCAATCTAGGAGTGCTTTCTTTCTGAAGGACTTAGCAATTTTTGTGTGCTGTTTCCAGTCCAAAACTGCCTACCAACAACCCACAGACATCTACTGGTAAGTACCCAGCCCTGGGCTGCACACAGGTATACACACTCAGTCTGTGCCAGGCACACAAAAAAATCATTGACAACAACAGAGTCACCTCTATGTGTTTCCACCCCACCTGCTACAGAATAAGAATCCCAGTCCTCCTTTAAGCCCTCCAAACCAGTGCTGGGAGACCCTGTGTGCAATTGCAAACCAACCCTAAAGCTCCGGGCTCCAAAACTGAGCTCACCTGAGGGGGCAATCTTTGGAGTGTGCCCTAGACTGAAGACTTGTGTCCTGCTAAAATTCATGTATGAAAGCCCTGCCTCTAAGTGTGGCTGAATTTGAAGAAAGAGCATAAAAGGAGGTAATTAAGGTGAAGTGAGGTCATACTGGTGGGGCCCTGATCAATAGGGTTAGTGTCCTTATTAGAAAAGACAGCAGAGGATGCTCTCTCTACCCTCGAAGAGGAAGGGAGGAATGACCATGTGAGAACACAGCAAGAAGTTGGCCACCTGCAAGCCAGGAAGAAAGCTTTCACCAGAAACCAAATCAAGCAGAATTTTGATCTTGAATTTCTAGCCACCAGCATTGTGAGAAATAAATTTCTGCTGTTTAAGCTACTCAATTTATGGTATTTTGTTATGACAGCCCAAGTTATTACAGGGCAGTGCAAGAAAGAAATACTGGATCTTTACTATTATGTATCTCTTACTTTAAAAATCATAAGTACTTTAAGCCTTGGTAATGCCTTGACCCTGGCACCCGCCACCCCCAATGCATGCATCACATACAGCAGGAAATGCATCATGAAGAAAGAATAGGCATCCCACAACTCAAAGGCTGGTAGAATGCCCACACCTCTCCACCTAGTCTCCATGGATTGCAACACATCATAGCTTATATGTGGCCACCTTGTGATCTTAGATAACAGCACCTTTACCATATTTTCTATGAAAATGAAAATCACAGCACAGAGGTTCACTGCTAGTCTTACCGCTAAAACGTACATTACATCAGGGCAGGAATCACCTCTTTGTTCACTACTGTATCTTCAGCACTTAGACCAGTACTGGGCACAAAATATCAACTCAATAAATATTTATATATTAAATGTTATTGTTGTAATTTATTTGCTAAGTCATCTCCTACTCTTTTGCCCCCCATGGACTGTAGCCCACCAGGCTCCTCTGTCCACGGGATTTCCCAGGCAAGAATACTGGAGTGGGTTGCCATTTCCTTCTCTAGGAGATCTTCCCAACCCAGGGATCAAACTCATGTTTCGTGCATTGGCAGGTGGGTTCTTTACCACTGAGCCACCAGGAAAGCCTATGAGTTAAATAACTGATGGGATTTTGTTGCTGAAACACCTGTTGCCTTTACAGACCACCAATGCCAACAGATTTAAAATTTTGGAAACAACTTTCTAACCTTGTTTATTAATTTTTATAAATGAAGACATCAATGAGTTTTTAATTTATTTTGTTAAAATACAAAAATTTCAAAACGTGCCAATTAGTTCATATCAAGGAACAGATATTTGGGTAATTTCCTTAAAGTGCTTTTTACCTGGTAGATGCCCAAAGATTGTAGTGGCTATAATGATTATTATTTAATATTGTTCAGCTAATTCTTGTGCCTGCTGCTGCTGCTGCTGAGTCGCTTCAGTCGTGCCCGACTCTGTGCGACCCCATAGACGGCAGCCCACCAGGCTCCCCGGTCCCTGGGATTCTCCAGGCAAGAAGAGCACTGGAATCGTAGTTACCAACCAGTGAGATACTCTTATATGCATGAGCTCCTTGTTTTACTCTACTCTGTGTTGCCCTCCATACATCTCTCCAGAAGACATTGCTAAGAACATAATAAATACTTTCATTTGACAGATTCGAAACTAACTGACCTTTTGGCTCAAATTCTCCTCCTACACTGTAGTCAAGACCTCAAAATAGAACCCTTAATAGTTCTCCAATTGTTTCTACCAGTATTAGGCTTGGCTCTGTGCAGAGTTCTGTAAGTTCCCTAAAGAACAAAGCTCATTCATTCCTCAAATATTTACTGAGCACACACTGTGGGCCAGCCATTGTGCTGGGTGCTGGGTGCTGGGTGCTGGAGCAGGATGGTGAGCAAGGCAGACTTGGTCCTTCACAGAGCTTACCATGTGCCATGTGGGAGATAAGACATCAAACAAAGGAATATGGAATTGCAAATCTGGTGTGTCCCATGAAATGGTTTTCAACCTTTTCTTATTTTTTGAAATGAAATTGCCTACATATACCTCAGTTCAGAAAGATTTTATCTGATAATTTCCTTTCCAAATCTTTTTTGAGTCAAGAACTATCAGTCAGAGTTCCTGATCAACAACAGATCTCACAGTCACCCCACGGTTAAGATCACTCTGCACAAAGGGGAGAAAATGACATAGGACTGAGTTATCAAACTCAGTGATGGGTAAATGCACAATTTCCAGCAGGTTTTTGCTTCTGTGTGTGCGGGGAGGCGGGGGCAGTATTTGTTTCTGGTTTTTAGAGCTTATATAACAGATCTCTTGGCTACCTTCATAGATCTGTGGTTCTCAAGCATGGCTATTCATCAGAATCATCTGGAAGGCTTGCTAAACCTCAGATTGTTGGCCAATCTCCCCCTCCCCAGCACTTCTGAGTAGTGCTGAGTGTGGAGCTTGAGAATCTGCATTTTGTACACATTCTCTGGTGATGCCAAAGCTGCTGGTCCAGCAACTACAACTGGAGAACTGAGGTATGAAATGCTGTAATGTCTTGGATTTACTTCAAGGTAATTCAGGAGGGTTGCAGTGTGGGGAGGGAGGAGACAGAAAAAAACAAAATTGACAAAGTGTTCACAATTGTAGAACTGGGTGAGATCACACAGAAGTTCATTAGACAACATTTCTACTTTCATAGACATTTGAAGTTTTTCCACAATAAAAAGGTAACAGGAGTCAGTTGGATCAAGATTTGTCATTGCACATCTTTAAGAGGACTTGGGTTCCCACAAAGGCCCTGAAATATACTCCCCGGAAAAGGCTATTTTGAGTATCTGTGACATGCCAGGCTTTGGCTGACCACTAGAGGGAGTCAAACAAAATGAAGACACAAATTGCTATCCTCAAGTCCATAATTCGGTGGGTGAAGAAAATGCAAATTATTGTGCTACAGAGACAAATAAATGGCATAAAAGATAATTAAGAGGGAGTAAGAGAGTGAGAAGACTAAGGCAAAACTGCATCCTTTCCCACTATATATCCTTGAAGTTAAACTTTCTTGCCATTTTCCAAGGATCCAACAGAGCATGTGCGTGTGTGCGCGCACACACACACACACACACACACACACACACACACACACACAGGCAGTCAAGTTTCAGAAATATATATTACCATCAATCAATTATGTTTTATCAAGATGGAAAGAACATCAAAAGCACAAATAAAAGGAAAAGCCCAACAGTCTGCTAGACAATATATAATTTATCCACACAAAAAGAATACAAAGTTTAATTTAAAATGACAATATCAATGAAATAATAAGTATATTCATAATGAAAAGTGAAAGTGTTAGTCACTCAGTTGTGTCCAACTCTTTGTAACCCCATGGACTATAGCCACCAGGTTCCTCTGTCCATGGCATTCTCCAGGCAAGAATATTGGAGTGAGTTGCCATTTCCTCCTCCAGGGGATCTTCCTGATCCAGGGACTGAACCCAGGTCTCTCGCACTGCAGGCAGATGCTTTACCAACTGAGCCACCAGGAAGCCATATTCATCATAATGACAAAATGGCATGGATTACACTTATTATTTCATTGATGTTGTTTTAAATTACAATATTGTATTCTCTTATGTGAATAAATATGTATACATAATCTTGGCCAATGTTCAGAAGCTTACAGAACTTAATTTTAAGACCAGAAAAAACACACCAAAGAATTAGCAGTAATTATATCTGGATCATAGATTTCCAACTTTCTTCTTTTTTTTAACTCTTCTGCAGATTTTTCAATTTTATGTCACAAATATAACTTCTACAATAGTCTTGTCATTGTACTGTTTTTTTAAAGGGTAATTAGCTAAAGTACTAAAATTTAGCTGTATACTCAGAAACTGAACCTAAAAGATAAGTGTGCCCATTAAGCAGTGTACAAACTGCAAAGATTAACTGGAATCTTTACAAGGGTTTCAAAGTCTGTGGACTCTGGAATGGCCAGGCCAGGGTTCTATGCATTACCCTCAGCCAGCCCTAATAGTCAGTTACCCCCACAAAAGCCCAAAGGCTTCCTAGGGGAAACAGAACAGAACCACTGAAGCATGCTGGACAGGGAAATGTGGGTTATTGAAAGCAAGCTCCCTTTCCCCCTTAAAACATGAAGCATCCATACCATAGTCTTTGTTTAAATATCCTGGTCCCATTCAATCGTGAGGACTATGCTTGGGCATGGAGCAGGGTGCAGGGATCCTGCCTCTCTCTTTAAATTATAGTGTCTTCTTTTCATTCTGAATATTTTCATCACTAATTAGCTCTAATTTGAGATTACCTCTGAACATTCTGGAATGCCAACTAATTCAAATTTTGAATCCACAAACTAGACACAATTTTCTTAAAATGGGTCTTTCTAATGTCAATTAAAATGGTAGTAGTACACCGAACCTCTGTAATACCATAAAGTTCAGCTCACTGCTTACTAAATGAACAAGTAATCAACTTCATACTAAGCATGGAAATCTTTAGATAGACTCTAGATTATAAACTCTCCTATTAAAAATGACAAGGCAAAAATACAGATATTAAAGTGTAGCTTCAAATTACCCACCCAGTAAAAGATTAGAGGCATTGGTGCAAGTGGCTCGTTTTATTAGCTAAAAACAACTCAAACCACAGATAAGCCATTTGTTAAGCAATAACGAAAAAGGCTGGAATGGAGTTTCAATTTCATCCCGAACTTACTTCTTTCCCTTTAAAGAATACTTCTTCCAAAAAACACTAATTCTAAAAGCTACATGTACCCAATGTTCATAGCAGCATTATTTACAAAAGCCAAGACATGGAAGCAACCTAAGTGTCTGTCAATAGATGAACAGAGACAGAAGATGCAGAGTATTACTCAGCCACAAAAAGAATGAAATATTGCCATTGGCAGTGACATGGAAGGACCTGGAGGGTATTACGCTCGTGAAATAAGTCAAAGACAAATACTGTATGACATCACTTATATGTGAACTCTAAAAAATACAACAGACTAGTGAATATAACAAACAAGAAGCAGCTTCACAGATACTGAGAACAAGCTAGTGGTTACCAGTGGGGAGAGTGACGAGGGACAGGTAAAGTGTAGGGGATAAGAAGGTACAAACTCTTAGGTATAAAAAAGCCACAAGGATATATTGCGCAATACAGGCAATATACTCAATACTTTATAATGACTATAAATGGAGTATAACCTTTAAAATTATTAATCACTATATTGCACACCTGAAACTTACATAATATTGTAAATCAACTACACTTCCTTTAAAAAAACAACCAAAAAAAACTTGTTCCAAAATGAACAGCAGCCCACCTCATTCACTGCTGCAGGGGATGGAAAATGTCACAGACGACAAATGCAAACTTTAAATCAACCAGATTTCAGTATGAAAAGTCTCCTAGAAACAGCTCCTCACCTGTGTTTCATTTAATCGTCTCACATTTTTAATTTGGTTTTCAGTTCCTAGAAACAAACTTTTCTGAGCAAACCCAAAACAGTGCTCTAGAAGCAACAGACTGGATATAAGGAATTCTTCAAATCTGCCCAGAGATTTAAGACATTCTAAGTCAGGGGTAGGAGTCTAATTGGCCTTTAAAACTTCCAATAACGTTTTCCTACAAAATGCTGCAAACCAGGTGACATTAAAACAACTGGTTTATGTCAGATGAAGGTCAGAACCCTCCCAGACCTCTACCCTTCCCCCAGATCTAACACAGCAGTGTTAAAATGCTCTCTCTAGGAATACAAGTTTTTAACAAATCAAATTTGCACATGGTTTTGAAATCTTCCAAGTCCTGAGTAACACTTACCTCTATAAGCAAAGTTTATTAAACAAAGCTTCAGTACACAAATTAAGTAGTTCCTCTTTTTTGCTGGTCTTCAAGACCAGGGATCAAAAGAGGCTTTGACAGCAAAATGGCCCAACAGCCTTCTCCATGAATGACCATCGCCTCCACCCCGGCTGGCGCCTTGGCGGCCACACACACACACATACACACACACCTTCTTGGACTTCAGGGAAGCAGCCTTTGTTCCCAAGACCCCAAACTAGGATCCAGCGACTAAACGCTCGACTCTTCGGAACCAGCCTTTCCAAGGGTCGGAGCCCCTCCAGGAAGGTCCCAGGGCGGTTTTGGAAAGAAGCCCCATTTTCTGCCGCGTCCCAAGGGCCGGGAAGTTAGAGCCGCCACCTCCGGCTCCAGCTTCTCCAAACACAGAGGCGTGGACACGCATGCATGCGCGCGTGCACACCCTCAAAACAGTGACCACCACCGTCAGTGTCACCTACCGAGTGGGGACCTTCTGCCACGCGCTCAGGGCGCGCTCCAAGTCCAACTCTAACCCTGACCGATCCCTCTCTCACACACACACGCGCGCACGCACCCACATCCCCACGCGCCCTCGGGGCTGAACCCTGACACTTCCGCAGCCTTCTGGCGATCGGAGCAAGGAAAGTGCCCCGGTCCACCCACCCGTACCCCCGCCGGCTCTTCCCCGGGGCTCTGGGCAGCGAGCGGTACCCCGGCTCGCCCCGTGGCCGGCGCGCGGCAGCTCTTACCGCGGCCCTTTGTCCTCGCGCCGCCGCGGCCCCGCTCCGGTGCGCCCGCCGCCGTCGGAGGGCCGGCCCAGCCGCCCGCGCGCTCACTCCCCAGCTCCCGGGCTCAGCCGGCCGGGGGCGCGCGGCAAAGCCCGGATCTGCGGAGCACGGCCAGCGCCCGGGACTGACCCCTGACCCCCGCCGCCCCCGGAGTCCGCTTCTCCAGGTCTTCCGGCCGACAGCGGAGGAGGGCCGGCGGTGGGCCCGGCCGCCCCCGGGACCCCGCTGGGGAAGGGTAGCGGCGAGGGCGGCGCGGGGGATGCGGCCGGGAGGCGTCGGGCGAGGGGAGGAGGTTCGAGGGCCGGAGCGGAGCTCGGCGCCCGCCTGCCGATCCGGGTCCTCGCCCGGCCGAGGACGCGGCGCCCCCGGTCCGGGCCGGGTCCCCTCGCCCTGCCCCCTGCGCCCTCCTCGCCGAAGTCCGACCTCCCCACCTGCCGGGCCCGGCAGCGACCAGGGGGCGCCGCCGGCTTTCTTCTCCGATCTCCCCGGGAGTCCTCCGGCATCTTCCCCGTTCCGCCCCCCGCACACCGCCCACCGTCCCGCGGGCCCACACTAGGAGCCCCTCTGGCCCCCGGAGGCTGAGTAGGGGCTAGAACCTGGACAGACTTTGGGAGGACCCTGGGAGAACACGGATTGTTTTGTCGCTTGAGATCCAGGCGCCCAGTGGCGAGGCGACCAGGCAAGTCTGGGAGGCGGCAGGAGCGGAGCCCAGGCTTCCCAAAGGCTTCCCACCAAGGACCCCGGGCCCCCGGACTGAGGCCGGCGGAGGGCCACGTCTGTCGGGGGCCCGAGGCGCCGTCCTGGGCGCCCGTGGTACCGGCTCCCCGCGCCCTTCTCTCTGCCAACGACTCAAAGCAGGGCATGGGGGACTAGGGTCCCCAACCGCCAGCGGCCCACCTGATCCTGGGAGGCTCCCACTAGGGAACCTGTCTGAGGCCAGCAGAAGAGAAAGCTTCTGAAATGCCAGGCACTTGCGGGTGGAAGCTTCCCTGGCCCCAGGGTCGGGTAGAATGAATGAATGAAAGGAAGGAAGGAACCCACGAACCTCCAAGAAATCTTTGCAGACCTCTCCGGGGAGACTGGTGCTGATGTAGCCCGAGGGATGAGCAAAGGACAGGAGTAAACTCCAGATTTCTTTTATCTTTTTAAGCCAAAGAGGGGCCCCTGTGACTTCAGGAAACTGCGTGCCTGGCACAGAGGTAGAGTCAAAGACCAGCCCTGAAACCTCAGGGGCGCTCACCCCCACGACTCGCACCGTGGCCTTGGGCCAGTCTGAAACTGTCCTCGAGGATGGGGAAGACAGCCGCAGTTCACTGAGCTGAATCATTACATTCAGGGAGGGAATGAGGGTCTGGCTCCCAGCCAGTGTCAGCACTCCAGGTTCTGGGTAAAATTACTGCCTTGATCTCTGTAGATTTCCTGTCCTCTGGTTGGCAATGCCATCACTTTTCATATTATAAAATATTTCAGAGGCACACTAGAGAGAGTAAGTTCGTCAGCCCAGATTTTCTCCTAAGAAATAAATATCACAATACAGTTAAAACCCCTGGACAGCCCTCCTGATCCCGGTTCTCTCCTGACATCCCTAGCACCCGTTTTTAAAACATCTCATCAATGTTTTCATACCATTACTACATATGCATGTGTTCATGTTCAGTTCAGTCACTCAGTTGTGTCCGACTCTTTGCCACCCCATGAATCGCAGCACGCCAGGCCTCCCCTGTCCATCACCACTCCCGGAGTTCACTCAGACACATCCATCGAGTCAGTGATGTCATCCAGTCATCTCATCCTCTGTCGTCCCCTTCTTCTCCTGCCCCCAATCCCTCCCAGCATCAAAGTCTTTTCCAGTGAGTCAACTCTTTGCATGAGGTGGCCAAAGTACTGGAGTTTCAGCTTTAGCATCATTCCTTCCAAAGAAATCCCAGGGCTGATCTCCTTCAGAATGGACTGGTTGGATCTCCTTGCAGTCCAAGGGACTCTCAAGAGTCTTCTCCAACACCATAGTTCAAAAGCATCAATTCTTCGGTGCTCAGCCTTCTTCACAGTCCAACTCTCACATCCATAGATGACTACACGTGTCCAAATAAAACACGTTTTATTTGTGACTGAACTGAACATGAACACATGTATATGTAGTAATGGTATGAAAACATTGATGAGATGTTTTAAAAACGGGTGCTAGGGATGCCAGGAGAGAACCGGGATCAGGAGGGCTGTCCAGGGGTTTTAACTGTATTGTTAAAACACGTCCAAATAACACAGCTTTCTGTGTGTTATGTTCTGCATTTCGTTATGTAACCCAGTCAGTTTGTTTTATGCTGTTTCACTCAATGTTATGCTAAAGAGCCGTCTCATCATACAAATGCTGTTGTTCAGTCACTAAGATGTGTCCAGTTCTCTGCAGCCCTGTACACTGTAGCCCATCAGGTGCTTCTGTCCGTGGGATTTCCCAGGCAAGAATATTGGAGTGGGTTGCCGTGCCCTCCTCCGGGAGATTTTCCCCACCCAGGGATCAAACCCACACCTTCTACTTGACAGGCGGATTCTTGACCCCTGCACCACCTAGGAAGCCCGTCATACGTATAACCCTAGGCTCTTCATTTTAACTGCTGGATACTGTTCCTGTTGATCGATGTTTGAGTTGATCAGTTTTTCATGATTAAAAATAAGATTGTTGTGGGACTTCCCTGGCAGTTCAGTGGTTAAGACTCCATGCTTCTCCTGAAGGGTGCCACAGGTTCAATCCCTGGTTGAGAAACTAAGATGCCACATACCACATGACCATACTCACACTCACACACACACACACACACACACACACACACTCACACACACACACACACAGAGAGAAAAGAAATAAGACTGCAATGGACATTCTCAACTGCATTTGTGTTTCTAGGGAATGCACTGTTTTTCAACTGCAGTAAAAACATGTGTAGAATAACTGTGTTAATCTTAACTAATATGATTCTATAGTGTAGATTACTCAGTACAATTGCTAAACGAATCTTCACTACACTTACTTTTTTTTCCCTTGCATTTTGACAGCTTAAATTTTATCAAGCAAAGAAAATTCTACAGAACAAGGTCAGGAAACCTTTTATTGAAGGGTTAAAGGAAACATTTTAGGCTTTAGGCCAGCCGGGGGCCAAATTCACACTATTTGATTATATAAGTACTTATACAACCATTTAAAGTATAATCTTTTAAAAATGTGAAGACCATTCTTACCTGATGGGTCTTAAAAAAGATACCCTCACCCACAAAAAGCTAGATATTGGAACAGACTTGGCCCATGGGCCATAGTTTGTCTGCCTAACCACCATTATGTGAAAATCGTTCAAAAAGGCATTCCTTTCCTTGAAAACCAACATTAAAAAGGAAGTCAGTTTTAAAGATTTTTTTGGATGTGGACCATTTTTAAAGTCACTGAAATAGTTACAATATTGTCTCTGTTTGTTTTCTGGTTTTGTGGCCATGAGACATGTGGGAGGCCAGCTCCATAACCAGAGATCAAACCCACATCCCCTGCACTGGAAGGGAAATTTCCAACCACTGGACTGCCAGGGAAATCCCCAGGAAGTCACTTTTAATAAAGGCAAAAATATTTGATTCACCAGAAGAATCGAAGTGAATATGAGATTCCTGCTAGGGAAAAATTCTTAGGAAGATGCCCCATACCTCAGCTGATTGATACAATGACTTTGAGGAAACCACTGAATCCTATTTTTTTAAATCTATAATAAATTCTAGAAATGGAAAGACTCTTATAAATTAAGAATTAGATAAGAAATGACACTCACTGAATGTGTCTTATTTTTTGTTGTGTGTTTTTTTCCTGTCTGATGAATCATCTCTCTGCTTCTAGTTCATTGATTTAAATACGAGCACACAAATACGAATAATTAGCTTTTTCTTCCTGAAATGAACCTGACCTACTTATTTTGTCTTTACTGAACTTGAACTAAAACGTGAAAACAGTAATTTCAAGAAATTTTCTTACATAAGAGGACTCAACCTAGTTTAAAATGTTGTTGACAGAAACAGGACCAAACTGAAAAACTGTGGTGGCCAACTTCAGACTTACAAAGGCACTGTCAATCTCTGAGCTCATTCAGTAAGCGGAGGCCATGGGATCAGGAAGGCAATTAGACATGGCTTCTGGGCATATTTTTCTTTCACCAGCATTATCCTAAAGAATCACGCACACAGTCTTCTCTCCCTCTCACATACACATATTCACACACATGTCCCCTTTATATGTCTGTGCTTGTGCTGCACAACGTATTCCTTACAAACATATCTGCTTCCTTAAATGCACGTAGTGCACACGCTTCAAATATGCACGTGGCTCTTCTTCACATACATACGTCTCTCACGTGTGTTTCTTTCCACCAACACTAAAGATTTCTGTTTCTTCCTCTCTCTCCTCTCTCTTACACACTTGTCACACAAACATCTCTCCCCCAGCACATACATTCTCCTTACTCCCATATCTGTTTCTTGCAAATTCAACTCTTCTCTAGTTTTTCTTTCTAACACACACATATTTTCACATGACTACACCCAGACCCAAATGCATTCTCTCATGGGTTTTCATAGATATGTATATTTGCTTATCTTAGTTCAGTTCAGTTCAGTCGCTCAGTCGTGTCCGACTCTTTGCGACCCCATGGACTGCAGCATGCCAGGCCTCCCTGTCCATCACCAACTCCTGGAGCTTACTCAAACTCATGTCCATTAAGTCAACGATGTCATCCAACTATCTCATCACACATACAAATATATACACAATCTCCTTAATTTCCTGCCTAAGCACAGGTTCCTCTTTTCACCTCCATCGCAGCAGCGCAGTTAAAATGCCACAGAGTAAGAGTTGGCTGGAGCGTTTAGCAGCTCCCATTTGTGTGTGTCAAGCAATATAGAGTTACTTATTGTTAGCTTACTGCTTGTTTCCATATGAAGAGGATTTCTGCATGGCCTTCTGTACATCAAGTTTATTCACTTTTGATAAATATCTGTAAAGTATAATTCAGTTTGCATTGTTAGCTCTCACTTTCTGTGGAGCAAATACTTCTCTAGCCTATTAAATGTTTAAACTCAGCTCACTTAAATTCTCCCAAAATGTGAGGAGCGGGGGTATGTTGGTTTTCTGGAGCTGCCATAACAAAAATACTACAAGTTGAGAGGCTTAAATGACAGAAATACATGGCCCACAGCTCTGGAGGCTAGAAGCCCAAAACCCAGGTGTCAGTGGGGTTGGTTCTTTCTGAGGGTGGTGCGAGAAGGATCTGTTCCAGGCCTTTCTCTCTGACTTCCATGGCTGTCTTCCTCTATGTATGCCAGTGTCCAAAATGTCCTTCTTATAAGGACATCAATCATATTGGCTTAGGGCCCACCTTAGCGACTTTGTTTTAGTTTGATCATCTCAGTAAAAACCTTCTCTCCAAATAAGGTCACATTCTAAAGTACTGGGGATTAGGACCTCAGCGTATGAATTTGGAAGGAGGCAGGAATGGGGAATGCAATTCAGCCCCTAACAGTAGGTTCTGATTTGTTTCTACAGGTGATTCACACCAGAGATGCTGGACTTCACCTGGACCAATGATGCATCTGAGACCTCGATGTGGCACTTGCTCATTTGAAACTTCAGACTCCAGCTGCATCCCACACTCTCCACTTCCATGTTACCAGGAACATTATTGTTGTTCAGTCTCCAAGTCATGTCCAGTTCTTTGGGACCCCATGGACTGAAGCATCCAGGCTTCCCTGTCCATCACCAACTCCCACAGCTTGCTCAAACTCATGTCCATTGAGTCAGTGATGCCATCCAACCATGTCATCCTCTGTCATCCCCTTCTCCTCCTGCCTTCAGTTTTTCCCACCATCAGGGTCTTTTCCAATGAGTCAGTTCTTCCCATTAGATAGACAAAGTATTGAAGTGTCAGCTTCAGCATCAGTCCTTCCAACGAATATTCAGGACTGATTTCCTTTAGGATTGACTCGTTGAATCTCCTTGCAGTCCAAGGGACTTTCAAGAGTCTTCTCTAACACCACAGTTCAGAAGCATCAACTTCTTCGGTGCTCAGCTTTCTTTATAGTCCGACTCTCACATCCATACATGACTACTGGAGAAACCATAGCTTTGACTAAACTGACCTTTGTTGGCAAAGTAATGTCTCTGCTTTTTAATATGCTGTCTAGACTGGTCATAGCTTTTCTTCCAAGGAGCAAGTGTCTTTTAATTTCATGGCCACAGTCATCATCTGCAGTGATTTTGCAGCCCCAAGAAAATAGTCTGTTACTGTTTCCATTGTTTCCCCATCTATTTGCCATGAAGTGATGGAACCCTATGCCATGATCTTAGTTATCTGAATGTTGAGTTTTAAGCCAGCTTTTTCACTCTCCTCTTTCACCTTTATCAGAAGGCTCTTTAGTTCTTCTTCACTTTCTACCATTAGGGTGGTGTCATCTGCATATCTGAGGTTACTGATATTTTTCCCAGCAATCTTGATTCCAGCTTGTGCTTCATCCAGCCCAGCATTTCATATGATGTACTCTGCATATAAGTTAAATAATCAGGGTGACAATATACAGCCTTGACATACTCATTTCCCGATTTGGAACCAGTCTGTTTTTCCATGAGTGGTTTTAACTGCTTCCTGACCTGCATACAGATATCTCGGGAGGCAGGTCAGGTGGTCTGGTATTCCCATCACCTTCAGAATTTTCCACAGTTTGTTGTGATCCACACAGTCAGAGGCTTTGGCGTAGTCAATAAAGCAGAAGTAGATGTTTTTCTGGAACTCACTTGCTTTTTCAATGATCCAGTGGATGTTGGCAATTTGATCTCAGCCTTTTCTAAATCCAGCTTGAACATCTGGAAGTTCATGGTTCACATACTGTTGAAGCCTGACTTGGAGAATTTTGAGCATTACTTTGCTCTCATGGGAGGCGGACATGCTGCTGCTGCTGCTATCACTTCAGTTGTCTCCGAGTCTGTGCGATCCCAGAGACGGCAGCCCACCAGGCTCCCCCATCCCTGGGATTCTCCAGGCAAAAATATTGGAGTGGGTTGCCATTTCCTTCTCCAATGCATGAAAGTGAAAAGTGAAAGTGAAGCCGCTCAGTTATGTCCTACTCTTAGCAACCCCATGGACTGCAGCCCACCAGGCTCCTCCATCCATGGGATTTTCCAGGCAGGAGTACTAGAGTGGGTTACCATTGCCTTCTCAGCTCAGTTCAGTTCAGTCGCTCAGTCGTGTCCGACTCTTTGTGACCCCATGAATCACAGCACGCCAGGCCTCCCTGTCCATCACCACTCCCGGAGTTCACTCAGACTCGGGTCCATCGAGTCAGTGATGTCATCCAGCCATCTCATCCTCGGTCGTCCCCTTCTTCTCCTGCCCCCAGTCCCTCCCAGCATCAGAGTCTTTTCCAATGAGTCAACTCTTCGCATGAGGTGGCCAAATTACTAGAGTTTCAGCTTTAGCATCATTCCTTCCAAAGAAATCCCAGGGCTGATCTCCTTTAGAACGGGCTGGTTGGATTTCCTTGCAGTCCAAGGGCCTTCTGCTGCTGCTGCTAAGTCGCTTCAGTCGTGTCCGACTCTGTGCGACTCCATAGACCGCAGCCCACCAAGGCTCCGCTGTCCCTGGGATTCTCCAGGCAAGAACACTGGAGTGGGTTGCCATTTCCTTCTCCAGTGCACGAAAGTGAAAAGTGAAAGTGAAGTCATTGAGTCGTATCCAACTCTCAGCGACTCCATGGACTGCAGCCTACCAGGCTCCTCCGTTCATGGGATTTTCCAGGCAAGAGTACTGGAGTTTCTAGACCACCCCAAATTCAGAGATCCTACTCACTGCGCTCGCTAAGGTGAAAGTGCTCCACCTGGTGGAATGTCAAGGCACTACATGTCAGCAAAGGGTAGCCCTGCTTGTAATAGGGCAGCTAGCACTCTGGTACTAAATATCAAATAAACAAGGAAAATGAAACAAGGGGGCGGGCAGAACAAATCTGGTGTAACTGGTGTATTTCATAGCTATAGTGCATGGGAGGTGAACTTTTGAGAAGAACATATTTAACAGTAACACATCAGCACACAAACTAAATTGAATTTGTATAGAAAAATTCAGGTGGAATAAAATGTAGTCCAACTTTCATGGGGCCCTAATAATCTGGCTGCAACATAGCACACACCAGCAATGTAACACTGACCCTTCATAACCAGAAAGGATAAAATTATATAAAAGTTTGATGGAGAAGATCCTTTGTCTGAAAATATGTATAGAAATAAATCACCTACCAGTTGTGCAACAAGATTTAAGGACCCCCTTCATAATCCCAAATGGCATTTACAGAACAAAATTATGTAAGACTGAATAAATGCAAAGAATGTCAACAACACCATAGCCATCACATTTAACCTGGGCTTCCCTGGTGGCTCAGATGGTAAAGAATCCACCTGCAATGCAAGAGACCTGTCTTCAGTCCCTGGGTTGGGAAAATCCCCTGAGGAGGGCAGGGCTACCCGCTCCAGTATTCTTGCCTGGAGAATCCCATGGACAGAGGAGCCTGGCGGACTATAGTCCATGGGGTTGCAAGGAGTTGGACACAACTGAGCAACTAAACACACACATTCTCTTTTTCCCCAAAAACTCCTCTTGGGAGTTCATTCCTCCAGGAATGTAATAGTGTAACCATGGAATTCTCCAGGCAAGAATGCTGGAGTGGGTAGCCATTCGCTCTCCAGGGGATCTTCCTGACCCAGGGATGGAGCCCGGGTCTCCTGCACAGCAGATCTGCAATGGCAGATTCTTTATCATCTGAACCACCAGGGAAGCCCCTATAGCAGACCAATGTACAGCAGACCTGGATTATTGGCATATGTTCCCAAATTCATATGTATATCTCACCAACATGTTAGCCTTTTAGTCAAAATGACTGGAAAAAACTTTGACAGCATCTGCAAAGAAACATTAGTGTTCTAACAGTTGATAGCCTCTTGATGAAGAGGCTATCCTGAAGAATAATGATGCTTTTGTTGAAGTATTAATACAGAGGAGGCAATGCTGCTTCTTAAAGGCCAAGTGAAAATTGATTTGTCATATTTTCCCACCTAAGCTCTTGCTAAAGGGGAGGTAAATTGATTCAGCTTCTTTGCAGGGTAATTTGGCTATCTATCACAATCACCTCTGGCCTCATCATTCACTGCTAGGTATTTATCTTTTAGATTACTCCCACCTATGTGAAGGAAAGGCTGAATGAGGTTGTTCTGTACTCGGTGTTGTTTATGGTTGGAGGTATTGGAAATAACCCAACTGTTTCGACTCGGAGAAAGGCTTGGGTGATTTATAGCACATACACACATATAATACACTGTGGACATTATAAAAAGAGCAAGGAAAACTTTCATTGGGTTGTTAGGGAACAGTCTGTAATATATTTTGGTAGGTTCAAAAAAATTGAGAAATAGTATGATTTACCAGTGTCCAAACAAGAGTCAGGGAAGAAACATAGATGTCTATGCATAAAATATCTCTGCAAGAATCCATACAAAACCAGTGCAATAGCCTCAAAGAGAGGACTTTACTACTGAGAGACAAATGTGGAAGGGACATTCTTGTTTGCTCTTTGGTACCTTTTGAATTTTGAGTCATACAAATGAAACTCTTTAAAAAATTAAGTTTTTTCTGCTTAATTTTCATCAAGTAAAATTTCTCAAAGGTCTAATGATGTTTTTGAACTGTTGGTATCATAAGTCTGAAACCAATGTGGTTATTCTCTAATACTTGGCAGCTTTCTTTTCTTTTAGGGAAAGTATTGTAATTTATCTTTTTCATTATAAAAATGATGTGTAACTCCTAATAAAACAAAAGTTTCAAGTTTACTGATTGTATTTCTCCTTCCAACACAATTGATACAAATGACTTTTACAATAGCACTATTCATAACACAATTAATAAAATGAATATTCTTTTCCCCAGATGAAACTAATGTACATCTAGAATACTCAAGATCTACCAAGAACCCTAGTATCATTCATCATAAAATTTGGTAGAAGGAAAAAGTTGCTAAACTCATCAATAATCTGATAATGCCAAATTAAAAGAAAATCCATTGTAAGATATGCTTCAAAGATTTAAGACAAAATACTACCTCTATATTTGGGGTTGTCATGTTTTGCTTTAGTACTTACATTTCAAACTCAACATGGCAAAGACAACATTTTTTCCAAATGCTATTTATGTAATATACCTACCGGTGGTGAAAGATTACTAAGGGCATCAGTCCACATTGTGGGCCCGTCAGACAACACAAGGGGATGAGGCTGGGGTGTTAGCAGCATCTAGGGGTTCAGGGAATGCTTTCTGGGGGAAGAACGTGTAAAATAAGGAAGAAACACTTGCTAGGGGGAGCATCAAAAGGATAATGATCTTGCAAAGAAAACAACATGTGAGAAGATTCAGCAGTGAGGGAAGGCTTTCAAGGAATTTAAGGAAGATTAGTGTGACTGCACCAGAGAAAACGATGCATAGAATGGCTCTGATAAGATGGTGGGGACTCCTGAGTCCCTACAACCCAACCCCTGGCCTCCCTCCAAAAGTCTGTCTCCTCCTAGAGACAGCCAGGCAGGCAAATGACCAGTGCCCAGAGGAAAATCAGAGAAGGCAATGGCACCCCACTCCAGTACTCTTGCCTGAAAAATCCCATGGAAGGACGAGCCTGGTAGGCTGCAGTCCATGGTGTCGCTAAGAGTCGGACACAACTGAGCGACTTCACTTTCACTTTCCACTTTCATGCATTGGAGAAGGAAATGGCAACCCACTCCAGTGTTCTTGCCTGGAGAATCCCAGGGACGGGGGGAGCCTGGTGGGCTGCCGTCTATGGGGTCGCACAGAGTCGGACACGACTGAAGCAGCTTAGCAGCAGCAGCAGCAGAGAGGAAAATATTAACCTGGAGCATAATGTAGACAAAGTACACAGACTGATTTTAAGCAGAGGAGTGATGATCTCAGATCCGCACTTTAGAAGGCGTTCTCCTGCCATGTGAGGTCAACAGCCACCCCCTAAAGGGCAGCTATTTAATTTGACAGTGACAGTATAGAATGCCTTGTAGATGGAAGGCCGGGGGATGAATTGAGGGCAGCGGTGGGGCACCGGGAGTTAGGAGGAGGGAAGAGCTGAAACCCTGGGGGCTGGAACTGACGAGCCTGCGTGCCCACCCCTCCCTCCCCTTTCTGTCTTCCTCATTGGAGTTCACCCAGGCGTAGAGCTATAGCTCATCTTTCCCACAGCTCTTTTTTTGACAGGCTTTCATGGGGATTTGCCCTTGTGGGTGTATTTAACTGCAGCCTTACGTTTTTGTTTCCTTTTCTGAAGCAGGAGGCAAATACTGTTGCTAAGTGGAGACAGTGAATCCGAGCGTCTGGACCAATGAAAGCTTTCGTGGGCCAGCAACTTCTCGGGAGCTCTCAGGAAGGCTTGTCAAGTTCTGAACAAAGCCTCAGAACAAAGAGTCAGCGCCCGGCTCTTTGTTCCATTTGAGGTCATTTGAGACCCATTTTTAGTCTCTGGAGTAGGGAGCTTTAAGACTTGGTTAGAGACAGCCCCTGGGAAATTAGGAAGTTTGCACTACCATTGAAGATGGATGCAACGCAGCAGGAACTGGACGTCCTTTATCTCTAATAGAGCAGAACTGCAGGTAGGTTTACCCTCAGTTTACAAATACAGAAACTGAGTATCCTATAGGTTAAGATGCTTGCCAGCACGTCTGATGAGGGCTGCAGGACTCACTCCAGCCCAGGAGTGCCTGTGCCACCTTCCATTCCACCTCTCCCCTTTCAGCATCCTTTCATCTCTAGAATAATCCTCTCCTGCTACATGTTTGTCCTGACACCGCATCACCTCCCTAAAAAGGTACTGATCTGGAAAGTAGAAGACCAGAAATCATCTTTTCTATGGTGATTATTGAATAAAAGATTCTTAAAATTCTAGAGTGCTTTAGAGTTTTCAGAATTTCATGCACATGATTTCATGTCATCCCATAATAATGCTCCCCCCACAACCCTTTGATTTCCCCTTCCCCCTTCCCTCTCACCATCGGTAATCACTAGTTTGCTCTCTATATCTGTGAATCTGCTTCTTCTTTTTAGTCACTAGTTTGTCATATTTTTTTTAGATTTTATATATAACTGACATCGTACAGCATTTGTCTTTGTCTAACTTATTTAACTTAGCTTAATACCTGTAAAGCCATCCATGTTACTGCAAATGACAAGATTTCGTCCTTTTTATGGCTGAGTAATGTTCCATTGTGTGTGTGTGTGTGTGTGTGTGTGTGTGTGTGTGTGTGTGTGTGTGTGTGTGTGTGTGTGTGTGCATACACTATATCTTCATCCATTCATCTATTGATGGACCTTCAGTTGCCTCCACATCCTGGCAATTGTAAATAGTGCTGCTATGAACACTGGGAGGCTCGTACCTTTGAGAGTCAATGTGTTTGTTCTTTTGGTTATATCTGGGAGTGGAATTGCTGGGTCACATGGTAGTTCTATTCTTAGTTTTTGAAAAACTTCCATATTGCTTCCCATAGTGGCCACACCAATTTATATTCCCACCAACAGTGTACGATGGTTCTCATTTCTCCACATTCTCACCAACATTTCTAACTTGTGTCGTTTTTTGATGATAACCATTCTGACAGATGTGAGGCTGTATCTTATTGTGGTTTTGATTTTTTTCCCTGATGATTAGTATGTTAAGCATCTTTTCATATGCCTATTGGTCATCTGCATTTCCTCTTTGGAAAAATGCCTGTTTGGTTCTTCTACCCATTTTTTAATCATAGATACCATTATTTTTATCTTAGGCAAGTCACTTAGCCTCTCTGGTCTTGCTTCCTTCCCCCGTGAGATGAGAAATTTTCACTAAATCATCCCCAAGAATTTTTTTCTCTGCTTAAGTTTCTATGACGCAGAAAACTAATGGGGACTGGTCCTTGCTCCCACCATTTCTCCTTGGCCATGTTTTATATACCCTCCTCTTTCTACAATTCTCATATGAGGATATGTCCATCAGAGACACTGTAGGGTAGCCATGGACTGCAGAGGTAATATAATCTTATGTTTCTCAAGTCATTCTATTCTACTGTTCATCACCCATCCATCCTTTTATGGATATATATACATATATATAGATAGATATACTGAGTAAAGCCAAGTCACAGGTATTGTAAGTGTCTGCAGGGCAGAGTCATAGACCTGACCCTCCACAGCTGTGCTCTTGTTCTGCCTTGAGCCTGAAGTGCAGTGCTGACCACCCCTACCCTGACTCACCCATCTTCACTCCCTGACCCCACCTGTGGCTTTAGAAAATCTAGTCACCCTTCAAGACTCTTCCCAAGGATCCGTACTAAATCAATCAGTTCTGAAGTCAAATCCTGCCTCTGCCACTGTCTAGCCAGGACTTCAGGTAATTTTTAGAAATCTTGCTTATCTTTATTTTCCTAATCTGTAATTTGGGCAGAAAAATACATATCTTTCAGTTTTGATGTATTTACATAAGGAAATGTGTACAGAACATTTCAGTTCAGTTCAGTTGCTCAGTCGTGTCCAACTCTTTGTGATCCCATGAATCGCAGCATGCCAGACTTCCCTGTCCATCACCAACTCCTGGAGTTCACTCAGGCTCACGTCCATCGAGTCAGTGATGCCATACAGCCATCTTATCCTCTGTCGTCCCCTTCTCCTCCTGTTCCCAATCCCTCCCAGCATCAGAGGCTTTTCCAGTGAGTCAACTCTTCGCATGAGGTGGCCAAAGTACTGGAGTTTCAGCTTCAGCATCATTCCTTCCAAAGAAATCCCAGGGATGATCTCCTTCAGAATGAACTGGTTGGATCTCCTTGCAGTCCAAGGGACTCTCAAGAGTCTTCTCTAACACCACAGTTCAAAAGCATCAATTCTTCAGCACTCAGCTTTCTTCATAGTCCAACTCTCACATCCATACATGACCACTGGGAAAACCATAGCCTTGACTAGACGGACCTTAGTTGGCAAAGTAATGTCTCTGCTTTTCAACATGCTGTCTAGGTTGGTCATAACTTTTCTTCCAAGAAGTAAGGGTCTTTAATTTCATGGCTGCAGTCACCATCTGCAGTGATTTTGGAGCCCCCCTTTTTTTTAACAAAAAATAGTCTGACACTGTTTCCACTGTTTCCTATCTATTTCCCATGAAGTGATAGAACATTTAAAAGAATGCAAAACAGAAAGCAAATGCTGGATTGTGTCTCTTTTTGATTAAAAACAGCCATTTCTGGTCTCCAGAGCTTGCCTTCTCAGAGACTGTGGTTGATAAAGGTGTCACTTAATTACTCTGGGAAATTCTCCATTCTGCAATAAAACCCACTCTTCTAGAGACTTCCTCTAGATTATCCTTCATTTAAAGTCATTCATCTAGCAAACACTTACGGGGCACTTACTATTTGCCAGGAACTGTGCTTGATGCCAGAGGTACAAAGATTAAAGAATATCTATGCTCTCAAGAAAATCTTTAAGTTTATTGGGAAACCACCTTCCTGTGGAAGCCTTCCTGCCCCACCTTAGGCTGTCTTTGGCTCAGATGGTAAAGAATCTGCCTGCCAGTGCAGGAGACTTAGGTTCGATCCCGGGGTTGGGAAGATCCCCTGCAGAGAGAAATGGCAACCCACTCCAGTATTCTTGCCTAGAAAATCCCATGGACAGAGGAGCCTGGTGGGCTACAGTCCAAGGCATTGCCAGAGTGAGCCACAACTTGGCCAGTACACAACAACAAATGCCTTTTTGTATCAAATTCTAGCTATTCCCAGTTCTAAGTAGGCTACATTCATTAATTCATTTAATCCTCACAACAATCTTAGAATAGCAGAATGCAAAACAGGGTCTTTACCACTAGTGCCACTTGGGAAGCAACATTGTATTAATTACTGCTATAGAGCAAAGTGGCTCCAGCTTTCAGTTCAGTTCAATCACTCAGTCCTGTCCACTCTTTGCGATCCCATGTACTGCAGCACACCAGGCCTCCCTGTCCATCACCAACTCCCGGAGTTTACTCAAACTCATGCCCATTGAGTTGATGATGCCATCCAACCATCTCAATCTCTGTCGTCCCCTTCTCCTCCTACTTTCAATCTTTCCTAGCACCTGGATCTTTTCCAGTGAGTTGGTTCTTCAAATCAGGTGGCCAAAGTTTTGGAATTTCAGCTTCAGCATCACTCCTTCCAATGAATATTCAGGACTGATTTCCTTCAGGATGGACTGGTTGGATCTCTTTGCAGTCCAAGGGACTCTCAAGAGTCTTCTCCAATACCACAGTTTAAAAGCATCAGTTCTTCGGCGCTCAGCTTTCTTTATAGTCCAGCTCTCACATCCCTGCATGACTACTGGAAAAACTATAGCTTTGACTAGAAGGGCCTTTGTTGGCTAAGGCAGTCCAAGGGGCTCTCAAGAGTCTTCTCTAACACCACAGTTCAAAAGCATCCATTCTTCCAGCTTTAAACATTTCCTTCATCTCTCTCCTCCACTGGAACTGGAGATTGTGCCAAATTCAAAGGAGTAACTCCTGTGCCCAGCACGATCTCCGACACCACAGGGAATCATTTATTTCTCAAATTTTCATTTGGAAGGAAGAAAGAAGAAGGGGAAAAAAAGGTGCACATCAGTAAATAATTCCACGACGGTTCGGTGACCAACACTGACGAAAAAGCATCAGCATTAGGCAAGTGCCTGAGATGTAAATTAACTCCCTGAGCGCTGAGAACTTTCAGTTATTAGTGTGGTTAGTGTCAAGAACTCCGACGGACACGAGCGAGCTGTCCAGCAGCCTGGGTCCCTCCCCGCCCCGACCCCCTCCGTCTGGACCTCCCGCGCCGCGTCTTCCTCTCGCGGTGCTCTCCTCCCTCGCGGACTCCGCCCTCCGGGATTTCCTGGGCTCCCCTCCGTCCGGCCCGGCGGGGAGCCGCGCGCGGCTTTGTGGGGACTGCTCGGGCAGAGGCGAGGGCGGCGGCGGCGGCGACGCGCATGCGCGTTGGGGGCGGCGGCGCACTACGCATGCGGGAAGATGGCGGGACTGGCGTCCTGAGTTGCGCGGGTCACGGTGCTCTTTAGCCCGCCCGCGTCCCACGTCTCGGGGTCGCGTCTGGTCCGCCGGCCGGTCTAGGTAGGCGGCGCCTTTGAGCCAGCCAGGGGCCCGGTTCGTGCTTGACGACGCCCCCTTCTCCCCTCCCCCCAGCCCCCGGGACCCGGCGTGTTGTGTTGGGGGGTGCGTCGTCCAGGCGGAGAGGGAGAAGGCGGGAGAGCTCTCGGGGGTGCGAGGCGAGGAGCGACTGGCCGGGCAGCATGAGTCAGCAGCTACCGGCGCGGAAGCTGCCCAGCCTGCTCGTGGACCCGGCAGAGGAGACGGTGCGCCGTCGCTGCCGCGACCCCATCAACGTGGAGGGCCTGCTGGTAAGCACCCCCGGCGTTGGGGACGGGAAAGAGCGTGCGTGTGGGGGTCCTCGGGCCTAGGGTGGCCCCGGGGCTGCTCCCTCGGGCTCCCGGGTTCTCGCACTGCCTGTCACGTCCTCTGAACCAGAGCCGTCGTCGTCCGCTGAAATCCTTTGCCTCATCCTTTCCATGTGCTCCAAAATAACGTTGTCAGCCTCCTCCAATTTTCCTTTGGGCCACAGAGCAGTGTTGGAGAAAATTGCACAGCTTTGCCTGACACTGGCATGCTCGCCCATCTTTATCTCAGTGGATCTCTGCAAGCTCTCTTTTTCGTGTTGTCTGCAGCCTCCTCTGCTCGTCTCCTACTCAGCTGCGGCCGCTTTAAGCCGTGTCCACACCACACACGTCCCACCCCACAGCTCCACATCTTTCCTTCGGGCCACAGAGCAGTGTTGGAGAAAATTGCACAGCTTTGCCTGACACTGGCATGCTCGCCCATCTTTATCTCGGTGGATCTCTGCAAGCTCTCTTTTCGTGTTCTCCGCAGCCTCCTCTCCCATGCTCCTACTTAGCTGCAGCCGCTTAAAACCGTGTCCACACATCCCACCCCACAGCTCCCCCTATTCAGCACATCTTCCATCCTGTTTGACAGCGAAAACGCAAGGGAGAAACGTTCAATTCTTCTGTTGCTCTGGACTGCACGCAGTGTATTCTCCTTGATTATCAGCACTTTCCCATGAAAGGAACCCATCAGTTCCCATTTCTCCCTGCATTCTCGACCTCTCTGCTGGTTTCTTCCCATTACTAGTAAATAAACATTTCCTGAAGTCAGATTATCCAGACACAAGGAGGACTCAGTGCTCCAAAATAGTTGATGAGTGCCATCTCATTTAATTCTGCACAGCAGTCCTAGGGATTATTCTTGTTTGACAGTTCCCAAGATAGACTTGGAGATGTTAAGTGGTTTTTCTGTGGTTAGTAAGTAGAAAAGCCTGGGTTGAACCTTCCAGTGTCTGACTCTGGATGGTAAATTCTCAACTACTTAAAGTGAAATGAAAAGTCGCTCATGCGACCCCATGGACCATACAGACCTCAAAATTCTCCAGATCAGAATACGGGAGTGGGTAGCCATTCCCTTCTCCAGGGGATCTTCCCAAACCACGGATTGAACCCAGGTCTCCCACGTTGCGGGTGGATTCTTTACCAGCTGAGCCACAAAGGAAGCCCAAGAATACTGGAGTGGGTATCCTATCCCTTCTCCATTGGATCTTCCCAACCCAACAATGTCCTAAATCCCATTTCCATCTTGAGAGATCCCTCCTTTAATCCCTTATGCCTTTCTGCCTACTGTATCACTTCCCCATCACAGCCTAACTCTTTGAAAAAGTTGTCTGCACTCTGGGTCTTCTTGCTCACATCTCATTACCACCTTGACCTGCTGCTGGGGGACCTCAGCCCTAAGCACGACTCTACAACTGTCCTAACCAAGGTTGTCAGCAGCCTTGTCAGGTCCAGTGGATGTGGTTTTAACACGATGGACCACTCACTCTGTTGGAAACTCACCATTGTGTCCCCTTGGACATACTCTCAGCACTCCATCTGCTTCTCTGGCCTCTCGTGTTCTCTTTTGTAAACTCCTCCTTTTCCCATCCCTTCCATGTTGGTCTTACTCGGCTCTTCAGCCTTCTCCACAGTTTCTTCATATGGGGTGTCATTCAGCACTCTTGTGACTTCTGTTGCTGTTTGTACTGGTGGTCTTTTTCTTTTCAGTTCAGCTCAGTTTTGTCTGACTCTCTGCCACGCGTGGACTGCAGCACACCAGGCTTCTCTGTCCATCACCAACTCCCAGAGCTTGCTCAAACTCATGTCCATCAAGTCGGTGATGCCATCCAACCATCTCATCTTCTGTTGTCCCCTTCTCCTCCTGCCTTCAATCTTTCCCAGCATCAGCATCTTTTCCACTGAGTCCCTTTGCATCAGATGGCCAAAGGATTGGCACTTCAGCTTCATCTTGAGCCCTTCCTATGAATATTCAGGACTGATATTCCTTAGGATTGACTGGTTGGATATCTTTGCAGTCCAAGGGACTCTCAAGAGTCTTCTCCAGCACCACAGTTTAAATACATCAATTCTTCAGTGCTCAGCTTTCTTTATGGTCCAATTCTCACATCCATACATGACTACTGGAAAAACCATACCTTTGACTAGACGGGCCTTTGTCAGGAAAGTAATGTCTCTGCTTTTTAATATGCTGTTTAGGTTTGTCATAGACTTTCTTCTTATTATTTTAGAATTTGATAAAAGCTATGAACTCTTAATATGGAAAAACTTTCTTTTGCATTTATTATCAGAAGATCCATGTATCCCTTGAAGTTTCAGAGAGTCTTATCCACTCTGGTCGGGCTTCTCTGATGGCTCAGTGGTGAAGAATCTTCCTGCTAGTGCAGGAGACACAGATTCATTCCCCTGGGTAGGGAAGATCCCCTGGAGAAGGAAATGGCAACCTGCTCCAGTATTCTTGCCTCGGAAATCTCATGGGCAGAGGATCCTGGTGGGCTGCATCCATGGGGTCACAAAAGTGGGACACAACTTAGCCACTAAACAACAACAGTCCACTCTGGTAGTTTTGGTTACCATGTCATGACTCCCAAATCTGTAAATTGGGCTCAGAGCTTTCCAATTGTCTACTATACAACTCTATCTAGATTTCAGACTCGTATACCTGAAGTGGAATTCATGTCTTGCTTAAGCAACAACTCTTGATCTTATATTGCAACAAATGGTACCACACCCTCCATATTGCCCTAGCTGGTATCCTAAATATAATCTTTACCTTTTCCAAATGGACCCCCTCCATCCTATCTAATAGAAATTAGTCACCAGTACTTGCCACTTCTAGCTGTCATCTGCCTTTCAGATTGCTATCTTCTCAACTAGTTTTCCTGCTTCTCATCTTGCCCCTGATTTTCCTGTATATTCTCTACATAGTAACTAACCATAATGGTCTTTTTAAAGTGTTTTTAAGATCACGTCATTTGGCTTAAAGAATCTATCATGGTTCCCAGCTGCTCTCATCATAGGGGAGAAACTTCTTAATGTCATCAGACTCCTGAGTTTATCTTTGCTGAACTGCTTATGGTTACTGAATTTTCCATATGTCTATATTCTTCTGGACTTCTGTATATCTGCACTTCCACCTTTAAAGTTTTTTTCTTTAGAGCACAATTTCCCTTATTACCTCCCATGGTTCCCATTACAGGTCATTTGTGGGCAGCCTTGCTGACCCGGGCTTCCCTGGTGGCTCAGAGGTTAAAGCGTCTGCTTGCAGTGTGGGAGACCTAGGTTCGATCCCTGGGTCTGGAAGATCCCCTGGAGAAGGAAATGGCAACCCACTCCAGTATTCTTGCCTGGAGAATCCCATGGATGGAGGAGCCTGGTGGGCTACAGTCCATGGGGTCACAAAGAGTCAGACACGACTGAGCAACTTCACTTTCACTTTCACTTGTTGGCCCACCCTCTGGGCTGTGCTGGGCACTCCTGTGAGCCTCCTACATAGCCCTTCCTCAGCATAGGGGCACTTCAGGCCCTGGGCAGCAGCTCTGGCCTTTCATTGGTACATCCCCAGCATATCTGGGGCTTCTTGCAAAACCAAAAAAGCTATTTTGGTAAATAGCTGTTAAGTGAATGAAGTAGGTACTCTCTAAATGTTTGAATGCATGAATGTTTATTTTCCTGGCTTTGAAATGGTGATTTCAACACCTCTTTCAGCATTTTTAGAAAAATTGGATAATGACCAGAAGTATTTAGTAGACTATGTGTTATTAAATGCTATGCAAAAAATAGTTATGTGTACAGCTGAGAATTTGATATTCCCCCGGGGTAAATGGCTTGAAAACTGGAATTTTACAAAGGCACAACATGATTAGAGATATAATTTAGTCTACACGTTGAAAAATAAGGAAAAACTTGCATGTGTGACTAGAAAGCAGACCCCTGGAAAAAGTATGTGTCTGCACAGCTCTTAAAGGGATATGACTCCCCCAAGCAGGCTGTTTCGGACAAGCATGCATCTCTGTATAGAGACATTTTTAACCAATTTATAAGCGGTGTTTAAGATTTTAGCCCCTAAAACTCACCTTTTATTTCTGTCTCCTTTGAGATCTCAGATTGCAAAGTGATAAGTTTTGAGATGTGGGAACTTGGAACATCAGTGAAATGATGTGGAATGTGCTGACCTGCCCACCAGGAGCTGCTGGTTCCTAGAGAGCTGTGTGCGTCGAGTGCAGCCTCCGTGGGTTCAGGATGGAGACAGACTAATAGACCCAAACAGGTGGGAGGGGCAGTTTGAATATTTGACAGCCTCAGTGGTTTCAGGTGGAGGCTCTGCCAAGATGGGAGCAGACTATAGACCCAAACAAGTGAGAAGAGCATTTTGAGTGTTTGAACCGCAAGCTTTTTTTAGGAAGCCCAGTCTTGAGGTTTGGCTGCTACCAAGCTCTCCTTTGGGTTTCCCTGCTGGCTCAGCAGTAAGAAATCCTCCTGCCAATGCAGGAGACATAGGTTGGATCCCTGGGTCTGGAAGATCTCTTGGAGGAGGAAATGGCAACCCACTCCAGTATGCTTGCCTGGGAAATCCCAGGGACAGAGATGCGCAGGCTATAGTTTGAGGGGTCACAGAGAGTCAGACACTACTGAGCAGAGCAGGCTGTCCGTGGGTAGGTCCTCAGGGAAATGCCTGAGCATGGCCTCTCAGGGAGACTTCCTTGAAGGAACAGAAATGTTGGCAGTGCCCCCGGGATGGGGGGCGGGGGTGTCAGCACTAGAAGCAGCAGCATCTAGTGCCATAGAAGTCTGAGGATGTTCCTCTGAGGACTTCCATCCTCAAGACACCGAGAAGGTAAAAGATGTGTCCTGTGTAGGAGCCGCTTTGAAAAGGTTCCCATTGGCTGAATCTGGGATAATTTGAACCTCAAAATACTGAATTTTATGCTCAGAACAAGGTAGGAATTAAGGCTCCTTCAGTGTAGCTCGTTAAGTATAGCCTCAAATATAGTTCCTCCAGATCTTTAGGCCTGTGAGACAAGGACAAGCTCCTCACCTGTCTGTTGAATGTGGTTCATCAGAGTTAGCATAGCTGGAAAGGCTCACCAGGATTGTCAGACTGAGTCTCCCCAGGTGATAAATTTGTATTGGAAAACAGAACATGAGGCCTCCTAGTCTCAGTGATCCTTACGGATGGGGTATCCAAGAGGGCATCTTTTCCCGGGTGTCCCTGTGTCTGTAAATACACAGTGTTGTTTACCAGTTGACATCATCCGTGACAACATCCCGTTTACACTTCCATTCATTAGTTTAACAAATGTTTACCAAGTGCCTGCATGTGCCAAGAACTGTTCTGGTTCAAACAGGACAACAATAATAATAGTCTCTTATGCTTTCTTGGGATTTTTTTTCAGTTTACAGAATTGGTCATTTGATCTTACAATAGCTGGAAAGTGGGCTCTAATAGAGGTGTGTCCCTACACTGTGTTACAGACGAGGGAAGAGTCTCCCTGTATCTGAGAAGTCCTGGTGGTCCTGAACTCCATCTTAAGCCAAGAACTGTTGAGTATAAATGAGATGAATGTATCATTGCTGTTGACACATTGGAAATCTCCTGAATTGTAGGTCTATAGGATTTACATGATCTTTATTTGGGAGGTCTGCCCCTGAGAGGCCATGATGCTATCGTGAGTCCTCCAAAATAAAGAGATAGGGTTTTTTTGTTCAATTGGTGGGGTGGGGACCAAAACGAATGGATGTTGTTTTCCCCACAGATCTCAATATAGCCAATATGTGGTTTATAGCAAAGAATGTGGGGGAAAGAAAGTCGTACGTTCTCATGTTACTAATTGAGGTACCACCATCCCTGTGCCAAGCCATGAATAGCAGCCTTCTAGATAAGGAGACCAGAGGGAGGGGTCGGGATCAGGAAGGTGCCCGTGGGGCACACGCGGAGAGCAGATAGGGAGGTAGTCCAGGTGGGGGCCTGGGCCCTGCTGCTCTGGAACCAAGAACGGAAGTCTCGTCTGCAGCACAACCCCTAGGGCTGCTGCTCTGTTAATCCCGTCCATGTGCGTTCTCAGGGTTGATTGTGACACTATAGTGATTGAAGTAGTGTAGCAACTTGGGGTGTTTGTTGATGGGTGTTTCAGGTCCCTGTGATGAGGATGGATTTTTTTTTCTTTTAAGAATCTTGCATCAGTAGTTTAACTCTTGTTTCATAGTCTTTTAGCAGAAGGGTTGAATGTAAGAAAAGCAGTGACACCCTGGTCTGAAGTTTGGCTTCAATAGGACTGCCCTTCAACATGTCCCTGGTGGCTCAGAGGATAAATAGTCTGCGTGCAATGTGGGAGACCCAGGTTCGATCCCTGAGTCAGGAAGATCCCCTGGAGAAGGAAATGGCTACCCACTTCAGTATTCTTGCCTGGAGAATCCCGTGGACAGAGGAGCCTGGTGGGCTACAGTCCATGGGGTTGCAAAGAGTTGGACACGACTGAGGAACTTCACTTTCTTTCAGCGTGTCCCTGTTGTCAGCACTGCGCTGAGAGCCAGCCACGCAGAGTCCCTGATGGACTCTACCCATTCTGGTTTTGCACCCCCAGCAGATATGCCTGCAGGTGTTCAAGTGCCAACAACTAAATTAATTTTACAGTGGAATTCTGCTTCAGGGGAGTTATTCTGTATTAGCTTGCTGACAGATGCCATCATTTTGTCATGAATGATAAGGGAACCATTGCGCCAAGGCTTGTATAGTAACACCAGCAAGGAGAGAGCTACTTAGCTGCTCACCTCGCCTTCAGGCTTCCCCATTCCTCAGTCTTTTTGCTGTATTGCCACCGTACTTGGATCTCTGAACCATGAGCCCAAGAATGTTGTGTCTTGCTCAGAAATCTGTGCCATTTCTGCACTGGTTACAACCTAAAGGCCAAACTCCAGGGCATGACTGTCATAGCCCTCCGTGTCAAGCATGGTGCTGCAGGCCCTTCCAGCCTCAGTGACAAGTCGATTTCACACTGGCCAGCCAGGCCGCCTTGCAAAAGGGACCAGGTGGTTTGTATTTCTATACCTTTATTCATGTCACTTCGTGCACCAAGAATTATTTATCGTCTCTCCCCAGCCTCCCACAGGTTCCACAAAATCTGGCTTGTCTTCCAAGGCTTGCTGAGGGTCCCTACTGAGAATTGCTGGCTACTCCCCAGAGTCCTGGTGACTATTCTCTTAGAGCTGCTCATGAAATCCTCTTCCCCCAGTTTTGCTGTGGCCCCATTGAGGGCAGTTTTTTCACTTAAACAGAAACTAAACCCACCCACAGCCTGTCTGGAGACACATGACATCATTACACTTTGTTCTAAGCAAAAGGCTAATATGGGTTTCTCTTTATTAACCTCATGGTTAGAATTTATATATGTTTTGCAAAAACAATTTTTAAATGTACTGCAAATATTACAACAAGTTTATGTAAGCCCCCATAGCCTTCAGGTAGCCAGTCAAATGATGAGCACTGGCAGTGGAGCTCCTGTTATACTAATTTCGTGGTTGCCTCAGGGATTTACAAGAAGTGTTTTATTAATCTAATACCGAAGTTTCCAGTTACATGCATTATTTTCCATGATTAGAAATGCTGTTTTTACATTAATTATCGTGGGACTGCATGGCTGCTTGTGAAAATGAAAGTTTGTGAGCTCATTTCTCTGGAGCCACTTAATGAGTTAGCAAAGGATGAGTTAGTTTGAGTGTAGATCTCTCCCGTACCTTCCAGAGTCAGAGACAGATCCTGATCAGAGACAAGAGTCCTGATCACCTCTGAATTCCCTTTATCCCCAGTACCTGATACAGTCAATAAATTAATGTCCATGTAGTAATAAATTCCAGCATTCGTACTCCTCTACTGCCACCACCCTTCCTTTCTCTCCCTACCCCATCTCTCTAACTACTGCTTCCGTAGCTAGGGCTTCCCTTGTGGCTCAGCTGGTAAAGAATCCGCCTGCAATGAGGGGGACCTGGGTTCAATCCCTAGGTTGGGAAGATTCCCCTGGAGAAGGGAAAGGCTACCCACCCCCGCATTCTGGCCTGGAGAATTCCATGGACTGTATAGTCCATGGAGTTACAAAGAGTCAGACACAACTGAGCGACTTTCACTTCCACTTTCCATACCTGTGGAGGCCTGTGCAGTTTCAGAAATGCAAGTGTGTAAACACTGTCAGATGTGATGACAGTTAGCATAAATGTAGTTTAGGAAAAGGACTGGTTTCCTTGCACCATAATTATTTCCCAGGGTGAAAAAAAAGGACAAACCTTTGTGTTATCCAGTAAAATGTTGTCAATTTGCCTTTTTTTTTTTTTTTTTTTGCTATTCATTTGCTTGTATTTAAATTACTAAGTTAAATTTCTGTATCTTCTCTTTTCCAGCCATCAAAAATAAGGATTAATTTAGAAGATAATGTACAATATGTGTCCATGAGAAGTAAGTTGATTCCTGAATAGGTTTTAGGTTTTGCTGTTTTATGATTTCAGTGATTTATTTTAAAGGTACCTAAGTTGATGAGTAACTTAAATAAAATGTACTATTTGTAGACTGAAACGTCAAGCTTGGAATTTCGGCAAAACTCCTGAGGTTGTAGACTGTCAATGCACACAAAGTGCACGAATGCCAGTTTATTCTTCATTGCTTTGGAAATGTCTTTTTTTTTTTCTAAATGGTCCGTGTTTAGGGATATTTCCCGGAGATCTATGAGAGCAGGTATGGTCATCAGTGGACTTGAAGGAGGTTTGGCAACAAACGTGAGGACAGTCTTTGCCCTCCTGGTTTCCTGTGGTTCCTTGTGCTCTTTCCATCTACTCCTGTCCTAATCTCAGGGGATAGACGGTGCCTAGACACCCAGTATGAATCATAACATCAGCCTTCATTTCTCCTCGGAACCCCCCACCTTCCCACGAACATCTGGCCCCCAATTTCCCTCTGGAAGCGTTTCCTTTGTCTGCCCCATGCCATGACTTAGACTCCTGTCTCGCATGTATTGAGCTCATGCAGTGCCTGGCCTGTATTCAGCTCTTTGCGTGATTTTCACAGCAACCTTTCAAAGTAAAGGTATGGATTATTATTCCTATTCAATAGGCGAGTAAACGGAGGCCCAGAGGGATTAAGTAACTTGTCCAGTCAGGATTCCTCCCCTGCTCAGATTTGAGCGTGCAGTCTTATCCCTGGGTCAGGTTCTGCTTCCTGTGCAGGCCACCCTGGCACAGCTGCCCACGCTGGTCGTCTCTGCCAGGCCTTCCCTGCTGCCCATGGGGTCTCTGTAACCCAGAAACACGATGCCAAACAGATGGGTTGATTGAATCTGCAGATAGGGTTCAAATTATATAAATTATACACAGGTTAACTCTTGCCTTGGTCAAGCGTAAGATGTAAATGTTTTTAAAGTCAGAATTTCTCATTTGTAATCTTGCAAGGTTTTATAGAATGGTAACTGTCTTCTTTTTTTTTTACAAAAAATGTAATTCCTATCTAATCCTGTTTAATCTTTAAGTATAGGAGTAGTCTCCACATAGAAGACCTTTATGTTATAAAATATATCCTCTTGTTACTTGGAGTAACCACCAGTGGTCTTTAAGTTGAATATAATATCATAGAGGTTCTGGAGAAGAGCATTTCTGATTGAAGATAGGATGACTGTTTCCTTTGAAGCATTCTGTGGTGTGCTATGAAGTAGGAAAAAAGTGTAATCACATATTCCACACCAGGAGGACAGCTGATTATTCGCAGAATTTATTTCCTCTGCACACTAAACCATAAGAACTATTATTTTAGTATCAAACTGTTAAAGATGGAAAGAAAGATAATATTTAGTTTTGGCAAGGATAAGAGAGGAGGCCCTTATAAACTTTGTAAAACTGATAGAACCCACATCCTGAATAGCAAGTTTGGCAGCATTTAAAAATGCGCTTTACTTAACACTTCCACATCTTGAAACCCATCTAAAGGAAACAAAGACGCATACAAAAATTTAGCTTCTAGGGGATTCATTGAAGTATTGTGCAAAATAGTAAAATTAGAAATAATTTGAATTTCCAGCATTGAGCCGAGTTGAGCAATATTCCGTGCAGTTAGACATGCAGCCATAAAGAATAAATTTGAAATAAATTTGTTGACACATCAGAATGTTCATAATACTGAATTTAAAAACAATATGTTAAAAAGTGGTATGTTTCTATTCTCATTTTGTAAGACTATATATATTTATATATTTACGTGAGCATGTGAAAGTGTGTATGTAGTGTCAGGGGGTATCTGGAAGACCATAGTAATGAATCAGTTCAGTTCAGTCACTCAGTCATGTCTGACTCTTTGCGACCCCATGAATCGCAGCACACCAGGCCTCCCTGTCCATCACCATCTCCCGGAGTTCACTCAGACTCAGGTCCATCGAGTCCAAGATGCCATCCAGCCATCTCATCCTTGGTCGTCCCCTTCTCTTCCTGCCCCCAATCCCTCCCAGCATCAGAATCTTTTCCAATGAGTCAACTCTTCTCATGAGATGGCCAAAGTACTAGAGTAATGAATAAATGAGGGAATTAAAGAGATTTTTCCCTATTCATTTGCTTATCTGTTAATATAGGGTACTGAATATTTTTAAAAATAGTCACACCACTTTCCCTCAAGGTATATCCTAACCATGCTAATTAGAAGACTGATTTGAGCCCTTTCCAGATTTCATCAGGTTGGTTTAGACTATGACATGTATAGGGACATTTTAAACATTTTTTTAAAGCTAAATCTCTAACTTTGCTTCATAAAGAATTTCTTGAGGACCAAATGAGAAATTTGATTCTAAACATCATTTCTAATCCTGTTCCTGAGAGTGGTATGGATACAGATGCAGGCTCACCATTTATGTCTGGTATGATGCCGTTCAGATTCACATACTCAGTGGAAACTGGTTGCATATTTCAAATACTCCTTTAAATCCGAAACCTTTGTTTACCTGGAATAGGCTAATAAGTTTTCATCCACTTGGAGAAGTCGGTTTTGTAAAAATTAGCTATGATTTGGTCAGTGGGTAGAATATCTGTAGGTGTCTGTGGTTATTGATCAAGAAGAAATAAATGGTCTTTTTAGTGAATTGAGAAAGAAATGCTATTTAAAATTTTACGAATTGTGTTTGTTTTGTTTCCCAGAAGCACTAAAAGTGAAGAGACCTCGTTTTGATGTATCACTGGTTTATTTAACTCGAAAATTTATGGATCTTGTCAGATCTGCTCCTGGGGGCATTCTTGACTTAAACAAGGTTGCAACGAAACTGGGAGTACGAAACGAAGAGTGTACGACATCACCAACGTCTTAGATGGAATTGACCTGGTTGAAAAAGAAGTCTAAGAACCATATTAGATGGATGTGAGTTGTTTTCAAACTTTTCATGGTTGTTTTTTTTTCTCCTCAATAAGTGGCAATACTGTGCTTAAAACAAACTAGATACTATCAGTGGTTTTTTGTGTTTTTTTTCTACTTGGTACCAATTAAAAGCCATATAATATCATCCCAATATTATGGAAAAGCTGAGTGGAGTCATGATTAGTTTTAGGTATTTCACTTTTCAAGATAAGTGGGCATCAGATTGTGTAGAAATTAAAAAAATTAAATAAAAATGTCCTCAGTTCCAATTGATCATTGATACCAGTTAAGGCGGTAAAACAATGGTTCTTGCACTGGAGTGTGAACACAGGCCTCCTCCCAAGGAGCTGTGATTCAGTTCTGGGAGAAGGCAGATACCCGTCTTCTTATCAGCGACCTCCAGTGGTTATGGTGCAGTTCAGGCTTGGAAACACAATTCCCTCAATGTTTAAAAAAAAAAAAAAAATTCAGGAGGCTGCCTATCAGAGTCAACTGGTAAAGACTTAGCATATGATTAGGAAGGATTTCAGGGAAAGAAGACCTTGTATAAATGTAGTATTATATATAGATGAGTGTGGGGTCACACACACACACACATGCAGAGGAAGGGAGCTGTTATACAAGTATTTTGAATCAACAACACACAAGTATTTTGAATCAGTAAGAAACAGTTCCAGCATATAAGTGTCTAGATACCTTGCAAGCAAAAGAAAATCTACCAGCCAAGATCATTAAATGATTCTTAGTAGTTAACTTCGCGATTAGAGGAAAGGCATTCAAAAAGGAGGTTATTTTTTTAGTAGTACAGAAATGCAAATTGAATTCTAATTTGAACATGTTTGCTGAATAATAACTAACATTTTAGGGGCTAATGTTGGATTGTGTTCTTTTTTTTTTTTTTTTAAATGAGACCACTTAATTTTAATTCTCTCAAGCCCTCGATGTTACTACTGGTCATAAAAGCAGAAAGCATTTTCAATATACAAATATGTAAATAATTTAAAAATCCAATGTTAATAATATAAAGTTTGTTTCTTATTTAAAGTTTCTGTAATAGTTTTTTTAAAATGACTCTTTTCCTTTAGTCTTTAAGAATCTCTTACTAGAACTCCCCCAAAATCTGAATTGTCTTTTTGTAGAAATATATGAAATTTTGATGCTCCTTGTATTCAGTTCAGTTCAGTTCAGTTGCTCAGGCATGTCCAACTCTTTGTGACCCCATGAATCGCAGCACACCAGGCCTCCCTGTCCATCACCAACTCCCAGAGTTCACTCAGACTCACGTCCATCGAGTCAGTGATGCCATCCAGCGATCTCATCCTCTGTTACCCCCTTCTCCTCCTGCCCCCAATCTCTCCCAGCATCAGAATCTTTTCCAGTTAGTCAACTCTTCACATGAGGTAGCCAAAGTATTGGAGTTTCAGCTTTAGCATCAGTCCTTCCAAAGAAATCCCAGGGCTGATCTCCTTCAGAATGGACTGGGTGGATCTCCTTGCAGTCCAAGGGACTCTCAAGAGTCTTCTCCAACACCCCTTCAAATAGTCTATTGTTATATTATATTCTACTTCTACATAGTTTTTTTCCCAATATAATGGTAATAGTTGGGGATGGTGGTTTCTGAGACATTAAAACAAAAACACGCTACCGTATGTCAGAGACTATTTTAAGTGAACCTCTTTTGGGATACCAACAATCGCTTGGATGCTAAATGCTCCTTTTTTTCTCTCCTAATGAACAGTTTGACCATTCAGGGTATTTCATTTAACTTTGCATGTCAAATGTAAAATTTATTTATAAAGTCAGTTTTTATATAACTTAGATTACAATTTTGTGCATCTTATTTTTTTTATTTTTTAATTAAATTTATTTATTTTTTTAATTACAATACTGTATTTGTTTTGCCATACATTGACACGAATCAGCCATAGGTGAACACAATCGCCCAATGCCGAAGCCTGGATTGTGTTCTAAATCATTAATTAGAACCAGATTTGAGAACTAGCAAACAAAAGGTAAAGTTGTAACAACCTCTTCCCTCTTGATTTTCTATAAAGATCAAAGAAAAGAATGAGTATCAGTTGTTGCTCAAGTTACATCATATTGGGGCAGACCGTAATAAAATAAATCTTTGAAAAAATATCATTATGTTCAGGTAGAACCAGATTAAATATGCACCGTAGGGAAAAATTAAGACTCAGAATTTTAGCAGATGAACTGTCGTTTGGCCAGTATGTGCTGTTTTTCATGTGTAAAAACTAAAGGATTAAAAGACTGTAACTTGTCCAAAGGCTTCTCCCATGGCTCAGTAGGTAAAGAATCCACCTGCAGTGCAGAACACACAGGAGACGCTGATTCGATCTGTGAGTCAGGAAGATCCCCTGGAAGAGGAAATAGCACTCCAGTATCTTTGCCTGGAAAATCCCACGGACAGAGGAGCCTGGCAGGCTTCAGTCCAAAGGGTCGCAAAGAGTCAGACACAGCTGAGCACAAACACGAATGGACAGGAACTTGTCAAAAGTTATACTGTGGAAAGTAGAGCTGGGCTGAAACTGGGTGCTACTAACTCAGTTCACTACTCATTGAACTTTAGTAAGCTTTCTGTAGAACTTCTGGTTTCCAGAGGGTTACAGTGTTGGTTTTGTTTTTAAAGTTTCTGTGTCAGAGAACAGAAATGGTGACAAAAACCAAAGAGAAGTAATGGTTGTCTAGAATAACAGGAGAACAGGAGTGGAGTTTGTTACCTGTTGTCTGTTGTTGTGGGAGACACCAGGTGTAAACTTCTGGAGACATTCCAGTAACCTAACTTGTATTAATTTGTAATCTCCCAGATGTTGTTGATAGTGATCTTTTTCTTTTAAAGAGGATCTGATCTTAGCAATTTTGGAGCAGTGCCCCAACAGAAGAAGCTGCAGGAGGAGCTATCTGACTTGTCAGCAATGGAAGATGCCCTGGATGAGTTAATCAAGGATTGTGCCCAGCAGTTGTTTGAGTTAACAGATGACAAAGAAAATGAAAGATATCCTTTAATCTGTACCCTAAAAAAAAAAATCTCCAAAGCAATTACCTTAAATAGTAGGCTCAGCTTAGAAATTTAATTAATATATTTAAGATACAAAACCAGACCTTTAGAAGTGAATGAACTGCTATAGAAATGATACTGAAACTGCCTTTCCAGTCCACCAAGCCTGACACAGTTGGATGGTCATGCTCTTCAGCTCAGTGTCTCTGGGACCAAAGGGGGAGATTGTCTTTGATTCTGATCTCCTCCCTAGTCTCCTAGACAGTTTTGTTCCCCATGCAGCACCTTTCTGAGGTGTCACCGATACTGAGCTAGTCCACGTTTCAAATTTACTTAAGTTCTACACCAGTCAAAAACTCCTGTTTCCACAATACAGTTATTGGAAGGAAAGTAAATGCTGTCACTGGACTCAGTGAAAAAGGTCTGTGGAGTTAAAAAAAAAAAGTGCTGGGGAAACCCTTTAAATCAGGCAAGTGGTAAAATTTCAAGCAGTACAATAAAAGAAGATGAGAAAAATTCAGGTAGCAAGATGGAAAATAGTTTGGGATGAGAGCACTCCCATGAGTATGTGATAGTCCTGAAAAACTGGTTCTAAGTTGTTTCTACTACTAACAGATTCTTTCTCCCTTACATTTTAGGAGATTCTCATGAAAACACTTTTTTTCCCCTAGAGGTTCTTCTAAGATGTAGCAATGATAGGGAAAAGTACAGGGAGGTTTGAATACCTTCGTGTGGTGTCTTTGTTTCAAACACCCAGACTTATTACTAGTTTTTCTCCAGAAAGTGTCATCACTATCACAGTAGTGTAAAAGAATTCTTTTGAGTTATATTGTAAAACACTTCATAAAATCCTAAGGATCGTTGATGAAATAGTAAGAATTACATATGAAATAATTCTTTAATCTCCACCCCCTGTTTAGAGACCCTTAACTGATTTTTACACTAGCGTATGTGACGTATCAAGACATTCACAGCATCCAAGCCTTCCATGAACAGATTGTAATTGCAGTTAAAGCGCCGGCAGAAACCAGATTGGATGTTCCGGCTCCCAAAGAGGTAGGCAGCCCTGCTTTTGTGTGTGCGTGCGTGCATGCCCGCACGTACGTGCATGCATGTTTGTGTGTGTGTGTGCGTGTGCTTAGTTGCTCAAGTTATGTCTGACTCTTTGCCACCTAATGGACTTTAGCCCGCCATGCTCTTCTGTACGTGGGGATTCTCCAAGCAAGAATTCTCCACCCCACCCCACCCCCACCCCCGTTCTTAAGGAGGTTTAAAGTGAAACAGGCTTCCTTGGTGGCTCAGCAGTAAAGAATCCACCTGTAATGCAGGAGATGTGGGTTCAATCCCTGGGTTGGAAAGATCCCCTGGAGAAGAAAATGGCAACCCACTCCAATGTTCTTGCCTGGAAAGTCCCATGGACGGAGGAGCCTGGTAGACTGCAGTCCATGGGTCACAAAGAGTCGGACACAGCTAAACAACAACAAAGGGAGGCAAGCCAGCTGCTGTGGCTGTGCATTGTTGCAGTCCCAGTAACTTAATGACTAGTGTGCATGTTAGCCGCATCCCTGATCCACAGCTCAAGGCTCTTCACCCATTTTAATGTATTAAATGTGTTTTGAGTAACACAAACTCAGTAGTCATGATTATTGTCCTCTTACAGATGAGAAATCTGAAGCACAGAAAGATAAACTTTCTTACCATCATACAGTAAGTGAGAGAAACAGAATTCAAACCCAGTTTGGCTTCAGAGTCTGTTCTTAGCTGTCGTACTATCATGGCCTCTTAGAGGAATCACCAAGAATTGGCCTCAGTGTTAAGATCCAGTGTCAAACAGGGCTCTGGGGAATTAGCTCACTAGCCAAACTCATAAAAGACTCACGGATAAAGGAGGACACTAAATTAAACATTTAAAATGAAAAGTAAAATTAATGTGTATTGAAATACTGCCCACTGCTTGCAGGAAAGTTTGTGTTGAAAGATACTTGCTGAAGATGTTCAGGGTGGAATCAGAACCAAGGAGTGAGACCATTCTTAGGCAGATGGAGTGCTGATGGCCTGATAGAGCTGTCAGTGCTGAAGTCGTGTCCTCTTCTTTGCGATAGGGGACTTAACCTCCCTCGGTGAAGCAGCTCTTACCCGCCTTCCCTTTTATCCCCAGAAGACCACAGTCCACGTGAGACTTAGCTGTTAACTGGACAGTGTGTATGACAGACAGTTAAGGAGCACCTTTTGTTTATTCCAGTCACGCTCAAATTGTGACTTTGAGGTGATACTTCCTAGTGAGTGCTTTCTGTGGTTCAGTGTAAGCAAGTACATGATATTCTTAAATATATGACAGCCAAGAAACTACCTGTATGAGAAGTCCCTTGAAACTTTTACAGTTCTAATAAGTGAAAAAATGTAATTCATGAATCGTCTCATTCATCTTAATGCTTTCTGTGTCTTTTGCTAGGATTCTATCACAGTACATATCAGGAGCACCAAAGGACCCATTGACGTTTATTTATGTGAAGTGGAGCAGGGTTCCCACTCAAGTAATAAAACTTCAGACAGTGTAGGGACCTCTTCATCCAAAAGCAAGCCTTTGGAGCACCCTCAACCTGGAGAAAGGTAAACAGGCCGATTTGGTTATTAGGAAAATTTAAGATTCTAATGATTTTTTAAATGTATATAGTTTTACAAATGAATATTATGAATATGAATATTTATGAATAATAAAAAATGAATATTATGGCCTTAGAGGTATTTTTACTCTTCCTAGCTACAAAAAAATGAGTTAAAAATTACAGGGTAATTTTTACTATAGTTGCGTACTGTTTCTAACAACCCTGTAGTTAAATCCCATGTAATTTTGATATCTGTGAAAAGTTAGAATTGTTGGTTTCAGAGTGTAGTCTCTGTAGAGAAGTCTGTCTGATCCTCTGACCCAGGCCCTCAGGCTCATGCTTGAGTCCTGGTTTATTATTCTTGTGAGACTGGAAACATTAGCCTTATGCCACTCACATAAGAATATGGTTCTTGACTGAGGTCTTCCTATTTTATTTTGAATGTTCTCTTAGCTGCCTGCCTTTGAGACCTTCATTTAGGAAGATTTCTCCCGTGTTTGTTATCTTTCAGAAGAAAATCCTCCACAGCAAAGTGAAGAAGTGCTTGAAGTGAGCAACTGATGGTGTTTGAGGGTTGAGTCTCTTGGACTCCTGTGTGGACGAAGATCCTCAGAGCAATAAATCATCCCTGCCATTTTCTCATTCTTGGTAGCCTCGGGAAGGCCAGGAGTGCCTCCAAGCACTTTGCTCCTTAGAGTCCTGGATAATGGCAGTTTCTGCATTTGAAAGCAGCTCTTTTTATAATTATTCACTGGTTTTTGCCAGTGAAGCAGTCATCTTGCCTACTGAAATTACTGAAACACACAACTGTGAAACAGACAGGCAGGCGGGGTGGACAGCTCCTCATGGACTCTGCCCTTTGCCGCGCGGATCACGTGTCGTCGTCACAAAAGAAGTTGCCTTACAGGGGGTCATGTCTGTGTGGACGGGTGTGCGCACACACCTGATGTGACGTCTTTGTACATATTTATATAATGTCTAGATCACTTGTGAAATATGTCTGAGTGAGACTGTTCACCCTTGTACAGCCAAAATAATGTAAATAGCGAAAGAAACAGACATATTCTCTAATTGTTGTGGTCTGTCTATAACTTATTAGAATCCTCTGAATGAGCATTAGAGGAGAGTTTTTTCTCTAACTTCTACGTGTAGAAGTACCATAAATGTGTGTGTGCAGTTAAAGTTTGTGGATTTAACGCAAGTATTTCACTATGGTTTCCCAATGCTAAAGTTGGACTTCAGGCTCTCTACAGTCTTTGTGTCCAAGCAGACTGGTGACATGCCCCACGCTTTGGGGACAGGTATAGAAATGCCATCAGCTCATGACTGAATTCCATGCAAGGCATTAATTAATTCAGTTATGGTGATGGTTGAAAACTATTTTAACCTTTCTTGCAAGATTTTGTAATATGTTTCTATACGCAGCCTTGCTTCTCAACCAGAAGGGTTTATTTACAATGAGTCAGTGGTCCCCTGCCCTCTCTCCAGCTCTAGTCCGATGTTCCCGAGCACCTCGCTCTTTCTACCTCATCGGGTAAGTCACTACCACTCTGTGCCTCAGTTGACTCAGTGGTTTACCATTAGACTGTGAGCTCCTTGAGGGACTTTGTCTTAATCATTGTTAAGCCCAGCGCCTTGCGCCACTCCTGGCAATTGAAAAGCACTCGATAAATGTTTGAACAAATGAGTGAGTGAGTGAATGAATGGTAGAATTAGACTGATAATACTTGGCTCATACCATACAAGATTCTTATATCATTCAGATTCATATTTTAAACTTTTCTTGCTTTCAAAGAATTGAAGCAACGTGCGATTAGGACCATGTAGAAAAAAAGAGCTTGGGAATAAAAAATCAACATGCTGGAAAATCATGCCGAGTGTTGAGGATTCGCACACCTCCAAGCTCCAGTGGCATTTGCAGTCCTGTCCCTCAGCTGAACACCAGCCTCTTCCCTCCTCACAGTTCCTACCAGCTGCCTCTGCAGGCCTTGGCCACGAGGCAGAAGTTGTGTGTATGGGTCAGGTGCTCCGTGGAGGATTCCAGGCTCTGCATTGTAGATTTGGCAGCTGTCAGTTACATGTGATGGCTAAACATGAGTGGATGAGGCCACCTAATGAAAGGGTACCAGGAGGAGAAGAGGAAAGGCCCGTTAGCCTTTATTTTAAGGGGAGGTACCCACTCCAGTTTCTTGCCTGGAGATTTCCATGGGGTCACTGAGTCGGACTCACCTGAGCAACTTAACACTCACCAAAGAAAAAGCCTTTCCCAAGAGAGAAAAAAGGAGGAGGGAAAAAAATGGCTAAAAAGGGTGATGCCCCCAAAACCACAAAGGAAGCATGGCCACAGGTGATAGCATTTTTCTAAGCAGTAGTTCCTTACTTGTGAAATGTGACAAAGTGTTCTACTTTGCAAATCATTCTGAGAGTAAAGTGAGATCATGTAAACGAAAGCCCTCTAAATTATAGACATGTCACATAAATGAATCTTTTTCCTCACTCCAACTTCTGGTGTTTTGTCTCTTCTTTTTACAACTGTTAAAGTAAACATCATTAAACCTGGCCTCCAGGCTCTTCCTCCCAGGCTCCTTCCTCTGTCCTGAACAGCACTGCCCATCTCTGTGTGCAGGCATACCTCATTTTACTATGCTTTGCGATACTGTGATTTTAAAAACTGAAGGTTTGGCCTCCCTGTGTCCAGCAAGTCCATGAGCACTTTTCCTAAAAGCATTTGCTCATTTCATGTCTGTGTCACGTATCTCAATTTTTTTTTCATATTAACATTTGTTAAAAATAAATTTGATAGATGAGTTACTTCTTATTGATGAAACAATATGATTTCTTGAGTTGGGATCTAATCTGGGTGAAGACGCTGTGAAAATTGAAGTGACAACAACGGATTGAGAATATTGTATAAGCTTAGTTGATAAAGCAGCAGCAGGGTTTGAGAAGCTTGATGGCAATTTTGAAAGACACTGGGTAAAACGTTAGCAAATATTGTTGCCTGCTACAGAGAAGTCATTATGAAAGCCAGAGTCAACTTCATTGTTCTCTAATTTTAGGAAATTGCACAACCTTTGTCCACCAGTGTAAAGCTATGTCTCCAATCAGCATTATTAATAATGATAGAGCCACTGCAACTTCCATCTCTCAGACCCCATGTCTGTCAGTTAATTCTGAACATGGAACAGGAAGGGGGGATGTTACTACTTGAGAAAAGAACCCATAACAGACTTTGCATTGGGGAACCCATGTTAGGATTAAATTCAGCTGCAGGCAGCAGGAAACAACCCCCAAATTATAGTGGCATAAAAGCTGCAGCTTATCTGTCACTTCAGATGGTCAGGGTTGGTGTGGCCTTCACGAGGACAATGACCAGGGCTCCTTCCAGGTAGTTCTTCAGGCATGGCTTCCAATCCCAAGGTCGCTTCAGAGCCCAGAAGAGGCCCGGACATGTGTCTATGCTAGCCAGCAAGCAGGATGAAAGAGAAGGGTACACCTTTCCTTGAGGACACTTCTACACCTCACATCAGGTTACACCCGACATAGCCCCTTAGATTTAGAAATGGAATCTTCATTGGTGGGGTGGCAGCCCCATGTCCAGCTAACACAGAGTTCTATTGCTGTTGAAGAAAGAATAGATACATGCTGTGGTTAGACATGACTGTCTGATTTTCCCATCTGGGCAAGAAGACCTCCTAGTAAGACCACATGAGAAGTTCTAGCTAGTTAGCTACGAGGAGGTGGTGACATGGTGAAAAGACCACACATCATTCTGCAGTAGCTCTTCCTGCCCCACCAACAAAAAACCGTATGTTGTAGGTGATGCAGCTCCAAGATCCAGGGGTCCCTGTCAGCCTGGATCCCTGAGACTGCATGGAACTGCCCTGACAGTGCATGCAGTATGAAATGTGTCAAATCACTTTAATTTGTTTGGAGCTGTTAATAATTATTACTGTGACATAAGCCTATCCTAACTAGTATGCTTTGGGACAACTAGTGGTCTCTGCTGTGGGGTTCCCCTGGTGGCGCAGTGGGTAAAGAATCTGCCTGCAGTGCAGGAGATGAGGGTTCGATCCCTGGGTCAGGAAGATTCCCCTGGAGGAGGAAATGACCACCCACTCCAGTATTCTTGCCTGGAGAATCCCATGGACTGAGGAGCCTAGTGCGCTAAGCATGCATACAGCAGTCTCTGCTACAAGTCAGTGAGTGAACGACTCAAAACAGCCTCACACCAAACCAGTGTTGTACCTTTGGCACACCCTCAATTGCTGTGGGTTGCTTCTGAGCAGTAAAATTTAACTGTCCAATCTGTTTGTTGGCTATTAGCATCATGGGAGTCAAACAGGAATTTGTGTAATGATTGCCACCTAGTGGAGGGTTAATAGTTGTCAGATTTCTTGTTTCCAATTAAGCAGATGCTGCTTGAGAATGAATAGAATTGACTTTAAATTTTCAGAGCCCATTCTTGTTGATACAGTCAATTCATACTAACTTTTGCATATGAAGATTTAAATGAAATAACTTGGGAAGAAAGAAGTTACAACTGTTAAGGATTCAGCATTATATGCTAGAGTGTCCTTATTCTCTGTCCTTGCCATAATCTAGTCTGCAGACATCTTATCTTCACACCTCTCAGAGCACCTCATTGGTCCATGCATTGGGTCTATTGAACAGAAAGTAACAAATGCCTTAGATGTTTTCAGTAAGATATATTTGTTCTGAAAATGGTACAACACGCACTTAATACCACGTATCCTATCAAGCAGGGTCAAGTAGAAAAACCAACTAGGTATTGCTTCAGAGGGAGTTAATACAAGGAGGCTGAAGTAGCAAAAGGGACCTCGAGGTAGCAAATAGTAATAGTTCAGGCAGCAGGTGCCACCCCCAGGATGAAGTAGCATTCCCATAACGTGGGAGCCCCCAGGAGAGGTCTTCACATCTCTGGAGGAGATGCCACAGCAGTGCTCTGCTGAAGGAGACACCCAGCTAGGGACTGGTGCTCAAGTCTGATCAGCGAGGGACACTGGCGCACACACTATTAATGGGGCTACAGCCCCTACTGCTGGCCCTTCTGAGAGGACACCATGGCCGGTGCTGAAGTGACCAAAGGCATCTGCAAATGAGCCACGCAATGCTCTGTCACTGCAGGGATGCTGACAGGAGCTAGAAAAGGGAAGTCTCGTCTCTCCTCTTGCTGCCATCCATTCTCCCACCACTGCCTCCTTCTCAGCACCCAGCCAGCCCTCAGAGAAGGAAGGGCCGTGGAGTCTGCAGGGCCCAGCCCCAGGGGGACAGAACAGCTAGAAGGGTGGGCTTGGATCTGGGAGAGGAAACTTGCTACTGTAATGGCCCCAAGATGTGGCAGCCCCAGCCCTGCCCTTGGCCAGCTACTGCATAAGAGAAACCACCCTGTTAATCTCACCTGGAGGCTAACTGTCAAGTTCCATCAAACCCTTGAGTAACACAAATCCAGTTACATGTGGATTTTTTCAACAAATACTGCAGGATTACACGATCCCAGGTTGGTCGAACCCACAGATGGCGGAACTCACAGGGGAACCACAAACAGGAAAACAGACTATAAAGTTGTATGTGGTGGCTCAGTGGTAAAGAAACTGCCTGCCAATGCAGGAGACCTGCCAGTCAGTTCGATCCCGGATCCTGGAAGGTCCCACATGCCTCTGAGCAACTAAGACCATTGATATTCAGTTGCTAAGTTATGTCTGACTCTGCAACCCCATGGACTGCAGCACGCCAGGCTTCCTTGTCCTTTATCATCTCCCAGAGCTTGCTCAAATTCATGTCCATTGAATTGGTGATGCCATCCAACCATCTCATCCTCTGTCGTCCCCTTTTCCTCCTGCCTTTAATCTTTGCCAGCGTCAGGGTCTTTTCCAGTGAGTTAGCTCTTTGCATCAGGTGGCCAAAGGATTGGAGCTTCAGCTTCAGCAGCAGTCCTTCCAGTGAATATTCAGGGTTGATTTCCTTTAGAACTTATTGGTTTGATTTCTTTGCTGTCCAAGGGATTCTCAAGAGTCTTTTCCACTAAGCCCACATGCCACAATTCTGAGCCTGTGCTCTAGAGCCTGGGAGCCACCACTACTGAGCCCGTGTGCTGCAACTCCTGAAGCCCGTGAGCCCTAGAGCCGTTCTTCGCAACAGAAGTGACTGCAATGAGAAGCCCGAGCACCACAACTAGAGGGTAGCCTCCACTCTCCCCAACTAGAGGAAAGCCCGCACCGCAATAAAGACCCAGCACAGCCAAAAAGAAAAGTTATTTTCAACTGCACAGGGTGGGTGCCCCTAAAACCCCACATTGTTCAAGAGGTTGCTCTAGTTCTCACTGCCTATGGTTCTAAATTGATTCCCGAGTCTAAGATGACCTCAGTGACCCTCAGTCCAAGCAAATGGCTGTGATAGGGGTAGTTTCTGGAAGGTCTGCATTCTGATGGTGTGTGATGGTAAGAAGGTTTGAACTTGTGTAAGTACAAGCCAGTCCCATTGGGAGCTGTCATCTCCCTCCTTCATCCCCACTCTCCTTTACTTAGATGAGGACAAGGATTGGAGAGGACAAGCAATGATTCATGGCTCATCTCCAAGGTTACCTTACATTCTCTGTTGTCTGTGCAAGAACTGTGGGGAAGGCAGGTAAATACCTAGTTCTCTTCTATTTATAGCCTGAAACTCTGCTGAGAGGAGGTAAAACCTTACAGTCATTTTAAAACCCGGGATTGGTATCTACAAAGGTGGCCACTTCAGCTGTTTACACTGCCCTGAAGTGTGGGGCCAAGAATGCAGCCCACAGGTCTGTGCGCTGAGCGTGTTCCAACACAGAGCCACTCCGCTCATGAATGGAGCAGCCATGTGGTTGAGCTGGAAAGCACGGCCCAGCATTTTTGCAGCATTTCAGTCCTGAAGCATAGGTGCTGCGTAGGCGGAAAGAAAAGCAAACCATCCACCCCACATTAGACTGGTAACTGATCTTCTTTGCTTATTTTTTTTGAATTTACTCTAGGTGTTCCCAAAGGCAGCTGTTGTGATGGAAAAATAAAGAACAAGCATGAAATTGATGGGTGGGGGAATTATTTTCAGGTTTAGTCAGAGTTCCATGAGGCTTCTTACCATTAAGTGTCTTTTGTTGCCTGTAATCAATTTATTTATGAAGAGAGAATTTCAAATCCCAGAGCATCAGTTTTACTCAACTTTTGTCCTGCTTTATTCCTACAGGGTCAATCAGCCTCTTTTTGATCATGGTTTCTTTCTCTCTTTTAACAACTTAAATTCTTTATTTAAATTACTCAAACGTTAGGAAGGAGATACACATGCCACAAAAAGCTCTCTTAAAAATACACTCTTATCTACTCATCTAATTGCCTTATACTTTTGACTTCTCCTTTTTTATAATTTGTTAAATTTATTTTTAATTGAAGGATAACTGCTTTACAATATTGTGTTGGTTTCTGCCATACATCAACGTGAATCAGCTATAGGTATACACATGTCCCCTCCCTCTTGAATCTCCTTCCCACCTCCCACCCCATCCCACACTCTAGGTTGTCACAGAGCACCAGTTTGAGCTCCCTGATCACCATTTCTTACACTAAAAAGTGAATGGATCTTCTGAAATATGCACCAATGGCATTCTTAATTTAAATGAGGTTCCATCAATATTGGAGCTTCATTTGTGGCTCAGAAAGTTAGGGATCTGCCTGTAACATGGAAGACCTGGGTTCAATCCCTGTGTCAGGAATATCCCCCTGAAGAAGGGAACAGCACCCCACTCCAGTATTCTTGCCTGGGAAATCCTGGACAGAGAAACCTAGCGGGCTGCAGTCCATGGGGTCACAAAGAGTCAGACACGACTGAGCAACTAACACACTTCCATCAGTACTGGGAGCAGGGGGGAAACAAAAACTCATTCAAGACAAATCTAAGAATCATAATGGATATGAGTTGTCTTCAATCTTTTCATTATTTTTAAGCTTTGGTCACAGAGGAATTATGTTGCTATTAAAAGCTGAATATGACAATAATGGGAAATTATGACATATTAAGAAATAAATGGATGTTCAATAAAGGTGAACTGCAGGCAGGGATCTATAAAAGACTGAACATTTCAGAGTCTTCCTGAGACCAGCTCTATTACAGGCATTTGAAAGATAAAAACCAATAGGACTTGGTCCCTACCTTTACCCACAGCACTGAGAGAGCTGCAAACAAGTGGCCACCACCCAGGAAACAGAGGAAGGAGTGAGAATTAAACAGGTGAGAATGGAGTAGCTGACTTGAAGGACAGCTGGAGGTCCCCAGACAGAGCAAGAGGAGGAACATTCCAGATGAGGTAACAATGTGTGCAAAGGCAGAGAGAGAGGTCAAAGGACAGCAAGGATGATGTTTAACCTTCAGTGCACACACAGATGCTTCCCGGACAACACTTACCTCACTCCCCTGCAATACACTCTTCCACGGGTTTCATTTTTTTTGAAGAGTTCATCATTCTCAAGCTACAGTTTGAAAAGCATTATGATAGAGCCTCCATGATGCTCTAGTCCCTGGAGAGTAAAGGGCTGCCATTCCTTACTAGTTAGCAGTGAGGTCAGGCTAGGATTTTAGAAAGACACAGCACAGTAATCCTAGTGAGAGCCCCTTAGAGTCAGGAAGACTGGAATCTGTTTCCATTCCGCAGACATGTGTTGCACATTGTGCAGGTGCTAGATACATGCAGACAAACAGGCAAGGTCTCCACCTTCTAAAAGGGGGACAAAGGGGGCTTGAACCCAGGATCTTCCACTTAATGGCAGAGGCCTATAAGTCCTTTACTTAACCTCTCTGAGTTCAAGGTGATTACTCATTAACATGGTTGGCCTGAGGTGGGAAACATGGCACCTGGCTTAGAATAAGCATTCAGTAACTATCAGGTTGTTAGTTCTAAAAGGTCTTGTAGGTCTTCATAGAAACATTCAGTTTCAGCTTCTTCAGCATTGCTGGTTGGGCCATAGGCTTGGCTTACCAGTTTGCCTCAGAAACCAACAGAGATCATTCTGTTGTTTTTGAGACTGCATCCAAGTACTACATTTCGGACTCTTTTTGTTGACCGTGATGGCTACTCCATTTCTTCTAAGGGATTCTTGCCCATAGTAGTAGATATGATGGTCTAATGCAAAAATGCAAAGAGCTGACTCATTTGAAAAGACCCTGATGCTGGGAAAGACTGAAAGCAGGAGGAGAAGGGGACGATAGAGGATGAGATGGTTGGATGGCATCACCAACTCAATGGACATGAGTTTGGGTAAATTCCAGGAGTTGGTGATGGACAGGGAGGTCTGGCATGCTGCAGTCCATGGGGTCGCAAAGAGTCAGACACGACTGAGCGACTGAACTGAAGTAAAGTGAAGTGAAATATCAGGTTTCCCCTGCTGGTGTGAAGAGGACTTGAGGAGAGAAGTGATGACTGGCAAGGAAACAGGATTTTTTTTCAATGTGTTTTACTGAAGTGCAGTTGATTTAGTGTTGTATTAAATTCTGCTGTACAGCCAAGTGATTCAGCTATACATATATTTCCTTTTCATATTCTTTTCCATTATGGTTTATCCCAGGATATTGAATATAGTTTCCTTCACTCTACAATAGGACCTTGGTGTTTATTCTATATATAATAGCTTGCATCTGCTTATTCCAAATCTCCCAACCCATCCCTCCCCCTTGGCAACAAGAAGTCTGTGCTTTATGTCTGCAAATCTGTTTGTTTCATAGATAAGTTCATTTGTGCCATAGTTTAGATTCCACATGTAAGTTGATCTCATATGGTATTTGTCTTTCCCTGTCTGACTTACTTCACTTAATAAGACAGTCCATCCATGTTGCTGCAAATGGTATTATTTAATTCTTTTTAATGACTGAGTAGTATCCCATTGAGTATACATACTATATCTTTATCCATTCATCTATCAATGGACATTTAGATTAAAACAAGATTACTTTCATTTTCTTCTTCAGGCATTCTAGAAAATGTATAGGTTATATTGAAGTTATGGACTAGGGTGTTTTGCTTTTAATAACTTTGATAAAACTTCCAGAGAAAGTAAAAGTCGCTCAGTTGTATCCGACTCTTTGTGACCCCATGGACTGTAGCCTGCCAAGGTCCTCTGTCCGTGGAATTCTCCAGGCAAGAATACTAGAGTGGGTAGCCATTCCCTTCTCAAAAGTGACTTGGAATTGCATTGGAACACACATATTTGTTTAGTCTGGGTTCACAGTTTGGTCCTAGTAGTCAATAGGAACTGGATTGGAAAGATGAAAAGATGTATCCAAAAAGGACAATAAAAAATGTATAGGGTTTTGTATGAAGATTAAATGAGTTAGTGCTTCTACATACTTACTTTTGAAGCATTTGTAATGTACAGAACTGGCACATAGTAAATACTGTATAAGTATTTGATAAATTGAAAAATCTAATAGAATTGAGGTGGATCTGAATTCTGCTTTGAGACAGTAACTGATCAGATATTTAGATCTGAATCTGTATCAGTCCACCAGAGGGGCTCCTTGCATGGTAGGGGGCACATTGCTGTTTTCAGAGGACCCTTGTCTGATCCATGTGCAGGCATAGTGGTGGATGGAGGAATCGAAAGCATTCCAGCCTTCCAAGATCAGATTATTGTTGCAACAAACATTCCAGCCACAGCCAAATGAGTTCTAACTCCCAGAGAAATAGATGGGGGTGCACAGATTTTATCTTCCATTAAGAAAGGGAGGCCTTGGAGAAGGAAATGGCAACCCACTCCAGTATTCTTGCCTGGAGAATCCCATGGACGGAGGAGCCTGGTGGGCTGCAGTCCATGGGGTGGCAAAGAGTTGGACACGACTTAGCGACTGAGCACAAGAAAGTGAGAAGTTACAACACTTTCGCTGTTTGTTTCCTAAGATGGTCACAGTGCTGTTGTCTTCAGGATTTAGTGTCCAGTGATCCTAGCTGTCCTTGCCTGTGTATCAGTTCTGTTAAGAGGTGGAGAGGTTGGAGCCAGGTATGGGTAATTCACACAGCCGGCTGTGACCGTGTTGTCCCCGAGGGCATGTCTTTCCTCTGTGTGCTGAGCCTCCTTACAGTCCTAGAGGCGGCAGTCACGCAGTGTGGAGGCTTCTGATTATGCCTGGGGCTTTCTCAGTCCCATTTACAGTTTACCCACGTGGCCCTCCTGGCCAGCCATCCTCCGGAGCAGGGGCAGCCATGGAGGGGGTTGCACTGGTTCAGTTGTCTTGGTCCACGAGGCCTGGGCTCCCAGACTTTGAAGTCTTCAGTGGACCGTCTTCAGAAATCTCCAAGGAATTCTGTGCTCCTTTAGGGAAGGAGAACCATTCAGAACAGACCTCTGTCAAGGTGAGCTGATTGCAATGTTCTTGGGTCCAAATGGGAAGCCCATGAGAGGCAGGACAAGTGAGGACCTGAGAGGGCCATTCTTCATCTCACTGTAGCTGACTTGTGAAAGATGGTGGAGGTGCAGACCTGGAAGGCCACGGTGTCCGGGGGAGGTCCGATCTGCAAGCCTGGGCACAGAGCAGCAGGGTTGGGGGGCATGGCAGGTAGGGGTTTCATGTCCAAAGGCCTCAAGGTTGCTCTTTCCATAAAACTGTTTCCATGCCCTGGAATGGAGAATAAGATGGAAAATGTGGGCAGGAACAGTCAAATTTCATGAAGAAAATGATGAAAGGAAACTTCCCATTAAGAAAAGATGGTACAGCTCTGGGCTCTGAGTAATTTTCAAGAGGAAAACATCCCTTCCCCAATAATATAAGGAGAAGTCATGCTTCAAGTTTTAAAAATAATTACAAGGAAATGAACACCTGACACCAAAACACGTGAATACTTATCCTAGTGATCATGTTCAGGCTGTTATTATTAGGCTAATAATTACTTGTGAATACAAAGGAGTGAAAGCACTATGAATTACACTGATTCAATTTCTTCCTTTTTATTTTTTTAGATGTAATTATTTTTCACATATTTGTCTGTCAGAAATATACATAAAGCTCATGAGAATAAAATCCTAAATAGAGTGAACTGTACCAAACTTTTCCCATCACTCCCCATCAGTCATTTTATGCCCCCTTGCCTAAAGATAGGACACTGAAAGATGAACTCCTCAGGTCGGTAGGTGCCCAATATGCTACTGGAGATCAGTGGAGAAATAACTCCAGAAAGAATGAAGGGAAGGAGCCAAAGCAAAAACAACACCCAGTTGTGGATGGGACTGGTGATAGAAGCAAGGTCCAATGCTATAAAGAGCAATATTGCATAGGAACTTGAAATGTTAGGTTCATGAATCAAGGCACATTGGAAATGGTCCAACAGGAGATGGCAAGAGTGAACACTGACATTCTAGGAATCAGCGAACTAAGATGGACTGGAATGGGTGAATTTAACTCAGATGACCATTGTATCTACTACTGTGGGCAGGAATCCTTTAGAAGAAATGAAGTATCCATCATAGTCAACAAAAGAGTCAGAAATGCAGTACTTGGATACAATCTCAAAAACGACAGAATGACCTCTGTTTGCTTCCAAGGCAAACCATTCAATATCGCCATTCAAACCAAGTCTATGCCCTGACCTGTAACACTGAAGAAGCTGAAGTTGAACAGTTCTATGAAGACCTACAAGACCTTCTAGAATTAACACCCAAAAAGATGTCCTTTTCATTATAGGGGACTGGAATGCAAAAGTAGGAAGTCAAGAAACACCTGGAGTAAAAGGCAAATTTGGCCTTGGAATACGGAATGAAGCAGGACAAAGGCTAATAGAGTTTTGCCAAGAGAACGCACCAATCATAGCAAACACCCTCTTCCAACAACACAAGAGAAGACTCTACACATTGACATCACCAGATGGCCAACACTGAAATCAGATTGATTATATTCTTTGCAGCCAAAGATGGAGAAGCTCTATACAGTCAGCAAAACAAGATTGGAAGCTGACAGTGGTTCAGATCATGAATGCCTTATTGCCAAATTCAGACTTAAATTGAAGAAAATGGAAAAAACCACTAAACCATTCAGGTATGACATAATTCAAATCCCTTATGATTATACAATGGAAGTGAGAAATAGATTTAAGGAACTAGATCTGATAGATAGAGAGCCGGATGAACTATGGACAGAGGTTCGTGACATTGTACAGGAGACAGGGATGAAGACCATCCCAAAGAAAAAGAAATGCAAAAAAGCAAAATGGCTGTCTGAAGAGGCCTTACAAATAGCTGTGAGAAGAGAAGCAAAAAGCAAAAGAGAAAAGGAAAGATAACCATTTGAATGTGGAGTTCCAAAGAATAGCAAGGAGAGATAAGAAAGCCTTCCTCAGCGATCAATGCAAATAAAGAGGAAAACAATAGAATGGGAAAGACTAGAGATCTCTTCAAGAAAATTAGAGATACCAAGGGAACATTTCATGCAAAAACGGGCTCGATGAAGGACAGAAATGGTAGGGACCTAACAGAAGCAGATGATATTAAGAAGAGGTGGCAAGAATACACAGAAGAACTATGCAAAAAGATCTTCAAGACCCAGATAATCACGATGGTGTGATCACTAAACTAGAGCCAGACATCCTGGAATGTGAAGTCAAGTGGGCCTTAGGAAGCATCACTATGAACAAAGCTAGTGGATATGATGGAATTCCAGTTGAGCTATTTCAAATTCTAGAAGATGATGCTGTGAAAGTGCTGTACTCAATATGCCAGCAAATTTGGAAAACTCAGCAGTGGCCTCAGGACTGGAAAAGGTCAGTTTTCATTCCAATCCCAAAGAAAGGTGTTGCCAAAGAATACTCAAACTACCGCACAATTCCACTCATCTCACATGCTAGTAAAGTAATGCTCAAAATTCTCCAAGCCAGGGTCCAGCAATATGTGAACCGTGAACTTCCACATGTTCAAGCTCGTTTGAAAAGGCAGAGGAACCAGAGGTCAAATTGTCAACATCTACTGAATCATCAAAAAAGCAAGAGAGTTTCAGAAAAAACATCTATTTCTGCTTTATTGACTATGCCAAAGCCTTTGACTGTGTGGATCACAATAAACTGTGGAAACTTCTGAAAGAGATGGGAACACCCAGCCACCTGACTTGCCTCCTGAGAAACCTGTATGCAGGTCAGGAAGCAACAGGACATGGAACAACAGACTGGTTCCAAATAGGAAAAGGAGTACATCAAGGCTGTATATCGTCACCCTGCTTATTTAACTTCTATGCAGAGTACATCATGAGAAATGCTGGGCTGGAGGAAACAGAAGCTGGAATCAAGATCACTGGGAGAAATATCAATAACCTCAGATATGCAGATGACACCACCCTTATGGAAGAAAGCGAAGAAGAACTAAAGAGCCTCTTGATGAAAGTGAAAGAGGAAAGAGAAAAAGTTGGCTTAAAGTTCAACATTCAGAAAACTAAGATCATGGCATCTGGTCCCATCACTTCATGGCAAATAGATGGGGAAGCAAAGGAAACAGTGGCTAACTATTTTGGGCTCCAAAATCACTGCAGATGGTGATTGCAGCCATGAAATTAAAAGATGCTTACTCCTTGGCGGGAAAGTTATGACCAACTTAGCATATTAAAAGCAGAGACATTATTTTGTCAACAAAGGTCCATCTAGTCAAGGCTATGGCTTTTCCAGTAGTCATTTATAGATGTGAGAGTTGGACTATAAAGAAAGTTGAGCGCCGAAGAATTGATGCTTTTCAACTGTGGTGTTGGTGAAGACTCTTGAGAGTCCCTTGGCCTGCAAGGAGATCCAACCAGTCCATCCTAAAGGAGATCAGTCTTGGGTGTTCATTGGAAGGACTGATGTTGAAACTGAAACTCCAGTACTTTGGCCACCTGATGAGAAGAACTGACTCATTTGAAAAGTCCCTGATGCTGGGAAAGATTGGAGGTGGGAGGAGAAGGGGACGACAGAGGATGAGATGGTTGGATGGCGTCACTGACACAATGGACATGGGTTTGGGTGGACTCCGGGAGTTGGTGATGGACAGGGAGGCCTGGCATGCCACAGTTCATGGGGTCACAAAGAGTCGGATATGACTGAGTGACTGAACTAAACTGAACTGAACTGCCTTAAAGAATGACCCTTCAATCATTCTACAAAATTGAAACCATTGTTTATAAAAATGGTTCTCCCATGCCAGTACTAACCAGGCCAGACCCTGCTGAGCTTCCAAGATGAGATGAAATCGGGAGTGTTCAGAGTGCCAGGGCCATAGACCAAAAGCACTTCTAATTTCTCAGTGACAGTGATCTTAGGGAGGGTAATCAATCAACCATCTCTAAGACACAGAACAGGAAACAGAAGCTATTGTCCAAAGTACCGAATGTCTCTGTTCCTTCATATCAGAAAAGCAATCTGGTCTTGATTGGTCTAATGTGTCCATAAATCACATTAAGACGAAAGCAAGTTAATCACCATTTTGGTTCTTTGGTTTCAGCAGACCTCGTATTTCTCACACAGTTATGAATTTCAGTGACAGAAGCTGAATCTCCAATTCATACAGGACCAAAAAAATCTTTGTATACAGTGGGAGCTGTCTTTTATCTTGGTTTGAACCTTACTCTTTGAAACTTTGCCAGCCAACACAGTAGCCACTGGCCACATGGTGATATTTAAATCTAAATGGTAATTCATTTAAAATCAAATAAAGGGGGAATCAATTCCTGAGTCACACTGGCCACATTTCAAGGGCTGGTCATGTGTGGCCGGTATCTCATACATTTGGTAGCACAGGGAGAGATCATTTCTGTTGCACAGAAAGTTCTAGTAAACAACACTGAAGTAAACTTTTATTAACCTCCAAAAAAGAGGGGTGGTTAATAGACTGTAACTAAGCTTAAACAATTATATTTGGTATTTAAAATGTTTAATCAAGAAATGTTTCATTATCAAAGATTAATTATAGTGGTTCTAATAAAAGGTAAATCTATTAAAGCAGTTAAGCTGATTTATCTCATGGCATAGTTATCAATAAGGCATATTCAGCATTAATTTTAGGGTATCCACAAATGTGGAATGCATGTAAATGAAATATAGTCTCAACACCTAGCTTGCTTGAAGCATGATTCATTAGCAGCTGTGAAGCATCAGGGTTTTGAATACCAAGGTCAGGTAAATCCAGTCCAGCAAAAGTGGCATGACCATTTCACTAAACTCACATTGCTTTTTAAATCTCTACTCATTTTTCCTCAAAAAAAAAAAAAAAAAAGAGGGAAAAAGAAATTATATGTATTATGAGTTGGAAATAATATATATTAAAATTTTGAGAAATTGAACTTTGCCTCTTCCTGTGAGTATAACAAACCTGGTCAATACTTTCTCTTATCTATAATGATATCTTTTATCTTTTCCCAGAGTGCATCACAGTCCATAGAAAAGCACCAAGGGGACCAATTAGTATTTAAGTGTGGAGAAACAGAAGTACCACAGCTTATAGACTGTGGGGCCTCTTAAATGAGAACACTTACCTGACACTTTGACCAAAGGTCATATAAAGGGATTCAACATGATTATTTTAAAAATACATTTTACGCAAATGTTATTGCTTTATTCTAAGAGCAACATATGGTTGTAGCAAAAAGTTTGGAAAATGCAGAGACACATAAAAATCATCCACATTTCTCCCTAGTTTTATTTCTATCCATCTATCTTTGTGCATGAAGTCAAAACATTTGAAATAAAATTTTCAATCAGAATAATGAACTTTCAAACTCAAAAAGTTCAAAATAGAAAAAAAAAGTATCAGTTCAATTAAATAGTCTTACAAGAAAATGTTTAAAATTTTCATTAAGAAACATTTTTGAACAAGGTCACCAGTATTTTAATTGACATCAGTATCTCATTCTTCCAACATAAGCTGTTTCAGACAGTCACCATTAAATGGGGCAATCTAACCTAAGATGATGTAAAATTACATGTTAATACAATTTAGAGTTTAATAACTTTTTAGCCCTAGGGGAAAAATGAGAAGGCATTGTGGGCCTAAGTGTGAGAATATGGGATCAGTAATTGACTGGAAAGAGGTATTCCAAGGAATGTTGGAAACTTTCTGTGGTGACAGAAATGTTCTCTATGTTGGGACTTCCCTGGTGGTCCAGTGAGCGAGGGTTCTATCCCTGATTGGGAAACTAAGGGCCCACAAGCTGCTGGATGTGGCCAGATTTATGTCATGGAGGGTGAAGAACATCCACTCTTTCATCTACAGAAATATTCTCTATGCTATATTATTGAGGGGTGACAGTGAATACAATTGCTAAAACCCATTGAAACTGCATATTTAAGATCTGTTTATTTGTTGTTGTTAATAAAAACAAAATTTTCAAGATTCTTAACCTTTCCACCATTTATGGTTTATTCCAAAGAAAATGAAATACTTGGGTTATATACTTAACAAAATGTGTACAGGTTTTATATGGGGAAAATTACAAAATGCTGATGTGAAAATCAAAGACCTAAATAAATAAACTTTCAAATGATCTTCCTAAATGGCAGGCTTTGCACCTGGATTCTACCCAAGCCCAAGCAGAGAATCCAAGCAGCTGAGTCAGCCACAGACCACATGGCAGGAGAAAAACCAACCCTGGGAAACAGGCTCATGGTGACTTTCACAGAGTTTGGAATCCATGCGTTAAACTGATTTTTCATTTTGTAAGATATCTTTACATTTGTCTATTTATTTAAAAAATATTTATTTATGGCTGCACTGGGTCTTCGTTGCTGTGCACAGGCTTTCTCTAGCTGTGGCATGTAGGGCCTCCTCTTCATTGTGGTGCATGGGCTTCTCATTGCAGTGGCTTCTCTTATTGCGAAGCATGGGCTTTAGAGTGTGGGCTCAGTAATTGTGGCATTCACTGGCTTAATTGCCCCATGGCAGGTGGATTCTTCCCAGAGCAGGGATTAAACCCACGTATCCTGCATTGGGAGGTGATTCCTAACCAGTGGATCACCAAGAAGTCCACATTTGTCTATTGCTTAAACAACTCTGGTTGACATAAATGTTAGGATAGTTAAAATGTCAGTGTTAGGATAGTTAAAATGTTGATGTTAGGATAGTTATAGATGCACTCATACTGGTCAGAATGGCCATCATCAAAAAATGGACAAATACAGGAGAAGGTGTGAAGAAAAGGGAACCTTCCTACACTCTTGGTGGAGATGTAAATTGGTACCACACTATGGAGAACACTATGGAGCTTCCTTAAAAACTAAAAATAGAGCTACCATGTGATCTAGCAGTCCCACTCTTGGGCATAAATCTGGAGAAGACCATAATTAGAAAAGATAAATGCACCCCAATGTGCATTGCAGCACTATTTCAATAATCAGGACATAAAAGCAACCTAAATATCCATCGACAGATGAATGAGTAAAGAAAATGTGATACATATAAACAATGGAATATTACTCAGCTATAAAAAGAATGAAACAGTGCCACTTACAGCAACAAGGATGGACCTAGAGATTGTTATACTGAATGAAGTAAGACGGAGAAAGACAAATATCACGAGATACCACTTATATGTGAACTATTTTTAAACGGTGCAAGCAAACCTATTTATAAAACAGAAATAGAATCACAGATGTAAAAACAAACTTATGGTTACCAAGGGGGAAATAGGTGGGAGGGATAAATTGGGAAATTGGGATTGATCTATACACATTACTATATATAAAATAGATAACTAGTAAAGACTTATCATATAGCACAGGGAACTCTACTCCGTACCCTATAATGACCTTTAAGGGGATAGACTCTAAAAAGCGTGAATGTATATAGACATATTTAACTGATTTTCTTGGCTATACAGCAGAAACACAACATTTTAAATCAACTACACTCCAATAAAAATTAATTTTAAAATGTATTCATGGTGAAACATATCAGACTTAGAAGAAAGATAGAAATCTTGCTTAGTTAGAAGCCTTTAAACATTTGTTTCCACTTAACATATGGTGACTTAGTCAATCATGTAATCTGGTGAAGAAAGAAAAGAACGTGACACTCACTTGCTATTTATAACAAGGCAGTATATTGCTTAGTACTTGTCAGCTTTTTAAGTAGCTGAACATCATGTCCAGTACTTTGCAAAATTCTTTCAGATCCTCTACTGACAGCTTCAGTAGAAACGTCACCACAAGCCTACTCGGTTGCAGTGAGACAGGTTCTCATTTTGTATTTCACCTTGGAAATATATTTACAATCCTGGCAAAGAATCCTTCTCCATTGCACTGCAGGACTTAATTTGGTAAAAAGGAAAATTGGATTGTAGGTAAATGCTGTATGTCGTGTGGGCAGTGAATTGTAGCGATTTCAGCTACACCTGGGTCTATTGTGCTCTTATGAATCATTTTACATTTCTGCAACTGTTATAATTATTATCCATGTATAATAATAACTACATTTATTGAGTTCTTGCCATATGCCAGTCACTGGAAGCAGAGACATAAATAGTTGAATGCTCACATTACCCTGTCAGATAGATACCATTGCCCTCATTTTAGAGATGAGAGAGAAGGGGCTTGAGAGGGTTAAGTGAATGCCTGCCCAGAGCCACACAGCTAGACATTATGAGAATCAGGAATTGGACCTGAGACACTGTGATTCACAGTCCCAGACTCCTTTAGAGACAGAGTGATCTCCTTGCTGGGTTATGTGTTTTGAGGTTCTAGAATTCTTTTTGGTTCATGCTATAGGCATGAGAAACTGTCTCAAGTTTTGGACGATGCTTTAGAAGTTGGAGCAAATGTTCACTATCAAACCACCCTAGTATTTGGTTCCGTTTGTTCTACTACTGATCAAAGCTCTCTTTTCTTGACCAGTATATATGAGTATGAATATGTACAGTGTAATGATACCAGGTGAAAAGAAGCAATCTTAATAAAACAGTAGGCTGTTGTACCATCGGTATTGTAATTCACTAATAAGGATGTCTTAGCTGGGCAGTAAATCCTTGGAACTGTAGTTGGAAGTCTCTGTTATATTGTATCAGTTCAGTTCAGTCGCTCAGTGGTGTCGGACTCTTTGCGACCCCCATGAACCACAGCACACCAGGCCTCCCTGTCCATCACCAACTCCCGGAATCCACCCAAACCCCTGTCCACTGTGTCAGTGACGCCATCCAACCATCTCATCTTCTGTCGTCTCCTTCTCCTCCTGCCCTCAATCTTTCCCAGCATCAGGGACTTTTCAAATGAGTCAGCACTCCACATCAGGTGGCCAAAGTATTGGGGTTTCAGTTTCAACATCAGTCCCTCCAATGAACACCCAGGACTGATCTCTTTAGGTTGGACTGGTTGGATCTCCTTGCTGTCCAAGGGACTCTCAAGAGTCTTCTCCAACACCACAGTTGAAAAGCATCAATTCTTCGGCGCTCAACTTTCTTTATAGTCCAACTCTCACATCCATACATGACCACTGGAAAAACCATAGCCTTGACTAGACGGACATTTGTTGGCAAAGTAATGTCTCTGCTTTTTAATATGCTGTCTAGGTTGGTCATAACTTTCTTTCCAAGGAGTAAGCGTTTTTAATTTCATGGCTGCAATCACCATCTGCAGTGATTTTCAAGCCCCCAAAATAAAGTCAGCCACTGTTTCCACTGTTTCCCCATCTATTTGCCATGAAGTGATAGGACTGGATGCCATGATCTTAGTTTTCTGAATGTTGAGCTTTAAGCCAACTTTTTCACTCTCCTCCTTCACCTTCATCAAGAGGATCTTTAGTTCTTCTTCACTTTCTGCCATAAGGTGTTGTCATCTGCATATTTGAGGTTATTGATATTTCTCCCAGCAATCTTGATTCCAGCTTGTGTTTCTTCCAGCCCAGCATTTCTCATGATGTACTCTGCATAGAAGTTAAATAAGCAGGGTGACAGTATACAGCCTTGATGTACTCCTTTTCCTATTTGGAACCAGTCTGTTGTTCCATGTCCAGTTCTAACTGTTGTTTCCTAATCTGTATACAGGTTTCTCAAGAGGCAGGTCAGGTGGCCTGGTATTCCCATCTCTTTCAGAATTTTCCACAGTTTATTGTGATCCACACAGTCAAAGGCTTTGGCATAGTCAATAAAGCAGAAATAGATGTTTTTCTGAAACTCTCTTGCTTTTTTGATGATCCAGTGGATGTTGGCAATTTGACCTCTCGTTCCTCTGCTTTTTCTAAAACAAGCTTGAGCATGTGGAAGTTCAAGGTTCATGTATTGTTGAAGCCTGGCTTGGAGAATTTTGAGCATTACTTTACTAGCATGTGAGATGAGGGCAATTGTGCAGTAGTTTGAGCACTCTTTGGCAACACCTTTCTTTGGGATTGGAATGAAAACTGACCCTTTCCAGTCCTGTGGCCACTGCTGAGTTTTCCAAATTTGCTGGCATATTGAGTGCAGCATTTCCACAGCATCATCTTTTAGAATTTGAAATAGATCAACTGGAATTCCATCGCCTTCACTAGCTTTGTTTAAAGTGATGCTTCCTAAGGCCTACTTGACTTCGCATTCCAGAATGTCTGGCTCTAGGTGAGTGATGACATCATCGTGATTATCTGGGTCTTGAAGATCTTTTTGCATAGTTCTTCTGTGTATTCTTGCCACCTCTTCTTAATATCTTCTGCTTCTATTAGGTCCATACTATTTCTGTCCTTTATTGAGCCCATCTTTGCATGAAATGTTCCCTTGGTATCTCTAATTTTCTTGAAGAGATCTCTAGTCTTTCCCATTCTGTTCTTTTCCTCTATTTCTTTGCATTGATCGCTGAGGAAGGTTTTTTTGTCTCTCCTTGCTATTCTTTGGAACTCCACCTTCAAATGTTTATATCTGTCCTTTTCTCCTTTGCTTTTCACTTCCCTTCTTTTCACAGCTACTTGTAAGGCCTCTTCAGACAGCCATTTTGTTTTTTTGCATATTCTTATGCTTATATTGTATATGTACACACAAAATATATGTATGCATAGAAAATTTTGTACATGTACATACAGTGATCTAAACAGTTGCTCTAGAATACATATACATAAAAATATATATACATATACATACATGTATATTAAGACATATAAAAATAATCTAGATTTCTGAAATTAGGATCTAAATAGTTACCCCAGAATACATATACATAAAAATATATATATACATGTATATGTGTGTATATACATATGTATATGTATATATATATACATGCATATATATATACAGCCAATCCATTCTGAAGGAGATCAGCCTTGGGATTTCTTTGGAAGGAATGATGCTAAAGCTGAAACTCCAATACTTTGACCTCATGTGAAGAGCTGACTCATTGGAAAAGACTTTGATGCTGGGAGGGATTGGGGGGCAGGAGGAGAAGGGGACAACAGAGGATGAGATGGCTGGATGGCATCACTGACTCAATGGACGTGAGTCTGAGTGAACTCCGGGAGTTGGTGATGGACAGGGAGGCCTGGCGTGCTGTGTTTCATGGGGTCACAAAGAGTCGGACACAACTGAGTGACTGAACTGAACTGAATACATGCGTATGTTATATATACATGTATATGTATGTGTATACACATGTATATATATATGCATATATATGTGTATATATACATGTAATATATATATATTTTAATGTATCTGTATTCTGGGGTAACTAGGTCTTGATTCAGAAATCTAGAATATTTATTTTTATATGTCTTATTATATATATATAAAAATGATCTAAACAGAATACATGTACATTATATATATATATATATATATACACACACATACATATGTTTATATATTTTGAGGTAACTGTTTAGATCATTATATATATATAATGAGTGCCTAAATGTATATGTATATACATGTAAATGTATTCTGTGGTAACTATTTAGATCTTGATTTCAGAAATCTATTATTTATTTTTATATTCAATTAGAGAATTTTATTTGAACTATTTTATTTTTTTTTAATTAAATTTATTTATTTTTTAATTACAATACTGTATTTGTTTTGCCATACATTGACACGAATCAGCCATAGGTGAACACAATCGCCCAATGCCGAAGCCCCCTCCCTATTTGAACTATTTTAAACAGACTCACCTGAAATAATCTGTCATAGAAAATTTAGAAAGCTATTAATACTTTGAAATATGGTTATTTTACTCATTAACTCTTCACATTGTATTAACTTTCCATCTTATAAAAATATACAATATAGGATTTTTAAAAAATGAGTTAAGGAAACTGGGGCAAAGGATAAATAAGGGTAGAGAAACTGAAATGAAACCAGGAGAGAGGTTAGTACACAGAATACCTGCTGTAAAGTGTGTGTCATTCATGGCATCTCATTTTAAAAATAAAACAGTACAGCTCACTTTCCTAAAAATGTGGTTCCTTGATCAAGAATCTCCATCTATTTTTTTTTCAGCAGTGGAATGCTTGTCCTTTTTACTTTGTTCTTTCTACCCTGCCTTAGGAAATATTCCACTCGATTTTTGTCTTTTTTTTTGTAATAGGCAAATTTCCACAGCAGTTGAGATAATGAAAAAATCATTGGACCTTTTTAAAAAGTGATCACAAGGAGCATTTGAGGATTCATTTGTCAAGTTAGTTGGAACCTCTTATGTAGGCAAGCTCATGTTTCCAATTTCAGACTCAGAGCAAGCCATCAGCTGTGTAGAATTCTCAGATCTGCTTGACGTCAGCCCTGAGACCGAGGTATCTTTAGCAGCTCAATGTGTAGCATGACGCCAGCTGGATGAGCCATCCCCATGGAAAACAGCTCACTTGGCATATGTTTATGGGCCATAGTTTGGCAGCGGTATCAAAACCTTTCTTCTAAAAATCACTATGACCAGTACACATAATGGACAGATCTGAAAGAAAGGATTCAAAATTTCCAATTCTCCCTTTCCTGTGAGGATTATGGGGTATACCCTATTAACACCATGACTTGTAAAATGAAAGCATTGATAGCATTCTTCACATCAATATATTTTAAGTAGAAGAGTTGAAAATGATGAAATGTAAAGGCCTCTATATAGAACTGCAAAATGTTTTAGATGACATGTGAAGTGTGCATTATTTTCACTTTGTGCCATGATAAATATGAAAAAAATAATGAATTCTCCCACATGTCCTGTCTTGTATTTGCTGTGGTATGCCATGTGCTCAGTCATTTCAGTAGTATCTGACTCTCTGGCACCCCATGGACAGTAGCCCACCAGGCTCCTCTGTCCATGGGATTCTCCAGGCAAGAAAACTGGAGGGGTTGCCATGCCCTCCTCCAGGGGATCTTCCCGACCCAGGGATAGAACCTATGTCTCCTGTACTGCAAGTGGATGCTTTACCACTGAGCCACCAGGGATGCCCCAACCAGAAAATAAACCCCTTTTCCTCCTGCAATGTCTCTCTAGTGCCCTCTTCCAATAAAGAGTAATATTGTCCCAGCTGACAATATTTAAAGGGCCCAGATGGGTTTTCACAGAGCAGACAAAAGGATGATTTTGAAGTTCACTCTGAACAAAATTGCTAGCTCTGCTAGATCCATGAGTATTCTCAAAGAGCCCTCATTTGTTATACCAGAATCACCCAAGAGGCTTGGCTGATTCCTGGACTCCAAATGGAACTGACAAACTGAGTTAGGATGGAGGAAGGGAGACAAGAATCTGTATTTTAAACTTCTATCCCAGATAGCATTATGTACACTAAAGTTTAAGATCCAGGAGCTCATTGAGGATGGAGATATTTTGATTCACTGATGTTTCCTTGGCTCTAAGCTCAATATCTGTCCTTATTAAGTGTTGCTTTAGGCAGCTTGGTTCCTGGGTTGGTTGGTTGGTTGGTTGGTTGGTTGAGAGAGCTGACTCAAACTCAGCCAGGTGTAATTGGCCATAAGCCATACCCCAGCCATACTTTAATGATGTTTAGTAATAAGTATGTCCCTTCAGTATTGGTGAAACCCAAAGGTGGCAAATCCTCTCTAGAATGGTAGGTGATTTTTTTCCAAAGATGGCTGCAACAATAACTTCCATCATACACATTCTCCTACAAGGCAACCTTGCCAGCCCTCCATCCAGAGGCAGGCTCTTTGTTCTCTGCCCTTGAATCTAGGCAGGCTTGTGACTTGCCTGTAACCAATGGAAAATGAAACTGATGATGTAAGACTTCCAAGGCTAATTTAAAGAAGCAATGCAGCTACTTCTTGTTCTCCGGGACACTCGCTTTTGGAGCCGAGTCTGCACATAAGAAGTGTGAGGAAGCCCAAGTCACATGGAAAGGTCACATGTGGATTCTCCAATCAACAGCCCCAGCTGACATCCCACCCACCCAACAGCCAGATGGACCACCAGACGCGTCATCATCCAGCTTACAGCTGCTGAGTCACTTTCACAGGCATCATGAAGCTCCAGAGCCATCCCACTGCCTTGTTGGAATGTCTGACCCCAGAATCCATAAGAGTAGTTATTTTAATTTTTTGGAAGGGGGCTGGGGGATCATTTGTTATACAGCAGTAGTAACTGCAACAAATCGTAAAGCTCTTCTGGATCCCTGCCAATCTTATCCTACAACTCACATGCACTGACATGCATGAACTTATATATAAGCCTTCCCTCTAATAGTAGTTTCAGTACTCTTGCCTGGAAAATCCCATGGACGGAGGAGCCTGGTGGGCTGCAGTCCATGGGGTCTCTGAGGGTCGGACATGACTCAGTGACTTCATTTTCACTTTTCACTTTCATGCATTGGAGAAGGAAATGGCAACCCACTCCAGTGTTCTTGCCTGGAGAATCCCAGGACGGTGGAGCCTGGTGGGCTGCCATCTATGGGGTCGCACAGGGTCGAACACGACTGAAGTGACTTAGCAGCAGCAGCAATGATCTTCTTTCCCTTCTGCTGAGTATCATTATGGAAAAGAAAGCCCCAAATTTCTAAACTTGCTATATTGGCTAATGGTTTTATTTGAAGTGCTTAAAAAAACACAAAACACTATTTCAGGATTGTGTCACAAGTTTTGTTACTTTATCAGTGTAAAGAAAACTTAATAAAGCAACATGATAAAGCAAAACAAGGTCATTTTAAATTACATTGCAATCTAAAAAGGAAAGCACTAAATAATTGTGCCATAGTCGTATCAGGAATTGGGTCAAGCAACGTTTATCGAGCCTCTCAGTTTGGAAAGTCAAATGAAATCACGGTAAGAGGAGAGAATTAGGGGTCCACAGAGCTTGAGTTCGAAAATAAGTTCATCCCTCTATTGTCTTTGCCGTCTTGAACACATTACTTAACCTCTCTGACCTTGAGTTTCGTCATCTCTAAAGCAAGATTAGATAATAACCTTCCTGGCCCACAGGACCAGGATAGCGCTTGGTGAAGCAGTGAGACAAAATACAAACCAGTAAGGTTTCTTTCCACTAAGGACTCCTTCAGAGAAAGGAGACAAAAATTAAACTGCAATTTTATCTAGGCAGTTTAGAACAGTAGGGGGAAAGGAAAGCAAAAAAACCAAACCAGCTGTCCTCTCGACATTCTCTTTCCTGAACTGCAGTGCCCCTAGCAGACCCAGGTGTCCATAGCTACAGGTCCTCAGGATAATGGGCCGGGGGCTCTGACATCAGGGCCACCTCACTGTCCTTCCCCCATATCCTCTTTACACCAGATGTGCCACTGCTTGACTCTGAGAAGTTCACCCTCTGGGGCTGAAATGTTTCCTTCCCCCACTTCAGAAACAAGCAGTGGCTTCGGTTGCAAAGACATGTCTCCACTTCTGATTCCCTCAGATAAGCTGCCAGTCTCCTATGAGGCTTAGACCTCTTGCTGCTGTTATTTCCCAACCTCAGCAGCCTCGCCCGAGCTGCTGTTCCCTGAATTCAAAGTTAACGTTTCGAGTTTACACTTGCCTGTCAGAAAGGCCCCTTAGAGACCGACCATCTCCATCACTTCACAAATGAGGAAACCGGGGCCCAGGACAGGAGCCGGCTCCCAGCCCAGTGTCATCACATCTTGCAGAACCGAGCTCCTCGTTCCAGAAATAGTTTCTTCCAGGTGTTCCTGTGTCGAGTGCGTGTTCCAGACTCTCAACTCCAGCTGCCAGCCTGACGTCTCCAGATGGATGAATAAGAACTTTCTTCAACTTAACTTGTCCAAGCAAAACTCCTGATTCTGCCCACCCTCTCCAGCAGGTGCTTCCCCTGGTCTATCAAGCGCAGCTGATTGTCCTGATGCCCGGACCAAAATCCCGGGAGTCATTTAATAGCTTTCTTGCTCTCTTTTCCCACAGCCAGCTCACTAGCTAAGTCCTAAGGCTTTATCCTCAAAATACATCCAGAATATATCCATTTCTTCCTACTGAGATGACTACCTGCAAGCCTCCATCACCTCTTATTATTAAGCGTCCTGACTAGATTCTCTGCCTCCTTGAGTGTTTCTCCTTAAGAAACATGTTCTCCTTGAGCATTTCCTCCACACAGGAGAGTGTGAAATTTTCAAACCATAAATCAGATTGCATCACTCTCCTACTCTCAGGGCTCCAAAGTCTTCTCATTTCATAAAAATTCCACTCCATATTCTGACTTGTTCAGTCACTGTTGTGTCCTACTTTTGGGACCACATGGACTGCAGCACGTCAGGCTCCTCTGTCCTCCACTATCTCCCAGAGTTTGCTCAGATTCATGTCCGTTGAGTCAGTGATGCTATCTAACCATCTCATCCTCTGCTGCCTGCTTCTCCTTTTGCCTTCAATCTTTCCCAGCATCAGGGTCTTTTCCAATGAGTCAGCTCTTCGCATCAGGTGGCCAAAGAATTGGAGCTTCAGCATCAGTCCTTCCAGTGAATATTCAGTGTTGATTTCCTTTAGGATGGACTGGTTTGATCTCCTTGCAGTCCAAGGGACTCTCAAGAGTCTTCTCCAGCACCACAGTTTGAAAGCATCAATTCTATAAGATCCTACAGAATGGATCTTGCCTATATCCCTACTTCTTGGACCTCATCTCCCATTACTGTTCCCTTAACTCTCTCTATTCTGGACCTTCCTGCTGTTCCTGGCACACACTGAGCTCATTCCGGTCCCAGGGCATTTACCTTTGTTGTTTATGCCCCCTGAAAGGTTCTCCACCCACATCTTGCATGAGATTGTTGTCTTACTTTATCTGGGTTTTGATTGAACAGACCTTGACTATCCTCTAAGAAAGAGTAACCACCTACCCCATTACTCCAACCCTGTATCCTGCTTTACTTTTTTAAATAGTACTATCTCCACATGAAATTATATTCCTGTTCTTGTTTATTGTGTGTCTTCCACATCAGTGCTTAAGTTCCACCAGGCCAAGATTATTCTGTCTTGGTCCTCACTTTATCCAGGTGCCTAAAACAAGATCTGCCACGTATCGGTCACATGTAAGAATGCCTATCATAGTATTTATTGAATGGATCAGCAAACTACCATATACAATTTGAAACACTCCAAAGCTTCTTCAGAAAAAATAGCATGTGAATTTATCACACCATGAGTACATGTTTGATTTCTTAGTGCAAGGATCTCACAGAGGCAATTCTATCTGTGATGAATCTCCCAAAGGGTCATGATGCTTACAAAGAAAAGAGATAAGAGAATATTTAGAAATGTATTTTGTGCAAGGAACTCACTACCTGGGCCCTGGAATTCCTGTTTGAGACCTTGTTCTCCTGTGGCAGATTTATGTTCTTACAGGCTCAATCCCAGGTGCTTTTCCAGGATGTGCAGTTCCCAGCAGAAGGATGGTCAGTTCCAGCCAGTTGAAGCATTCCATCTGTGAAACACGAGTAAATCTCTCCAGAATCCATTTTCACAGCAAACCTCCAAGAATTCCCTGGCAGGAAAGACTCAGACCTGCAGGGGGGCTGACGGCATATGTCCATTCCGGAAAGCCTTGGAAAATTGGGGTTCAGCAAACTGAATTATCCCTGCAAGTGGGATGATGAAAGAGGCCATAGAATTTTTTAAATAAATATTCAAGATGTTCTCTTACTCCTGCCAGATTCTGAGAGATTGAACGATTCTTTAGACTTAAAATGCCAAATGGTCCAACTGGGCTCATAAAACTCACGCAATGTAAGATTTTATCTGGACTCTGGGACCACTTCCTCTTCGCGCATAGACTTAGACATCCTTTTCCACTTTGTCCATAACTATGACTAAGGTGACGGCTCCAAATGATGGGTAAGAATTCCCAATAAACATACTTATTAAGATTCTGCCTGGAAAAGCATAAAGACAGCTCTCCTCATAATACAGAAACCGTGTGGGTTTACTGAAAGAATCCCAGAAGTTTGCTTCATACACCAGGAGAACAAAACAATGTGACCTTTCATGTCAGCGATCTCAAATTACTAAACAAAATGGAAATGATTCTATTAATAGTTTATTTATGACAGTATCACTAGGTCAGAATTAAGTCTCAAATATTGCTTCTGGTTTCACAATGGCAACCTCACTTTCACTAAGCTAGTCTTTTTGTGAATTTTTTTAAAATGTATTTTTAATTGGCTGATAATTGCAGCACTATTTTGTGTGTGTGTGGATTTTAAAGCCTCCACTTGTTCTCGGACTACAACCCGTCAGGGCAACCCCTGAAAATGAAAACAAGTCTTATCTCCCCTCCTCCCCTGCCTCCCAACAAGGACCATTATGGTCAGAAAGAAAAAGGGTGCAGTTCATCCTGGTCTGGAGTTCTGTGTTAGGTCTGGAAAGGTGTCCTCACTCCTCCATGTGCAGGGGCTGGAGGAGGGTTTTGCTAGACAGCCATGGTTCATTCCATCTTCCAAAGGCAGATCTTTGAGTCTTCACTGTATGGCTTCATTTTCTTTCATTTCCTGTGCAGTTTTGTAAATTCCTGGACTTCCTGCTTAAAGTCTTAAAACCAAAAACGTAGTCCATAAAAATGAACTTTATAGATGGTTTATCCCTCAGGACTTCCCTGATGGGTCAGTGGTAAAGAATCTGCCTGCCAATGCAGGAGACATGGGTTCAACCTCTGCTCTGGGAAGATCTCATATGCAGTTGGGCATCTAAGCCCTGCGCCACAACTACCGAGGCCTGCTCGCCTAGAGCTGTGCTCCGCAACAGGAGAAGCCACTTCAGTGAGAAGCCTGTGCACCCCAGCTAGAGAGCAGCTCCCTGCAACACAACCAGAGAAAGCCCGAATGCAGCAGGGAAGACCCAGTGTAGCCATAACTAACTAACTAAATAAAAATTTTAAAGGATTGTTTATCCCTCCTTCTCTATCCATGCTGCTGCTGCTGCTGCTGCTAAGTCGCTTCAGTCGTGTCCAACTCTGTGCGACCCCATAGACGGCACCCCACCAGGTTCTTCTCTCCCTGGGATTCTCCAGGCAAGAACACTGGAGTGGGTTGCCATTTCCTTCTCTATCCATAGATGACACCATATCTGGTGTGTTTGAATCCTGGCAAGCTACAAACTAACGACATATGTAAATTGTAATGACTCTGTGTCTCCGCCTGCCCAAACCAGAAAATCCAACCTACTTCCCTCACTCCCCTCAAGTTCCATATTTACCTAATATTTTCTTACATGATTAACTGCTCTGAAAGATGTGCCGACAGCTAACATCAAACATTAAAAGACAACACTTGGGGCATCTCCAGGCCTTGGTCCTCCCTGATGGTCTGATGGCCATCATCTGCCCAGAAGAAGGTTGAGTTCTGCTCAGAATGTTTGTGCTTACCCCATCTTCCCCACAGTTGAATTCTTCACACTGCTGCCATCACGCATTGCTGAATCTTAAATCTGCATCTCTAACTCTCATCTAAATTTGTCTTCATAATCTTACACTGCACAGCAGCCTTGAGACAAAAAAGTTATTTATATGCCAAACACTGCCTCTCATGTCCCAATCCATTAAAATGCAATTGAAATCACCAAATCTCTCAGCATGTATCTTAGAGGCTTCTAAGTTAAGCAAGGTTAATGTAGTCAGTTCTTAACTAAAAAGTGATTTTTCCTCAGGCTCCAGAACAAGCATTCAGCAAAAGCTCCTGGCTGATTTCCAAGAAAACTGATTTAATTCCAGTAATAGGTCATTCAATTAAGGACTGAAACTGTGAGATTAACCAAATAGGAAATGTCGATCTAGAATCCCAATATGCTGGTCAATTCTGAAAGTGCTCCTAGGACCAAGGTCACAAGTTCAGGTCTGAAGACCGCACATTATCTGGATGCTATGGATGCCCACCAACAGCAGAAGAGAATTCACAAGAATTTTCAGAGTTGGGATATGCTTAAATAAAAATGGTATCTGTTCACTGAAAAGGAAAGTTACATGAAATCAACTGTACACACAAAAATAAAAACAAAAAAGAAATCAACTGTACAGATAAAAGTATGCTGTGCTGTGCTTAGTCACTCAGTTGTGTCCGACTCTTGGCAACCTCATGGACTATATAGCCCACCAGGCTCCTCTGTCCATGGGGATTCTCTAGGCAAGAATACTGGAGTGGGTTGCCATGCCCTCCATTAATTTTTCTTCCCAGGTGGCACTAACGGTAAAGAGCCTGCCTGCCAATGCAGGAGACATAAGAGATGCTGGGTGGGGAAGATCACCTGGAGGAGGAAATGGCAACCCACTCCAGAATTCCTGCCTGCAGAATCCCATGGGCAGAGGAGCCTAGCAGGATACAGTCCATAGGGCTGTAAAGAGTCCGACATGATTGAAGCAACTTGGCATGCACGCATTCATTAATTTTTCTTGAACTTTAGACATCAGCAAGTAGTGGTTCTTTAATCCCCAGAAAGCTGTTATTCAATCAAGAGTATATTTTACAACCTCCAACATCTTAGAATGGAAGAAACAAATTTACCAGCCCCTTCCCAATTGTATTCCCTGGTCCATTGAATCAGTTCTCTTTCTTGAGTTTCTTTTACTTTCCCTGACAGATGAGCAGAGAAACACAGGTGCTTGTGCTGGAAGACCACAACGAAAGCCCCACTCATCTCTGCAGCCAGGGGCTTCCTGTCTCCCCTTGTCATGCCCACTGCCTGGTCTCAGGCCCCATGCCCATAGCAACCCAATGAGCTCCAACCTTAACTGTTTAAATACTGGGCCATCCCTTAAGAGTTTCTCTGATGGCTCAACTGGTAATCAATCTGCCTGCAACCTGGGAGACACAGCAGATGCGGGTTCAATCCCAGGGTTAGGAAGATCCTCTGGAGGAAATGGTAGCCCACTGTGGGCTGAAAAATCCCATGTACAGAGAAGCCTGGGGGTCACAAAGAGTTGGACGTGTCTGAGTGACAAAGCTCATAGCCCTTTAAGAATTCATTTGGAGAAAGGGATCCACAGCTAAATTTTTAAGAAAGCAGCAGACTAATTTGTCTCTCATGTCATTTTCATTTGAATGTTTTCTGACTTGCTAACTATATTCTGTTTTTAATTTGAATTGAAAGAAAAAAATTTTTTTTTTCTTTATTTCATATGAAGGGACTGAATAGGGAGCTGGTAGAAGACTTAGCTAGGAATAGAATGCTTCCAGCTCTTTTCCAGTGGCTTAAGCTCCATCTAAGGACAGTTACATCCGAATCCCAGGGGAAAGCTCAGCTCAGATGTGTGTGTGTCAAGTCGCTTAGTCAAGTCCAACTCTTTGTGACCCTGTGGACTGTAGCCAGCCAGGCTCCTCCGTCCATGGGATTCTCCAAACAAAAATACCGGAGTGGGTTGCCATTTTTGCCTCCAGGTGATCTTGCAACCCAGGATCGAACCCGTCTCTTATGTCTCCTGTATTGACAGGCAGATTCTTTACCACTTGCAAAGCCATCGACTCAGATATAGGTATCAATATGTTTTAAAAAGCAAAACCCCACAACTCTCCAAGTGATTCTAGTGTGAATCCAGGCTGAGAACCGCTGATTTAGTGGAAAAAAATTAGACCCTGAGTCTAGAGACTCAGAGACCTGGAGTCTAAGTCTCTGTCATTCCCTCGAGCAAAGCACTTGCTTCTTTGGGTCCAAGTTTCTTTTTAAAAAAGAAATTTAGAAATATCTTAAGAATTTAGAAAGAATTTCTTGGAATTTAGAAAGATAGTAACAATAACCCTGTATGTGAGACAGCAAAAGAGACACAGATGTAAAGAACAGACTTTTGGACTCTGTGGGAGAAGGCGAGGGTGGGATGATTTGAGAAAATAGCATTGAAACGTGTATTATCATATGTGAAATTGATCGCCAGTCCAAGTTCGATGCCTGAGACAGGGCACTCAGGGCTAGTGCACTGGGATGACCCTAGGGATGGGATGGGGAGGGAGATGGGAGGAGGGTTCAGGATGGGGGACACATGTACACGCATGGCTGATTCATGTCAATGTATGGCAAAAACCGCTGCTGCTGCTGCTGCTGCTGCTAAGTCTCTTCAGTCGTGTCCGACCCTGTGCAACCCCAGAGATAGCAGCCCACCAGGTTTCCACATCCCTGGGATTCTCCAGGCAAGAACAATGGAGTGGGTTGCCATTTCCTTCTCCAGTGCATGAAAGTAAAAGTGAAAGTGGAAGTCGCTCAGTCATGTCCAACTCTTAGCGACCCCCTGGACTGCAGCCTCCCAGGCTTCTCCGTTCCAGGCAAGAATACTGGAGTGGGGTGCCATAGCCTTTTCCGCAAAAACCACTACAATATTGTAAAGTAACTAGCCTCCAATTAAAATAGATTAATTTTAAAAATTAAAAAAATAAAATGAAAAGAAAATTTTTAATGTTGATTTTTTAAAAGTCTTTACTGAATTTGTTACATTATTGCTTCTGTTTCCTGGTTTGGTGTTTCAGCTGCAGGCATGTGGGATCTTAGTTCCCCGAACAGGGATCAAACTTGCCTCCCCTGCATTGGAAGGCAACATCTTAACAACTGCACCACCTGGGAAGTTCCTGGACCCAGTTTTCATATCTGCCAAATAAAGGTTGTGGACTGGAGAATCACTCTGTCCTTGCAGATGTGACATTCATGCTAATGGCAAGTTTCTGTCATTGTGTACATGACTATTTCATTTTAATGCTTATTAGAATCGCACTTCGGACTAAAACCACCAAAGTAAATCACAACCATAAAATGGACCTTTTACTTCCAAGTGAACCAACCCTTCCTTTCTTCTCCCCAGCATTGCAGCTTTGATGCTGTAGTCCCATCTCCTCTGAATTCCTCCTCCCTAAAGGCATCCATAGCATTGCATTCACTAGAAGGCACAACCCAAATCTTAAGTAAGGGATCAGAGGAACTCTGACCAGAAGTGAGCGAGGGAAATGTAAAGGGACGGAGGCATTATCTTAGGGGAGAATCTCTTTGGGGTAAATGGAAGGAGACAAGTGAAGGGCTAGAGTCCTAACATCCCCCAGATGTTCAGCAGCAGATGAAATAGGCATGTAGGGGAGGAGAGGTAGTTTGAGCTATGAATGTCATATACCTAGTATTTTGGGCTCCCCTTGTGGCTCAACTTGGAAGAAAAGTTATGACATTGGAAGAAAAGTTATGACGAACCTAGATAGCATATTCAAAAGCAGAGACATTACTTTGCCAACTAAGGTCCGTCTAGTCAAGGCTACGGTTTTTCCTGTGGTCATGTATGGATGTGAGAGTTGGACTGTGAAGAAGGCTGAGCACTGACGAATTGATGCTTTTGAACTGTGGTGTTGGAGAAGACTCTTGAGAGTCCCTTGGACTGCAAGGAGATCCAACCAGCCCATTCTGAAGGAGATCTGCCCTGGGATTTCTTTGGAAGGAATGATGCTAAAGCTAAAACGCCAGTACTTTGGCCACCTCATGCGAAGAGTTGACTCATTGGAAAAGACTCTGATGTTGGGAGGGATTGGGGCAGGAGGAGAAGGGGACGACAGAGGATGAGATGGCTGGATGGCATCACTGACTCGATGGACATGAGTCTGAGTGAACTCCGGGAGTTGGTGATGGACAGGGAGGCCTGGTGTGCTGCAATTCATGGGGTCGTAAAGAGTCAGACATGACTGAGCAACTGAACTGAACTGAACTGTGGCTCAACTGGTAAAGAATCTGCCTGTAATGTGGGAGACCTGGGTTCTATCCCTGGGTTGGGAAGATCCCCTGGAGAAGCAAGAGGCTACCCACTCCAGTATCCTGGCCTGGAGAATTCCATGGACTATATAGTCCATGGGGTGGCAAAGAGTCGGACACAACTGAGAAACTTTCACCTTTTCACTTTAGCATTTTGAATCTGTAGAGTTTGAAGCACCAAAGTTTATATTACTGCATCTTGACGGGGGAGTGGGGGGCGGATCTTAAAGACCGCTGAGATTCTTTGAGATCTTTCACTCATGCTAAAGGCAGACTCTATGATGCTATATGCATATGTCTGATGACAACGGAAAATTAGATTGTGTACACATGGCAGGGGAAGCACTATCACTTTTATGGACTCTCCTCGTAGTCTTTGTCTTCCTTGTCAATTCCTTCATCCGCAGCACATTTATTCTTCATTTATTCATCCCCCCTTTCCTCTCAGTTTCCAAAACTCTGTATCTGGCACTGCTTTTTGGCATTTTTTTTTCTGCCTTGTATTTTTTTCTCCAGAGGATATTAGATGAATGAATGAAATAAGAAAACGTGAGAGGGAATTCCCTAGTGGTCCAGTGGCTAGGACTCCATGTTCCCAATGCAGGGGGCCTATGTTTAATCCTTGGTCAGGGGAACCAGATCCCACATGCTGCAACTAAGAGTTCACATGCCACAACTAAAGATCATGCAGGCTGCATCTAAGACCCAAATAAATATATATATATATATAAATTAAAAAGAAAATAAAGTATTAGAGACACAACTTGTGACAAGTGCCCTCAGTAGGAAGAAATCAGCAGCAAGGACATGATGGGACCACCTTCCAGATTCAAAGAGAGAACATAAATAAATTGGATTATGTCCCCCAAAGGGCTTCCCAGGTGATACTAATGGTAAAGAACCCACTTGCCAATGCAGGAGATGTAAGAGACCCAGGTTCAATCCCTGGGTTGGGAAGATCCCCTGGAGGAGGGCATGGCAACCCACTCCAGTATTCTTCCCTGGAGAATTGCATGGACAGAGGAGCCTGGTGGGCTACAGTCCATGGGGTTGCAAAGACTTGGACATGGCTAAAGCAACTTAGCATGCATCCATGCATGTCCTCCAAAAGGCCTCCCTGTTCAACTGCCCCTGCAACAGTCAGGCCACTGCTCAGCCCAGAAACAAAATGTCCCCAACGCATCAGTCTCCTGATGACTTACTCCTTTCCAACACTACACCATTAAAAGCACTTGAAAGTGAAAATCATCAATTCAGAGGTGAAGCTCAGGGTTTCAAATACACTGTACAGTGAATTTCCTTTTTCTCCTTTAACTTGGCCATGAGGATAGCTGAGAGTCGGGGTAATTCATTAGAGTTTCACGCTGTCCCTTATTTTTGTCCTTCTGAATCAAGAAAGCAGTGTGAGAATAGTTAATCATGTGAGTTTGCAGTCAGAGTGTCTTTACATCCTGGCACAGTGCCCTCCTCTCTGAGCAAGTCTTTTTGCTTTTTTGAGCCAAATCTATACAGCAGGGGGATGGGGGTGGGGGTGTTATACGGCCTCCCTGCCATGTCCTTCTTTCTGTTATTTTCCTCCCCTGAAGAACTCTGTCCTGTCAGATACCAAGGGGAGTCCCTCCACTTCAAGAGGAGGCTTTTAGTGTAGTATTTCTTTTCCTTTTTTTGACTCCAGGCCATGCAATATTTCTTTTTCCCTTTTTCACTCCAGGCCACACCATCTGGCAGATGCCTGGAGAAGGGAATGGCTACCCACTCCAGTATTCTTACCTGGAGAATTCCATGGATAGAGGAGCCTGGAGGGCTATGGTCCACAGGGTCACAAAGAGTTGGACACGACTGAGCAACTAACTTTCACTTTCTTTTTCATGCTGCTCGGCTTGTGGGATCTTAGTTCCGCAACCAGGGACTGAACCAGAGCCTCAGCAGTGAAAGCTCTGAGTCCTAACCACTGGACCACCAGGGAATTCCCTCCGGCAGTACTTCTTATATCGAAAGTTCTCCATAAATGAGCTGTTCAAATTTTTAAGGTGGTCACAGCTGAGGAGCTCTCAGGATTGAGGGCCCAGCAACGCCCACAAAGGCCCCAGCACTGCCGACAGGAAAGCTGGAGGAGATGGTTTAACTGGTGTAAGTTGCCTGTGGGTTTTGGTCAGTGGAGTGGGTTGAATAGTGTCTTCCCTCAAAATTCATGCTGTCTGGACCCTCAGAGTGTGGTCTTATTTGAAAATAGAGTCTTTGCAGATATAATTAGTTAGGTATCTCACGATGAAATTATCCTAGATTTAAGAAAGAAAGAAAGTGAAGTCACTCAGTCACGTCTGACTCTGTGACCCTATGGACTGTAGCCTACCAGGCTCCTCCATCCATGGGATCTTTCCAGGCAAGAGTACTGGAGTGGGGTGCCATTCCCTTCTCCAGGGGGATATTCCTGACCCAGGGATCGAACCCAGGTCTCCCACATTGTAGGCAGATGCTTTACCATCTGAGCCACCAGGGACATCCTAGATTTAGGAAGGACACTAAATCCAGTGACTGGTGTCCTATGAGAGAAAAGAGAGGACACAGAGAGGTGGAGGGCAGGAAGCTACATGGAGACAGAGGCAGAGGTTAGCATTGTGCTGGCACAACCGAGGAAAGCCTGGAGCCACATGAAGAAGGAAGAGGCAAGAAAGGTTCCTCCCCTAGAACCTCCAGCAGGAGTATGACCCTGTTGACACCTGGATTTAGCACTTCCAGACTATGTGAGAATTAAAATTTTTATTGTTTTAAGCCACCCAGTTTGTGGTATTTTGTTTGACAGCCCTAAGAAACAAGTACAGTCAGTCTCTGCTTCTTCACTGGAGCATTCTGGCTTTGTCTTACATTTGCTGTAACATTGGACCCATGATCATCTAAACAGCAGATGCTAATGTGTTAAATGAACACCCGGTACCCGAGAAGGGATTTGAGGAAGCAGGGCACAACCTCCCATGTGAAAGTTGCTCAGCTGTGTCCAACTCTTTGCCACCCCAAGGGACTACACAGTCCATGGAATTCTCCAGGCCAGAATACTGCCACTGAGTGACTGAACTGAACTGAACTGAAGGCAATGGCACCCCACTCCAGTACTCTTGCCTGGAAAATTCCATGGATGGAGGGGGCCTGGTAGGCTGCAGTCCATGGGGTCACTAAGAGTTGGACACGACTGAGCAGCTTCACTTTCACTTTTCACTTTCATGCATTGGAGAAGGAAATGACAACCCACTCCAGTATTCTTGCCTGGAGAATCCCAGGGATGGCAGAGCCTGGTGGGCTGCCGTCTATGTGGTCGCATATAATCGGACCCAACTGAAGCGACTTAGCAGCAGCAGCAGCAGCAGCCTTTACCTTCTCCAGGGGATCTTCCCAACCCAGGGATCAAACCCAGGTCTCCTGCATTGCAGGCGGATTCTTTACCAGCTGAGCACAAGGGAAACCTCCCACGACACCCGCACAAACACTGCCTATAGAATTAAGAGCAAATTTCTTAGCGTGTTCTTCACTACTTGCATGACCCAACACAGACCAATAATCTTTCCAGGGTTGATTCGGTAGGAATATGGCTCATCTCACATCCAGCTGCCTTGAACTCTTCAGCTACTATAAACGTATCCTTGTCCTTTCCCCTATCATCGATCTAAATCCTACACATCCTCAAGTTTTAGGTTATTAGCCACCTCCTCAAGGAAGCACACCTTATTTTATTCTTTATTGGTAAGGATGATTTTGATAGGAAGTTCAAGAGACCCAAGTCAAACTGATATCAGCAAGAAGAGGAATTTATTGACTCCTGTGACCAAAACATCCAAAATAAAAATGGTGTTAAGTAAGGGATATTATGATGATTTGGGGACTTGTTTCTCTCCCTTCACTCAACGTCTGCCTTCAACCTCATCTGAAGGCTGACTCACCTGATAGGTACAAAACAGCTTTCAGCTGTTTCCTTCCTAGTCAACAACAACAACAACAAATGCACCATTTCTAGCTGCAAGTTTGAGCTTCACTCTCATTGGTCCACCTTAGAGCACATTATTACCCCCGAGCCAATCACTGTGCCCAGGAAAATGGAGTGCGCTGATTGGCCAAGCTGGTCCTGCGTTGGTCCGCTGAAGCTGGGAGCAAGCATTTACTTGCCCGGAACCACTTATCTTCCGAAAGAGCAGGAAGGGTGGGTGCTGGGAGACGTTCCAGTGCCCATCACATGCACCTCCTCTTCTAAGTGCCTAATACATTCGTCAGTAGTTCTGGTAAGGCACAAATCGTCCTTTTCACATATTTTGTTCCACTCTCTGTTCCCCCTAGAGAACTCCTGGGGACCAGGGACTGTCTTCTTCGTCTAATTCATGCATGGGAGAAGGAAATGGCAACCCACCCCAGTGTTCTTGCCTGAAGAATCCCAGGGACTGGGGAGCCTGGTGGGCTGCCATCTGTGGGGTCGCACAGAGTCGGGCACGCCTGAAGCGACTTAGCAGCACCACCACCATCTATTTAGGTCTCAAGTTTGCTCATTTGCACGGTTTGGTGCCCAATAAAGTTTTGTTGAATTACATTTTGAAAAAGAAAATTTTTTCGGAGTTGTTTTCATACTTTCACATTCCCAAAGGATCCTGTTACGTTGTTTTCCGCACATTGATTAATCCCTTTTTCAGTAAGCAAGTCTAATGGCAGCCACGTTAAAAGCTCTCACGTGCTGTAACCTGATACATTTAGAACATTTTAGTCATTTTAAAAACTGAAGTCGGATGTCCACTGCATTTTTGTGTGTGAATGTGTGGAATAGTTATAAATAGACATGGAAAAACATCAGGGTTGTGTGGAAATCAGTGGTGGTGGTGGGGAAGCCCTGGATTCCGACCCCCAAATATAGCCTGCTGACAATTTGCCACATGCATTTTTTCCCCCACTTAGTTCATCATTTCAAACATTCTGAACAACCATCCTGAATATTTGTTCAACAGTATATTTTTTTCCACTTTGTCTTTTGGCCAAATGTGTGGCTTTTTCTTTAAACAAGGATGAGAATCTCAGGCGCAGATAAATATATACCCTGGCACTTGGCTATAATAGGGCTCTCTATAGGGGATCCTGTCTCCTGTCCATGGGATTGGTTTAAACCTGAAAGTCTCTAGAAGGCCTCCGCCTCACACTCCTGCCCCCATAGTTGCTCCTGAAGAGAAGTCTCAGGGAGTGGACTACAGTGTTTTCTGTTAAATAGAACCAGACAGAGAAGAATTGCTCTTGAGGAGTCTCTCGACAGAGATGAACTCCAGGGCGCCTTCCTTTCTGAGCTGTCTGGTAATGGCCTCAGAATGTCACCTGTGCTTCTCTTTCTCTCTCCCTTGCCAAAGCCCACCCAGCTTTCCAAGGCCAGCCTCACTGCTGGATTACAGCTAATGGCCATGTCTGACTGTAGTCAATTCAGACATTTCCCAACGTAAGGTTGGTCTGTGTCCAAAAGGTTCACTGGACCGCAGAGTTTAAGATCAAAAACCACTTTCCCATGGTTTGTTCTCTAGTCGCTTAGTCGTGTCCAACTCCTTGCGACCCCATGGACTGTAGCCTGCCAGGCTCCTCTGTCCATGGGATTCTCCAGGTAAGAATACTGGAGTGGGTTGCCATTTCCTTCTCCAGGGCATCTTCCAGACCCAGGGATCGAATCCACATCTCCTACATTGGTAGGTGAGTTCTTTACCACTGAGCCACCTGGGAAGCCCCAAGGGGACCATGTAATTAATGAGGGTTTAGATTCCTAGGCTAGACCATAGAAACCCATGGAACCCAGATGTGCCAATGATATCATGCGTGAAACTTTGAGGGCAGCTTTGCAGAGGAAACAGATGGCTGATTCACTGTTGTTTTTTCTGTAGCTTCAGGGATACTGACTTCTGATTTCAAACAACATGGGGCAGAGATCTCTGGATTACACGGAGGCCACTGATTAAGCTTGCTAATCCTAGTGTCCCTCACTTGTCAGCCTGGTGGAGGGGGTGGGCTGGAAAGACAGGACAGTGGAAAGACTTGATGGATGAAGAGGCTGGACAGCAGCAGGAGAAGCCCTCAGGGATGTGCTGCTGTTATGAAATGGGCATAGAAAACCAGCCCCGTGCCCAGTAGGGCAATCCTAGCCTGCCTGGTCATGCATCCTCCAGTAGCTATTTTCTTTCTGCCAGGAGTGGCCTGAGTCCACACCAGCTATCACTGAGTCAGACCCCACCCACTCTCTGCTCCCTGGAGACGGACCTTGGTGCTCACGTGGCTTCAGCCACGGCCCCGGGCTCTGCTCTCAGCAGACACAGCCTAGAGGCTGCAAGGGCCAGGCAGGGTCTGCTGGGGAGAGAGAGCTCCAACGGGGTGCAACACAGCCTTGGGCCCTCTGTGGACATTTGTCAAAATGTGATGGCAACAGCTCTGTGAATGGTGTGTCTCTGGTCACAGAGTCTCATCTTTCAGCAGCATAGAACTTTGCGACAAAGGACACCAGCCTTGCCAGAGACTGAAGACTCAGTCACTGCTCCAGTGCTCGAGAGGAGAGAGAGGGATCAGAGGAGTTCTCTGGGCAGGAAGAACGTTACTATTATTGTTATGGTGGCGCTAGTGGTGAAGAACCCATCTGCCGGTACAGAAGACCTAAGAGATGTGGGCTCCATCCCCAGGTCGGGAAGATCCCCTGGAGGAGGAATTGGCAACCCACTCCAGTATTCTTGCCTGGAGAATCCCATGGACAGAGGAGCCTGGCGGGCTATAGCCCATGGGGTCACAAATAGTCAGACACGACTGAAGTGACTTAGCATACATGTTACCTTTACTAAATCTAGTAATAGAGTTACTATCATATTTTTTCCCAGAGTATTTTCACCTATATTGACTAATTTAATTCTTACAATATCCTTCTGAAGTAGGAGCTGGCTATTATACTCCTCTTTAACAGATGGAGAAACTGAGGCTCAGAAAGGATTGCAGACACCATAGGATCACACAGGAGATCAGACATATTTCTTAGACTAAAAGAGATGGTATTGTAGGGATAATAGTAATGGCCATATCATCTTGGCTCCCAGCAGGAAACAGATGGCATGCTTCAAAGAAGTGATTCACGGGAGTGTAATAAAGGGACTGTATACAAAGGTATAAGCAGAGTCATCAAAACCAGGATGGACAAATGAAGATCCTGGGCCAGCAAGAGCATGAAAGCCCCTGCTACCCATGGGCCTGGAGGGACAGAGGGAGGCATTACCGGATCTCAGTAAGAGCTGTGCCTGCAGGAGTGTCGCCAAGCCTGAGAAATGAATACCCCATCGCTCTGTCCTCTCACCGCCTCCCATTTCCTGTGGGTGTCTCCTATGGGCTAAACCCAACTGGAAGCCAGAGAGCAACTACACCCAGGGATGCAGTATATGAGTTCAGCTTTCCACAAGTGACAGCCAGTGTCCACGTGCTTGTGTGGGTACAGACACAGTGCTATCTCCTGGAAGAGAAGAGGGCAAGCAGTGGGCAGGGGCCAGGAGCAACTTCTGCCTCACAAGGCATTCTACTTGAAACTCCTAGGAGTCTGAGAATTCTAAATTTGAACCTGGCCTTGCAGGTTATCATGGGTCTTCCCTGGTGGCTCAGATAGTAAAGAATATGCCTACAATGCAGGAGACCTGGGTTTGATCCCTAGGTCAGGAAAATCCCCTGGAGAAGGAAATGGCTATCCATTCCAGTGTTCTTGCCTGGGGAAAATCCCACGGGCTTAGGAGCCTGGAGGGCTACAGTCCACACGGTCTCAAAGAGTCTGATGTGACTGAGCAACTAACTTTTGAAAGTTATCAAGGTAGCAGGATGGAAGACGAGCCACTCTGTTGGCTTGATTGATGATTTTCAAGTATTTATTTCAAACACAAGAACGTGGACTTGTCCTGGGCTGCAGAAATGTGAGGAGTAGGCCGGGAGACACGTTTTGTTTGAGTTCGTGGATATATTAACATGTTTCAAAACACGTCCTTTCTGGGGGAAGAGTGGCTCCCAGGCATCCTCTGAGCATTTGCTGCGTGAATCCCACCGAGACAAGGTTGCAAGGCTAAAAGCTGTACTGTGGAATGAACACATGCTGGCTGCAAGAATGTGGGGCTGTGGAGAAGCAACAAGTCAGAATAAGTCCAAGGGAAACTCTCCCAATCATGAATAGGTAAGATGGCAAGTGGAGAATTTTCTCCTTGTTGACGTCTACTCAAAACTATCAATAATAAAAAACAAACTTGGATCAGCTGTGCTATGGAACTGACTGATTCAATTTTATCATCTCTCTATAGAAAATGTTATTATAAAATACGAAGAGGCAATCCAAGCATATGCAGCCCAAAAACTAGGAATAAGTAGTATCGAAGCAGATAATTAATAAAATATGTTATTGTTCTGGATTTTGTGATGTTTGTAGCATTGGTTTTTGTTTTTTTAATTGTCATTTGTTGCAACTTCCTTCTCCTAAGTAAACATTTTCTTTCACATTCAATTTGGTGTTTGTAAATTTGTATTCTTCTTCTTAAAAAGGCCTCTCCCAACTGAATCAGTTGCAGGCCTCACAAAACCTGGACCCCTTCCTGAATGAATATTAAGATCATGAGCCCGCGTTTCATTTCATCCCATCTGTGGGGTGGGCAGGATTGCCCCCTGTTTTACAGCAAAGAAGACGCAAGGCCAAGGACGAAGTTGCTTACTCATTCTGCCTTTGAAGGCCTTTCTCTCTGGATTCTGGGACCTTCAGTCTCCTTGGCTCTGCCTGTTTGTTGATTTCTCTGACTGTTTCTACCACCCAATTTCCGTGGGGAGAGGCAGAGGGAGACTAAATTGGAAAACAAGGCCTCTCGGAATCACCGTCTGCTTGGAGGGCTCTGCGTATCCCTGTGACCAAGGGCGGGGAGCTGGGTGCGCCAGGAACTGGACCAAACAAACAGCTTGAGCAGAGGATGAAATACTCCAGACCAGGGCCCCAGGACCTCAGTTAACTGCTGGTGTGGCTTAACCCTGACATCGCAGAGGCACGGAGAAGGCTGGTGGAAGATCGCCTGTCCATGCTTCCTCATTTCCTGAAACCATCCGTATATAGGCAGATAGGTGCTTCACAGAGAGGTCCTTGCTGAGTACAGCCCGGCTTGCCTCGGGTGCAGGCTGCTCACTAAAACACCTGATTTGTCATTCACCTCTGGCTATGGGCCCCTGGATACTCTTTTGGACAGTCGGGGTTGTTGAGAGTTACAAAAGCATTGCCTCTTAGAGCAGAAAGAAACTGCAAGGCATAGATTGTGGTGACTCTCAGCTCCAGCCTGATGGAATGGATAGCCAATGAGGAAAATAGACTGGCTTTTACCAAAAGCTATTTATTTTTATTTTTAGCCCTGCAGCTCTCAGGCTCTTAGTTCCCTGACTGGAGATTGAACCTGTGCTCCCTGCAATGGAAGGGCTGGATTCTAAATACTGGGCCGCCAAGGAATTCCTCCCAGAGCTAAGTATATCCAGCGGAAACACTGTCTTTTGGCTTAGATTGGGTCCTTTTTCCTTTCTTTCTTTCTTTTTACTTCATTTGTTGTTAAAATCTGTATGAAATGATGGTGATCGTGATAATATTTGCTAGCATTTCTTGAGTGTTGCCATTGTACTGGGTTTTGTGCTAAAAGCTCCTAGGCAGTTTATCTCATTTATCACCACAAGGACCTTTAGAGATAGGTGCTATTATATTTTTATTCCATACATATTTTTATATAAGTTTAAATCAATTTTTGCCATTAAAATTTTTTTTTAAAGCATTTCAAAATATTTTTCCATCCTTTGTTTGTCATTGTCCTTGATTTCCTATGATCAAATTTTTATTTATTGAAGTTGAGTTGATTTACAGTGTTGTATAAAGTTCTGCTGTATAACAAAGTGATTCAGTTATAAAATACCTATTCTTTTTTAATATTCTTTCCCATTATGATTTATCCTAGGGTACTGAATATAGTTCTCTGTGCTATATAGTAGGACCCAGTTGTCTATCCATTCTGCATATAAAAGCTTATATTTGCTAGCCCCAGCCTCCTACTCCATCCCTCTCCCAACCCCCTCCTCTTTGGCAACCACAAATCTGTTCTCTGTGTCCGTGAGTCAGTTTCTATTTTGTAGGTAGGTTCTATTGTGTCATATAGATTCCACATATAAGTGGTATCATATGGTATTTGTCTCTCTCTGTTTGACTGACTTAGTCTGACAATCTCTAGGTGCATCCATGTTGCTACAAATGGCATTATTTCATTCCTTTTACGGCTTCCGTGGTGGCTCAGAGGTTAAAGCGTCTGCCTCTGATGCAGGAGACCTGGGTTCGATCCCTGGGTCAGGAAGATCCCCTGGAGAAGGAAACGGCAACCCACTCCAGTATTCTTGCCTGGAGAATCACATGGACCGAGGAGCCTGGTGGGCTACAGTCCACGGGGTTGCAAAGAGTCGGACACGACTGAGCGACTTCACACACACAGTATTCCATTGTACACATATACCACATTTTCTTTATCCATTCATCTGTCAATGTACATTTAAGCTGTTTCCATGTCTTGGTATTGTAAATAGTGCTGCTATGAACAGAGGCAAGGGGATGGTGGTGCATGTATCTTTTGAATTAGAGTTTTGTGTGGATGTATGCCCAGGAGTGGGATTTCTGGGTCATATCATAATCTCCTTTTTAGTTTTCTGAGGAATCTCCATACTGTTCTCCATAGAGGCTGCACCAGCTTACATTCCCACCAACAGTGTAGGAGAGTTTCCTTCTCTCCACATCCTTTCCATCATTTATTATTTGACGAGTTTTTAATGATGGACATTCTTACCCTTGTGAGGCCACCTTCATTGTAGCTTTGATTTGCATTTCTCTAATAATTAGTAGTATTAGGCAGATAGGTGCTATTATTAATCCAATTATACCCCCAAAGAAACTGAGACGTGGAGATCAAGTCAGCACATGTCCTGCAGGAGGATGTCCTGGGGTTGGGACCTGAGCTTGGTGCTCTGGTTTCATTGCACACACTTCATCATCACACCATCTTTCCTCTGGAGGTGAAACAGAGTTTTTAAATGTTCACGAATCCACCTGCAATGCAAGAGACCCAGGAGATATGCATTTGATCCCTAGGTCTGCAATATCCCCGGTCAGGAAGATCCCCTAGAGGAGGTCATGGCAACCGACTCCAATGTTCTTGCCTGGAGAATCCCATGGACATAGGAGCCTGGCAGGTTCATGGGGTCGCAATGAGTCGGAAACAACTGAAGCAATTGAGCATGTCCTTATCTTGCAAAACACAAGTCTGGCAGACTAGGTTGGAGCCTCATGTTTTTAAAGAACTTGGAATGATCGGGAAATCTGCACACTTGAGAGCCACCGAGCTCACCCACACACTTTATTTGACAGGTACAAGGGAAACACAGTTGAGTTACCCAATGTCACCCAGCAGGTTGGAAGCAAAATTAGACAAAGAGAAGACCTGGCTGGACAGGTTTTCAACATTTGTGAGACACAAAAAGTTGGGACTTTCCCTTGAACTGGATGATGGCTGACTAAAGGCAAAGCAGCCTCTAGAAATAAATTCAGAAGACTATTCTTGTAACCTGTGCTCCCCAGGGACATCCTGGCTTTAACACTCTGTCTCTGTGCAACTCCAAGAATGCTTCCACATTCCTCAATTCCCAGCCCAGGTTCCTACTGACGCAGCCTTGCAGGCAACAAAGAAGTGTCTGGAGGCATGTTGTCCCCACTCCCTTGTCGGGGACCTCCTCCCACTCTAGGAGCAGCTGTCTCCATGGTGAAGGTGAGAGAAAGAGAGAGCTTAGATGGTTTCCCTGGCAACAGCAAGGGAGAGCTTGTTTCCTTGGTAATGATGAAGAAGGTAAGGCAGTCAAGCTCAGAGTATCCATCCCCTCCCTAGCTCCCACCCTGCATGGGTCACACCCTAGGCTTCCTGGATTAGGGCCTTGCAGGGCAATTATGACAATCTGATAAATGGTAAGTTGTCCAGGTCAGGCTCTGGGTCCTGGCAGACTTGGTTTGGGACCACAAATTATTTCATCCTCTAAGCTCTCAGTGGCCACATCTGTAAAATGGGGCTAATAATAGGACCAACTTTCTTTGGGTTGCGAGGAAATAAACTGAAAAGCCAGTAAAATTTAACTGTTATTTTTACATAGCAACTAATGATTGCCACGCACTAATAACCATAATTATTACAATGCAGAGAGGGAGGCAAGTTGGATTTAATGAGGGCATTTTAAAGTTGAGGAGGCTGGAGCTCAGGGAGGAAGAGGGACTCCGCCTGAGTGCCAGTGTGGTTACGAGTGAAAAGACCCAATGCCATTTCCACTCCCCACCCCATCATGTACAGGGGATACACTGACCCCTAGTTTGGCCTACCCCCTCCCATGCCTCAGTCAGAGACCCTGAAATCAAAGCATCCAGGCCCTCTTCCTTCTCTGTGTCCCTCATGGTTTGCACCATAGGTCTGGACCGAGTCAATACAAGCATCTGGATGATTGTCAAAGCAATTAATAAGCACAAAACAGGAACAGTAAATTAACTTAGTGAAGTCTTCCCATCCCATAAATTACTGGGAATCAGTCTAGACTAAAGTCTGGACTGCTGATGACTGACGAAATATTTCAATGTTTCTTTGAATGGTTTTGGCAAAGCATAGCCCTTAATGGCATTCCTGAACCATACAATGCATGAAATATTAAGGTTTTTCTTGTGTAATCTATTAGTTATTTAGACGGTGATACATTGTTCTGGGAAGACTACTGGCTTTAGAATGAACCAGATTTGGAATCAAATTCTAAATTATATTTTTAAAAAACTGAAGAGACCAGAAAACAAAATCTAAATTCTGCTAGTTACTACCCATGTGCTTTTGGAAGACTTAATTAACTTCCTGAAGCATCAGTTTCCTGTGTTTTTTTTTTTTAATGGGCATATAGTAATGTCTCCTGAATAAGTTGTTGCGAAATTTAGTGATAATATCTATATAACACCTGGTATATAGCAGTCAGGCTTCCCTGGTGGTAAAGAATCCACCTGCCAATGTGAGATCCAGATTTGATCCCTGGATTGGGAAGATACCTTGGAGAAGGAAATGGCAACCCATTCCAGTATTCTTGCCTGCGAAACCTCATGGCCAGAGAGGAGCCTGGTGGGCTACAATCCATGGGGTCGCAAAGAGTCAGAAACGACTTAGCGACTGAACAACAACAACATATAGTGGTCACTCAACTGCTGATAACCTTTCTTTTTCCTTCCTTTCCTTTCTTCTTTTGAAGAATAGCTGTTCGTTTGACAATATTGTATACTTATTAAATGGCAATGTCGTGTTCATTTCTGCTTACAGCAAAGTGATTCAGTTATATATATGTGTGTGTTATATATATATGTTTTATATACATTTACCACCAGGGGAAGACCTGATGTGAAGAGCTGACTCATTTGAAAAGATCCTGATGCTGGGAAAGATTGAGGACAGGAGGAGAAGGGGATGACAGAGGATGAGATGGCTGGATGGCATCACTGACTCAATGGACATGAGTTTGGGTAAACTCCGGGAGTTGGTGATGGACAGGGAGGCCTGGCGTGCTGTGATTCATGGGGTCACAAAGAGTTGGACACGACTGAGTGACTGAACTGAACTGATTTTATATATATATATATATATATATATATATATATATATATATGGGCTTCTCCCCTGGTGGTGCAGAGGTTAAAGCGTCTGCCTGCAATGTGGGAGACCTGGGTTCAGTCCCTGGGTTGGGAAGATCCCCTGGAGAAGGAAATGACAACCCACTCCAATATTCTTGCCTGGAGAATCCCATGGACGGAGGAGCTTGGTGGGCTACAGTCCACGGGTCGCAACGAGTCTGACACGACTGAGCGACTTCTGATATATATATATATATATATATATATATATATATATATATATATATAAAAACAGCAAAGTGATTCAGTTATATATACATACAAATAGGCTTTACTGGTGGCTCAGATGGTAAAGAATCTGCCTGCAATGCAGGAGACTTTGGTTCTATCCCTGGGTTGCGAAGATCTGCTGGAGAAGGAAATGGCAACCCACTCCAGTATTCTTCCCTGGAGAATTCCATGGACAGAGGAGCCTGGCAGGCTACAGTCCATGGGGTTGCAAAGAATTGGACACAACTGAGTGACTGACATATATATTCTTTTTATATTCTTTCCTCATATGGTTTATCACAGCATAGTGAATATAGTTCCTTGTGCTATACATAGGACCTTGTTATATATACATTGTCTATATATACTAGTTTTCGTCTGAGAACCTTTCTTATTGAACAGAGAGTCCCATCATATTTCAGTTTGTTGTATTTTCACCTCTCTAGTTAGTCCTCTGTTAAGCTATATGCTCTTGAAGGCAAGATTGTGCCTTAGAGGGTTCTCCACCAAGGTGAGATCAGGAAGGGTTTGCTTGGTTTCCTCAGATGCAATACAGGAGGAATAATGGGACTTAATGAATTTAGCCAGCAGCTTAACAATCATTACCCAGGTCCAATAGTGAAGTGAACTGCCTAGCTATTTAGTCACAGCGTGATCTCCAAAGCTGGTTAGGGGCGCCAACTTTGGGGCTGTCAATCATGTCCACAGGGGTAGGTTTCTACAGTATTTGGTTTGGACTACACAATCCTCCTTGGTGTCCTTGCCTGATTGCATCAGGAGTTAATATTGGACAAAAACCTTCATGTAAAATTGTATCTCCCAGGAATTTAGGATTGGGTCCAAGAGAGTTCAGTTAGCATCTTGGTATTAATATCTTGATGTGGTTAAACAGAAATCCCAGAATGGACAATTGGCAATTTGCCATCATGAGACACTTAATCCAGAATGCGCACATGTTAACGCACATGCAAAAGCACACGAGTACACACATGTCCACACACTGATGTGCAGATGCAGAATTTGGGGACACAGCAGTTGTGCCCCTCATCCCTGTCTGGGTCCTGGCTGTGTTTCTGACCTTAGGTTTGGTGTTTGGTTTCGGTTGTTATCGTTGCTAAACTAGGTCATCATTTCTGCTTCTCACAACCAGAGAATCCTAAGCAATCCTGTTCAGCAAGGACACACTGCTTGGAGGGCAGGGCACGTGCGGTGATACCTTGACGGGTCCAGTTAACCCAGGTCCACTCCTCAGAACTGAATTTAAATTCCCACCTGCTCAGCAAATGGGTCATAAACGTTTTTTCATCTCGATCCCCCTCAAGGCAGAAAGACACCAGTTTTTAAGAGCCTCAGCAGTTGACTTCCCTTCGTTACTGTCTTTCCCAGATGCCAGGTAAGCTGGCTCCCTTCTGGGGGCAGAAGAGACTTGGAAAGAGGGCATGCAGCCACACGCCTGTGCCCAGGCGAGGTCTGCTAGCTGAATCCGTCCCTGTGGAGCTGTGCCCAGGCGAGGTCTGCTAGCTGATTCGTCCCTGTGGAGGTGGTAAGTGATGCTTTCCTCTGTGCCAGAAGCAGTCCTGTCAGTGACAGCCCCCAGAGCCCACGAGATTGCCCCAGAGAGTGAATTCAGAAGCACCTGAGAGAATCCCAAGGTGAGAAGCCAAGGCCAGACTAAATGTTGTGTGGTTGTATAGCATGGAGAAGACGAGGCCCTGGGATGGGGGCCCCGGGGGGGGGTCCCCAGGAAAGCAGACTCCATAGAATGTGCAGACGGGATGTTTGTTGAGAAGTGTCATGGGACCATCCCTTGAGGAGGGAAGTGGAAGGAAGCCAGGCTGGGCAAGGGGAGAAAGTCAGGCCCAACTACCGCCCTGTCAGCCCCACAGGGAGCACGGGTGACAGGGTGGCCTTCACTGTTGTTTCCCGTGGGACTGAGCTGACCCAGCCCTTTTACTTTCCCCCATTGAGTGTGGCCACCACGAAAAGGGGATGACCTTGGACTAACCAGCACTGTGCAGCTGAGGTGAACATGGCACCCCCAGCAGCTGGGGGAAGCAACTCCTGCGGTGCAAGGCTCTAGGTGGCACATCACGGCATCTGCCACAGGGACGCCCACTGCAAAGGGCAGACCAGGAACCAATCAGAGGAAGTGCCTGGGAGCAAGATTCTAGAGCAGCATCCTGTGCTGGGGGCTCAGCTGCTCATCCTCCAAACCCGTATTTATGAAATACCAGGGGGCTCTGAACCCATATTTATGAAGCACCTACGTGTGCAGCCCCGGTCCTCACAGAGCACAGCCTAGCAATGCCAACAGGGACACAGCATCTTCCTGTGTGAAAGGCACTAGCCAAGAGCCGCGTGGGAGCTCAAGGTTTAACTGAACCAAGAAATAAAATTCTAACAAGTAGAACTGTCACTAAGATTGGCTAGGCAGCAATTAAACAGGGAAAAGAAAAAATGGACGCTGACCTGGGAGGCAGAAAACCTGGATCCAGGGAAATCCTTGGTGGTCCAGGGGTTAGGACGTGGTGCTCTCAGGGCCAGGGCCTGGGTTCAAGCTCTGAGCGGGGAACTAGGATCCTGCAAGCTGAGTGGCACGTATTTGAACCCAGCCTCTGATGGCTGTGTGAGCTTAGTGAAGTCTCTAAGCCTCTCTGAGCTAAATCTGAAAATAGCAATCATAGTACCTGCTTTAGAGGGTTGATGCGACATTAAAAAGCTGACACATGTGGCTGGCTCTACCCGTGACAAATAGCCAGGATGCAGAGAAGTTTACCTGGCTGGCCTTCTTGCTCTGATAACCACTCAGCCATGATGAATATTGTAAAAGTTATTGTTCCAACCAGAAGGGCCATAAACTGTTTTTTATAACCTAATGAAGGCCAGATGCCAGGCAGAGAACCAACGTTCAGTCCTGAAACCCTTGGAACACCCCAGTCGCTCACTGTCTGATGATTTCCATTACCCATGTTCCAGGGACAGGAAAGATTTATATACGTTATTTGGGGCTCTGGTTCAAGTCTGGCCAAGCTCTATTGGGACTTAGTCATTCTGACACTGGCCAGACAGCATCCCTGTGAATGCAAAATTGGGTAAGCAGCTACTATAAGTAACTCCGACACACACACAGAGAAAGTCTTACAATAGACAGATTTTCACAGATAACCATCTGTAAACCAGGAGAGGCTCAAAAAACAACAACAACAACAACAGCAACAACTCTTCTTGAGGATGAGACAGAACCATCGACAGCCCAGATAGTTAGGAGAATAGAAATCATCTTTGCCACCCAAGCTTGCAGAGAGTGGGAGGCAGCAGAATATTTTTATTCCTGATGACCTAAAATACAATGTCATAAACAGAACAGTTGGAAGATCCTAGGACTAACAGCCTTATTTTTCCCCCATTTTTTTCTTGTGGTGAAATTTACATAACATAAAATTTACCATCTTAACTGCTTTTAAGAGTACAGTTCAGTGGTTTTGAATACATGGATAATATTGTGCTATCATCACCACCATCCATCTCCAGAACTCTTTTAATCTTGCCAAGCTAAAACTCTACATACATGAAACAACTCTCCATTCTCTCCTTCCCCTCAGCCCCTGGAAAGTACCATTTAATAGCCTTATTTTACAGCTGTTCAAATAAGGAAAACAAGGCCCAGAGAGGGTCAGCAACTTGTCAAAGACACACAGGCCACCTATGGCTGCTTGAGGACTCTCCCCAGATTCTGGGCATCTCGGTTCATAATTTGCTGTAGTTGCCCAGTCGTGTCTGATTCTTTGTGACCCCATGGATTGCAGCTTGCCAGGCTTCTCTGTCCTCCACTGTCTCCCAAAGTCTGCTCAGATTCATGTGTATTGAGTTGGTGATGTCATCTCACTATCTCAGCCTCCACCTCCCTGGTCTAGGTTTGTCACAGCTTTCCTTCTAAGTAGCAAGCATCTTTTAATTCTCTTAGTTCATATTGAGTGCCTGTGTGCTATGTTGCTTCAGTCATGTCCATCCGACTCTTTGTGACCATATGGCCTATGGCCCACCGGGCTCCTCTGTCCACGAGATGCTCCAGGCAAGAATAGTGGAGTGGGTTGCCATGCCTTCGGATTTTCCAGACCCAGGGATTGAAGCTGCATCTCTTGGGTCTCCTGCATTGGCATTGGTATTGGTATTGGCAGGCAGGTTCTTTACCACTAGTGCCACCTGGGAAGCCCCTTAGTTCATATTACTGCTCTGTATTTTCTCATGATGGTGGAGCCAGAGGTACAGGGTGTGCTTGGCAGTTGCCAGCAATGCCAAACCCGAAAGCACTCCCATACCCTAACTATCATCCTATGTTATTTCTAGCTTTGTAAGCAGGAAAGAGAGGGTGCTAAATCCCTTCAGTCGTGTCTGACTCCTTGAGACCCCAATCCATAGGATTCTCCAGGCAAGAATACTGGAGTGGGTTGTCATGCCCTCCTCCAGGGGATCTTTCTGACCCAAGGATCAAACCCTTGTGTCTTGTGTCTCCTGCATTGGCAGGTGGGTTCTTTACCGCTAGTGCCACCTGGGAAGCCCCAGGGAAGAGAGATGGGGGTGAAAAATCTAGAGCAAGAACCACAATGGAAGCTACCTTAGTTTCTTACAACTGCTATGACAAAGTAACACACACTGATGGACTTAGACAACAGAAATGTACTGTCTCAGTTCTGGAGGCTGGAAGCCTAAAATCATTGTATTAGCTGGGCTGGTTCCTTTTCAGAGCTGTGAGGGAGCATCTATCCCAGCTATTTGAGCTCCGTCCTCAGTTTACAGGCAGCAATCTTCATCTCCATCAGGTAGCCACCTTGTGAGTCTGCTCCCCAAACTCCCCCTTTCATAAACACACCGGGCAATTTGGGTTAGGGGCCACTCAACACCAGTATGACCTCATCCTAGTTAATCACATCTGCAATGACCCTATTTCCAAATTCACATTCTGAGATGCTAGGGTGTTAAGACTTCAGCACATGGATTGGGGGCACATAATTCAACTCATAGTAGAGGCCCTCTCCTTTATGAGCTTATCTAGAGAGACCAGTAGACCCACAAGCTGATGAACTCAGACATAGACTCTCATATATCTGGCAACAGAACTCATGACATCGTGAATCAACAAGAAAAACATGGTCTAGTCAATAAATAACCTGAGTAACTAAGCAATTTCACTCCTAGGCATGCACACAAATCTAGTTAGTAAATGTGACACAGAGTTTTATATGAGTATATTCATTGCAGCATTGTTTATAGTGCCCCAAAAATCTACCCCCAGGAGAATGAGTATGTGGGTGGTTGTAATGAGCTGATGTGTGGCCCTCAAAGTTCATGTGTTAACATCTTCACCCAGCACCCCAGAATGTGCCTGTATTTGGAGATAGTCCGTAAAGAAGTAATTGATTTAAAATGAGATCATGAGAGTGGCCCTAGTCCAATGTGACTGGTGTCCTTATAAGAAGGGAATATTTGGAGCAATAAAGCGACACCAGGCATGTGCATAAGTAGAAAAAGGAGGACATAGGGAGGAGACAGCCATCCGCAAACCAAGGAGAGCGGCCTCAGAAGAAACTGACCCTGTCAACATCTTGCCCTTGGACTCAGCCTCCAGAACTGTGAGAGAAGTGTCTGTGGTCTAAGCTGCCCAGTCTGCAGTGCTTTGGTATGGAAGCCCCAGCAAACTAATACAGTGGTATAAGTATTAAAACATGACTAGTAGGGATAAACACCAAATTTGAGATGATGATTACCCCTGTGAGAAAGGAAGCAGGATGTGAGAGGGAGGGGTACTCAGGAAGCTTGGGCTACCTCTAACCATTTTACAAGCTGACAGCATTGTGTTAGTTTCAGCTTCATATTTTATGGATAATATTAATGTATTTATGGATAATATTAATATTAACATGTTAATCATTCATATTCTTTTCCATTATGGGTTATTACAATATATTGACTATAGTTCCCTGTGGTATACGACAGGTCCTTGCTGTTTATCTATTTTAATATAGTAGTGTGTATCTGTTAATCCCAAACTTCTAGTTTATTCCCTCCCCTCAATCCCTTTTGGTAACCATAAGTTTGTTTTCTATGTCCATGAGCTTATTTCTGTTTTGTAAATAAGTTCATTGGTATCATTTTGAAGATTCTACACTCAGGTTATATCATATGATGCTCATCTTTCTCTGTCTGACTTATTTCACTTGGTGTGATAATCCCTAGGTCCATGTATGTTGCTGCAGATGGCATTTTTTTCATTGTTTTTATGGCTGAGTGATACTCCACTGTGTACATATATATTTTTATCCACTACATCTCTATCCACTCATCTGTTGATGGACATCTAGGTTGTTCCCATGTCCTGACTGTTGTAAATAGTGCTTCTATGAACATTGGGATGTATGTATCTTTTAGAATTAGAGTTTTCGCTGGATAAATGCCCAGAAGTGGAATTGCAGGATTGTTTGCTAGTTCTGTTTTTACTCTGTTGAGGAACCTCTATATGGTTCTCACCATAGTGGCCACACCAGTTTACATCCCCACCAACAGTGCCAGAGGATTCCTTTTTCTCCTGTCTCCAGCACTTATTATTTGTAGACTTTTTAAAGACGACCATTCTGATTGGTGTGAGGTGATTGCAGTATTTTATTCTTTAAGCTGCATGGTGGGTGCCTGGATGTTGTTATAATATTCTAATTTAATTTATTTAATTTAGTGTTATATTATTTTAATTTAAATCCACAAGAATAGCAAGTGTGACAGACGGCTGAGTACGCCCTCATTTCAGAGCAGCCTAACACACAGAGGACTCAGTGTGTGACCCCAGGGGGCCTCTTCTCTCTGACCTCAGTTTCTCTACCTGTAAAATTAGAAGAATGAATTAATACAGTGGTTTTCAAAGTGTGTTCCACAGGATACTAATTCCATGAGGTTTTAAATATATATTCTAGATCCATAAGGGTTACCTGGTCAAATAATTTTAGGAAGGGTTACCAAAGTGTCTACCCACTCCAGTATTCTTGCCTGGAGAATTCCTGGACAGAGGACCCTGGTGGGCTACAGTCCATGGGGGTCACAAAGAATCGGACATGGCTGAGTGAGTAACATTTTTCAACCAAATATATAATATTTGGTTGCAGATAAAATATTTATATAATTTATATTAAAATATAAAATATTTTATTACAGAAATTTCAATGCTTTTTAATCATGAATAACCAACATGGGCTATGTATACCACCAAGTACCACACTCTTTTCAAAGACTAATGATCAACTGCTTTTCTATTCATTCACCCAAGAACTGATGTCCCCAGTGGGTTCTGAAGGAACATCAGTCATTTTTTTCATGGGTTATTTTGTGTAAATAAACACATTTGAGAAGTTTAAATGATACAATTACAGGCCAATAGCTGTCTTGTGCATAACAGACCCTGTTGAATATGGTCTGGGGCCTCCTTATATACAAAAGAGACTTTCCTGAAAATATGTTTGCTATGATGAGTAGAAAAATATTTATTTTTAAAACACTAAGCTAAAAAATGAATCAAATGCAAACTAAACCATCTCAAATTAACTGTGAGTTTAACTGTACATTTAAAAAGAAATTCATCAAGGTTTTCTTTTTAAATTTTTACTGTGTTATACACACAAAAAAGGGCACAAGATAAATGGATGGCTTAGGCAATAATCCATCACTCGGGTCAAGAAAGGGAACGTGGCTTGAACCTTGATGGGTCCTTGCAGTAGAGCCACGCTGAGGGTTCTGCTATGGTTCTGGGATGTACAGACAAGGCAACGTTTTCAGCTGGTTCTTCCTGTACTTCTAAGACCACAGGTACATCAAAGGCAGAAGTACCTTCCTTGAATTATGATGCTCCCTGTGACCTCTGCCTTCTTGGGAATGGCCTATGAGCATCATCTGTTTGAACAGCAGCCATGAGTCTTATGTGACCATGGTGGACGCCATGGTCCATTCCAAAGCCCAGTGTCTCTTTCACAGGGACACTCGGAGAAAGTTTCAGCAGGAGCTTCATTCCAGGAAAATATCGGGCTCTTGCAAATCAATTTTGTATGCATTCTCTTGTCAGAAAAAGAAAACTGTGTAACTCATAACATCCTCCCTTCGTTTTAGCTGCCAGGAAATTTAGGCCCAAACTCCAGACCTCTTATAGTAATCAGCTTTTTTATTATTGTCGTTTAGTTGCTGTCTTGTCCAACACCTTGTGACCCCATGGACTGTAGCCTGCCAGACTCCTCTGCCCATGGGATTTCCCAGGCAAGAATACTGCAGTAGGTTGCCATTTCCTCCTTCAAGGGATCTTCTTGACCCAGGGATCGAACCCACATCACCTGCATTGGCAGGCAGATTCTTTCCGCTGAGCCACGAGAGAAGTCCCCATCAGCATTTAGGACTGATGATTTTAGGATTGCTGGTGTCAGAGCCAGGAGACCGCTTAGAGAGCATGTGGTATCATGCATACAAATGGGGAGGTCAAGTTCCCTACGATGTTACTGAGCTTCTCTCTGGTGACCAGTCCCCCTGCTCCCCTGATAGAGTTTATTCCTAAGTGTGTCACTTTGCATCATTAATCCTGGGAAGCTCCTTTGAATCTGACCAGAAGTACAGAGCTTGCAGTTGTCAGAACTGAACCAAACGAGCACAAAGGTGGTCTTCCCCTACCTAAGATATGGCTGAGCTTTAAAGCAATTTAAATTTCATGCCTCCCCTGACAATTTGACAATTTTCTAATCCCTGCTTCCCAACTACTAGTCTTAGGAGTGAGGGTCAAGGCATAAAATTTTTTTTTCAATCTAAAGCTCAATAAGAATAAGGATGATGTAGCGAGTTCTTCAAGAAGCTAAACTCATTCATTTTTTTTCTTTTTTGGTTTTTAAAATATCTTTTATTTGGCTTCCCTGGTGGCTCAGTGGTAGAGAAGCTACCTGCCAATGCAGGAGGTACAGGTTCAGTCCCTGGTCAGGAAGATCGCACATGCTGCGGGGCAGCTAAGCCCATGTGCCATAACTATTGAGCCTGTGCTCTAGAGTCTGGGAACCACAACTGCTGGGCCTTTATGCTGCAGCTACTGAAGCCCACACACCCTAGAGCCTGTGCTCTGCAACAAGAGAAGCTACTGCAATGAGAAGCCCCTGCTTGCTGCAGTGAGAAAAGCCTGTGCAGCAACAAAGACCCAACACAGCCAAAAAAAAAAAATCAAAAATTTTAAAATGCCTTTAATTTTATGAAATGGTGGCCCTGGAAATTGTTTCCTTGCTCTTTTAAGGCAAAATGAAATGTGAACCCCACATCAGTTCCCTCCTCCTCCATTTTTTAAAAATAATTTTTTGTGATATATAAAATTCACAAGTCTGTGAGCCCTTGTTCTAACAGCCCCTGACCAGCTGGACTGCCCACACGTGTCTGGAGAAGAGCCAAGACCTCAAGGCCCGGTGTGAACACCTCTTTCCCGTTTCACCGCGAGGTCTTCCCACTAAACCCTCCATTGCTACTCTCGCTGCACTGGGTTACTGTCCACTCCTGTGACGCTCATAGCCTTGGGACCCCTCTTGGCCTTCAAGATGGAGTTCCTCCTGCCCAGAATATCCTTTTTTCCTCCACCTCCCAGGCCCAGCTTCACGAGATCCCTTGGCACTGTTAAAAAGCTATAAATGTTTGCAACCCGGTGAGAGTGAGGTAACCCCACAGCCTCTGGGGAGCTTTCCTCCCACGGAAACTTCCCAGAAGCTCCTCCCTGGATGTGCAGCCTCTTTGCCTCTAGCACACAGCATTTTGTGCTCACCTTGTGCACAGCTGTGTCAGGGTCACACATGTCCTGTGAAGATCTGTGTGCTTGAGGGCAGTGACCCTGTCTTGCTCTTCTGTATATTCCCTGTGGGCCGGGCCAGCCTCTCGGGCACAGTACACACCCATTGCATGTTTATGGGACAAAAAGGCGAGTGACTTGATGAGCCCAGCCCTGGAAGGAGGCACAGGGCAGGATGGGTGATGGGTGACCTGCCTCTCTGGACTTCCTGCCCAGGCTCAGCAAGGAGAGACAGTACAGCAGGCACCTGTGGGTGAGAGGGAACAGGCGACAAGAGCAGGCCCTACCTGGGTAAGGAGCCTAATAAAAATGGAAGATCATTTATAGAAGTCTGATCTGAGCTAAGCACCTCTGATATAGTATTGCATTTGTTCCCCATTTCAACCAAATAAAGTTAGAAATCTGGGACTCAGAAAGATAAAATAACCTGTCCAGGGTTGTGCTATTAATGAGTGGCTTAATTAGGGGGAGTAGAGAAGGAAATGACAAGCCACTCCAGTATTCTTGCCTGGAAAATCCCACGGATGGAGGAGCCTGGTAGGCTATGGTCCATGGGGTCGCAAAGAGTTGGACACAACTGAGCAACTTCACTTCGGTTAAGGAGAGGGGACTATAGACTGAAGTTTGTGTCGCCTCCTGGCCCCCTGCCCCCCGAAAAATGCATATGTTAAAAACCCAGCTCCCGGTGTGATGGTACTTGGAGCTGTAGCCTTTGGGAGGTGATGAAGTCATGAGGATGGAACTCCCAGGAATGGCATTAGTGCCTAATTCAGAGACAGCTCTCTCACCCTTGCAGTGTCAGGACACAGCAAGATGTTAGCTTTCTGGACTTTCTGGGTGGTACAGTGAATAAGAATCTGCCCGCCAATGCAGGGGACACAAGTTCCATCCCTGGTCCGGGAAGATCCCATGTGCCACGAGGCAACTTAGCCTGCATGCCGCAATGACAGAGCCCACGTGCTGCAACTGCCGAAGCCCGAGTGCCAGAGCCCGTGCTCTGCAATAAGAGCGGCCACCGCATGAGAAGCCCACTCAGCACAGTGAAGGGTAGCCCCCAAGTGCCACAGCGAGAGAAAAGCCCTTGCAGCAAGGAAAATGCAGCTGAGAAATAAATCATTGTTATTCAGTTGCTCAGTCGCTTCTGACTCTGCGACCCTATGGACTGCAGCATGCCAGGCCTCCCTGTCCTTCGCCATGTCCCAGAGCTTGCTCAAACTCGTGTCCACAAAAAAAAAAAAAAAAGAAAAGAAAAGATAGTCTTCTTCTAAAAATCAGGAAGCAAATACTCCAGTGCCTTGATCGAAGACTCCTCAGCTTTCAGAACCATAACAAATAAATGTTTGTTGTTTAAATCTCTCAGTCTATGATATTTTTGTTATTACAGCCCAGACGCACTAAGACACAGAGACTCAATCTGACTGATGTTAAAAGCTGTTCTCATTCCCTCTTTTGCCAGGGGAAGAGCTAGCCTGGGACGGTACAGTACCCACGCCTAGGAAACACAGGCCCCACTCGCCTTCTCCCTCCTCAGAGCGCTGACCACTTGGAGGAAGGGATGTTTTATCACAGCAGACAATGTCACCATGTAATAAACACAGTTATTTTGGACACCCCAAGTCTTGGAAAAGTAAAGGGAGGAAGAGAAGCTTAGTTAAGCCTGGGTTTATTTTTGTGAATAGGAGAGTGACAGCCGTAGAAATATTACAGAGAGTTCAGAGAGTCTCAGAAAGGGAAATACTTGGGCTTTATCACTCGACCCAGAAACTCCAGCAGAGCGCTAATCTTTGATGGATTCTGTCTGCTTAACAGGCAAACTAATAGTAAAAGTGTTGTGGGATGGGGAGCGTGTCCACACGTGACACATCAAATGCCCCACCCCTGAGCTGAAGCCCAAGCCTGCATAAGCCCTTTTTGGGTGGCTTCATACATGGAGCACGGTGAAAGGAGCCACTGTGTCTGTGGCCCAGCAGCAGAGGAGGGGGACGTACCATTCTCCAGGAAAGTGGGTAGCCCGGCTCTTCATAACCGGAAAGTGAGTTTGGCTTTCAACAGACCCAGGTTCCTACCTTATGAAGCTTTCTCATCTCCTTAAATGTTCCTTTCTTAATAACTCAAAAGGTGAAAAAGTCACTCAGTCATGTCTGACTCTTTGCAACCCCATGGACTGTAGGCCTCCAGGCTCCCCTGTCCATAGAATTTTCCAGGCAAGAATACTGGAGTGGGTGTCCATTTCCTTCTCTAAGGGATCATCTGGACCCAGGGATTGGACCTGTGTCTCCCGCACTGCAGGCAGATTCATTGCCTGCTGAGCTATCAGGGAAGTTCCAAAGCATGGGCAATAATCATGCATATTAACATTTCTAAGTAAATATTACTGAGCATCTACTGGGGAAGCCTGGGGCAGAAGTCAACCTCACAGGTCAGAGGGCCCCTTGCTGTTCTCCTCTGACATTGGTTTCGGTTGGGACATGCTAGTCTACCCAGGAGCCTTCCTCCTCGTCAAATAACAGATGGAAATGGCCCTGCTCCCCGCTTCCAGTTTCCCAGGTCACTCTTGGAATAGTCTCGTCCCTGTAGGTGCCCTGCAGACTAGCTGGTGGGCTGGCTTTGCCAAGTCAGAGTTCCCCTGTGGTTCACCATCTAAGCGAGGCCACTTAGGACCTGCACTGCCCTGCCCTCTTGTCTTTGTCTCTCCAGAGAGCAGCTGGGAGGATTTTCCATTTAAAAAAAATTTATTTCACAGTTCTAATAGGTCATTATGTTACATAAATTTAAGCCCTAATAGAAAATTCTGTTACAAGAAGAGACAGGGATATTTCAGAGAACCAAAGGGTCTCAAGAGCGACTGGAATCAGAAACAAGGAAGCTGTTGGAACTGTCCTTCAGGTGCGGGAGGTGACCGGGGACAGTTCCATCATGTGCTCTGTGACAAGCATCTTATCATTTTTGCATTCGGCCCTCACAGTTGCCTCAGGCCTGTTATTTCAAAGGCCCAGCAGAGGCTGGGCAGCATTTCTGAGTCAAGGTGAAAAACTTAGAATATTCTTCTGGCGCAGCTTGGGTCATTGGTCCGTCTCTAGTCCAGTTAACTGAAGCTTGTGTGAGGCGCGGTTATTCTGTGAGCTTCCTGTGGGGCAGGGTGAGTTCTCAGAGTAAAGGGGCTTTGTTGGTGAGGCAGGCACCCCCAAAGGCTGTCCAAACTGCCTGTGACATTATACAGGAAGGATACGTTGCACCTAGTGCTTGGTTTTAAAACATGGAGTGTAAGACCCCACTCTCTGAATTTTTGTGAGAACATGAGTCGCACATGCCAGCACTCGGTCAAGTCTAAAGGGCTGGTGGAGGCTGGTGAAATCCCGTTAGGGAAGTCGCCATGGCCAGCCTGGTGCTGACCCTCCCAGAACCAGCTGTGAGCATCTCAGGGGCCCTGAGCGTGGGGGGCGAGGAGTGGGGAGTCCCTCGCAGAGCAGCCCCCGTGAGCCCCTCACACGCTCCTGGCTGGGAGGCAGCATCCAGCCCTGCCAGAGTCAAAGGCGGGTGGTGCCAGCCCCACCACGTCCACTCCCTTGGAGAGGCTCCAGGCTGTGCCCAGGTTGTCTCTGAAACACCAACCGTCAAGCAGTCCCGCATGGAGATGCGCTCCATGCAGAAGCCCAGCCCAGCATAAATAGGCCTCTTTATTCCCCTGCCTTCACAAGAAGAAAAAAGCCCAGCAGAACTGGGGAAGAAGGACATTCCAGAAATGCCACAGAGAGACCTCTGTGAGCGCTGTGCTGTGTCTGCAGCAGGAAGCACTTCATGGGAGAGGCTGGAGCTGTGGGAGGAGCCGGCTCCTCCAGGCTCCCAGGGGGACCCAAGAGCAAGGGCAGGGGGCTCCAGGCCTGTCTGCCTCCCCCAGGTCACGTTTCCTCTCCTGTGAGACAGTGGAGTTTTGCCATTGCGTGTTGTCCTGAGATCGTAGCGGGGGGGAATGGCTGGGATTATTTTTAAACAAACTCGTTCACAGAGTCCTTATCCAAGTATATCAATAATAAAGTCCTGCAAAACTGAGTCTTGTTGGTGTAAAAACTAGTGATTCGAGATGCAGAATAAACTGAATAAAATTTGTCTTTATTTATTTTAAAATTTTAATTATTTTCTTAACACCAAAATCATTTTGTATTGGGATATAGCAGATTAACAACATTGTGATAGTTTCAGGGGAAGGCTTGTCTTTATTTTTACGTAAAAGAAAGTATGAAAGGATAAAGTTTGCCTCTAACTCTAGACTTACTGCTCAACAGGAAAGGAGAAATTTTTGGTTCCACAGCTACTGAGGCCCTGATGAAACCCAATTGTAAAAAGGAGATCCCTCAAGGCAAGTGCACCCTTGGCTGGGCAGTTGTCAAGTCCTCCTGGCTGACTGGAAGCTCAAGGTCATGATCTCTTTTGGTTTGAGAAAGTAAAGGTGAAACCTAGGCAAATAAAAATATTCCAGAATATGGACAAACTGAACACACAAACACAGCCCTCAGACACTCTGGATCCTAATGAGCTGTATTTCTTCGGCTTGTTTCTCACCTAATAATTAGCGTGTTGATTTGTACCGATTGACATCATTTAGGTGTGAGGTTCAGGCTGGAAACAGCTGCTCCTGGGGCCACTGCTTTGCTTCCTTCCAATCACAGAAAACAGGATCGGAAGTTTGGGTTTGTTGTTAAGAGATCACAGAGGCAGACACACGGTTGTGTGTGCCGGAGTTGCTTATTTCAGGAATGGGATTTCTGAGTCACCAACTGAATTAGACACAGGTATTCTCAGCGTTGCTGGGGACCCTGTCCCTTCAGGCTCTGCTGTGTGCGGGTCTTAGGGAAGAAGAGAACTCGAGAGGGTCTGGACTGAGAGGGAAGCACACAGGCACTCTTTAGATGAGGGCCCCACAAAGCTGCATCTTTGTAAGGAATTAGTTGAGGTCATTCCTTGGACAGGTCTGGTTTCGCAGCCTGGTCCCAGAAGCTTCTACTCTCTGATATATAAGGTAGCTGACTTATTTCAATGTTGTTGCCAATACAATGTCCTAGTTCACAAATTGCAAGATCATTATAGAAAAATATTTGCTTCTATTTATTATTCGGATGTGCTGGGTGTTAGTTGTGGTGGTACGGAGCGTCTTTAGTTGCAGCATGTGAACATGTGGGATCTTAGTTCCCTGACCAGGGATTGAACCTGGGTCCCTGCACTGGAAGCTTGGAGTCTCGGCCATTAGACCACCAGGGAAATCCCTGTGTTCATTCTTGAATTACCCTTTGTGTTAGTTCTCTCTTCTATCCCCAGACCCGCAAGTTAAAGCTTTTACAGAGCAAGGACAAATTCATCTTTGAAATCCCCAAGTGGAAGGAAGGAGTATGGGTGGCCATCACCAAACCTTCATGGGTTGACCTCCCAGAGGCTGGGACTCCAGCTGCCCCACGACCCATACTTGGACACACATGCCCGTGGAATGTACGAGTGCTTCCAAACACCCTTTTACACATCATGGTGTTGAGGGGAACGGTGAGAGACAGGAAGCAGCAGTAGAAATCCAGAAATGCACAGCTTTCCTGAGCTGAAGCATCAAATGTGTCAAGGAGAGGACAGACTGTAGACAGTAGAATTCCAGGAAAGAAGAAAGCCACAGAGGCTCTGAATCTGATTCAGCGGGCAGATTCCCCTCAGTGCAAGGCCAGGGTGTGCTGCAGAGTTCTGGGCGCAAATATGGCTGAGGGTGTGGAAGGTTAAATGAGTCTTCTTCATTCATTAGGTACTGTGATGGCCTGCTATGTGCCCAGCACTGGGCTAGGTACTGCAAATGCAATGGAGAATGAGGCACAGTCCAAAGGGCTTTTAAACACAGATGAGTTCGTTACTGAAGTCTCTAGGGCTCTAGCAGTCAGTGCAAGGTACACATGCAGGTTAGGTCAAGGAGGGGACAGCCCAAGTAGGGTTGAAGGTCAAGCTGGAGGAGGACTGGCCAGAGGAAGAAGGACATTCCAAACATGGAGAACAGCGTGCAAAAGGCTGAAAGACCCAGGGCTTGAACACAGGCCTAGAAGTTTACAAAAGTCCACCATTACAGGGGCTGGCACTGGGGCCCATCTGCCAGATCGAGCTGTGGGATCCCTGAGACAGTCTTCTGGGTGGGATGCTGGGCATTTTAGGGAGCAGCCTTCCTGGGGTGACAGACACTCTGCACCCACCCAGGAATGGAGGTGAGTAAGAAATAACCTCACAGATGAGAGCGGGAAACCTGGAGGAAAAGCTGCACCCACAACTGGTCTGAGGACAGACCAGGGACTCTGCCCCTGGTTCTGGAAGTTCAGGCTCATGAAGGAGGAGGGTGAGCAGGCAGTAGGCTTGTTCCCTTGGCAGATGGAGGCCCAGACACCATAGGACGGCTGTGGATCAGATTCGGTTTCAAAGGTTAACTGCATTACCACATGGTTGGCACTACCTTCAGACCAGGAACGACTGGGATGCAGGGACAGCCTCCAGCAGTGAGGGGAGATCTCCTCCTTCCTCTGGGACACCCCCTGCCATCCTGAGCCTTCAAACACCACTGTTGAAGAGGCTGATGCCTCCGTGGGGCCAAGTGCAGGGCCTGGCAGTGGACAACACGCAACAGATGTTTGCACTTGAAAATGAACAAGGGGCAGAGTACAAGGGCACACCCATCCGCCTTGTTCTCTCCTGGAGCCTGCTCTGGGCAGAAGCACAGGGGGCCACAGTGGAGGGAGAACCGGACCGGTGGTAGAAGACCCAGGCCTGGGCCACTAGTTATCTGCATGACCCTCAGCATGTCACTTTCCCTCCCAGAGCCTGTTTTGTCTGTGACATAGCATGGTTTGACGTCCCTGATGGCTCAGACGATAAAGTGTCTGCCTACATTGAGGGAGACCCAAGTTCAATCCCTGGGTCGGGAAGAACACTTGGAGAAGGAAATGGCAACCCACTCCAGTATTCTTGCCTGGAAAATCCCATGGACAGAGGAGCATGGTAAGATACAGTTCATGGAGTCGCAAAGAGTCGGACACAGCTGAGTAACTTCACTTCCACTTTAGCATGGTTTGGTATCTGCCTGGCTCAAGTCATATATGATGTCTAGCTGATACACGACAATGCATATATACACTTCGTAACCATAAAGAGAAGGTGGACTCTATTGAAGGATTTCCAAATATCCACTGTCTCCAGTTCAGGACTGTGGTCACTGTCACTGCTGCTGCTAAGTCGCTTCAATCGTGTCCGACTCTGTGCAACCCCATAGACGGCAGCCCATCAGGCTCCCCTGTCCCTGGATTCTCCAGGCCAGAACACTGGAGTGGGTTGCCATTTCCTTCTCCAATGCATGAAACTGAAAAGTGAAAGTGAAGTTACTCAGTTGTGTCCTACTCTTAACGACCCCATGGACTGCAGCCCACCAGGCTCCTCCATCCATGGGATTTTCCAGGCAAGAGTTCTGGAGTGGGGGTGCCATTGCCTTCTCTGGGTCACTGTCATTAGTGGGTGGGAAAGAGCAGGTAGCATTCTCTCCGGGGAGAAGCAGTGCATGCCCTCCCTGCTGGCCGAGGAAGCTGACTCAAGGCACTGATGAGCATCACAGAAAAGTCACAGTTGTGGGTCCCTAAAGGGTCATGCTTCCGGCTCTTCCTTTCTTGTGCAGGTAACCAGAAACCACATCAAGCCCTGACATCAAGGGCGGAGCTCCCTGGGGCAAAGTCAGAGAGAAACTAGGAACCCTGGAATGCGAGGACTAGGAGGGACTTTTGGCTCAGATTCAGTCAACATTTGTTCAGTGTCACCGATACACACCCGGCACCAGGCCAGGTGATCTATAGCCATTAAATGGTCTCCATGACAACCTGGGATGACGCATCATTGTTATCTCCATTTCATGAGTTCAGCTGGGCTACATGGCTGGTCCAAGTGCCTCTAGCTGCACCTTCTACCCATCTGGATCCTCTCATCGCCTAGGTTTCTTCGCAAATATCAGCTCCTCTGAGACACCTTCCATGTTTCTTCTCTCCCACAGCACCTGGATCTTATACATCATTATGTGCATATTGACTTTGTAATCACACGTTTCTTTATGTGTTGCTTTTTTTTTAACATCTGCCTTTCCGGTTAGACTGTAAACACAGGAACCAGAACTTGACTTTGGGCACCATAACTGTCACAGAGCTTCAGGGGCATTCATGAAAACACTTATTGAACAAGCTACCAGAATAAACACAGATATTAACAACTTACACATTGTTTGATTTTTAAAATTCTTTCCTTTGTCATTCTTCACCACTCTTCTTTCTAGATATGAAATGAGAAAAGATATTTTGGGTGGGACTCTTCAATAAGGCCATAAAAGTTCCCATAATCTTTCTCACATTGAAACCATTGAGCATCTGGCTGCAAAGTAAGACCAAGGTCTTCCAGCCAATCCCCGGATTCACAACCGTCTCTGCTCATCTCAAATGGGCTTCCCTGGTGGCACAGGGGTAAAGAATCTGCCTGTCAAGCAAGAGAAGCAGGTTCAATCCCTGGGTCAGGAAGATCCCCCTGGAGAAAGAAATAGTAACCCACTCCAGTGTTCTAGCCTGGGAAATCCCATGGACAGAGGAGCCTTGAAGGCTACAGTCCCTGGGGTTGCAAAGAACTGAACACAGCTGAGTGACTAAACAACAACAAAAACAATATACCCCCTGAATTTACATATCAACATCTCATAATTTACACGGTCCCCAAAGCCTCGTGGGCACTCAAAGAATTCATTGTGACCATGGAGTAAGCCAATTAAACTTGCTCCTTACCTGTATAAGACACATAGATCATGGCTGTTTCCGCGCTGGCAGAGAAGCTCAGTTTGTCGAGATAAAGGTCCAACTTGAACAGATTCGGCCAAAGCTCAGAGCAGGCTGTCATTAATGTCTTAAATGTGCACTCAGGTCACCTGCACCATTTCCTGGCTGAAAATGCTGTCTTTCCTCTTCTCTTCCAACTCCAGTCCTGGGAGTTACCGGAGACAACCACTAAAGCTCTGACATGAACTCTGGCACACTAGGAGGCTTAGTACCTGCTGCCTTCCTTCCTTTCTACATTTGCCAAGGAGGCCTCGGTCCTGGTCCTCTCCACCCACCCTCCCTGCCTACAGGTACATCCCATCCTCTGAATTCCCATGTCCCTACTCCTCCCCTGCAACTGGCTGGAAACCAACAAACTCTGAACTGAGTCACTTCTCCTCTGAGAATGTGGGTCTCTAAATCCAGAGAGTGAGCTTCTTACAAACAGGGATTCAGAGTTGTTATCCTGGTCCCCAAAGAACACTGATTTCTGGACTGGCTTTGCAAGGACTCAGTTCAGTTCAGTCATTCAGTCGTGTCTGACTCTTTGTGACACCATGAATCGCAGCACGCCAGGCCTCCCTGTCCATAACCAACTCCCAGAGTTCACTCAGACTCACGTCCATCGAGTCAGTGATGCCATCCAGCCATCTCATCCTCTGTCGTCCCCTTATCCTCCTGCCCCCAATCCCTCCCAGCATCAGAGTCTTTTCCAATGAGTCAACTCTTCGCATGAGGTGGCCAAAGTACTGGAGTTTCAGCTTTAGCATCATTCCTTCCAAAGAAATCCCAGGGTTGAGCTTCAGAATGAGCTGGTTGGATCTCCTTGCAGTCCAAGGGACTCTCAAGAGTCTTCTCCAACACCACAGTTCAAAAGCATCAGTTCTTCAGTGCTCAGCCTTCTTCACAGTCCAACTCTCACATCCATACATGACCCACTGGAAAAACCATAGCCTTGACTAGACGGACCTTAGTCGGCAAAGTAATATCTCTGCTTTTCAATATGCTATCTAGCTTGGTCATAACTTTTCTTCCAAGGAGTAAGCGTCTTTTAATTTCATGGCTGCAGTCACCATCGGCAGTGATTTTTGGAGCCCCCAAAATAAAGTCTGACACTGTTTCCACTGTTTCCCCATCTATTTGCCATGAAGTGATGGGACCAGATGCCATGATCTTCTTTTTTCTGAATGTTGAGCTTTAAGCCAACTTTTTCACTCTCCTCTTTCACTTTCATCAAGAGGCTTTTTAGTTCCTCTTCAGTTTTTCCCATAAGGCTGGTGTCATCTCCATATCTGAGGTTTTTATATTTCTCCCAGCAATCTTGATTCCAGCTTATGTTTCTTCCAGTCCAGGGGTTCTCATGATGTACTCTGCATATAAGTTGAATAAGCAGGGTGACAATATACAGCCTTGACGTACTCCTTTTCCTATTTGGAACCAGTCTGTGGTTCCATGTCCAGTTCTAACTGTTGCTTCCTGACCTGCATACAGATTTCTCAAGAGGCAGGTCAGGTGGTCTGGTATTCCCATCTCTCTCAGAATTTTCCACAGTTTATTGTGATCCACACAGTCAGAGGCTTTGGCATAGTCAATAAAGCAGAAATAGATGTTTTTCTGGAACTCTCTTGCTTTTTCCATGATCCAGCGGATGTTGGCAATTTGATCTCTGGTTCCTCTGCCTTCTAACACCAGCTTGAACATCAGGGAGTTCATGGTTCGTGTATTGCTGAAGCCTGGCTTGGAGAATTTTGAGCATTACTTACTAGCATGTGAGATGAGTGCAATTGTGTGGTAGTTTGAGCATTCTTTGGAGCTGGAATGAAAACTGACCTTTTCAGTCCTGTGGCCACTGCTGAGTTTTCCAAATTTGCTGGCATATTGAGTGCAGCACTTTCACAGCATCATCTTTCAGGATTTGAAATAGCTCTACTGGAATTACATCACCTCCACTAGCTTTGTTCATAGTGATGCTTTCTAAAGCCCACTTGACTTCACATTCCAGGATGTCTGGCTCTAGATGAGTGATCACACCATCGTGATTATCCGGGTCGTGAAGATCTTTTTGTACAGTTCTTCTGTGTATTCTTGCCACCTCTTCTTAATATCTTCTGCTTCTCTTAGGTCCATACCATTTCTGTCCTTTATTGAGCCCATCTTTGCTGGAAATGTTCCTTGGTATCTCTCATTTTCTTGAAGAGATCTCTAGTCTTTCCCATTCTGTTCTTTTCCTCTATTTCTTTGCATTGATCAGTGAAGAAGGCTTTCTTATCTCTTCTTGCTATTCTTTGGAACTCTGAATGCAGATGCTTATATTTTCCCTTTTCTCCTTTGCTTTTTGACTCTCTTCTTTTCACAGCTATTTGTAAGGCCTCCCTAGACAGCCATTTTGCTTTTTTGCATTTCTTTTCCATGGGGATAGTCTTGATCCCTGTCTCCTGTACAATGTCATGAACCTCATTCCATACTTCATCAGGCACTCTATCCATCAGATCTAGGCCCTTAAATCTATCTCTCACTTCCACTGTATAATCATAAGGGATTTGATTTAGGTCATACCTGAATAGTCTAGTGGTTTTCCCTACTTTCTTCAATTTCAGTCTGAATTTGGTAATAAGGAGTTCATGATCTGAACCACAGTCAGCTCCTGTTCTTGTTTTTGTTGACTATATAGAGCTTCTCCATCTTTGCCTGCAAAGAGTATAATCAGTCTGATTTTGGTGTTGACCATCTGGTGATGTTCATGTGTAGAGTCTTCTCTTGTGTTGTTGGAAGAGGGTGTTTGCCATGAACAGTGCATTTTATTGGCAAAACTCTATTAGTCTTTGCCCTGCTTCATTCCATATTCCAAGGCCAAATTTGCCTGTTACTCCAGGTGTTCCTTGACTTCCTACTTTTGCATTCCAGTGCCCTATAATGAAAAGGACATCTCTTTTGGGTGTTAGTTCTAAAAGGTCTTGTAGGTCTTCATAGAACCATTCAACTTCAGCTTCTTCAGCGATACTGGTTGGGGCATAGACTTGGATTACTGTGATACTGAACGATTTACCTTGGAAATGAACAGAGATCATTCTGTCGTTTTTGAGATTGCATCCAAGTACTGCATTTTGGACTCTTTTGTTGACCATGATGGCTACTCCATTTCTTCTGAGGGATTCCTGCCCACGGTAGTAAATATAATGGTCACCTGAGTTAAATTCACCCATTCCAGTCCATTTTAGTTCACTGATTCTTTTGCTCCCTAAATAAGGGCAAGGCCTTAGAGGCTTTTAGGAGAAGGGAATGGCAACCCACTCCAGTACTCTTGCCATGGACAGAGGAGCCTGGCAGACTGCAGTCCATGGGGTCACAAAGCGTCAGACACGACTGAGCAACTTTCATTTCAGTTCTGCTACTGCTCAGTCACTTCAGTCTTGTCCGACTCTGTGTGACCCCATAGATGGCAGCCCACCAGGCTCCCCGGTCCCCTGGGATTCGACAGGCAAGAACACTGGAGTGGGTTGCTATTTCCTTCTCCAATGCGTGAAAGTGAAGTCTCTCAGTCTTGTCCAACTCTTAGAGACCCCATGGACTACAGCCTACCAGGCTCCTCCGTCCATGGGATTTTCTAGGCAAGAGTACTGGAGTGGAGTGCCATTGCCTTCTCCGAGTTCAGTTCAGCTATGGCATTTTAAAGACCAAGGCAAAATGGATGCAGAACAGGCTAGGAAAGCGTGTAAACGTGAATCAGTCTTTCCTTCTTCCAGTTCTGAATTGGGTTCTGTGACCCATTCCTTCTAACTCCCAGGCCCCCTTCCAAGGGGACAGCATGGGCCTGTTGGGGAGCGGTGGGAAGTGGGGTGAGATGCATAGAACTTTATGACTAGAGTTGAATCATGGTGGGAAAACAGCGCCAAAGAATTGATGCTTTTGAACTGTGGTGTTGGAGAAGACTCTTGAGAGTCCCTTGGACTGCAAGGAGATCCAACCAGTCCATTCTGAAGGAGATCAGTCCTGGGTGTTCTTTGGAAGGAATGATGCTAAAGCTGAAACTCCAGTACTTTGGCCACCTCATGCGAAGAGTTGACTCATTGGAAAAGACTCTGATGCTGGGAGGGATTGGGGGCAGGAGGAGAAGGGGACGACAGAGGATGAGATGGCTGGATGGCATCACCGACTCGATGGATGTGAGTTTGAGTGAACTCTGGGAGTTGGTGATGGACAGGGAGGCCTGGTGTGCTGCAGTTCATGGGGTCGCAAAGAGTCGGATACGATTGAGCGACTGAACTGAACTGGAACAAAAACTAAATTAGGATGTGATGAGAGTTGAAGCAGAGAGCAGAATTCTGTCCACAGGTTTCCTTTCATGAAACCAAAAATATTTTTAAAACTCAGAAAATCAGAAGTCAGTCCCTCACTGAAATGTTAGACAAGATAGGATAAGAAGAGCAGAAACGATGACTGAGAGAGACTTGTGAGCCTGAAGCTCTTTTTTATGGGTGTGGACTTGGGATCTGGGAGGCTCAGCCCACTTTGATGACTGGCAATCTGAGGATGCCCGCAGTAGCCGCCCAGTTTCCCTTGGCTCACTTGTGTCCAGACAAAAAAGGAACAAAGCCATGGACAAACAGAGGTACCTATTTCCTGTTTCATTAAAACTGTACAAGTGCCTTTTCTCTCCCAGAATCTCTCTCACAGTCTGTGTCCAGGGCCCAACCCCTGGCCCTCGGCCAACTTGCAAGATTCCATTTCAGTCTGGAGTTTGAAATTTGTCATGTGTTGACGTTTTTGACCAAACGGCTTAGGAGCGCTCATGTCCGGAATCCACCAAGTTTGCATTTTGCAAAACTGCCCTCTCTTCATAAGGTGCTGCCTCAGTTTTCATGGAGAGTAGCTGAACATAGCGAGAAACTTCAAACTAGAAATTACCCGATTCTTCCCTGGGAGCTTCTGCCGGGAGACAGCAGGGCCCGGGCTACAGACACAGGAACTTATTCATTAATCTCACTCCAAGTCTACAAATTGGTTCCTTTTTCACAACAGGGAGCACGTTTCAGTGAGCCCTCTTTTGTCTTTCAAATCAGATATACAAATAAGCTGATAGCAATTTTTAAAAATACAAAACAAGAATCTCCAATTATGAGAGCTCCCTGGGCTTGAGTTCCTGCCTCACTGAGGAAATGGATTTGAAATGCCAGAGAGGAAACAAGGAGGTCAACTTTCATGTCTATTTTAGTTTTCCAGTGAAGTCCCATTTCCTTTTGACTTTGTATAAACAGAAAGAGGACAGTTGTTAGTTTGGTTATTGCAGATAACCCATGTCTTTAAAGGGAATGTAATTTATCTAAATGGGGATCTAATAAATGACTCAACTTTTCCAAAATACAGTTTCTCAGCTAATAATGAGGCTAATAGCAGGTATCATTTTATTGAGTAGTAACTACGTAACAGACACTTAGCATACACTAGAAATATTGTTGACTGGCTCTACTATTGCTGTTTCACCCAGACTGAAAATCTACTGCAAAGAAATAAAATCAATTTTGCAACAAGGGTGTGTGTGTGCTGCAGCTGAAACAAAGTGAATATCAATAAACATGGGAGCAGATGAATAAAATGTTATTTCCAAATCATGAAAAAATTATGCAGCTATTAAAATGAGACCTTCACCAGATGCCTAGAGTGGATTTCCAGAACATATTGTTGCGTAAGAAAATGATGCATAAAATTGTGTGTAATATAATCCCTTGGAGTAGGAAATGGCAAATAGTATTCTTGCCTGGGAAATCCCATGGACAGAGGAGCCTGGCGTGCTATAGTCCAAGGAGTCGCAAAGAGTCGGACACGACTAAGAAAACTAAACAATGATCTCTTTCTACAAATGACCAAAAACCTTTCACACAAGGACTTATATTCACTCAAGTGTACTTGAAAAGTGAAAGGGAAAGTTGCTAAGTTGTGTCCAACTCTTTGCGACCCCATGGACTGTAGCCCGCCAGGTTCCTCTGTCCATGGGATTCTCCAGGCAAGAATACTAGAGTGGGTAGCCATGCCCTTCTCCAGGGGATCTTCCCAACCTGGTGATTGAAACCAGGTCTCCTGCATTACAAGTGGATTCTTGACTGTCTGAGCCACCAGGGAAGCCCAGTGTACATATGAATATGCATTTATTATTGTATAATCATGAAGAAAAATACAGAGGGTATCTTCCAGGTTGTCAACATAGTTGTGTGCGATGGGCCAATGGCCTGGGTTTGAAAAGGAGCTGTGATTTGAGAAGTGCTGAGCCAAGTGGGATTTCTTTGGAAGGAATGAGGCTAAAGCTGAAACTCCAATACTTTGGTCACCTCATGCAAAGAGCTGACTCATTGGAAAAGACTCTGATGCTGGGAGGGCTTGGGGGCAGGAGGAGAAGGGGACGACAGAGGATGAGATGGCTGGATGGCATCACTGACTCGATGGACATGAGTTTGGGGTGAACTCTGGGAGTTGGTGATGGACAGGGAGGCTTGGTGTTCTGCGATTCATGGGGTCGCAAAGAGTCGGACACGACTGAGCAAATGAACTGAACTTAACCGAACTGAACCGAACTGAGCCAAGTGAGAAGGAGAAGTTAAAACAAAGGAAAAGGAAATAAAGGACTCCAGTTTAAGAAAATCCTCCTTTATATTTAATATAATCATGTATATGTATTTACATAAAATTATTCATGTCAGTTATAAGTAATGAAAATATTAGAAAAATAGAAATATTAAGAGTATTGAATTTTTCTCAATAATCTTCTTAAATACTGAAGAAGGTAGCCATTCCTTTCTCCAGGGAATCTTCCCAACCCAGGGATTGAACCTGGATCTTCCCTATTGGAGGCAGATCCTTTACCATCTGAGACACCAGGGAAGCCCTCTGAAATACTACTTTTCTCATTTTATAGTTGAGAAGATGATGATCTGATTTGCCAAATGGGATCTGATACCAAAGCCTAAAATCTTTTCCTGAAAACATGATGCACAGTTAGTGTGGAAAAAAAAAATTCAAATATGATTCTAAAGTAAAATGAAGATGGTAAACTCACTAAAAGCCAGAGACACTGTTGTTATAATTTAGGGAAACAGCTCTCCAGACATTTCTCTGTGCATATCTACCCTTTCAACATATCTCCCCAAATACACCAACATCACTCTCTGTTGAGGTTATGGTACCAAAGCCCTGAAGGAAGTGGACGTTTCCACTGTCAGTCATTCTGGAAAGTGGACCATCCTGGGCAGGAAATAAGGCTGGTCTTGGGCTGGAGGAGGAGGCAACAGGCCCAGGACCTTCTCTGGGAGGCTTGAAGGAAGGGATCACTGTGGTGGGACCTGTAGGTAGCCAGCCCCCAGCGATGTGCGTGGTGTTGAATAGGAGGTGCCATGGTCTCCACCCTCCAGAAGAGTTGTCCCTCCGCCACCCTGCATGCCCCCACAGCAGTGAAAGGAATTAGGGATGACATTTTGGATGGGAGGAGGATGGTGTCCCCACCCTGAGGTCAGGGGGTTGCTGTCCCTGGGCAGAGCAGGCAGCTGGCATTCAAGTCATTCCCAACGTGGCCCCACCAGTCTTTGGTCACACCTCCTGAGAAGTAATCTTCTGCTAACATGTACAGAAGGGGCTGATCCGCAAGAGCTGGCATAATGGTCGCCTTGTGGCTGCGGGAGGCCTCTTCTGGAAGCGACAGGGGCAGGAGAGTGCCCCCACTCCCTTTGCTCCTGGGGAGACACTGAGATGAAAGAGCAGACCACCATGGAGGCAGCGAGTAGGGTCCAGAAGACATGCAGCTGGCTGCAGAGGGGACCCTGGTGCTTCCCCGGCTGCCCAGGGGTGGTCACTGATCTGGAAAGACAGGGACCCCCTGCGTTGGCCGCTGCAGCAAGACCACCCTGGTGGCCGTATGCAGAAGTCAGTCATTCCCTAAGAAGGAGAGCGGCCACAAAGGACACAGTCAAGATCATGCTCTTTGGGAGGTGGCAGCAAGGACATGCCTGTGAGGACTGACTCACTCACCAGGGACAGGTCTTGAGAGATATTTGGGTCAGTTATACACGGAATCTAAAAACGCTGAACTCATAGAAACAGAGAGTAGAATGGTGGTTACCAGGGGCTGGGGGTGAGATGACCAGGCGAGATGCTAGTCAAAGGATAGAAACTTGGAGTTAGAAGATGAGTAAGATCTGAGGACCTGATGCAATATGGCAATCATTGTTACCTAGATTGTATTAGATACTTGAAAGCTACTAAAAGACTAGATCTTAAATGTTCTTATCACAAAAAAGAAAGGACAATTATGTGAGGTGATGGAGGTGTCAACTAACTCTAGGGAGGTAATCATATTGTAATAACAAGTATATCAAATCAACACGATGTACCTTAAACGTACACAATATTATATACCAATTTTAAAAAGGAAATATATTGAGACATGAATCTCAAAGATAGAATCTTTCTTTTAATCTGGGTGGGTGGAGGCTCCTAGCCATTAGCATTTGAATTTTCAGGAAGGGTAACATCTTTGTATACCAAGCTGGTGAAATGGGAAATGTCAATTGCACAGATACTGATATACACATCCAAAATACAAATCTTATCATGTCACTGCCCTACCTAAAATCCACCAATGAATGACTTCCCTTGGGGCAAATTCCAAACTGTGCAATGCAGACTCTGCCACAGGCTCACTGATGTCTCCTAGCTCCTTCTTTAGGTCTCCAGACCTTCACACATGCTTCTGCTTCTGTTGGAACCACTTCCCACTCCAACCACCTAAACAGTTTCTATTCACCCTTAGAGACTCAGCTTAAAAATGTCACCTCCCCTGGAAGCCCTCCTTCAGCCATCCTCTCAGATTAGATTCAGTCCTCCCGCTCACAGTTCTTATAATCAGAGCATCTATCACACTTTATGGACATGTTCCACTCCAGCAGAGATTCTGTCCTATTTGGTATTGCATCCCATGGTTTCATATACTAGTTTTATTGTTCAGTCACTAAGTCGTGTCTCTTTGTGACCCCATGGGTGGCAGCAGGCTATCTGTTGAATGTTTGAATGATGAAGGTAAACAATTTTACACAAAGGGACCATGTTCTGTCATTGTCCTGCTTACATTCAGTGATGCTGTAAAGTCTGTCTTGAGCATGGCATTGAAGCCTTTTATTGTACTTACTAACCCTCATCAGCTTTATCCTATCTGCTTTCCATTCCCTGAATATTCCTCCCTCTACAGTGCTCAGCACACATTAGGTACACAATCAGTGCTTATTAAACTGCCCAAGTGAGGTGGTTTTGGACCTTTTCACAGTCTTTCCTTTTTAATGACATGTCTTTCTACAACCCCTGCCTAGCTACCCCTCACCTGCCTTCTGACATTCCCCTGACATACATCTCGGCTTGAAACTGTCTCCATTGCTTCCAGAGTAAATCAGGCCTCATTCTGTGGTCCCTCACACCCTGCTCTTGTCTCCTCATGGCTCTCATATGGACAACAAAGATGTGTTTATGAAACCGGTTCCGCCAACTTGGCTTGGATCACTGATGGTGCTGACGCTGTGTCCTTGACCAACTTCCCTCTCCAGTATCTCACACCATGTCTGCCACATAAGTTGAGCAAGGATTTGTTGAAGGAATGAATGAATGAACGGAGAAAATGGATAGTTTTGCATTTAGAAAACTACCAGGTTAGACTGCACGATCGATTGGAACCCATCCCAATTTACTGCAACAGACTTGCAGAGCCTGTCAGTTGCGATCAGAATCAGAGAAATCATCCCAGCCTGCTAGAGCTGGGTAGAATCCTTTTTGTACATGATGGAATTGAGTCCTGAAATGTGAAGGTCACACAGCAAATTACATAAGAAGGAAAGCGGCCAAGGTATGGAGACTGATAGCTGTGCATTTCAAGAGATCTGATGTCAGCTCCACTGCTAGTTAACAGGTAATGCACATTTTACTTCTTAATAAAATAACGATTATTTTAAAAACTGAATGGTGCTTTACAGCTTACCAAGTCCTGTTAAAAAACAAAAACAAAAACCAAAATCTCCGAGTGAGGTATTTGTGGTTAAATAACTTGCCAAGATCATTCAGCTCTTCAGCAATGGATCCAGGGCTCGCACTCACATTTCTTGGCTCTACGTCCAGTACACTTTCCAGGATACAATCAATCTGCCTCCAACATCACAATAAATGGTGGTTAAATATTGATTCTAGACTCACTCATGGGAAACACTAGCATTTCTAATCAATACCATCACTTCCTACTTCTAAGAATTTTCTGAAGGAGGCACAGAACAGACTTGTCAAATCTTTACACAAAAGAGCTGGTAAAATCTAAGGTAGGCTACCAGAAGAACCAGAATGCTGTGTGTGTGTGTGTGTGTTTGTGTGTGTGTGCATGCATGCTTGTAAGTATGTGTACAGGAGCACACATGTGTCTCACAAGCATGTCAATGACTCTGCATGTGGAATACTTGGTATTTAGGGCACTGAAAATTGTGAACATGAACAAAATAAGTAAATCCCCAATATGTAATGTCTGCACAGAGTATGACCTTAATAAATACTTGCCAATTAATTAATGTGCCTATGTTGATAAATTCTCATATAATTTTTCTACATTTAGCCAGTATTTTTATAGAATGACTTTTTAAAATTTAAATGTGTTTTTCAAATAACTAAGTCTGCTCATTTATGCTTTCATTCAATAAAGAATGAATGCCTACTAGGTTGCCAGACTCATGGTTCATCCACAACAAGGCAGTGAAACAGACAAACCCTTACCCTCGTGGAGTTTACCTTCTTGTGGGATAGGAGAGAAGGCTCATAACCAAACAGTATTATTATATACTATATTAAGTGACAGCCGGTATGAAGAAAACTATGCTAAGAAAAGGAATTCAGGCGTGCCAGGGGTGAGTGGGCTGCAATTGAAACTAAGGTTCAGGAAAGTGACAATTGAACAAAGCCCCAAGAACAAGAGGAATAAACTGTGAGGATCTCTTGGGGAAACTCTTAAATTTTGAACAAATAATTATAATTTTGCAAGGAATTTTTCCCCCAAATAGCTTACACTTCTCTATCTTCTAAGAGAAGATAGAGCAGATCACCTGTGTGTGTGTATGTGTGTGCATGTGTGTGTGTGTGATAATTCAACACTTCTGTGACTATCAGTTCCGGACAATCATGCAATAAAGTCCAGAGAGGTTGAGACTTGACATTCAGAGGACTCTTTGCCCCTCCACCCAATAGCCCCAAGTCTGTTTCTCTTTCACACTGATTCTCTGTCACCCAGTCAGCTTTTGCATTCTGCTGACTCAGGCAGTCACTCTACATCACCACCCCCAACATTTCATCTGCTGTTTCTAAGCTGTTTGCTTCTGAGGGTTGGTTCCAGAAGAAAAAGACTTGAGCAGAAGCCTAACGTTTAATGCTGGCGCTTTATGACATCTGCTCTGCCTGTTCCCATGGGACCTGTTTTGCCGACTTCTTTGCTCTCAATTTCCTCTCTGACTGTCTCAGTGCCAGAGAATTAAACTCCTCATTTGAGAAATACTGCTCATTAAGGCCTCATTTTCTTTCTGTTTAGAGCTCAGAACCGTTTTCTTTCTGATTTCAACAGATTATCTTAATATGAGGGAAGATGTAGCCAAGACAAACTCAGATGGAGCCATGTCTGAGGGGAAGATTCTCAGGAAATGATCTCAAAGGTGGAGACCCAGAGCCATGCAGGACAGGAGCTGTTTTCATTCCTGGTGGCTTAGTGGTAAAAAATCCACCTGCCAATGCAGGAGATGCAGGAGACAGGTTTGATTTCTGGATTGGGAAGACCCCCACTCCAGTACTCTTGCCTGGAAAATCCCATGGACAGAGGAGCCTGGCAGGCTACAGTCCCTGGGATCACAAAGAGTTGGACACGACTGAGTGACTAAGCATACATTCAAGCCTCTTGTACACAACTGGTGATACTGGTTGAAAAATTAAGTACTGGCACAGAGGGTGCCAATAGCTTCTTATACATAGCTATCAAGAAAAGTCCTTCAAGAGAAATTCATGAAAAGTCCTGTGAGTAATAAATTACACAGAGCAATGAGTAATAAAATTCTTAGTATGGACCTTGGGGAGTGTCTTTAAAAGAGGTGGCATTTGAATAAAGCTCTGAAAGATGAAAAGATTCTCAAGGTAAATAAAGGGAGAAGGTTTTCCAGATTGAGGAAACAGCATGGACAAAATCATGGGTGAGGGAGGGGGTGCACAGTTTATGGACCAAAAATGAGAGGATAAGTAGTCAAATTTACCTTTCCAAGAGCTTTTAAGCTGAAACCTATCCTTCAGAAAATTCCTGCTGAAGATGCTGGGTTTTTTCCTCCTGTTCTCTCCAAGTTTATACTTTTGCAACATTCATGCACACAAAAATCAACTATAAATTAATAATTCACTGGCCCTGGACTTTAGAGTAGACAGAGGAGATGTGGGAAGTGGGGCTGAGAGTTACCAGGGACCAGATGGGGTCTTGAACAGGTCTCTCTCCTTGGGGACATCTTGGAGCCGTGGGACTCTGCAGGAGGTAGCGAGACACACCAGGCTGCCTTCTCTGAGACTTCAGTGATGCGGCCTGGGTTTCCAAGGACTGCCTTGCAGGATGGGGGCCTCTTGGGGATACACTACTGCTACTCAACAGGGGGTGTCACCAATGCCTTTGAGCTGGAGAATAACATCAACCACGGAGGAGCCCCCTGTGAGCCTCATCGTATGGGCAATGGCCAGGGGGCCACACCAAGGATCACCTACCAGACGTGATGAGCCCTGCTCCCAGCAGTGGCAGTGAGGCTGGCCCATGACCCATTCACAGAGGCCCATTCTGACTGCAGGCTGGTGCGGACTCCTCTTGGTTTCCCGCCAAACCCATGCAGGGTTCAGAGTTGGGCAGCTGCCGTAGCTTCCCAGCTCCAGGGGGCCACACAGGGGTAAGAGGTCAGGCAACCAGAAACCAAAGTGGTACAAGTACCCTTGTGCCCTCCAAGGAATGCTGTTCTCAACAGAGGGGAAAGAGAGCTGGGGTTTAGGCCCTGCCTGGGCAGGAGAGACTTCGAGAACCCACCTTTGCATCTATATGACATGTAGGGAGACTGAGATCATAGAATGAAGAGCCACCCCAAACTCCCACGGCTGGCCACGTTTTCAAATAACTCCATTTATTTTATAGTAGTTTTGGATTGTTATTCTTGTTAGTTTTCATAAGTTTTTCCAAGCGTTTTGACTTCATGTCTAGGATCCCTCAAGGTAATATTCTTGCTCAAGGTCCAATACATTTTTTTTTTTCTGGATTTTGACACTTCTTCAATCATTTTAAAAGTCACTGTCTTTTGATTATCTTGACTTCAACTTTCCTAATAGATTTTTAAATGAAAGTAGCAGTCATGGAATTAAAAGACACTTGCTCCTTAGAAGGAAAGCTATGACAAACCTAGACAGCACTTAATAAGAGACATCACTTTGCCGACAAAGGTCTGTATAGTCAAAGCTATGGTTTTCCATGTAACAGTTGGACCATTAAGAAGACTGAGCACCAAAGAATTGATGTTTTTGAACTGTGGTGCTGGAGAAGACTCTTGAGAGTCCCTTGGACTGCAAGGAGATCCAACCAGTCAATCCTAAAGGAAATCAACCCTGAATATTCACTGGAAGGACTAATGCTTAAGCAGAAGCTCCAATACTCTGGCCACCTGATGTGAAGAGCCTACTCATTGGAAAAGACCCTGACACTGAGAAAGATTGAGGGCAAGAGGGGAAGCGGGTGACAGAGGTTGAGAGTATTGGATGGCATCACCCGACTCAATGGACACGAGTTTGAGCAAACTCTGGGAGATAGTGAAGGACAAGGAAACCTGGTATGCTGTAGTCAATGGGGTTGCAAAGAGTCGGAATGACTTAGTGACTGAACAACAACAACAACAAGGCTAATAACAGGAATGAAATTTTTGCCAAGATTTGAACAGTGCCAGAAATATCCCTCCCCAAATGGTTTCCTCATCTAACACATTTTTCCTCAAAGAAAGGAATCACGAAAGGGAGAAGATAGCTGCCATCAGGAGATGAAGACAAGGACGCTGGCTCATGGCAGTTGAGAGGCTTGAGAGGAGGAAACTAGGATCCTAGTTCTTCTGGCTTCAGGGGCCTTGAGGAAGTCACAATCATTCCTTTTACAGTGTTAGTTCCTCAGTCTGATGTCCAAGGACCCTTATGACCCCACGAGCAACTTTGTTCCAGGCATGTGTTTATTTTGGTCATCAGAATTGACCGACCTCTCCTTATAAGCCCCTCTCGTCTCTGCTCATTTTGCTATGTCCTTCTGCTGCTTGGGCTTCCCTGGTGGCTCAGATGGTAAAGCATCTGCCTGCAACGCGGAGACCCGGGTTCGATTCCTGGGTTGGGAAGATCCCCTGGAGAAGGAAATGGCAATCTACTCCAGCACTCTTGCCTGGAAAATCCCATGGATGGAGGAGCCTGATAGGCTACAGTTCATGGGGTCACAAAGAGTCGGACATGACTGAGCGACTTCACTTCACTTCACTTCACTTCTGCTGCTCTCGTTCTTACTATATTGTTCAGGTCCCTACATCTGCCCTGGGTGCTTCCTTAATTTCTTCAATTCAAATTGTTACATGTTTGTCTGGAATGCGTAGTATCGATAGGATGTTCAAGTTGGATGGCCCCTTAGAAGTTATGAATACAACTCTTTTGTTTTATAGGAGAGGGAATAGAGGCATAGCATGGGGAAATAATTTTCCTGTGATCACACAATTAGCAAATGGAAAAATTGATTCAGTTTTTCTGATTCTTGACTTATGTCCATTGTATGATAACACAAGAGTTAATACTATCTATTACATTTATTTGCCCTTTAATAAGAATTATAATCAATATTTTGCAGCTAATACATTAGCATCTTGTCATTAATTCTCACAGGTATTCATCTGTTCATTCAGGCATCCATCCATCCACCCAGCCATCCACCCATCCATTCATTTTTTCAAGTAGCCAGCATTTATTTGAGGGCCCATGTTCAAGCATGGTACTAGATACTGAAAGTGAAAGTGTTAGTCACTCAGTCCTATCTGACTCTTTGTGACCCCATAGATGATATAGCGCACCAGGCTCCTCTGCCTATGGAATTCTCCAGGCAAGAATATTAGACTAGGTTACCATTTCTTTCCCCAGGGGATCTTCATGACCTAGGGATTGAACCCAGGTCTCCCACATTGCAGGCAGACTCTTCACCAACTGAGCCAACAGGGAAATACTAAATATTATTATTATTTTCATTTCAGAGGGGAAGACTCTGATGCTCTAAGAAGTTCCATGTCATGTTCTACTTTTCTGAATGAGCTGAGTCTCTACAAGAAACAGAATTGTTTCAAGTTGTTTCTGGGAAGGTACTCTCTCCAGAGGCATAGATAGGATTAAAGGAAGGCAAGGCGTAGTGTGGCTCCCAGGCATCAGCAACACTGAGAAGCTAGGGCCCCAGGGCAGGGGGAGGACCCAGTGTTTCTGGATCCCAGTGAGAAGGGAATGTAGTGTTTTGGAGGTGGGGCTGCAGGTGTCAGGTGCGGAGCTGCTGCTAGAGGACATGTCAGTGAGAAGGGGAAGAAACCTTGTCCTTCATTCCAATCTCTTCCCAGTGATGCCTTTTGACCAAACCCAACCTGAAGAAAGACAATGGGGGAGCCTGAGGGAGGTGGCCCTTAGAGGTCAGGCCCTGGAACACAGAACAGGATGAATAAGCGAGGCATCCAGCCTAATAACCATCTGGAAAGTGGGTGAGCTGGAATGTCAGCTCTGCCTTCAGATGTCAGATCCTGAGCTTTCTTCTGTACCATAGGCCTGCTTGCATTTATGCCCTGTGTGTTCATTCATCAGTCAACACTTTGTTCAGGTAATAAACAAGCTGAGAGCTTACTCCTTGATAAACCATATGTGTATGTCCTATTTCCCTCCAAATCACTTCCCGCCAAGTTCCCCAGTCATAGTCCATGAGGCACAGTAGGCATTCCACCCATTTTGTTGATGAATAAAGAGCTCACTAAGGACCATTATGAACTGCACTAAAGTATGGTGCCCCAGAGTAAGCCTTAAGCCCACTCTCATTCTCTGAGGCATGGGGAGGGGATGCTGATGAACTTATCATATCGTCTTGGAATGAGAAGTTGGACTGTATTTGAGAGCTAATGCTTCTGATGCTCTGGGAATTTGCACCCCTTCTGACAACACAAAGTTACAATGCCTGTGTCTTGCTGTCAAAGCATCTCCACTTTGCTGAGCTTCTCCCAGCTCTCAGCTCTGGCTGTGAAATCTCAGCACTGCTTCTTTGAGGGTTGTGGTGAAGCAGATGAAAGCAGAGCTTGCCCTCCCTTCAGACTTGTGGCACACACCTCTTGGTTGGGGTGATCCGGTGATATATATCAAGGTTTGAACGGCTTCCCCTTACAGGTCCTGCTGGGCTGCAGTGAACAGTGAACATGTGTAAACAGCCCAGCCCTGTTTAAACACTGTCAGTGAGAATGTCAACAAGAGATGGAAAGATTTGAAGACTGGTCATCGGCATTCGGCTTCTGGTGGTTGCCATGATATATATATATATGGAGTTCAGCAAGTTTGAGTGATTTGTCCAAGGTCACATAACCCATAGATGGTGGTGCTAAGCCCTGAGCCCAGAACTCATGAGTACAACTTCAGCTTCTCCCATGGGCTCCGCTGTTTCAGATAAGGGAGAAAAATTGGCCCTCTTTCCAACGGTGATCAAAACAAGGATCTATCTGACCAGGTGCTTTTAGATTCACCTGCTTTCAAGAATTACTACCAAAAGTACTTAGAAAAATGGCCACAAAGAACCCTGCAAACACTGAAAGTGGACAGGTAGAAGAAAACTCTTGAAACCTGAGTGGGCTAAATTTCAGGGTTCTGCACAAGTAAGTGCTTCCTCTCTACCCACTGTCGGCCTGTGACCTTCCTGGTGTCACTTTTAATGAACCACACTGCTGGTAGCTTAATTATGGGCCTGGCTGTCATGAAATGCTTTTATTTGTTAAATAGAAAGAGACTTTTCTCCTTGACCCTCTTCTCCTCAGCCCAGTTTTTCCCAGCTCTAATTCCTTTTAGACTTCATCGGAATTATTTCTTTCTCATGAACTTGCTCTGATCCCCATCTAGACTAGGCTCTCCTGCCTGTTATAATTCTCTTCACACTTTACAGTTTTTCTTTGTAGCACTTATCACATTTGCAATTACTTGCTCATTTGCATTGCCATTTGTATCCTATCCATCCCTTCCATTAGATCATAAATCTAATAAAGGCCCACAGGGATTATTTCTCTGCTGATTACTATTGTGTAACCAGCACATAAATGTCTTCATTGAATGAATAAATTAATCCATGAAAGAAATAATGCCTGACATCCAGTCAGTTCTGATGGGTGGGAAAGAATCAGTCTTCCAGGATGCTGAATGGTGTGGGAGCCTTATTTGTTCCCCATAGGAGAGAAACTGAAGCTCAGAGAGGTCAGTTAATTTGTCTGAGGTCACACAGCAGGAAAGGGACAGAGCTTGGCCTGGGATGAGGTTTCTCCAGCTCTACTGCAGTTCCCAACAATTCATTGCCTGTCTGAAGATGTAGCTTTGAGCTGTTTGCACTTGCAGCCACATAGTTCTGACTCTTGGGCCCACTTCCTCTGGGTTCACTTCACAAAGGCCCCAAATTCATTTGGAGGCCAAAGCAGCAAATGGAATATTTCAAGGGCAACTTAGACATCAAAGTGCCACTCTAAAGGCCAGGAAGTTTAAAGTAGTTCCTTATTTCACAGTAAGACTGGCTTTTATGAAAACTAAGTGTTATCCCTGTATTCAAAAACTGATCACTTTAATTACAATTTTCTCCTTTGTATGCTTTGTGAGTTTTTAATTACTCATGATCATAAACCACTTAATTATAAATGGTGGCCTGTGGATTATGAAACTTCTCCCAGACTGGCCTCCTTCCACTTTGCTTTATCATGGTGTTGCTGAGTCCCTAATCTCTCCCCCATCATACCCATAATTGTTGAAAAGACCCCTAATGCCCATCACAGAGGGCCACAGATCCAGGGGATGGCACCTTGTGCCAGCATCTTCAATGACAGCACGTCCTGGAGGACAGTAGTGGTGCATGTGGCATTGCACAGCAAGTTAGTACAGACTCTAGGCCTTCAGGCAAGCCCAGGAAAAAGAGAGACTTCTGCTCTCTTTCTCACCATTCACACCTCCGCTCTCTGTCATTACTTGCTTTCTCATTTATTGATCTCACACTTAACCACACAAGTTCCTGTTTTGTTTGGAGGACTGTCCTCTTTTTCTATTTACAAACCCTAATGAACCTTGAGGACCCAGATCACAAGCAACCTACATGTCCTGACCCCCTTGCTAGTAGATATCTCTTGCTCCAAGATCCTCTGTATTCTGTTAGCATATTATTGGTGAATATTTACGGTCACTAATCTTTCTTGAATTGCAATTATTTGTGGTTTTTTTTTAATGGATATATTCATTTAGTCATTTGGTCATTAAACACTAAGTACCAGTTCAATCACCAGTTCTTTATTTCTTTGGCTGTACTGGGTGTTGGCTGCAGCATGCAGGATCTTCCATCTTTGTTGTGGCATGTGAGATCTTTAGCTGTGGCATGTGGGATCCAGTTCCCTGACCAGGGATTGAACCCAGGCCCTCTGCATTGGGAGCATAGAGTCTTAGCCACTGAACCACCAGAGAAGTCCCTCAGTGACCGATTCTCAAATGCAAACTCTACATAGGAAGAATCCATACTCAGTTCTTTTTGTATCTGACAAAAAAACAGCACAATCCTCCAGTTACATTTAGGAGAAAACAGGACATAGGAAGCTGGACTGGGAGGAAAGGGAAGGGAAGCTGCCATCCAGGGTGGCAGTGATGGGAAAAAAAAAAAAAGACTGGGAGGTAGAGGATAGGGCAGGTGGAAGGGAAAGAGCAAAACTCAGAAGTGGGGATGCAATGGTGCCTTCTGTGAACAACACATCCCATATGGTTTATAGTCTGCTGGATCAAAGTGTTTGGAGAATGAAATGGTAGGAAAGCAGTCTTCATATGGTGAATGGTAAATGATAGGAAATCACCAATATACTCTGGACACATAAAAGACCCATTTGGTGAGGTGGGTGGGGTGTTAAAAACACTGAAAAGAAATAGACATATTGTTCTTTTCATGTATGTGAAACAAGCACTTTGCTAAATATTTTGTTAAAAGCCACAGGGGACCCAGAGCTCAGGAAGAGTCAAGCTCTTCATTCAAGGAACAGAAGGGCTTAGTGGAAGATGGCTGGAAGCTTGGTGGGTGGAGAAAGGAAGGAAGAATGACATTCCGCCTGAATGGAAACTGGCTTAACCAAAGAGCAAAGAGAGGAAACAGAATGTTCAGTCTGAGAAGAAGAGAAACCATAGAAGAAAAGTCTGGCAGGAAACGTTGTGGACAACTTGCAGAAAGATCCGGGTTTCAGACTGAGGATTTCATGCATAATCATAGAGAATCCAATGAAGCTTTGAGAAGGGAAACCACATAAAACATCCTAGGGATGCAGAGAATGGGGAGGCCAAAAGTGACATCAAAATCTCCTGCCAAACTGGAATCCAAGCTGAGCTTTCCAGGATCCCAGATATTTCTTGAAACCACTCTTTTCAAACATATATGTTTATGTTTACGTGACTTATGTCTATGTGACTCAAGTATACCTTTGAGCTGTGACCAGCTTGTTCTTCTCTGAGAATTTTTCATAGTTTACTGGTGAATAATAACCTGTCCTGGACGCATCTAATATCTTTCATCTGGAGATCTTAAGGAGACTTAATGACAACCAAGCTTCATTATTTCTGTTTCGCTTATGAGGAGACTGACTCACAGACGGTACTGCAATTTTCTCATTCACACTGGGAGTTACGACCAGAACTATGAATGAAACTTAGGATGAAACTCTGTTTTATAAACCATTAAACCTTGCATCTTTTATAAGAATGGAGTTTGCAAAAATAATGATACCTTTGTATCAAGAGTTCATCCCTTTATTCTGTTATTAAATCTTGGCTTATGTGAGGGGGAAGCATCCAGCTACAATGACAGCTTGTGTACTGTACATGCTGTTGTTCTGACATGAAGCAGGACAGGAAAGGGATGTGTTTTGGTGACGCCTAGACCATTGAGAGCTCATTGTTTTCATTTATCTATTCATTTATAACTTCACTTATTCATTCCATTATCATATATCTGAGTTCCTATTACATCACCTGGAAAACGAGGGTAGTAATTCAATCATTAGAAAGGCTGTTTTGAGAGGTAAGATAATTTCTACAAAGCACACTACGTAGCACATAGTAAGCCCTTATACATAACGATAATTACTCTCATTAAACAAGTAATTGCAAGTGCCACATGGAAAGACAACACACACACACACACCCCCAAAACGTCCTTTTACAATCCTATTTATCTGTGGAGAGAGGAAGGTTGAATCTAAAGGGTGGCTTAATTCCTGGGGAAGAGGTGGCCTCAAATTAAAAACAGAGCAGATGGGTCTCAGATTGACCCAAGGAGACAAGTTCACTCAGTCTGGAATGTGAAATATCAGAAGAGCTAGGAAGTCACTGCTGGGTAGTGGAGGTTAAATTCTACTGTTAACCCAACCACTTAAGAGATGGGCTAGCAATGAAGAGACAGGGAGATAAACACAGACAAAATTCATATGAAAGAGAGGGGCACAAGGCCTACAGATCAAGCTAGCTGTGGTAGCTTATTCAAAAAACCTTATACCATAGGCTTATACCAAAGCCTTATTCACAAAGAAGTCAGCCCTAGAGTCTCTGTGTTTACTCTCCTATTATCCATCCTTCTTCTTCTTCTAAGTCACTTCAGTCATGTCCGACTTTCTGTGACCCCCATAGACAGCAGCCCACCAGGCTCTGCTGTCCCTGGGATTCTCCAGGCAAGAATACTGGAGTGGGTTGCCATTTCCTTCTCCAATGCATGAAAGTGAAAAGTGAAAAGTGAAAGTGAAGTCACTCAGTCGTGTCCGACTCTTAGAGACCCCATGGATTGCAGCCTACCAGGCTTCTCCTTCCATGGGATTTTCCAGGCAAAAGTATTGGAGTGGGGTGCCATTCCCTTCTCTGATTATCCTTCCTTAGTACTGCATTAAGTTTTTATCCCACCTGTGTTCAGGGCACATCCAAGAGAGCATTAAAAGGAAGCAGTCAAGGTGGGACAGAGTCACAGAGCAGCAAAAATCCCTCTGAGAAAAGCAAGCCCAAGGAGACTCTCTTTCTGTGGATCATTTGGAATGTGATAAGTTTGATATTATTAGGAAACTGCCATTTCCTTATAGTTATTACAATTTCAGGCCTCTGTGTGCCCTAAAAGTTGGAATTAAAAATCTTTCCCAATCCAGACACAAAGCCCAGGAGCTGTAGAGAAAAATATTGGTAGATGTGACTTCATAAAAGGTAAATATTTAATGAGAAAACAGACACCAACATCAAAACTGAATAACAGGCAATAGACTGGAAGAAAATAATTGCAAACTGTAATTTTAACATATTTTAACATTATAACAGGAGGAATATCTATAAAGCGTAAAAGCTCCTATAAATCAGTAAGAAAAAGACAAATCCAAAGGACGAAAGATATAAATAGGTAATTTCAGAAGATCTAGAAAAACAAAATGCTCATCTTCAGTAGTAATTCTATGCCATCTGTGTTCCTGCTCAGTTATATCAGACTTTTGACCCCATGGACTGTAGCCCGTCAGGCTCCTCTGCACATGGGATTGTCCACATAATAATACTGAAGTGGATTGCTGTTTCCTTCTCCAGGGGATCTTCCCAACCCAGGGATCCAACCTGGGTCAGTAGTAATTCAGTTCAGTCAGTTCAGTTGCTTAGTCGTGTCCAACTCTTTGCGACCCCATGGACTGCAGCATGCCAGGGTTCCCAGTCCATCACCAACTCCCAGAGCTTGATCAAACTCATGTCCATTGAGTCGGTGATGCCATCCAACCATCTTATCCTCTGGCGTCCCCTTCTCCTCCTGCCCTCAATCTTTCCCAGCATCAAGGTCTTTTCAAATGAGTCAACTTTTTGCATCAGGTGGCCAAAGTTGTGGAGTTTCAGCTTCAACATCAGTCCTTCCAATGAACACCCAGGACTGATCTCCTTTAGGATGGACTGGTTGGATCTCTTTGCAGTCCAAGGGACTCTCAAGAGTCTTCTCCAACACCACAGTTCAAAAGCATCAATTCTTTGTCACTCAGCTTTCTTTATAGTCCAACTCTCACATCCATACATGACCACTGGAAAAACCACAGCCTTGACTAGATGGACCTTTGTTGGCAAAGTAATGTCTCTGCTTTTTAATATGCTGTCTAGGTTGGTCATAACTTTCCTTCCAAGGAGTAAGCATCTTTTAATTTCATGGCTGCAGTTACCATCTGCAGTGATTTTGGAGCCCAGAAAAAAAAATCAGCCACTGTTTCCACTGTTTTTCTTCTATTTCCCTTGAAGGGATGGGACTGGATGCCATGATCTTAGTTTCTGAATGTTGAGCTTTAAGTCAGCTTTTTCATTCTCCTCTTTCACTTTCATCAACAGGCTCTTTAGTTTTTCTTCACTTTCTGCCATAAGAGTGGTGTCATCTATATATCTGAGGTTATTAATATTTCTCCTGGCAATCTTGATTCCAGCTTGTGCTTCCTCCAGCTCAGTGTTTCTCATGATGTACTCTGTATGCAAGTTAAATCAGCTGGGTGACAATATACAGCCTTGATGTACTTCTTTTCCAATTTTGAACCAGTACGTTGTTCCAGTCTGGTTTTAACTGTTGCTTCTTGACCCACGTACAGGTTTTTCAAAAGACAAGTAACTGCTGCTAAGTTGCTTCAGTCGTGTCTGACTCTGTGCGACCCCATAGATGGCAGCCCATGAGGCTCCCTTGTCCCTGGGATTCTCCAGGCAAGAACACTGGAGTGAGTTGCCATTTTCTTCTTGTATTCCCTTCTTTTTAAGAATTTTCCAGTTTGTTGTGATCTACAGAGTCAAAGGCTTTAGCATAGTCAATGAAGCAGAAGTAGACGTTTTTGTGGAATTCTCTTGTGAATGCCCTCTCATCCACACTATGGAACACAGAATAGCAGTTAAACAGAACCAGGTCAATCTCTGTGACAGATCTGAAGATGTCTCTAGGACATATGACAAGAGGGAAAATATCAGTGGCAAAACACTGTGATACGGTGTAATACCGTATACATGGGCAAGAGATACACATCAGTTCCAGTTCCAGTTCCGTTGCTCAGTCGTGTCCAACTCTTTGTGACTCCATGAATTGCAGGACGCCAGGCCTCCCTGTCCATCACTAATTCCCGGAGTTCACACAGAGACTCATGTCCACTGAGTCAGTGATGCCATCCAGCCATCTCATCCTCTGTCGTCCCCTTCTCCTCCTGCCCCCAATCCCCCCAGCATCAGAGTCTTTTCCAGTGAGTCAACTCTTCCCATGAGGTGGCCAAAGTACTGAAGTTTCAGCTTTAGCATCATTCCTTCCAAAGAAATCCCAGGGCTAATCTCCTTCAGAATGGACTGGTTGCATCTCCTTGCAGTCCAAGGGACTCTTAAGAGTCTTCTCCAACACCACAGTTCAAAAGCATCAATTCTTCAGAGCTCAGCCTTCTTCACAGTCCAACTCTCACATCCATACATGACCACTGGAAAAACCATGCCTTGACTAGACGGACCTTAGTCGGCAAAGTAATGTCTCTGCTTTTGAATATGCTGTCTAGGTTGGTCATAACTTTTCTTCCAAGGAGTAAGCGTCTTTTAATTTCATGGCTGCAGTCACCATCTGCAGTGATTTTTGGAGCCCCCAAAATAAAGTCTGACACTGTTTCCACTGTTTCCCCATCTATTTCCCATGAAGTGATGGGACTGGATGCCATGATCTTCTTTTTCTGAATGTTGAGCTTTAAGCCAGCTTTTTCACTCTCCTCTTTCACCTTCATCAAGAGGCCCTTTAGCTCCTCTTCACTTTCTGCCATAAGGGTGGTGTCATCTGCATATCTGAGGTTATTGATATTTCTGCCGGCAATCTTGATTCCAGGTTGTGTTTCTTCCAGCCCAGCATTTCTCATGATGTACTCTGCATATAAGTTAAATAAGCAGGGTGACAGTACACAGAGCTGACGTACTCCTTTTCCTATTTGGAACCAGTCTGCGGTTCCATGTCCAGTTCTAACTATTGCTTCCTGACCTGCATACAGATTTCTCAAAAGGCAGGTCAGGTGATCTGGTATTCCTATCTCTGTCAGAAGTTTCCAGTTTATTTTGATCCACACAGTCAAATGCTTTGGCATAGTCAATAAAGCAGAAATAGATGTTTTTCTGGAACTCTCATTTTTCCATGATCCAGCGGATGTAGGCAATTTGGTCTCTGGTTCCTCTGCCTTTTCTAAAACCAGCTTGAACATCATGACTCTACACATGGACATCACCAGATGTTCAACACCGAAATCAGATTGATTATATTCTATGCAGCCAAAGATGGAGAAGCTCTATACAATCAACAAAAACAAGACCAGGAGCTGACTGTGGTTCAGATCATGAACTCCTTATTACCAAATTCAGACTGAAATTGAAGAGGAAAACCGCTAGACCATTCAGGTATGACCTAAATCAAATCCCTTATGATTATACAGTGGAAGTGAGAAATAGATTTAAGGGCCTGGATCTGATAGATAACAGTGCCTGATGAACTATGGAATGAGGTTCATGACATTGTACAGGAGACAGGGATCAAGACCTTACCCGTGGAAAAGAAACGCAAAAAAGCAAAATGGCTGTCTGGGGAGGCCTTACAAATAGCTGTGAGAAGAAGAGAGTCGAAAAGCAAAGGAGAAAAGGAAAGATATAAGCATCTGAATGCAGAGTTCCAAAGAATAGCAAGAGATAAGAAAGCCTTCTTCACTGATCAATGCAAAGAAATAGAGGAAAAGAACAGAATGGGAAAGACTAGAGATCTCTTCAAGAAAATTAGAGCTATCAAAGGAACATTTCATGCAAAAATGGTATAGGTAGTGGATAAAAATCTTCTACACTGTGACTTTTTCTAGTCTATGTAAATGACCCTATGTAAAAGCTCCCTCTTCTCTATATCTTGTTGATCATTATGTTTTTCTTTTTAAGGAATGTTTTCATGCCTAGTATTTGGGATCATGGCTTTCTGTTAGTCCACCAAGCTTCATAAAAATATATGGCCAGGCACTGAAAAATTAATTTGAAAATTGAGAACCATATGGTTTTCCTTCTGCTTTGCCTATTCTATTGTGATCAGGTAAAAGGATTGGAATCAAGGATTATCTCATTATTTCGCTTCAGTGCAAAAGCAGGTGGAGTGTCCGGCTCACTCTGACCTCTTGGTGTGGTCTGTGGAGGTATAAATGAGTCACTTAGCACACACAGTGAAAGGACTGACCTTTGACCAGAAGTCAGTGTTATTATCTGACAGGAAAAAGCTGTATTGGATCCTCCAGGATCTCTTCCTGCCTCATCCAGGTGAGGGTGGCTTTAACACAGAAGGAAAGATGACGCTCCTGGAAAACTCACTGACTTAAAATGCTTTTACAAGGTTAGGCCTTTAGAACTAGGTTGCTCTTCTGTGGGCTTCTGACATGCCAATGAGAGAAGTTCTTAAAATTCTTTCTACTTACAGAATATCAGAGTGCAGATTTTTGGAGTGGCCCCTGTATCCTAGTATAGTTTTTCAATTTTTGAAATTTAAATGTTCTCTTAAGCATCTTTTAGGAAGGAAAAAGATCCCATTTACTTAAAAACAACTGTATTCATCTCCTCTTTATAGTTTTGAGTGGTGTGTACAAATTATTTTTCTAACTTCGTTGTTTTATTTAACCTTATTTCCAATACATCTTTTCATGTATTTGCCAAAATTTGACGTGCTTGACTTGAATCCTGTATACCTGCCAGGATTCCTTCTGTTAATGTGACAGAGCTTGTTTGGATTATTCCCCAAGTGTTTGACAACTGGGTCCCTTCCCAGGTTTTGGTCATTATGGACATTCTGAACAGCCTAGCTGTAAACATCTTTATGCAAGTTCTCCCCCACCCTCCTTGGGATCATTTCCTTAGAAATGGACTTCCTTAAATGGGTTTACTGGGTCAAAGGGGCTCAATGAACAGCTTTACAGCTCTTGGCACATTTTTTTCAGATTGCGCCCTGGGTGGATCTGACCAATGGCGCAGGCCGGAGAAGGCAGGAATGTGGACAAGCGGCGGCCCCTCTGACCGCCCCTCTTCCGCCACACACCCCCAAAGCCTCGCAAAAAGCCCAAGAGCTCGAGGTCTGCGGAGGGAAAGCAGTTTTTGTTCTTTTCGTGGTCGGATGTTGAAGCCCAGCTGGGGAGAACGACAATTAAGGGAGGCGCAGCGAGGTGTTGGGCAGTCCGGGGACCTGCCCTAGGGCGGGGGGACAAGCAGCGCTTCCAGGCCCTCCTGCCGCAGGACTCGCATTCCACCCGCCCTTTCCTCGTCCTGTTTTCGAGTCCTAGGCACGCCCTCCCAGCCCTTCCACTACCATCCCTGTGGCCCAGGCGGGCCCCTCGCGAGCGCGGAGCCCCACACGCGAGGGCAGCCACCGAGCGGCCGCTATTATTCCGGCGCGGGTGATGCAAGGCAGCGCATAGCTGCGCGCTGAGTCAGCTGAGCCGAGCGGGGGCGGGGGCGGGGGGCGCCCAGCCGCCCATCCCCCACCCCCACCCCGGCCTCCGGGCCCGCGCCGGGCGCAGCCGGGTGACCTCGGGGCGCCGGGGGTGGGGTGGGTGCGGTGGGACTCCGACTACGTGGGGTCGGTCGCCCGGGCAGGGACCGGCGGGAGCTGAGGAGCAGGCGGCGGTGGGGTGCACCCTCCCTCCCCCCTCAGCTGGAGCTCGTGGGTCCAGCCAGGCGGTGACCGCGCGCCGCCCGACCGTTTACCCTGTGAGAATCAACAAGGGGAGGGGGACACAGAGAAGGAAGGAGGCTGAAAAAGGAGAAATGCGAAGCCAAGCAGACAGGAGGAAACGATTAAAAAAAAAAAACACGGGGAAACTGGCGTGAGGAGGCGGAGGCCGGCGGGCGGCAGCGGCCGCGCGCGGGGGGCGGGGCCGGGGCGCGCGCGGGGCGGGGCGAGCGCGGGGGCGCGCCGCCAGCCGCGGCCCGAGGGGCTTGTGGGTAGCGGCTGCGCGCGGCCAGAGACGGGCGCCGCGCGGGGAGTGTGTGAGGGGCGCGGGCGTGTGGGGCGCGGGCGGCCGCTGGCGGTCATGGGAGCCGGTTGGCTGCGGCAGTAGTTGTCTAGAACCCGGGCTTCACCTTCCCGGAGACCCCAGAGGGCGGGACAGCCCCGGGGGCCCTGGTGGTGGCGGCGCCACTTCCCCGCTCCCGCCCTCGGAGTCCTGAGGGAGCTCGCGGCGGAGGAGTGGACCTGGCGGCGCGAATCTGACTGAGGGGCGGGGACGCCGTCTGCTCCGCGCTGCTCCCGGGGCCGGGCGGGCCTCCCACAGCCCCAAGGCCCCGGGGCGCTGAGCTCGAGGCGCGCGGTGGGCCCGGGCGGATCCCTGGCCGGAGCCGGTGGTTCGAGGGCGGCGGTAGGCCCCGAGGCCGGCCGGGCCGGAGCGCGGGGGAGCGGAGTGCGGGCCTGGCAGCGGCATGAGCCGGCCCCCGCCGACGGGGAAGATGCCCGGCGCCCCCGAGGCCGTGTCGGGGGACGGCGCGGGCGCGAGCCGCCAGAGGAAGCTGGAGGCGCTGATCCGAGACCCTCGCTCGCCCATTAACGTGGAGAGCTTGCTGGTATGTGGCCGGGGGCCCGGGAGCCCTCCCTGATGACCGCTCGAACCGTAGATTGCCCCGACTGCCCACTCCTCTGTGCCCACCCAGCAGTGGGGGCGGGCGGGCGGCGGGGGAGGTCTCGCCCACCCTGCCCAGCTTCCCGGCAGCTGGGCCCTGGGTCGGGGAGACCAGACATTTCTGCGACCGAGTTCCGGGAGTAGAGAGACCCACCTTGGATTCTTCCCTTCTGTCTCCTGGAGCTGGTGTCAGCCGCGGCTGCCCCGGTCTTGGAGCGCTGGGAGGAAGCACCCCTCTTTTTCTTCCCTCCTGCCCAGTGGGTCGGGGGTCGGGTGGGGAGACCTGCTGTCCATCAGACCTCAGGCTAGCCCATCTGAAAGAGCGTCATGCTGCCTAGGGACGCGCGTCGGAGCAAGAGAAACCCGGTGGCTGTCCCTACGGGGAGTCCCTACCTGGGGTACATGACAAAGAGTTCAGTCTGAAATCTGGTAACACACAGCCTGAAGTTTCCATGTTTTCAGTTGTCTGTGAACATTAATCGTTACAATTCAGTGCATTTCAATTTCTGTAAGTTTAATTTCCGCGATTGCCCAGGAGCTATAGAATTCACTTGAATTGTAGTGTACTTTCAGTCTCTCCTTTTCATTGTTTCTCTTTGCTGAGATGGCCTTGGAGATCCCAATTAATAGCCACGTAAAGCCTGGTAGTTGGCTTTAAGAAAGGAACAAGATTGATCAGAAATGCACTGTAGAATGCTTATTTATTTTTTGCTTTTGTTAGGATAGACTGTTGTATTTTACAGACTCTTTGATTAGTATGCAATAGAGCTGCATTTATGGGAAAAGGTAGGGGTGAAGGTTTTTACCTTGGGGAGAAGAAGAAAGTGAAAAAGACGTGCTGGATGTTAAATTAACTCTGGACAACTAGAATTCCGGTGGGTGATCCTTAGATCCTTTAGGTATTTCCTTCCAGAATGCCTGTTCTACTCCCTGACAGGAGAAATCTATTGACTATATGATGAGAAAAACTCTTCCCTTTCCAGTGACTGACTGACTTTCCTTTAGAAGCTGTTGGTTATCCTTTGAGGTTTCTGGAATCATTTGAGGAGTGACTCAGTACCCTTTGGCCAAAGTGCAGGAACTGACTAAAGAGTGTCTTTCTGTACAGTGCACAGAATGTAGTGATGTACTGTGTCTGTCAGACGTGTTTGACATTTTCTTTTACTCAGTGTGTTGTTCATATGTTTTCATGGGAGCATGACACTCTGATAGTGTTTCAAAGTCTTTGATTGGGGATAGGGTTGGTTGCATGAAGGGCATAGCTTTTCCCAGACCAGAGCAGAGACTCTGGGCTTCACTCCCAGCATTTTCACTTTGGTATTTTGCTAGCAAAACTCTGACCTAAGGCCAGAAAGTTCAGTTAAAAATAGTACAGCAAATCTCAAGTATTCATCAGGTTCATATTCAACCTCAGATAGAAATTTTTTGCACTTTCATCTCTTAGGCTTTACTGATGTTAATTATTAGGGTCATTATGAGCTTGAGCCTAAGCAATTTATGATCACACATTCTTTTTTATTAAAGTGTTTTCTAAATTATTAAAATGAAGGCTGCTTTTTAAAAAATGAAGCATTACACATGCTCAGTAAACTGCTTGGTCCATTCATTTATTGAGTGCCTATGTCAGCCAAGACACTTTACACCTTTATTAAGGTAACATACTGCTAGTAGGACATCACATGCTGCTGACTGGACAGATTTCATCTTAGCTGTTTTTAGCTGATTAACTGTTATGGTTCTGGGTTGCAGTAAATCTTATCAGGCCCCAAATTGTCCTTTACTCTTTGAGGTTGCTGGTGTTTCTACTGTAGAACAACAAGCTGAAGATTAAAAAAAAAAAAAAGTTATTTACAGTGTTAGCCTTAAACATGTATATTTAATTATATCAAATAGTAGAATGCATTGATTTTTTTAAATGTGGTAATGCAGGAGACATAGGTTTGAAGATTCCCTGAAGTAGGAAATGGCAACCTACTCCAGTATTCTTGCCTGGAAAATTCCGTGGACAGTCCGTGGGTAGAAAAGAGTCGAACACAATTGAGTGTCTGATCGCGCACCCAGCCTGTCCATAACATAAAATTAACTGTTTTAACCATTTTAAATGTACATTTCAGTGGCATTACATTCACATTATTGTGCAAATAGCACCACTATCCATCTCTATGACTTTTTCTTCTTTCAAAACAGAAATTCTGTGAGTTAATTTTTTTAAAGTGTTATTAAAACATATTTCCTAAAGTAATGGTGAGGGTCACTTTAAAGATTTAAAACCTTACTGTTAACCTTCATTGTCACAATTGATCATTGTTTTACTGTAAATGGCATTTCTTTTGATTTTATTATAGAAGATATTAATATTTTTTCTAAAACAGAGACAATTAATATGATAGAAACACAGCCACAAATCTTAGTTACTTATTTTGGAGCTTAGAAAGTTACCATTTAAAATTATATACTGTCTAAGGTGACAAAACTAAGAGGTGAAGTATACCAGAAGTTACTATTATAATAGTTACTATTACTATTATAGGTACTATAGGCTAGGCCTTGAAGTTAAAACTGTTTGTTGGAGAAAGTATTCTATGAGATAACATCTAAAAGTGCTTAGCTCAGTGCTTGGTACATAGTAGAGCTTATTAAATTTAGCTCACTTCTCTGTGCATTTAGCATATTTTTAGGTAAGTGCTTTTAATTTCCTTTGAAAAGGAAAATGGTTCTATTGGTAGCTGTTTCTTGCTATAAAATTTTGAGTGAATAACATTATATTTTGAATTTGCCATCAGAAAAGTGCTAGCAGTCACCAAGCATGCATAGATCTGAATCTAAGACTGTCAGTACAGAGACTACAGTGTCTTTTTTCTCTGCTGCGGCTCGTTTTAAAGAGGCTTTATGTGGATCCTTCAGATTAATCTGAAGTACATATATCCCTTTTGTGGTTGCAGATTGTAACTTGCTAGGTATTACTTAAAAACAGAGTTTTGAGAGAGATTTGCTTCTGTAGTATCCGACCTCCCCTGCCCCCCCCCCACCCCCAACCTGGGAGGGAAGGATCTTCAGTAATATACTTTTTCATTGTTTGAAACTTTTGAGTATATACCCATGTTTTGCTGTCAAGACTAAGCTTCCCATACTGCTTACCCAAATATTACGGTAAAAAGAATTGTCCTTTAGTGTTGTGCTGGAGAGATGTCTTTCTAACAGTTTGTGCGTTTGTGCTTTGATTTATTATTTTAAAGAGTAAATGATTATTGTAACCCCTGGGATTCAGGCTTGGGTAAAGTATTCCATTAGGGCTTGTGTTGATGGGAAAAGGTGATAAAAAACTTAGGATTTTCAGTAACTTAGAATACAAAACACTTCATTTGATTCATTTTTATTAAACCTGTAAACTATGTGAAAATATTTTTTATCACAGTGATTTTTGCTAAAGCTTATTTGATGTAACATCTGTCCTGATCTGATGTTACAGTATTTTAGGCGGTTTATCTCTCTTGGCGTAAATAATAATAGCTTCCCCTGGAGAAATATTGGGGTTTCCCAGGTGGCTCAGTGGTAAAGAATCCAGCTGCCAATGCACGAGGCACAGACTCAATCCTTGGGTCTACAAAACCCCCTGGAGGAGGAAATGGCAACCCACTCCAGTAATCTTGCCTGGAGAATCCCATGGACAGAGGAGCCTGGTGGGCTACAATCCATGGGATCACAAAGAGTCAGACATGACTGAGCTACTGAGCACGAGAGAAATAATAGCGTTTGATTTCAGGATGCTACCCCAGACTCCCCAGAGTTTTGGGGACTATACTGTACATAGTATATATACTTTATTACTCTTTTTAAAATCCAAATATTCTGAATTTGGAAACATCTTGCTCCAAGGTAAGGCCGGCACAGACTAAGTAAGGAAGTACTGACTTAACACACACCTTAAAAAATTATAAAGAAATAGTGGAAGCCTAAGCTGTTGTCCGTTGTTTTGGTTGAGTCCTGATCAGATAGTTCTCTTTTGCAGTTTCAAATTCTGAAGTTTTCTAAGCATACTAAGAGAATATAGCTGCCAGAATGGTGCTAAAGATTACATTTGCCTTTTCTAGAACTTTGTATAAATGGAATCCATAGTTCAGTTCAGTCACTCAATCAAGGCTATGGTTTTTCCTGTGGTCATGTATGGATGTGAGAGTTGGACTGTGAAGAAGGCTGAGCCCCGAAGAATGGATGCTTTTGAACTGTGGTGTTGGAGAAGGCTCTTGAGAGTCCCTTGGACTGCAAGAAGATCCAACCAGTCCATCCTAAAGGAGATCAGTCCTGGGTGTTCTTTGGAAGGAATGATGCTAAAGCTGAAACTCCAGTACTTTGGCCACCTCATGCGAAGAGTTGACTCATTGGAAAAGACTTTGATGCTGGGAGGGATTGGGGGCAGGAGGAGAAGGGGATGACAGAGGATGAGATGACTGGATGGCATCACTGACTCGATGGATGTGAGTCTGAGTGAACTCTGGGAGTTGATGGACAGGGAGGCCTGGCGTGCTGCAGTTCATGGAGTCGCAAAGAGTTGGACACAACTGATGTACTCATATCTGGCTGCTTTAGTTCAGGATAGTTTTTGAGATTCATTCATGTTATTTTGTGTATCAGCAGTTTGTTCCTTTTTTTATTGCTAACTAGCATTCTATTGTCGGAGAAGGCAGTGGCACCCCACTCCAGTATTCTTGCCTGGAAAATCCCCGGAACAGAGGAGCCTGGTAGGCTGCAGTCCATGGGGTCGCGAAAAGTCAGACATGACTGAGCGACTTCACTTTCACTTTTCACTTTCATGCATTGGAGAAGGAAATGGCAACCCACTCCAGTGTTCTTGCCTGGAGAATCCCAGGGACGGGGGAGCCTGGTGGGCTGCTGTCTCTGGGGTTGCACAGAGTCGGACATGACTGAAGGGACTTAGCAGCAGCAGCAGCAGCTTTCTATTGTATGTATAATGCACAATTTGTTAGGCATCTTCTGTTGATGGATGCCTGGGTTGTTTTCAGTTTGGGGCTATTTTGTATAATATACTTTAGCTTTTAATAAAGTTTACTGTAAGCAATCTAGTAGTAAGTCTTTGTGAGGACACATTTTCATTTCTCTTGAGTTAAATACCTAGTAGTGGCCTTACTAGGTCATAGTGTATCTTTAGGTTTTTTATTTTTATGTAACTGTCAGATCTTTTCCTAAAGTGGTTATACCATTTTACATTCACACAGCAACCTGGGAGAGTTCCAGTTCCTTCTCAACACTGAATCTTAAAGTTTAGCCATTCTGTGGGTGGGTAGTGGTATCTCATTGTGACTTTCGTTTGCATTTTTCTGATGACTAATGATGTACTTTTTATGCACATAACTGGACATTTGTATATCTTCTTCAGTGAAACATCTGTTCAAATCTTTCATCCATTTATTCCCCCAAATTAACATTCTTTATTTTTGAGTTACACAAGCTGTTTGTATATCCTGTGTATCAGTTTTTTTGTCAAATATATGGCAAGGTGGTTTTTTAATCACTTTTTTTTTTTAATCGTTATTGCTTTTCCTGCTTGAAAGATTATTGTGTATTCCCATGTTTCAAGAAATTTTACTTTTAGAAGCTTTATTATTTTACTTTTAGGTCTAGAATAATATGTTAAGCCAGTTTTAGTGTGCAGTGTTAATGTTTTTCCTCATATTCTCCAAATCCAGTTACTTATCAGCAACATTTTTTCCACAGCTTTATTGAGATATTATTGACATGTAACATTGTATATGTGTAAGGTGGTGATACACAATACTACCTAATGTTTACCACAGTAAAGTTAGCTAACACATCCTTTACCTAACATAATTACTGTATTGGTGTTGTCATCTTGAGAGTATTTAAGATTTACTCTCACCAACTTTCAGGTATATCTGTACAGTGTTATAGTAACAGTACAGTAGTACAGTATAGTCACCAGCAACAGTTTGTAAAAAAATGTTTTTCTTTTCTCATTGCATTGCCTTGCTTGGCACCTTTGTTGCTATTCAAAATTCTTCTTTAATTTTTAATTTGTATCATTTTACTTGAAGGAAATGAGCAGGCAGCAGTGGTTGAGACAGAGAAACATGGATTTTATTTTTTCAAGTGAAGTAAGATTTGTTATTTTTTAAATTATAAAAATAATATGTTCTTACTGTAGAAAATTTAGAGACTAAAGAAAGGTATAAATGCAAGTGAAACTTCTCCATAGTTTCCTCACATAGAAAGAGCACATTTTGGTATAAATACCTGTCGGAAAAAATTAAATGTAAAAGAAGTAAAGTTACACTGTATCTATGCTTTGTCTTTTTTATATACTTAATGAATAATAGAAGCTTTTATGTAATCAAGTTTATTAATCTTTTCACTGTAGAGTGTTTTCTGGCTTAGGACATTCTCCATTATCAAGATTATGATATCATAGACCTGAATTTTCTTTTAGTACTCTAATGGTTTTATTTTTAATGTTACTTTTACTTCATTTGGAATTCTGATAGAAAATATGAAGTAGGGGTACAAAAATTTTATCAGGAGGTTTGTCTAACTACTAGAGTTCACAAAATATTAATTGGGAACCTCTGTTATATCTCTTTATTGTCATAACTTTATTTGGAGAGTGGTGCTTGGGAGAAAAGAGAGAGTAATGACTATGAATTTGGTCTTCATTTGAGCTTCTTGAGTTTCTTCATGGAAATTACATCTCTACAACTGTATTTAAAATCCTATCCTGTGCTTACATCCAAAAATATGAGCTGTTAGTGATAAGGGTTACTGTGAAAAGACTATGGAGACTCGGAGCAGCATATTATAATATAGCTTTTGGGGAAAAAAAAAACATTTTCTGTTGGTAGTTTAGCTTATTTTATAGAGGTTGATATTTCAATTGATATGAAATCATGGTGGCATTTGGGACTTGACTAAACTGTCACTTTTATCCTTGATTGAGGTCATCTCCTTTCTTCTCATCTGTATCATTTGTACCTTTTTTTTCCCCCTGTGAAGTATGATTAAATTATAGAGATATATTTGTGAGTTCTGCAATTGAGTGTCCCAGATGACCCTCACTTATCTTACTTATCTTTTTAGAAAGCATTTGGATCATGATAGTTAGCAGTTCTGTGTGTGTGTGTGTGTGTGTGTGTGTGTGTGTGTGTGTGTGTGGAAAGAGAGAGAGAGAGAGAGGGACAGACAGACAGAGATAGACAAAAAGGAAGTATTGAGATTCACTTTTGGTTCATTATTGGTAAACTTTTTGAGGAATGTTTCTAACTAAGTCCAAGAATGTTTATATGGTTTGTTGTTTCATTCTGCTAAGGTATGGGTCGTTTAGGTCTGCCATCTAGAGTGCTCTGTAGGTTTTTTTTTGGTTATAAACTGATCACTTAGTACTCAACATCTTAATTTCTTTTTATTCTCTAAAAGAGTTTCAGATTTTTAAGTTGTAAAGCAGTTGGTAGAGATTTTCAAGAGATGATAGACTTGGAACTAAATTTTAACACTTCATTGTTGGGGTTATTTTTTAAGCCAGGGAAATGAGTAGTGGAACCGGCTAATAGTTTAGATAGAAATGGAGCAGATCCTGTTTGCCATTACCTTAATTACTTGGATGTTTGTGATGAGGAATGACTAAGTATTGTCATATGTACTTCTTAGTTTTTGGCTTTATTTGATGGATAGAATACAAGTTCTTTTAGGATATGGGTCATTTTTTTTCTTCCTCTTGCTGTGTCTTGTAATATTTGTTGAATAAACTAACAAATAATGCTTAAGTAATGGAAGTGGTAACCTATAGAAATAGATCCCTGCTTGAAGAGATATTAAAATATTCCCCAAGTAAAAGTTTTGATATGAATATATGTTCTTGTCACTTATTTCTTATCCATCTATAGGAAGGAAGATAAGTGAACATGTATATATGCAGAGGGGTTGCATTTGGGTGATAGAATTAATTGGAAGTCAAGCAGGAGAAGTGAATTGTGATTTGAATATTTTCTGAATTGTGCTTAGGCAGTTTGTCTTGGAGAGTATTTAAGCTGATTTTATTCAGTGTTTTAGGTAAGATAAAAACAGCTTCTGAGGGCTGAACGGCCTTTATCATGTTCTCCTACTCTTTAACTTTTCTTCTGGTTAAACATATCCAGTTCCTTCTTATGTACCTAGGTGATGCCTGTGTTTGAAACAGCCTTTCATGAGTTAGGGCAGATAAAATGCTAGTGATGTGTTCACCGGGTGAAATTCCTTAAAGTGGCATATTGGCTGTTATTAACAGTAAGGCAATATTTGTTAGCAGAATTAAAAACAAAGCCAAAGGGCACGAGAGATTTTGATCAGGATTTAAGAGTATTACAAGTCACTTTGAATAACTATTTTGAAAAACTTTCAGATAGTGTCAAGCATTCTGATTACTAGCCCCAGCCAACCACTGATTGTGTTGTTTCTATGAAGTTTTCTTTTCCAGAAATTCCATACAGACAGAGTCACACAGTATGGAGACTTTGTTCTGGATTCTTTCACCTGGTGGTGTTGAAAGTCACTCAGTCGTGTCCGACTCTTTGAGACCCCATCGACTATACAGTCCATGGAATTCTCCATGCCAGAATACTGGAGTGGGTAGCCTTTACCTTCTCCAGGGGGTCTTCCCAAGCTGGGGATTGAACTCAGGTCTCCCACATTGCAGCCGGATTCTTTACCAGCTGAGCCACAAGGGAAGGCTTTCTTTCACCTAGCATAATGTTTTTGAGCTTCATTTATGTTGTAGCATTTATCAATATCTTGTTCTTTAAATTGCTGAGTAGTATTCCATATGCCACATTTTACTTAGGAATTCATCTTAATGTTTTTATTTCTCTTGAATAGATTTCGAAAAGTAGGATTGCTGGGTCACGTGGTAAGCTTATACTTAACTTCTAAGGAGTGAACAAAATGTTTTCCAAATTGGCTGCACAGTTTTACTTCCCACCAGCAATATATAAGGGTCCCAGTTTCTCTGCATTCTCAGAGAACACTTGGTGTGGGGTTTGTGTTTATAGCAGCTGTAGTGCATTTTACTAATGACAAATGATGGCTGAGCTCTATTTCATGTGCTTGCTAATTTTGCTTGTTCTTTTGATATTTTACTTTACCTTTGTTCACCACACGTGAATTCTAGTGTTGAAAAATAGAATGCAGATAAATACAGATCAGAGGCCTTTGTAGGTGAAATTATCCTACTGTATCTCCACCTGAAAGGCCTATTTAATATAAGGCTTGCAGGTGGTAAAGTGTCTGCCTACAATGTGAGAGACCCGGGTTTGATCCCTGTGTCGACGAGATCCTCTGGAGAAGGAAATGGCAACCCACTCCAGTACTCCTGCCTGGAAAAGCCCATGGACGGAGGAACCTGGTAGTCTACAATCCATGGGGTCGCAAAGAGTCAAGACATGATTGAGTGACTAAACTTTCACTTTCTTTTCTTAAAAAAAAAGTAACCTTGTTATTATACTTTTTCTTCCAAGTAATGAATGAGCCTTGTTGAACTGTGTAGGCCCTGTGATGGCAGTAGAGTCTCTCCTAGTTGGGTCTAAAGTTGAAGTACTTCTGACATAACATATGGCTTTTAAATGGTTCTCGTTTCTGCTCTGTGCTCATCTTTTCTTTTTGATTATTTTGAGCATCTTGAGGTAAGCCTATAAGTGTATTTCTCTCTTGTTGGACCCAACGTTCATCTTTATACATTTCTGTTTTACATAAAGATTAGGAAACAATTCTTAGTATCAATTTAGTAAATTGATTCCTATGAGGGAAAGGTAACTATTGATGTTTAAAACACTGTATATTATGCTTACCTTTGTTTTTTACTTTGAGCACTCATCTGAATTTAACAACAGCAGATACAAATGTTGCCTTTTCCTGTTTTTAAGTGGCATTGGGTTGGGTATTGATTTTGGGGATTACATTATGTGCAGAGTTTTGGAACTTAATCAAAATAGTGTTCTTTCTTTTCAGATATAATAGTAATTGCCTTATTTGTGCATTCTGTATCAGGATATGACCCTGCTGTTTTGCCTTGTTTTTCAGTATGATTCCCTTAGAAGTCATAAAAATATGCTTATTGAAATTAAATTTTCCTTTTAGCTTTAGTTTAGATGATTGTGGGTTTTGTTTTGTTTTTTTCCTTCGAGTTTGTATCAAGGATAACTGCACAAAGGACTTCTGAGCAGTGAAGGGAATTTTAGGAAGTTATTCTTTTAATCTTTAAGATGCTTTAATATATTAAAGATGAATTACAAAATTTTGGTTTAGTATTTATTTTTCTAAAAGAAAAATGCATTAGCATGGTTGTCATGAACTTTGAGGCCTGTAAAGTGTAGTGAAATGTGTTTTTGCATATTGAAACCCTGTAAAAATATTTAAAGTATTGAATGTCTAAACAGTATGATTTTGAAAAATGCTTCACTTTTGGGGGATAACTTATTATAGAGTTGTAGCACTTTATTGCGTTACATAGTGGATAAAGTGCAGGTTGAAATTGAATGGTTAAAAATGGTGTGTTATGGTTGATTAGTTTGCCTTTGTTAAAAGAGTCAAGATGTAAAAATTTTTTCTTTATGAACCATTAGATTTCATCAGGTGATGGTAACAGGTTGTATAATATAACCAGCATCTATGGGAATTAGTAAAGAATAGAGGGAAATATATCAAAATTATGATTTTCTTTCAGGGAAGTGAGATACCAAGTCAGAAACTGGGAAAAGATAATGCAAAATGTAGTGTTTAATGTTAATGACAATATTCCATCTATTCTAAATTTAGGAAAATTTGCTTGGAGTTAACAGAATATTTGGAGTGCTTTTAAATATCTAAAGCACAAATTTTGAATTTTTGTATTGGCTTTTCCAGAATATCACTGAAATTAGTATGCAAATGAAATAACAGATTTTTCTGCATGATATGATCCTATATTAGTTGCATTCAGCGTGAAACAATTTTTTTTTGTTTGTTTTGCATTCTCTCATAAAGATACTCTTAAGCTTTAATCCTATGCATTGAAAAAAAATTCCTTACTGGATTAAAATAAAAATGAAAATGTATACATATATCTGGCGATTTAAAAACTTAATTTAATACCAGCATAGTGTATTTAGTTAAGATTTTTCTTATCTGTGTCTGCTAAAGCCAATAGCTAAGGCAGTGGTTTCCAAACCTTGTTACACATAGGACTCTACTAGAGAATTTTGCAAAACTGATGCCCAGATTCCACCTCCACCCATTCTAATATAATTGGTATGTGATGTGACCTTCAGATCAGGAGAGTTAAAAGTTCCACATCTGGTTTTCAAATACAGGAAAGTGAGCTGAGAGGTGCAATATTCAAAGATTGGCAGAGGGGCCACTGGGTCCAAAATGTATCTCAAGAAAAGGAGAATTTTGTTTCTTCTTTTATATCTGTGGCTCAGAGAGGTTTCATTGAAGCCAGAAAGTCAGAATTATCTGATGAAAGTCAGAATCAAAGCTAAGGTGGCTTGAATGAAGCCAGAAAGTCAGAATTATCTGATGAAAGTCAGAAGCACAGTTAAGGTGCTTGGTGGAAATGGTGTCAGATCTTCTGATGTAGATGACCTGTAGTGAGGCCAGGAATTCGCATTAAAACAAGCATATCAGTTGATTCTGATGCAGGTAATCTGCTGGTCAACGTTTGAGAAACATTGGAGTGTTGCTTCTTATAATGATTGGAAAAAGCAAAAACCAATGGTGGAGATCTCTGGCACACAGAATTGTATATGTGGAAAATTCTGGCATATGGAGAGATGCCACATTTTCTGAAATATGAGTCATCACATTTTAAGTGTATTTTTTAAATTTAGAGCTCCATAGGAATCAGACCAATGTTTTCCTTTTTCTCATTTTAGAAAAAAATTTAATTTGCTGAGATTTTCTGAAGGGAGAGTCAGATAAGATACACCAAATAGAAATGATTTTTAAAAAGATTGTGGTAAAATATACACAATACAAATTTCAATGTGGAAATGTTATCAGTACATGTTACTCTTCAGTGAAAAATATAGTTTCCAGAGACTTACTGTCCTAGAAATATATAGTTCTGGTGTTTTACATTTAACAAATGATGATGGGAAAATAGGGACAGTCTTTTTATTCCTTGATTTAATTTAGGAAGAAAAATTTCACTAGAAATGTATGGTCCTTCAGAGAATGGCACCTGAAGCAGGATAGCATATGTCTGTGATTGCATCTATGTTGAAAAAATTGTAAAATCATTCAAAAGTTTTGTTTATAAGGAAGCAAAAAAAATTGTAAAATATTCAAGCCTTTATGTTAAACTTTTGAAATTTTGCTTTCAAAGCAGCCTTCAAAGTTATTGGTTACATTAATAGTCATTAATATGTTACTATTTAGATTTTTAAAAATATACTTTATTTGCAATTATTTCTCTTCACTTCATTTAAAATTAGAGAAATCCACATGATTCATAGACAGTGGATAAGGTGGCATATTTTCTATTCACTTAAATATTTGTATATCAGATTTCCTGCTCTTAGGCCATTTTAATTTTGGTGGTTAAGGGGTGTATACCTGTTTCAAATTGAAATTTGCATGTGTTGATTCTTGTGATAATAGTAAAGCTATTAGAGGTATAGCAGTGATAATTTTTAAAATCTTTTTTCATATTTGAAATCCTTGGCAACTCACTTTTTGTAGATTTTATCTTGTGGCTAAAAAACTGCATCTGCATCATTGTGGCCAAAGATACAATTAATTATTATTTATGAGTCTAGGGTGATACATAAGTATCTTTAAAGCCTTAAATTTTATAACAGTTTATCTTTTAAAATGTATCCATTCTTTGCAAATAATTACTGAATAGAAAGATAACTATAAACCTGAAACAAATCTGGAATTGGGTAACTCTTCTTTCACTGCCTAAATATATCAGTACTTCTGCAGTTATCATTGGAAGTTTGTTACATATGATTTAGTAACCTTTCATTGGAAGTGTTTTTGGATTTAGAAACATTTTACAACTAGTGATTAGAATCCCTGTTCCATAACACCTCAGTATTGTATTGCTTCCTAGCATTTCTAAATACTTGACAAAACGAAATTTGAGACTTCATGATTCTTTATTCCATATTTATGCCAAAAAAATTTTAGGTTGTTATTTCTGACTGTAGCTTAAATGGAATGTATAATTCATGATTGCAAAATTTAAAATTAGCATATGAATGTGTTTTGTTGTGTTCAGGCTAGTGAAAAAATGTCACTAAAGCAAGATGTAACATTATAAAATAATTAGAAAACTGAACTAGAGGATTTTTCTGGTAGTTCTGAAAAACAATTTCTGCTGCATGCATATATTCTGTATAAAAGAGGAGCTGTAAAATTACAAATTTTGAAGACATTGCTGAAAACAGGTTAGTTTTCCACATTTAAGACGTTTCCGTAATAGGAAAACAATGGATGATACAAATAAAACCAAATTTAGAACTAATAAGAAACTAGTAAAAAATTAGCTAAAATTGGCTTATGAAATTTCCTTCAGAGGGAAGTAATAAAGTGAAACACTTAAGCTTTTAAGTACTGATTTGAGGAGGGGGAATTGTGGAGAGGGGATTTTAAATTTTAGGAGAAGGAAGTTTTGTCTTTCAGGATGATATGGAGAATGTAAGTGGCATAGTGTTTTACTTTACTTCTTGTTCTCACTTATAAACAAGATTTTTCAGTTTGGTTCAGGTTTATTTTGTGAAATAAAAATTTTAAAAATTTAAACTGACTTGGTTATTTCAAATTATTTTATGTAAGTAAAATTCCGCTAAAATACGTCCGTAAAATGAAACCTGTTTATCCTGTATTCATAATATGAAAATACAGATGAACTTTTTCCTTATGAATTTTTTCTGGTCTAAGGTGGTAAAGATGGAAAAAAATGAAATGGCTTGATTATTTTCATGCGTATTTTTAGAAGAGAAGCAGAGTAGTGTAATGGAAAGAACACTGGATTTAGAGTCAGAAGACTGATGTTAATAAATTAGGTGTTTTGTTAATTATCTTTCTGTCCATGAGTGATAAAATTTATGTCTCCATCCATCTGCCTCAAGGAGATGTGAAGATTAAATCCAGTGAGAAAACTATATGTGCTAGTGTTCTGTAAACTATACAGAACTTTAGCTTCTTTACAGGCAGTTGAAGAACTATGTGTAAAACTGCCTGTTTGTATATGTCTCTGTCTTCAAAAGGCTATGTATGTACATACAGAATCAGTCTGTTGATGTTAGTTAGCCAGCTTTTCCCACAAAGGTAACACATTAATTTATGCATACTCAATTCTCTGAAGTATTAAGTCTATGAATGAAAAGCATTTTTATTTTTAATTTACTGAGGATAATTAATTTCCTTGGGTGAATATTTGCTTATATTCATTTTTTTGATTACTTTATTGCACTACAATTGTCACTTTTCCTAACTAATGTTTATTCTTTTTCAGTAGGTTGATATTGAACATCAAAACAGAGTCAGGTGTTCTTATGTAAAATTCAGAAATCCTGACATAAGTATATAAGGAGGAGTCGTGACAGAATTTTTAAACCATTGCATTATTCACTTGCAAAAATGTTAATTATACTTTATATAAGGTATAGAGGAGCATTTAGGTTGTACCAACAGCTCTTAACTATGGCTTGAATTTAGCAACTTTTGGCCTGCATTTCTTAACAGAAGTTAAGTTTAGGAACAGGTATGAAGTTGCACATCGTCGATGTTCTGCCGTGTTACCTCTGATACAGATTATGGTCGTTAGGCATACCAGGGTAATTATTAATTTATCATGTAGAAAAATATACACCGATAGTGTAAGAGGATATGCTCATTCTGTGTTGATGGCCACTGTAATCAGTAACTGATTTTCTTGGCTCCTGTAATTTCAAAGCTGATTTTGGGATTTAGGATCTGGTAACAGAGCTGGGTCTTATTACATAAGTCCATTGTCAACCATTTAACAACCTCATGAAATTGGAATTTGTATTTCTACAGGCTAGCAAAAGGGAATTGGTATCCAGGCAAAATTGAAATGAATATGGGGAGAGTTCTGTTGGTAGCCACTGTTATGGTGATAAATTACACATTTTCTCTCTTGTGGCATTTATGAATTAGAAAGTGGATTCTATCTTTTAAATTTTTTTTTAAAATTTCAGTGTTTTTCTTGGAAGTCTTCAGCATAGACTTTTAAATTTTGTGGTTGGTCTCTCTGCTCAGGTGCTTATTTGTCTGTCTCCATAATAGTCAGGCAAGGTCTTGAGGTTTATGGCTCACAGATGGTGGGCTTCAGGGAATAGAGGCTTATCTGCAGAGATGTGAAAAGGAAGATAGTGAGCAGGACCAGTCATCCTTCCTTTCAGCAGTAACTGAATATGTCATGTTCTTTTATACTCCTAGCTTTTTTTTCTACCTGGAATGAGCTCTCTCCTTCTCTGCTTGTGTCAGTTTACAAAAAACAAAATAAACTTCATTTTTTAACTTCAAAAGTAATACATGTCTATGTAAAAAATTAAAAATGATAGAAATAAATGTAAATTTTTTTCTTAGCCTTGTCTTTTGACAACCACTTTGTAACACATCAGGTGTATTCTTTACTGCTGAGCCACCTGGGAAGCCCTAGTTTTGATGGTAATGAGGGCATAAGTGCTTTAAAGATAATTTCATTTTTATTGACATGTGAGCGACCTGCAGTACTGTATATGTTTCAGGTGTGCAACATAATGTTTTGACTTAAATACATTGCAAACAGATACCAGAGTAAGTTTAGTTAACATTCATCACCTTATATAGTTATATAGTATTCATTTTTATGTCTTTCCTCAGTATCTAGCACAGAGCCTGTAGTACTTAGAATGTGTTTAGGAGGCTTTATCAAATGGTTAGTCTGACTCCCAACTGGTAATTTATATGTGAGGTTTGCTGCCGCCTTTTGCGGGGGAGAGAGAGGGTTCTTGCTTAACTTAATGGTAGTGGTTCTAGTTCAACCCCTTCATTTTACAAATGAGGAATCAAGTATAAAGGAGGGGTGCCTTATTTAGTAATGAGGTGTTTTTATTTCTTTATCACATTCTACTGGGTATTGTGAAACATAGCAAAGCTCCAAGCTGGGACTTATCTTTAGTCAAGGACAAATGTTGATTTCTAAAATCTGAGATAGACTGTGTGCTTTTCTCAGTTAACAGGCCGAGTTAATGAGGCTTTTGCCTGATAGTCTTAGCCTGTAGGCTTAAGCCAATACAATTCATCCAAATTTCATTTGGCTCTTTTCAGAGAAGTCTTAAGTCTTCACATACTCTAGAAACAGACTTTCCTATTAAAAATTGCAGTTGTTCCAGGCGCTGGCAGACTCCTGAGAAGTTTGATGTCTTTTCTTCCAGAGAATTCTTGAAGCCTGTCCTCTTAGCTATCTTCTTGTGAAGTGACTCCATCAAATCTCATTTCATTATTGCCTTTACCTGCCCAAAGATATTAGCACTTATACACACACATCTCTTTTCGTTCCCCTACCTATCCCCGCACCCCGCCCCCACCCCCCACCCCGCGCCGCCTTTTAAAAACTTCTCACTCTTCTTCTAATGTTAACATAATCATTTGCATCTTCAAATTCTTTCCCGAATGTTACTTTTAATTTGCTTAAATAACACCTGTCTTTCTCTGGAGGGAAATCCCTGTTTTCTGGAACTTGTACCTTCTTTGCCTCGCTACATGACCTTCATGTAGGAAAGGGTAGGAGGGTTTCCTTCGTGATGCTGCTGTGCCTATAAAACCCTTTCTGGTAAAATTCCTGTTGTTGAGTCTTACATATTTGGGGTAATGCATCTTTTCTTGCTTGTTGAAAACTTCTGGTTTACATTCTTTCATTTCTTGTAAGGTTGTGCCACCATTCCAGTGTTACGTGAGCAGAGCACCCAGGGTCCTGGCTTCCCTGGCAGCTCAGATGGTAAAGAATCTTCCTGCAATGTGGAAGACCTGGGTTCAATCCCTGGGTTGGGAAGACCCCTTAAGAGAAGGAAATGGCAACCCACTCTAGTATTCTTGCCTGGAGATTTCCTTAGAGGAGCGTGGTGGGCCACAGTCCATGGGATCACAAAGGGTTGGACACGACTGAGAGACTAACACTTTTGCTTTTCTTTCATGAAGCTATCTCACCATTACTGGACATTAGCATCACCTTTGAGGTCATTAATTTAAACATCCTGCTCCTACCACTAATCCCTTATCCTTTTTACTCTTTGTTGCTTTTGTGATCTACATTTCCTTGACACCGTTTTCTGTCAGATGCTCCCTATATAAGCAGGCAGAAATCCATTGTCCATCACTTCAAAATGCTAGCTAGAATTTTCAGTTTCTTTGCTTTGTTGAATTACTATCATATGTATCTGGTAAAACCTAAATTTTGGGTCATTTTGTCTCTGTGGCTTATACAAAAGGTTGAGTACTCATGGAGAAAAATCACAGACTGCCCTGGTGAGTGTACGAGGGCTCCATAGTCTCTGCAGGAGTCCCTGCAGTAGTTGTCAGGTCTGCAGAGCAATTCGTTCATTCCCCATACAGGCTATTTTAAACATTTTTATTTTCTTTCTTTAAACTTAAGAAACAAAGTATTCTCCACAGATGGTCTTCCTACTTCGTGAGAAAACAGAAGCCATCAAAAGGAGATCCTTAAATTTCCTGTTACTTGACTCATTAGTTTATCTCTTCTGTATCATTTGTTCTTTCTTTTCCTTCAGTTTCAGTGGATGAGATGTCCATCATTATGTCTCAGTTTGATTCTCCAGAGTGCTTTGAATCTCTTTCTCTGCTTCCTGCTGATTAACTGTTTTGTCTTTTAATCTCTTTTTTTTCCTTTCTCTTAATTCTGATTCTTTCTTATCTTGCTAAACTTGTGCTGTCTCACCTCAGTTCAGTTCAATTGCTCAGTGGTGTCTGACTGTTTGTGACTCCATGGACTGCAGCACGCCAGGCTTCCCTGTCCATCACCAGCTCCTAGAGCTTGCTCGAACTCAAGCCCATCGAGTTGGTGATGCCATCCAACCATCTCATCCTCTGTCGTCCCCTTCTGCCTTCAGTCTTTCCCAGCATCAGAGTCTTTTCCAATGTGCTTAACATTTCTTGAATACTGTCTTTTTCTTGGCTTCTGTGACAGTTATTCAGAGTTATCTCTTAACTCTTTCATCTCAAACTCCTTTGCTGTCTCTTCTCCCTCTCTGAATGAGAACCCTTTCCCTCTTTTAATGTATTCTTTTCTTTTTAAGCTTGTATCAGTTTTAGGACTTTCTTTATCATTTGTATGTTGATGACTTTCATTTTTCCACATGAGACTTGCCTCTGGGCTTCAGGCTCACACTTCCACCCAGTTACTAGACAGCTCCACTTGGATACCATAGACTCTTCAAGATCAACATGTCTGCAGCTGTATTCTTCTCTCTTGCTCTCATATCTTCATTTTCTCTAATCAGGAATCATTGACTGTTTCCACTCTCCTAGCTTGGATAAAGCCAGAAATTTGGGTGACTGCGTCCTTAGTCTGACATCCAGTCAGTCACCAGATCCTGTCATTGTTATCTCCTACAAAGCAATCAAGTCTCTCTCATCTTACAGCTGCTTTATTGCAAGTGGTCATGGTTTTTCTAGATTGTTATGATATTTTCTCCCTTGGTGTTCTTTTCTCCCATGTTTCTAAGCCTTCTTTTTCTACTTTCCAGCCAACTATGTATTATAAGATGAAAGTCTAATCATGTTATCCCAAATTAATTACTTAAATGACTGATTGTCCATCCATTCAGGGAAAAGTTCAAAATGCTCATTATTTCTTACATGATTGTTATGATCTCACTTCTGCTGACTTCTTCAGCCTTATTTCTTTTCATTTACTTCTCTTCCTCCTAGATTTTACTTCTCTTCCTCCTAGATCTACCGTTTCCTTTGAAATGGCTTCCTTCCTGTCTCCAAGGTTTTTTTTTTTTTTAAATATGCAGATCCCTTTGCGTAGGAAAAAGTGCTGACTCCGGAAATATTACTGATATGCTGCATGTACAAACACTTCTGCATTAGTTTGGTTTGAACTCTGATTCTAAATGGAAAGGACAAGTTTGTATTTACAGTGGTATTTTTCAGAAAGTGACCTAGTTATGTTAATTATAATGTACAGTTGGTTTATAGAACTCAAAAGAGAATTTCCTTAAGAGAAGTGTTCCAGGTGGAGGTTGCTAATGTGAACTCATACTTCTTATGAGCATTTCTATCATGAGAAGTATATATAAAACACTGCTCATGGAAAGTGATAATATAAATTCTGACATAAATTTCCTTTAGATTATAGAAAATAGGTAAGTGAGTTCTTGATGATAAAAACTTGAAACAGCATATTGAATAGAGACTTTTAAAAATTGTGTATCATTAAGATTATTGTCAGCAATAATAATGATGTTAATTATAATGAACAGTAATAACAATAATAATAATATTAGCAAGACATATTTTTCCTGTGTGCCAAGTACTGTTCTGAAGTGCTTTTTTAATTTGTTAGCGTTCTGTTTCATTTTTTCAGGAGCATCAAAATGACATGTTCTTTAAAAATGTTGTCTTCACAACATAAACAGATGGAGAGATATTCCGTGTTCCTGAGTAGAAAGAATCAATACTCTGAAAATGACTGTATGACCAAATGCAGTCTACAAATTCAGTGTGATCCCTATCAAATTACCAATGGCATTTTCACAGAACTAGAACAAAAAATTTCACAGTTCACATGGAAACAGAAAAGACCCCAAACAGCCAACGCAGTCTTGCGAAAGAAGGATGGAGCTGGAGGACTCAACCTTCCTGACTTCAGATTATACTACAAAGCTCCAGCCATCAAGACAGTATAGTACTGGCACAAAAACAGAAATATAGACCAATGGAACAAGGTAGAAAGCCCAGAAATAAACCCATGCACCTATGGGTACCTTATTTTTGGCAGAGGAGGCAAGAATATATAATGGGGCAGAGACAGCCTCTTCAATGAATGGTGCTGGAAAAACTGGACAGCTGCATGTAAAAGAATGAAATTGGAACGCTCCCTAACACCATACACAAAGGTAAATTCAGAATGGATTAAAGACCTAAATGTAAGACCAGAAACTCTAAAACTCTTAAAGGAAAACAGGCAGAACACTTCATGACATAAAGCAAGATCCTCTATGACCCACCTCCTAGACTAATGGAAATAAAAACATAAGTAAACAGATGGGACCTGATTAAACTTAAAAGCTTTTGCACAGCAAAGGAAACTGTAAGCAAGGTGAAAAGCCAACCCTCAAAATGGGAGAAAATAATAGCAAATGAAACGATTGATAAAGGATTAATTTCCAAAATATACAAGTAGCTCATACAGGTCAATACCAGAAAAAAAAACCAATCAAAAAGTGGGAAAAAAGACCTAAACAGACATTTCTCCAAAGAAGACATACAGATGGCTGACAAACACATGAAAAGATGCTCAACATCTCTCATTATTAGAGAAATGCAAATCAAAACTATAATGAGATATTACCTCACACTGGTCAGAATGGCCATCATCAAAAAAGTCTACAAAGAATAAATGCTGGAGAGGGTATAGAGAAAAGGGAACCCTCTTGCACTACTGGTGGGAATGGAAGATGAAATGGAGAGTCCTTAAAAACTAGAAATAAAACCATCATATGACCCAGCAGTCCCACTCCTAGGCATATACCCCGAGGGGACCAAAACTGCAAAAGACACATGCAGTTGTTCATTGCAGCACTATTTACAATAGCTATAACATCAAAGCAACCTAGATGTCCTTCGACAGATGAATGGATAAAGAAGTTGTGGTATGTATACACAATGGGCTATTACTCAGCCATAAAAAGGAACACTTTTGAGTCAATTCTAATGAGGTGGATGAACCTAGAGCCTATTATACAGAGTGAAGTAAGTCAGAAAGAGAAAGAGAAATACTGTAAACATATGTGCAGAATCTAGAAAGATGGTACTGAAGAATTTATTTGCAGGGCAGCAGTGGAGAAATAGACATAGAAAACAGACTTATGGACATGAGGAGAGTAGAGGAGAGCGTGAGATGTACGGAGAGAGTGCCATAGAAACTTACGTTACCATATGTAAAATAGCCAGTGGGAATTTGCTGTATGTCTCAGGTAATTAAAACAGGCTCTGTAACAATCTAGAGGGGTGGGATGAGGAGGGAGATGGGAGGGAAGTTCAAGAGGGAGGGAAAATACGTATACCTATGGCTGATTCATGTTGATGTTTGACAGAAAACAAAATTCTGTAAAGCAATTATCCTTCAATTAAAAAATAAGTTAAAAAATGTCTTTAGGAATACTTATAAATTCAAATATGGTTTCAGATATTTCTAAGAAATTATGACCCTTCTAGGTAGAACAGAGTTAGTTGCCTACTTTTTAGGGTAGCATGCTGTCTATTAGTATAATCTCACCAGTTCTTTCAGTGAAGGTTTTACTTATTCTGTAGCTAAAAGATTTAGTGGTTTTTAGATATATTTACTGAGCACCTTTGTATGATGTCTCATTTGAGGTAACAGTCTGTTAAATATGTGGGGAGATGATGTTATATTTTCTGGAGTAGTGAGGAAGCAAATTTGGAGAGGTTTAAGTAATTTTAATTTGTTCAAAGAAACGCAGCTACTAAATGGTAAAGCTGGAAAAGAATCTGTTTTTAGAGTTCTGAGGTAGTGTTCTTAAGTAAAGCTTAAAGCTCTGTATAAGAAATTGGTAGCTGTTATTTTTAGACAAGCTGAATATCTAGAAAAATAATGTTAAATGTCTTAACATTAAAAGGATTTAAAATTTCAGAATATTTAAAAATCAGTGATGGTTAACTTACCCTAAAGTCCCCTTTGGTTTGGGTTGATATTTTTCAAAAGAGTAGTCAGTTTGGTTTTTTGTCTGTAAGTGAAGAGCACACTTAATTCTGTATGATCCACACTTCCTGGAGGGTTACAGTAGAATGGATAATTCCAGAACAGTGAATTATCTAATGATCACTTGTTATTTATACACCTTTTAAAGGTTTTCTGGAACACTCTTGAATATGGATATATGTAGAATTGTGCATATTAATCAATCTTAAGATTGCAAAGGATTGCTGTAAGGAGGACTATTGTTACTCTCTCTAATTGGTTTGCTGTCAGACTTCAGGGTCCTAAGTGGTGTATTTCAATTGAGATAGCCTTAAATTTTCTATTATAGGTCTGACTGGAATACAGATGAAAATGGTAATGATGTCTTTAAAGAAGGTGATTGAAGTGTCTGTCTTTTATTTATGTTTAGATAGGAAAATTAAGGAGAGGTGATAATGATTAAGAAATCACAATATTTTAAAAACCTGTTAGTGTTGTTAGTATAGATATTGTCCCCTGACCATTTGACCAAGCTAGGGAGGAAATAGAATGCATAGCTCAGGAGAGAGGAAAGGAGCTCTTCACAACTGTGGTATCCTATAATGATAAAATTAGCAGTTAAAAAGTTTTTTTCTATCTCATATAAGATGCTGTTTCAGACACAGACCAGGTAATTCCCAAGAAGTTAGAGTATTATTTGTGAAGATAAAGCTTATTGTCCAATGGAAAGTTAAATGATCATTTGAAGAACAGTAAATGCAATAATATAAAATAGTGCCTTACTTGCTGTATTGCCTTATGAGTTACTTAACTTTTAAACTTAGTTTCCTCTCAGTAAAATGGAGGATAATAATACTACTGTATAAAGTTGTAAGTTTAAATGAAGGAATCAAAAGCAAATAGTGACAGACCTAGTCATACCTTTGTGGAGTGGCCTTTTATGTAAACAACTAAAAATATTGATGATACGTATTTTAGAGGCATTGTTGCATAACAGCCAACACGTAGTGAAATACTTAATATTGTTTGGAATTAAGAAAAGGTAGCACTCACTGGTGGAGAAGGCAATGGCAACCCACTCCAGTACGCTTGCCTGGAAAATCCCATGGACGGAGGAGCCTGGTGGGCTGCAGTCCATGGGGTCACTAAGAGTCAGGAACGACTGAGCGACTTCACTCTGACTTTTCACTTTCATGCATTGGAGAAGGAAATGGCAGCCCACTCCAGTGTTCTTGCCTGGAGAATCCCAGGGACGGGGGAGCTTGGTGGGCTGCCGTCTGTGGGGTCGCACAGAGTAGGACACTACTGAAGCGACTTAGCAGCAGCAGCAGTCACTGGACTTTGGAAATAGAAAAGCTTTATGAAGAAAGAGGGACTTGATTTGCATGCTGCAAGATGATAATGATAGTGACCATAACATTGGTGATATAGTAAGGATAGCATATACTTAACATATACATGATCCCTGGCACTTTTATGTGTATTAACTCATTTGGCCCTCCGTACAGCTCTGTGAAACAAATAATGTGATTTTCTTGATCTTAGTGATGAGGACACTGAAGGAAGGAAGGGTTAAATAACTTGTCTGAGACCACACTGCTTTTAAGTAGGGGAGTTGGGATTCTGCCGAATGGCTCCAGATTCTTTGCTTGGGCTACAAGGCATCTCACACCATAGGATTGCTATAGACTGGGAGGATAATCTTCTTCTTAAGTGGTAGTGGGTAATGTGTTTAGGCCTTTGGATTTGGCAGTATTACATTTATTTCTGAATGAAAGATCAGCACTTAGCCAGGGCACAAAGCTTTGGCTTGTGAAGTTTGGCTAAAATCTTTTTCTTCCAAGATAAAATGTGTTTCAGTGAGGAAATTTAAAAAGCCAACATATCAGATATTTTTAAATAAAAAAGAAAGCACGTTTTAACCTTTTGAGTGGGATTTCCCTCCCCTCCGACCTATTTTGTTTTCATTATATTGTATTAGGATATTTGAGTAAAACTGTCTAATTCTTACTGTATAACAGACTTTCACATATAAAGATAGTTGGTACTGTGTAAGTTAATTAGGAAATTAAAATTTTGAAGAGAGGATTGTTGGAAAATTGTTTAAAAAAATAGTGACATTGGGTTAAACAAATCAAAAGACCTAGCCATACCTTTGTGGAGTGGCCTTTTATGTAAACAACTAAAAATATTGATGATAAGTATTTTAGAGGCATTGTTGAATAACAGCCAACACATAGTGAAATTCTTAATATTGTTTGGAATATAAACATGGAAGTGTTCCATTGTGTATATAATCTTAAATTTAAAAATATCATGCTTTATTGTCAAAGCACACAAAACTGTTAGCGAGGAGCTCTCCCTTGTATGTTTATTATGAATGTTTCTTTTGAAAACACTTCCTTCATAAATGTGATAGGCATTTAACAAAGGCAGTATTACATAGTATTTAGGGAGTCAGGCTCTGGAGTCCTGTTTGGGTCTATTTCTTGTCTTTGCTGTATTGCCTTATGAGTTATTTAACTTTTAAACTTAGTTTCCTCTCAGTAAAATGGGGGTAATAATACTACTGTATAAAGTTGTAAGTTTAAATGAAGGAATCAAAGCAAATAGTGACAGACGTCAGCTTTCAACGAATACCAGGTTTGTTTATTTACTATTAAAAAAAAAATGCATAGCATACCATCTAACATTTTGACCATTTCTAAATATACAGTTCAGTAGTGTTAAGCACATTCACATTGATTTGCAAACAAGATCCATAACTTTTTCATCTTGCAAAGCTGAAACTCCATACTCTAAAAATAATTCCCTGTTTCCTCCGCTTAGCCTCTGGAATCCACCCTTCTACTTTCTGTCTCTATAAATTTGACTGTTCTAGGTACCTGATATAAGTAGAATTGTATTTTTTGTGACTGATTAATTTCACTTAGCATTATACTCTCAAGGTTTGTTCATACTTTAGCATATATTAGAATTTCCTTCTTTTTCAAGGCTGAGTAATACTCCATTATATATACACTGCATTTTGTTTATCCATTCATTTGTATTGATAGTTGGAAACTTTGGTTGCTTCTACTTCTCAGTTATGGTGAATAATGCTGCTATGAACAGTGGTGTACAGATACCTCTTGGAGACCTTGCTTTCAGTTCTTTTCAGTAAAACACGGAATTAAAATTGCTGGATCATATAGTATGATGATTCTAGTTTTGATTTTTTTGAGAAACTTTCATAATGTTTTCCATAGTGGCCATACCATTTTACATTCCCACCAACAGTGAAGAAGGGTTCCAGTGTCTCCACATCCTGCCAACATTTAATTGTTTTGTGGTTTTTTGATAGTAGCCATCCTAATGAATGTGAGAGTCTTCTCTACTTATTTTCTTCTGCTTGTAGGCTTAAATTGTTCTTCTTTCTCTAGTTTTCCTAAGAAACCTTCAGTTCAGTTCAGTTCAGTTCAGTCGCGTCCAACTCTTTGCATCCACATGAATTGCAGCATGCCAGGCCTCCCTGTCCATCACCATCTCCCGGAGTTCACTCAGACTCACATCCATCAAGTCCATGATGCCATCCAGCCATCTCATCCTCTGTCGTCCCCTTATCCTCCTGCCCCCAATCCCTCCCAGCATCAGAGTCTTTTCCAATGAGTCAACTCTTCGCATGAGGTGGCCAAAGTACTGGAGTTTCAGCTTTAGCATCATTCCTTCCAAAGAAATCCCAGGGTTGATCTCCTTCAGAATGGACTGGTTGGATCTTCTTGCAGTCCAAGGGACTCTCAAGAGTCTTCTCCAACACCACAGTTCAAAAGCATCAATTCTTTGGTGCTCAGCCTTCTTCACAGTCCAACTCTCACATCCATACATGACCACAGGAAAAACCACAGCCTTGACAAGACGGACCTTAGTCAGCAAAGTAATGTCTCTGCTTTTGAATATGCTATCTAGGTTGGTCATAACTTTTCTTCCAAGGACTAAGTGTCTTTAAATTTCATGGCTGCAGTCACCATCTGCAGTGATTTTGGAGCCCCCAAAATAAAGTCTGACACTGTTTCCACTGTTTCTCCATCTATTTCCCATGAAGTGATGGGACTGGATACCATGATCTTCTTTTTCTGAATGTTGAACTTTAAGCCAACTTTTTCACTCTCCTCTTTCACTTTCATCAAGAGGCTTTTTAGCTCCTCTTTACTTTCTGCCATAAGGGTGGTGTCATCGGCATATCTGAGGTTATTGATATTTCTCCTGGCAATCTTGATTCCAGCTTGTGTTTCTTCCAGTCCAGTGTTTCTCATGGTATACTCTGCATATAAGTTAAATAAACAGGGTGACAACATACAGCCTTGATGTACTCCTTTTCCTGTTTGGAACCAGTCTGTTGTTCCATGTCCAGTTTTAACTGTTGCTTCCTGACCTGCATACAGATTTCTCAAGAGGCAGGTTAGGTGGTGTGGTACTCCCCATCTCTGTCAGAATTTTCCAGTTTATTGTGATCCACACAGTCAAAGGCTTTGGCATAGTCAGTAAAGCAGAAATAGATGTTTTTCTGGAACTCTCTTGCTTTTTTCATGATCCAGCAGATGTTGGCAATTTGATCTCTGTTTCCTCTGTCTTTTGTAAAACCAGCTTGAACATCAGGGAATTCACGGTTCACGTATTGCTGAAGCCTGGCTTGGAGGATTTTGAGCATTACTTTACTAGCATGTGAGATGAGTGCAATTGTGTGGTAGTTAGAGCATTCTTTGTCATTGCCTTTCTTTGGGATTAGAATGAAAACTGACCTTTTCCAGTCCTGTGGCCACTGCTGAGTTTTCCGAATTTGCTGGCATATTGAGTGCAGCACTTTCACAGCATCATCTTTGAGGATTTGAAACAGCTCAACTGGAATTCCATCACCACCACTAGCTTTGTTCGTAGTGATGCTTTTTAGATCTTTTCATGACCAAAATTTTCATTTACTGGTATAAATTTCTCTTTAAATACCACTTTTACTGCCAAATGAAGTTTGATAAATTATATTTTTATTTTTGTTAAGTGACATCTTAATTTTTGCTATGTGTCATATTCCTAGGTGGATAGCCTTTTGTTTTGGTAACTTAGAAATGCTGCTCTGCTGTCTTCTGACTTACACTCTTCCTCTGTTCATAATGTATTAGGGTTCCTCCTGAAAAGGTAAAAGAGTTTCAATTAATCTGATTATGATATGTCTAGTGGTAGGTTTTTTTGTTTTTGTGTTTTTTTTTGGCTGTACTGGGAGGCATGTGGGATTTAGCTGCTCGACCAGTAATTGAACTCTAGCTTCCTGCAGTGGAAACACAGATTCTTAACTGCTGGACCACCAGGAAAGTCCCTGTAGTTTTCTTTATGTTTCTTGCTTTTGTCTTGTTCCGTTACAGTTTTTGGCTTTCATCAAATATAGAGAATTTCCAGCCTTTGAAGAATTTTTTTCACATATTTTTCCCCCATCTTTTCTTTTTCCTTCTCTGATGTATAGTAAGTGTATATTAAGGTTACCTCATGTTGATCCACAACTTATCAATAGTCTATTTTTTTTATAATCTCTTTTCCCTTCTGAGTCTCATTTTGGATAATTTCTGTTGCTGTGTCTTCAGGTTCCCTTGTCATTTATTCTGCAATTTCAGATCTCCTGTTAGTCCTATTCAATGTATTTTTCATCTCTCACATGGTATTTTTACCTCTGGATTTTTGATTTATGTCTTTTTAATATTTTACATGTGCCTGGCTTTGATCTCCTCAAACCAAGGTGGCTGCTAAACTCAGCTTTGGTTCTTTCTCTGGAATTGGGCAACCGGTAACTGTCTTTAGGTGGTAAACTGTAACTGTCTTATTGTTATTGTTCAGTCGTGAAGCTGTGTCCAACTCTTTCACGATCCCATGAACTGTAGCATGCCAGGCTTCCCTGTCTCAAACTCGTGTCCATGGAGTTTGTGATACTATCCAACCATCTCATCTTCTGTCACTGCTTCTCTTTCTGCCCTCAATCTTGCCCAGCATCAGGGTCTTTCCCAGTGAATTGGCTCTTTGTATCAGGTGGCCAAATTGTTGAAGCTTCAGCTTCTTCATCAGTCCTTCCAGTGAATATTCAAGGTTGATATCCTTGATGTTCAGGGGACTCTCAAGAGTCTTCTCCAGCACCATAGTTTGAAAGCATCAATTCTTTGGCGCTCAGCCTTCTTTATGGTCCACCTCTCACATCCATACATGACTACTGGAAAAACCATTGTATCTTGAACATTGTCAGCAAGGTGATGTCTCTACTATTAATATGCTGTCTAGGTTTGTCATAGCTTTTCTTCTAAGGAGTGCATGTCAAATATCATGAATACAGTCACCGTCCACAGTGATTCTGGAGCCCAGGAAAATGATATCTGTCACTGTTTCCACTTTTTCTTCATCTCTTGCATCCATCTTAGAGCTCACTTGATTTCATCTGTCTCAGGGATCACTGTCCTTCATTTTTATCCAGTGTCTTGAAAATTGTTATTTCACTATTTTTCCTGATTCTTTGGGTGAGTGATAGGGTAGGTGGGTAAATCCAGTCCTTGTTATTCCATCTTGGCTAAAAGTGAAGGTTGTAGATATTTTAACTTAATCCCTAAATATTAGATAAAAATCCATTATCAGACTATGGTAAGACCTGTATGATATAAATTTTATGATATGTCATAGTTTAGGTAAAGAGTTATCACAGTGCTTGCACATGGCAGAACTGTTTGTTGTTTTCCTCATTATCTCATCAGAGGTTTAATGTTGTTTTTCTTTAAATGTTAATTATTTAAGATGAGATTTAATCCAGTTAATTATAACTGTACCATGAGAGGTGCTATTGAAGGAACTTGGTGTGGTGGTAAAGAATATTTAAAAGTAGATAAATTATGGCAGAGACTCTTATTGGCCCAAATATCTATTATATTCTGCTTCTGTATTGGGAAAAACCCCTGAGATTTACTTGGTTTGAACTGAATGAAATAAAGACTATATATGTACACACATCTACATTCATGAAATATATATATTTTAACATATATATGTCCTAAAAATTTTTATCTCAAAAGATATATACATTTAGCAGTTTTGGTTGCAGTGTGTGATTGGCTATATAAGTGGAGGCTTACAGAATGTGAGCATAAGGGATTTGGGAGTTGTATTAGGGAAGAATCCTTACAGGGAGCTGCTCATGTATCCTTTTCTTGTCATTTGTTTTTAATGGCTCATGTTGGTGCTTGCTATCCCCCATCATGATGTGGAAGCCGTGTATTGAGGTTTATGGTAACAAAGCAGAGAAACCTGGGTCCCTGATAATCACTGACTTGGAACTGCTTTGAGGCAGAAAGGATGGCACTAAGGGGAGTTTTCTGTCACTTGTAGCTGAACCCAATTTGAACTGATAAGTGATTTAAAACTTCCCATCATTTCCTTGCTTTTGAATTGCTTAGAAATGTGTAGGGAAGAGCAGTTTGATTGGTTTTTTAAAAATTAATAGTTACTCCTTGTTAGAGTTCCTTTTATGTATGTGTCTTATGTTTTACAGACATCATTTCTTTCATTTCCTTCATGTCTTTTTCACAACAGTACAGTGTTCATTATCTATTTCTATGCTATTGAGGTTTCGAGAAGTTATATAAGTTGGTAGTAGTTTTAGAGTTCATATTTTATTCCAAGTCTGTCTGGCTCCAAAATCACACTTTTTTCAGTGAGCTATGCTTTTTCTAGCACCTTTGTTTTAAATCTTTATTTTGAGGCAACTTCTGGCTGGTAAATTAATCTCAACTTTGGGGGTATCACTGTTGTTTGTTTATTAATGAAGAATTGGAAATTAAACTCTGCTGAATCTGTAAAGATGAAAACTATCTCAAATCCTTATTGTTGTTTTTATTCTTTGCAAAACTGTGGACTCTAGCCCGCCAGGCTCCTCTGTCCATGGGATTTCCCAGGCAAGAATACTGGAGTGAGTTGCCGTTTCCTTCTCCAGGGGATCTTCCTGACCCAAGGGTTGAACTCACATCTCCTACATTGCCGGTGGATTCTTTACCACTGAGCCAGTAGTGGTAATTCAACCTTAAGGCTTGTATCATAGATGATGATTGTTCTGAAGATCTCAACCTAGCCTTTGCCTAAATTGTTTGACTATTCTAGTGTTCTTATCAGTTAAAGATTTATTTTTAGGCAGGGTTAGCCTTAAATTGCCTAAAACAAATCTTTAACTGATAAAGAACATTGCGGAGAAGGCAATGGCAACCCACTCTAGTACCTTTGCCTGAAAAATCCTGTGGATGGAGGAGCCTGGTAGGCTGCAGTCCATGGGGTCGCTGAGAGTCCTACACGACTGGCGACTTCACTTTGACTTTTCACTTTCATGCATTGGAGAAGGAAATGGCAACCCACTCCAGTGTTTTTGCCTGGAGAATCCCAGGGATGGTGGAGCCTGGTGGGCTGCCGCCTGTGGGGTCGCACAGAGTCGGACACCTGAAGTGACTTAGCAGCAGCAGCAGCAGCCTTAAATTGGGCTTTCCTTGTGGTTCAGTGATAAAGAATCTGCCTGTAATGCGAGAGACCTGGGTTCAATCCCTGGGTTGGAAAGATCCCCTGGAGAAGGGAAAGGCTACCCACTCCAGTATTCTGTCCTGGAGAAGTCCATGGACTGTATGTATAGTCCATGGGATCGCAGAGTTGGACACGACTTTCACTTCACTTCACTTCACTTCAGCCTTAAATTAGGGGCTTCCCTGGTGGCTTACCTGTAAAAATCTGCCTACATTGCAGGAGACCAGGATTCGATGCCTAGATTGGGAAGATCCCCTGGAGGAGGGCATGGCAATCCACTTTAGTACTCTTGCCTACAGAATTCCATGGACAGAGGAGCCTGGCGGGCTGTAATCCATGGGGTCACATAGAGTTGGACACAACTGAAGTGACTGACTAAGCAGCAGCAGCAGCAGCCTTAAATTAGTTATTTAAGATTGACTCTTCTAGTTTATTCTTAATCTCTTAGCTTGAGAAATTTTTATGCATTTTTGGTTTTCATTCTCTTATTTTAGCCTTGTCTGTTCAATGATGAAATGAAAGCAGTCATGGGACAAACATTATATCCTAGGAGTGTAAGAGTGCCAAGAATTACTTAAAATACATGATCACGTACAGCATTTACTTCTTGCATTTAACTTTTGGGATTTATTATGAAACATATTTTTAAAGCCTGAGTATTCTAGAACTTGGTTTACTTGTTATCTCTTAAGTGAAATAAAGGCTGATTGTATACCTGAGAAAGAAATTCACTAGTGGAAGAGACAGATGCCAGACCTATTGAGAATAAGTGCTTGTTTGTATAACCTTTTCGTTTGTTGAATCTTTCCTTTTTTGGAGTACAGGAAATTAAAAGTATGGAAGAATTTGCCATTCCCAGCTGGTCACATGTTCACCATTCTGTAGACGTTCTTAATGCTGCTTTTATTATTTTATGACTCTGGCATAATTTTTCTCTTTAGTAGTTGATGAAGTATGGATATAAATTTAATAAGGAAAATTGTTTCAGATTGATAATATTATGTATGCAAATGTTGTGTATACTTCAATCCCTCTGCTTTCACCAACCTCTGATATTGGATATGTGTAAGTTGTTTTTCTTTTTTCCTTCTCTCTTCTTTTGTGATAAAGTACTTATCTATTTTTCCAGCTTTTTGAGTTTGAGTGCTAACAGCTGAGGGTAATTGTATTTTTAAGAGCGCTGCCTTAGAATTGTGTCCAAATATGCCTCTGCCCAATAGAGTAGCCACTAGCCACGTGTGACTAAGTTAATTAAATTAAAAGTTCATTTCCTCAGTTGCATTATCTCTATTTCAAGTGCTCAGTGGTCACATGTGGCTAGGGGCTATGTATTGGACAGCACAGAAGTAGAACTTCTGTTGAGCATCTGAAATACTGATATCAGATTGTCACCTGACCAAGGTACTTGTGTGATTCTTATTATTTTACATATGTCATTAATAATGTAAGTATTCATTTGGATTTTTAGCAGAGGTTGTTTAGAAAAGTCAGATCATTCACCTCTACATATAAGCCTTCCTACATTTTGATGAAGATTTTCTCTATGTACTTTGAGGACATTATCAGAAGTCATTATATAGTGTTGCCTAGTTCACAGGTAGAACTTTGTTCCTATGGTGATTTTGAAGGTTGTGTTAAGTTTCTGGATATTTGTGGGTCTGATTTTAAAAACTATTTCTCAGTTTTATGATAGTTTTATCTTGTGTAACTCTAATGCTTGACTGACTGCTGGACATTGTGTATAAACATCTGCTTAGATAATTAGATAGTATTATCTTTCTTCAGAGGGGATTTTGTTTTTTCCTGTTGGTCAGTTAGGATTGAGGCAGATCACTTAATCTATTTAGTGATTGAACTGAGAAAGATTTTCAGTCTTTTGAGAGTTGCTTTATTTCTGCTTTTTTTCCCCCTTTATTTATTTCTAGGATATTTATTTCCTTATTTATTTCTAGGTTGGGCTTTTTATTCTTTGTGAGTCTAAAACTTTAATTTCTGTTTCCAATCCATGAGAGTGCTGGAAGCTCTCTTCAGCTTTTTAACTTTTGAGTTACAGCTTTGTAACTCAAATTTGAGGCTCACCCTTCCTGTGCCTCCTTCTCTTCTCTGCATTGTTAGTCTCAGTGGCTTAAAATGTTAAGTCTATAGTTGGTGGAGGTAGAAATCTCCCGGTTACATTGTCTACAAATTACATGTTTCTTTAAAGAGTCTCCCTTCAGTGTACCATATATTGAAATTTTAGGGGTTTGATATGTTACAGTTATTCTTCAGAGCCAATTGAGAATGGAGTAAGTTATTATAGATAGGGATCTAAATTTATTGTTGGTTAACTCTAAGATACAGTTTCAGATATGGGACAAAATAGATTCATTGTCCTGAGTGTATTTGGACTCTTCCAACAGATAGATCTCCCTCAGAGAGGTAGAATCCTCCTTTCTGTGTTTATGCCAAAAACAAGAGTAGATGAGATTTAGTGTGTATCAATTATGTGGAACAAGATTCTAGAAAAGTAATTTTGTTGTTGTTGAGTCACTAAGTCATGTCTGACTGTTTGCGACCCCATGAACTGCAGCATGCCAGGCTTCCCTGTCCTCCACTGTCTCCTGGAGTTTGCTCAAGCTTCTGTGCAACCATCTAATGCCATCTAACCATCTTATCCTCTGTTGTGCCCTCTTCCTGCTCTCAGTCTTTCCCAGCATCAGGGTCTTTTCCAGTGAGTAGTGTAACTTAAAATACTTGTCAATAGAACTTGTGATTATTCTCTCTGTTATATACAACCTATAATTCTTGCTTCAGTAGAACTTATATTTTTATCATTTTGGCCATAAAGCATGGATTTATAGTAAGTTGGAATGTTGAATGTGTAAAGATTTGTTAAGAATACAAAATGGAATATTTTACGGTAATCATGCTGGCAGTATGATGACCTTTATACAGACTTTTAAATTGAGAATTTATCCAGGAATCAGTGACTTGTGTGTGCTCAGAACTCTCAGTGTTGCATATACTACAGTAATGTTGGCAGTTATGAAGTCTGAACCATATGACTGAGCACAATAAGTACAGGACACTCTCTTAAAATGTGCTTGACTTTTGATTCCAAATCCAACTTTAACCTTAAAAATAGTTTTATTATAAATAAGACTTTATGGTAATGGCCAAATTCATATTTAATATTTCCTGAAGATTGCAGTCAGTGAAAACACAAGGTAGCACCAATGTAGTAACCCTGCTGCTACTGCTAAGTCGCTTCAGTCGTGTCCGACTCTGTTACCCTATAGACGGCAGCCCACCAGGCTCCCCCGTCCCTGGGATTCTCCAGGCAAGAACGCTGGAGTGGGTTGCCATTTCCTTCTCCAATGTATGAAAGTGAAAAGTGAAAGTGATGTCACTCAGTCGTGTCTGACCCTCAGCAACCCCATGGACTGCAGCCTTCCAGGCTCCTCCATCCATGGGATTTTTCCAGGCAAGAGTACTGGGTGGGGTGCCATTGCCTTCTCTTGCCATTGCAAGAGTACTGGAGTGGGGTGCCATTTTAAGGGATGTAACGCTACATCCCTTAAAAAAAAACTCCCCAGATTTTGTGATCAGATTAACATAATAGAAATGACTGAGCCGCGCGCGCACACACACACACACACACACACACACACTAAGTTAGAAGTAAAACATACCAATACTTGTTACAGGAAAATATACTTAAGCCATCTTAGTTTGACTTTTATTTTATTTAGTTCTACCCATTCATAAAATACCTCAAAAAATATTGACACAGCTTTAATATTAAATGATTGGTTTTATACTTATTGTTAAGCTACTTTCTTGTGTTTACATTTTATTATTATTGTTTTTGTCAGTTGGTAAAGAGAAGGATTAAAATAGGTTTCTGGGTAGAGAACCCTAATTTGTAATACTGTTTCTGTTGGAAATTAGAATTGGGTTTATATGTTTGGATTTCATCCGCTGTTTATAAGGTGAATGAGGGTCATGTATGTAGCTCATTTAATGATTATCAAACCGTATTTATGAATACATATTTATGTTACGTGCACATGTTGTTTTATATGTGCATACAGTTTTGTATGTGTTTCATTTTTAGAAGTATTGGCTTAGATTCAGATATGTTTAAGATAATATTGTCTGTCATTTTTTGACAATTATTCAAGAAAGGAACGTCAGCTATATTACCTTGGCATAGGAGATAAAAGCACTTATAAAATGAGATGTTACTGATTTGACTACTTTGTATATAGAAACAATAAAATCATTTTGTAGATTTTTGGATTGTATTTTTCTTAAATACAAATGATTTAGTATGTTTTATAATACTGTAAACTAATTGAGATCGTTGTGGGTAGCTTAATTGTAGTCTTAATGAGTTTTCAAGGAAATGTGGTAATAAAATATCAGAAACCTTTTCTTATATATGTCTCTTACTTCCCACCATTGACTTTCTTTGAACGTGAGTTCACTTTCTCTCTTTCTCCTAAGAGGAAACTTGATCTCTCTATATAGCTGTATTTTCCAGTCGTCTGATAGTTAATTCTTATCTGTCAGCATTTGGATTGTTTATACTGTACATTATACATGCTGTTAGCAGATAATTTCTTGCTGTATTAGCTCACTGCAGTATTATAGCTTTGCTTTCTGATGGAAATAGGTTTGCTCACTAAGCTCCTTAGAGCAGGGACATTATTTCATTCATTTATGCTGTAGGCATATTTTTTGAAAGGATATCCCAGAACTATCAAAATTAACAGTGGAGTTCTTTTTGCCTGTTTTAGTATTTCTTTGATAAGATTGTGAAAGTGAACTTATTTTGTAATTGTATCTTATTAAGTCTTTTGTGTTTCAAGGACTTTGTGTATATTTCTGTCATTGACTAAATATTTATTTACAACTGTTAATACTACATGTCAAGCCCTGGTTTAGGCCTGGAATGTAACAGTGAACAAAATAGATAAAAACTCCCTGCTATCAGTTTACATTTAAGATAATTGTATGTAAAATACAGATTTATGTTAAGGGGAAAAGGTAAAATAAGGAGGAAGATATGAATATATAGGGTGTTGATAATTTCAGCAGTGCCTTTTAAGTAAAGACTTGATGGAAGTAGGAGAGCTGGGCATGGGCAAACGTGGATGTGAGCATTCCAGACATAAGGAAATAGCAGATACAAAGCCAGGAGTCAGGAACATGCCTTGATGTGATTTTAAAAAATCAGCTTTTATTTGGAAACAATATCAAACTACTGCAAAGTTTAAAAAACAAAACAAAACTGTATATGCTTTGCTCAGAGACCTCATTCAAGTTTTGTTAATTGCTCAGATAATGTTCTTGAGAGAAAGAGGATCTAATCCAGGCCTGTGCGTTGGATCCAGCTCTCATGTCTCTCTAGTCTCCTCAGTTTGGAACAGTTCTTCAGTCTCTCTTGCTTTTCATTCTGTTCACATATTGAAGATTATAAGCTACTCATTTTGTAAACTGTCCTTCAATTTGTGTTGTCTAATGTTTCCTGATGACTTGACCCAGGATACGTATTTTGGCTTCAGTTTCACAAGACGTGATGTTGTTTTCTTGATGAATCCTTTTTCATGGCATAGTTAGTTTTTATCCCATTAGGTAGTATTAACTTTGACCACTAGATTAATGATGATGTCTATCAAATTTGTGGTCCATGTAATTAATAAGTATTTTGTGGGGAGTTACTTTGAAACCACATAAAATCATGTTTCACTCCCACTTTGGTCTACTAGTTTTAGCATCACTAATGTTTTTCACCTAAAGTAATTTTTACCATGGTGGTTGCCAAAGGGTGGTATTCTGATTCAAGTAGTCCTTCTAGAGGTGGTGGTAGTATAGTAGTTAGCATAACTGTCTTCTGCATATTCCTCCTCCTCTTACTAGCTGGCATTTTACTATAAGGAAGAGAATTAATATCTAAACTTATATAGTGATATATCTATTAATATCTATTTATACTTTTTTTTGGCCATGCTATATGGCATGTGGGATCTTAGTTTCCCTACGAGAGAGCCCAAGCTCTCTGCAGTGGAAGCACGGAGTTCTGCCTGTTGGATTGCCAGAGAATTCCCTGAACTTTTAAAAAAACTTTTATCTTGAAGTAATTAGAAATTCACAGGAAGTTGCAAAAATAGTACAGAGTGGTCCTGTGTACCCTTCACCTAATGTCCTCAAATGTTTATATCTTAGATAACTGTAGTACATTAACAAAATCAGGATATTTGCATCAATACAATACATAGGTGTAGATCTATGCAGTTTTATCACCTATGCGTCTTTTTACTTTTGGCACAAGGTTCTATAGGCTCATCTAAAAATTTTCCTGCTCTAGTGCTGGGATCAGCTATTTCTTTGAGGAGCCCTAATTTTTATTTTTTTATTTTATTTATTTTTAGTGGAGAAGAGTGTTTCAGGACTCTGGGTGGTAGGTGGGCTCATGGCTATTGAGATTGCTCATGGCTACTGCACTCAGACCTTTGCAGTGGGCAGGTCAAGCATCAACATATATAGTTTCATATGTCTTTATATATTGAAAATCATGAATTTACACTGATGCCTCCAGTTCTCTCAACACCATGTTTTCTAACTCTTCCCCCATCCCATATTTGCACCTCTTCTCCCAAAATTAAAAGCTGGTTCCTATTACTATATAGTTATTAGTTTACTCGCTCTTTTGTATGTAGCCAGCTCACCACCTCCACAGAACTGTGATGTTGCTTAGGTGTGCCTTCTTGTGAAGGCCCTGGCAGCTGCTGAACTGCCTCCCTGCTCTGTTTCCACTTCTTCCTTGTGCGGGGCCCCTGCTGTAATTTTAAAAACCTTCAGAAGGCCAATGTGACTGGAGTAGAATGAATAAGAATGGAAGTAATAGGAGGTGAGGCTTGAGAGTTAACCAATTAAGTGGGTGAAGTATGATTATAAAGAGCCTCATAGCTTATAGCAGGGAATCTGTGCTTTCATCTCAATGAGATGGAAGTCCTTGGAGGTTCTAAGTGAAAGTGATGGGATAAGAGTGGGGAGAATGAAAGACAGTGGAAAAATAATAGGATCTTGATTGAAGGTCCCTCTTGAGTCACAAGGTTGTTGAAGTATTAGAAAAAGCTGGTAGTCAGTGAGTGCTGCTGCTGCTAAGTCGCTTCAGTCGTGAGTAGGATGTTTAAAATTGAAATTATGAGATGTTGCAGTTACTGATAATGATTAGGTTAAGGAGACCACAGGAATCAATAGATGTTAGGCTATCTGGTAGTATAATGACATCACCAAGAATTTTGACAGGATCAGAGAGTGTTAGAGTGTCTGACAGTCAGCAAGGAGCTAAAATCTTTAGAGACTGAGGGTTAGTGATAGTGGGCAGGGATGCTCACAAGAAGGGATGGTGAGTGGCTGATGATGTGGTTCAAAGCTCAGAGTTCGCAGAAAGAGGAAGAGTGATCTAAGATTGACTGCTTGGAGCAAAGAGGATACTTACTGCAACTGCAGGCTTATACTATTTGGGAAGGTTGTTATGGTACGTAGTGTCATCAAGGGAACAAATAAGGTTTCAGCTAGAGTAGGAAGGTAAAAGAAATTGGTCATAAAAAGAAGTTCAGTTGAGTTCAAAAGAATTGTGTAAATTGTATAAATAATACATACATACCTGCTTTCTTGCTTTATTAAGTGTAACTTATGTAATATCAGGTAATTGTATCACCAGTCCTCTTGTTTTATATCTGATTTAATGTTTGAGAACATATTCTATCTATGTAAAATTTTATGGTAGAAACATTAGAGGAATCAAATGAATTTGACAAATTCTGTACTTAAAGAATTTACAGCTAATAGATGTGATAAGCAGTGTATAGAGGAATCAAATGAATTTGACAAATTCTGTAAAGAATTTACAGCTAATAGATGTGACAAGCAGTGTATAGAAAAATATTTTAAGTAAAAAATGACATGTTCATTGAAGAACATGTGATGTGTCAAAGTTCGGAAGATGGAAAATTTTTATCCTGGCATATCAAGGAAGAAGGTTTCATGAAAATAAGTACCATTTGAACTGGTCTTGAAGCAGAGATAAGGTGTGGCAAATAGAGATGATCATGCAGAACATTTTCTTATGCTTAGCACTCAGTCATGGTACATGGTTGATAAGTTATTAGTAACTTTTGAATGTTCTATGGTGAAAGACTGATATAAGCAAACTTATATGGTAGAAAGATCAGTGTGAAAATTTTGTTGGTCTAGGTGATGTTATCAAATAGAGATAATGTGAACCAAATATAAAATTTAAGTTTTACTGGTGGTGGTGGTGGTTTAGTCACCAAGTCGTGTCCGATTCTTGCGACCCCATGGACTGTAGCCTGTCAGGCTCCTCTGTACATGAGATTTTCCAGGCAAGAATACTGGAGTGGGTTGCCATTTCCTTCTCCAGGGGATCTTCCCAACCCAGGAATAGAACCTAGGTCTCCTGCATTGCAGGCAGATTCTTTCCCAACTGAACTATAAGGTAAGCCCAAATTTTACTGATAGCCATATTTTAAAAATAGAAAGATTAAATTGTTAATAATATATTTATTTCAGTATAACCCAAATATAATTTTAGCATGTAATCAGTATTAAAAATTACTGAGATAGTTTACATTCTCTTTTTGGTACTAAGTCTTTGAAATCCAGTTTGTATTTTATATTTACAGCATATCTCAATTTAGGCTGTCACATTTCAAGTGCTCAATGGCCATGCATAACCAATGGCTTCTATATTGGACAGTACAAATCTAGAGCAAATAAAAATGAAAAGTAGTAGAATAATGGGAAATAAGATTGGAGAAGGTTAGTGGGCCCAGATGACAAAGAATCTTCTATGCTAATTAAAGGTTTTAGACTTTTTTTCTAAGCATTTGTAAGCTGTCAAGTAATTTTAAGGAGGGCGTGAAAGGTACAGATTTAAATTTCAGAAAGACTGACTGCTCAGTAGTAGATTGGAGAGGGGCAGGAGCAGTGGATGATTAAAGGCAAGGAATCTAATTAGTAGGTAATAAATCAGAATCTGAGCAAAACACAGTGGGGAATGAAACAGAGAAGGGAGCGCCTGTGAGACCTTAAAGCTAGTAGTATCAGCCATATAGATGGAATGACCTGATGTGAGGGAGCAAGAAAAGACTTTCTAAATCAGACTTACATAAAATGGCACTGCTTATTAGAAACAGAGTAGATGACTTTTGAGTGAGAAAATATGAATTGTTTTGGATATGTTAAAATGTTTACTTTAAGAATAATAAAAAAAATCCTGACATTTAAGGAATTTGTCATCTCTAAATTTTAACCTTGTATTCCTTCAGTAGAATAGTTTTGAAGTATTTTCAGATATTCTTTCTTTATAATTTGTGTACATGTTTTAAGATACTGTGTACATTATAAAATACACATAAAACGAGTTCAAAAGTAAAAGCTAAATATATAAGCATATTTGTGAGATAATTTTATGACACTGCAAAAACTTCTAAGTTAAAAGTGTTTAATTGCATTAAAAAATTTTGACTTCATGTTGGTACAGTGAATTGATGATTGGGTTTGAAGTTCAATTTATTTTGCTCCGGGGTTTTTAAGGACTATAAGATATATGGATACAAATAGAAGAAGCACAACACATTACTGGCTGCAGTTATTAAGTCACAATACTCATTTTCCGGTTTTGCATACCTACACTACTCATTGATTGTTGGAATTTGCTTAGTAAATTTCTGTTTTCTCTGATAGGAGGCTAGGTGTTGAAAACAAATCAGAAATAATTTATTTTTATATTTAAACACATGGCTGAACATTTTTAACTGGGTCAGAAAATTATGTTTGCAAGTTTTAAAAACATGGATGTGAAAGTTGAAAAAAATTTTTAATAGGCCAAGCATCTTATTATTTGTAAAATTCACATATGGATGGAACCATTTCCAGATATATCCTTTTAAAAACACTCCTTTCCATAGCAAGAATTTCTTCCAGAGAGAAAGTTTTTCTTCTTTTCTCACTTGCTCTCAAGAAAATAGGTTTTAGGTTTTTTTTTTTTTTTAACCATATTTTCATACATTTCAGCCATTAAAAAATTCCAGGGTTTCCCAGTGGTGTCTGAATTTAAAAAAAAAAAATTTTTTCTCATGTGAAAGAAACTAACAAAAAGTTATTTTTTATTTTAGTAAAAAAGTTAAAAAATAATAATTTAAAAAACTAATTAAAACTAAATACAGGAGACTTTCAAACATTTATCATTAAGTTTAATGACAATTGGTTAAGTGCTGGGTAGAACACAGGTAAATATTATGCAAGTTATTATAGAGATTTTTTTCATGTTCCTGTTGTTTAGGTTTTAAATTGGGATGGCTTTGGTTTTGTTTTGTCATTAACATGAAATATGAATTCTTGGAAAGCTTAGTGTTCTGCAGAAACCATGTACCATAACTAACAGGGCTTATATGAATAATAGAGTAGGAACAGACTGTGTAGAACCTATACAAATTTTAATTAAAATGCCACCAAAAATATTTCAAATAGCAATAATCAACGGTCACAGATATTTGAGTATCTGCTGCCTTAAACCCTGAGGCTTGAGCTTTTTTCTTTGAGATTTATGTCTTCTCAGCTTTTTCATCTGCACTTGTAAACTTACTAGATAGCTTAATGTCATGAGTCTAAGAGTTTTTGAAGCTGCCATTTATTTGTACTTTAGTAAGGCATTTCTACATGATTTTTGGCTTTTTAATGTCATCCTATATTGCTAAGGCTTTCGGTTTAATTTGAGAAAGCTTGCTTATCATTTAAAAACATTACCAACCTGGAAAAAAATCACATATTTTACTTAATATTTGAATTATTTCCTTATTTTCCGCTTGCATTTGGGATAATTTATGTTACAGAAATTCAGATGATAGCAGTACATATTATTCATCATTAATGATTATGGATGTAGCACCATATTTCAAATAGCCTTTAGATAATTTTTAACTTTGTGGGTGGTGATATGATTAGCTTGCATTGTTTTTAGCCTCATAATTTGGGCAGTAAGAGCTTATATAAGGAGTAAGTGAGTTATTAAACTTCCTTTTTTTTTTTCAGTTTGTACAAATTGCATTTTGGTATTATCTTAAATTTGTAATTATATCCATTATAGTCTTTTAAAAAGGTTTTATTAAGGTGTAATTGATATACAATAAATTGTACATAATTAAATTGAACAATTTGACTTTGGCATATGTCTGCACCCCAAAGTGGGATGGTTTTTAATCTGCTTGGTAACCTTTCTACCAGTAAATTAAAAAAAAAAATCTGGGTACATGTAAGCTGTAATATGTTACAATTCAATGAAAGCTAACAAGAGTGACATGTTGCTGAAAACCCCCTTGTTAAACAAAAACATTTTAAGGTTAAATATGCCAAATTGTAACATTTTCTTCTTGCACTTCAGTGGATCATCTTATTCCCATTGAGTACATTTACTCAACTTGGGAGATTTCTGAGGTCTATTGGATATTTGGTGGGTCCTTGCATATACGATTCTGGGTCTCGGGGTAGAAGCAGATAGAGGTATTGGCCATGGAAAATTGTTCTTAGGATAAAGTTCAGATATTTGTTTGTTTCATTAACTTCTCCCATTGAGTGTGGTGGTGTGGTTTAGTCACTAAGTCGTGTCCAACTCTTGCAGTCTCATGCCAGGCTTCTCTGTCTATAGGATTCTCCAGGTAAGAATACTGGAGTGGGTTGCCATTTCCTTCTCCAGGAGATCTTCCTGACCCAGGAATTGAACCCGGGTCACCTGCATTGCAGGCAAATTCTTTACCAACTGAACTATGACAGAAGCCCTTCACTGAGTGTAGGAGAAATTATGGCTGTTTGTGAGTTCCAGTTAAGGATGATTTTATGTTCAGTATTTTAAAGTAATTTTCATTTTCTTTTTAAATCAGTGATACTAGTGTGTCTAAATTGATTGACAAGAGATTCTTATTCCTACTTGCTGTTGTCCAGTCACTCAGTCATGTCTGACTCTCTGTGACTCCATGGACAGCAGCACACCAGACTAACTCTGCCCTTCATTAATCTGGAGTTTGCTCATGCCCATTGAATCAGTGATGCCATCCAACCATCTCATCTTCTGTTGCCGCTTTCTCTTGCCCTCAATCTTTCCCAGCATCAGTGTCTTTACCAGTGAATCAGCTCTTGGCATCAGATGGCCAAAGTATTGGATCTTCAGCTTCCTCATCAGTCCTTCCAATGAATATTCAGGGTTGATTTCCTTTAGGATTCATCTCCTTACTGTCCAGGGGACCCTCAAGAGTCTTCTCCAGCACCATAGTTTGAAAGCATCAGTTTTTGGTCACTCAGCCTTCTTTACGGTCCAGCTCTCCCATCTGTACATGACTACTGGAAAAACCACAGCTTTGACTATAGAGACCTTTGTCAGTCAAGTGATGTCTCTGCTTTTTAATTATGCTATCTAGGTTTGTCATAGCCTTCCTTCTAAGGAGCAAGCATCTTTTAATTTCATGGCAGCAGTCACTGTCCACAATGATTTTGGAGCCCAGGAAAATAGTCTCTCACTGTTTCCATTGTTTCCCCATCTATTTGCCATGAAGTGATGGGACCTGATGCCATGACCTTAGTTTTTTGAATGTTGAGTTTTAAGCCAGCTATTTCACTCTCCTCTTTCCCTTTAATCAGGAGGCTCTTTAGTTCCTCTTTGCTTTCTGCAGTAAGAATGGTGTCATCTGCATATCTGAGGTTATTGATATTTCTCCCGGCAGTCTTGATTCCAGCTTGTGCTTCATCCAGCCCAGCATACTCTGCACAAAAGTTAATTAAGCAGAGTGACAATATATAGCCTTATCATACTCCTTTCCCAATTTGGAACCAGTCCGTTGTTCCATGTCTTATTCTAACTGTTGGCTTCTTGACCTGCATAAAGGTTTCTCAGGAGGCAGGTCAGGTGATCTGCTATTCCCATCTCTTTCAGAGTTTTCCACAGTTTATTGTGATCCACACAGTCAAAGGCTTTAGCGTAGTCAGTGAGGGAGAAGTAGATGTTTTTCTGGAATTCCCTTGCTTTTCTATGATCCAGTGGGTGTTGGCAACTTAATCTCTGGTTTCTCTTTTTAAATTTCAACTTGTACATCTAGAAGTTCTCGGTTCATGTACTGTTGAAACTTAGCTTGAGGGATTTTGAGCATTACCTTGCTAGAATGTGGGATGAGTGCAATTGTGCAGTAGTTTGAACATTCTTTGGCATTGCTTTTCCTTGGGATTAAAATGAAAACTGACTTTTTCTAGTCCTATGGCCACTGCTGAGTTTTCCAAATTTACTGACATATCGAGTGCAGCACTTAAACAGCATCATCTTTTAGGATTTTAAGTAGCTCAGCTAGAATTCCATCACCTCCACTGTTTTTGTTTGTAGTAATGCTTCCTAAGGCCCACTTGACTTCATACTCCAGGATGTCTGGCTCTAGGTGAGTGACCACGCCATTGTGTTTATCTAGGTCATTAAGACCGTTTTTGTACAGTTCTTCTGTGTATTCTTGTCACTTCTTAATCTCTTCTGCTTCTGTTATGTCTTTACTGTTTCTGTCCTTTATTGTGCCCATTTTTACATGAAATGTTCCCTTGGTATCTCTAATTTTCTTGAAGAGATCTCTAGTCTTTCCCATTCTATTATTTGTGTTCAGGAAAAGTTAGGAAGATAGGTCGTTCTATACATATATTTTTTTCTGCCATAATAATTGTAATGAGAAAGATTAGATGTTGACTTGTATCTGTTTATTCAGAAAGACAATAGGATAAATCACTTTTCTGTCTTGCCTTCTTCTGTTGCTGACTTTCTACATGCAGGCAATTTAAGTCAGTACTGGAGCTGATTCCCATATTTTTAACCAAAGATATTAGAAATATGGGAGATCTGGGAAGTGGGCAAGCTCTGAGGGCTTAGTTTAAGATTTATTTGAAAGCTGTGTCTGAACTTCCTTCTTATGCAGTTTCATATAAAAGTTAGGCAGTAAGATTTTTTTTTTTTTTTTTAATGTCTTTTAGGAGCTGGAGCTGGGATTTTTCACTGCAGCTACTATTTTCCCAATAATCGATCTTGGGGAAACATTTTGTCCACTAGGTTCTTTTAATTCTCAGTCTTTGGTCTTACTGCTCTCTGCACTGAAATCCAGTAGATCTTTGCAACTTTAGCTTCTACTCATTCCTTGGCATTTTTCTTTCTCATTCTTGAATATTTTGTGGTGATGGTGGTTTTTGTGTTTTTTTCCCCCTTTTAGTGGGGCTATAACTTTTATATCTCTCCTGTCATTTCTGTGCATTTGAAAGTAGGGAAAGAGACAAATAGTGTTAATTTTCTTCATTGCTTTGAAGTTTTGGTTGTAGGCTTTTCCTTAATATGTTTTATTTTTAAAGTTTCTTTATCTCAGTTTTAGTATCACTTTCTAAGAATCAGTGTTGAAATTTAAAAAAATTACCTCCTAAGGTTTATATGAAACTGCTTAATGAGGATGGTCATAGACAGGGTTTTAATCAAGTCTTAAGCTAATCCAGCAACTTGATCTCAGCATCAGTTCTGTATACTGAAAATACTGGTATCTTTTAATAATTCAATATTTGTTTTTAAAAAATAGTACTAAGTAAAATAAGTTTCAAGTGTAGAAATTTATAAATATAGAAGAATAAATGTAAACATATTTACCCCTGCATTATCTTCTGATGTAAATTATTAGCAAATTAACCTATTAGTATTATTCAAAAATAACTACCAAAAAAACCTCTTAATGTGAAAATGAAATAGTATTTGATCTTTAAAATACGGTTTATAGAAACAAAATAGTATTACCATTGAGTTGAGCCACTGCTGAAGTATTCCAACTGCTGAAAAAGCTCTGAATCTACACTAGTGGAAGATATTATGGGGAAATATTTATAAACTATTTCTAGTTTTTTTTTCTGTTTATTTATTCTTTATGGAACTCCATCTCTGTGATGACTTTTGGGGAGGCTGTAAAGTAAGCAAGGATTCAGTCCTTTTACTGATGTCAAGCTGTAGTTTCGTTTCAAAGAAAGTTTTCTTTGTCTTCATTATATGGACATGGAGACAGTATGAAGTGTACAAATGATGTTTCTTGGGAAAGTCTGAACTAGAGAATATTCTTGTTAATAGAAGCTTCTGCCTGTCAACTTAAATGTTTTCTCCTTTGTGAAGATTAATGGAGGTCCTATAGTAGAGAACCTTTCAAAGAAATGTACCCTTTTTGATTTGAAATGTTAACACAGAGTATAACTCTGGATATATCTAAAAATGTGTGATTCAGATTTTGCATTTTAAACTTACTAAAATATCAAAATTATACCAACAAAGATATATTGATATTTTGGTACTTATAAATAGCCTAGTATGCTAAAATGCTAGTATGAAAAGTAGTTCACCTATCCTTGAGAGGGAATTGGTGGGTTGAGGATGGAGGAAGGGTGTCAAAATGTGAATGTAACAGTCTCGACTGGAAGTTGTATATTAATTTTTAATGTATTTTTTTCTTTCAGTTGAAGAGAATCACTATCGTTTCAATGTATCTGCATTAATGATATCAGTGAGGTGTAGATAATGTTCATTGTGATTAAAAATATTTTGAGCTTACTGTTATTTTCACAAAGTGTTGACATGTTTCTTAACAGAAATTGAAAATATGAAATATTACTTGTAAATAAACATAATATATGCAGTTTTTCTAGAATTAGTAAAGTAAAAATTCAAGTTTCCTTTCTAAGTTTTGCATGTGATTGTCTCCACATTTTCTTCCTACCCAGATCCTTAAAATCTCTATTACTGTTTCATTTCCTGCAATCCTTTAGCTTCCTTCTTTACCCTTCCAAGCTTCCACTGGTGCTTGAGATGACAGAGATGAGTTTAAAAACATTGAACCTCTAAAACTTAGGAAGTATTTTGCTACATCATTTTCTAATAGCAAGGCCTTGGGCATGCCAAAGTGGCTTAATCTTTCTAAACTTTGTTTCTTTTTAAATGAGAATGTCTTTTTCTGCCTTCCTCAGAGTTACTCTGGGATGAAGCAATATATGCACTAGTGTTTTAGAAATACTGTTTCCTTCATAAGCATATCTCCTCGGTTGAGTAATTTGAGACTTGTTTTGTTTCTTGTTAGTTTTTTTCACTCCCAATCAGGTACATATATGTACTTTTTCCTATTTTGCTTATAAATTTAATACATGCTTGTAGAAAGTCTAGAAACTACAGAAAACTTAAAGAAAAAAAATAGAAACCTGAACATGCCTCACCCTGTTTTCATGTTTTTAAGGAAATTTAGTTTTGAACTTCACTTTCCTGAGGGTAAGGATAATTAGTGTCTCACTTATTTTTAGATTTTCTGTTCTTTCCATGTACTAGGCACACAATTAATGCTTGTTGAATGAATGGGAACTAAAACTTATTCTAGGTGTATTTCTTAAAGTCAAAAGCTTTGTAAAACTTGATTGGCCATTCGAAGAGAGAAAAACATCTGACTCACAAGAAATGATAGTGGATGCACATTTTAAAATGACCTTTTTCTATTGGCTAAAAGTACAGTGGAAAATATGATAGGATCAACCCTAATATTCTCTGGCAGAAGTTAGGAAACTATTTAAAGCTGTTGGGCTGGGCAATTTCATATCAAAGTGGATTGACATTTATTAATAGTGAGAGTAGCACAGTAAAATTTAAAGGCTTTTTGTCTTGAATGCTTGAAAATTGTAATAACTTTTCTTTCCTCTGTTTATTTTTTGTTAAACAGGATGGCTTAAATTCTTTGGTCCTTGATTTGGATTTTCCTGCTTTGAGGAAAAACAAAAATATAGATAATTTCTTAAATAGATGTAAGTATGTATAAACTTCATATGTGATCACGTAACTCTGCTTTTGATGAGAGATTTATGTTTAATATCATTACAGTCCACAAACTTTTAAATTATTAAACAAATATTCTTAGTTTGCAATTTGATGTATTTAAATACTAATATTTTTTATTTTTAAACCAAAATTGGAAAACCAATTAAAGTATGTGAAATAGATAAAGTTCAAAATTTTGTATAAATTAGTTTGCAATTTGATGTATTTAAATACTAATATTTTTATTTTTAAACCAAAATTGGAAAACCAATTAAAGTATGTGAAATAGATAAAGTTCAAAATTTTGTATAAATTAAGGCTATTTAAGAGATGGGAATACCAGATCACCTGACCTGCCTCCTGAGAAACCTGTATACAGGTCAGCTAGCAACAGTTAGAACTGGACATGGAGCAACAGACTGATTCCAAATAGGAAAAGGAGTACGTCAAGGCTGTATATTGTCACCCTGCTTATTTAACTTATATGTAGAGTACATCATGAGAAATGCTGGGCTGGAGGAAGCACAAGCTAGAATCAAGATTGCCCGGGAGAAATAGCAGTAACCTCAGATATGCAGATGACACCACCCTTATGGCAGAAAGTGAAGAGGAACCAAAGAGCCTCTTGATGAAAGTGAAAGAGGAGAGTGAAAAAGTTGGCTTAAAGCTCAACATTCAGAAAACGAAGATCATGGCATCTGGTCCTATCACTTCATGGCAAATAGATGGGAAAACAATGGAAAGAGGGACAGACTTTATTTTCTTGGGCTCCAAAATCACTGCAGATGGTGACGGCAGCCATAAATTTAAAAGATGGTTGCTCCTTGGAAGAAAAGCTGTGACCAACCTAGGTAGCATATTAAAAAGCAGAGACATTACTTTGCAAGAATGGTCCATCTAGTCCAAGCTATGGTTTTTCCAGTGGTCATGTATAGATGTGAGAGTTAGGCCATAAAGAAAGCTGAGCACTGAAGAATTGATGCTTTTGAACTGTAGTGTTGGAGAAGACTCTTGAAAGTTCCTTGGACAGCAAGGAGATCCAGCCAGTCAATCCCAAAGGAAATTAGTCCTGAATATTCATTGGAAGGACTGATGCTGAAGCTGTAGCTCCAATCCTTTGGCCACCTGATGTGAAGAACTGACTCATTGGAAAAGACCCTGATGCTGTGAAAGATTGAAGGCAGGAGGAGAAGAGGATGACAGAGGATGAGATGGTTGATGGCATCACTGACTCAATGGTCATGAGTTTGAGCAAGCTCCAGGAGTTGGTGAAGGACAGGGAAGCCTGGTGTGCTATAATCCATGGGGTTGCAGTCAGACATGACTGAGACTGAACTAAACTGAAGACTTAGCTTTACATTACCCAGAAGACTTAATGAGCTTTATGTTTGTATGAATGTAGACATTTCAGTCTACAGATAATGTGATAACAGTTATTACCATAAATGTGGTAACTTTTAATATCTTTTAATATTTACCAGTATTGATGTTGCAGTGAAGTTGTGAATGAATTGAATTCTGAGAATTAGAAATTCTCAAAATAATTGTGTACACTTTATGTGACCACAATAAGCTTTTAAATTTGGAATTATCAGAGTCTGGGCTATTTTCCTAATTAAAAACTTACCTATAGCTATCAAATCTACAGTACATAATTAATGTTTTTCAAAGAAATAGGCTACCAGAATTCATTATGAAGACTAACCTTGTATAACTTCATAGCAGCTTTCTGCCATGATTTAGAGTATACTCCAAGATTGCTTGGGTCATCACAGTTTCAGCTGTCATCTAACTTGCTACACAATAGACTTAGAAACAGCATTGCTTAAATACTGCTTTTTGGTAGTCTTATATGTGTTAAGCCATAGAGTTTTCATCCTTTGATGTAAAGTTTATGTGTCTTTATATTTTTAACAATCGCATTTAAAAACTGATAGTTTTAGCTGAAAACTAAACCCAGTCTTTGAAATACAAATTTGTTTACCAATATGGTAATTATTTTAAAATGTTGTTTATAAATATGGTGATTGATATTGAGGTGATATTTTTATTGTAGATGAGAAAATTGTGAAAAAGATTAGAGGTTTACAGATGAAGGCAGAAGACTACGATGTTGTAAAAGTTATCGGAAGAGGTGCTTTTGGTGAAGTCCAGTTGGTAAGAAAGAATTTGTTTTATTCTTTTTATTATTTGTTTTGATGACATGGTTTTGTGAAACATTTGTCAGTGGCCCTAGAGTGAATCTTATTTTTGTGTCCAACCATGCCAGAAAATTAGCATTATGAGTTTCATCATTTCATCTCTTAAGTGCATCAGTATCTTCATCTATGAAAGGAGATAATTATACTCTAAATACCAGCTCTTTTACAGCTCTAAAACATTGGGATTTAGAGTAAGGCCAAGTTGGCTTCACACATGATATGCTTAGCAGTTAATATTCTTTCAGAACTACTGTGTTTTTATTATGTTCAGATTCATAACATCTCTGCCTAATTAACTGACATTTAATATGAAAAACCCAACAAAGGCATTTTAATATTTGAAAGAAGATTAAAATTTGCCTTTGCAGGGCAAAATGATAGCACTAGAAATACTTATAAATGTTTGCAGACATTTCAGACGTTTTATTTATATTATTATATGAGGAACAATAATGTAATAATTTCTTTTTTCATCACCTGAATATAGAACTTCTCTTTTCTTTTTATAATAGTTAAACTATAAGGGTCAAATTCTTTTTGTAACTTACAGTGCTTTATTCTCCTTGATGGAGCACTGAGAAAAACTGTGTGCTAGCTTAGATTTCTCTGGGAATAAGTCATGACAGAGTATCCTGTCTTTTTCTTTCATTCCTTGTCTTATTGATAGACTTACTGAATTTGTAGATCAAGATAGTGCAATAGATCTAGTATATATCTATAAGATATTTGAAAAGTCTTACATACTTGTGAATATGTGGAGAAGTATCAATGAATAAGCATATGGGTAGAGAGCTTTAAAACTAAGTTAATAACTGTTGTAGGCATGAATGGTTCCTTGGACACAGATCCCCAAGGACAGTTTTTAGAATTCTTTCCTGTCCTATTAAACATTTTATTAATGACTTATATTGAGGCAATGGTGACAGGTTGAATTACTTTGTAGATGAGTTAAAACTGGAATATGGGGGTGATTTTAGAAGATGAGCCAAACCCCAGAAATCTCAACTGGGGAGATAACTAGCCAAATAGAATAAATGAAATTTAACCAGAATAATTACCTGTACTTGGATATGAAGAATTCAAGGAATAGTTTGCTAAACAGTATATTGAATGATTATTCTTGAATGTAAATGAGGCAAAAACCATTGGTGATATGGCTACCCAAAATAGTAAAGTTTGGACTTCTTTAATAAATTTCTAAGATAATACAAATAGGTTTTCTCTAATTTGAGGTGATTGGGCCATACCTGAATATTTAATTCATTCTAGATGCTCTGTTGCCTTGTTTTAAAAGATATGTTGATGGAGAGTATCAAGGAATAAATAATACTCAGGGACTTGAAATAATGCCACCTAGGGTATTATTGAAGGAATTGAGACGTTGATTTGGAGTAGATTTTAGGAATGGGCTGCCTTGGAAAGTAAAGAGGTTTTGTTTTATTTTTTGTTCTTAGTGGAAGTGTTGAAGCTTCAGCTAGCAGAATGCTCTAGTGGGTAGGGTGGGAGATTAAGTTACATGACAGTTCATATGAAAGTTTCTAGAAGAGAGGGAAGTTATAAAGTAATTGAATCTTAGCTCTACTGTGGCCTAACTCAAAAGACCATGAGTACAGGCAGATTTCTCAATCACTCTGAATTCCAGTCTGTAGAATGCTGATCGTACTGTGTCATGGAGGTTGTTATTGGAAAACTAAGTGAATTTAAAAAGTAAGGCTGGTTGTAGTATTCTCTGAGTGTTAACCATTGTCATTATTTGCTATTTGATATAGAAGTCATACCACATGTATTTGAAATAGGCACATTGTTTCTTCGTGCTATATGATTATGGAAGAGACCCTAGAATTTGACGTATTTTTGGAGAGAAATATGACAGACCTTGACTTGTCATGTTTTTGTGGTCATTGTTCTGTGTTAGGTTAACGTGATCATTAAAGTTTAATATGTTAAAGAAGTCTTCTATTTTGTTGTTAATTTCAATCCTATATTTCATTTGGCCACAAAATATGCAGAAACAAAGTTAAATGAAAGTTAAAAAGTTAACAAAGTTAAAAATGAAAATTATTTTAACATTCCATTAATCTGATGACCTGACCTGAGAGCTTGTACATGTTTGTTTTGGATTTAGTTCTTGGTTGTTACTTTAAGCAGGGACTCTTCAAAAGAAGGGTGAGAATAAAAGGAAAAGTCAAGGTGCTTTCCGCATTGCCTTTTGAAGTTGATTTGTATGTTGTAATAAATTATGCAGATGTGTAGAGAATGTCCCATGTTTGGCATATTTTTATGATTATGTTTTTCTGTCATCTGAAGAAAATTTTATAGTAGTGGGTGCAACTGTGTCTTCCTTTATGAAATGCTTTTTCTGGTCAAGTTAAAAATACATTATCACAGAGGACGTACCATTCAGTTTCTACAAAGATTCTCATTGTAACTCTGGTATGTCACAGCAGCTATTCCATAGTGTAAGAGCTAGAGTCAGGCTGCTTAAAGTTGAATTTTGACTCTTGTGCTGACTAGCTGTGACATCAGACAAATTACTTAATCTCTCCATGCCTTAAATTTCTAATCTGTTAATGAAAATAACAATAGCATCTATGCCTCATGAGATTACATGGCGGTAGTAAATGTGACAATATATATAAAGCATTTGAAACAGTTCCTGGATTATAGTAAATACTTAGTAAACATTAGCAGTTAATTATTAGATATAAAATGGCACATTTATCTGTATCTATCAATGAAATATTTAATCAGGATCTGTTATGTACCAGGAGCTGTGCTAGCCTCTAAAGATAGAATAACTGCTCAATCATGTCCAACTACTTGCGACTCCATGGACAGGGTTCTCTGTCTATGGGATTTTCCAGGCAAGAATTCTAGAGTGGGTAGCCATTCCCTTCTCCAGGGTATCTTCCAGACCCAGGTATCAAACCCATGTCTCTCACACTGCAGGCAGGTTCTTCATGGTCTGAGCTACCAGGGAAGCCCCCTTGCCATCTGAGCCATCAGAGAAGCCCCAAAGATACAATAAGATAGCCTCTTGCAAAGAGTTGGAAGTGATTGAAGTGACTTAGAGCGCATGCACATGCTCACACACACACACGTGCACGCACACACACATACAAAATCTTGCTGATAGAGAGTGGTAGTTTTGTGCAAGAGATAAAGAATTTTACTTTAAACGGGTAAAGTATTTTTAGATTATGATAAACGCTATGAAAGAAAAGATCTGTATGCTATGAAAGAGAATAATGGTGGAATGGGCCTTATTCACATTGGGAAGCTGGGAATGCCTTTGCTGTGAGAAAGTGAGTTAAAGGGGTTGGCCACGTGGAGAAGTGTGGATGGAATAGGAGTCAAAATACAGAGGGAGTGCTTGTGAAAGTGGCATAAATCAGGAAAGTGACAAGTCATTTAACTTATTTGAATGTAGATTTCCTCATCAGAAGAGGCATTTTTTGGTGAGTTGAGAAGTTCTATAATCCCAGCAAGGCAGAATTTGTCTATCTTGTTGTCTTACGGTTTTTTTTCCCCTATCTACCAAGATCTACATTTAACTTCTGTTTTTATATCATGAAAAGTTGGTAACAATAGATGATTTTATGTATAAAATCTTTATTGATTTTGGATTCTATTCTTTTGGAATATTTTATTGCATCTAACTTTTGTGGAACATAATATGATTCAGTATAGTATCTTGATTAAGAGCATGGACTCTGGAGTGAGACCTCTCAACTACCCATCCTCTTTGTGACTTAGTATTCTCAGTTGTAAAAAGAAGATAATAATAGTTCATTATTTATAGAGTGCTATGAGTGTTAAATGAGCTAATATATGGAAAAGATCTAGAATAGTGTCTTGACACATAATAAATAGGTAATAGATTGTAGAATAAAATTGGAGCCTTCTGGAAAAGCAGTTAAGTTCCTTTTAAAGACTCATATACTCATTTCTTTTTAAAATTTTGTTTATTTTTGGCTGTTCTGGGTCTTTGTTGCTCTGTGGGCTTTTCTCTAGTTGTGGTGAGCAGGAGCTACTCTCTAGGGGCTGTCCTCAGGCTTCTTTTATTGTGGAGCATGGCCTCTAGGGCTTGATTCCCAGGCTCTAGAGAGCACAGGCTCAGTAGTTGGAGTGCATGGCCTTAGGTGCTCTGACATGTGAAATCTTTCCTGGATCAGGGATTGAAGCCATGGCAGTTAGATTCTTTACCACTGAACCATCAGGGAAGCCCTACTCATTTGACATATTGGCTTAACAAAACATGTTTTTATAATTAAGGTAGTTTAATGTTCAATTTTAATAGATATTTTTCAGAAAGTACTCTGGTACTGTGGAAAAAGAGTCAAGGTCATCCACTTTTGTTTCAGTTCTATGGTACATAGGTTTCCTGTCATCAGAGCTTTTATTTCTTTTATCTTCGAGTGCCACTAATAATAGGACTTTTATAAGATTTTTTTGTGAGTACTAAATTATACATATATGATACTTATCCAGTAAATATCAGCTATTGTCATTATTGTGACTTCTCCATTAAGATGTATCACAGACATCTAAAACGTGAATTAGAACGCTTGATTCCTTCTCTAACTTTGCTGTTCCTCACCAAATCTGTTCCTTCTTTTACTTTCCCATCTTAATAAATAAATGGCTTTAGCATCAACCCAGTTGATGCTCAAACCCCAAAAATTAGGGGTCATTATTGATTTCTCTTCCTCTTATTTCTTATATTTAATTTTTCAGTAAGTCCTGCTCATATTTCTCTAGTCTCTCCACTTTTGGGGAATATTCACCTTTCTCCAAGATACCTAGTCAAGTATTGGGGCCTGCTTTGTTCCTGCTTTGTTTCTGACTTCTGCTAATAGCTTCACTGTTGTACTGTTGATTTTGGATTGGTAAGTGCTGATGGAGAAAATACCAAGACTATGCTTATTAAATCTTCTGCAAATTCATGCCACCTAAGCTCAGCTGAACCCTTGTGACTCTTTGGCAGACTGTTTTCCCCATATTTCATATCATTGTATTTTCACATACCACTCTCTCCCTAACTTGGGTGTAATAGAATCAACTGTAGGGCTTTTCTAACATACATGTTTTGCTTCATTCTGTTTTCTTTATTTCCCTCCTTCTCCATGATGAGGTATGTGAAAAATCGGAAATATAGATCTGTCTAATATGAACTGATGCCAAATTGATCCTTCTAAAATGTATTCATTGTACATATCTTGGTATTTTATGGCTCTCTTATCTACTGAATGAAGCAGGAAGTGTTCATCCTGGCTATCTAGGCTCTCTTTCAAGACATCAGTTAATCTTTTTACTCTTATTTTCCATTATGCTGTTCACTCTGTCCAGTCAAGGCTGATATGAGGTGAGGATTTTTTTTTTTAATCTCCTACTGACTTGCTTTTAATTTAAATGATTTTAAACTAAACTTTTAATGTGGAACCAACCAGAAAGAAAGAGCATATGGGAAATGATTCTCTAATAGTTGACAGATGTTTTAGTCCTCTTTGGGAATAAAACAGTCTCCTCTCTAGTTATAAGGTTATTTCGGATTTTTAAAATTTTATCTCCTTCCTTCCATCTACAGTGGAAACCTTGGTGGCACAGAATAACTATTCCAGATATGTCAAATAGATGCATTGAGTCTTATTGTAAAAATAATCTTAAGCTTTACATTAGAAATCAGTATTAAAGCCTCAAATGGGAAATTGTGGTTAGAATGATTTTCAAAAGTTTTTTCCATAAGTGTTCTAGGACCTCAAGGTCCATTTTAGGATTTTTCCAAGCATGTCTCTAGCTACACTTAAGAATGTTTCGTCTACTTAAAGTTTTTTTAAAAGTATATATTAGCTATGGAAAACATAACTATAAGGAAATAAAAATCTCTCAGAATTCTATCAGCCGAAATAAAACTGTTAACTGTTTTGACCCTTGTTATCTTATTTTTAACTTTTTTCCCTCTATTTATATAGAGTCATTGCACTCATCCACTTTTAAAATTAGAAGTAAAGAAATAGTATTCTTTTCACTAACAAATAGAAACATTGGAAGAAAAGCGACATTTTTGTCCTTTAGTTAACCATAGATTAGTGAAATAGGGGAGACATATGTAAAGTTTCATAATAGAATGAACTGTGTTCCATTTGGCTATAGTGGAATTAGTTAACATTTTTGTGGACTGTGTTCTGTGTGCTAAGTGTTTATATTCATTATCTTATTTTATCTTTGCAACAATACTATGAGATTCTTAAGTAGATGAATTCACCGAACTTTAGAGAGGTTAAGTGAGTTGGCCACATCGTTCATAAATAGCTGGGACTTTTGCCCAGGTTTGTTGACATCTCTGTCCATGCTTTTAAGCAGTACTCTCTGTACAGTGTGATAATGAATCACCAGTGTGTCTGACTGTTTATCCATCCATATGGAATAAAGGAGAAAGCTAGAGAACAAAGGGGAATGTACAGAGTTGCTAAGGGAGATTATAATAGAATCATTCAGAAGGAGATATCCTCACAAGGAAGGTCAATGGAAACCAGCTCTCCTAAAATAACAATGCTTTATTGTAGTACTTTGTAATACTAGTACCAATGTATTTTAAGATATGAGGCAGACATTTGGCATGAATACAACTATTGCCTCTTAATGTTTGTCCTGTAGATCAAGTCAAAGTCTACAAGCCAGTGGTTTCTGTCTCATGTGCTGTGAGCCTGTAAAGTGTCCTAAAGTATCCTTAGATGAAATTCAGGCTTCATTAACTAGTGTCTAACCAAGTTTTCTTTATTAAAAGTTTTATAGATCTTATATAGCTATAATTTTGTTGAATTGGATAATTCCAACATTGTGCTAACCACTTGGCAGCCTCACAAATGAAAGTTTGTATTCTATTCTTAAAGGAACTTATGAAGCAGGCATATACAGAACTAATTATGATATTAGATTATTGGAGTGGGTAGTATTTCCCTTCTCCAGGAGATCTACCCAACCCAGGGATTGAACCCAGGTCTTTCTCATTGCAGGCAAATTCTTTAGCAGCTGAGCCACAAGGGAAGCCCAACAATACTGGAATGGGTAGCCAGCCTATCCCTTCTCCAGGAGATCTTCCCAACCCAGGAATCAAACCAGGGTCTCCTGCATTGCAGGCAGATTCTTTACCAACTGAACTATCACAGAAGCCTCATATAGCTGTAATTTTCTTAAATTTGTTGAATTGGATAATTCAACATTGTGCTAACCACTTGGCAGCCTCACAAATGAAAGTCTGTATTCTGTTCTTAAAGGAACTTACGAAACAGACTACTAATTTTGATATTAGATTATCATAAGCATTTTGGAAGCATAGAAAGGGAAACAGTTTTGCATAATCACCAAGAGTGAAGTCAACAAGTATTTTTCACATGTTCAGAAAATCATCTTATGCCTGTGTTCTTGTTTATTTGAATGAATGGCTCCTTCTTCTAGGTTTCTTTTTGTTTAATTAATTCATATATAAAAGATTAAGCATAAATAAATGTTTATTTCCTAGTAGCTAACAAATATCTAGTTTCTGTTCATTGTTGTTGTTCAATCACTCAGTTGTGTCTGACTCTTTGTGACCCGATGGATTGCAGCACTTCAGATTCCCTGTCCTTCACAATCTCTGCTCAGACTCTTACCCACTGAGTCGATGATGCCATCCAACCATCTCATCCTCTGTCTCATCCTCTGCCTTCTTCTTCTGCCCTCAATCTTTCCCAACATCAGGTCTTTTCCAGTGAGTCGGCTCTTCACATCAGGTGGCCAAAGTACTGGAGCTTCAGCTTCCTCATCACTCCTTCCAGTGAATATTCACGGTTTATTTCCTTTAAGATTGACTGGTTTGATTTCCTTGCTGTCCAAGGGACTCTCAAGAGTCTTCTCCAACACCACAGTTGAAAAGCATCAGTTCTTTGGTGCTCAGCCTTCATTATGGTTCAACTCTCAAATCCGTACATGACTACTGGAGAAACCATAGCTTGGACTAGGTGGACCTTTGTTGGCAAGATGATGCCTCTGCTTTATAATATGCTGTCTAGGTTTGTCATAGCTTTTCTTCTAAGGAGCAAGCATTTTTTAATTTTGTGGCTGCAATCACTGTCCATAGTGATTTTGGAACCCGAGAAAATAAAGTCTGTCCCTCTTTCCATTTTTTTCCCCATCTATTTGTCATGAAGCGATGGGACTAGATGCCATAATCTTAGTTTTCTGAATGTTGAGTTTTAAGCCAACTTTTTCACTCCCCTCTTTAACCTTCATCCAGAGGCTCTTTAGTTCCTCTTTGCTTTCTGTCGTTAGGGTGGTGTCATCTGCATATCTAAGGTTATTGATATTTTTCCCGACCATCTTGATTCCAGCTTGTGCTTCATCCAGCCCAGCATTTCTCATGATGCACTCTGCAGATAATTTAAACAAGCAGAGTGACTGTATATAACCTTGACATACTCTTTTCCCAGTTTGGAACCAGTCTGTTGTTCTATGTCCTGTTCTTGTTGCTTCTTGACCTGCATTCAAGTTTCTCAGGATGCAGGTAAGGTGGTCTGGTATTCTCATCTCTGAGAATTTTCTAGTTTGTTGTGATCCACAAGTCAAAGGTTTTAGTGTAGTCAGTGAAGCAGATGTTTTTCTGGAATTATCTTGCCTTTTTATGATTCAGTGGATGCTGGCAGTTTGATCTTTGGTTCCTCTGCCTTTTCTAAATCCAACTTGTACATCTGGAAGTTCTTGGTTCATGTGCTATTGAAGCCTGCTTGAAGGATTTTGAGCATTACCTTGGTAGCATGTGAAATGAGCATAATTGTGTAGTAGTTTGAACATTCTTTGGCATTCCTGTTCTTTATAGCATGATTCTTAAAACTCTCGTCATGGTCTGGATCAGGCACAAATAATATTAGGGTATAAATTAATTAGTTATTATTGTTGTATGATTGCTTTCTCTAATGAAGTTAAGCAACATTCAAAATCTAATTTGCTCTTAGAATAAGTGAATGTTTGAAGAATGGCGTAAGTACAGAAGAGAGAGTACCTTAGCTGTCTCTTTTTAATAATGTAAACTAAAAGGAACTTTTATTAAAAGCTCTGCTGGCATGAGCATTTGCTTTGCTATAATTTGCTAAGTAAAAACCTTGTCTGTCTTCTGGGGAAGGGAATGGACTAGGATCGTTCATTCCCTAATGCCACACTCTCGCAGTCATGTTTTCGTATTGCTTTCCTGTGTATTTATTTCCATCGTTCTGTAAAAGGCATAGCACCATACAAATACAAGGAATTGTTTTTTCAGGTTAATAGTTTGATATAGAAAATGGATATAATCTATGACCCTCATCATAATTTATTTGGCCCTTTGCATATAGGATTCTTTTCATGTAAACTTATGTAAAATACTTTGAGTGATATAACCCATTGATATAAAAACCTTTGTAATTATAATATGATTGAGCAGTTTTTATCCTGGGCTGTATTTTCTTTCGATCCATATTGGTTTTATTTATTTGTTATATGAAGTACTGAAAAGGGATATTAAAATTTCCAGCTGAAATTAGGATTTGCCTGCTTCTTTCTTTAGTTCTGTCAATTTTTGCTTCATGAAGTTTTAAGCTCATTTATTAGATGCAAGCATGTTTAGAATTTTTAATGTCTTCCTGATGAATTATACTTCTTTTTTTCTGAATTATCTTCTTTATCTCTTGACCTTGTTGTCTATTTTGTCTATTATTAATACTGTTCTACTTTCTCATCCTTGCTGTTTGCATGGTTTATCCTTTTCTTTTATTTTTAATGTGTTTGATATTATATTTAAAATATATGAGGCTATGTTTTGCTTTTTAATTCTGGAAGCCAGCTATGCTCACCATTGTACCACCAATGCTGCTTTTTAATTAATTGATAATTTCTGCCTATGAATTGTATGTTTAGCCCGTTTATATTTGCACATACTTTAGACTTTAAAATTGTCTCATAAGCCCCTAAGTCTGTATACATTTTCATTTATTCATTTTTCTCTTTATTCTTCAGATTGATTTGTGTTAGGTTCACTGACTGTTCTTCTTTTTAAAAAAATTTTTATCTATTTTTAATTGGAGGACAATTACTTTACCAAATTGTTGGTTCCTGTCATACATCAACATGAATCAGCCAAAGGCTATCCCTTCCCTCTTGAACCTCCCTCACATACTGAATATCCTTTTATCTCCAGTCTCTGTTAAGCCCATCCAAAGAATTTTCCATTTTAGTTATTGTTCAGTTATAGAATTTCCAATTGGCTCTTTTTTATTTTAATAGTTTCCATTTTTCTGTTGGTTTTTCCTTCTGTTCATTCATTGAAACTATTTTTTCCTTTTTTCCTTTAACATACTTTCTTTTTGGCCTTTGAGCAGATTTGAAAGAGATATTTAATGTGTTTGTTAAATAAATCCAGTGTCTTTTGGGGCTGTTTTCTGTTGACTGCTTTTTTTCTTGATGATGAGTCACATTTTTATTTTTGCCTTTCACGTAATTTTTAAATTATGTACTGGTCCTTTGGATATATGATAGAGACTCTGGATTTTATTTTTCTTTGACAAGTGTTGGTTTTCATTTTAATAAGCTGTCCAGTTACTTGTTGATAACCTTTTAACTTTGGAGCCTTAGTTTTTTACTTTGTAAATGTAGATGTGTTTAGAGACCAAGTTGTTTCCAAGTCCTTTTAAGGACTGTACCTCCAAACTCTACTCCCTTTTTGATGTTTTAGAGTTTGGTGTTATAAGACTTTGTTAGGTGGTGCTAGAGTAGGCCTTGCTTTAGAGCATGGTTCTTTCTCCTAAGATGTCTTGTTTGGATGCCCAGGAAACCATCAGGGTTTTTCACTCTCTTTTTTGGTTAGAAATTGAATGAATCCCATATTAGAATGTAAGCTCAACAGAGGTAGGGATTATTCAAAGAGGAAATACCAATGGTATATCAGAGAGCAACTGCTATGCAGCTGATAACAAAACAGGGACACCAGATGTTAAACAGTATTACAGAGACAGACAATACAAGGAAGCAAAAATTGCAAGTTATGATGTCTTCTTAGAAGAAAACAAATTGAGTTCTCTGGTAGAGAACAGTGAGGTTATTTCCACCACATCTGTAGTTAACTTCCTTCACTGAGTCTTGAACTCCTCAAAGTCAGCAGTAAGGGTTGGAATTAACTTCTTCTGAACTCCTGTTAGTATTGATGTTTTGACTTTTTCCCATGAATCACAAATGTTCTTCATGCATCTAGAGTGTTGAATGCTTTCCAGGTTTTTAGTTGACTTTGCCTGGTTCCATCAGCTGAGTCACTATCTACGGCAGCTATAGCCTTACAAAATGTTTTTCTTAAATAGTAAGACTTGAAAGTTGAAGTAACTCTTTGATCCATGGGCTGCAGAATGGATGTTGTGTTAGTAGGAATGAAAATAACATTAGTATCATCGTACATCTCCATCAGAGCTCTCGGGTGACCAGGTACATTGTTAATGAACAGTAATAATTTGAAAGGAATCTTTTTCTTTGAGCATAGATCTCACCAGTGGGCTTAAAATATTCAGTAAACCATGTTGTCAACAGATAAGCTGACATCTAGATTTTGTTGTTCCATTTATAGAGCACTCTCAGTAGATTTGGCATAATTCTTACAGGCTCTGGAATTTTTGGAATGGTTGTCTCAGCTAGATCCTTTGAATAACTTGCAGCAGCTCCTGTATTAGCACTTGCTGTGTCACCCTGCTCTTTGATACTATGAGGAAGGTTCATGGGCAGCCAACTTCTGCCATCTTCCGACATCTCTTCTATAGATTCCTTATCTCTCTCAGCCTTCACAGAAGTGAAGACAGTTAGAGCCTTGCTCTGGGTTAGGCTTTGGTTTATGGGAATGTTGTTGCTGGTTTGATCTTTTATTCAGACCACCAAAACTTCATCCATACCAACAATAAGGCTGTTTGGCTTTCTTACCATTTATGTGTTCATGGGAGTAGCACTTTTAATTTCCTTCAAGAACTTTTTCTTTGCATTCGCAACTTGGCTCACTGGTGCAAGAGACCTAGCTTTCAACCTTCCTCAGCTTTCATCATACCTATCTTACTGAGCCTAATCCTTTCTAGCTTTTGCTTGTAAATGAGAGATGCACAACCCTTCCCTTCATCTGAGTACCCACAGGCCATTGTAGGATTATTAACTGGCTTAATTTCAATATTGTTGTGTCTCAGAGAATAAGGAGGCCCAACGTGAAGGAAAGAGGGGAATAGTAGGTCAGTGGAACAGTCTGAGCACACACAGCATTTAAGTTTACTGCCTTAAATGGTCATGGTTTGTGGCACCCCAGAACAATTGCTGATCCCAGATCATCGTAACAAATATAATACAATGAGAAAGTCTGAAATATTGTGAGAATTACCAAAATATGACACAGAGACATGAACTGAGCAAATGCTGTTGGAAAAATGGCACCAGCAGATTTGCTCAACACAGTGTTACCACAAACCTTCACTCTGTAAAAAAAAATGATGTAATATATACAAAGTACAGTAAATCAAAGTGCAGTAAAACAGCGTATTCCTGCAAAAACTGTCAGACCAGAGTGGTATCAGTGGAGATATTTAGAAATGGTTGGTTTTAAAGACTGAAGGTAGGACTGATGTGATTTGCTGATGAGCTTTATGAGTTGTATGAGAAAGAGGAGCCAGAGGTTTTTAGCCAGAGCAGTTAGGAGAATGAATATACCATTTACTGAAATAGAAACTATGGGAGGAATAAATTGAGAGGTGAAGATGTGGAGTTCGGTTTTGGACATCCTGTTAGGTAATTCAAACGTAAATGTTAGCCGTTAACTATTTATTATTGTTTATCCAATAGATGTCAACTATTATAAATATTCATTAAATATTTATTGGTTCTGTGGTAGAGTTTGCTATGTTATATTCTAGGATTAAAATGATGGTCAAAAATAGACGTTGTCCTTGCCCTTATGGAATTAGCAGTGTAATGAAAAAGGTAAGAACTGATCAAATAACCATATCATTGGTGGTTCTCCCCCCTTTAAAAAAAAACAAACAAAAAACCTTTTAAATAAGATACCTAAAAAGAAGTAAGGATGACTTAACAAAATCACAAATAATCCTTGGTATCTAAATTTATTAGGTTCTTATGTTCAAATTGTGTTGATACATGTACATATCTTACAGTTTTTCATTTAACAATATCTTATTCTTTAAATTGGTTAGCTTACTTAATATGAAGGAATGAAGCTTCATGAATTTGGTTTTATTTAGATGAAATGAGGTAGTTTTATAGTGAGTTTAGCATTTAAAGGTATAGTATATTTCATGGAAAATTTAGGCTGTTGGGAATTTTCTCCTCTCATTAAAAATGTTATGCTTTTGCATTTTGTTAGCTAAAGGTCATTTTTTGTTGTTGTTATTAACTAAATCTTGAAGAGTAGCATTATAGTATGATCTGTTGTTCACCATTTTCTCATAAAATTAAAGTATTAATTCTTGTGTTAAAAATCAACAGGTTCGTCATAAGGCATCACAGAAAGTTTATGCTATGAAGCTTCTTAGTAAGTTTGAAATGATAAAAAGATCAGATTCTGCTTTTTTCTGGGAGGAAAGAGATATTATGGCCTTTGCCAACAGTCCCTGGGTGGTTCAGGTAAGCAGACTAACTTTTTATATGTTGATTTCCCTTTTTTGTAAGTGCTTATTATTACTTAGAATTGATTTTGCATTCTGAAAGTCCTATATCTCATTCACATGACAGTGTAGTTATTTTTAATAAGATCTGATTCATTACACTTGTTTAATCTTCTAAAGCAGTATGTCATTTAAACATGATAGATATGATGTAAATTGTACAGAAACAAGTACTACTTGCAACTTTGTCTTTTTAAATTCCTTTTTAAAGAATTGAGTTACCAGTATGCCATTGTCCCCCACTTACTCTTTCTCATGATTTGTATGATAAGAACAATAGTTTATCTTGAAAAGGAGAAAAAAATTCTACATTAAAACTTTTGAGAATTCTCTTTCAGTCCTTTATGTGTTACCTATAGTGTAAGACAGTATTGGGATTCCTAATTCAGCCTTTTATTTGACTGTGAAGTAAGTTTATTTTGCCCTTGTTTCAGTTATATTCCTCACTGGCTTTAGTTTTCTTAATTTTTTTGTGTGTGCTAATAGCTAATTCTGCAGACATTTTTGGTCCAATGTCATGAGTAAACTTAGATATATATCAGAGCATGTTCAGTATGCTTAAATGATCCACAAGTTTGATACCATGTTTGTGGAAGGCTATTTGGAGATAAAAGATTTGCTTCATTGATGACCATGTATTTTAAAAACTCATTACCACTGCTTTTTTGTGTGATGTTGAGCTTCACCCTTCCTCCTCACTTTATTTTTTAAATGTAGCCAGTAACTAGAAATTCCCGATATGTTTAGTTAATACTAATTTTTTGTAGCAAATTATGTATCATGGTAATCTACTTGATTAAGAAGTGATGGTAGCAAAGTATTAATCCACTTTTAGCTTTAAATTGCTTTCATAGTAACAGATTAGCTACCAGTTCTAGTTTCATTTTGTAAGTTTATATCTTTGATTTTAATTCTGCAGAGTAGACCTGTAAAAACTGTCTACTGAGATAGTTAATGAATTTGTGGAAGCATATCAATAGTGAAACATTGCACAGTTGAAAAAGTAATAGATTGTAATTCTGGTTATCATTTGTTTATCTCTGGTAAAGCATATTGCATGTACTATCATATTTATATGTATGAAATGTGTGACTTTTGGGAAAACTTATAAAAATAACTGGTTTATTTCTATTTAGTTAGTTTTCAGTAATTTCGGTGTATTTATGGAGTTGTGCAGTCAGTCATTCAGTTCAGTTTAGTTCAGTCACTCAGTCGTGTCCGACTCTTTGTGACCCCATGAAATGCAGGATGCCAGGCCTCCCTGTCACATCACCAACTCCCAGAGCTCACCCAGACTGATGTCCATCAAGTCGGTGATGCCATCCAGCCATCTCATCCTCTATCGTCTCTTCTCCTCCTTCTCCCCAATCCCTCCCAGCATCAGAGTCTTTTCCAATGAGGCAACTCTTCGTATGAGGTGGCCAAAGTATTGGAGTTTCAGCTTCAGCATCAGTCCTTCCAAAGAACACCCAGGACTGATCTCTTTTAGAATGGACTGGTTGGATCTCCTTGCAGTCCAAGTGACTCTCAAGAGTCTTCTCCAACACCACAGTTCAAAAGCATCAATTCTTTGGCGCTCAGCTTTCTTCACAGTCCAACTCTCACATCCATACATGACCACTGGAAAAACCACAGCCTTGACTAGATGGACCTTTTTGGCAAAGTAATGTGTCTGGTTTTTAATATGCTGTCTAGGTTGGTCATAGCTTTCCTTCCAAGGAGTAAGCATCTTTTAATTTCATGGCTGCAGTCACCATCTGTAGTGATTTTGGAGCCCAGAAAAATAAAGTCTGACACTGTTTCCACTGTTTTCCCATCTATTTCCCATGAAGTGATGGGACCAGATGCCATGATCTTTGTTTTCTGAATGTTGAGCTTTAGGCCAACTTTTTCACTCTCTTCTTTTACCTTCATCAAGAGGCTCCTTAGTTCTTCTTCACTTTCTGCCATAAGGGTGGTGTCATCTGCATATCTGAGGTTATTGATATTTCTCCCGGCAGTCTTGATTCCAGCTTGTGCTTCTTCCAGCCCAGCGTTACCTAATTATAGAACACTTTATCACAAAACTTTCCTGGTGGCTCAGACGGTAAAGTGTCTGTCTACAATGTGAGAGACCTGGGTTCGATCCCTGGGTTGGGAAGATTCCCTGGAGAAGGAGATGGCAACCCAGTCCAGTACTTCTTGCCTTGAAAATCCCATGGACAGAGGAGCTTGGTTCAGGTTACTATCCATGGCGTCTCAAGAGTCGGGCATGACTGAGCGACTTCACTTTCACTTTAATCACAAAAGAAACCTTGAACCAGTTAGCAGTTACTCTGAGTCTTTCCTGCCCAGTGACAACCACTCATCTGCTTTCTGTGTTGTGGATTTTCCTATTCTGAACATTTTGTGAAAATGTGATCATACAGTATGTGGTATTTTGTGACATCTTTTTAAATTTAGTATAATATTTTCACCATGCTTAGGTTGAACATATTTCAACATATTTTCATGTTACAACTTGCACTTGATTCTTTTATTATGGGTGAATAATATTCTGTTGTATGGATCCACCACATTTTATTTATTTTTCAATTCATGGATACCTGGGTTGTTTCTGCCTTTTGGCTATTATGAATAAAGTCAAAGTGGAAAAGTTAAGTTGCTCAGTCATGTCCAACTCTTTGCGACCCCATGGACTATAGCCTACCAGGCTCTTCAGTCCATGGAATTTTCCAGGCAAGAGTATTGTAATGTGTCACCATTTCCTTCTCCAATTATGAATAATGTGCTCAATTTTCTTTCATATGAATTTTTGGCACATATGTTCCCACATTTCTGTTAGGGATCTATCTACCTTGCAGTGAAAATAATGGGTCATAAATAAATCTATAATAAGTTTTAGTTGGTTATTATAAACAGTATTCCAAATATTAGCCCCTTTTTTAGTCCCTTTTGTTTATGGTTATTAAGTGCTTAATTGTATGAAGGTCCCCATAATTTGTTCCTATACCCATTTAACTTTTTTATATAGATTATGGCACAATATAAATCTTTGACCTATCTGTATTTTTTAGAGCTTATATTCTTAGTGTACTTTAAATTTATTAGATGAATATTGCACATTAAAAATAATATTTTTGCTGAGAGAACTTTTTCTTTTTAATCCACCTATATATCAAGTTTGCTATGTCTCTGGGTGCTTTCTAGTGTCCTTTCTTTTACAGTAAATACTTACCTGCTTTCCTTTATAGTTTAATACATCCAAGTAAGTATATTTCCTAAACACTTTACTTTTAGCCTTTTTTCTCTTGTGCCACTTGGTGAAGAAACCTGATTTTTGCTGATTTCATCCTGTGGTATAGTTTTAACATGTTCCTCTCATTTATGTTTTTGTTAGTTGGTGATTAAATATAAAGACTTGATCACAATCAGGTGTGATGGGGAGCAGGACAGCTTCATGGGTAATGTTTTCTTCTTTCAGGAGGCTAATGTCTGGCTATCTCTTACTCTTGTTATTTTACCAGAGTCTGTGCTTTGTTGAGATCATTAATTTTGTAAAGATTGCAAAATGATAATACTCCAATTGAGTTATTTCTTCTTGAGTAGAATACTTCTACAAAGAGAAATAATCCCCCACTTGGTTATCTAGTAGTTCAGGTCACAGGCCACACACATCACTGAAATCTGATTTTTAGAACAGCTTCATCATCCCCAAATGATCACTTATACCTAAAGTCATTTCCCATTCCCCTCTAGCCCCAGGCAAGCACAGATATGCTTTCTATCTCTGTAGATTTGCCTTGCCTGGACATTTCAGGTAAATGGAATCATAGAACATGTTGTCTGTCTTTTGGATCTGGTCCGTGTCCCTTATATACTGATTTTTAAGTTCATGAACATTGTTGGATGTCTTGTACTTCATTTCTTTTTAGTACTGAATAGCATAGCACATTATATGTGGTTTAATCGAGAGTCTTTGTTCCTTGTTCTTAGCACAGAGCTTCAAAAGCTCTTCAATTTCCTGTGTGTTATGCTAATGAGGCAACTCCTGTTGGCATTTTGATAACTTTTGGAGGAGATAGACATGAGTTTGAGTAAGTCTGGGAGTTGGTGATGGACAGGGAAGCCTGGTGTGCTGCAGTCCATGGGGTCGCAAAGAGTTGGATATGACTGAGCCACTGATCTGACTGAACTGGATGAGATGGGAGCTGATCATTAGAAAGAAATGAGCACGTGATTAGAGGATTAGAATTCTCAGCCTTTCAAGTTAGGAGTACTAGAAGGAGGTTGGAAATTGAGTTTAATCACATGCCCAGTGATATAGTTAATTGTACCTATATAATGAAATCCTAATAAAAGCTGCAGACATTGACACTCAGTGGAGCTTCTTGGTTGGTAAAGACATTGATGTACTGGGATGATGATTCACCCTGATTCCACAAGAAGATGCAGAAGCTCTGTTGCCTTCCAGACCTCACCTTATGTGTATCCTTTACTGTAAAATGTGGTCAAAAGTATGGTGCTTTCCTGAATTTTGTGGGTTAACCCAGTGAATTATTGAACCTGAGTCATGGAAACTCCAGAATTTGTAGTTAACCAAAATGCTGGTGGCTTGGAGACTCTCAAGGTACAGAAGTATAGTTAATGTCTGAAGTGAGGACAGTCATGTGAAAGACTAGGCTTGTAACTTGTGGTGTCTGATGCTAGCTCTAAGTACTTGGCATCAGAGTTGTACTACAGAATACCCAGTTGAAGGGGAAGGAGTTATGTGGATACTCCATTATCTTTGTCCATTTACCATTTGATGTGCATTTGAATTGCTTCCACTTTAAACTGTTATAGTGAATATGTTGTTGTGAACATTTGCATAAAAGTCTTTTGTGGACATACTTCATTTCTCTTGAATATATACCTAGGAATGGAGTCTTAGTTGTGTGCTAAATTTGTGTTTAACTTTTAAAGAAGTTGCCATACTATTACCCAAAGTGGCTGTGCCATTTTACATTCTTATCATAATCTATGAGGTTCCAGTTTCTCCATATTCTTGCCAACACTTGATATTCTTTCTTCTTATTATAGTCATTCTGGTGTGTGTAAAGTGAGATCTCACTGTGGTTTTAACTTGACTAATGACTAATGATGATAAGCACCTTTTCATGTGCTTATTGACCACTCTTGTATCTTCTTTGGTGAAATGTCTGTTCAGATTTTTATCCTTTAAAAGATTATGTTGCTTATATTCCTGTTGAGTTTTAGGAGTCCTTTGCATACTCTAGATACTTTATCATATATATCACTTGTTAGTATTTCTTTTCAGTCTGTGGTTTGTCTTTTCCTCTTCTCATATGATTTTCTGAAGCCGGAATATGTTAATTTTGATAAAATCTTATGCCAGTTTTTCATTTTGCTAATTTTTTTATATTAGAAGAAATTTTTACCTAGTCTGAGGTGATAAATATTTTTCCTTTGTTCTTTCATAAGATTTTTATAGTTTCAGCTCATAAATTTAGTCCTGTGATCTATTTTGAGTTAATTTTTGAGTATGATGTGAAGTAGGGGCCTAAAAATGTTCATATTTTTGCCTGTGAATATCCAGTTATTCAAACACCATTCATTAGGAAGACTGTACTTTTCCAACTACATTGCTCTGACACCTTTGTATGTATACATATATATACATATATATTATATATATATATATTGACCTATAAATATACAGGCTATTTCTAGACTGTCACTTCTGTTCCATTGATTTGTATATCTATCCTTATACCATACCAGTATTGTTTTGATACAGTAGTTTTGTATTGAGGTTTGAAATTGTGATGCTTTGTTCTAAGATAGTTTTGGCTCTTCTGGGTTATTTGCATTTCCATGTAAATTTTATTATCAGTTTGTTGATTTCTATGAAATAACTTGCTGGGATATAGAGTTTGTATTGATTCTGTTGATCAATTTGAAGAGAATTGTCATCTTTTTGATACTGACTTTCTCTACAGAAACATGAGTGTCTCTCCATTTATATCCATCTTTCCTTTTGCCATTTAGCGTTAATAGCATCACAGATAAACACAAACACATTTATATATAGCTTTCCTTTTGCCATTTAACGTTCATAGCATTATACACACACCCATTTATATACAGCGTTCCTTTTGCCATTTAGCATTTTACACACACACACACACACACACACACACAGCTTTCTCAATTTGGTAACCAGGCTTATAATGTCTTTTTGTCCCTTTCTTCTCTGCATCTCACCACTTTCCATTTAAAAATGATTCTAATTTTGTTTTGACTCTCTCAAAGTATTTAATTTTATATCAGTAATTATATTTAATAAACTTTTCTCAATTATTTTATTTGTCCTCTTTTCTTATGTCTCACATAATTCTCTTACTTGGATTTATTCATTTTGTCAAACCTTGAGCAATTCTTTCAGAAGTGGTTTGTTACCAGATTTCTAAGAATATGCATGATGTAATACATATTTATTTTGCCATTTTATTGGGGTTTTTTTTAGACTGCCATATTCTAGAATCGAAATTTTTTTCCTTCACATTTTTAAAGCTATATCTCTGTTCTTTGTATTCTGTATTGGCTGAAATGTTTGTTAACAATATGATTTGGGTTTTGTACATAAGATACTTATTGTAAACTTAGAATCTTTTTCTTGGGTTTCTGAGAGTTTAGCACTATCTGTTTCTCTTTGTTTCATTTGCGGTCCTTTCAATCTAGATTTTTGACTTTATTCACTTCTGGAAGTTTTTGTTTGCTATTTATTTTTCTTTTTCTTCTGGTCTATGTTCTCTCTTCCAGCCTGCATTTAGCTAGATATTGGAACCTTGCTAACTTCGCTCTGGTTTTCATCTCTGAATCCTTCAGTGACTTCATAGAGAGAACGTTACTTTGCTCAATTTTCTTGCTTTCTGATTTGTTTTTCTCTTATCATTACTTGTATATTTAATCCCAAAGCTTCAGACTTTTTCCCGTATCATCCTGTTGTTTACTTGATGTGACTTGTTACTCTTTTGAGGCTGTTGGTTTTCATGTTTTTAGGGCTGTTCTTAATTTGTCCTATTTAAGCATTTCCTTGACTGTTAACTTTCTATTTCTTGAATTGCTTTGCTTCTATTTCACGATACTGGTTTTTCTCAACTGTTGATTCTTGTTGTTGTTCATTTGCCCAGTCCTGTCCAACTCTTTGTAACCCCATGGACTGCAGCACGCCAGGTCTCCCTGTCCCTCACCATCTCCCAGAGTTTGCCCAAGTTCATGTTCATTGCATCAGTGATGCCGTCCCGCCATCTGATCCTCTGACGCCCTCTTCTCCTTCTGCCCTTGATCTTTCCCAGCATCGGGGACTTTTCTAATGAGTTATCTGTTCACATCAGATGACCAAAATACTGGAGCTTCAGCATCAGTCCTTCCAGTGAATATGCAGGGTTGATCTCCCTTAAGATTGACTGGTTTGATCTCCTTGCTGTCCAAAGGATGTTCAGGAGTCTTCTCCAGCACCAGAGTTCAAAGGCATCAGTTCTTTAGCGTTCTGCCTTCTTCACATTCCAGCTTCTCACAACCATACCTGACCACTGGGAAGACCATAGCCTTGACTACATGGACCTTTTTCGGCAGTGTAATGTCTCTGCTTTTCAAAGCACTGTCTAGTTTTGTCATTGCTTTCCTGCCAAGAAACAACCATCTTCTGATTTCATGGCTGCAGTCCCTGTCCACAGTGATTTTAGAGCCCAAGAAGAGGAAGTCTGTCACTGCTTTTATCTTTTCCCCTTCTGTCTGTATGCCATGATCTTAGTTTTTTGAATGCTGAGTTTTAAACCAGCTTTCTCACTCTCCTCTTTCACCCTCATTAAGAGGCTCTTTAGTTCCTCTTTACTTTCTGCCATTAGAGTGGTATCATCCACATATCTGAGGTTGTTAATGTTTCTCCTGCCTATCTTGATTCCATCTTGCAACTCATCCAGCCTGGCATTTCTCATGATGGGCTCAGCCTGTACGTTAAACAAACAAGGTGACAGCAGACAGCCCTGTCATACTCCTTTCTCAATCCTGAACCAGTCAGTTGTTCCATACGGGTTTCTAACTGTTGCTTGATGACCTGCATACAGGTTTCTCAGAAGACAGGTAAGATGATCTGGTATCCCATCTCTGTAAGAGCTTCCCACAGTTTGTTATGATCCATACAGTCAAAGGCTTTAGTGTAGCTGATGGAAACAGATATTTTCCTGAAATTCCCTTGCTATCTCTATAATACAGCGAATGCTGGCTAGAAATGATTTCTAGTTCCTCTTCCTTTTCTAGAACCAGTTTGGACATCTGGAAGTTCTTGGTTCGCGTAATACTGAAGCCTAGCATGCAAGATTTTAAGCATGACCTTACTAGTATGGGAGATGAGTGCAATTGTCTGATGTTTGGCACAGTCTTTGGTACTACCCTTCTTGGGAATTGGGATGAGGATTTTCCAGTCCTGTGAACACTGCTGGGTCTTCCAGATTTGCTGACATAATGAATGAAAAACCTTGGTGGCATCTTCCTTTAGGGATTTGAATAGTTCTGATGGAATTTCATCACATCCACTAGCTATATTATTAACAGCAATACATCCTAAGGCCCACTTGACTTTGCACTCCATAATGTCTGGCTCTGGGTGACTAACCACACCATCATAGTGATCCAGTTCATTAATATCTTTTTTATACAGTTCTGTATATTCTTGCCATCTCTTCTTGATCTCTTCAGTGTCTACAAGGTCTTTACCACCTTTATCCTTTATTGTGCCCATCTTTGGGTAGAATGCTTGCTTGATATTTCCAATTTTCCTGAAGAGATCTCTAGTCTTTCACCTTTTGTTGTTTTTGTCTTATTATGGATTGTTCATCAAAGAAGACCTTCTTGTCTCTTCTAGCTGGTTTTTGGAACTCTTTGTTTAATTGAATGTACCTTTCCCTGTCTTTCTTGCTTTTTGCTTCTCCTCATTCTTCTATTTGTAAAACCTCCTAGATTCTTGTTTTTGTTCTTTTTCCTGTTTGTGGAAATCTTTTCTGTTTATGTTATGTGCTTTCAGGAAGGGGTGGGACATATTGTTGGGTGGAATGTACAGATACCTTTCCTTCTGAATTTGTGGTTTCTTGTCTCTCCTGGGGTCAGGACCTATCCTAGGTGCCTTGTTACTAGTTCTGGTGCTAATAATAATAGACCTATTCTCACCTGATTTATTAGGAGACCTTGATAACTATGTCCCAGCAAATCCCTAGCTTGGTGTCCTTTTTCTCAGGTCCCAGTGCCACTGCTTTAGTCTGAGTGCAGTTAACACTGTCAGTTGCTATTGATTATGAACAAGATGATGGGGAAAGGAAGGGAGAAAGCCCTGTCCCATATGTGGCTATCAATTACTCTTCCCAGTGGTATGGGACTTATTCCCTCTTCTGGTATCTATTGAATCTGGTATCTTAGGTGTTTCTAAACTGCCTACTCAGGTCTCTGCTTTGTGAGTTATGTGCAGGAATTTATTTGCAGAAAGTTGGGCTATTTTATTATGGATTTTTTTGTCATCACCTCTTATATTCCTCTTTGTTATTCTGTTTCTCTTTTAAAATATGTCTGTTTAAATAGATTCCTGTATTCTCCAAGAGGGAAAATGATACATTTATGCATATTTTGTTAGTTAAGCATGAAGAAGATATCCATATAATAGTTTTATCTGATAACTGGTTCTCCATTAAAGATATCCAGATCTAAAGTCAAAGATTTCATAAAGTTTAACTCTGTGTTGGTTTTATAGTAATTTGTCTTTTTCCATAGCAGTGTTGATTTTGGGATTTTTTCTGTTAACAGTTCTAGTTTGCTTTCTTTTCTTTTTTTTTTTTTTTAAATATTTTTATTTATTTGGCTGCACTGGGTCTTAGTTGTGACATGTGGGATCTAGTTCCCTGACCAGAGATCGAACCCAGGCTCTCTGCATTGGGAGTGCAGAGTCTGAGCCACTGGACCACCAGGGAAGTCCCTCTTCTTTTTTAAACTTTTTCCTTCTTGTTTTATTTTCCAGCTCTTTTGTGCCTTTCAAGATGATAAGTATCTGTACATGGTAATGGAGTACATGCCTGGTGGAGACCTTGTAAACCTTATGAGTAACTATGATGTACCTGAAAAATGGGCCAAATTTTATACTGCTGAAGTTGTTCTTGCTTTGGATGCCATACACTCCATGGGTTTAATTCACAGAGACGTGAAGCCTGACAACATGCTCTTGGATAAACATGGGCATCTAAAATTAGCAGATTTTGGCACATGTATGAAGATGGATGAAGTAAGTAACAAGCAAGTTTTGGGGTTTTTTTAACGCTAGTTTTTAAGAGACAAAAGAAAACAACATATCTAGACTTCATAATTTAAAAAAATATAGAAATTTAGTTTTACTAACTATGTAAGGACTCAGGATAATAAAATATCTAAATCAAAACATTTCCTTTACTAAATCATTCATCTAGTTGTAGAATACTTTGTAGATTTGGTGAATTCAAGAGTAATAAGAACTCAGATAAGTAATCATCTTTCTCATAGCATTTTGACAAACATTTGCTACCAGTCAAAACTAGTTCATGTTTATAATGATCTCTCTGCAAGTGTGCTATAATTCCTGGCGGTAATTCCTGATTGGGAGAGATCATGTTTTTTTCCTGTGTATTCTTGTTAATTATCTTGTCAAGACTTTTATTTTGAATTAAGCTGATTTTCTTTTCTCTTTACTTCACAACTTATTTATGCCACCTATTTGATATTCACTTTTATTGATTGTCATCAATGATCCATAGTCTTCAAGCTCTGCTCTGATCTTTTTACCTCATGTGGAAAGTTTTCTTTGATAATGCTAACCTGACCGATCACTCTCTGTCATTATGTCCATAATGTTGCTCACTTAGAATTTTTGCTATACTTCACAGGCCACTTTTTTCTATCTAGGTTTTGTATGCCCTGTCTACCCAGTTAAAATGTAACATCTCTTGGGTTCTCTGGTCTTCTTTATAGAGTGTTACTATGTGTTCTGTATACATTAATCAGTGTTTAGTAGGTAGAGCAAAGCTCCCTCTTGTGGTGTTTGTCATAATGTAGTAAAAAGTGATTACTAGTGAAAATTAATGAAAATGAAGTAATTTTCTAATAGAATACTAAACTTTTTAATGTCTGTTATACATAACAAATGATATTTACGTGTTGCACTTCCACAAGTGTGCTCTGATTTTCATTAAACCAAGAACCTTTGGGAGGGTGCCGAGAAATCACACTGTGTGTTTTAGGATGGGTTAAAGTGGTTAAGGAAAGAAAATTGTTGAATATGCAAGTATGGAACAGGTCAGAATATGATGTTTATGAAATTATTTTACAAGCATGTAAGTAAATACTAAATTCAGCTGTTTAAATATCTTAAATTGTCTCTCTATAGGGCAAAATAAAAGAAGGTATATATAATTTTATTTACTATAAGGTCTATATAATTTTATTTACTATTTTTAATTCAGGTACATGTAGTTAATTATATTCCTTGGCTCGCAACTTATTGTGTTAGTTATCCACACAAAGACCTCATTTGTTTTTTTTTAATTATGTTTCCCCCTTTCAGTTGTTTTTTTCTCTTTGCCTAATACATAGCCATTGTAATGTGTTTACTATAAGCTCTTACAGGCTATTAGTAGAGTAAGAGGTAACAAGAATACACAGAAGAACTATACCAAAAGATCTTAATGACTAGGATAACCACGATGGTGTGGTCACTCAGCTAGAGACAGGCATCCTGGAGTGTGAAGTCAAGCAGGCCTTAGGGAAGCACTGTTACAAACTAGTGGAGGTGATGGAATTCCAGCTGAGGTATTTAAAATCCTAAAAGATGTTGCTCTTAAAGTGCTGCACTCAGTATGTCAGCAAATTTGGAAGACTCAGCAGTAGCTGCAGAACTGGAAAAGGTCAGTTTTCATTCCAGTCCCAAAGAAGGACAATGCCAAAGAATGTTCAAACTGCCAGAAAATTGCACTCATTTCAAATGCTAGCAAGGTTATGCTCAAAGACCTGCAAACTAGCCTTTAGCAGTGTGTAAACCAAGAGCTTCCAGATGTGAAAGTTGCTCAGTCGTGTCCGATTTTTGCGACCCCATGGACTGTAACCCACCAGGCTCCTCTGTCCAGGGAATTCTCTAGGCAAAAATACTGAAGTGGGTTGCCATTCTCTTCTCCAGCGGATCTTCCCAACCCAGGGATTGAAGCAAAGTCTCCTGCATTGCAGGCAGATTCTTTACCATCTGAGCCACCAGGGAAGCCCTCTAGATATATAGGCTGGGTTTAGAAACGGCAGAGGAGCTAGAGATCAAATTGCCAACATTCATTAGATTATAGAAAGCAAGGGAATTCCAGAAAAACATCTTCTGCTTCATCGACTATGCTAAATCCTCTGACCATTTTTTTGTTTTCGGTGAATCTTTCGATTTATGACATTTTTTGTCAGTTATGAAACACTAGATGTATTCAGCAAGCACACATTATCTGATCCATATAAGATAAAGTACTTCTGCAGAAGCTTTTGAAAATGCATACCTGTTTATGTTTCTCTCAAGCTTGAAACCCTTTAGTAGATTTCTATCACTTATTAAATAAAGTTGGAACTCCCTATCTGGTTACCTGAAGCCTCCTGTTAAGGTGATATAATCCCTACCTTGTGTTTCACCTTCATTCTCTGCCATTTGTTCTCTTGTACCTTGTGTTTCAGAGGTCTTAAATAAAATAGCTTCTTTTATACCCATGGTATTTCATGATTCCTGGCTTTTATATAAGTTTGGTGCAAAAGCAATTGCCATTTTGCTTTGTTGAACTTTACCAGTTGATACTGGAATACATAAATAAAGGTAGTTGTGTTATACATCATTTTAATGCTCATTTCTCGCTTTATGTATTTTTTAATGACTTATTACTAGCTGTGTATTTTATATTTATTTTAAACTATGGAAATGAAGTTAGACCAAAAGCAAATTCAAGTGATTTTCTTATTTGAGTTTAAAATGGGTTGTAAAGCAGTGGAGACAACTTGCAACATCAACAACACATTTGGGCCAGGAGCTGCTAACAAACATACAGTGCAGTGGTGGTTCGAGAAATTTTGCAAAGGAGACAAGTGCCTTGAAGATGAGGAGTACAGCGGCCAGCCATTGGAAGTTGACAACAACCAATTGAGAGCCATCATTGAAGCTGATCCACTTTAACAACTACTACACAAGAAGTTGCCGAAGAGCTCAATGTCAACTATTCTGCCATCTTTTGACACTTGAAGCAAATTGGAAAGGTGAAAAGCTCGATAAGTATGTGCCTTGTAAGCTGACCACAAATCAGAAAAAATTGTCATTTTGAAGTGTCATCTCTTATTCTACACAACTACAACGAACCATTTCTCAATCGGATTATGACGTGCAATGAAAAATGGATTTTGTACGACAGTCAGCAATGACCACATCAGTCGCTGGACTGAGAAGCTCCAGTGCACTCCCCAAGGCCAAAGTTGCACCAAAAAAGTTCATGCTCACTGTTTGGTGTTTTCTGCCTGTCTGACTCACTAGAGCTTTCTGAATCCTGGTGAAACCATTACAGCTGAGAAGTATGCTCAGCAGATCAATGAGATACACTGAAAACTGCAATACCAGCAGCCGGCATCGGTCAACAAAAAGGGCCCAATTCTTCTCCACAACAATGCCCAACTGCACGTCGCACAACCAATGCTTCAAAAGCTGACAAATTGGATTCACGAAGTTTTGCCTCATCCACCATATTCACCTGACCCCTCGACAGCTTAACTACCACTTCTTTAAGCATCTCAAAACTTTTTGTAGAGAAAATGCTTCCACAACCAGCAGGAGGCAGAAAATGTTTTCCAAGAGATCATTGATTCACAAGGCATGCATTTTTATGCTACAGAAGTAAACAGACTTAATTCTCACTGGCAAAAATGTGTTGGATTATAATGCATCCTATTTTGGTTAATAATAAAGATGTGTTTGAGCCTAGTTAATGATGCTTTAAAATTCATGATCCAAAACTGCAATTACATTTACACCAATCTAATACATGCTATTGAATACACTGTACTTGGCAAGTTCCCGCTCACACTTTGAAACTCAGTTCAAAGTTTGCTTATCTTGTGAAGTCTTTTAAGCTGGCTCCTCTAGCTTTTTAACATGTATCCTCTGGGGAGCATTTTCTTTTCTTTGCTTTCTTTGTACTATCAGTTGTTGAACACTATTTTGTATTTTCTGTGTCCCAGCCCTGAAAACAAAGTTATGAGTTCATATGATACTTCTGATTCTAGTTTTACAATACAGGATTCATTCTAGTCTTCCTCCTTTCTTTTTGTATTTACTTTTTTGGATAGTGAGAAACCTGGCTGTCATCACTACAGCTGTTTTCCAAGGTAACCTAGGTCGGTTCTTTTCCTCTCTACCTTCTTGGGTGTGGTTATGTTATTAATTTATGAAACAGGTCCATTTCTTACTATTTGTGTTCCATTTAGAATTGTCCCACATCTGGTTGATTTTAATTATTTATTTTTTGGATATGTGAAGCATTCCTTTAGTGTAAGAGTCAGAATTGTACAGATTACATCCTCAGAGAAGGATCACCCCCTCCTTATCCCACCACCCCATTCCTGTACTATACTTGTTTCTTTCTACCCTTTTCCCACTCACCCCCTGTAGGTAAACCAGTCTCTTAGTTTGTGGTTGGTTCTTCCTGTATTTCTTTAGAAGAGAATTATAGATTTGTCATACGTATAAAGTTTATATTTATGTGATTTGAGAACTTCCCCATGAGATAGTTTTTAAATGCGTGTGTGCTTAGTCGCTTCACTCATGTCCAGCTCTTTGCAACACCATGGATTGTAGCCTACCAGGCTCCTCTGTCCATGGGATTTCCCAGGCAAGAATACTGGAGTGAGTAGTCATTTCCTACTCCAGGATCTTCCTAATCCAGGGATCTAACTCGCCTTTGTGTTGGCAAGCGGGTTCTTTACCACTAGTGCCACCATCTTTCCCAAATGTTTATTAAAAAAATTTTTTTAACCCTCAATATGCTTGCCAAAGATGGTGGTTGAAATACTAAAATTTTGAAAACAGGGTACCAGTAACATAGTTTACTATGTAAAAATTATTTAGTCCTACCAGAGTGTTTCTTTTCTACAAATAAGCAGTTATTCAAACTGATCTCCCTTTCCTTTTCCAGCTTCATCATGTGAAGCTTTATATTTAGCTGATTTGGACTTTACTGCATTTCGTGAACGTTATATAAAGTCATTCTTGTCCCTTTGTTTTTGCTCTTTTTTCCTAAGCTGCCATACCAATTCTCATTCCTTTGAAGCCTACCTTGTTCGCCAGTTCTTTTTTTTTATCATTTTCTCTTCTTCCTCTGAATCTTTGAATGCGAAACAGTTTTTCTTTTAGTGGCACTTTTGTGTCTCACCAGGTTTTAGTATTTAAGTGTCACGAGATTCATTTTTTGAAGTCTAACTTCTGTAGATACATGTGAAATGAAGAGATTTTATTTACCTTAGTAAGTCTTTATGATTTTTTTCTTCGGTAGAAGTCAAATATAAGGTAGTTAATGATAAAAATTAACTTTATGTCCTGCTTTTTGTAGTCAGGCACTGTCATCTTCATTTTTATCCTAAATAGTAACCCATGCAGAGTATTGCCATCATAATTTGCTCAGTTATTTCCAAATTTTTTATTTTATTTATATTCAACGCAAGTGACCTCTGTTTGCTGTATACTTGGGAAAATAAAGTCATTGAGTTATTTTTGCTGATTTTTGAGGAATGAAAAGATTGCTTTTGAAATTAATTTCCCATATATAGTGTTTCATTGCATTTAAATAAAAACATTTATGTAAGTCATGTTTATAAAGTACACTGAACTTCTTTTTTCCAAGGTGGTCATAGTACTTAGTAGTTTGCTAGTTTATATAGCTTGCTTATTAGAGTGTAGGTGATGCACTTTTAAAATTAGGTAGATAGAGAAAATGAAGGGCATTTAACTTAATCTGTGAAGGTTTTGCATGTTTATACGTAGCTGGAAGTAAATGGGTATTAGTTAGCACCACGCTATTATATACTGTTGTGATTTAATCTTGCAGCATATACCCACAGACAGACAACCCTAATAAACATACACATAGGTATTATCTACAGTGGTTCTTGTCAGAAAGACATCACATAGGAATTTTCTTATTACCCATGGAAACTAAACACAGAAAAGAGTGTTTTCATCATTTTGCCAAATACCTTGATGCCACAGCTCCACATTTCTAAACATGCAGCTTGGAGTTATAGCTTTCAAACAATTAAGATCTTTTGATTTTAACAGTTGGTCTATTTCTTCCATTTTTTTCTAGGTATAATAGGAACCATTTCTTTATCCAACCCACAAAGCTGGGGCCTTTGCAGTTTTAATCATTGCAGTTTCTTTGGAAATATTAAAGCTTCCTTTCATGATTCTTTTCTTTTCCCCAGTCAGGTGCATTAAGACCACATTTTGTACTTTTCTTGTTAACTCCTTAATAGTATAAGAAAGAGATGATGTTGATTTGCATGGAATTCCCATGAAGTTAACCACCTTTTCCTTCTTTCATTGATGAAACCTCTAATATTTTAGAGTTGGAAAATTATCACTGATCTCCCATAATCCAGACATTTTTATGCATTTCATAATGCGTCTATCCTCTGTCCTCCCAAAACCATGTCAGCAGTGAAGGTCTGTTAGCAGTGGGTAGTCACTGTATAAATAATAATAAATGGATTAGTTTTGCTTGTATATCATGTGTGTTTACTCACATTTTATATACATCTTTTTTCTCTCTGCACTTTACCTAGACAGGCATGGTGCATTGTGATACAGCAGTTGGAACACCTGATTATATATCACCTGAGGTCCTGAAATCACAAGGGGGTGATGGTTACTATGGGCGAGAATGTGATTGGTGGTCTGTGGGTGTTTTCCTTTTTGAGATGCTGGTGGGTAAGTAAACTGGGATTGTTTTTTAAAACCTATCTCACAACACTTTATTTCTAAGTCAAGAATGTGAGACTGTAAAAAATTTAATTGCTTGTGTTCTAAGGAGAAAGTAGAATTTCTTTAAACCTTTGAATTGGTAGTGTCTGATACGACAGATTGTTGATTGGAAAATTGAAACCATGCTGGTACAATAATTGAGTAGAATATGAAAGGAATTGAGAGTTTACTGCTAGGAAATATTCTTTCCATAGACCTTTTGATTAAGAAAATACTAGAACAAGAAGCAAATTTACAGCTGCAGTGGGCCTTCATTCTAATATTTTCTTAATCAGTAGTATTTTGTTGTAAATAAGGAACTGAAAATATTGTTTATGTAATTAATTTTTGTAAACTATGTTTCTTATATTTGCTACTTGTATGTATATTTGGTTTGTAATTCTAGTCAAATATGGTTATTGACCATTTGACTATCAAGATAAATATATTTTATAATAGTGTTTCAGTCTCAGAAAACCCAGAGACAAGTTAAATAATTCTTTTACTTTGGCCACATCAAAATTTGAAATGCTCAGGTATTTCAAAACTTTTTTTACACCATAGATTTCATTTGTAAAATTTCTTCTTCATAAGTACTAGAGTCACAAAAATATCTTCTGGCCAAGAAAACCAGTGGCTTTAGGGTGAGGGGTGAAAATTGCTCAGCTGTGTCCAGCTCTTTGAGACTCCATGGACTATACAGTCCATGGAATTCTCCAAGCCAGAATACTGGAGTGGGTACCCTTTCCCTTCCCCAGGGGATCTTCCCAACTCAGGGATCAAACCCAGGTCTCCCTCATTGCAGGAGGATTCTTTACCAGCTGAACCACAGGGGAAACCCAAGAATGCTGGAGTGGGTAGCCTGTCCCTTCTCCAGCAGATCTTGGCAACCCAGGAATCGAACCGGTATCTCCTGCATTGCAGGCGGATTCTTTACCAACTGAGCTATGAGGGCAGCCCAGGGGAGATGTAGCAAAATCTATTTTATGAGGCAAACGTGTTAAGGCAAATAACATTATAAGAATTTAGAGTGAATTAATGTTAGAACTTGGAGAAATTCTTTTCTGTGACTCTGAAAGAAATTGGTAGTGGAAATCTGTAAAATCTGTATAATGATTGAATATGGCTATTGCTTTAAAAAAAAAAATCTCAGTACAAAATTAGGTAACCCTTGGTCCTAGAACTTTTGTAGTTTAAATGCCTTCTCTTGATGACCATATGTGTACGTGTACTGTTGACCTTGCTGTGCTAAGTCTCATGTCCTACTGTGACTTACTTTGTTCTGGGCCTTTGTCATTGCAGTGGGTCTCTTTGTACACACTGTATTCTCTTAGCTAGCTGTCTGTTCTCTTCATGTCTGGGCCCTGTCTGATGGTTTATTAGGTGCGTCTTGTAGGATTTTGAGAGTGGAATATATTCCATCATTTGCCTAGACTCTCCCAGAGTTTTAAAAAATAATATACTTCGGGGAAATCACCTGGGTTATTTGAAGAGACCATTTATACACCTGCTACCATTTTCAGCTCTGAGAGCTGAATGAGTTTGAGTGGCACTGATTTGCAGTGTTCTGAGCATACTCTGGTGCTCTCTCATCAGGTTCGTTGGCACTAGAAAAATCTTGAATTCAAAACTCTCCTCCAAAAACTATCAGAGCACTTCCTTTTGACTGATTTGGGGAAGTCTGGTTTGTACTAAGGTGATTTGAAGCACACTGGCAGGGCCTTTAGCTCTTAGACTTTGAGTACTGGCCAAAATGATGCTATGAACTTTTTTTGAAAGTCTTTACACTCATTTCAGTGCCTCTTTATCACAGTCATCAGTTGGCAGGAACGCTGTATTTGGAGACTGATTCTGGCGTTTTCAGCTCTAGTTGTGTGTCCTCGTAGGCAAATCACATGTTATCTATCTGGGCCTGGCTTCCTTGAATGTAAAATAATGAGGCTGATCTGCCTCTAAGAGCTGCATTGTTCAGGCTATTGTGATGAAAGTGGCTTATGTCTTCACCGTTTAGTATGGTGGGGACCTGCCATGTTGGGCTTTTGAAATATGGCTAATGTGACTAGGGAAATGAATTTTTAAATTTTATTTTATTTTAATTAATTTAAAGTGCCACTTGTGGTTGTTGACTGCTGTATTGTATAACAAAAGGTTTGATTTAGCTGAAGCATTAAAAGGCTCTAACTGATCTGATTGCACTTAATCTTTTAAATTATCCAGTAAATTGATTTGTTTCTCATTATGTATTACCCAACACATTGTACAGTTAGTATTGATTTTATTTTGATCTTAAAAGTTATTGGCATATTGGTATGGTTAAAATTCAAATATATTCTTGGTGTGTGCATATTTGTTTTGACTGAGATTCCTGTCCCATAGACATTTCCTTCTTACATGCATGTGATAAATCTAAACTTAAATTATTTAAATATTAGGTAAAAAATGTTTAATTTGCATTCTCTGTTACACTCTGTGTCTTCTTTCTTGGTACTTTAGGGATACTCCATTTTATGCAGATTCACTTGTAGGAACCTACAGCAAAATTATGGATCATAAAAACTCACTATGTTTCCCTGAAGATGCAGAAATTTCTAAACATGCGAAGAATCTCATCTGTGCCTTCTTAACAGATAGGTAATATGCATTAAATTTCTTTGTAGAGATTTCTTTGTAGAGAATCCTTTTAGCTTTTACATTTGTAGAAGTGAAAGCTTACCAAACTCTTACATATACACATGTAAAATCAGTCTTTTTATCCAACTTGCATTTAATTCTGGTATTAGCCTTTTCCTACTGCTTAGCCTGGAATTGGGTTACCATTGTCATTTTGTATGTGCAGCTTGATGGTAATCCAACTCTGATTTTAACCCTCTATCTAAAAACAAAACTTGGTAAAATAATACATCTGAGAGAAAAGAAAACTTCTATATTTTTCACATTTTATCCTTTAAAATGATTGAGCCACATTGCTCTTGACTGTACAACATTTGAGAAAAGAACATTTTGTGCAGATAAATACTCAATAGTTAATAATCTTAAAAACTGTGTTTGACTTTGCAGTGCCTCCTTCCCAGCCCCTTTTAATTTGCATTTGAATATGAGCAAGTCCATCCTGAAAATTCTATATTTCTTAAAATAGATGAACATTATTGTGAAACCTGCCTTAAAAAAAAGAGAAGCCTGGAAAGCTCCTTGAAGTGTCTCCCTTGCCCTGTCTAGTCTTTACTGGTTTCCCACTCTACATATGTGATAGGAGTCATCCTGTCAAAGGGCCAGCACATACACATTGGTGCTTCTACCTCGGACCAGACTTAACTCACTAGCTTTATGATTTTAGGGGAAATTATTTTACTTTCTGGGGAAATAATTTTACTCATTCTAAATATGATGGGATCAGATTTAAGTGATAACTGAGGACATTTCTTGTTCTGTGATGCTGTCTTCCTGAGCACGCCTTATTGTTTGCCAGTTGCTGTTATAAGCAGTACTATAGTGACCATTCTCATACATTTTCTTTGAATACATTTTGTAGGATAAAATCTTAAAGATGGATTTCTGGGCTATACATTTTAAAATTGACCTACTTGAGTTGCAAATTTGACCCCAGAAATGTCACATGGGGTATATTTCCATTATTAAGAATTGTTTCCCTCATTTTTGTGAAACTAAGTACTATGAATTATTTATTTTTCTATCCAAAGCAGAAAATTATATTTTTCCTCATTATTTTAATCTTTTTCATTTATCAGGCATTTGTAAAGTAAAACTTCGTTAATTATATAATTAATGAACAATTCATGGTGATAAAGTCAAAATAAATATTATGTAATGTTTGCTTTGAGGACTAGGTGAAGTTGATAGGAATGATTATAATTTGTGCTGAAAGGTAAAATATAAAACAGGATATATAGCATGTGTTAATGAAAGGAATACTGTTCATGAAAGACTAGCCTTAGTGATTTGTGGTTGGTGGTAGTTGCAATCTAAAGAATGATTGTAGGTGGAGAAAAGATAGTTTGAAAAGAATTTAATGCCATTAGTGTGGCTAGGAGTACTTCCTTCTATAAACTTTATAGGTTTTCTTGTTTATGTTAAACTTAGCTCCAGGGGCATAATTGCTTATTATTTCCACATAGTCTTCACTGAAGACTCAGAAAGTCAAAGAATGAAATTATTAGCAACATTTTTCTTGTGTTCAGATTGACAGTTTTAATATAAATGCAATACATATTTATATTTAACTTATATTTAATACAGATGTAGGTCTATCCAGAGTGAATATGGATAGCTTCAAGCACAATATGTGAGTTCTTTCTAAGAAGAGGGGAAGATTTTTTACATAACATTTTTATTATAGAGGTTTTAAAAATTCTTCTGTGCCAGAAGTTAGATCTCCATTCATTTTATGCCCTAAAATTGGTCATATGATTTTGGCACAGGCCAGTGACTTTTTAAATTGAAAGCCTCCTGTACTTTCATTGGACACAAAGTGCAAGTAGAAACATAATTTCTTTTCCATGACATTCATTATTTAGAGAGATCACATGCTGTAAAATTAGATTGCTTATTTTTGAGCAGTATTTAAGCTGAAGCTTTTAAATTTTTAAAACTCATTTCTGAACTTCATTGAAATAAGAGTATTTTTGTATTTTTATAATCTTACTCTTTATAATAGAATGTTTAACTGCCTTTTTTAGGGAGGTACGCCTTGGAAGAAATGGAGTAGAAGAAATCAAACAACATCCTTTCTTTAAGAATGATCAGTGGAATTGGGATAACATAAGAGAGAGTAAGTCAATAAATTTAAATATTTTCATCACATTTTAAATCTCATAAATTGAATCCTCTTCTGACTTAAAAAAACATGTCTGATACTCTTAATAGTAATTTTTAAGTTGAGAGGTTGTATTTCAATTCATTTTGAAACTGTGTAACTAAATCTTATTTCATTATCTTAGCAAACTAATATGTCTTTATCTCCCAGTGCTTTTATGATAAACAGTATAGGTTTCTTAATTTGCCAAGCTAAGTTTTATGGATCTCAATGATTTTCAGAATTGGGGAAATATAATTCTTTAATTCATATGTTTGAATTAATAAATCAATAATTAGTTACTTATGGAGAGTACTCTGGTGAAGACTGGGGTAAGCATAGTAGTCCATTTAAACTGCATGTATATTTACATTAATTCATTTTAAGAGTAAGAAATATTTCTCCTTAAAGATGTAGTAAAAAACTTCTGAAAACTAAAGAATGTATGTGCAAGTTATTGCTGTTTGGAAGTTTAATACCTAGAATAATATCATACTGCCTTGCATAGATTAATTTATCTATGTTTAAAACCAATCTAATATAATGATAAAACAGAATTTCAGTTCTTTGAAATGATAAAATAGTAAATCTGTCTTTGAAATTTTCTATAGTAAATCGTGACAATATAGTATTGTTTGCTAATCAAATATCAATATATAATGTATTTATAATAACTAATATAACACAGAACAGGGGTGGTTTCTTTTTAAATCGTATATATTATTATGAAACAATGTGTTTCTTTTCTTTTAATAGCTGCAGCTCCTGTGGTACCTGAACTCAGCAGTGACATAGACAGCAGCAATTTTGATGACATTGAAGATGATAAAGGAGATGTAGAAACCTTCCCAATTCCTAAGGCTTTTGTGGGAAATCAGCTACCTTTTATAGGATTTACCTACTATAGAGAAAATTTGTATGTGATTTGTTTGTTATATTTTTATTGTTTTCAACATCTAGCTGTAAAGAGTTGTCTTACTTCAGGACTCTGAATTATAGAAGATAAAGTGTTAATTTGTTTCAAACAGATTTTTTTCAAAGAATATTATATATAATACTCATTTACAAATGAATGTAAGGCAGTGTTGTGTGTTTGAAGACCGAACACCTGCTTTTGAGGGAGTCTGTCAACTATTAAGGGACATAGGAGAATTATATAGTCATAATTAATGAAGGGTAGAATGTGATATAAGCCTTAAGAAAGGTACCAAGAAGATCTGAGAATCATAATTCTTCTAATTTCAGAAGAACAATAAAAGCCAGATCTCTTTGGGGCTAGTGTAGGGCGAAGTCAGGTAAGACCTCAAGAAAGAGATAGCATTTTAACCAAGTCTAAAGATAAGAAAGGGTTTTGAGTAGCTGAGATGTAGGGAGGTTAGGTGAATGTGGTGGGGAGGTGAATAGAGGAAGCAAAACTTTGGAATTTGAGCATACACTGGGAGCAGAGCAATATAGTCCAGTAGGTTTCAAACATGGTATATATCACTGTTATTATAACCATTTGGAGAATTTAATGGAACTGTTATTTTCTTGCCTGTAATACCTTCATCTAGTGCAGAGCCTGGCATAAGATCATTCAATAAATATTGCTCAACTGGAGCGAGTGTTGGGTATAAGATTAGAAAATAGACTGGAGTTAGAGTGTGACGGAAGCATAATGGAACAGATGATTGTTGTGTATTGTGCTAAGGGACTTTTTACTTTGACAGGAAGTGAAGAGCTGCTGAAAACTGTTAAGTAGTTAAATGAAGTGTTAAAGACGTTTGAGAAATTTTTGATACTTCCATGTTTGTAATGGTTGGGGTGATCAACTATTATGGTTTGCCCAGGACCAAGAGATTTCCAAGAATGTGCTATGGGACTTTCATGCTAAAATTAGGAAAAGCAGTGCAAACCAAGATGAGTTGGTCATCCTGTTAAAGATAAGGTTCTGAAAACTACTGTAATGCTGACAAAAGTGAAGACATCAGTACAGGAGAAATCCAGGCATGTTCATACACAGCAAGGAATGACCCAGTTAAGAGAGAAACTGACAGTTAAATAGAAGTGATGATTTATGTATTAAGACCAGGAGATCAGAGATGTTGTATTTGAAAAAGAGCAGAGATGTCTTCTTTCAGAATATATCTAGAAAAGAAGAATAAAATAGGAACTCAAAATGAGGTGAAGAGGGGGAAAAATATGGTTCTGTTTAGTGACTCCAGTCTCAACAGTGTTAAAGGCTAAAACGTTGGCTTAAGAGTGAGAAGCAAGAAATAGCATTTTAAATTATTGAAAATGGTATGAATGTCAAGAGGGGGAAATAGTACTTCACTGTTGAAAGTGAAAAGAAAGAAAATTTAATTCTGAGGATAACTTGATATCAGAAAATGAGTTAAAATGGCATACAAAAAGAATTTCCTGCCTTTCCTTCTAGGTTATTAAGTGACTCTCCATCTTGTAAAGAAAATGACTCAGTACAATCAAGGAAGAATGAAGTATGTTAAATTTTTACTACTCTATTTTAATCACATGTTCAAATACTTTAGTAATATCCATGTATTTTAAAAGTTCACTTGATGTTACTTTTAGATGGCATTCCTTATTGCAATCCAGTTCCGTATAACACTGAAGTGATTCATTTATTTGACGAGTATTATGGTATGAGATCCAGTGGCTAGTAAAAAGATTAGTTACATGACTTTAGGCTTAGTTTCATTACAGAAGTGATAGAATATGTTTATAAGCAGCTGTATTTCCTACCAGTTAGAAAATTTTATAATCTTAGCACTATATATGAGTATAGATAGTAAGCTATAAGAATACAGAAATAGTGGATGGATTTAAATTTTGAGTATTTAGCAATGAATTGATATAAAGGACAATTTTATCAAGATGTTATAGTATTTTGTGACCTCCATACAAAGCTAAATCATGTAGACACATAAATGAGGATGCTAAATATTTTTCTCTTCAAAACTTATAAAAACTAAAAATTGAGTAATTTTGATACAATTTGTGTTTTAGGAATTTAAGAAAACATAGCAAGCATTTTAATTTTTTGTTTTTGTTTTGTTTTAAATAGGAGAGTCAAGAGGTATGTTGATGTCAAATATGTTGAAAAACAGGAAAATCTCATCACTCTAGCGATGTTTTGATATAACCGTATTCCACCTAGTATTTGGAGTACTACACCTACCCAAGAGAGAAGTTCCCAAGCTTTTTTTCTGCCAAGTATTGTTTTCATTATTGCTCCTATGGATCTGTTGTTTAAAAATATATATTATGTACTTTTCTTGGTTTTGTTTATTAAGGATATGTAACATGTGATAACTAATCAGCATGTGATCAAGTTATACCAATGAAGTAGCAGCCAAAAGCTGTTGAACTTGATGAGTTCATTGGCCTATATTTCCTTACTAGGGAAATATACAGTTTTTCTTAAGATACATGAAATATTTAAGAAATCATGGAGAACCTAATCACTAGAAAAAATAGTGGAAAAACATTGTCCATGGAATCTAATAGGTCTTTGAGGGCACTGCCACTTATTAGCTGGCTATCTTGGCCCAGTTGTTCACCTTTTTGGATTTCTGTTTCTTTATTGAATAAATGTACTACTACCCATCTTTTTATGGCTTTTATTAGGATTAATGACAATAAATGTAAAGTGTATGCCATTGTACCTAAAATACAAAAGGAACTCAAAAAGTTAAATCCTTTAGAAAGGCAGTAATGCTCCCAAAAGAGATTCTTTAGTACTTTCTATAATTTTAGTGTTTTTAAAGACTGATAAATTTGGCCTATAAGAAGATTTAAAGAATGGCAAGATGACTTGTAATTAATTAGCCATCATTAATCCAAAAGAGTTATTGATGGTAAACTTTTCACAATATTGTGCCTGGCACAGTATAGGAAATTATAAAGAGGTTGTGTGTGTGTTTGCACACCCTTTTTGAGGTAAAATTGATCAGTTCAGTTGCACAGTTGTGTCCGACTCTTTGTGACCCCATGAACCGAAGCATACCAGGCTTCCCTGTCCAGTACCAACTCCCGGAGCTTGCTCAAACTCATGTCCATCAAGTTGGTGATGCCATCCAACCATCTCATCCTCTGTCATCCCCTTCTCCTCCTGCCTTCAGTCTTTCCCAGCATCAGGGTCTTTTCCAATGAGTCAGCTCTTCGCATCAGATGGCCAAAATATTGGGAGTTTCAGCTTCAGCATCAGTCCTTCCAATGAACACTTAGGACTGATCTCCTTTAGGATGGACTGGTTGGATCTCCTTGCAGTCCAAGGGACTCTCAAGAGTCTTCTCCAACACCACAGTTCAAAAGCATCAATTCTTCGGCACTTAGCTTTCTTTATAGTCCAACTCACATCCATACATGACCACTGGAAAAACCACAGCCTTGACTAGATGGACCTTTGTTGGCAAGGTAATGTCTCTGCTTTTTACTATGCTGTCTAGGGTGGTCATAGCTTTTCTTCCAAGGAGCAAGCATCTTTTAATTTCATAGCTATAGTCACCATCTGCAGTGATTTTGGAGCCCAAGAAAATTAAGTCTGTCACTGTTTCCCCACAGATGCCATGATCTTAGTTTTTTGAATGTTGAGTTTTAAGCCAACTTTTTCACTCTTCTCTTTCACTTTCATCAAGAGGCTGTTTAGTTCCTTTTCACTTTCTGCCATTAAGGTGATATCATCTGCATATCTGAGGTTAATGATATTTCTCCTGGAAATCTTGATTCCAGCTTGTGCTTCATCCAGCCCGGCATTTCACATGATGTACTCTGTATTTAAGTAAAATAAGCAAGGTGACATTATACAGCCTTGACATACTCCTTTCCCTATTTGGAACCAGTCCATTGTTTTAAGTCCAGTCCTAACTGTTGTTTCTTGACCTGCATACAGATTTCTCAGGAGGCAGATCAGGTGGTCTGGTATTCCCATCTCTTTAAGACTTTTCTACAAACAAACTGACTGATCCACACAGTCAAAGGCTTTGGTGAAGTCAATAAAGCAGAAGTAGATATTTTCCCGGAACTCTCTTGCTTTTTCGATGATCCAGCAGATGTTGGCAATTTGATCTCTGGTTCCTCTGCCTTTTAAAATCCAGCTTGAACATGTGGAAGTTCATGGTTCATGTACTGTTCAAGCCTGGCTTGGATAGTTTTGAGCATTACTTTGCTAGGGTGTGAGATGAGTGCAGTGTGCAGTAGTTTGAGCCTTCTTTGGTATTACCTTTCTTTGGGATTGGAATGAAAACTGACCTTTTCCAGTCCTGTGGCCACTGCTGAATTTCCCAAATTTGCTGGCCTGTTGAGTGCAGCACTTTTCACAGCATCTTCTTATAGTGTTTGAAATAGCCTAACTGGAATTCCATCACCTCCACTAGCTTTATTTGTAGTGATGCTTCCTAAGGCCCACTTGACTTCACATTCCAGGATGTCTGTCTGGCTCTAAGTGAATGATCACACCATCATGGTTATCTGGTTCATGAAGATCTTTTTATACAGTTCTGAGTATTCTTGCCAGCTCTTCTTAATATCTTCTGTTTCTGTTAGGTCCATACTGTTTCTGCCCTTTATTGTGCCCATCTTTGCATGAAATGTTCCCTTGGAATCTCTAATTTTCTTGAAGAGATCTCGTCTTTCCCATTCTGTTGTTTTCCTCTGTTTGTTTGCATTGATCACTTAGGAAGGCTTTCTTGTCTCTCCTTGCTCTTCTTTGGAAGTCTACATTCAGATGGATATATCTTTCCTTTTCTCCTTTGCCTTTCACTTTTGATACTGATATGTAACATTTTGAAATTGATATGTAACATTATATGTTTCAAGTACACAACATGATGATTTTACTTCTGTCCTCATTGCAAAGTGATCATTAAGAGTATAATAATCAACCATCACCATACACTTGACCCCATTCACTCATTTCATCTACCCCAGCCTCCTTTTCCTCCTTTTCCTCTAGCTACAGTCACCATCTGCAGTGATTTTGGAGCCCAAAAAAATAAAGTCTGACACTGTTTCCCCAATATTTCCCATGAAGTGATGGGACCAGATGCCATGATCTTCGTTTTCTGAATGTTGAGCTTTAAGCCAACTTTTTCACTCTCCAAGGTACAAATTCTGTACCTATATTAAAGTCGAAAAAAAGGAGAAGAAAATTATCATTGTTTTCTTTAAGCCTCTCACCTTTTAAATGTGATCACACTTTATAATTATAGTTTTTAATTTTCTGACAGATTCAGAAAAAACTGTACACATTAGAAGAACACCTTAGCACTGAGATTCAAGCCAAAGAAGAGCTGGAACAGAAGTGCAAGTATGTTCTGTGGATAATTAAATGTTGTATTTTAAAATGTAAATTTAAACATTTTACTAAAAAGAGCTACAAAGTAATTCTATGATTATTTTACAGTTTATTGTGAATGTCTTTATTGTAAGAATTATTTACTGTTGCCTTTGAAATTCTTCAGATCTGTTAACAATCGCTTAGAAAAAGTGGCAAAGGAGTTAGAAGAAGAGGTAAAGTTTCTCTATGCTTTTATTTACATTTTTGTTCGTAAAAAGTTTTGATGCCTGACTTACCTATAGAGTTCACTCAGTACCATATCAATATAAATCTTGTTATATAGTAAAATATATGTTGTAGCATTGATGAGGACTGAGATTATAGAATAAATCGTGATAATAACCTTCATTTTGTTATGTTTTTGCAAATGAATTAATTTAGTATGCGTAGATAGTTCAAGGAAAAATAATTTCAGTCATATTAATGACAGGGCTTAAAAACAGAAATTGACAATTTTTTTTGTTATTCAGACCTGTAGTTTATATTAAGTAAAGGTGTTCAAAGGTGATGAAATGTTACAGAAATTTTGGCTTACAATAGTAAACAAAATACTTATGTTCTTAATTAAGAATAATATGCTATTTTTAAAATATGGAAACCATTTGTAATTTTAACAAAATGGCTTTTGTTAGTTATTAGCTTTTTTAAAGGTCTCTTCTGTTTGATGTAACTGAAGTATTTTTTTATTTTCATTTGATTTTTATACATACTTTCCTTTGATAATAACTTCAAGCATTATTTCAGATTACCTTAAGGAAAAATGTGGAATCAACATTAAGACAATTAGAAAGAGAAAAGCACTTCTTCAGCACAAAAATGCAGAATATCAGCGGAAAGCTGATCATGAAGCAGACAAGAAGCGAAATTTGGAGAATGATGGTTTGTAGTTTAGAATACTAAATACTTACTAAGAATTAAAGTTTGTACGTGTGTGTTGTGTTGAAGCTTACTACTTAAATGCTTTTTATCTTAGTTAACAGTTTAAAAGATCAGCTTGAAGATTTGAAAAAAAGAAATCAGAACTCTCAGATATCCACTGAGAAAGTAAATCAACTCCAGAGACAAGTAGGTTGATCCCAATTTATTTATAATAAGGATTTTGAATTTTATTTATGACTTAGCATTTCTTTTAATTGGTAATGTTACAAAAGGGGAATCATTAAAAGATGTCTTTAGGGTTTTGCTTATTTTAAATAGTTTGCAGTGGGGTAATAAAGTATTTTCATCATATATAGCTGTGTTTATTTGTTTTTTGCTTGGTTTTGAATGGAATAACAGTTGGATGAAACCAATGCTTTGCTGCGAACAGAATCTGATACTGCAGCCCGGTTAAGGAAAACACAAGCAGAAAGTTCAAAACAGATTCAGCAACTGGAATCTAACAATAGAGATCTACAAGACAAAAATTGCCTGTTGGAGACGGCCAAGTTAAAACTTGAAAAGGAATTTATCAATCTTCAGTCAGTTCTAGAATCTGAAAGGAGGGACCGAACCCATGGATCAGAGATTATTAATGATTTACAAGGTATTAAAGTAAAGTGGAGATTGCACTTAAGTTCATCTTAAAGATCTGTGATTTAGAAATAACCTTAGATAGTGGATAATGTGCTGGAGTAGTAGGTATATGGATATACTACTCTGTTCTATAAAGTTAGGGTGTTAGAAATACACTGTTATAAAATTTTATGAATGAAGGATTTACTTTCAAATAGTATGAAGTGTTTTAAGTAACAAGCCACTTCTGAAAGCAGTAGATTGGATTCCAGTTGAATTAACTCTGAAGCACTATACCAACAATTATAAAATTTCTGCTCATAAATAACAGCTTTAAGGTATGAGGTGAATTCTGAATTTTTTACTCTAAATTTAATTTGTATTGTATATGAATTTATTGTTTTTTAAAATGTTGCAATTTTAGGTAGAATATCTGGCCTAGAAGAAGATGTCAAGAATGGTAAAATCTTATTAGCAAAAGTAGAGCTGGAGAAGAGACAACTACAGGAGAGATTTACTGATTTGGAAAAGGTAAAACATGTTAAGTTTTATATTTGTGTAAGAAGATGGCTGTAGAGTTTTGAGTTGAAAAACTTATTCTAAAATAAGGAAAATTAGTAACTGAGATATTTCCAGCACTCATGTACTTTCTTATATTGTTATGTACATTGAGGATATATACTTTAAGGGCTTACCATAACACCATACAAGCAGCCCTTAGCATGTCAGTTGCTTATGAAGGGAGGACTCTGCTAGGGTGTGTTATGAGGATGCTTCTTCCTAGATGTCCCAGGAAAACTCAGATTTTTATGTACATTATATCTTCATAATGGTGTAAAATTATCATGACTTTTCATGTAGAAGTTTACCAAAAAGTGCTATAAGCAGGGATAATTTCTAGGCTCTGTGTGGATAATTTTTTTTTTTTCCCATTCATTTAAGTATTTAGTGTATCGGATGTGGTGGAAATATCAGGATGCAGTTCTTGCCCTTAACAACCTCACATCTAGTAGGTAATTTCTAAAGTAAAAGTACACAGATAATTCTAATGCAGTGTGGCGGACTGCAAGGAGATCCAACCAGTCCATTCTAAAGGAGATCAGCCCTGGGTGTTCATTGGAAGGACTGATGCTGAAGCTAAAACTCCGACACTTTGGCCATCTGATTCAAAGAGTTGACTCATTGGAAAAGACTCTGATGCTGGGAGGGATTGGGGGCAGGAGGAGAAGGGGACGACAGAGGATGAGATGGCTGGAAGGCATCACCGACTCGATGGACATGAGTTGAGTGAATTCTGGGAGTTGGTGATGGACAGGGAGGCCTGGCGTGCTGCAATTCTTGGGATCGCAAAGAGTCGGGGACACGACTGAGCGACTGACCTGAACTGACTGAAGTAGAATGATAGAGGTATGGGCAGGGTATTTTGGGTACACAGAATGAATCCCTAATCTGACAAGGCAGCATTGACTGACAAAGTAAAGGTGCATTATGATCTGGGGAGGACATCATGAGCGAAGGCACAGAGGATAGAAAATTAAAAAGTCATAGTTTAGAAATAGAGTAAAGGTCAAGAAATTTTAATCTTTTAAGGAAAAGACAGTGAATATTTTAAAATTTGCAGGCTATATGGTCTTTACTTCAGTAAAGGAAATGGGCATGGCTATGACCTAATGAGATTTTACATAAACAGACATCAGGCTAAAATTGGCCATGCAAAATGTTGAATACTCTATTAAGAAACTTAGTTACTCTAAGAAATGGACTAACCACTGAAGGGCTTTTAAGTTGGGTGATTTTATTAGTGGTTCATTTAAGATATATTATTATGTACCATGTGAAAACTAGGTTTGAGGAAGATTAATAGGTAGGTAGATTAATCAGAGGCTTTTTCAGATAAAGCAACTCAGATAATGGAGACTTAACTAGTACAGTTGTTCAAAGGATGGAAAATGGGAATGAATCTGAGAAATATTTGAAGGAGGAGTATTTGGGAACACTTAGTAATTGATTGATTAAATGTAGAATGTGAATAGTACTTAAGAATGAGTTTTGAGTTCCTAGTTTGTGACAAAAATCTATAGTGGTGCCTTTAATTAATAAAGAATAAAGGATAAATAGAGGAGACAATGATAAATCCATTTTAGTCTTGAGGTGCTGGTGAGACAACCAAATTAGGTTGTCTACAGAGAGGTAAGCTATGGTAGTAACAGCTAGAAATATTTGATCATCATTGATATTGAAGTAGCTCAAACTATGCAAATGAAAGAACCCATCTGGAAGGAGATTGCTTAGACCTGTGGTTTTTCAAAGCAGAGTAAACTACTTTGTTGATAGATTGTGTAGTTTGAAAAAATTATTTTCATTATTGAAAAAAAAGTCTGAATTTATGATATAAACTATAGGAAACAAAGAATTAGAAAATATTTTGAGGATATATAGAAAATTAACTTCTATTAATGGTTCTCAACTTAAAACATGTTTTCCATGTGGAAAATAAAGATGAGTAGTAGAGGATCCTCAGTTTTATTTCCCCTCCTCCAAAAAATCTAGCAAAGGAAAATGTTCAGTTCAGTTCAGTTGCTCAGTCGTGTCCGACTCTTTGCGACCCCCATGAATCACAGTACGCCAGGCCTCCCTGTCCATCACCAACTCTCGGAGTTCACTCAGACTCTCGTCCATCTAGTCAGTGATGCCACCCAGCCATCTCATCCTCTGTCGTCCTCTTCTTCTCCTGCCCCCAATCCCTCCCAGCATCAGAGTCTTTTCCAATGAGTCAACTCTTTGCATGAAGTGGCCAAAGTACTGGAGTTTCAGCTTCAGCATCATTCCTTCCAGAGAAATCCCAGGGCTGATCTCCTTCAGAATGGACTGGTTGGATCTCCTTGCAGTCCAAAGGACTCTCGAGAGTCTTCTCCAACACCACAGTTCAAAAGCATCCATTCTTCAGTGCTCAGCCTTCTTCACAGTCCAACTCTCACATCCATAAATGACCACAGGAAAAAAAAAACCATAGCCCTGATAGACAGACCTTAGTCAGCAAAGTAATAGGTATGGTTTAAAAGTTTGAGAAATAATACAGAGGAGAAGCATTATGGCTAAAGAATGCTACCTACAGAGAACACCCAATATTTAAGAAGTGGCTGGGAGAAAACTTTACACACAGCAGAAAAGATGATTGAAGGGTGGGGAGAGCCAAATGAGGTCAAGTATATCAAGGATATAGTTTCAAGGGCAACAGTGAGTTCAAATGAAAAATGATTGAAAGGGTTGTTGAATTTGATAATTGAGGTAGCATTCATCACTTTATTGAGTTCAAGTAATCACAGTGAAGATCTCGAAACGGTAGTGGAGATATGGGAGATAAGTACACTGGGAAGCAAACAGGTGGAACAGCACATAGGGTACTTTTACAGAAAGTCTGAAGATTGGAGGGAATTTGTTAAACATTGTTCAGTTCAATTCAGTCGCTCAGTTGTGTCCGACTCTTCGCGACCCCATGAATCGCAGCATGCCAGGCCTCTCTGTCCATCACCATCTCCCAGAGTTCACTCAGACTCACGTTCATTGAGTCAGTGATACCATGCAGCCACCTCATCCTCTGTCGTCCCCTTCTCCTCCTGTCCCCAATCCCTCCCAGCATCAGAGTCTTTTCCAATGAGTCAACTCTTCACATGAGGTGGCCAAAGTACTGGAGTTTCCACTTTAGCATCATTCTTTCCAAAGAAATCCCAGGGCTGATCTCCTTCAGAATGGACTGGTTGGATCTCCTTGCAGTCCAAGGGACTCTCAAGAGTCTTCTCCAACACCACAGTTCAAAAGCATCAATTCTACAGCGCTCAGCCTTCTTCACAGTCCAACTCTCACATCCATACATGACCACAGGAAAAACCACAGCCTCGACTAGACGGACCTTAGTCGGCAAAATAATGTCTCTGCTTTTGAATATACTAGCTAGATTGGTCATAACTTTTCTTCCAAGGAGTAAGTGTCTTTTAATTTCATGGCTGCAGTCACCATCTGCAGTGATTTTGGAGCCCCCAAAATAAAGTCTGACACTGTTTCCACTGTTTCTCCATCTATTTCCCATGAAGTGATGGGACCGGATGCCATGATCTTCATTTTCTGAATGTTGAGCTTTAAACCAACTTTTTCGCTTTCCTCTTTCACTTTCATCAAGAGGCTCTTTAGTTCTTCACTTTCTGCCATAAGGGTGGTATCATCTGCCTATCTGAGGTTATTGATATTTTTCCTGGCAGTCTTGATTCCAGCTTGTGTTTCTTCCAGCCCAGCGTTTCTCATGATGTACTCTGCATAGAAGTTAAATAAGCAGGGTGACAGTATACAGCCTTGACGGACTCCTTTTCCGATTTGGAACCAGTCTGTTGTTCCATGTCCAATTCTAACTGTTGCTTCCTGACCTACATACAGATATCTCAAGAGGCAGGTTATGTGGTCTGGTATTCCCATCTCTTTCAGAATTTTCCACACTTTATTGTGATCCACACAGTCAAAGGCTTTCGCATAGTCAGTAAAGCAGAAGTAGTTGTTTTTCTGGAACTCTCTTGCTTTTTTGATGATCCAGTGGATGTTGGCAATTTGTTAGTAAACCTGTAAAGAAATTTTTGAAATTGTGAGCCAGTCTCTTTGGTTGATGGCTGCCGTTTAAATCTTTAATAGGAAAAGAACAACATGGAAATAGATATGACATACCAACTAAAAGTTATACAGCAAAGTTTAGAACAAGAAGAAACTGAACATAAAGCTACAAAAGCACGGCTTGCAGATAAAAACAAGATTTATGAATCCATTGAAGAAGCCAAATCAGAAGCCATGAAAGGTACGCATTTTCATAAGAGGATTTTCAGCAATATTTTACAGAATTGATTCTGTATTCAGTTCTGATTCTGGAAAATATTTTTTTAACTATTAGGAAAGCTTTACACACACACACACACACACACACACACACACATTTATGTGTGTGTGTGTATGTATATATATATATATATATATTTTTTTTTTTTTTCTTAAGGCCATGACCATTTCTAGGATAGTAAGGCTCAAATGCAAAATTGCTCAACCACATTTTTAGATCAGAGAGAAATTAATATTTCAGTGGTATCAATAGTGGCAGGCATATAGAGTATGTAGTTCTAGATATATCTGTTCAGATTTGGGGGATATGCTCTTTTGTAATTAGTTTGACATTTCACCAGCTCATGTTACAAAATTCTTTCCTAAAGTTTGTATAAGTTGATTGAGTATTTTGAAATCTGGCATGATGAAGATACTAGCTGTATTTGGTCAGAGCCACACAAAGCTGATGAGTGTAGGGTAAGATAACAAAGTTGACTTTTCCACAAACCAAGCCTATTATCTTGGAATTGTCTTTTAGGTTATATTTTGTTTTCCAAACTGACTGTTTATATATGATGGATTTGAAGTTCCAAAAGAAATCAATAAAATATTCTTGTCAAAGATCTGTAAAACTCTTAAACAGAAATTTCATTTCATATTAAACCATAACATTTATTAATAACTTAGCAAAAAAACCAGCCTTTTAATTATTAGTGTAGTTAAAATTGGAGAGGTTTTTTTGGTCAAAAGCAGTTTAGTTTAAGGCATTGATTTTAGATGATAAAAGATGAAATGAGTGCTATATTTAGAAATACCTAGTAAGAAGAAAGTTAGTGGGACAAGCAAGAGTTGAATTTCTTTTGAGATTATAATTTAGGTGCTATAAATGCAAACATTTTTCACATTTGTAACACACATGTAATCACCACCCAAGACAAGATAGAGAATCTGTATTTTCCTCATCTCAGTGAGTTCACTCATGCCTCTTTCTGTTCTCTAGACCCACATTCCAGTGATTAGTTTTTAAATGAGTACATTTGTTTATAAGTGGTTTTCAGAACTGTTGAAAATGAACCACTTTAGTGTAGTAACAACTGTCTTTTTTTCAGATTTCTTTTTACAACTCTAACATACAGATGACTTTCATATTTTGCATGATTGCACAGACCTTAAATTTTGTAGATGGTACTCAAATATGGTATAAAACCTTTGGTCTTTCTACTGCAGGTCATTGCTTCCTTTGAGTAAGAGTGTGGCTTACCAGTGAATTACTAGCTATGTGATCTTGTCTAGTTACTTACCCTTTTATGCCTAGTTTCCTGTAAAGGGACAGTTCCTATATTTGGTTGTGAAAAACAGGTGCATTGATACATGAAAAGTGCCTAGAAATGCTAGCTGTTTTTAGTAATATATGAAAAATGTTTCATTTTTCCACACTTTTGAAACTAGTTCATTAAAAACTGAAAGTTCATAACGTTTAAATTTTACCTAATTTAACTTTGCAGTAAGTGATACAGGCAGAATTATTTTGCTTTCATTAAAATGAATATAATATTACAGAGTGTGGTAAATTTTTACACCCTGCAAATATAACACTTAATTTTTAAGCATGAAATGGTTGATATTTCAGTTGTGTTAGAGGGGTAATGAAAATGTTAAATTGGAAATTAAAAAAATTTTGAGGCAACATTATTTATTGCAGTTTTTATTAGCACTGTGCCATATATTTGATATGCTTTTTTTGTTTGGTTCATGATTATGTCTATTTTTGTGGTAATAGAAATGGAGAAAAAGCTCTTGGAGGAAAGAACTTTAAAACAGAAAGTAGAGAACTTGTTGCTGGAGGCTGAGAAAAGATGCTCTATATTAGACTGTGACCTCAAACAGTCACAGCAGAAAATAAATGAACTCCTCAAACAGAAAGATGTGCTAAATGAGGATGTAAGTGTGCAGCTTACTGTATAATGACCTATTTAATTAATTAATAATAAACTAGGTTTATTTGTAGAGGTTAAATGATGGTTTTACAATTAAAATTTTTTCTTGTAAAATAATATTCTGTACTTTTTAAATTGTACCAGATTTGGGGGATATACTAAATGAATCATAATTAAAATTTCTTTGAAGACTGTATTTTATTTTAAAAATATATTATTATGGAAAATCCAAAGAATACTGTGAAATGAATTAACTGTTTAAGGGGGAAAAATCTGTTTTATGTCATTATATTTACTGCCAGCTTCATTGATGAAAAAATTAAAATAATTTGCTTACATACCAATAACACTTTTTAGGTTAGAAACTTGACATTAAAAATAGAACAGGAAACTCAGAAGCGCTGCCTTACACAAAATGACTTGAAGATGCAAACACAGCAAGTTAACACACTAAAAATGTCAGAAAAGCAGTTAAAGCAAGAGAATAATCATCTCCTAGAAATGAAAATGAGCTTGGAAAAACAGAATGCTGAACTTCGAAAGTAAGTTAATTGTTTGAGACGAAGACTTACTAATATGCAGAGCTGTCTCCATGTAAATTATCTTAATTTTTACTTATCTGGGAATTTTCTTCTGACTCCTTTGTTTACTTGAACACATTTTTCTATTCTTTCTGTTTAAGTGATATGTTGAGTGCCACTGTTGTCATTCAAAAAGATTTTATTTGCTTCCCCAACAATTTTTACTGCTGCCACATTATGATATAATGGTATATTGTTTGTGCTGAAGAAGAAAAGGTCTGGGGTTTGCACTCCACGCTCTTAAGATTCCTCCTGGGGATTGTCTCGCAAACAAAAGTATCTTTTGTTTGTTCCTTTAGTTTCTGGGACTTGGAAATGTTTGACTATTAAGCAAACACCATATAAATTTTTAAATCATTTTTTAGGATACACTCTTGTGCTATATCTCTGAGTCAGGAAGATCCCCTAGAGTAGGAAATGGCAACCCAGTCCAGTATTCTTGCCTGGAGAATTCTATGGACAGAGGAGCCTGGTGGGCTACAATCCGTGGGGGTCACAAAGAGTCAGACACGACTGAGCAACACACTTTCTCTAGTGCTATATTTAATTTACTTAGAAAACATTGTTAAAATACTTTAAATTAAGGTATATAGTAAATATATTGTTAAAAATTGCCCCATTTAGTCATTAGTAGTATGAATAGTACTGATCAAAGATTCTAGGAAATACCACTTCCGTTAAACATGAACCTGACATAAAAAGGAAAGACAGAATAGGAAGGAGCTCTTGAAGGTTAAAAATTATTGCCAATGTAAATTTATTAGAAGAGTTTGAAGAAAAAAATTTTTTTTTAATTTCACAAAATATAGAACAAGAAGAAATGACATAGACTATATGAGAGAAAAACTAAGACACACACCAGCTTATTCTAAGAGTTCTAGCACCAGACAAAGAATTCCAGAGAATCTTAGGGAAGGAAGTTACTAAAGAAATAATAGAAAAGAATTTCTCATAGCTGGAAAAGAAGTCTTTATATTGAAAAGACCAGCAAAGATACTTGAGGAAAGACTCACATTTAGACATGTTCTTATGAAATCTCAAAAACAAAAGAGAATGGAATTGTTGCAGTTCTTATCTCCAGCTGGGGAGATTGTGGTTTGTGGTTGATGAAATAGGAAATGAATGGAGGCTTGATTATGTCACTTAGACCAGTGATATAACTGTGTTAGGGATTGAAGAGAGGTTAGGGGTGCTAAGAGCTAAATTCTCACATATGGCAGCAGGGAATTGGTAAATAATTAAAACATATGTCAAGGAATAAGCTGAGATGTGGTGGGAACCACAAAAGAACAATAAAAGGAAATGAAACAAAGTGATTTCCTCTAGGGAAATAGGATTGTCATGTGGATGATTATGGATAAGGAGACTGACATTTCATGATTTTTTTCTGTGCTAGTCTGTACTATCTAACTGTAACCATGTGCATATTATATTATTAGTTTCTGAAAAATAGCTTTTATTAAATACCTAATAAATGTTGGGTTTTAAAAGTTACATATAATGAACAGTAGCTCTTCAAAAGATCGTGATATTAATATTACACTGGAGTTTGCTGCACATGAGCTTAGCTAGTAATGATTTAAAATTTTTAAAACTTGCTCTTTCATATGTTATTAGCATCTTTCACATCTTTGGAATAGAGAAATAAGAATCATACTTTTTAAAATAATATGCTGATTAATAATAAAATACAGAATTAACATAGTGAAGTGACATTTGGTGATAATTTCCTGTTTATTCCGACGCTGAAGGACCAGTGAGTAAACAAAGTGATCAGGTTATATTAAAATAAGAAAGAAAGTTCTCTAAGTAATATGAAATTGAAATTGAAGTGGTGTGATTAAATCATTTAATCTCTCTGAGTTTTCTTGCTTTAAACACTTATTTATGGATTTATTTGGCCATACAGCCTGTGGGATCTTAGTTTCCTGACCAGGAATAGATCCCATGCCCCCTGCAGTGGAGGTGCGGAGTCTTAATCACTGAACTGAATCACCTGTATACATTTTTGGAAATATCCAACTGGTAGTAAAATATTTTCTCATTTTAAAATATTTAGATCTATATTAAAAGATAAAAAGAAAACAAATGTAAGTCTCCTTTATGAACAGTATGAAAAGGCAAAAAGATAGGACACTGAAAGAGGAACTCCTCAGGTCAGTAGGTGCCCAATATGCTACTGGAGATCAGTGGAGAAATAACTCCAGAAAGAATGAAGGGATGGAGCCAAAGCAAAATCAATACCCAGTTGTGAATGGGACTGGTGATGGAAACAGGGTTCGATGCTATAGAGAGCAATATTGCATAGGAACCTGGAATGTCAGGTCCATGAATAAAGGCAAATTGGAAGTGGTTGAACAGGAGATGGCAAGAGTGAACATCGACATTCTGGGAGTCAGCGAACTAAAATGGACTGGAATGGGTGAATTTAACTCAGATGACCATTATACCTACTATTGTGGGCAGGAAGCCTTAGAAGAAATGGAGTAGCCATCATAGTCAACAAAAGAGTCCGAAATGCAGTACTTGGATGCAGTCTCAAAACGACAGAATGATCTCTGTTTCTTTCCAAGGCAAACCATTCAGTATCACAGTAATCTAAGACTATGCCCTGACCAGTAACACTGAATAAGCTGAAGCTGAACAGTTCTATGAAGACCTACAAGACCTTCTAGAACTAACACCCCAAAAGATGTCCTTTTCATTATAGGGGACTGGAATGCAAAAGTAGGAAGTCAAGAAACACCTGGAGTAACAGGCAAATTTGGCCTTGGAATACAGAATGAAGCAGGGCAAAGGCTAAAAGAGTTCTGCCAAGAGAACGCACTGGCCATAGCAAACACCCTCTTCCAACAACACAAGAGAAAACTCTACACATTGACACCACCAGATGGTCAACACCGAAATCAGATTGATTCTATTCTTTGCAGCGAAAGATGGAGAAGCTCTATACAGTCAACAAAAACAAGACCAGGAGCTGACTGTGGCTCAGATCATGAACTCCTTATTGTCAAATTCAGACTAAAATTGAAGAACATGGAGAAAACCACTAGACCATTCAGGTATGACCTAAATCAAATCCCTTATTTCTATACAGTGGAAGTGAGAAATAGATTTAAGGGCCTAGATCTGATAGACAGAGTGCCTGATGAACTATGGAATGAGGTTTGTGACATTGTATAGGAGACAGGAATCAAGACCATCCCCAAGAAAAGCAAAATGGCTGTCTGAGGAGGCCTTACAAATAGCTGTGAAAAGAAGGGAAGTGAAAAGCAAAGGAAAAAGGAAAGATATATCCATTTGAATGCAGAGTTGCAAAGAATAGCAAAGCGAGATAAGAAAGCCTTCTTCAGTGACCAGTGCAAAAAAATAGAAGAAAACAATAGAATGGGAAAGACTAGAGATCTCTTCAAGAAAATTAGAGATACAAAGGGAACATTTCATGCAAAGATGGGCTCAATAAAGGACAGAAATGGTAGGGACCTAACAGAAGCAGAAGATATTAAGAAGACGTGGCAAGAATACACAGAAGAACTATACAGAAAAGACCTTTAAGACCCAGATAAGCATGATGGTGTGATCACTAAATTAGAGCCAGACATCCTGGAATGTGAAGTCAAGTGGGCCTTAGGAAGCATCACTACGAACAAAGCTAATGTAGGTGATGCAATTCCAGTTGAGCTATTTCAAATTCTAAAAGATGATGCTGTGAAAGTGCTGCACTCAATATGCCAGCAAATTTGGAAAACTCAGCAGTGGCCACAGGACTGGAAAAGGTCAGTTTTCATTCCAAAGAAAGGCAATGCCAAAGAATGCTCGAACTACTGCACAGTTGCAGTCATCTCACAAGCTAGTAATGTAATGCTTAAAATTCTCCAAGCCAGGCTTTAGCAATATGTGAACCGTGAACTTCCAGATGTTCAAGCTGGTTTTAGAAAAGGCAGAGGAACCAGAGATCAAATTGCCAACATCTGCTGGATCATCAAAAAAGCAAGAGAGTTCCAGAAAAACATTGATTTCTGCTTTATTGACTGTGCCAAAGCCTTTGACTGTGTGGATCACAATAAACTGTGGAAAATTCTGAAAGAGATGGGAATACCAGGCCACCTGACCTGCCTCTTGAGAAACCTGTATGCAGGTCAGGAAACAACAGTTAGATCTGGACATGGAACAACAGACTGGTTCCAGATAGGAAAAGGAGTCCGTCAAGGCTGTATATTGTCACTGTGCTTATTTAACTTCTATGCAGAGTAATCATGAGAAACACTGGGCTGCAGGAAGCACAAGCTGAAATCAAGACTGCCAGGAGAAATATCAGTAACCTCAGAAATGCAGATGACACCACCCTTATGGCAGAAAGTGAAGAAGAACTAAAGAGCCTCTTGATGAAGGTGAAAGAGGAGGATGAAAAAGTTGGCTTAAAGCTCAACATTCAGAAAACTAAGCTCATGGGATCCGGTCCCATCACTTCATTGGAAATAGATGGGGAAACAGTGGAAACAGTGGCTGACTTTATTTTTCTGGGCTCCAAAATCACTGCAGATGGTGATTGCAGCCATGAAATTAAAAGACACTTTTCCTTTGAAGGAAAGTTATGAACAACCTAGACATCATAGAAAAAGGCAGAGACATTACTTTGCCAACAAAGCTCCATCTAGTCAAGGCTGTGGTTTTTCCTGTGGTCATGTATGGATGTGAGAGTTGGACTGTGAAGAAAGCTGAGCACTGAAGAATTGATGCTTTTGAACTGTGGTGTTGGAGAAGACTCTTGAGAGTCCTTTGGACTGCAAGGAGATCCAGCCAGTCCATTCTAAAAGAGATCAGTCCTAGGTGTTGATTGGAAGGACTGATGATGAAGCTGAAATTCCAATCCTTTGGCCACATGATGCGAAGAGCTGACTCATTTGAAAAGACTCTGATGCTGGGCAGGATTGAGAGCAGGAAGAGAAGGGGACGACAGAATATGAGGTGATTAGATGGCATCACCGACTCGATGGACATAGTTTTGGGTGGACTCCCAGAGTTGGTGATGGACAGAGAGGCCTGGGATGCTTCCATTTATGGAGTCGCAAAGAGTCAGACATGACTGAGCGACTGAACTGTACTGAACTTATAAATACAGACATGGTTAATCTCTCCAGAAGTAATATATCTTAATAGTCTTAATATATCCTTGCATACCTTTTTCTGTGCCCATACCAGTACATGTGTACTATATTTATAGGGTTGAGTTTTTTAGAAGTTTTTTTGTTTTTCATTATATCATGTGTTGTTCTCCAACTTTTCTTTCTTCTTAGCTTTGACTTGAAATAACTATAATATATATATATGATTTCATTTTTTTGACAAGCCTAGACTTTTATTTCAGCCCAACATCTTAAAAGTGTTACTAGGTTTGTTTTTTATTTAACTTTTCTCTTTACTGAAGATTAAGATATATATAGAAAAAGTATGCAAATGATAAATATAGAACTCTGAATTTTTACAAAGTGTTCAAATCTGTGCAATTAGCATTTTGTTGTTGTTTGTTAAGTCGTGTCCAACTCTTTTTGCAACCCATGGACTGTAACCTACCAGGGATTTTCCTGTCCATGGGATTTTCCAAGCAAGAATAACTGGAATGGGTTGCCATTTCTTTCTCCAGGGGATCTTCCCAGCCCAGGGATCAAATTCGTGTTTCCTGCATTACCGGTAGATTCTTTACCACTGAGCCACCAGAAATCTGTGCAGTTACTATTTACATTTAGATATAAAAACCTGTACTCTTAACCTCCCTGCAGGGCCCCTCCCAGTCATTTCTACACTCATTCTAAGATAACTGATTTTCAGGTGCTCTTTAATTATACTATTTGGTTGGCATAAATGGCTGATCACAATGCATGTCTGCGAATATAATTCAGTGTTATTAGTTTAATATAGCACTATTTGGTCTCTGAATCCCTTATACTCTTAAAAAAATTATTGAGGGCCCCAAAGAATTTTTGTTTATGTGAATTTTATCTAATGTTGTTTATTGTGTTAGAAATTGAAACTGAGAAAATTTAAAAGCACAGGAGCATACATGCACACGTTTCATTAGCTGTTGGAATAATAAAATTCTCATATGTCATGCAGCCTCATGAAAGTATATATACATGGAAGGAATTAAAGCTTTAAAAATAGCCCTGATTCTTAGTATTATGAAAATAATTTTACCTCGTGGATTTTCTGGAAAGGTCTTAGGTACTCCCAGAGGTTTCCTAGACCACATTTCAAGAGTTGCTGGCTTAATATGTGTCTAACCAATGTCCCCACAGAGAACGTCAAGATGCAGATGGACAAATGAAAGAGCTCCAGGATCAGCTTGAGGCAGAGCAGTATTTCTCAGTAAGTCCAGACATGTTACTTTGAAAAGTTCGTATTTGTAGAATTATTTAAAAATTTTTTGCTGAAAAACCAGGAGACTGATTCTTTAAATTCTTACAGCAAATTTCAGAGAGAATTTTGTTGAATGTTTTGTACCACACATCTGCAAAAGGAATACCGGGGCAAGAGACTGTAGATAACCTAACAGAAATTCATTATCATTTCAAAAAAAAGTAGTTCTAAGTACATACCCACACCATATGAAGTTCATTTTAAAAGCATTGATTTTTGAGGAAGAATATATTTTTATAATGAAAGAAATAAGATTGTCATTGCAACATTTGCCCTTTTGAGTTTTAAAATATGAAATACTAACTGTCACCTCTGTTTCATTGATTATTAAGCCAGCAAAATTTTCTTGAATTAATTTGATAATATTTTTCTTTGCCTCTTCATCCTACCAATATGACATTTAGTGAGAAACTTCACTAGGATATCCAGTTGAAAATCACACTTGTAAATTATTAGCTGAAGTTTTATTAGTTAATTGGGTTGATTACCAGAAAATAGAAAAGCTCATTGAACTATCACTTCGCTCATGGGCTCAACATTACTCAGTTTTATGAGCCTATTACGTTGTGATCAGCTGAACTTTTGTCTGGATAGCTTTTGAATATTTATAACGATGATGATACATATTTCTATTCTGTTTTCCTGTTTAGACCCTCTATAAAACACAGGTTAGGGAACTTAAGGAAGAATGTGAAGAAAAGACCAAACTTGTTAAAGAACTACAGCAGAAGAAGCAGGAATTACAGGATGAAAGGTAAGGATGAGATCCTTGTCTCTGTTCATAGACATGTACCCTACTCCTAGAAAGTACCTCTGTGTGTGTGTGTGTGTGTGTGTGTGTGTGTGTGTGTGTGTGTGTGTGTGTGTGTGTGTGTGTGTGTGTGTGTGTCTGTGTGTCTGTGTGTCTGTGTGTGTGTGTCTGTGTGTGTGTCTGTGTGTGTCACTTAGTCATGCCCAGCGCTTTGCAACTCCATTGATTGTAGCCGTCCAGGCTCCTCTGGCCAAGGAATTCTTCAGGCAAGAATACTGGAGTGGGTTGCCATTCCCTTCTCCAGAGGATCTTCCTGATCCGAACCCAGGTCTCCTGTATTGGCCGGCCGATTCTTTACTATCTGAACCACCAGGGAACTCCAGGTAAAATTTGTTGATGAAGTTAATAAAAGCAGAAGATATTAAGAAGAGGTGGCAAGAATACACAGAAGAACTATACATAAAAGATCTTCGTGACCCAGATAGGCACTATGGTATGATCACTCAACTAGAGCCAGACATCCTGGAATGCAAAATCAAGTGGGCCTTAGGAAGCATCACTATGAACAAAGCTAGGGGAGGTGATGAAATTCCAGCTGAGCTTTTTCAGACTCTAAAAGATGATGCTATTAAGTGCTGCACTCCATATGCCAGCAAATTTGGAAAACTCAGCAGTGGCCACAGGACTGGAAAAGGTCAATTTTCATTCCAATCCCAAAGGCAATGCCAAAGAATGTTCAAACTACCACACAATTGTACTCATCTCACACGCTAGCAAAGTAATGCTCAAAATTCTCTTAAGCCAGCCTTCAACAGTTCGTGATCCGTGAACTTCTAGATGTTCAAGCTGGATTTAGAAAAGGCAGAGGAACCAGAGATCAAATTGCCAACATCCGCTGCATCATCACAAAAGCCAGAGATTTCCAGAAAAACATCTGTTTCTGCTTTATTGACTATGTCAAAGCCTTTGACTGTGTGAATCACACAATCAGTTTGTGGGAAATTCTTGAAGAGATGGGAATACTAGACCACCTTATCTGCCTCCTGAGAAACCCGTATGAAGGTTAAGCAGCAACAGTTAGAACTAGACATGGAACAACAGAGTGGTTCCAAATCAAAAAAGGAGTATGTCAAGGCTGTATATTGTCACCCTGCTTATTTAACTTCTGTGCAGAGTACATCATGAGAAACGCTGGACTGGAGGAAGCACAAGCTGGAATCAAGATTGCAGCTGACACTACCCTTATGGCAGAAAGTGAAGAAGAACTAAAGAGCCTCTTTATGAAAGTGAAAGAGAAGAGTGAAAAAGTTGGCTTAAAGCTCAGCATTCAGAAAACTAAGCTCATGGGATCCGGTCCCATCACTTCATGGCAAATAGATGGGGGAAAAATGGAAACAGTGACAGACTTTATTGTTTGGAGCTCCAAAATCACTGCAGATGGTGACTGCAGCCATGAAATTTAAAAACAGTTGCTCCTTGGAAGGAAAGCTATGACCAACCTTGACAGCATATTAAAAAGCAGAGACATTACTTTGCCAACAGAGGTCCGTCTAGTCAAGGCTGTGGGTTTTCCACTAGTCATGTATGGATGTGAGAGTTGGACTATAAAGAAAGCTGAGCGCAGAAGTGAGGCTTTTGAACTGTGGTGTCATAGGAGACTCTTGAGGGTCCCTTGGACTGCAGGGAGATTCAAGCAGTCAATCCTCAAGGAAATTAGTCCTGAATACTCATTGGAAAGACGAATGCTGAAGCTGTAGCTCCAATACTTTGGCCACCTGGTGTGAGGAATTGACTCATTGGTTAAGACTCTGATGTTAGAAAAGATTGAAGGCAGGAGTAGAGCGGGATGACAGAGGATGCAATGGCTGGATGGCATTACCAGCTCGATGGACTTGAATTTGAGTAAGCTTCAGGAGTTGGTGATGGACAGGGAGGCCTGGCGTGCTACAGTCCATGGGGTCGCAAAGAGTAGGACACAACTGAGCGATTGATCTGATGAAGTTAATTAGAGAAAAACATCAGCTTTGTAATAAAAATTGAACGTTAAAATTTTATTTCTCTTAAATATAGGGACTCCTTGGCTGCTCAGCTGGAGATTACCTTAACCAAAGCAGATTCTGAGCAACTGGCTCGTTCAATTGCTGAGGAACAGTATTCTGATTTGGAAAAAGAGAAGATCATGAAAGAGCTAGAGATCAAAGAGATGATGGCTCGGCACAAACAGGAACTCACCGAAAAAGATGCTACTATTGCGTCTGTAAGTAAAGTCCTTGGTTCATTTTTGGCTATAATTAAATTGTTATAAATCTTGCTGTAGAAATACTAGGAAAGTAACATAAATCTAAATGAAAAATTGTATGTTTTGGCTACAAGATATTTGAGCTAGTGAACCATCAGCTTCTCAGTGTTGCTTGGCAGAGAGAGGGCCCTGCAAAACACAACTTCCAATGGCTTCACCTATTGGTAAATTTAGAGTTAAGGACTAAAGTTAAAAGAAAACACCAAACGTACAAAACAGTTTAAGTCTTTTTTTTCTTGTTAAACCAATTGTAGTTTAAAAGAATTTGAAATTAATCATGAAGATTAGTTTAATCATGAAGATAGCCTTATGTAGGTTGAAAATAATTGTAATAAAAATTTCAAGTAGAAGTAAATATCAAGTAGTTGATTTAGCCTTATCAATTGTTCAGATCTATAAAAAATGTTGCAGTAATTTTAAAGCGTGGCATTAGAACAGGGATATTTAATCCTATTCAGTGAAAGTGAGTTGAGAGACCAGAAATAGACTGATGCACATAGGAGAACTTGGCATATGATGTCAGTGAAGTGATGTGGCTCAGTCGTGTCTGACTCTTTGCGACCTCATGGACTGTAGCCTCCCAGGCTCCTCTGTCCATGGGATTCTCCAGGCAATAGTACTGGAGTAGATTGCCATTCCCTTCTCCAGGGGATCTTCCCGACCCAGGGATTGAACCCAGGTCTCCCGCATTGTAGACAGACGCTTTACTGTCTGAGCCACCAGGGAAGTGGCAACACACAAATCAGTGGGAGAGGATACAGATTTACGGTTTTGAAATGACTTTATTATCATTTACCATGAAAGTAAAAGTGAAGTCGCCCAGTAGTGTCCAACTGGACAGTAGCCTACCAGGCTGCACGATCCATGGGATTTTCCAGGCAAGAATACTGGAGTGGGCTGCCATTTCCTTCTCCAGGGGATCTACCCAACCCAGGGATCGAACCCAGCTCTCCTGCATTGCAGACAGACGTTATATAAAAGTAAATTCTAGCTATCTTAAGAACCTAAATATGTAAAATAAAAATTTTAAAATATTAGAATGAAACTTAAAATTTACTTGTAACAGAAAATAAGCGACTGGGAAAAATACTTGTATTTATTAAACAAGTGATTAGTATCTAGAATATAAATGGAACTCCTACTATTCACTAAGAAAAAGCTAAATAATCCAAAGGAAAAATTGGCCAAAAGAGAAAACCTAAAAATATGAGCAAATGTTTAACTTCACTATTATTTAGGAAAAGACTAGCTAAAATAATTTTGTATCACCATTTCGTAGCCATCATGTTGGCAAAAACTCAGTGTCTGACTACTTTGAAATGTTTGAAGGATGTGTGGAAAACGATGTTTTTCTTACTAATACCCAGAGTATAAATTTAATATAGCATACTGCTGCTGCTGCTGCTGTTGCTAAATTGCTTCAGTCATATCCGACTCTATGCGACCCCGTAGATGGCAGCCCACCAGCTCCCCCATCCCTGGGATTCTCCAGGCAAGAATACTGGAGTGGGTTGCCATTTCCTTCTCCAATGCATGAAAGTGAAAGTGAAGTCACTCAGTTGTGTCTGACTCGTTGCGACCCCATGGACTGCAGCCTACCAGGCTCCTCCGTCCATGGGATTTTCCAGGCAAGAGTACTGGAGTGGGGTGCCATCACCTTCTTTGAACATAGCATACTACAGTATAGGAAATAATATTGCAAGTTCTAGTAAATTTTAAATATTCATATAATCCGAACAAAGTTCATAATAAGATAAATGTGCTAGAGAAATTCAGACACACTACTCCTAGCAGCATAAATGTTTGTTATAGCAAAAATTCAAACATATTAATAGATGAGTAAATAGATAAATGAAATGTGGTAGAAGATAGAACTACTACATCAGTTAAAATTAATTATATATATCGACAATTTCATTCTTAATATAATGAGTGAAAGCAATTACAAAAAAATAAATACAGCATCATACTACTTATGGACAGTTTAAAATCACATAAAACTGCATTATATTGTTTCACGTGTGTAATGAAAGTGTACAATCATGGATGGAAAGGATGAACACATAATTCACAGCTTTCCTTCAGGAAGGAAGAAGAATAGGCTTTGGCAAGAATACCAAATGTCAACTTCTTTAGTAAAATTATATTTTCTGTTTTAAAACAATGTTTTATATACTGTAGTTTTAAATTTTATTTATTCTGCATGCTGGAATGCAGAGCTTTGTTAGAGCATTTGCTCTTTTTTACTTTACTAAATGTTACTTCCATTTAGAATACTACTAAAGATTTTTGAAAGGGGGCAAATTTTTGGCTTCCTGGGGTACATATGAAGTGTGTTACGTTTCATAAATTTTCATCAATTTTGAAGTTTGATAAGGTAGGACAAAGGCAAGAACTGTAGAGGTAGACGTACTTAGAAAAATAAGAGATTTAGCAACATTCTAGGGTATTTTCATTTTGAATTACTGCTTTATAACTTAAAATTTTATAAATTAAGATATAATTTTTTTCCCATTTTCATTTCTTAGCTTGAAGAAACTAATAGGACACTAACTAGTGATGTTGCCAATCTTGCAAATGAGAAAGAAGAATTAAATAACAAATTGAAAGAAGCCCAAGAGCGTATGTATTAACAAAGAATAAAGTTTATTTTCAGTACGCCTAATGTTTACCAGTTGCTAAACTATTAATATAATTTTTACATTTTTCTGTTTTAGAACTATCAAGGTTGAAAGATGAAGAAATAAGTGCAGCAGCTATTAAAGCACAATTTGAGAAGCAGCTGTTAACAGAGAGGACACTCAAAACTCAAGTGTGTATATAATAAGCTCTAAATATGATTTTGAAATTTTTCTTAGTTTATCTTTCTTGCATTTTACTTGTAACATTACAGATTGGCTGTAGCAGTCATTGGTGGTACCAGTATTTGTGAACAGTCAGGATTATCCAGTTTTTCACCACATTTGAGAGAAACTAGATTTGATTAACGTTGTTGAATTCAATGTTTATTAAGTTTCTCTTAATTTTTCCATATGGAATCATAATCCCTCCTAATTTTTTTTATTGTAATCTGGTAAATTTTTCTGCCCTCAAGAAATGGTAGAGAAGGACCATTTCCTGACAGCCTAAAAAGCGTCATTCTGAAAAGGCATTGTGATTATAAACTACCCTTTTCTCAGCTCTCAGATTGTATATACAGCATGAGTCCTGGTGGGTCCAAGACACTCTGCTCTGTGGTTGGATATGTATTTTATCAGTGCGATGCCAGTGCAGAAGTCTTTTCTAGAATAAAAGAAGATCTGCCTCCCAAGTGGTAGAAAATGACATTAGAGTGAACCTATAAACATTTTAAATTATAGTTCTCAGAATACATGAGAGTGTTGGTTGGAAAAAGATGATGAATAATGATGAAGGTGTATTTTTTTTTAGTATAAAAGGTGTTTCTTTGTGGCCCTGTGTGTAGGGAAGATTTTGTAATGTGCTATTGGTGAGTTACCAAGAAATTATCAACATAATTTATTTACTTATTTGCATCCTTATTTTTATGTTTGTTTTTAAGGCTGTGAACAAGTTGGCTGAGATCATGAATCGAAAGGAACCTGTTAAGCGTGGTAATGACACAGATGTGCGGAGAAAAGAAAAGGAGAATAGAAAGCTACATATGGAACTTAAATCTGAACGTGAAAAACTGACCCAGCAGATGATCAAGTATCAGAAAGAACTGAATGAAATGCAGGCTGTAAGAATACTTCTTGAAGACTTCTTTTTAAGAAGTAGAATTATTTTCATATCTGCATATATTTTATAGGTTATGGAACATTTCTGTTAATAATTACAGTAACAGTAGTCTCCCCTTATGCAAGAGGACTATGTTCCAGGATCCCCAGTGAATGCCTGAAGCCACAGATACTACTGTGGCTTATACCTACTGTATATTTTCCTGTACTGTAAGGAGTGAGGTAGCATATGCAGTGTGAATAAACTGGACAAAGGGATGATTAATATCTTGAGCAAGCAGAACCAAGCAATGTGAGAGTTCATCATACTACTTAGAATAGCACATGATTCAAAACTTAGAGACTGCTTATTTCTGAAATTTTCCATTTAATATTTTCAGACTGCAGTTGACCTTGGATAATTGAAAACACAGAAAGTGAAACCTTGGATAAGGAGAGACTGCCATATTACTGAACTAGGAAGCAAAGTTATAAGATGTGTGACATTTAATTAATTTAATGTAATTCAATTTCTTATAGCAAATAGCTGAAGAGAGTCAGATTCGAATTGAACTGCAGATGACATTGGACAGTAAGGACAGTGACATTGAGCAGCTACGCTCCCAGCTCCAGGCCTTGCACATTGGTTTGGATAGTTCCAGTATAGGCAGTGGACCAGGGGATACTGAAGCTGATGATGGGTTTCCAGGTATAGATTCGTTCAGCCCTTACATTTACTTTTGTCTTAAATATAAATCAGTTGATGGTTTTAAGTCCTGTAACTGACTTTGCTCTTGAGGAACGATATTTGTTATTTCTTTAAGGGAACACCTACTCCTTAGAGTGGGGGTTTAGATGACAGTTTAAATTATTTTATTTATTGATTTCCTACAAAACTTTTTATTAAAAAATGCAAGTGTAAATTTTGCATATTTAGTTATTTAAATTAACTCTGTATGTTATTCATAGCTCTCCTTTTAAGCTTTCATTTTTATTTTTTCTTCTTTCTGCATTCTTACTTCCTTTTATGTTGGGTGTTTAGTTCATATCACTCAGTCACACACTATGGAATCCATGTCATTCACCTACCAACGTTCCTCCACTTCTCTCAATATTGCCACTAAGCCTTCCAGTTCTCATATGCTTCTTGACTCTGATTCTGACTCAGAAGAAGAATCTGTTCCTTACTTACCTATTTCCATCGGAACCTAATGGTACAGGTGACATCCTGAAAATCTTTGATCTCTGGGTTTTTTCCCCACTACCCATAATTTCAGTCCTTTTGAAAATTTTTGTAATAATAACTAATATTCACTAACAAGTTGCTCCATTAACAAGTCTCAGTTAAAAAGAAATTGCTGCATGAACAAAGATTTTGTTTTTTAAGGAATTTCACATTGCATTGCTGATACAATTGATAGAATTTATTTTGTCAGCTTATAAGAAATGGAGTAATGCTTTATATCATTTACGAACATATGGTTTCACTGTCTGTTTCTTCCATTTTTAACCAAGAAGATATTCTTTCTGAAGTTTCATATCAAGAATGATGGTACAGAAAAAGCATGTGTAGACTGTTTTAGAGGATATATTTAGTTTTCCCTTGAGTGCTTACTTAGTCCACATTGTGAAAGTGATGTGTTAATCGCTTAGTTGTGTCAGACCCTTTTGACCCCATAGACTGTAGCCCTCTAGGCTCTTTTCATGGGATTCCCCAGGCAAGAACACTGGAGTGAGTTTCCCTTCCTTTCTCCAGGGGATCTTCCCCACTGAGCAATCAAACCTGGATCTCCTGCATTGCAGGGAGATTCTTTACCTTCTGAGCCACCAGGAAGACCAGACAACATTGTACTTGGCCTTAAAAAAGTATAAGACAATTTGTCCTGACCCTTGTCCTAAAAGGAATTATAGTTTAAATGAAGAAACCAGTTGGAAAACCCAAAAAAATTGTTGTGTTTAATACAATGTTAGTGTAAGTACAAAAAACATTTAAACACCACAGGAAATTAGTGCATCAACAGTTGAATGTAAAATAAAATTTAATCTATAGTTGAATTCAAAGTAAATTTGCTATATTTGTTTACATTGTTATCACACTTTCCAGGTATATATCAGTATAAATCATAAGTGATTATATTGAAGTTGTTTCAGATCTTAGCAATAAAATTATTTCAGTCTTACCCATCTTGTTAGAGATCATCTGATTAATCCCTTAAATTGGTGTAGGGCCATGTCTAGACATTTGAGTATATAGCTCTTTTTAATGACATCATTTCTGTTCATGGGGTCTGAAAGGTTATTAATGTGAGAGAGAGGGGGAGCGAGTATAAGCACTGGATCAGAGATGTGTCTCTGTGTGACTTTCTGTGGGATTGTTCTGAGAGTTGAAGAAAATTTATGTAAGGTGTTTAGCACAGTATAGACACAAAGTAGGTGATAGCTACATTTATTATTAGCATAATCTCCAAAAATACTTACTTCATGTAATTATTTCACTAAAATAAACTGATCAGATACCATTAGAACAGATTCTAAGGATGCAGAGTTTTCTTGGCTGAACTAGAATTTCTCAGATTTTGCTGTTTTAGAATTTAGGAATCTTTTGGCTTACTGCTACTTATTAGCCAGAGTTGGATCTGTAATTTATACAGTTTTACTTCATTTTATTTAAAACCATTCTAACAATCCATTTTCTCTGAACATTTAATTACTCACAGAAAATATTTTTGTCTACAAAGTTGTATACTATATCTGTAGTTAGGCCTTCTTCCAAAGGAAAGATGGAGGATTCTGATACAGGTGTACCAATGAGAATAGACAGCTGCTTTTCATTTTTGCAACTTTTCTGCGGAACTTTGCAAATGCATGAATTTAATTAATGGGGCATTTGACATTATAAACTACAGGATATATATTTCCAATATGATATAACCTGGATTTCGTTTTGCATTGTATAACTTGCTTATACTGATCCTACATTATTATTATATGTTAGATGATGTATAAATTCTGAAGGGCATATTTGCTTGTGACTTTTATATTAAAATTTTTTTAAGTTCCTCATTTTCTTAAGAGGTTTGTTGTACTTACACTCATATCTTGTGCTTATAGAATCGAGACTAGAAGGATGGCTTTCATTACCTGTGCGAAACAACACTAAGAAATTTGGATGGGTTAAAAAGGTAATTGATACTTTTGAATCAATACTTCATTTTGAGTCAATACCTTGAATACTTTTGAATCAGTACCTTGATACATTTGAATCAAGGTCTTCTGTTTTACTTTTGGTTTAGCTATAACCATTTCACTTTTTTCGCTGGAAGATATAGATAACCAGAACTTTTAGACACATAAAACTTGTTTGTACTTTGTGATTTGAAATAATTAATTGTATATATCTTTGTTTAAAAAAAACTTTTCATCGTTAACATGTTGTTAGTAATAAAACAGATTTTGGTGTTAGAAAAATTGAAGGCTGTATTGACTTTGGTGCCTTTGCTGTTTCCAGGAAGACAACTCTAGATATGACAGAAAGTCCCAGATACTTCTTTTCCTCTGTTACTATGCTTATTGATATTATGTTCATATTTGATAAGTGTCTTAGCTTTAAGGCTGCTATAACAAAATACCACAGACGGAGTAGCTTATGAACAACAAAGATTTATATCTCACGGTTCTGGAGGCTGGAAGTCCAAGATAAGGAATCAGCCAGCATGATTGGGTTCCGGTAAAGGTCTTTTCCCAGGTTGCAGACTTCTTGCTCTATCCTCATGGTGTAAAGGGTAGGAATGTCTCTGGAATCCCGTTATAAGAGCACTAATCCATTTCATGAGGTCACTAGTGTCATGACCTAATCACCTTCCCAAGACCCCACTTCTAATATCATCACATTGGGTTATGACGTAAATTCATTAACATACGACTTTGGGAGAATATAACCATTCAAACCAAAGCAGTAAAGCTGCTTACACTTTGGGGTCTTAGAGCCAAATCAGTCCAAAAATAAGTTGAATTTATCCGCTCCCCCAACCCCCGCCACCGGAATTTGGTTACTTAAAATGTATACAAACAGATCTGTTCTTATTTTAAGGAAGACTTTTTAAAGGATACATTAAGATAGCTTTTTAGGTATTTAACATATATTTTCTATGATTTTTATTGCTAATATAGAATTTCTTTTCAAAGAAAAACAAGTAAGATATATATTAACTTTAATCATTGTTTAATTCCTTTCCTCCTTTTTAACAGTATGTGATTGTAAGCAGTAAGAAGATCCTTTTCTATGACAGTGAACAAGATAAAGAACAATCTAATCCTTACATGGTTTTAGATATAGAGTAAGTATTTTTATTAGAATATTTGTTATTGTTGTTCAGTCGCTAAGTCGAGTCTGACTTTTTGCAACCCCCGTGGACTGCAGCACACTAGGCTTTCCTGTCCTTCACCATCTCCCGGAGTTGGCTCACGCTCATGTCCATTGAGTCAGTGATGCCATCCAACCATGAGAATATTTTTAACTTTATCTTTTAAAGTTTAAGAGAGTAGTGTGACCTTTTGTCAAGTTAGTGTAATTTATTAGTCATATAGTACATGTATATACTCATATAGTATAAGTGCTACTATACTGTTGTTAGATTTTCTTATATTTGCTTCATACAGATGAAAGTTTGGCATATAGAGTTGGCTGAAATGTCTCTTAAAATTTCATGAGTCTTAAATATGTTGTTTTCTGAAATTAATTAGATACTTTCTGACTTATTGAAAATTTCTCAAAATCTCAAGGAGTGATTGAATTTATAGAGCTCTAACATTCTAATAAGAGTCAGAGTTGTTCAGTTGCTCAGTCGTGTCCAGTTCTTTGCAACCCTATGAACTGCAGCACACCAGGCTTCCCTGTCTTTGCCATTTCCCACAGAGTAGTTGATTTTAATTTCTGACATGAGTATAAGAAAACTGATATAATCTGATCCTTTGGTAATACTTCACTCTTTTATTAAAAATCTTTTATAGCAAGTTATTTCATGTCCGACCAGTTACACAGACAGATGTATATAGAGCAGATGCTAAAGAAATTCCAAGGATATTCCAGGTAAATGGTTTTATTTTGTGATTTGTTTATTTTGTTTTGTTCTTTTCACCTTTATACATTCTCAGCATGACATGACATAACAAATTTCTTTATTCTTAGGCCTTTTTCAGATTATCTTTCTTCAGTTTTTGTCCCATTTAAAAGTTGATTTGTTCATTTGTGACTTTCACGCTTATCCTGTTAGATACATCTTAAATTCTTCTCTCCATCTTACTTGTTAAAGTCTGTAGTCTGTATTGTATTTATATCATGTTTCTAGCCTTTGCTCTCCTTTTGTTCAAGGTTGGTTATGACTTTGTTTTAAAATTGTTATTTTTAATTGGAGAATAATTATTTACTGTATTATGATGATTTGTGCCATACATCAACATGAATCAACCATAGGTATACATATGTCCCCTCCCTCTTGAATCTCACTCCCCATCCCACCCCTCTCAGTCGTCACAGAGTACCAGCTTTGGGATCCCTGTGGGTTACAACATTTTTGAGCACGAATGTTCTGTTTTGGTTTTATGCTCAGTGCTCTAGAAAGTTTAAAAGTTGATTGTGAAGTTAAATTATGCACCCAAGAACCCTTTTACTTCAGTTTAAGGTGAAGCCAAATTCTTCCTTTTCTTCCATTTTTAAATTTGTCACAGCAACCATGAATCCCTTCTGGTAAAAGCTGTAGTGCTTGGTGTACTGTAGGGAAGCTGGCAGCTTATTTTCTGGATACTTAGCAAGTTTGTTTGGAATATCTTATACATCCTTTCCTCTTTTCCTTTTTTCCTTAATTCTCCAAATACAGAACTTTTCAATTAAAACTGTATTTGCAGTTATCACTGAGTGGCCTGTTTTTGAGAATTATAGAGCCACAGTTCATCTCTTCAGGTGATTGTTTTGAAAATTCCCTCCAAGAAAAGCTTTCTAACACTAATCAAGTGAAGATTTATCTTTGGCTAGCCTATTGTGAAAAATTTGCTGAAACATAGGAAAATAACATAGAGAAAATTAGGAGGCATCATTTGAACAGCATTGATTCTTTCAAGATGTGAACCACAGTGACTGGCTAGTGACTTTACTCATCTGAACTCTTGATTACAGCCTACCACCATTTGAACAACTAATGCATTTTTGTCTCATTGAATAGTTTAGACTAATTTATTTATACAAGAATTACTACTACATTAAAATAGCTAACGTTTGAAGATACTCATTTTTCTTTATGGTGTTTGTAGATACTGTATGCCAACGAAGGAGAAAGTAAGAAGGAACAAGAATTTCCAGTGGAGCCAGTGGGAGAAAAATCAAATTATATTTGCCACAAGGGACATGAATTTATTCCTACTCTCTATCATTTCCCAACCAACTGTGAGGCGTGTATGAAGCCATTGTGGCACATGTTTAAACCCCCTCCTGCTTTAGAGTGTCGTCGCTGTCATATTAAATGTCATAAAGATCACATGGACAAAAAGGAGGAAATTATAGCGCCTTGCAAAGGTAAATAATAAATCACTTGCTCAATTAATATTACTTATGTTCAGATCATTTGAAACATTAAATTTTCTCATATATTTATTTATAGTGTATTATGATATTTCATCGGCAAAGAATCTATTGTTATTAGCAAATTCTACGGAAGAGCAGCAAAAGTGGGTTAGTCGGTTAGTAAAAAAGATACCTAAAAGCCTCCAGCTCCAGACCCTTTTGCACGATCGTCTCCTAGAACATCAATGAAAATACAACAAAACCAGTCTATTCGACGGCCAAGTCGACAACTTGCTCCAAACAAACCAAGGTAATAAATTAAAATGTGGCAAAAATTAAAGCATTAAAAAAAATTTTACTATTTGTGCTCAAATTACAAACTTTACTAATTACAGTTTTTCATTACTTGGTATTTTCACATTGTGTGGAATACCAAAAGTTTGAATTTCCTTGCTATTCAGACTATTTCAAAACTATTTCATTCATTGGTTCAGCTGGATGTAATAAATTTACTTACTAAATCACAAACATATATTCAACCAAAAATATATAAAAGGCTAAATTTTGTCATGTGTATAGTCATAATATTTTATGATTTTATAAACACATTAACTTAATTTATTGCTTTACCAGACAGGATGCACACCTAGACCTTTAAGTGTCATGTATTCAGAGTTTGTTTTTATGATTGCAAACCTCTTTAACCTCCTATATATTAGATGACTTAGTGGGTAGGACTGAAATCTTAACTCTTAATTCAGGCAATCAGATTTAACAAGTAATATAGATCAGCTTTTAAAATGCAAATATTAACTAATGAATATAGTGGGCATTTCTTGTAGTTGGGGTGAAGTTGGGAATATGGAGTAAGGTTAGAGATGATTATTGCACAAAACCATTTTGATGGAGCCATTTTCATTAGCTACATTATAGTAATTTTTGACACAAAGTCATCATTTTTTGGTTACTAGCTAATACAGTATTTATAAATACTGCTCTTCATTGAAATGAACACGACAATTTGGTTAGCTGAAGGATAAAGTATACACTTACATCACGTATCTGATTCCAGTTATCCTTTTAAACACAGAACTTTCTGTATTTGAATAGTGATGTGCATTGGCTGTAATATCAGAAATATTTTCATTCTAGCCAAATATCATATATGAAACTTTTCTTGAAGCAGATATCATAAGGAAATAATTTAGAATGGAAAAGATAGATTGGTGTTTCATTTCAGTGAAAATGTTGAATTTTTGTGTGAGGTATCAGTCAGTCAGTCAGTCAGTTCAGTCGCTCAGTTGTGTCCGACTGTTTGCGACCCAGTGAACTGCAGCACACCAGGCCTCTCTGTCCATCACCAACTCTTTAAGAGTTTACCCAAACTCATGTCCATTGAGTTGGTGATGCCATCTAACCATCTCATCCTCTGTCATCTCCTTCTTCTCCTGCCTTCAATTTTTCCCAGCATCAGGGTCTTTTCAAATGAGTCAGATCTTCGCATCAGATGGCCAAAATTTTGGAGTTTCAGCTTCAACATCAGTCCTTCCAGTGAAAACCCAGGACTAATTTCCTTTAGGGTGGACTGCTTGGATCTCCTTGCAGTCCAAGGGACTCTCAAGAGTGTTCTCCAACACCACAGTTCAAAAGCATCAATTCTTCAGTGCTCAGCCTTCTTCACAGTCCAACTCTCACATCCATACGTGACCACTGGAAAAACCACAGCCTTGACTAGATGGACCTTTGTTGGCAAAGCAATGTCTCTGCTTTTTTCTATGCTGTCTAGGTTGGTCATAACTTTTCTTCCAAGGAGTAAGCGTCTTTTAATTTCATGGCTGCAATCACCATCTGCAGTGATTTTGGAGGCCAGAAAAGTAAAGTCAGCCACTGTTTCCACTGTTTCCCCATCTATTTCCCATGAAGTGATGGGACTGGATGCCATGGTCTTAGTTTTCTGAATGTTGAGCTTTAAGCCAACTTTTTCATCCTCCTCTTTCACCTTCATCAAGAGGCTCTTTAGTTCTTCTTCACTTTCTGCCAGAAGAGTGGTGTCATCTGCGTTTCTGAGGTTATTGATATTTCTCCCGGCAGTCTTGATTCCAGCTTGTGCTTCCTCCAGCCCAGCGTTTCTCATGATGTACTCTGCACAGAAGTTAAATAAGCACAGTGACAATATACAGCCTGACAGACTCCTTTTCCTATTTGGAACCAGTCTGTTGTTCCATGTCCAGTTCTAACTGTTGCTTCCTGACCTGCATACAGATTTCTCAAGAGGCAGGTCAGGTGGTCTGGTATTCCCATCTCTTTCAGAATTTTCCACAGTTTATTGTGATCCACACAGTCAAAGGCTTTGGCACAGTCAATAAAGCAGAAATAGATGTTTTTCTGGAACTCTCTTGCTTTTTTGATGATGCAGCGGATGTTGGCAATTTGATCTCTGGTTCTGACTTTTCTAAAACCAGCTTGAACTTCTGAAAGTTCACAGTTCACATATTGCTGAACCATTCTCTGGCTTGGAGAATTTTGAGCATTACTTTAGTAGCGTGTGAAATGAGTGCAATTGTGTGGTAGTTTGAGCATTCTTTGGCATTGCCTTTCTTTGGGATTGGAATGAAAACAGACTTTTCCAGTTGTGGCCACTGCTGAGTTTTCCAAATTTGCTGACATACTAAGTGCAGCACTTTCACAGCGTCATCTTTCAGGATTTGAAATAGCTCAACTGGAATTCTGTCACCTTTACCAGCTTTGTTCGTAGTGATACTTCCTAAGGCCCACTTGACTTCACATTCCAGGATGTCTGGCTCTAGTTTAGTGATCACACCATTGTGATTATCTGGGTCTTGAAGATCTTTTTGTATAGTTCTTCTGAGTATTCTTGGCACCTCTTCTTAATATCTTCTGCTTCTGTTAGGTCCCTACCATTTCTGTCCTTTATCGAGCCCATTTTTGCATGAAATGTTCCCTTGATAGCTCTAATTTTCTCAAAGAGATCTCTAGTGTTTACTATTCTATCGTTTTCCTCTATTTCTTTGTATTGATCGCTGAGGAAGGCTTTCTTATCTCTCCTTGCTATTCTTTGGAAGTCTGCATTCAAATAGGTATATCTCTCCTTTTCTCCTTTGCTTTTCACTTCTCTTCTTTTCACAGCTATTTGTATGTGAGAAAAGAGATATGGTAGTGTAAAGCTAAATATTGTAGAATTAGTGATTATATGATAATAATTGACCTGAATAAACTCAAAGAATTCAGAGACACTGAAGATCATTCCATGTACCTAGTGCAAAACATCTAAAAATTAAATTTCTATTATTAATATTGTAGAACCATCAATGCATAAATACCAAGCTGTTTCAATATCTTAAAATATATAGTGCTTTATGCTTCCAACATGCTTCTATATCCTATTCTCTTTTAACTTCCTATGTATTCTATCATTTGATCTTTAAAATACTCGTGGAGTAGAATAGGTGCTTTTTGTTTGTTTTTCAGACTCTAGAAAGGCAGATAATTTGGTTAGATTCAGGACTATAAGAACTCCAGTTTTTTAGTATATTTTATTCTTTTGTTCTATTTTATAAGTTAATGATTTCACTACATATGATAACAGATAGTTTATGAAGCAGTTTTCAGATTGAGTGAGACCTGTTTCAGTTACATAAATTTTCATGTTCACCAATTGATAATTTTCTTGCCTCTCCCACTTCAGCATTACAGTTCATTTGAAAGCACATTTACTTTTAATTTTTGTTACTTTTTTTAGTTCTGGCCCTGCCCTTCGAATCATTCTTCATTGATTTTTTTAAAATACATTTTGCATAGCAACAGTAAGTAATAGGGATTTCTTTTTCACAACTATGCATGTAGATAAAACTAATAACCAAAACTGACTATAAATATATAGGGTTTTTTTTTTTTTGGACATTTTAAAATCTAATATGCTCTTTGAAATTTTAAGTGAAAAGATGGGCAAATTTATAATTTTGCATTTTATTATGCCTCTGCAACATTATTTCCATTGCTTTTAACATCTGTGCCTCCATTGCTTCATTAACTCATAAAATTGTATCTGTGTCTGTCCTTATGTGAATAACCCTGCATTTTGCATTCCATTTTGGGTCTCACATTTTAGGAGTGGCATACATAAATTGGATATATAGAAGGGAATTACTGAGGGAGTAGTGGGTCATTTGATGGTGTTACACATGTAGCAAGTGAATGAACTGTAAGTCTTCTGAGGAGGTGATCTGAAAGCATGGGAGATCATAAATAACAGTAAGTAAAGACTTAAAGGATTTTTCCTTGAAAGAACCAAGCAGAGAGGCACATTCTAAATTAGCAGGGAAAGCTATGAAGCAATCAGATGTGCAAAATTGAAAGAATTGGCTTGCTCTAAAATGGTGAGTGCCCTGTCACCACAGGTGTGCACCCGGTTTAGCTGACCGGCTGGCAGAACTGTGAGGGAACAGTGCTCTTCCGTCTGTCCTGTGTATGCAGTGTGATGCAGAGTCGCATGGCTCGAGAGGGGAGTCAAGCCTTGGACCAGATGATCTTTAATACCTGCTAATTTATAACATATTCCTACAAACAAATGGGTAGAGCTTTAAAGCGCTATCCAAGAAAACGTAGGAACAGAATATCTGGTTTGTATTAACAGTGATTTAATATGTAGCTCTTCATTTATACTCATTTAATATTAGCAGTCTAGCTTCCAGTTCAGTTCAGTCACTCAGTCATGTCCGACTCTTTGCAACCCCATGAACTGCAGCACGCCAGGCCTCCCTGTCCATCACCAACTCCCGGAGTCTAGCTTTAGTTAAACCAATTAATTCACATGGTATCTTTCTTAAAACAAATGTTTGGCTTCATTAGACATCATCACATATGTACATTCTCTGTATGCAGGTCAGGAAGCAATAGTTAGAACTGGACACGGAACCATAGACTGGTTCCAAATAGGAAAAGGAGTCCGTCAAGGCTATATATTGTCACCCTGCTTATTTAACTTCTGTGCAGAGTACATCATGAGAAACGCTGGGCTGGAAGAAACACAAGCTAGAATCAAGGTTGCCGGGATTAATTTCAATAACCTCAGGTATGCAGATGACACCACCCTTATGGCAGAAAGTGAAGAGGAACTAAAAAGCCTCTTGATGATAGTGAAAGAGGAGAGCGAAAAAGTTGGCTTAAAGCTCAACAGTCAGAAAACGAAGATCATGGCATCTGGTGCCATCACTTCATGGGAAATAGACGGGGAAACAGTGGAAACAGTGTCAGACTTTATTTTGGGGGCTCCAAAATCACTGCATATGGTGATTGCAGCCATGAAATTAAAAGACGCTTACTCCTTGGAAGAAAAGTTACGACCAACCTAGATAGCATATTCAAAAGCAGAGACATTACTTTGCCGACTAAGGTCCGTCTTGTCAAGGCTATGGTTTTTCCTGTGGTCATGTATGGATGTGAGAGTTGGACTGTGAAGAAGGCTGAGCACCAAAGAATTGATGCTTTTGAACTGTAGTGTTGGAGAAGACTCTCGAGAGTCCCTTGGACTGCAAGGAGATCCAGCCAGTCCATTCTGAAGGAGATCAGCCCTGGGATTTCTTTGGAAGGAATGAGGCTAAAGCTGAAACTCCAGTAATTTGGCCACCTCATGCAAAGAGTTGACTCATTGGAAAAGACTCTGATACTGGGAGGGATTGGGTGCAGGAGGAGAAGGGGTCGACCGAGGATGAGATGGCTGGATGGCATCACGGACTCAATGGACGTGAGTCTGAATGAACTGTGGGAGCTGGTGATGGACAGGGAGGCCTGGCGTGCTGCGATTCATGGGGTTGCAAAGAGTCAGACACGACTGAGTGACTGAACTGAACTGAACTGAAACACACTAAAACATAGCACCCATAAATATTCATCTAGTCTTTTTTTTTTTTAGTTTACCTTTGTTAACAACTGCATCATTGCATTTTTTTTCCTTTGGCTTCTGTCATGTTCTTGTTCTGAGTCTCCTTTTACATCTCAGCAGCTCTTCCCTTTTTCTATAGTTCTGAAGTGCTTGAAGTAATTTGTGTTAGCTACTATTATTATATACGGTAACATTTCTGAGAGCCTATTATATTATGCCAGGCTCTCTTCTGAGAACTTTAACTATACTAACTTATTCATCCTCGTAACCACCCTGGGATTTAGCAGTTCTGTTTTACAGATGAGGAGACTAAGACACCAGAATGTTGTGTGCCCAGTGTAACACAGCTCACGAGCAGTAGGGTCACGAGTTTAGATCCAGATAAGCTAATTCCAGATCCTGCATGCCCAGCTATTTCAGACTTCTCTGCCTCATGGTGATTCAAGGAGACTTGAATTAATTGGCACTTTATAAAACATAATGTGTAGAATGCTATTGTAGAAGAAAGTTATTTTTCTTTAATTTGAATTAAAATACTATGCTAGAAAAGTAAGAAATTTGTGACTAAAATGCTGACTTTTGATGACAATAGTTTGGAGAGATCCTCATTTGTTCCAGTGCAAGACACAAAATGTTAGTCCCTGCTGAGGCTTTTTTCTTTAATTTTCTATAAAGATTTTTTTTAAGCCATGCAGAAAAATATAAAGCAGAAATGCAACAAATACTTGTTTTAAAAAATAAAGCATTACCAGTACAGTTAAAACTTAAGGGTAGGGGAAGCTAGTATTTTATCATTATTTCATCTTTATTCTTTTCCAGTTTTAAATATTAGAACATTAATGGACTAATTGGGAAAAGATAATAAAGTTGTATACAACTTGACATATCAAAAATCATAAATGAAGTAGAAGAAAATAGGGAATATGTATCTGATCTTGGATTAGAAAGGAACTGCCTAAGAGTAAAAGCAAAGAAAGAAAGTAAGATTGACTAACCAAAAATTAAAGACTTGTAGATTTTAAAAATGCCACACATTTTACAACACACATGAGAAAGATGGGTTAGTGTCTTTATGCATGGAGTTCTTAGATAAGTAATTTAGAAAAAGGAGATTTACTTTTCCCAATATAAAAATTAGGAACATATAGGTATTACCATAAATATGAAAAAGTTATCAACCTGATAACTGATTATTAAGCAAAGAAATTAAAATTAAAACTATATTGTTAAAGTGTTCTCACCTGCCAAAATGATAAAGATTAAGAAACTTAGTAATGGTAAGATGTAAAGAAATGGACCCACTTATATGCTGCCAGTAGAACTCAAAACTCAGTGCACCTCCTTCTGCAGCAGTCTTTGGCAATAAGTTTCATAGGCCTGAAGTGTATAGCCATTGATCAGTTAACGTGTTGTTTATTATGGAGGTATGAACAAGAGTTTTGGGAGAACAAAGGAAATCATGGAGAATTCTGCCATTAAACCATCAAGAAAAGTCTCAGAAAGATGGAGGATTAGTAATTTCCCAGGCAAAGAAGTAAGAGAAAAGAAAGTTTTAGGCAAAATATTATATGCAGAGGCACTGGTTGTCAGGGTTATATATGTGTTTGCAGTGTTGTATGGGGTTACAGTCCAGAGAGGGTCAGAATAGGAAGGGGAAGAAGGTGACACTGGAGAGAAAGCTCTGGGCCAGATTGAAAAGGACTGAGTTCATCACTGTGCTAGAGGAGTCTTGATTTTGTTCTAATAGGAGGCTTTCAACAAGAGATTAGTATGTTTTGACTTAATGAGATCCTGAACTAAAATACTAACAGTAAAAATGGAGAGAAGAAATCAAGTTAAACACAGATTTTTAAGTTGAAATGACAAGAATTAGATGACTGACTGGGAGCGGTTGAGGCAGAGGTTTTAAGGGAAGTCTTATCATGCATTCCCTGGGCCTCCCTGTTGGCTCAGCTGGTAAAGAATCTGCCTGCAGTGCTGGAGACCTGGGTTCGATCCCTGGGTTGGGAATATCCCCTGGAGAAGGGAAAGGCTACCCACTCCAGTATTCTGGCCTGGAGAATTCCAAAGACTGTGTAGTCTATGGGTCACAAACAGTCAAACACAACTGAACGACTTTTGCTTTCATTCATCATGCATTACACTGATAGCCTAGTGATGAGACTTTTAAAATCTGAAGATTGTGACCTTCAAGTCACAATCTTCACACTTCACACATTCTTCAGAGGTTTTGGAAGGATATGAGATGCATATTTTTCATAAAAGTATACTAAAACAGGGGCTTGGATACACAGGCAGAACTGATCTCAGTCTCCCAAGTAGTAGAGTTGAAACCATAGCTATACATGTAAGGCTAAATAAATGAGTATATACTTGGCTGTGCTATGTTTTAAGGGAATAAATAATAATATCGGAGTTTCTGGGCTTGTATTTTGTATTTAGTGCCTATTGAAGTAGAGTAATTTGAGTTGATTTGTTTACTTTTAAATTAGGGTAATAATTATCCATCAACCTACCCTGTCAGTGATTCTCAAAGTCAACCAGCTATTTCAGAATTCATCTCAAAATTCATCTTAAAAATGCAAATACTTCCCACCCACCTTACCCCCAATTTAATTATATCAGAATCTCTTGAGATGAAGCCTGGGAATGAGCATTATACATAACATTGGGTAAATCATATACACTAAAGTTTAAGAACCAATTGCATAGTAAGTAACCATAGATGAGTTTTTGGGGACAAGGTGAGTTCCTTGGCACAAATGTATTCATGGGTGTCACAGTTATAAACAATGAGAAAGTTACTTCTGTTTTTAAAAATAAAAATGATTGCAAATATTAGGTGATTGCATTGAATTGGAAAGGAATGATTGCATATACCCCTGTTCTAAGTCTTAATTTACTTGGCCAAGATAAGTTGCTAATGCTGTTTATCTACCTTTGGTTTTTCCCTTATCTGTAGTTTTATGGAAGGCTTAACCTTTGGTGACCCATTGAACAAATAGGGTCCTGCTGGAATTGAGAAAAGCAACATTCTTAGAATTAATCGTCTTTCATACTAGAGTTTGTAGTACAACTCTGGGAAAATGTGAGCTGACAATCTGGGCACTTCTATGAAGGGAACATTGAGGCAGGTTGAGCTTTCATAATTCTTAAATGAGGCATCAGGGTGGCTACATTTTTATGTCGGCCCAGTGGAAAGAAGATTGTGTCTTACCCCTGAATATTATCTGTGTCCTCTGTTCTGTGATGGTTTGGAAGGCATACCTGGTCAAGATGATTATGTGCATTTGCATATAAAGAGAAAGACTTCTCTTAGTGCTTCCATCTCAAATTTTAATCATGTTATTATCAGTGAAGGGAAAGTTAAAATGTTTACAGCATAACATGTGATTTTTCGATCATAGGATGTTAAGCCGTTGTTTCTAAAGAGTGTTAGAGTATAAACTTGCAAACCTCCTATTGCAGATTGCTTGATTTGGCATTTAAAGACTGGGATTGGTCATTTGATGATGTTGATGGTGGTGATGATGATGACGATGTTTTTGATTTCTGAAGAAGTTAAATGGGGTAAATCAAAAAATGAGAAATGAGTTGTTTTAGTTTTTCCAAATAGTGCATGTGGTTTGCACTTTGGTTTTCATTCTTTTACCAGTTTGAAATTTTATTGAGTTGTTTTTGATAGTATATATTTGAAAAGTAGTCTTCAGACAAGTTTCTAACTAAAATTTCCATGTTAAGTATGAAAGCAAAATGCTATGTTCAGATCCTTATTGGCTATATATTTTCAATACAGTTGGAACTGTAATTTTTATCTTAGGAATAAAACATGTAGAAATAACAAATGGAGCTAATTCTGATACTTTCTGTTCATTCCAATTAAGTCATATGCAGAGAAGTAAAATTTACAGTGTTTTCAAGTTCTTACAGCTGTATTAGTTTGTGAACATAGCATGGGATTCCTTCTCCCTCCATCCCTCTCTTCTCCGCCCGCCCCCCTCCTTTTCCTCTTTCTAACTTGAAAGAATTGAAACCATAAAAACTTTGATAAATGCTGTGAACTAGCTGTTTCTGATTTTGCTTTTTGTGTGTGTGATATGAAATGTTTACTTTTTGAAAATTTAATGTTACTTTTGCTGAAGAATGCTAATGGTATGCTGTGAAAGCTCTTATGCTTTTAGAAATTGTCATTTGGTTAATAGAGGCTAACAGAAATCTGAATGAAAATTGAACCTCATGAGTTAAACCTTTTATACGGAATGAATGTAAAAGAAATAATGTCTGTCTAAACTAAGTAACATGTTGCAAAGTACATACTTAAATCACACATTATTTGGATCTGTTTATAACCAGGATTTACAGAGTATTTTTTACATATATTTACTATAACAGTGTGTTTGTTCCCATTTCATAGATTTTTAAAATGTGGCATAGGGTGAAACAGCCAAGTAGAGCCTGGTCCTTCAGTCTGCTCTTTTTCACCCACACAAGGAAGCTAACAGTTAAATCTCAAATCAAACAGGTTCACTTGAGTTATTCATTGACATAGCATCTCACCTAATAGCCAGTTAACCATATTAAAACTTGTGTGTCATGTTTGTGGCCAATATGAGAAAATATGAGGAAGAATATAATTGCATGTACCTTGAAATAAGAAAAGTAAGACAGTAAATATGCTATATGCATGATTTAGGTGTTAAAAGTATAGTAGTTGGAAGACTAGAGTTTGATGTAAATGGAATGCCTTTTCAAAGAACTGATCACAATCTCTTAAATTACTTCACTGTATCAGCTGTCTTTATTTTCCTTTTCTTTCCAGCTAACTGCCTTCTGTGAATGCAGTCATCATTCAAGGTGATCATATTCCTCCGGTTGAAACAAGACTGAAATATGATGGCCCAAAATTTATTAAAAAGTTATATTTTCCTGAGAGACTAATACACACACATATATATATATTCCCTCTATTCCTGCAATATAAATTCTAAATCTTGGATAGGTTTTCTGGGCTCCTTTGGAGCAACAAGTTGAACCAACAGTGATTGGTTAATAGAGAATATCATGTGCAACTCTTCCAGACTTGTTCCATAAAGCTCTCCTAGCATCACTCACACTACATTGCATAAAGGATTTAGAAGAGTTACAGAAATCATCTTTTCAGCTTCAACAGAGAGATTTCACCAGCACATTTGCCAGAAGAATCTGGGAATGGATTCCACTACAGTGATAGAGACTGCATCTTTAAGAAGTGACCATTGTATTGTGTGTGTGAAGACACACACACACATACATACACACACACACACACACACACACAGTACTGTAATACCGCAAGAGGGTTTTTTAACTTCCCACTTTATTTTTTTATAAACATTAATCAGATATCATTACTTACTGCAGTTGCAACTATGCACTTGTATAAAGCCATAATGTTGGAGTTTATATCACTCATTGTGTGTACCTGCTGGAAGCTGCATGTTCATGTTTAAGCAATTATTGTAACAAGAAGTTTGAAGTTAATTATATCAGTTTGTTAATGCTTCGTAATAGGCAACTTTACCCATTTTGAATGCCTTAATTTAATTTTTTTTCAAGATATCCACCCTTTCCTGTATTTAAAACAAAGTATTTGCCAGCTCTTAAGATGCAAATTTGCTTTGCAGAAGAAAATTAGTGCACTATTTTTACACATAGTAGTTATCATTGTCGGCCTATTTTGATTGTATAACAGAATTTTGTTTAAGTATTGGTGATAGAAACAGTAATGGGTAGTATTGGAACTAATATATCTTTTATGTCTATCTATTACTCATCCAACCCCTTTTACAGACCTCAGTATTAGTGTGTGACTATGAAACATTTTCTTTGCTTTTAATTTGCTGGCTACTCTAGGTGTGTTTTTATTTCTGATAAAGACATTTGTGACTTTTATATTTTCACACTCAAGATTCAAAAAATTATCTCAAATACAAAGAAAACTAAGACATACTGTAGATATATTTTAAGTATTTAAGTGTGATCCCGTAAACACACGACTGTGTATGGCAGCATTTCATTATTGTGGCTGGGAAGCAGTGGCCTCAAAGGCACTTAATTTTTATTTTTTTAAATGCTATTCAAGTTACATACAGTTTATGCAGGAATATTCCTGCTTTATTTCTCATTATCCCAGAAAAATATATGTTTTGTACTGCTACAGTATACATCAGTGGTAAGAATCAAGTAAAGAAAAATTTTGTGGTCTTCTATCATCCTTTCTGTGTATATACATGTGCACAGTTTGGCATAATACCAAGATACATAATCCAATATTTCTATGAAGGAAGTAGACATTTTTCATTGATTCCTTCTGGGGTCAGTGTTGAGGTGTTTAAAGAGTTAGATCCCCAATTATAGATACTATTGTGGAAATTGAAGAGTGGCCTTTGGCTGCTGATGTATTGAAACTAAATCTTGTTATTACATTATCCAGGCTGCACTCTTCCATGCTGTCTGTGCTAAAACTAGATATGCATGCCATTTCCCTTGCAGGTATGTTCTGGTTCGGGGCACAGCTCTTTTTTTTTTAAGTAAGATTAAAAAATGAAAAATATATAAAATTTATATAGAATAAATATTTCCATTCATTAGACTTGTTAAAAGGAGACTGAATTAATATTTTATATAGAGATTTTGTTACACTATGGGAGGTTCTATCATATTATTCTGAATTGGAGAGTATATATATATATTTTTAATAAACTTTATTAAGGTGAAATAATTTGAAGTTTACACATGAGTAATTGAAATATTTGAGTAAAAATGGCAAAAGTTTAAATTTTGAATGCTGTATATATATTAGAGAATATGGAGAATCATGGTGTGATGCAACTATACAAGGAAAATTAATGTGAAGTTTTCTGGGGGCAAAGAGATCCTAAGGGGCAAAAAGAAAATCTCTCCATGAAGATTCTTTATATTATATGGTTTGACATAAGGATTTATAAGGTCATTTGTCCAGCCAATAGAAATGTGCTTAATAAAAATTCTGACCTTGGGTAAGAATTTGCTTTATACCCTATTGCTGGTTTCATGTACATACATGAGTGCATGCCCCTATCCAAATGTTTTCTTCCCAACACTCATTAAATATGACATTGACTTGGTCTAACAACCTGCTTTTGTGCCAGCTTCTTTTTCTTGAGGCTTCAAAACCTCCAAGATAAAGTTAAGACCAAAAGTTGCTTGTTTCCTCACACCTGATTTCTCCTAGAGCCACAAATACCTCCTTTTGAGAACTAAGTAGTAGTGAATACTGGGATTTTCTTAACTGGGGTGTTTTTTGTTTTTTGGTTTTTTTACTTTTGTGGGAATACTGAGGCAAAGCAGAAGGAAAACTGGTGCCAGGGTTACTGCTGAGGAGACTGTCTAGTGCATGTTGAAAAGTATTAATTTTTAAAAAATGCTATCTAGAAGCAAACTTAAAAAAAAAAACACCTAAGTTTAAAATACTCTGGAGCTAACTAAAGGATAAGTATAACAATAAATCTAAAATAAAGGTGAATTTTTTTTTTTAAGATTAACCTGTGCTAGGGTTACACCATTCTGGCTGTGAAGGCTCTCCTTTATCCCAGTTTATCTGTAGATACTCTAGGTTGCCAAACCACAATTTGAGAAGTTATGCTGCTGCTGTTAATCTATTACAGGATTTGGGTGGTAAAATAGAGAAACTGGACACTATATTACCTTATGGAAACATGCTTTAAATAACATGTTTTAAAAACCCAATGAGAGCAAGTCACTTCTGAGTTTCTTGATCTCTGTTGACACTGCTACTGACTCACCTCTCCTCCCCTGGAACAAGACGTCAGTTTCCCTATATTGTGAAGATACCATAGTTGGTTTGTAAAGCACTTTGAAGAATAAGCACTGTGTGACAGTGCTAGATATTATGTTTGGGGGTTCTCTCCTTGATTCCCTTCCCCATAATAGTTTTGTTTGAGGTTGTAATAAGTTATGAATTGCATGGTTTAGATAATCATAAATATTTGATCAGCTGTCCCCTTGAACAAAAATCGTGGCGCTCCCCCCCTCCGTTTTTTTTTAAATTTTGTTGCATCTTTGTAGTATTGTAATTGTATTTTATGCCTGCTTTTATATTAAAAAATAAAAGAAATTAAGACATAAGCATTTTCCTACTTTTCCTATGAAATACTCTTGCAACCTTCTAAAATTTACCCCCAAAATTACCTTCCTTAAAAGATGGGTATAGCAAAGAAATCTTAATTGAGGTTACACACTTGGGGATCTTCAGCCCTGTCGCTTAATCCGTGGAGAAATACAAAATCAAATTTCAACTAGGAGTTTCTGTCTAACATCAGTATTTTAAGGAACATGCAAACTTGAGAATCTCATTTGAGTGTCAAGGATAAGGAACAGTAGCAGTCTGTTTTGGTAGAATAGTGTGCTGACAAGTGGTTTTCTAGACAGAACTTTTGGTAATCAGTGGAGTCTTTTCTAGGACACTTGCTGGCTATCTGATCTGGGACAGATTATTCAGTATGGGCTTCAGTATATTCATCTGTAAAATGGAGACTGTTTACTTACAGGATTCTTGTGGGATTAGTGATGTGTACAGAATATCTGGGGTGGCTCTCATGTATGTTCCTTTCACTTCCAAAGGGGAAAAATGGAGAACTCTCCAGCTACGACAGTATTTCCTCTAAGGAGTTGCTTTAAGCATTGATAAAGCATATCTAAATAAAATATTTGTTGGACTAAAAATATCACACGGTTTATACTACTAGTCAGATGATAACTGGATATGAGAAAAGATTTACTTGGACTTTTTAAAAAATGTTAACTATGATTTTTAAAACTAGAATGAATGACTTGTTTTTTTATTTTTAGATGCCGTGTTTCTCTTCCTGTTGCTCCCAAGCAGCAGTTCTAAAAGGATTAGTCAGTTTATATTTTTAAAACTGCACTTTACCTAACTTAAAGCTAATCACAGTAAAACAATTGAGTTTTAAGACTCAGAAGAGTTCAAAGTAAGTTTATTTTACACAGGAAACATTTTCTAATAAACATCATTTACTTACTGCATATAATAGAATAATGCTACTCAATTATTAGGTGAATGTTTTTAAATGTTAGGGTTTATAAGCTTTATAGGAAAATACAGTGGATAATCTTAACAGCGTGTTTAGGGTATGATATCATAATGAGAATTAAATCCATGAGAGCTTGGCAGAACCCAGCAATACCCTTTGCTGCATTGCATATATTTTCAGTAGGCAAACCTGGTTGAGGTTGGCTGTATTTTGTACCAAATTCCAGTAACAGCTAATTGTGCAGGTGTAATCTTTTTTAAAATGGCAGCACTGTGCTTGAATCTTGAAGTATATTGGGATTGCCTCTTCATAAGTAGAGATTGCTAGTATCTTTTGTTACAAAATGCTTAAAGGTACAGTATGAAGTTAAAGAGCTACTTTGGTATATGCATTCAAACCAGTTACATTTTTGCTTGCTTGATATCTTTGCTATAGCCAAGGAGGTATTTTATGCTAATATGATACAATAAGGCCATCCTATTATGTCTGTATTATAATTAAATATTCGTCCCAGGAAGTGAACCCCGGTAAGTTATTAAAATTTCCAAATCCCACTCCATTCATATGCATTTGTGTTTTGGAGAGGATGTATTCTTAAAAGATTTTAAAAGTTGAGAAGTAGATGTAATTAGTTCCCAGAATAAGGGTCAAAGCTACCTCCTCAGAATGGGCTTTTTGGAAGACTTCGATCAATCACAGCTTTCTCAGAACTGCAGATGTCTAAAGTCCTACCTTAACCTAATAAAGTGGGGGCAGAGGATTTTTAAAAATCAGCATTTTTAAACAAGTGTTTAACTGGGCTTTTTCAAGTCTAAAGTATCTTTGGCATGGTTGACTAAACTTATGATTTAGCAGTGAGCCTTTTTTTCCTTTGGTTCCGTTATTCAGAATCCACTTTGTGTACAGGAATAATCCATCATTCAGACTTTATATCGGTCTTCCGGTAGTGAAGTACTGTAGCAGTAACCCATATGTTTAAGGCCAGCATGATCACGAAACGTGTAAGAACTGAAATCAGTCAGAAAAGTGTGTATTAAAAATACTGTTTTCACATAAAATCACCACCTTCTCTAAGTAGAAGCTTAAATAGGCTTAACATCCCCTACCCCCCACCCAAAAGGAAACAGAACTATGGGTCATGTAAACATTAGCGCAACTGTGGTTCCAGATATTTCTGGGGGAAAATGGTCTTATCATTACTATCTCTGGCCACTTGGCCTAACTTCATGAATAATTTCATCTTAAATGCTTATCTGGTTGGTAAATGCTACAACTTTTTAAAAGCCTGTTATCATTTTTTAAGTCTTAAGGGTGGTGGTATCTTAGAAAATTCCATGTTAATTAAGCAAAAAGTGGTACACTGCAGTCAGCTAAGAGAATTCTAAAAAACGTCAAGGTATGTTTTATATTAAAGTAACCATGAAAATGTGGCTTTTTGATAAAAAGGAAAAAATCTCAATGACTTGATGAACACTCCTGATAAATAAGGTTTATGAGACTTAATGTGTCTTTGGGGTGTGACTTAATGTGTCATCTAAGATAGATGAACTGTTTTTTAAGAGATTATTCTCAGATACACTGGTCACTTTCATGAACAGCAGTCACCTGAGATACAAAACAAATTCTCGACCTTTTAAAATTAATTTTTAATATGAAATTTGTTTCGTTGTTCAATTATGGTTTGATGCTCTTTTGCAAGCAGGAAATTCACGTCCTGTAGGGAAGCCTCAGGTTTCTCCCTTCCCGCTTGACCCAGGTATATGCTCTGGCCAGACACTTTTCAACCCTTCTCTCAGAGCTAATGTAAAGTACTTGAGCCAGAGATAAAACCCTGGGATGGAACTAGCAAATACATCCTGCCGTTTTGAGGCACTATGTCTCAGATAATAATGAACTTATTTGAAAGGTCTACACACCAAGGACACATTTCTAGTCTTCATAGAATAAGTCACCCCACCTGTTTTAATCATTTTCCAAACATTTATATGCTTGAAAACTCAGCCTAAGGAATGAACGACATTCTCTATAAGTTAACCTAACTTTGTTTTCTCCTCCATCACCCTTTAAAAATAACAGAACAAGGACATGGAGTAAAATGATTGTTCACTCCCCATCCTGCTGCCAGTGGGCAGTTCTCTGAGGCTCCCTGCCACCACCTTCCCTCTCAGTAGACTCAACCCGGGGTGGTGGTCCTCCATCCTCCTCGGTCACAACCTTCATATGTGCTGCTCCTTGGAACAGTCTCTTCCCTCCTCATCCCTCTCCCCTTCAAATTAATCTTCCCAGCTCCCTCCAACCATGTCAGGCTTCCTTGTTAGGTGCTCATCCTGTCCTCTTTTGAAACACTTTACAGTATTTTTCAAACATTGTGTGATGACCTCACTCTTCACTTCCACTGCTAGAGTGGAAGCTTTACGAAGATAGGAATCAACTATCTTGTGCATATTCTATCCCAGATATGGCAAGAGGGTGCTTAACACCATGCATGGAGACTGATGAGGACCTGTAGTATGTTGCAGCTAGCCTCCAGTGGGGCTAAACTGGCTGTGTTAATTTACAAATGAAGGAGGCAGATGGCATAAAGTTCAAAGAGGATGTGGGCAGAAAAATATTTTGCTTACTTGTAAGATCATTGGTGGTCATTAAAGTTGTCATTATTCTTGCTGTAAAAGAAAAATTTCAGCAATAAATATCAACTTCTCAGACATTTCAGTACTTACCAAATATCTTTACATTTTAAATACAGAAATACACGCTAACTGTTCTTGAAAGATCTGAGCAGAAGAGAACCCTGCATGGAGAAGCTGGTAGTTTGAGATTTTAGAAGAAACATGAAAAAGTATAATTCAAATATCAACAATTAGTAAATCTAGAGAATGTAATAGCTCTGGATATTTTAAAAATGTTCCTACCTAAATAGAGTACATATTCATTTTAGGTAGTTCCTGCAAGAATCCAAATGAACAAAGGAATATCTAAAGTTGAGACTAAACACACTATGGCTCCAGGAAAACTCCACTGCTGCGAATTATGTTCATTCACAAAAGTCAATGTATGAGTCTCATCTCTTCAATTTATTACATCATAAACATATGTTTAAAACAAGTTAATGGATTTAATATAATCAACTTATTGATGCTTTGCAAACAAGAGAGGACTGTTAATAATAGGTCATATTTTTTGGAGAAAAGTGTCCTTTTACATTTTTTTAGCAACTGGAATACAGATCTTGCAGAAAATGGAGAGTGGTGTGCATGAAATCAGTCTTATAAATAAGGATACACTAGAGATTCAAGAGATAACATACAAAGGATTTAAGCTTAAGGGATTATGACCCTTGGACATCAAGTTAGCACACCCCTCTAGGTAGACACCCCCAACAGGGGACACTCCATCAATTAGAGTTGTGTTCTTACCTGCACAAGTATAAGAAGCGAGGCTCCACGTCAGAGCACTTGCGGCTCCTGAGTCCCTGCTCTTCCACAGGTACTGGAGCTGTGCAAACTTACTGGCCGCACTGATCAAAATGCATAAGTTCTGTTTGAAGATAAAACAGGAGGAAGGACTCCCTTAGTTTCAAATGCAGAAGAGCACCAGATACTGAAAGCCCCTTTGAGGGGAGAAGGGGGTTATGCTTTCGGGATTCCCCAACCAAGGATTGAACCTGGACCACCAGAGTCCTAGCCACTGGACCACCAGGGAATTCCCTGAAAGCACTTTTGAAACCAAGCTTTCATGTCAAGTAATAACCAACTTGCACAAGGACAAAAGCCAAGTTTCATGATAAAGAATGGAGGCAACAGCAGCATACTTGGGTCTAACCCACCAACCCCTTCAGGTGAGTAACCAATGTGCAGCAATAGGTAGGACGTAACCGAGGGTAAAAATCTGCAATGGCCGCAAAGGCTTATCTGTCACCACCTGCCAATAATAAATTGATGTATAGATACTACAGTAGAGCATGGGGGCACCATACTGCTTTGCACTGAGATTTATAAACAAAGCAGCAAGCTGGGGCGCATCAGCTCTGAGTTTCTGGCTGTTCTGATGAGCCACGTGGTGAGACTCCTGCCCTGTGCTCCCTGACCTCTGCTTCCCAGTGAGGTTAAGAGTACAGCACCCTCCACCCTGAGCCAGACTCAGGCTGCCATGGTAACCCGACATATCTGCGTATGACACAAGGCTAAGAGCCAAGTCCACTTTCCAACAAGATGCTGGAGGTAGAATGGGTCGAAATCCAGGAGTTTGGGTGTGGCCGGCAGTGACCACCAATTAGTTCTGCTCCTTTTCCCATGAGGTAGAAAAGTTCGTGTCAACCACCATTTGATCTTTGGTCTAATGCTTCCTGACCTGCTACCACAATCCTATTCTTACAGCAGGGAATTTCTGGCCCTTAACCAAGGAAGGAAAAGGAATACAGCACTTACCTTTTTCCAAGGAAGAAAAAAAAATGTTTAGGGGGCAAAGTTAGAAAAATAATGAGTATGTCGTCAATATGTAATTACTAACCTGATAATATGGCACTAGTGGCAAAGAACCCACCGGCCAATGCAGGAAATATAAGAGACGTGGGTTCCATCCCTGGGTTGGGAGGAGAAATGGCGACCCACGCCGGTATTCTGCTTGGAGAATCCCCATGGACAGAGGAGCCTGACGAGCTACAGTCCATTGGGTCACAAAGAGTCGGACACAACTGAAGTGACCTAGCACCCAACCTGAAACTCTACATTTCATGCTCAGTTCTTCATTCAACTACTAACTCCACAATCTGGTTCTCGAGGGCTCCCTCCGCCGAATGAAGTAAAAATATTGTGCCATACATTTAAGTGAGAATAATGTATTTTTAATATTTGGATAGCACTGGGCTTTCATCCCAGCATGCTTTGGTATAGCTGCAAAGCACAGGGGTGCTTTCGATACAGTGGGTTGAACGTCCCATCTATAAAACTGTTTTCAGGGCAAGTGTCACAAGGAAAAGAGGGAAGACAGACTGCTGTGAACACACGTTCTTCTCTGGGGCAGTTTACTCACCATGGCCAGATCTAGGATCCATTGCTGCAGAGTGAGGATGAACCAAGCAGACACACAGCTTACCACATGCTAAGGGACACAGCAATGGCTTGTTGGCTGGCAACTCCACCACCCACCCGTGGAAACAAACCAAGAACACAGAGATTACATGTCTAAGCCAAGTGTGGACTGGAACAACTGCTAGAACTTGTCAGTTTGGAAAAGACAAAAGTGGTCCAGGTGAACACCTGCTAAGGAGTTCAAAAGCACCCATCCTAGAGCTGGGAACGTTCCAGATGATCTTAACTGCCCATTTCATTCTTGACCATGTAGATCTCTCCAACATAATGTCAACAGTTAATGCACCTTTGATGTAAGATGTAACACAATTTATTTTTATTATTTTAAAACATGAAATTGTGGGATCAGAAGCCTCCAAGGTCTAGCCATATCAGTCTGATTAAAAGCCAAAATAATCACAGTAAGTATAGAAAGTGAAAGTGACTCAGTCGTGTCTGACTCTTTGTGACCCCATGGACTGTATAGTCCATGGAATTCTCCAAGCCATAATACTGGAGTGGGTAGCCTTTTCCTTCTTCAGGGGATCTTCCCAACCCAGGTATCGAACCCAGGTCTCCTGCATTGCAGGCAGATTCTTTAACAGCTGAGCCACTAGGGAAGCCCAAGAATACTGAGATGGGTAGCCATCAGGGAAGGATCCTCATTTGCTATCATCTCTCCCAGAATCATTCCATTCCAGACACAATGGTATTGCTATGCTTTGAACATTTTCAAGGATATTTCATCTGAGCCCTCATATACTTACCTGTTTATCCTCTTCTTAGGAAACTTTCACCTGGTATCTTTATGGCTTGTTGGTCCACTTCCTTCAAGTGATTACTTTTTCAATAAGTAGCTCCTTGTCCACCCTATGTAAAACTGAGATACCTCCTGTCTATTACCTGTCAGTGCTTTATTTTTCTCTGTAACTCATACCATGCAACATTCAATATACTTAGCTTATTAAGTATGGTTTTCTTTCCCACATAACTGTGCATAGAACAAGACTGGCTCATAATGCATGTTCAAGGGTCAACTAAAAACTAGTTAAACACTTAGGATGCCTGATACAGGAGACATCTTCTGCAAAATTGCTGTTACATGAAACTGTTTACTGGTTTTCTCTTTCCTGCTAGGAGCAATGCCAGGAGACAGGAGAAATGATACCTGAGTGCCATCAAGCTCAGTGATGCTGCAGGAAGACAGCCCGGCTAGAGAAGCAGAAACAAACACAGAAGGTGGTGGCCAGGCCAGGGCGGGGATGCCCAGGAGCCTCTGCCATGACCACAGGCAAGTCATCTTGCTTCTCTCAGCCTTGGTTTGCTTATCTACAGGATGGGACTTAATATTCCTTACCCCAGTCATCTCCTCACTGGTTTGTGGCATATTGTAGGGACTCAAGAGGCTGCCAGGATTACAATTAATAACATTATTTAAATGAAGGGCTTTGAAACAGACAATCTCTGTGCTCAGATCAGTGGAACAAAATATGAGTTGATACCAGAAAAGGCAACCTGAATCTAGGAGGAGGGAATTTTGTTTTGCAAACACTCTCTAATTTGAATTTTAAACTACTGTTGCCCAATTTTGTACCATTGCACCTCATTCCACTCATTCCAGATACACATTTTATAAAACTTAAGCAGCCATAGCAGCAACTGAGATCCTAGAGATGACTTATTTGTAGGGTGGCCAGACAGAGATGTATTTTAAGACAGATGTCTTGTCTTAAAATACAAGACAGCCAGTTAAACTGGAATCTCAGATCAACAAGTGATTTTTTAGCATAAGCATGTCCTGCATAGATAGTATCTGGGACCTGCTATTACCTACCGCCCCCCTTTCCTCCATCCTGAAGCTCAGATCATGTCACTGATGTGGCAGGACTGATTGCCACTCAAAAAGGCTCTCGGCCTCTTAAGGAGAGTGAAGTTCAGTAAGAGAATACGGGAGTTTTGACAAGCGGAATGAAGATGGAAGGTGGGCCCACGTGCACAGAAAATGCTGAGTGACATGAGAGGCGACAGGTCTGTGTGACGACCGGAGTCCAGGGAGACCTGAACCAGCTGTCAGGAGCCCAGACCCGCCCACTAATAAGCAGTAAGAAGCTAAACTGACCAGGTGTCTTAGTGGCATTGTGTTACTGACCAGACATGCCTGTCATATGGGTACATTTCAGGGGAAGGAAGAAATGTCTCCTTTCCCCTAAAGAAGACACGTGGACAATGTGGCTGTTAGCAGAGGTGCTCCTGCGGCCCAGCCTTGAGGTCCTAAGTCTAAATCCCCCACCTGGTGGGTCAGGGCACTGTGGGGCACCCTGGTCTCGGAGGGAAGACCCCAGGCAGAGACATCTAGGGCATCTCTGGGCTGTGGAGATACACTAGCCCACAAGGAACCTTACTTTGGGGATTGCTTTTTCTTAATTGACCAAAAGAATAAGTATCTGGTAAAGGATCCTGCTTTAATAGGGCTTCCATGGTAAAGAATACACCTGCAATGTGGGAGACCTGGGTTCGATCCCTGGGTTGGGAAGATCCCTTGGAGGAAGGCATGGCAACCCACTCTAGCATTCTTGCCTGGAGAATCCCATGGACAAAGGAGCCTGGCGGGCTCCAGTCCATGGGGTTGCAAAGAGTCAAACATGACTGTAGCACAGCACAGCACAGCACAGAACCCAGCGTAATAATATCCTATTAGCAAAATGGGTGGATGTAAGAGTTGGACTATAAACAAAGCTGAGCGCCGAAGAATTGATGCTTTTGAACTGTGGTGTTGGGGAAGACTCTTGAGAGTCCCTTGGACTGCAAGGAGATCCAACCAGTGTATCCTAAATGAAATCAGTCCTGAATATTCATTGGAAGGACTGATGCTGAAGCTGAAGCTCCAATCCTTTGGCCACCTGATGCGAAAAGCTGACTCATATGAAAAGACCCTGATGCTGGTAAAGACTGAAGGCAGGAGGAGAAGGGGACGACAGAGGATGAGATGGTTGGATGGAATCACAGACTAAACGGACATGAGTTTGAGCAAACTCTGAGAGTTGGTGATGGACAGGGAGGCCTGGCGTGCTGCAGTCCATGGAGTTGCAAAAAGTCAAGCCACTGAACTGAACTGATTAGCAAAACTAAACACACCCTGCCGCCCCGCCAGGTCCCAGCTCCGATTCTCAGGTGCTGAAAGGATACACGATGATGTACGGTGCTGCCCGTCTCACATTCCCCGTTGAAATGGAAGACACACAGCAGGAGGATGAGATCTGGAAAGAAAAGGCTCTGAGCTGGGGGGAGGTGATGAGCGCCAAGGCTGGGCAGGGGGATGGGGGTTGGTTACCTTGTGCGATGAGGATGGGGTACTCCAGGTATGTCAGCAGCGGGTACTCATAGTAACACTGGTACCGGAGAAACACCAGGAACCTGGGGAGAGGGAGGACACTACTGAGGTCTGACTCACCCGACCCCCACAGCAGGCAGGCCTGGCCCCCACCCAGGAGCCTAGGTTTGTGCGCAGAGCCTAAGAACTGGAGCTGGGCATAAGCGAATAGTAAGGAGGGAGGTACAGAACAAGGGCTTCCCTCGTAGCTCAGATGGTAAAGAATCTGCCTGCAGTGCAGGAGACCTGGGTTCGATTCCTGGGTCAGGAAGATCCCCTGGAGGAGGAAATGGCAACCCACTCCAGTATCCTCGCCTGAAGAATCCCATGGACAGAGGAGCCTGGCAGGCTATACAGTCCATGGGGTGGCAAAAGTTGGACACAACTGAGCGACTAAACCACAAACCACCACAGAACAAGGAGGATGAAATATCAACCAAATCACCTCCTCGACTTCTGGAGCTGGGGCACTGGGGTCTGCCAAGCCACTTGGAATGGTCAGTTAGAGACAGATCTGACCAGCAGGAGGAAGAGACCGGGCTTCTGGACCCAGGCCTTCCTGTCTCTAAGGCTGGGCACTTCCGAGGCCCCAGGGAGCTGGACACACTCAAGAAGCTCAAGAGGCCAGGAAGGACCTCTGAGGGGCGCTGAGAGCCATCCTCGGCAGGCATCCCGGGCAATGGGCATATGAGGGCCCAGCAGCGGCCTGGGGAGCCTGTCTGTGTTTTGAAGAGGAGGAATATCCCACAGTGATTCCAGTGGCCTCCAGAGTGCTGGGGGCCAGGGAGGTGGGGGGGCAAGACAGGGTACTCTTCAGTTCCTTTAAGAAAATTCTAGCCCTGGAGAGGCTGCAGTGTGGAGGGGTGGGGGATAAAGACCCCAAGGTCCCTTCCTCTCAGAAGAAGAGGCCTGAGCTTCCTGCTCCACCCTGGCCAGTCCAGCCCCTTTGGAATCTAAATGCCTCGGTCATCCCCTCAGGTCTGTCTCCCCCACCCAGGCTGTGAAGACACCCCCCCAGGCCCCATGTCCCTCCCAGGGTGAACCAGAGCCTCCACAGACAAACTGGACTTAATGGTTCACATCTCCCAAGCCAGGAAGGGGTGTGACCACAGCCCCACGCCCTCACCTGGGGCCACACTGTGACACTGGCCAGCACTTAGCCCTCCGGCTCCCTGCTGAGCCACCTTCCTGAGACCACCTGGACTCCTCCCTCCAGCATCACCTGCTGAGGGTGGAGCCCCAAGGAGAGCGCAGACTCCGGGACTTGGGTACTGGGCTCACAATCCCCAGCAGTTACTAATCTCTGGGGTCTCGGCTTCCCTATCTGTAAAATGGGGACAAGAGCACACCTACCTCATTCCCTGTATCTGCACAGATGCTTTAACCCTAAGACCATGTCTTCAGCATTTTTCTGTGGCCTCATTGCCTCCAATCCAGGTGCTAAGCTTCTGTTTACAAGGCTCCCTGCCTGGAGGGCCTCCTTCTCCAGGTGGCTACCTTTTCTGGTCCCTGAGAGGATGCCCAGGGGTTCCCCTGCCCTGGATGATGAACTTCTCAGCTCAGTTCAGTTGCTCAGTCCTGTCCAACTTTTTGCGACTCCAAGGACTGCAGCACGCCAGGCCTCCCTGTCCATCACCAACTCCAGAGCCTACTCAAACTCACATCCATCACATTGGTGACGCCATCCAACCATGTCATCCTCTGTCTTCCCGTTCTCCTCCTGCCTTCAATCAAAGGGCATGGCAATCCACTCCAGTATTCTTGCCTAGAGAATTCCACCGAGAGAGGAGCCTGGAGGGCTACAGCCGATGGGCTCACAAAGAGTCAGGCACGACTGAACTTCTCAGCAATTATCTATTCTCCCCCAGAGAAATGGGGAGCACTGAGGTAGGGAGCACTTCCTCAGGGGCCCCCAAACCGATGGAGGTCACATACCCTAGGGTTGGCCCCTCTGATGGAGGGACCCCACAGGTCCCAGGGTGGCCCCTCACGCCTTGCGCTCCGGAGTCTCCTTTCTCCCACCCTCTCCCCTACCTCCCTTTTGGCCAGAGAAACCGGGTCCCACCAAGCAGGCTGCCCCCACCCAGAAGTGCTTGCCCACAACCCGCCCTCAGAGTTGCCCGGTGGTAACGAGTACGCCGCAGCCAGGAGGGCTGGGCCTCACAGGGAGAGGAGTTAGACTGCTGGGTTTGGGTCTTTCCCACCAAGTTTACAACTCTGCTTTTCGCTGTTCAGGTCTTTATGATTATTACTTTGCTTATTCAGAATATTACTACTTTTCTGTAAACTGAGGTATAACTGATATACATTATATTAGTTTCAGGTATACAGCATAATTCAGCATTTGTATATATTGTGAAATGATCACTGGCAATAAGTCTGGCTATCATCCATGACGTTCAGATCTTTAAACACCGAGTCAGGGCACCCACTCCTGACTTTTAAGGATAAACCAGCTCTTGTAACAGTCTTCAAGTGCCGACTGGAGCGCCTGCTGAAATCCAACTCCAACTCAAATTCCCCTCTATCTCCAAAAGCTCTACCTTCTCTTACACCCGTGCACCCCCTCCCCACGAAAGGTGTAACTTATAAAAGCCAGAGGATCCAACCTCTCATTTTATAAGTGAGGAAACCGAGACCCGAGATAGGGGGAGGGTGGGTTTAGAGAGGATGCACACGCGAGTAACCCACTCCAGTGTTCTTGCCTGGAGAATCCCAGGGACGGGGGAGCCTGGTGGGCTGCCTCTGTGGGGTCGCACAGAGTCGGACTCGACTGAAGCGACTCAGCAGCAGCAGCAGCACACGCAAGTCCCGAGGGCCCAGTGGCCTTGCTCAAAGCGGGATGACTGGTTTTGTCACTAACCGGTGGAGTCGGTTTCCTTATCTATAAAATGGGCGTGCGCCCACTTTCGTTCCGGAGCAGCAAGTACGGAAAGGAAGTGAGCGGCCCGAGCAGGCGCTACTCCCTGCGGCCGGGGCTTCTGGGCTCGGTTCCCCGCGTGCCTGCTTTAGCAGAGCCGGGGCGCTCCCGGGCTTACTCACCCCGCCAGCTCCAGCAGCAGGCTCGGAAGGCTGATGCCCCGCGAGCTGCGCGCCCCCAGCACGGCCGAGATCTGCGGCAGCTTGAGCGCCATGCACACGGCCAGCGTGCTCCAGTTGCACAACCACAGCAGCGTCTCCATGGCGCCCGCTGGGCTGGGACTGGGGGATTCCTCCGGTCCGGCCGCCTGGCGAGGGGAGTCGTTCAGCTCTCGGCCGCCGGGTCCACCGGTCCGGTCCTTCCGCCTTTCCTGGCCCCCGCCCTCGGGGCCGCCCCGTCGAGGTCCGCCCCTCGGCCTCCCCGCCCCCGATCTCCGCCCTCCGCCCAGCTCAGGGGCTCCCTCTCCCTCAGTTCACTCCGGGCCGGCTGGTCCCGACTCCTCCCCCGGTTCGCCCCCACCCTGGACCCGCTGCGCCGGAACCGGGGGCGGGGAGGCTCGCCTCTTGGGTCCTTACTGTCGGTCCGCGCCCCACATCGCCCCGCAGGCCCTCCCCGGGTCCTGTCCCTCCTACCCCGGGCCCGCCTCGGGTCCTGTGCGTGCTGTGCCCGCTGCTGATTCACTTTCCCGCGATGTGAAAAACAGACTCCAGCGGTTCTGAGCCTCCGGGCGACGCCCCAGAAGGGGCCGCTTTCCCATGGGTCTGGGGTCGGGGGCAGAGCTTGAACCCCGGAAGGCTAACGGGCACCTCTCGCGGGGGTGGGGGAGGGGGGGACAGGGACCATTTTGTTAAGAGTTTATTACTTCTGAAACGTGTGTTTTGTTTTTCTCACTAAAAATTCAGAATAGACTTTTAAAACAGCCCAGCTTAGTTTCTGTGCGGCCTCCCGCAATTTAGACGCGGAGAAAGGGCCCAGGTCTGGCCAGCCTTTCCTCCTGCTGAGAGCGGAGGGGTGCCCCATCCCTGAACTGCAGGAAGCCTCTTTCCTGGGGGCTTGCTCCTCTACCCTGAAGACTACTCCGCCAGAACCTTGTACTTCAGCGCTTGAGTGAGATTTTTTTTTTTTTCTTAAGGAGGTAAAAATAGATTTCTATTGACAAAAGAAGGAACTTAGACTGAGGGGTCGGGGCAAAGGGAGTGTGCATTTTCCAAGTTTTCAAAGTGGTATAGGTACTGAGTCAAGATTAAAAAACAGAAAGAAAAAAAGTCACAGAAATGCACTGCCAGAAAGCAAGGGAAAGAAAAAAACATTGCCTGCAGCTCCAGTTCTGCAAGGATCTAGCCTGTCAGCCCCTGCACTTGCCCACCTCCCGTCTGTCCTGAGGGGAATTCAAGAGCGAGGAGGCCAGGAAACTTTCTGTGCTGGGGTTTACTGGCTAGCTGGTTAAGATACATATCTAAGGAAAAATGAAAAGCCCTGAAAATCATCCCCTGGAGAAGAAAATGGCTACCCACTCTAGTATTCTTGCCTGGAAAATTCCAAGGGCGGCAGAGCCTGGCGGGCTACAATCCATGGGGTCAAAGAGACAGAGGGAACTGAGCTAGTATGGGAGCACATGTGCGGGCTCTTGCTCTGCTAGACTCTACTTCTGCACAGTTTTAACACAGTCCGTATTAAAAGCAAGTTTAGAAACAGAAGGAAGAATGGTCATGAGGTCCTGTGACGCTCATTTTAAGGTGAGGATTCTGAGCTCCAGAAAGGTGAGGGAACCTAGGTCTCGGGACTAGATTTAGTCCTGGTGTTATTGATCTGGGCTCTTGAACACTTTGCTCAACAGAAATCATTAAGAGGGCAGAGGAGATGTTCATGCAAGGGTTTCCTGATCTTGGGTTGAGCCTGAGTGGTGGCCTAGGTGGTCTGCCCACCCTGCTGGTAATGCTGTGGGCAGGGATCCGGCATGGTACCCTGCTTTTGCTCCCAGCACCTCAGAAGTGGCAGTTGAGTTTTGGCCTTGTTGTATCTAATTACTCATACTTTGCCCCAGCTGCCCAAGTATGCAATTATTTTTAGTCCCTTATCATTTCTTTGTATTCTGTTGCTGGAGGAGACATTTGTCCTGGTGGAACTACTGAGGTAAAGAGTCCCAGGTCCCAGCCTGCCTACTAGGACTAGATATGCTTATTGCTCTTGAGATGTCATTGTCTCTGCCCGCTCAGGAGTGTGTGTGTGTGTATGTGTGTTGTATTTGTCTGCTTGGGCAGCATTAACAAACTACCACAAACTGGGGGTGGTTAAACAACAAGAAATGATTTTTTTCACACTTCTAGAGGCGGGAAGTCCAAGATCAAGGTACCAGCAGGATTGGTTTCTGAGGATGCCTCTCTCCTTGGCTTGTAGACAACGACCTTCTCTTTCCTCTGTATGCACATCCCTGGTTTCTCTTCTTATAAAGATACCAGTCCTATTGGCTTTGGGCTCCACCCTTAGGACCTCACTTAATCTGGATTACCTCTTTAAAGGTCTTATCTCCAAATTTTATGGCAGTGTGGGTTGGGGCTTCGACATGTGAGTTTTGAAAGAACACAATTCAGTCCATGATAGAAACACATAGATGTTCACACACGCTCTGCATATACCCACATACATTTTATTGATATGTATGTTACATGTATATGTTACCGAGTCCAAGCTTACTCTCCTCACCGTGGGATAGGCCAATCAATCCGAGATCAAGTGCTGGGATGAGGAAGGGACTTTATTCAGGAGCTAGCTGACCAAGATGGCGGGCTGAAGTGAAAGTCATGTTTGACTCTGCGACCCCGTGGACTATACACTCCATGGAATTCTCCAGGCCAGAACACTGGAGTGGATAGCTGTTGCCTTCTCCAGGGGATCTTCCCAACCCAGGGATCGAACCCAGGTCTCCTGCATTGCAGGCATTCTTCACCAGCTGAGCCACAAGAAAGCCCAAGAATACTGGAGTGGGTAGTCGATCCCTGCTCCAGGGGATCTGGTAGCAAATTCAAATGAGTCCCGTGAACCACCAAGACAGGGTCTTGGGAGATGACAGAACTTTAGAATTTTGTAACTTCTGGAACTTTGGAGGGTCCATGTCACTCGAGTGTATGTTTCTCGGTTCTTTGTATCGTCACAACAAAGATTTGGAGCAACGGACATTAAAGCCCTCGGTGCGTCACAGCTCTTGGGTCTTGGACAAACCGTGTTATAGCTCTTAGGCAAATCAGTGTTACAGCTCTATTTTATTTAGAAGATAGCAGGAGAATCCATCCTCAAAGCGTGAGGGCATGCCAACCCAAAGATTTGAAGGGAAGAGAGTGGAGGAGCACGTGGGAGAGGGGGAGAGAGAGAGAGAGGGAGAGAGAAAGGGCACACACATGTGAGAGAGGAATAGAGAGAGAGAGAGAGTGCTTTGGCTCTTCCTTTTATATGTTTTGCCTCCACCTGGTCCCGCCCTATGCAAATTGGGCTTAGCCAGGAGTGCTGTTTGTTCTACCTGAAGTCTTCACTCTGGTCCTTGGACCTTCCTTTGACCTTCCTTGTTTTTTAGCCACCACCATTTTGGACTCTGTTTCCCTATTCTACCCGCCCAGCAGTCCAGAAGTTCTCTGCCAAGAAGAGCGAGTCAGTGAGGGCTCGACCTCAGACCACAGAATCTGCCTCTTAGCAGCAGCAGCAGTGTGAGTTGTTCAGCTGTGTCCGACTCTTTGAGACCCCGTGTACTGGAGCTCGCCAGGCTCCTCTGTCCATTTGATTCTCCAGGCAAGAGTACAGAGTAGATAGCCATTTGCCCCTCCAGGAGACAGAATTTGCCTCCCTTCAGTTCAGTCGCTCAGTCCCGTCCAACTCTTCATGACCCCATGGACTGCAGCACACCAGGCCGCCCTCCATCACCAACTCCCGGAGTTTACTCAAACTTATCTCCATTGAGTCAATGATGCCATCCAACCATCTCCTCCTCTGTCATCCCCTTCTCCTCCTGCCTTCAGTCTTTCCCAGGATCAGGGTCTTTTCCAATGAGTCAGCTCTTTGCATCAGGTGGCCAAAGGATTGGAGCTTCAGCTTCAGCATCAGTCCTTTGATTGAACACCCAGGACTAATCTCCTTTAGGATGGAATGCTTGGATCTCCTTGCAGTCCGAGGGACTCTCAAGAGTCTTCTCCAACACCACAGTTCAAAAGCATCAATTCTTCGGTGCTCTGCCTCCTTAGTGAGTTAATTAGTGTTTTTGAGATGCTAAGCAGAGTGGGGAGTCACTGGGAGGGTGAGCAGTTATGAGGAGTCCCTCAGGAACAGCTTCCAGAATGTCACGGCCCCAGGAGGGAGTGGCTGCAGCCACCTCCACTGCTGTCCTGTGGCCAGGAGGGCCACCCAGTCAGGGTGCCAGGGACTGACCCCCACAGCAGCCGGCCCAGCTGACCCTGAAGGACCCGCTGCTGCATCTCTGAGCTTCCAGAAGGGTCCTGGGCTTTGCCTTCTGCCCTCCCACTGCCCTTGAGAAGCCTGACAGCCAGGGTGTCACATCCAGCCCCCCTTCCTGCCTGGCAGTCACAGGCAGGGTCTTAGCCTGCAACACAGTGACCACTGGGCAGTGCCCCCAGGACCGCAGGGACCTTGGACAAAAGACAGTTTCTGTTTGTTATTCCTAGTGGGTGCTGGGGAGCGGTGGGAATTACAGAGGGCAAATTTAGTCGAAGCTGGTTTTTGTCTGATGTGTTTAGGTATCAAAGCTGGAGGTCGAGGGCTGAGGTCCCGAGGGCTCAGGGGACTTCCATCTGACGTCCTTGGCCGGGTCGATCCTGGCTTCTCGCCTCCTTCCTGTGAGCCCTCGGGGCTTTGGTGCTCCGACCAGACTGCAGGGCTCCCAGGGCTGAGGAAGTGGCCTGAAAGCAGACAGGGGCAGCAGGACAGGGGCAGGGGCAGGGCCCGGGACAGGGCCCAGGACACGGGGCGTGGGCAAGAGAGGGTGAAGGGCTGGCCCTGGGAACCAAGCACAGGAAGTGTGCCGGAGACAGCAAGGAGTAGCCCGTTGTCACCTCACGATGCCGTCGTTAATCATCTCAGGGCCGAGAGTGCTCCCTGCTCTCCATAACCTCTCTCTCTCTGTTCTGAAATCCTCTGTTGCTCTGAACACCGGGAACCGACTGCACTTGGCCACGGAGCTGCAGTTCTTCAGTTCTGGGCTGTCTCCTGTGAGCAGCTGAGGGCAGCGGAGGAAAGAGGGCATAAGGGTGCCCGGTCACAGGGTGGGGAGGAGAAGCCGGCTCTGGAGGAGAGAGAAGCAGCGGGGAGGAGGGGCACGCCTGCTCACCCTGGGTCCCGGATGGAGTCTCAGTTATGGTGAGGTATACTTTCAGGTTTCACTTGCAAAGAGAATCTAGACAGTTGACTGAGTGTCCCCATGGTTTCAATAAACCCAGCTCATGCTCAGACCCCATGCTTTTGGTGCCAGCGGTTCCTGCTTTGGCACATGCCACGGGGATGGCCCTGGCCTCCACCCTGGTTAGACTGTTAGTCAGTGGACGGTTACGTCACATAGGAAGAGTAAACTAGGGAAGCAAAGCAATTCCTTTAAAAAAAAAATCTTATTGAATGGAGAACGGTGTGGAGATTCCCTAAAAAACTGGAAATAGAACTGCCATATGACACAGCAGTCCCACTGCTGGGAATACACACTGACGAAACCAGAATTGAAAGAGACACGTGTACCCCAATGTTCATTGCAGCACTGTTTATACTAGCCAGGACATGGAAGCAACCTAGATGTTTATCAGCAGACGAATGGACAAGAAAGCTGTGATACATACACAATCGAATGTTACTCAGCCATTATAAAGAACACATTTGAATGAGTTCTAATGAGGTGGATGAAACAAGCCTATTATACAGAGTTAAGTAAGACAGAAAGAAAAGCACCAATACAGTATATTAACGCATATATATGGAACTTAGATGGTAACGATGACCCTACATGTGAGATAGCAAAAGAGACACAGATATAAAGAACAGACTTTTGGACTCTGTGGAAAAGGTGAGGGTGGGATGATTTGAGAGACTAGCATTGAAATATGCATATTACCATATGTGAAATAGACCACCAGTCCAAGTTCGATTCATGAAACGGCACTCAGAGCCGGTGCACTGGGACAACCCAGAAGGATGGGATGGGGAGAGAGGCGGGAGGGGATTTGGGATGGGGGACACATGTACACCCATGGCTGATTCATGTCAACATATGGCAAAAACCCACCACAATATTGTAAAGTAATTGGCCTTGAATTAAAATAAATAATTTAAAAAATCTTATTGAAGTATTGTATAAGTTTCAGAGGCATAGCAAAGTGATTCATATACAAATATTTTTAATTTTTTTCCATTAAAAATTATAAATTACTGAATATAGTTCCCTGTGTTACATAATAATTCTTTACTGTTTATCTATTTCACATGTGATACTGTCTTTTTCTTAATCCCATACTCTTAATATATCCCTCCCTCCCATCCTTCCCCTTTGGGAACCATAGTTTTATCCCCTATGTCTGTGAGTCTGCTTTTGTTTTGTAAATAAGTTCATTTAGACTCTTTTTAGATTCCACACATTAGTAATATCATAAAGTATTTGTCTTTGTCTGTCTGCCTTAATTCACCTAGTATGATCATCTCCATGTCCATCCATGTCGCTGCAGTTGGTTGGCATCATTTCATTCTTCTTTATGGCTGAGTAATATCCCATTGTATATATATGTATCTCACATCTCCTTTATCCACTCATCTGCCAATGGACTTTTAGGTTGCTTCCCTGTCTTTAATGTTGTAAATAGTTCAGCCTTGAACATGTGCATGTATCTTTTCAAATTAGAGTTTTTATCTTTTCCAGATGAATGCCCAGAAGTAGGATATATTTTAGTTTTTTTAAGGAAAGTCCATAATGTTCTCCATAGTGGCTGTACAAATTTACATTCCCACCAACGATGTAAAAGGGTTCCATTTTCTCTATACCTTCACTAGCATTTATTATTGGTAAAGTTTTTGATGGTGATCATTCTGATCGGTGTTGAAATGACTGTAGTTTTGGTTTACATTTCTCCAGTACTGTAATTAGCAATGTTGACCACATTTTCATGTCCTTTTGACCACCTGTGTGTCTTCTTTGAAGAAATGTCTACTTAGGCCTTTGGCCCATGTATTTTGATTTGAGTGGTTTGGGTTTTTTTGATGCTGAGTTGTATGAGCTATTTGCATGTTTTGGAAGTTAAGCCTTGTCAGTCGCATCACTTGCAAACATTTTCTCCCAATCAGTAGGTTGTATTTTTGTTTTGCTTTGATTTCCTTCACTGTTCAAAAGCTTATAAAGTTTGATTGGGTCCCATTTGTTTATTTTGAAGTGAAGAGCTTTCCTGCAAGCATCAAAGACTGATGATCAACAGCAGCAGTGACAACGATGGATGTGTCTGGAATCTGTTGAGCGCCTGCTGTGTGCCCAGGTGCTTGACTGTCATTAAGTCGTTCCACTTATCCCTTGAAGCAAGGAGGCTGTTCCCATTTTGAGGTGGTCTTGGCTGGGAGTTCCTGCCCTGGCACATGGCTCTGGCTCCTTCTTTTCCCTCCCTCTATCTTAGACTCCGTTTGTCATATTGCCCTAGGACCAGCCGTAGGAGAGCTACTCCAACTTGGGGCCTAGCCCATCCCTGCTGTTCTGTGAGTGCTGGCTGCCCCAGGGGCATCTTTGGAATCTGGGATGTGTGAGATAGGACTTGGGTGTTTTGTCAGCCTCCACTGTCCTTGCAGCCTGGCCTTTACAGGCTGTATGATCTTGGGCTAGCCCTTGATTTTCCTTGGTCTCAATTTCTTCATTTTAAAATGGGGATCACCATACCCTAGGGCTTCCTAGTAGCTCAGTAATAAAGAACCTACCTGCCAATGCAGGAGATGCAGGACACAAGTGTTCAATCCCTGGGTCGGGAAGATCCCTTGGAGAAGGAAACGGCAACCCACCCCAGTGTTCTTGGCTGGAGAATCTCATAGACTGAGGAGCCTGGTGAGTTACAGTCCATGGGGTTGTAAAAGAATTGGACACAACTTAGCGACTGAAATGACATCAACAGTAACAACCATACCTGCCTTGTAAGGTTATTGAGAGGGACACAGTTGGCACTCAAAATATGGTAGTTCCCTACCATGTGCAAACTAGCAAAATGTTTTGGGGATTTGTGGACACTGGCTTTGCCCCTGGAGCTGTGGGTGAGGGTGGCCCTGGGTGGAGTCAGGTGTGGGTCCTGGAAGCCACACATCCCAGCTGGGACATCCCACGGGCATGATGGCTGATCTTTGGGGCTTCTCTGTGTCCTAAGGAAGGGTGTGGGGGTGTTCTTCCATGCACATCCACTGAGATATCTCTGCAGCCCATAATAGTGTCCCCATCCGGAAGAAGTCTGCTCTTCCCTGTCCACACAGCTACCTAGCCTGTCATGTGAACCTGACCCCACTTCCCGGGCCACAGCTGAGCGGAGCCAGGTAGCTCCCTGATTTCAGCTGCCTGGAAATACCTTCCAGGGAACATTGGCATCAAGCACTGAGTGACTTCATTCTCAGTCCATCTCAGCAGAAGGCGAACCATCAGCTCAGGGGCCATTCCTCTCATACGTGCATTTAGAAGGTCCCCAAGCCTGTAGAAAGCTTGTAAGAATAGTTCAGTGAACACCCATATGCTCTTAAGTTTATCAGTTGTTACCATTTTTATCCACCTTTGCTTTATCCATCACTCGCCTACAGACCACCCACATTTTTGTTGTTGTTGTTAAACCATTTACAAGTTAGTTACAGACATGATGCTTCATAACCTTGTCAACAAACGTCCGTCTAGTCAAAGCTATGGTTTTTCCAGTAGTTATGTATGGATGTGAGAGTTGGACTATAAAGAAAACTGAGTGCTGAAGAACTGATGCTTTTAACTGTGGTGTTGGAGAAGACCCTTGAGAGTCCCTTGGACTGCAAGGAGATCCAACCAGTCCATCCTAATCCTGAATATTCATTGGAAGGACTGATGCTGAAGCTGAAACTCCAATACTTTGGCCACCTGATGTGAAGAACTGACTCATTTGAAAAGACCCTGATGCTGGGAAAGATTGAAGGCAGGAGAAGGGGATGGCAGAGGATGAGATGGTTGGATGGCATCACTGACTCAATGGACATGAGTTTGAGCAAGCTCCAGGAGTTGGTGATGGACAGGGAAGCCTGGAGTGTTGCAGTCCATGGGGTCACAAAGAGTCGGTCACAACTGGGCGACTGATGATGCTTTACCCCTAAATAACATATATCTTGCAAGAACAAGGATGTTCATCTACATATCCAGGTATAATTATCACCTTGTGCAAATTTAAGCTGATATCTAATCTTTAGTCCATATTATCTGATATTTAGTCCATCATCTAATACTTAGTCTCAAGGTGTCTTTTAGAACTGCTTTTGTTTGACTCGGGAGCTGGTCACCTTGATCTGGGTCATGTCCTCAGACTTCCTTTGCCTTTTATGACCTTGATGTCTTGAAGGGAGCTTGGTGTTTCTCCAGTTCCCCTCAGGTTATGAGGCAGGCAGGAGTGCTCCATGGGTGAGCCTCTGCCCCCATGGATCCCATGATGTCAGCTCCATGTAGACCTGTAAGCAAGAAACGGGCTGGTGTGTCCCCCTGCATTGCTGTACCAACTCCATAAAGGTACCCTGGAAGCTGGGAGATTTAGGGCTCATAGAAGGCTCAGAGCTCAGAGAAGCCCTGAGCTGGGGACGTCCTAGGAATCTGTCCCCCCACCCCACCCCCCGACTGAGCCCTGCAGAGGAGGACACTGACTGCGTGGTGTAGGACTGGGCTGGGGTGAATAAAGTCCTTGGCTTAATTTCCAAATTGGGAGAGGATGGCAATAATACTTACAAAGGGATGGTTTGGGTAACGGGCTAGGCACAGACTCTGTGCTCAATACATCTCACTTCTGCTGGTGACTGTGCTCCAAAGAAGTGGTGAGGCAGGGTCAGCCCCAGCCCCCACCCCCAACCAGGTCAGACAGAGATGCTCCCCTAGGGTCCCTCCAGTCTGCAGGGGCTCAACTACGTGCATCCTATTTAACCTTGATTACTCTCATTTCTTGGGAGTTCCCAGAATGCCTCTTTCTTTGACATACTCTCTCTAATGGAAATAGCTTTTTTGTTTTTGTTTTCTGGGCATAAAATGGAGCTTGCTTATAGCAAAAATGCAGATTGAGTATTTAAGGAGCCACCGGCAGCTGTCTTTGACCAGCCCAGTCCTGGCTAGGTACACTTGGCTGTCCTGTGATGCTACCTTGATGAGACCTTGACCCTGACTGTACTGACCTCTGACTTTTGTCCAGGCTCTTGAGCTCACACTGGACAGGGAACGCAGTTTTGTCTCAGATTCTGAAAAAAATGGCTGCAACCTCCAAGTCCAAGTGCAGAGGGCTGTGTCCTGTTGTGCGTGACTTTGTCTCATTCCAGAATCAGGCCTGGTTTGTTCCATTACACTCTGCAGGGGTCAAGGATTGGCAGTGAAGTGGGTGTCCTGAGTAACCCCTGATAACAGCGAAGACCTATTTTTGGTGGTAATGGAGGATCCTGCAGCTTGGGAAACAGTCCCCCTTTTCCAAGGACCCAAAGACTGTCCTTCAGCAGAAGAGATCTAAATTTTGCTAAATACTGGGGACTCAAGTTTTGGAGGATTATGGAGGTCCAGTACTATACAGTGACTAAGTATAGTCTCAGGCCTATAGTCAGTCTCTGGAAGTAGGCAGCTGTGTGCTGTTGGACAAGTGACTTAACCTCTCTGTGCCTCAGTTTTCTCCACCTTAGCGCATAATGATACTGAAGTTTGCTGAGAGGAGTAAAGGACTCCAAACACATAAATGACAGTGACTTTTAAGGTTAGCTGTGAAACTGAAAAAAGCCCACGAAAGTGTCAGAAAAAGTGGCCATTCTCTCCCCTGGACCATTTTCCTCTCTCTTCAGGAGGCGGTAGCTGGGCTCCTGCAAAGACACAGTGGAAAGCCCAGAGACTTGGGCTGTGTCTCCACAGTTTCAGGATTTTAGCCTCATGAATATAACCTCCCTGCCTGCTAACTTTTGGGTGCTGTTATGAGAAACAAAGTCTGCCCTGGTGGCTCCTGCAGTGCAGAAGACCTGTGTTCCATCCCTGGGTCGGGAAGATCCTCTGGAGGAGATCATGGCAACCCACTCCAGTATTCTTGCCTGGAGAATCCCATGGCCAGAAGAGCCTGGCGGGCGACAGTCCATAGGGTCGCACAGAGTCAGACAGGACTGAAGCGACTTAGCACACACACAAGAGGAAGAAACAAGGGAATAAAATTTAAATGCTTCCCACTGGAAATGTGGATGATGGCTGTTTCTGTTTGTTTACCTGTGCTCCATACACACACACACACACACACACACACACACACACACGTCCCTCAGAGGCTCCTCCCACCTGGGCACCCCCTCTCGCCTCCTCCAAGGCCTCTCCCCTCCTCAGCTGCAGAGACAAGACCACCGGCTGTTTTGCTCCTGGTCCCTGGGCCACGGCTTTGTCTCAAGGCTGCACCTGCACCGCGAGGGAAAATCCAGCCCAGCTACACGACCAAGAGGAAGAGCAGGACTAACACACTGGCTTGTTTGCTTAAAATATACCTTTATTATTTTATAGTTTTGGCTGCATTGTGTGGCATGTAGGATCTTAGTTCCCCAGAGATCAAACTCATGTCCCAGGCAATGGAAGCTTAGTGTCTTAACCACTAGGCCACCAGGGAAGTCCCTAAACCATTGTTTTTCAACCAAAAAGAGGAAAGAAGCCCTAACTGCAATTTTTGCCTGGACATGAGTGGCCCAGACTGTCCTTCATAAAGAGGGCATGAGCCACTGATACCACGCTTGGGAGGCAAAGGAGATCAGCACTCAGGGAGTGCCCCTTCCTTCCAGACCCTGGGCCAGCCCTGCTCACGTGAGCACTGCCTGGACCCCAGGCATCTTGCTCCCTTTTCTGGCTTGAGCCCAGGCCAGGTGCCTCCCTGTCTGCCCCGCGGCACAGAGGATGGATCCTGGTCACGGGCTCCCTGGGGTGGCTGGCACCATCTCAGCTAGGATCCGCTGTAGGCAGGCTCCCCTCACTCCAGCTTCACCCTGACCGCCCTGCCCGTGACATGGGTAATGAAAGAGATGGAGACACTGACTGGAAAGCCGACCCTCTTGGCAGCTTCTGTCTGAGGACCCACGCCTTCCCTGGGTGACGGTATTAGGACGGTGCTCGCCCTCCCTAGAGTGGGGCATTGGTGGCAAATACACCCTCCCATTACAGGCACTGCTGTAAACAATCACATAAGGTAACTCATTTAACCCTCCCAACAACCTGACAAAATCGACTATTTTATCCCTATATGTGGTGGCAGAAAACTGGCTCCCCAAAGACGTCCATGTCCTACACCCTGGGACCCTGCATGCAAAAGGGATTTTGCAGGTGTGATTAAGTTAAGGACTGTGAGCTGGAGAGATTATCCCAGACATTCGGGGTGGGTCAGTGTAGTCACAAGGTCCTTAAAAGATAGGGGAAGGAGGTAAAGGAGGTAAAGAGAGAGAGAGATTTGAAGATACAATTGCTGCCCTTCTCCAGGAGAAGACTCTTGAGAATCCCTTGGACTGCAAGGAGATAAAATCAGTCAATTGGAGATAAAACCAGTCAGTCCTAAAGGAAATCAACCCTGGATGTTCACTGGAAGGACCGATACTGAGGCTGAAGCTCCAAAACTTTGGCCACGTTGGTGCAAAAGCCAACTCATTGGAAAAGACTCCGATACTGGGAAAGATTGAGGGCAGGAAGAGAAGGGGGTGACAGAGGGTGAATGAGATGGTTGGATAGCATCACTGACTCAAAAGACATGACTTTGAGCAAACTCTGGGAGGTGGTGACGGACAAGGATGCCTGGTATGCCACAGTCCGTGGCGTCACAAACAGTTGGACATGACAAGCAACCGAAAAACAACAACATTTCTGCCCTTGAGGAAGGAGCCAAGGGCCAAGGAATTTGAACAGCTTCCGGAAGCTGGAAGAGGTGAGGCGTCAGATTCCTCCAGAAAGGAACATGGCCCTACCAACGCCTTCAGTTTAGTTAGTCCAGCAAGAGCTGCTTTGGATTTCTCTCTTCAGGATTGCAAGATAACGTGCATGTGTGGTTTTGAGACCCTCAGTTTGTGGTCACCTGTTACAGCAGTGATGGAAACCACGTCACAGATGGGGAAATGGCCCAGAGGCTGCAGTGATCGGTCCAAGGCTGCAGGTTCCTAGAGCCAGGAGTAGGATCCCGACCCAGCGGTCAGCGCTCCTGACCATGTGCACGGCCCCCTCTCGTGGGCCCTGACCCCTAGGGAAGGCCCACCATTGCCGGTTACGTGGCCCTGGGCGAGCCCTCAAATCCTGTCCTTCCCAGGTGTGACGATGAGCCAGGAGCCCTCTTGACCTCATGTGGGGCTCAGAGATACTGACCCCCAGCTTGTGTGGGGTGCTGTCTGAGGCTCTGGTGATGGCTCCCCAGTAGCGTCCACCCGGCCCTCCTCCTAGATAGGCTGCAGCTCCTCTTCCAGCTTCTTCTTCCGGGCTCCTTCCACGAAGAAGAAGTCAAGGCTGATGAGGGTTTTCCCCAGAGGCGTGTCCACCCGACTGCCCACTGCCCAGTTCGTGGAATTAGGGACAGTGTCAGAGAAGCGAGGCACATAGTCTGGCAGCTTCACTGGCTCCTTCTTGTTGCCCTGAGGACGGGGGGACAGTGAGGGTCATCTGCTGGGGGAAAGACAACTGGAGAGGCAAGTAGGGAGAAGAAGGGGGGAGGGGGCAGGTGGCCTCTGCAGGAAGCATCCTCTGGGGGCCTGACCCCAGACCCTGCTCTGGATCCAAACTCAACTCTCCAGCCCAGACGCCCTCTTCATCCTTCTCACCCCAAGGGCTGTCTACCCAGCGGCTTCCCTTCCCAGACTCCTTCACTGGGTTGTTTGACCTGCAATGGCCAAGGGAGGGACCACATTTAACTCTTTCTCCATCGCCCTGGCTGAAGACACTGCCCCACTCATAGTGGGAGCACCATGGGGTTGGTTTCATTTCTTTGATCAATTTTTACTTTAAGTCTAACACACACATTACATTTACATTTAAAGTCACTCAGTTGTGTCTCTTTGCAACCCCATGGACTATACAGTCCATGGACTTCTCCAGGCTAGAATACTGGAGTGGGTAATCCTTTCCTTCTCCAGGGGATCTTCCCAACCCAGGGATAGAACCCATGTCTCCTGCATTGCAGGAGGATTCTTTACCACCTGAGCCACAAGGGAAGCCCAAGAATACTGGAGTGGGTAGCCTATCTGTTCTCTAGTGGATCTTCCCCACCTAGGAATCAAACTGGGGTCTCCTACATTGCCAGTGGATTCTTTACCAACTGAGCTATCAGGGAAGCCAAAAATCTGACACTTGTAGTCTGTTCCCTCCATTTGGAGTCCCCTAGCCCTCCTGCCTGTTACCCTCTCATTCCCCCTTTTCTTTTAGGAGAATTATGTTGTTTCACCAATTTAGGGATGACACCCCTTATCAGCTTGGAAGCAGTTACCAAATGAAAACGACAATCCTTTCCCTGGGCAACACACACAAGTACCCAAGTCCCAGCTCAACCCAGCCCCCCAACTCCCCTCCACCCCCCCGACCAGGAAACACAACCCCATCCGCCTCAGACGCCTACATTTAACCCTCAGTCACTGTCTCCACCTCCAAGGGGACCTGGTCTCGACCTCTTAACACCAGGAGCTGGCTTGCCTGGTTCTGAACTATACTGCAAAGGGATCCTGTCTGCCCTCCGACCCCTTTCTCTCACTATGTGATGTGAGATTCCCTCGTGTTCCCATGTGTGGCTGCGGCTCCTTCATTCTCCATGTTACATGGCATTCCATGGTGTGGTTGTGTGAATACTCCACAGGTCACTTCTCTATTCTGCCATGGGGGCATTTAGGCTTATTTCCAGTTTGAGGGGGTCTTAGGAGGGGTGCTGCCCTGAACACGCTACGTGGTGCCTTCTGTAAACTGATGGATGCGTTGAGTAAATGTCTAGATTATGACTAATCTCATAAGCCTTCCCTGTCCTTGTTTATGGTTAACTTTATGCTGGTCTATGTCAAATCGAAGTGACAGGACCAGTTTTTAAGAAACAGGATCCTGGCTCTCACCTGGGAAAATCTGTGCAGAGGTGGCCCCACGGTGTGGGCTTTCTGGACATGGCATGGGTCTCAGGGGTCAGGTTGCTGATACACAGCCCTGGGCAGGGAGAGACTCTGCAGCCTGGAAGCCCTGATCAGGGGCTCAGGGTTGGAATTCAGATCCTGTGAGCTAAATCTTCCATCTAAGGACCAACAGCAGCCCCACAAGGCTAGTCTTACAGATGTGAAACCATCCCTAAAACCGACAGGGGCCATGACAGTGTGGCCACCATCTGGGTTGGCTGGTTATATCGTTCATGGATCATGGGAAGTGTTGCAAACCGTCCTGGAAGATGCAGATTTATGGAAGGATTTTAAACCAGGGAGAGAGAGAGAGAGTTTTGCAGTTTAGAAAAGTCACTCTGGTAGCCACGTGGAGGATAGATTGGAGCTGGTGATATTAGATGCAGGGAATTTGTTTACAAGTGTGTTCACTCAGACTCATCTCTATGTGGAGCCAACCTCACCTCACTCTATCTTGCTGACACTGTCGGACCGGGAGAAAAGTGTCAGCAGCTGGTACCTACCAGTTCCAGTGAGTTCATCTCACTGCAGTCAAAGAACACTGGGGAAAATTCATTTCTAAATGCTCTACAGAAGTATTTTCTTTCCCATCAAATCCAGAGTTTCTGCAAACAAGGTTGCATTTTATTCATCTGTGTACATTCCAGCATCTAGCACCCAGCAGGTCCTCAATAAGCAAGAGATGAATGAATAAACACTCCCAAGTGCAAGCATTTCAGACGGGAACATGGTTTATCTTACCATGGGGTCATAGTCTTTCAGGAAACTCCAGTTCTGAGCCCTGGAAAGGAAAGCATGACAGTGTGATCCTCCCTGTGACGTTTTTACCTTCATTTTAACAGGGTCACTCAGATGGTAAAGAATCTGCCTGCAACGCAGGAGGCCTGGGTTCGATCCCTGGGTCAGGAAGATCCCCTGGAGGAGGAAATGGCAACCCACTCCAGGATTCTTGCCTGGAGAATCCCATGGACGGAGGAGCCTGATGGGCTACAGTCCATGGGGTCTCAGAGTCGGACACGACTACATGACTGGCACTTTCACTCCGTTTCAAGGGAATAAGGTGCTGCCACAGATGCACGTGTGACATCATGGAGGAACTACAATCACTAAGTGGAACAAACTCCAAGGACCAACGTTTCAATAGAGAGGAAAGTCTGATTGCAGGGGGTGTGCCAGGTGGATCAGGAAACCGGAAGCCATCTCACCCCAAGCCTCTGCCGGGGTGGGGTCGGGTGTGGGGGGGTGGGGGGCTGGTCTGCCAGTCTTTTGTGAAGAAAAGCCAGCTTTCATTTTCACAAAGCTTGGTAACCTTCCAGGGCATGCGGCAGAGGAAGGTGGGTGGTGCTGGGGAAGTGATACTGAGAAGAATGGCGTTATCTGTGCTGGCAGTTTCATTTTTAATCTATTTTTAGACTTAGAAGAAAAAAAAGATTTCCTTGCCCCAATCCACACAGACCACAAACATCATGACCTAGAGTCATGGCACCAGGGGGACCCTGTCTTTGTAAATGTCCCCTGTACCCCACCACACACACACACACACACACACACACACACACACACACACGCACACACACACACACTCCATCTCTCCAACTCCAGTCCACCCATCAGCAATTCTAATTCTACCACTAAACCCTCCCTTGAATTCTCCCACCGGTCCCCAGCTCAGGCCACCATGGACTCGCTCTGCTGTCGCCAGTTTCTTAAAAGTCACTTTGCCCTGAGCCCCCCTCCCCGCCACCTCACCAGGCACAGCAGCCAGACTGGTCATTTAAACTGTAAACTAGCTCCAGTCAGCCTCTTGCTTAAGACGCTCCAGGCTGTCCCATGACACTTGAAAAAAAAGTTATTGGGACTTGGGAAACTGCCCAGCTGCCTCCTCCTTCTCCCCCCGACTAAGGCCCTTGTCCCCTTCCTGACCACCCCAGCCACACGCGTGGTCTTTATATCATTGCTTTCTTTAATACACCAAACTCTTCCATGGCCCTTCTCATACCCGGGTCCCAGCCTCCGTGAGCCCCCAGAAAAGCCAGACGCCAGCCTGCTCCATCGGTTCCCTCCTGACACCAGCTGCACGTTGCTCTTGCCTGTGTCTCTGTTGCTTTTGGTGGCCTTGTCCTGAGAGTGAGGACTCCACGGAGATGGGCCTGGGCCTATCTTGTCCCCTGTGGCAGCCTGGCACGGCGGTGGCTCTTCTAGGGACTTCTGGACTGAATGATGCCTGAAGGGACGCCCTTTGCTCGGTCAGAGGGCCGGCGCCCCTCTCCATGCTGCTGCCACGGGTTCCTGACCTCCCCAGCACCCACCCTGGCAGTTCATCCTTTGAGCTCCAGCTGGAAGGATTATTGCAAAGGGATGCTGGGCTTCCAGAATGCACACAGTGGGGTCTCACCTCCTGCCTACCTGCCCCTACTCTGTGGGCCCATGCTGGGCTCCCTCACCTCCCCTGGTCCAGGCTCTCGCTCCTTGGCACAGATGCTTTTCTATCAGTGCCCCTCACCTGGCTTACTCCCTCTCACCCCCAGGTCTTGCTTTCTCTGGAAGCTTCCTAGACCCTGAGCTAGGCGGGGGGGCCCTGGGGAGGGGACAGGGCAGAACACTCACCAGCGCTGCTGGCTCCTCCTCTCGGCCTCCAGCAGCTCCCTCCACAGCTGGTCCCGCTGCACACCATCAGCCCCCGGGGCTGACCGCTTGGCCTTCGGGGCCTGGGGGCCACCCGTGGGACCCCTGCCCACCACAGGGCCTCCTGGGGCAGTGGACGGGACTGAGGCTGGAGGCCTAGTTGAACACAGTCGGTACTCAGCTGATGTAGTTCTCTGGAGCCCAGGAGTGGGGTGGCTTCCCATGGGTGAAAGTGTGTAAGAATGTGTGTGTGTGTGAGAGAGAGAGAGAGACTCCTGCCTGAGCTCAGAGAGCTTTCCCTCATTTACACCAGGAGAGCTGTGCAGAGGTTCTCCTCAATGGCCCCCCGGATCCTGAGCCTAGAGTGGCCGATGGGGACCAGGCCCTCCAGGCTGCAAAGAGCATTGGAGCCTAGTGGTGTCTGAGCTTCTGTCTGTGTTGACTGTTGCCCTGGGAATGGGCAGCTCCCTAGTGTGCTAAGGAGGGGAGGGCCCTGTGTGTGTATGTGTGTGTGTGTGTGTGTGTGTGTGTGTGTGTGTGAGACATCTGAGCCCCAGGCTTGGGTGGAGAGGGTTCCTGGTCTGAGCCAAGCCAGCTCAGCTGCCCTCAGCCCTGCCCTTCTGCCCCCCCTGGCTGGAGACCTCAGTAGAGCCTGGGGGAGAGAAGCAGTAAGAAGAGACATGGGTGGGAATCTGCCCCAGGTGGGTGCCGTGGGGCTCACAGGAGAAGGTGAATGGGCGGTGCTTTGTGAATGAGAGTATGGTGCTTTGTGTACATGCCAGGCGAGGGAAGATCAGTGAGGCCGCACAATTAACACCTGCTCTTCTGCAGAGAACTAGAGGGTTTGCAAAGTGCTGCCCTCGGTCTTGCTTGACTCCCCTAGTCATGGAAGGCAGGCATCTCCATGCCCATTCAATAGGTGAGGAAATGGAGGCCCTTGCCAGCACGATAAGTGGCTGCCCAGGGCCACTCAGGTGCCAGTTGTAGCTGGGCCTTGAGTTCAGATCCTCAGAAGGAAACAGTGAGAGCCCCCAGGGTGGGGATTCCTGTTCTGAACCTTTGGCTCTGTTTCTGCTCTGACCCACGCAGCCCAGTTCCCTTGTGGTCCCAGGCCCCGCCTGTTGTGCTCAGTTGGCATCCTCAGACATCCTCCCCTTTGGTTTGCACTTCCCAGGCTCTTGACTCCTTCTTACCTGCTGTGTGTGGTGGCAAAGTCATGGATGTGTGGGATGACCCGCTGGGCATGGTGCTCCTGCCTCTGCAAGGCTGGGAAGCAGACACACAAGCGGATGGCTACACACGCACACACACGCAAAGTCCTGCTTTGTGGCCGGTGCATAAGGCACCCCAGGGTTTGGCACAGGTGTAGCCAACACACCAGCTGTTTGCCCGCCCTGGGTGCATCTTTTGGATTCAGTTTTCATGAAGGAGGCCCCAAGGACTTGGGTCTTATGGGTGCAAAGCATTTCCAGGTCGAAAAATTGGGGCAAGTGCAAAAAGCTTGCCAGGTGGCTCAGTGGGTAAAGAACCTGCCAGCCAGTGCAGGAGATGCAAGAGACTCGGGTGCTGTCCTTGGCTGGGGAGACCCCTGGAGGAGGAAATGGCAACCCGCTCCAGCATTCTTGCCTGGAGAATCCCATGGATGGAGGAGCCCGGTGGGCTACGGTCCCTGGGGTTGTCAAGACTTGGACACACGACTGAGCTACTGACTGACTGAGTGCAAAAGCTTGGACGCAGGAGAGAACAGGTATTTGAGCTCGGTCATTGGGTTGCAGGGAGGGGTTCAAGCCCCGGGCTGTTTGGAGCTGTGTGGGGAGCTTGTGCACAAGGGAGCATTCCTGCCCTTGAGCCACAGGGCAAAGAAGACCAGGGAAGGACACGCAGGTGAGAGGACGTGGCCGTGGTCCAGGTGAGAAGAGGTGGTGAAGCCCCCGCTGGCCTTGGCTGAGGGCTGGAGGGAGGAGATAGGGTGAGAGCCGCCAGACTGCCGAGAGTGAGTGTGACCTGCTGGGATATCTGTCTAAAAGCTGGGGCTGTGGGGCTGGGCCTCTGTCTCTCCAGAGCCGGGATGAGAACGGCTGGCCGTTGGTCACTGGGAAGCCTCAGGGCTCAGAAGCAGCGTTCCCTGGTTGTCGCTCTCTCTTAGGTGTTTGTGGCTGCAAGCAGAGACAGGACAGGTCCCTGCAGTGCCCAAGAAGTGGCAGCTCTGAGCCTCTGGAAGGGGTCTCATCAGTGTGTTCACAGAGCCCAGTGCCTGCTGCTGCAACACCACTCACAAGGCTGACTGCAGCCGGTGGCACAGAGTAGCCTGGAACAGCCATGCAGTCTGCTCAGATACCCTGGCCCAGGTTTCCCGGTCACCTGCTCCAGAGATAAAGGACAGGACCAAAAGGCCAGCCAGGGCAATCCTGGATGGCCGAGCATCCAATGTATGTAGACGCTAAATGTTTTCATGTGGACTGGTTTTTAAAAATTAAAATGTATTTAGAAATTATTTTCTAAATCAGTCCTAAAGGAAATCAATTCTGAATATTCATTGGAAGGACTGTTGCTGAAGCTGAAACTCCAATCCCTTTGGCCACTTGATGCGAAGAGCTGACTCATTTGAAAAGACCCTGATGCTGGCAAAGATTGAAGGTGGGAGAAGGGGACGACAGAGGATGAGATGGTTAGATGGCATCACTGTCTCAATGGACATGAGTTTGAGTAAACTCCAGGAGTGGGTGATGGACAGGGAAGCCTGGTGTGCTGCAGTCCATGGGGTCGCAGAAAGTCAGACACGACTGAGTGACTGAACTGACTGACTGAGAAACTATTTCAGACTGATAGATGATAGAGAGAGATGAGTATACATGTGACAAGCATACACAAAAGGATGTTTCTTATAAAATCTAGGGGATGGTTAGATGGGTATTCATTGTACCATTCTTTTGACTTTTCCAATATAAATTCTTTTGGACATTTCCAATATAAAATACTGGTGGGGAAAAGAGACTGCACCTGCCAGTCTAGCTTGAACACGTTTCTTTGCACAATCACTGATCTGGAAAAAGTGTCCAGATTCACTCTGGGTAGGTCTCATTAACCCCACCCCCATCCCTCCAACCCCAGGGAATCGGGGGGTTGCCCCTTGCACACCTCGCATCCCATAATATAACTTTCTGTATAACTTTCTAATAAAGGGGAAACTCCATAGATTTGGGAGGTTGCTGGAGTTGTGTTTCTCTTCCCGAAATCCAGCGAAAGGCCAACCTAATAAGTAGGCCTTTTGAGGACAGTGGTCTCAGAGCTGTTGTGTTAACTCTTCTGTGCTTGTGCCATGTGGCTGAGTAACAGCTGACTATCCCGCTTTCCCCAGGAGCATCCTTGATGTGCAATGCGTGTGTATGTGTGTGTGTGTGAGAGAGTGTGTGGGCACGTGCTCAGTTGTGTCAGACTCTGTGCGACCCCATGGACTGTAGCCCACCAGGCTCCTCCGTCCATGGGATTCTCCAGGCACGAATACTGGAGTGGGGTGCCATTTCCTCCTCCAGGGGATCTTCCCGACCCGGGTTTCAAACATGCTTCTCTTGCATCTCCTGCATGGCAGGCAGGTTCTTTATCAGCTGAGCTGCTATGGAAGCCCAGAGGTCTTGATAATTTCCAGGAATTAGGTACACTACATTTTCAGCACCAATCTCGGCTCTGAGAGATCATTTAAATATTCCCTGATAATTACATTAAAAATAGCATTTGTGTAGCACTTCAGGATTGAGAGTGTGCTCACCTGCATTTCTGCCTGAAGCATCATGGTGGCCTCGTGAAGGGGGGCTGGATATTTCTGGATTTGAGTGCAGAACCTGGGAGCTCAGGAGAGTGGCCGCCCTTGCCACTCACACGGGCAGGAAATGCAGTGTCAGGACTGCAGCCTCTCCTGACTGCCATGGTCTCTTCTTAAACTGTTATTTGCAGAGAAAAAGCAGCCCTCATAAACGGTTTTACTTTGTGCAAAATATAAATTCACTGGTTTGATATTCTGGAGACTCAGGCTTCCCTGGTGGCTCCGCTGGTGAAGATTCTGCCTGCAATGCAGGAGACCTGGGGTTCGATTCCTGGGTTGGAAAGATCTGCTGGATGAGGGATAGGCTACCCACTCCAGCATTCTTGGGCTTCTCTGGTGGCTCAGCTGGTAAAGAATGCACCAGCAATGTAGGAGACCTGGGTTCCATCCCTGGGTCGGGAAGACCCCTGGATGAGGGATAGGCTACCCACTCCAGTATTCTTGGGCTTCCCTGGCAGCTCAGTGGGTAAAGAATCCACCTACAATGCAAAAGACTTGGGTTCGATCCTTGAGTTGGGAAGATCTGCTGGAGAAGGGAACGGCTACCCACTCCAGGATTCTGGTCTGGAGAATTTCATGGACTGTGTAGTCCACGGGGTTGTAGAGTTGGACAGGACTGAGCTACTTTCACTCACTGGATTCCTGGGAATTAGGAGTGCTGGAAAAATACGCTGGGCCATTTATTTTCTTTATTCTGTAACTTCTCACCTATGGCAGGTGAGCGGAGAAAAAGAAGTTGAACTGGGAATGGCTGCAATACTGAACTTGGGCAGCAGGGGGCAGCCTGTAGCTTTGCATCTTCTGCAGGGCCATGAACCACCAGTTACCTCTCCTACCGTCATCCCAGCACCCCCTCAAGGAAGCTGAGCGTCTTTAAGATTGGAGGCACTTTGAGAATGAGAATGACGTCCAGAGAAAGTGTCCGTGAAGGAACTCCGCGCAGCGGGCTTCCGGGAAGACGTGCTGGACACACAGCCCTCGGTGAAGAGAGTCTCCGAGCAGCAGTGATGCTGTAACAACAGGTGAGGCCCAGGCCCAGTCGCTGGGAAAGGCCAGGAGGCCTCCCGCTCTGCAGGTGTGCAGAGGTGAGAGCGGTGGGGTGGACAGGGGCAGCTGTTTTCCAGTGGGCCTGGAGCGTTGTCGGTATTTTAACAATTGCCCCGTACTGGTTGTTGTTTAATCGCTCAACCGTCTCCTACTCTTTGGCTTCCCGGTGGGCTGTATAGCTCGCCAGGCTTCTCTGTCCATGGAATTCTCCAGGCAAGAATACCGGAGTGGGTAGCCATTTCCTTTTCCATGGGTTCTTCCCGACCCAGGGATTGAACCTGCGTCTGCTGCATTGCAGGCTTGTTCTTTACCACTGAGCCAGCCTGGTGTTTTCCAGCCCAAATGCTGTGGTGTCAGTGGCTCATAGGATTGTTCTTCCCCTGCCCCTCCCCACCGCAAGACAAGGGGACAGGCCACACTATGACAGTGGATCAGGCAGCCTTGCCTTTGACCTTCTGAGCCCCCATCTGAGTCCTCATGATTTACGCCCGTTCCCCTCTCTCCCACTGACTCATCCTAGTCGGTGTCCCCAGGAGCCCAGCGGTCAGCCCTCACGCCTGCTTCAGGTTTGCCCCCAGCTCCAGGTGGTCTCTGACCCAGGGAACGAGGGCACTAGAATGGGCTGCCTCCTGCATTTTATTGGGCCTGAAATTTAGTCGGTGACTTAACCTGCAGAAAGGTGGTAAGATATGGTAATTACGAGCAAGCACTTAGGGGTCAGACCCGGAGGCCAGCAGAAGCTCCTGTCCTCACCAGCACTCAGACACTGAGAGCAGCTGTGTTGGTGAAGGCCCTGGTTTGCAGATAGCTGTCAGACAAGCTTCTCTATGGGGCAGACTCTGTCTCAATCCCCTTTCTGCTACTTATGGTTTTCCTCTCTCAATCTCAGTCTTATCCCTTGGCTGCTGCTGCTAAGTTGCTTCAGTCATGTCCGACCCTGTGCAACCCCGTAGATGGCAGCCCACCAGGCTCCCCAGTCCCTGGGATTCTCTAGGCAAGAATACTGGAGTGGGTTGCCATTTCCTTCTCCAATGCATGAAAGTGAAAAGTCAAAGTGAAGTTGCTCAATTGTGTCCAACTCTTAAAGACCCCATGGGCTGCAGCCCATCAGGCTCCTCTGTCCATGGGATTTTCCAGGCAAGAGTACTGGAGTGGGGGTGCCACTGAGGGTAATAATAGCAGTCATCCCAGAGGGTTATGGCAACATGAAATGTCTCAAATTATGTATAAAGCTTTTAGCAAACGGCCTGGCAGCTATTAAGAGTGATGCTGGGTAATTTTATCGTGATGATGTAGCAGCTCACCACCTAGGGTAACCCCAAGAGCATTCTTGGAGCCCCAGTGCTGGGTTTACAGAGCTTGCTGCAGCTGGGAACCCAAGGGCAACTTGGAAAGGAGCCTTATGATTGGGCTTGTGCTGGGCGATTCTAGGGAGAGTGTTAGTCATTTTGCAGCTGCAAGATGGCCTTGCCCGGGTTTCTTTGTTTTTATGTACTGTTGGCGTCATCCGTGTCCTGTTGGAAACCTCGTTTACCTCAATTTGCCTGCCAGCAGGGCTAATTTGCACTTTCTCAGTGATTATACAGATCTTTGTTATCAAAGCCTTGGGTTTTGTTGAAGGCAGCATGTACAAGGTCATTCTTCCCCATAGAAACTGGAGCAAAACCTCTTCACAGCCTTATGACTGCAGCTGGGCTCTTCCTGGGCTCCAGGTGGCTCTACCTGACATCTCTAGCTCCTTGCTCCCTGGACTTTCTCTGTGGTTGGTTCATACTTGACATTCAGGTCTCAGCTCAAATCCCATCCTTTTCATGACTTCCTGCTAAAGAACTCCCAACAGCTCTCTGCCAGTCTGTCTCATCTCTGTTTTCTTCTTAGCATTGTTATCTCAAGTTATTTTGTCCTTGTCTGTTTCCTTTGCTAGAGACAAACCATAGATGCACCATAAATGCATCTCCAGCTAGAATGATGCCTGGCATGTAGTAGAGGCTCAGTAAACTGTTGTAGAAGGAAGGAGGGGATGAAGGAGAAATACCAGTGTATGATGCTTCTCTGTTTTGTCCATAGGGTTCTAAGGAGCTGAAAGAGGAGCTTCACGTCTTAGGTTCTGCATCCTTGTCAAGCCCATGGTCGCTTTTGCAGCATCCTTGCCGTGCCTCGGTTTCACCTTATCCATTGCAGAGAGCTCTCTGTTATGACATGCCTGGTGCTCTCCCATAAGAAATGCCTTTCTGCAAGAGGGTCTGAGCTTCTCCATTCTGCCCCTAGAACTGCTGAGAACAAGATACAAGACGGCCTTCTAGGTAACTGAGGATGTCTGTCAGACCTCTAGTGAGTTGACTTTTTCCAGTCTCTTCAAACATTCCTCCCAAGATGTGGTTTCTGAGTGCTTCAACTTTATCTCTATTAGGGACCCTGAAAAATCTGAAGGGTGTCCTTCAGAGGTACAATAATAAGGAAAATACCTACCATCCAAAGCATTTTGTGAGCATTAAGTGGCATAATACATGTAAAGGATTTAAGTACAAGCTAAGCACTCAGTAAAGGTTGATCATATAAAAGACTGGGATTTATCTTGGAACTCCTATACACCTCGGGTTGAGGGCGTGCTGCTCCAGAGAGAATTTGCAGTTATTTCTGCCAAGCAAACACGGAACCATCAACCCTAGGTCACTCATAGATAATTTCTTGATTTTGGTTTCCAGACCAAATAGTGTCAGTTCAAACGCCATACCCAGTGAGGGCAGGTATGTGATTATGGCTTCTCATGGAAGACTCTCTTTCCCTTCTTAGCGAGTAGGAGTAGGAATTGAAAGGTTTCCTTGACATCTTCCTCTGTTAATTTTTTCATGTTCCATCTTCTTGTCCCTGAGCCTTCTTGTCCCCCAGCCTCCAAGGATCCTGCATTTCTAAGGCATCTTATTTCCAAGTCCCTTCCTGGTATAGGCCCACGGTTTTGTTCTGGTTTCCGAACAGTGTGGACACCAAGCCTCCCTGTTCCCGAGCTTGGCAAATGTCCCCGGGAGGGCAGGAGCTTGAGTTCTCAGTTTCCTCTTTGCTTTTGGCTCCTGGTTCTTCTTTGACTTGACTGAAGGCACCACTATGCATTTAAGAGGATATTTATCATATATTACCCAGGATTTGTAGGTGTTTTATGGCAACAGAATGTTCAGATTATGGAAATTTCCACGTTGCTAGAGACAAAAATATCTAGATAGATGTTATGACTCACTCAAACCCATGCAGCCTGAACAGAGCCAGACCCATCCCCTCGCTGCCCCCTGCAGACATGCAGGCTGGCCTGCCAGTACAAGCCTGCTTCCTGCTGGGCCTTCAGAAATGCCACATCTGGCTCACAGACCCACCAGCACTTTCATGGGTCTGTAGGCACGTGGGCAACTTGAACTGGCAGGTGTGGTTGGTGGCATCAGCATCCCTTATGGTCACACTGAAGCCGCCAGTTGCCATCTGTCCTTGTTCATCTCTAGATGTTGCTGCCGCTTCATTTTTACAAAGAATTGTGGAAAGAGGTGAAACAATTTTTCTTGCTAAAATAAAGATGATTTAGCTCCTTGCCTTCCTTGGGGCTGTCATCTGAACGACCTCATTAAAGTGACATGAGGTTGGTTCCTAATGACTGTTCACCAGCTCCCAGCAATTAGCTCTTTTTTCACTAATCATTTAAAAATTACACCATTCTGTGGGAGAAAATATTTGCAGATGATGCGACAGACAAGTGCTTAATCTCCAAAATATACAAACAGCTCATACAACTCAACAAAAACAAACAGCTCAATTGAAAAATAAGCAGAAGACCTTAATAGACTTTTCTCCAAAGAAGACATACAGATGAAGAGATACAGATGGCTGGTAGAGACAGGAAAAGATGCTCAACATCCCTAATTATTAGAGAAATGTAAATCAAAACTACAATGAGTTACCAGCTCACACCGGTCAGAATGCCCACTGTTAAAAAGTCTACAAATAATGAATACCACAGAGTGTGTGGAGAAAAGGGAACCCTCCTACACTGTTGGTGGGAATGTAAGTAGGTACAGCCACTATAGAGAACAACATGGAGGTTCCTCAGAAAACTAAAAATGGAGCTACCATACGATCCAGTAATCTCACTCTTGGGCATGTACCCAGACAAACCTGTAAGTTAAAAAGATACAGGCAAACCCTATGCTCATAACAGCACTATTCACAACAGCCAAGACATGGAGACAACACACATGTTTACTGATCTGTGAGACTATGGGGCCTACACACGATGGAATACTGCTCGGCCATAAGAAGCGAACTAATGCCATTTGCCGCAACATGGATGTAACTAAAGATTATCACACTAAGTGAAGTAAGTCAGAAAAAGATAAATAGCGTATGATATTTCTTACATCTAGAATCTAAAATATGGCACATATGAACCTGTCTACAAAACAGAAACAGACTCACACACATAGCAGACTGTAGTTGTCAAGGGGGGAGGAGGTGAGGGAGAGGGGTGGACTGGGAGTTGGGGTAGTAGATGCCAATTATTATATTTAAAAAGGGGTAAACAACAAGGTCCTACTGTATATCATCAGTCAGTTCAGTTGCTCAGTCGTGTCTGACTGCGACCCCATGGACTGTAGCACGCCTGGCTTCCCTGTCCATCTCCAACTCCCAGAGCTTGGTCAGACTCAAGCCCATTGAGTCAGTGATGCCATCCAACCATCTCATCCTCTGTCATCCCCTTCTCGTCCTGCTTTCAGTCTTTCCCAGGATCAGGGTCTTTTCCAATCAGTCAGTTCTCAGGGGTGGCCAAAGTATTGGAGTTTCAGCTTCAGCATCAGTCCTCCCAATGAATATGCAGGACTGATTTCCTTTAGGATGGGCTGGTTGGATCTCCTTGCAGTCCAAGGGACTCTCAAGTGTCTTCTCCGACACCATAGTTCAAAAGCTTCAATTCTTCGGGGCTCAGCTTTCTTTCTGGTCCAACTTTCACATCCATACATGACTACTGGAAAAACCATAGCTTTGATTAAAAGGACATTTGTTGGCTGAATACCATAGGTAACTATATTCAGTTTCCTGGGATAAATCATAGTGGAAAAGATTATAAAACAAGAATGTATATATGTGTATAGCTGAATCACTTTGCTGTACAGCAGAAATTAGCACAGCATTGAAAATCAACTATAATTCACTAAAAATTAAAACTGAAAAAGTAAAAATCAATAAAAATTACACCACTCTGGAAGTTTGCTCAAAATTAGTCAGTCTTGCTAGTTTGCTTCTAGATTTCACCTTTTTCCTCCATTCTTGAAAACTGGATGACATTTTCCTATCTTCAGACAGCCAACCTCTTTCTTCCTCTCTTAATTTCTTCTGTGTTATTTCATTTGATCTGGAATGAGGCCTTTCACTCTCCCGGCTATAAATTGTCTGGTTCTGAAACTGTGAAATTATCTAATGTGACCAGAAACTCTTTCTTTCCTTTACCATCTCTCTCTTATCTGGGATAATGACATTGCATTGTCTATAATGTGAGAACTCTGGGGACAGAGCGTGTGGATTGGCGTTGAAGTTATGTCGGTAAACCAGGTTATGGACTGAGCTATTAAAAATATTAAAAATATTAAAAATATAAAAATATAAGCCCCCCATGTGGAGAAGTAGAATTCAGATGAAACCTCAGGACTGGGAAAGGGAAGGGGGGTGGGCATTGATAGTTATTTAACCCCTTTCTTTCCCAGACCACGTGCCAGACCCTCCCCCAAATCCCACAACCACCAGAAGCCTCAGACACTGTGGAGTGGCCTGCCTAGGTGGGTGGAAAACAGCCTCCAGCTGGTTTTGTGACTTGTGGAATTTAATTACCTGTTCATCTTACATTCATATATGGATTCCATCTTTTAAAAATATTTTTTCTTTTTATTTCTCAGTATATACAAAGTTAACTTTCCAAGTTGTAAGCTGAGGTGAAGGCAGTATCTCAGGGACCTTCTAACTCCAAGTTATAACTCCAGCTACAGCAAAGTGAGGAAACAAGGGCCAGGTCAGCAAGAGATCTGACGTCTGTCCCAGTGGAGACAGGGCAGGCCTGAGTGCTGACTGTCCCTCTGTCCCCTCCGTGTTGGGCTCAGGTTTACTTTTCCTTTTAAACTGGGAAGGTGAGTTTACGATGGCAGAGCATAGCGGACAGATGGCTCTGTTGTTGGTGTGTAAATCGGTGATGCCTCCCTAGTGCCTCTCCGCCCTCTCCTCTGGGCTGTTCCTTAGCCTTCTGAGGAGCCCAAAGCATCACTGCAAATGTACAGCAAGATTCTGGCAAAGCAGAGCAATTTCATAACAGAAATATTTCTTTTAATATTTTAGTTGGGAATGCAGGCAGCTGTTAGAGGCTCTGAAGCTAAATTCCAAAAGTGAGGCAAAGTGACTGACAATCTGGGCACACTTGGCCAGGAGTCTCCCTTTACCATAGCTCAGTTGGTAAAGAATCTGCGTGCAATGCAAGAGACCCTAGTTCGATTCCTGGATGGGGAAGATCCCTTGGAGAAGGGAAAGGCTACCCACTCCAGCATTCTTGGGCTTCCCTTGTGGCTCAGCAGGTAAAGAGTCCACCTGCATTGTGGGAGACCTGGGTTTGATCCCTGGGTTGGGAAGATCCCCTGGAGAAGGGGACGGCAACCTACTCCAGTATTCTGGCCTGGAGAATTCCATGGACTCTATAGTTCATGGGGTCACAAAGAGTCAGACACGACTGAGCGACTTTTTCACTTTCACTGCCTTTACCGTGCTCAGGCGGGAGTTGGTCTTGGGCAGGGTGGTGGTCATGAAACAATGCGGTGCTCAGGGAAGGTCCCCATGAAGAAATGCAGTCCTCCCAGGAACTCTCCCCTGGGCTGTTCTTCCCTGCGAGGGACACGGACGGCTGCATGAGGACCATCCTCAGAGGTGGGAGGCACGTCTTCTGCATGACCCCCATCATGTACATTACCATCTGCCTCCCTGCCCCTCATCGCCCACCGAGGCTTCCTGCTGGCACCCACCTGAGCATCAAGCATCTCATTCAGCCCCTGACCTCCACTTGGCGGCACTCCCCGCAACCCTGCCCCTTCCTCCTGCTGCTTCTCCGTCATTCTCCCTTTGGTCCAGACACACTAAACTACTTGTCATTCCTGAGATGTGTCTGGAATGCCAGTGGTGTTGTCTTCCGGGAAAGAGCACCTGGAAGGACTCAGGGCTCAGGGCTGACTGTCAGGGCTCAGTCACTGAGCCTTCCTGGGACCCCTCCTCCAATCTGGACAGCACCTCTCCTCTCTGGACAGCTCCTCGCTCCCCAGCCTGGGGCTTGCACTCCCTGTACTACAGGCACTTGTTCATCTCTCTCCCTTCCTGGGTTGAGCAACTTGAGGACAAGGAGCTGCGAAGTTGAGTTCCCGGATGTCCCCCGGGCTGTAGCATCAGCCTAGCTTGTAGCAGAGGCCCAGCACATTTCTCTGGGATGAAGGACTGAATAGATAACTGAAAATAGTGAAAAGCCTCCCAGGCCAAGGCTTATACACCAGGAGATCACCAGGGATGGGCTGGCTGTCAGTGGGAAGACATTCCCAGGCCTGCTCATACGGGAATCAGGGGCAGTTTCTGGGACTTCCTGGGCACAGGTATCATCCTTGGAGAAGCATATCCCTTTACTATGTGACTGTGAGGGGTCCCTCTTTTGGCTGCTGGGTGTGGTGTGTTGGGGGCTTGGCTCCCCAAGTGTTGTGGGGAGCCCCAGGAAACCAGCCCTGAGACAGAGAATGGGTTCAGGCAAGTTAGTGAGGGCTGTGCTCCATGATCGCCCTCTACCCGGCAGAGAGGGATGCCAGGGGGCGGGAGGGAGAAGCTGGGCGACGACGTCCAACCACAGAGGGGAGGGGGCGTTTCTCAGCCACCCCCTGAGACCCTTCGCAGCCCTTACGAGTTCCCCAAGTTGGAGCTAGGGGCTGGGCTTTACACCCCCACAATGACCATCAAGGGAGGCAGGCATGTTATGGATTCAACTGTGTCCCTCTGAAGAGACGTGTTGAATTCCCGAGGCCGCCCCCAACCTGGGAATATTTGAAAAGCTACTACAGAAAATGTTGTGCACAGGGATCTCAAGATGGTGGGGCGGTGTAGGTAAGAGATGCGAAATTCAAAGTAGCCTGAGTGCTTTCCACTAATTAATTCTTTTATTCACACGCTTCCTTCATTTACCAAATATTTATTGAGCACCTGCTATTTGCTCTGCTAGGGGCACACCGGGGGCATGCCAAGACCGTGTTGTGAGCCCCTCAGCCAGGCGCTGAATGGCTCCTGCCTTTCTGTGTCTCTGCAAATGAACCTGCTTTCTTGCGCCCTGGGATCCAGACCAGCAGCTTCTTTCCCGCGTGCCTGCTGCGGCCCTCGCCACACGCACTCAATGTAATGTGATGGCGTAATTACAGAAATGGATAACACCCTGAGCTTCCCGAACCACCCCAGAACACGTTGCAATAATTTGTCACCCATTTTCCAAGGTAGAATGCACTAACCCTTAATTATAAGCCAAGGCTAGAGACGAGTAAATAAATATGCATGCCAGTCTGAATGCTATAATTAGAACTACCATTTAGCTAAAGAAAAGTAGAGACACTTTAATTCCAGGCCTCTGCCTGAATGTTGAGCTGCTGCTAGGGAACGGCCCATGTGTGTTAACACGTTAAGTTCTGAGCAAGCGGTAGCATAGTAAGAAGGCAGTGTTTTGTAAACGGGGCTGAGACGTACTCTACATGCCACTAGATGTTTCAATTCTGTGTTTATTTCCCAAAGCCAACTTAATGTGATGGTTAGTAGTTTTCAGACACTTCAGACAGCTACTCTGAATGACAATTTGGCATAAAGTGTCTAACACTATTTGTATAACAGGTTGGCATCGCTCATTGGCAACAAAGAGTTGGGTGATAATGGGATGGACACACGTCATCTATTCATTTAACATTTTTTCTCAAGTACCCACTCCACACCAGGCACTGTTCTAGGTAGTGATGGACACAAATGACTTGGACCTAGAGATTATCATACAGAGTAAGTCAGACAGAGAAAGACAAGTATCCTCCGGTATTGCTTATCCCGGCATGCTGCAATCCATGAAGTCGCAAAGAGTCAGACACTACTGAGTGATGGAACGAAACTGATTGCATATATGTGAAATCTTAAAAATGGTACAGGTGAATCTATTTATAAAACAGAAATAGAGTCATAGACATAGAAAACAAATTTATGGTTGCCAAGGGGCACAGGTGGGGAGAGGGATAAAATGGAGATTGGGATTAACACATACACACTCCGGTGTATAAAATGTTGTTGTTCAGTCACAACATTGTGTCCAACTCCCTGTGGCCCCATGGACTGCAGCACGCCAGGCCTCCCTGTACTATGTATAAAATAGATAACTATTAATAATAAGGACCTACTGTGCAGCACAGGGAACTCTGCTCAATACTCTGTAAAAGTCTATATTGGAAAAGAATCTAAAAAAGAGTGGATATATGTGTATGTGTAACTGATTCATCTTACTCTATAGCAGAAGCTAATATGACACTGTAAACCAACTATAAATAAAATGAGATAAAATTATAATTAATAAAATTAATTAAATTTAATTAAATCAAATAGAATTATCTTATTTTTCTCCAATAAAAATTAAAAACACAAATGACTTGCTTTCGTGGAGCTTACTTTTTTAGTGAATGGAGACATACAAGAAAACAGTCAACAAGTGTATCAGTTCAGTTCAGTTCAGTTGCTCAGTTGTGTCTGACTCTGCAACCCCATGGACTGCAACAAGTATATAGCCAAGTACATAATACATATGCTATATAGTATGGTGATAAATTCTGCAAAGAAGTATGTCAGGAGCAGGGGAGAGAGTGGCGAGGGAGTGCTGTCTTAGGTCGCATGACTGGAGAAGGTGCTGATGAAGTGACATTGCAGTGAAGGCCTGAATTAAATGAGGGAGTAGTGGGGGATACATGGAGAAAGAGTGCTCAAACAAGAGGCAACAGCAGGTGCAAAGGCCCTGAGGCATCTGAAGCAGGATCTGCCTGGAGTGTCTCAAGATCAGCATGAAGGCCAGTGTGCCTGGGAGAAGAGGCAGGAAGGAGGCTTGGAAATAAGATCAGAGAGGAAAGCAGGGCCAGATTAGTAGCCTGGGGGCCACAGCGCGGATATAGACTCACTCTGCAGAAAATGGGTGCCTTCTCATGGACTTGAACAGAAAAATGACATGACTCAGCTTCAGTTTTAAAACGATCATTCTGACTTGGTGCAGAGAATGGATGTAGAGGCGTGGGCGTGTAGGGAGACAGCCCCCGGGAGGCTGCTGCACCTCTTCTCGCCTCACTGGGGTGCAGCTGGCAGAGAGGTTTGTGAGCAGGACCCGAGCTGTCTGGCCCTGATCGCAGCTGTGTGGTCCTGGTCAAGCTGCTGGAATGCTTTGTGCCCCATTTACTCCATGTGGAGCTGTGGTAAAGAACTGCCTGCAGTGTAGGGGATGCAAGAGACTTGGGTTCCGTCCCTGGATTGGGAAGAGCCCCAGGAGTAGGAAATAGTACCCACTCCAGTATCCTGGCCTGGAGAATCCCATGGACAGAGGAGCCTGGCGGGCTACTGTCCGGGGGTTCCAGAAGAGCCAGTCATGACAGCGACTACACAGCAGCGAGATCGGTGGGTTCTCCCCCAGGAGGGCTCTTGCACTGCTTAGGTGCTGGGATGCTTGGAAACGTCCAAAGTGCCCTTATCCCATTGCCTGAAATTGTTCCCTTCTCTCCCTACATGGGGTTGATGACGGGGACCCAAAGTCAGGGGGTGGGTGGGGGTGGGGAGCATGCTCTCTCCCTAGGCTCAGGGCTTGGGAACTGTGTGAAAGTGATGTTGCTCAGTCGTGTCCGACTCTTTGCGACCCCATGGACTGTAGCTTATGAGACTCCTCCATCCATGGGATTTTCCACGCAAGAGCACTGGAGGAGTGGGTTGCCATTTCCTTCTCCAGGGGATCTTCCTGACCCAGGGATCAAACCCTGGTCTCCCGCACTGCATGCAAATGCTTTACTGTCTGAGCTACGAAGGAAGCCCTTGGGAATTGTGTGGGTTCCCCTATTTTGCAGTGACCATTTCCCTAATTCAGTGACCAGAAGGTGCACAGTCCACAAGCCAGCTTGCTAATGACACTGCCGGTAAGAACAAGTTTCTGTTTCTGGATTGTTCTGGCCAGCTCGGCCCAGCTCCTGAACTGGGAAGGCAGTGCGGGGGACCTGAAAGAATGACCCTCCTAAGTGTTAACTGAAGTGGCTCAGAAAATAGGGGGAAGTTTGTTCCCGAAGACAGTGAGGAAAATGTACTTCTTGGCCTCACTGGAAGTAACAGACACATATATCCTAATTATGTCTGGGAGAAGATCACAGCCAACATATCCAAATGCAGTATGTAATTGAGAAATTCCAATTAGGTGGGTTTTAAAAGACAGATTTCAAGTATGAGGGATAACCACCTGTTCATTGAATTGAATTTTAGTTTCTCCTGGTTCCTGCAAGGCCAAGTGCACCATTAGACCTGGTAAATGCTTATGTTTGTTCACGGACTTGCAGCTGTCTGGAAATCTGATGCGATGGCAGCCACACAGAGGCTTTGTATGGGGACGATATTAAGATAGTAACATGTGCAAACGCCCCTACCCAGAGCCTGGTACTTAACAAGTACTTAATAAACACTAACTAGATCTTCACAATCATTAATCTGGACAGCTGCTCATTTGATACCTGCTTTACTCTTCCATACGACAAAGGTCTGTATAGTCAAATCCATGCTTTTCCAGTAGTCATGTATGGATGTGAAAGTTGGACCAGAAAGAAGGCTGAGCGCTGAAGAACTGATGCTTTTGAATTGTGGTGTTGGAGAAGACTCTTGAGAGTCCCTGGGACAGCAAGATCAAACCAGTCAATCCTAAAGGAAATCAACCCTGAACGTTCATTGGAAGGACTGATGCTGAAGCTGATGTTCTAATCTTTGGCCACCAGATGCGAAGAACTGACTGATTGGAAAAGACCCTGATGCTGGGAAAGATTGAGGGCAGGAGGAGAAGGGGATGACGGAGGATGAGATGGTTGGATGGCATCACCGACATGACCTTGAGCAAGCTCTGGAAATTGGTGATGGGCAGGGAAGCCTGGTGTGCTGCAGTCCACGGGGTTGCAAAGATTTGGACATGAATGAGTGACTGAACTGAACTGAAGTAATTAGGGAAATCAAGTCAGAGAGAAACTAGAAGGATGGTTGCCAGTGCTCGTGGGCTGGGGAATGCAGAGTTATTGTTTAATGGGGACAGAGTTTCAGTTTTACAAGATGAAAAGTCTGGAGGTGAATGGTGGTGGCGGTTGCACAACATTATAAATATATTTATAACACTGAGCTCTATGATCTAAGATGGTCAAGTTTGTGTTATGTGTATTTTGCATGCTAAGTCGCTTCAGTTGTGTCTGTCTCTTTTGACTCTGTGGACCGTAGCCCACCAGACTCCTCTGTCCATGGGCTTCTCTAGGCAAGAATAGTGGAGTGGGTTGCCTTGCCCTCCTCCAGGAGATCTTCCTGACCCAGGGATTGAACCCTCATCTCTTAAGTCTTCTGTATTGGCAGGAAGTTTTTTTTTTTTTTTTTAACCACTAGCACCACCTGGGAAGCCCATGTGTATTTTACCACAACAAAAACGTTTGAAAAAAATTGAGGGGAAGTTGGCAGAGATTCTAGAAGTTGAGGAAGGGAAAAACATGGTAATGTTGAACTTGGAATTTACAGTATTACCTTTTTGGCCAAACTGAGAAATCTGTATGCAGATCAGGAAGCAACAGTTAGAACTGGACATGGAACAACAGACTGGTTCCAAATAGGAAAAGGAGTACGTCAAGGCTGTATATTGTCACACTGCTTATTTAACTTCTGTGCAGAGTACATCATGAGAAACACTGGACTGGAAGAAACACAAGCTGGAATCAAGATTGCCAGGAGAAATATTAATAACCTCAGATATGCAAATGAAACCACCCTTATGGCAGAAAGTGAAGAGGAGCTAAAGGGCCTCTTAATGAAGGTAAAAGAGGAGAGTGAAAAAGTTGGCTTAAAGCTCAACATTCAGAAAACGAAGATCATGGCATCCGGTCCCATCACTTCTTGGGAAATAGATGGGGAAACAGTGGAAACAGTGTCAGACTTAATTTTTTTGGGCTCCAGAATCACTGCAGATGGTGACTGCAGCCATGAAATTAGAAGACGCTTACCTCTTGGAAGAAAAGTTATGACCAACCTAGATAGCATATTCAAAAGCAGAGACATTACTTTGCCGACTAAGGTCCATCTAGTCAAGGCTATGGTTTTTCCTGTGGTCATGTATGGATGTGAGAGTTGGACTGTGAAGAAGGCTGAGTGCCGAAGAATTGATGCTCTTGAACTGTGGTGTTGGAGAAGATTCTTGAGAGTCCCTTGGACTGCAAGGAGATCCAACCTGTCCATTCTGAAGGAGATCAGCCCTGGGATTTCTTTGGAAGGAATGAGGCTAAAGCTGAAACTCCAGTACTTTGGCCACTTCATGCAAAGAGTTGACTCATTGGAAAAGACTCTGATGCTGGGAGGGATTGGGGGCAGGAGGTGAAGGGGACGACAGAGGATGAGATGGCTGGATGGCATCCCGGACTCGATGGATGTGAGTCTGAGTGAACTCTGAGAGATGGTGATGAACAGGGAGGCCTGGCATGCTGAGATTCATGGGGTAGCAAAGAGTCAGACACAACTGAGCAACTGAACTGAACTGACAGACAATCGGGAGCTTGCCAAGGGGCACTAGTGGTAAAGAACTCACCTGCCAACGCAGGAGGCATCAGAGACACCGTTTCCATCCCTGGGTTCAGAAGATCCCCTGGAGAAGGGCATGGCAACCCACTCCAGGTTCTTGCCTGGAGAATCCCCATGGACAGAGGAGCCTGAAGGGCTACAGTTCCATAGGCTCCCAAACAGTCAGACACAAATGAAGCTACTTAGCACACAGCACACACAGACAATGGGTATCTTAAAGAAGAAAGATAGAAAGGCCTGGTAATATCTTGTCTTCTGCATAATTTCTGTTATGAAAATTAAAATGTGTCTGTAGAGCTTATCTGTTACAAGTGCAATTTTGCAATCTTTTTCTAAGGGAGAGCTTCACGCTGTAGTTATATTGGGGAAAATGTGCTTAAAATTCATTATTTTTAAATCTTTGAAATTCTCTCTTGTTCCCTCTCAAAAGCCAGCATTCTGTAAAACTCGATATGATTAAGCCTTCAAAATTCTCTCTTGCTCCCCTCAAAAGTCAGCATTCCGTTTGCTCCTGCATGCCCAGTGCTTTTGTACCAGGGGTTTTGTGCTGTTGGAAAAGCGGCTGTCTCTTTCCTATATGTCCAGCTCCAAAGACAGTGGTGGTAACTTGGATTCATTTTTTTCAGTAACTGTGGAAGCGATGCCCTGGGAATGTTGAATTTATTATCGTGCTGCCTTACATGTGTACAGATCTGAAGAACCATTACTGAAAAAACACAAGCTTGCCATTTCCTTAATTACCCATCCGAGAGGTTCTTCTGTGCCTGGAAGAGTTTCACAAAACACTGACAGGGAAATGGTGAGCGAGGTGTCAGATGTGTTATTAAGGTCAGTTATAGTGATCCAGAGGTGAGCAAAGAAGTAATAAAGAGAAGCTGCACAAATGTGGCGGATCCATGGAGCTGATGGCTAACCTCTGCTCATGTACTAAGATATGTTTTTAAGATTGTGGGATCCATAAATACCTATAGGGGGAAAAAGGGAGAGAAGCAGGGAGGAACCTTTGGGTTTCCCAATACCAAAATACTCTATGAGTTTCGAGCGTTACGGCCAAACGACAAAGGATGAGGTGGTTGGATGGCATCACTGATTCAATGGACATGAGTTTGAGCAAGCTCTGGGAGATGGTTTGTACCTTTAATGTTTGGACCTTGGGCTTCCCTAGTGGCTCAGACGGTAAAGCATCTGCCTGCAATGCGGGGAGACCTGGGTTCAATTCCTGGGTCGGGAAGATCCCGGGGAGAAGGAAATGACAATCCACTCCAGCACTCTTGCCCGGAAAATCCCATGGACGGAGGAACCTGATAGGCTACAGTCTATGGGGTCGCAAAGAGTCGGACACGACTGAGCAACTCTTCACCTTTTTCCTTAAACACTGAACCCTCTCTCTTCCCCACCATTCTGGCTGGAGTTTAAGCAGGCTAACTGCACTTGATGTTAACATTTTGAAACTTTATTAGCAAGTTTTTAAAGGGTCTTGAGGAACTGAAATTGTAGTTGATCAATTTAGACAATGTGCTTTTTGCCTAGGCATGATGTGACAGATCTCCGGTACCTTGGGGGAATTTTGGGGCATTAAAAGAAGATCCAACTTTGACATGAGAGTAAGCGCTTAGCAAAAATGATTCAAAAGCCCGGTGGCCTTGGTCAGTGTTAGAGACTGAATGTTTTTGTCCCTGAAGATTCATATTTTGAAATGTTAAGGGTTTCCCTGGTGGTGCAGAGGTTAAAGCGTCTGCCTGCAATGGGGAGACTTGAGTTTGATCCCTGGGTTGGGAAGATCCCCTGGAGAAGGAAATGGCAACCCTCTCCAGTATTCTTGCCTGCACAATCCCATGGATGGAGGAGCTTGGTGAGCTACAGTCCATGGGTCGCAAAGAGTCGGACATGACTGAGCAACTTCACTTTCACTTTCGCTTTAGTGTGAGGGTATCCAGTGGTGATTAGGTTATGAAAGTGGGGCCCTCAGGAATGGGGTGGTGGTTGTTCAGTCGCTCAGTCATATCTGACTCTTTGTGATGCCACGGACTGCAGCACTCCAGGCCTCCCTGTCTACCTTCTCCCGGAGTTTGCTCAAACTCATGTCCACTGAATCAGTGATGCCATCCAACCATCTCATCCTCTGTCATCCCCTTCTCCTCCTGCCTTCAATCTTTCCCAGCATCAGGGTCTTTTGCAGTGAATCAGTTCTTTGCATCAGATGGCCAAAGTACTGGAGTTTCAGCTTCAGCATCAGTCCTTCCGACAAATACTCAGGACTGATTTCCTTTAGGATGGACTGGTTGGATCTCCTTGCAGTCCAAGGGACTCTCAAGAGTCTTCTCCAACACCACAGTTCAAAAGCCTCAATTCCTCAGTGTTCAGCTTTCTTTATAGTCCAACTCTCACATCCATACATGACCAATGGAAAAACCATAGCTTTGACTAGATGGACCTTTACTGGCAAAGTAATGTCTCTGTTTTTTAATACATTGTCTAGGTTTGTCATAGCTTTTTTCCCAAGGAGCAAGCAGATGACACCACCCTTAAGGCAGGAAGTAAAGAGGAACTAAAGAGCCTCTTGATGAAAGTGAAAGAGGAGAGTGAAAAAGTTGGCTTAAAACTCAACATTCAGAAAACTAAGATCATGGCATCTGGTCCCATCACTTCATGGCAAATAGATGGGGAAACAATGGAAACAGTGACAGACTTTTTTTGGGGGCTCCGAAATCACTGCAGATAATGTCTGCAGCCATGAAATTAAAAGACGCTTGCTTCTTGGAAGAAAAGTTATGACCGATCTAGACAGCATATTAAAAAGCAGAGGCATTACTATGCCGACAAAGGTCCATCTAGTCAAAGCTATAGTTTTTCCAGTAGTCACGTATGGATGTGAGAGTTGGACTATAATGGAAGCTGAGCACTTAATAATTTATGCTTTTGAACTGTGATGTTGGAGAAGACTCTTGAGAGTCCCTTGGACAGCAAGGAGATCCCAGCAGTCCATGAAGCTGAAACTCCACTTTGGGCACCTGATGCAAAGAACTGACTCACTGTAAAAGACCCTCATGCTGGGAAAGATTGAAAGTGGGAGGAGAAGGGGAGACAGGATGAACTGATTGGATGGCATCACCAACTTAATGGACATGAGTTTGAGCAAGCTCCAGGAGTTGGTGATGGACAGGGAAGCACGGCGTGCTGTAGTCCATGGGGTCACAAAGAGTCGGAAATGACTGAGCAACTGAACTGAACTGAACTGAGTGTGGCCCTGCCCACCAGACCAAGACCTAGTTTTACCCACAGCCAGTCTCTCCCATTAGGAGCTTCCACAAGTCTCTTATCCTTATCCATCAGAGGGCAGACAGAATGAAAACCATAATCACAGAAAACTAACCAAACTGATCACATGGGTCACAGACTTGTCTAACTCAGTGAAACTATGAGCCATACCATGTAGGGCTACCCAAGATGGACGGGTCATGGTGAAGATTTCTGACAAAACGTGGTCCACTGGAGAAGGGAATGGCAAACCACCTCAGCATTCTTGCCTTGAGAACCGCATGAACAGTATGAGAAGAAATGGGGTTAGTGTCCCTATAAAAGGGACCCCAGAGAGGATCCTTCCTACTTCTACCACTTGGGGGAGCAGTAAAAAAAGAGGGCTGTTTATGACCTAGGAAGTGGACTCTCACCAGGCATTGAATCTGAGGGCAGCCTGACCTCAGACTTCTAGGCTCCAGAACTATGAGAAATACATGTCTGTTGTTTATAATCCACAAAATCTATGGTATTTTGGTTATAGCAGCCTGAATAGCCTAAGACAATTAATGCAAAGGCGTTAAGGCAGTGCAGAAACTGTGGTTCATCGCTCAGTCAGGTCTGACTCTTTTTGACCTCACGGACTGTAGCCCGCCAGGCTCCTCAGTCCATGGGGATTCTCCAGGCAAGCATACTGGAGTGGGTTGCAATGCCCTTCTCCAGGGGATCTTCCCAACCCAGGGAGCGAACCCAGGTCTCCTGCATTGCAGGCGGATTCTTTACCATCTGAGCCACCAGGGAAGCCCAATGCAAAAAGTAACCCAAAGCAAATGTAGGCCGCAAATCTGAGCTGAAGGTGGTTTGTGTGTGCTGGTAGAGAAGACTGTTTCTTGTCACAGCTACTGTCAATTAAATACTTTTTGAGCAGGATGGAAAGGTAATTAACCCCAAACCCACCTGTACTTTTTCCATCCACAAATTCTAATATCTTGGGAGTCCCAAGGAACCACTAGTGGTTTATGCATAAGTGATATAGTGCCGTCATTTTGAGTACTAACATGCACTTCTGTGAAGCTTAGGTCTGTCTTTTGAACGATGGATAGAGTCAGAGAAAGTACAGCAAGGACAGCAGGAAATATTGAAGTGATTGTGTGTGTGGTAGTGTTGAAGTTTACCAGCTTCATGATTCCACACACCTATGTTTAAATATGATACAACTTGGGCATTCTTTATAAATTATCAGAGTCTGTTTCCTTATCAGTTAAATTTTTAAAGGGTGTGTTTCTTAAAGGATTAAATAAGATGAGAAAAAGAAATAAATTAGCACCATGACCAGTAGATGCTTAATAAATATTAGCTCCTCCATCTTGCTTAGCAAGTAATTCTAGTGCTTTAACAACTGTTGCAAAAATGGGCTGAAAACTGACAGATGAAGGTTATTTATTAACATTTATTCATGATATAAAATAGTGATCAGCATGATAATCTATTAAAATTTTCAAATGTGCTTTGAACAATTTGTTGTCCAAAGTAACCTAAATCTGGGGTGTGTTTAAAACAGTCTTATTCTGAGGTGTTGAAATGCACAAAGCATCATGTAGTTGCAAAAACACTGAGAAAGGGTAGCTCTTTCTGTGGTTTTTCCCCCTTCTCCCATTAAAACAATGGACTTGATAGTGCTGTTTCTTCTTAATGAGTTCCCTTTACTGGAAAATCACTGAGCTTGAGGTTTTTATCATGGTTTTAATCTTCTTTGTAAGACTAACATCCAAGTTTCATGGAGTCTTTTATGTTTTTTTTTTAATCACTGAACTGGAGGGTTCCTGAACCCCTGACTGTAAGATCGTCCCTTTTGCACATGGCCACAGGACCCACTGAGTCATGACTCGGCTGTTACCTCCTTATAGCATGGGTTAGGGATGTGTCCATCATGCACTTCTTTGCAGTGAGATGTTGGAGGGATTGTCTCCCTCAACCTTCTGTGGAAGTCTTACTCATCAGAAGAAATGTATAGAGAGACATGCTTTTCTTGCCCTGTACCACTGGACGTGATGGTGTTTCCTTGAAGCAACAGTACTGCAACAACTATCTTATCACCTTGAGGGGCCAAGCCAACGTGATGAGCTACGCAGAGCAGAGGTCAGAGCAGGAAGATGGGGAGGACCTGTGTTAGCCAGGTTGGAGCTGCCCTCTTCTGGACTTAGCATTATGTTGGTCATAAATCTGCCTTACTGCTTAAGCCAGTGTAGTCAGGATTTTCTACGAGTTTTTTTCTTTCCCTCGTGCATATTTTTCTAAATTGAAGTATAGTTGATTTACTGTATTAGTATCAGGTGATACTATTTTTATAGATTACACTCCTTTTTATTAAAAAGCAATGGTTATACTTCCCTGTGCTGTACAATATATACTTGCGGCTTATCTATTTTATACATAGTAGCTTGTATCTCTTAACCCCCTACCCAATCCTACCCCTCCCTTCTCCCCTCTCCCCATTGGTAGCCACAAGTTTGTTCTCTGATTCTGTGGGTATGTTTCTGTTTCATTATATACATTTGTTTGTTTTCTTTTTTAGATTCCATATATAAATGATAATTTCAATAAGCGTAATACTCTCTAGGTTCACCCACGTTATTGCAAATGGCCGAATTTCATTCCTTTTTATGGCTGAGTAATATTCCATCGTATATGTATATTTATGCCACATCTTTATCTGTTCATTTGTTGATGGGTAATTAGGTTACTTTCATCTCTTGGTCACTGTAAACAGTGTTGCAATAAATCAAGATGCCCTGATATATGTTTTAAAGAGGGTGTGATAATGACAGTCACACACACAAAAAATGAGCATATGTCAAAGATTTTATTTCATTCACTTATTATTGGGGGGAACCAGTCAGATGTTGCAATAGTTCAAAGGCAAATTCAGAGACAAATACAAATCAGTTCAGTTCAGTCCCTCAGTCGTGTCTGACTCTTTGTGACCCCATGGACTGCAGCACACCAGGCCTCCCTGTCCATCACCAACTCCTGGAGTTTACTCAAACTCATGTCCATTGAGTCGGTGATGCCATCCAACCATCTCATCCTCTATCATCCCCTTCTCCTCCTGCCTTCAATCTTTCCCAGCATCAGAGTCTTTTCAAATGAGTCAGTTCTTCACATCAGGTGGCTACAGGATTGGAGTTTCAGCTTTAGCATCTGATTTCCTTTAGGATGGACTGGTTGGATCTCCTTGCAGTCCAAGGGATTCTCAAGAGTCCTCTCTAACACAACAGTTCAAAACCATCAGTTCTTCTGCACTCAGCAAATAATGCAAACAAATAAGTAATGCTAAAAAAAAAAAGGATTTATAGATAGATTAAAAGTTGCCTTTTTCCAGGGAAGGGAAGGAAGAAAACCATTGTCCTTCTAGATAGAGTTAATTTGCATGTCTATGGACAAGAATCATTTGCACTGATATTGGCTACAATTTATAGAACAATAAATAGCTTAAATAAAATGAGAGGTGTAAATCCTAGAGACTGATAAAATCCAGAATTAGACAATGCTACCTTTCCCATGAAGACACTCAGGTAATCATTTTGGTCTGTTTCAAAGTTTTCATGTATGAGTCATACCTGTCAAATCTAAGAGGTGTATTACCAGTGTTTCCAATCCTTTTTCTTAGTCTGAATGCCAGGATGGTTTTGGTTACTTCTCAGGCTGTTTTATGATTTTTCTTTTTATGACTCTTAACCTCCAAGAATGCAGGACCCCTGTCAATTCCTCTTTTAAGCCCAGTTTCACTGCAGTATCTAAGCTTTATAAGCAGGGCTGTAAATAAGTCATGATGGACAGCTCTGCCTTCTTCCTTGATGGAGAAGATGTTTATGGATTAAAGATGGATTTCTACTTGGCGTCAATAGGTTCTATCTTGGATATGTTTTTGGGAATTGATTAATCATTTCTGTTGCTAGTGTTTTCCCAGTAATTGCTCAGGCTAGTGATTTCCAAACTCTTACTTGAATGGGTACTGAATCAAAATTTTAGTTTGACAAGAACTTTCATCCTTATGTCCATACACACTGCCTCTAGGATAAGTTATGAATAACATCTATCTTTAAAGTGGCTTTAAATCAGTTTTGCTGTTTTGGAGACTTTTCTAATGGTGATGGAGACCACTTCACAGACCCTCCACCACCTACATGCGCAGGAATCAGTGGCAGGAAGGATGGAATAATCTGCCTGCAGCTTCTAGATCACACTGATTTCCTCTTGGTCTTGACTCCATTGTCCATTCCCAACTGTTTCTCTCCTTCATGGCCAGATAAAGTGTTATTCTTCCCCAGTCAGGTTTTTAATCCAACAATTCTGCATTCTAGAAAGCAACTCTGTGTCTTTATGATAAAGGATCAACAATTTAGTGCTGACATCACCTGGTGTCATTGTGTCCCTGTGGCTGGAGACGGCGGTGGCGGCTGAGGCACCAGGGACACGTGGTTTCATCTGATTTCCCGGGACAGATGAGGGCCCTGCTGCCCTCACCTCCTTCGCATCAGCTCCGTGAGCTGCTGCCACCTCTGCTTGCCCACTTTGGTTTGTTGGCTGCTTTCAGTGTTTATTGCTAATGAAACGACAAATTGCATCGGATGAGGCTGTCTTGTCAATGAGGAAGCAAAGTAATTAAGTGTTAAAATTATATTGCTTCAACCCCTCCAGGCTGGGCTCGCTTTGTGTAAATTGAACGACGATGAAAGATCCCATGGTGGGCTTGGTAAATGGCCTGTCATATCCTGCAGGAAGGGAACTCCACAGGCACCAGGACCTCCTGGGCTTCTAATGTCACAAGTGACAAAGGGCCCATGTCTTCCTGCTTGATAATAATCACTTGTCATCCACCGATAGCAGAGGATCCAGCTGGGGCTGCTCATTTTCATAATCTAATGAAGATGTCTGGGGCAGGGTGGCCATAAACTCCCGAGGGACAAAGGCCCTCTGGAGGCCAAATTTAGGAAATGGCAAAACCCACAGGGCCCAGCGTCTTTAGGTCTCCTCCAGACCCTAGCCCAGCCTGGGAGTCTGTACTCTACTGTATGACAGGCCAGACTGGACCTTCCCATGCCAGGGGCCCTTCCCCAACACACCCAGCCCTTTCTTCTTTTCTGATGCCAAGACCCAGCATTCCTGACCCACTGGGTCGGTTTTTGTTTTTAATTGTGGCACAACATATGCAACATGATATTTATCAGTTTTAACCATTTATTCAGGACATAATTCAGTGGCATTGAATATATTCACAGCTTTGTGCAACCATCAGCATTATCTGTACTCAAAACTCTTTCATCCTAGCATGAACTCTATGCCCAGTAAAACTCTCATCCTTTCCCCTTCCTCCTGGCCTCCTAGCAACCACCACTCAACTTTCTGTCTCTGTGAGTCTCTTTAAAGATTTATTTATTTATCTATTGATTTATTTGGGCTGCCCTGGGTCTTCATGGCAGTGGGCAGACTTCTCATTGCGGTGGCTTCTCCTTTTGTTGTGGAACACGGGCTCTAGGCACGCAGGCTCGGTTGCTACAGCAGCATGTGGGATCTTCCCGGACCAGGGATGGAACCTGCGTCCCCTGCATCGGCAGGGGGATTCTTAACCTCTCGACCACGAGGGAAGCCCTGCTCCTATGATCTGACTACTCCAAGTACCTCTTATAAGTGGAATCATGCAGTCTTACATGTCTGATTTCTTTCACATAGCATGATGCCCTCGAGGTCCGTCCATGCTATAGCAGGTGTCAGGATTTCCTTCCTTTCTGAGGCTGAATAATGCCCCACTGCGTGTACAGATCACATTTTGCTTGTCCATCCACCTGTCACTCAGGCTGTGGGGTGTGCTGCCCTGGTGAGGGCGGGCTGGCACGGTGGGCTTGGGTTCCTGCCCTTGGGCTGTGGCTTCCAGGACCCACCCCTGTGTTGGTTTCCCTCCCCACTTCGAGTCCACACCTGCTCTGGCCTCCCCCTTCAATCCTTCTCCCTTCCTCTGTCTCCAGTGCTCGACCCAAGACTTGCCTGTCCTGTCTGTCTCTCTGTAGCTCCCACCTGGCTGCCTCTGGTGCCATCTCTCAGCCACCCGCATGCCCTTTCTTCTTTTGGCTCAGTGGCCCCAGGCTGCCCACTCCAGCTCAGGCCATCAGAGAAGGGACATGGATCCACAAAGACATTCTTCCGAGTCACCCTGCTGGGAACGTTGCAGGCTGGCCTCTTACAGGTGAGGTCCTAGGGCCTGAGTGATCCAGCAGGGCCACGGGCCAGCTCGGGACAGAGCAGGGGTCATGGCACCTCTGCTCCTGGGTCTGATGGTGGGAATTCTTCCCATGGCTCCACGTGCTGCCTTCAAACCACACTTCTGGGGCCACGATCACCCACGATTGGCCATTTTAAATTTTACCCTGGGTCAGAGTGAGACACATAGAAAGAAAAGCAGCTGGGCTGTTTCACTAGAAAAGAGCGAGAGCCAGCTTTAGACAATAGCCGAGCGCAGTGCTGGCCTCTTTGAATAATAACCGGTGACAGGACACACTTCCTCTGGCATGAAGAGCACAGTGGGTGACATAATTGCACCTGCCTGCATCCAACTTGGCTCTTTTTGTGCTGGTTTCTTCTTTGTTTTTTATTTTGGTAACGGGGTGCTGGGGGAAGGGCTCTCAGAGCTGAATGGCTGTGCAGAGGAGGTCAGAAGATGATCAAATGGGGCTTATATTGACCACGCTTGGGCTTCTCTCTACATGGCTCCTGAACAAGGGCATTTGCCATCTGCCTCTTAGAGGATTGAATCCTGTGCTGCTGCAGCTGTTGACCTTTGACACTCCCTGAGGCCTGGTGTGCTGCAATTCATGGGGTCGCGAAGAGTCGGACATGACTGAGCGACTGAACTGAACTGAACTGAACTGAAGGCAGTTCAGGGTGGAAAATGAGGTACTTTGTGCTCCAGAGAAACTGGTGGAACAGATCTTTAGGTGGATTATTTTCAGAAGCTGATTTCATGATCCCAATCTTTGCATCTCCTTATATCTAGAAAAGCTCTAAATCCCTTGATGGTGACATCGGTTCCTTGTGACCAGCAGAAAACCTTTTGTAAAATAAGTGCTTGATTGCGTGAACACCCCCTTCACCGAAATCACAGATATTGACCTTTCTCCAGTACCTGTTAGGAGCGGTTTCTCAGAGTTATCTGAGGTGCTGTCTCCTGGGCTGCAGTCCTCATTTTGCCCCAAATAAAACTTAACTCACAGCTCTCAGGTTGTGCATCTTTTAAAATAAACAATTTGAAGTGGATTTTTTTTAAAGTTTGGAAGTTATTGATTTTTCTATATTCATTTTATAATCTACCTTTTCTAAATTCTTATCGTTTGTAGTTTTCCCATTTGTGTTTTGGGCTTTTCCACACACCAAAAGAGAAAAATAAAATTCAATATCACACGGCAGATAGTGAGAATTTTGCATCTTTCTTTCTAAATCTAATGCCTCTCTTGCTTTCTCTTGCATTGGCTATACTCCAACACAATGCTAAATAGTAACAGTAAAATGCATCCTTGTCTTGTTCTTGACTTTAGCAAAAATCTTCTAGTATTTTCCATTTAATGTAGTGTTGGACTTTATATATATATATATATATATATATATATATATATATTCCATATATGTGTATATATGGAATCATGTTAAAAAATACTTTCTGTTTACTCTGTTTGGCAGTCTTTTGAATTTGTATTTAATTCATTGTGTTTATTTTCTCCATTTATATCATTATTATAATTTAATATATATATATTTTTCTGACAGTTGCTTTTGCAAAATTCCATTGATTCTAATATGTCATGTTTTCATTCTGTTATTTCCAAAATATTGTGTAAACTCCTTTTGTAGTTCCTATTTGTCCTAAGAATTGTTTAATAGTATATATTTTAATTCCAGGTAGAAGGGCTTTTTTGTTTATTTTATTTTTAATCTTACTATCCTCATTGCATTATGATCAGAGGATGTCATTAATACAAATTCCATTCTGAAAGATTTATGAAGATTTTCTTTGTGGTCTAAGATAGTTAATTTGTATAAATGTGCTATCACACTGTTATTTGTCATCACTGGAGAGCTGATGTCAATCAAATGAGAAAAGAAAATGAGGCATACAGAGTGGAAAGGAGTATCATTACTATCAGATGTTATCATTGTTAAGCTGAAAAATCCAAATTGAAAGAAAGTGAAAGTCACTCGGTCAAAAAAATATCTATACGACTCAACACACTTCAAATATGTATGTGTGTGTGTGTCTGTGCTGTGCGTAGTCTCTCAGTTGTGTCCAACTCTTTGCGACCCCATGGATGCAGGCTCCTCCTTCCATGGGGATTCTCCAGGCAAGAATACTCTAGTGGATTGCCATTTCCTCCTCCAGGGGATCTTTCCAACCTAGGGACTGAATCCTGGTCTCCCACATTGCGGACAGATTCTTTACTGGCTAAGCCACCAGGGAAGCCCAAGAATACTGGAGTGGGTAGCCAATCCCTTTTCGCCAGGGAATCTTCCCAACCCAGGAATCGAACCGGGTCTCCTTCGTTGCAGGTGGATTCTTTGCCACCTGAGCTATTAGGGAAGCCCATAAAAATTCAATATCACACGGCAGATAGTGAGAATTTTGCATCTTTCTTTCTAAATCTAATGCCTCTTCTTGCTTTCTCTTGCATTGGCTATACTCCAACACAATGCTAAATAGTAACAGTAAAATGCATCCTTGTCTTGTTCTTGACTTTAGCAAAAATCTTCTAGTATTTTCCATTTAATGTAGTGTTGGACTTTATATATATATATATTCCATATATGTGTATATATGGAATCATGTTAAAAATACTTTCTGTTTACAAATGTTTACAATAGAACTAGTTATATATTTGTAAACATTTGTGTATAAAAAATACATATCTACTAGATATGTTTAGCCTTACAAAGACTGTTTCTGAAGGGACATCCAATAAGGAGAACCACTGGCTGCTTCTAGGAGGGGAACTGGGAGACCCAAAGATAGAGTTTGCTTTAGAGCTAAAACCTAATCATGGTAGCCATTCCCTGTGGTTCATAGAAATATTATAGTGACCAGGAAATCTGGGTATCTAGGAAAGAAAGAAGTCCAAGAAAAACTAAAGAATAGAAAGAGAGGTGCTCTGTGCTTGGCTGTAGAACAGGGGCTCTTGGGGTGGGAGGAGAGACTGCTGGCCTCTGCCCAGGAGGAGGACACCAGGACCTGAGATGGAAGTTGGCTGAGTCCCGAGTCCCTCCTGTTGAAGAGAAGAGGCCACTTGTGATTGGATGAAAACAATCCCTAAAAGCAGATTTCATCTCTTCTGTTATTGTTGAACAGACGGTGTTTGTGCACTCGTTTTCCTAAAGGAACTGTCGAAAACAAGCCCATGTGTATATGGCTCCAGAATAAATGGCAAAAAAAAAACAAACATCATTTGGGGACCATTTTAAGGGCAGAGCTTTTGTTTGGGAACTTTTCTTTTTTTTTTTCTAAAGAGAGAAAATTCACGTGTTTGCTCCTGAAGCTTTAAAAGCTTTTTCACTCTCTTGCTTTAAACATGGTCGTTAATGGAATGAGTGCTTTTTCCCTTCCAATAATGGTCTGCCATTGCTTCAGAAGCCCACATCTTTAGAAATGCCACAGTTCCTCTTTGCCAGTCCTGATTCCATCACTAATGGAGCCGCCTGAATTTCTAAGCACTGCTGCCAGACTCTCCCTTAAATTTGGGAGATGCACAGCCACTTGTAATTGTCTTGACAAACGGATGTCTTTGAAGAGAAACCTGAGCTATAAGCCTTTTGGGTAACACTTTGAGAGCTGAAATAATCCCTCAGTCCTGCCATTTATTGGTGCTCCTGTGGAAGGCCGCTGGGCTTGGAGCCAGAAGTCTTTTTATCATGTCTTGCATTCACCATTAACTTGCTCTGTGAACTTGAGTGAATCACTCCTCCTGCTCATCTCAGTTTCTTCATCTGTCAGGGAGGAGAGCATACATTCTGCCTCACAGGACCACTGGGAAGGTTGAAATCAAAATTACGTATACAATTAAATGACACAGTGCTTGGCAAGTGATAAAAGTCCTGTGTCCAATTCCAGTTGAGGGCAACAGTCCCCATACAAAGCTCCTTGGAATCATCTCTGAAACTCAAAACAAAAACATAAAATCTTGACCCACCCACACAGATTTCTCGTGTCTGCCCCAGACCAATTCTCATGGTTCTGTGCCATCTCTCTGTGCGTTTCTGTTTGGGATCCACAGGTCCAGAGTGTTTAAAGTCATGATACAGAAAGGTGACCACAGACAGGTCTCTTTGCGTACATTCCCCGTGCCAATATTCAGCACCTAGCTGATTCTATCATGCTCCTCAGCACTGACGGAAAATCTTTGGAATTTCTCATGGCAGAACAGATTTCCTCAAAAGGAACACAACCTCAAAAGCTGAAACATCTCAGAAGATAAAATTCAAACAAGAACGATTTATAATAAACACCACTCCCTGGAGTAGGAAGTGGCAACCCACTCCAGTATTCTTGCCTGGAGAATTCCGTGGACAGAGGAGCCTGGCAGGCTACAGTCCACAAGGCCCCAAAGAGTCAGACATGACTGAGCACCACTCCTAGTTGTGGAGCTCACACTTTATTTTTGTAATGCTTTGTCAACACCAGATCAGCTTCCTGACGGAGTTTGGTGTCCCTCCTCTGAAGGTCCTTAGGAGATAATGGTTACCCTGGCCAGTCCCCCACAGTCCAAAGGGGAACTCACACTAACTCCCTTCAGGGAGTCTGTCATGCCAAGCACCACACACACTACTGGGCCATCCCCAGAAGTGCCCCTAACATGCGCAGGGCCAGGCCGGAGCTTGAGGAGGCCCACAGTCCATGGCCTAGTACGAACAGTTCAATAAAACATAATACCCTAGTCTCTTTGCTTGACACCTGTGCTGAAAGCAAGGTTTGTGTTCAGAACTCTTGGGCAATCTGGGAAGGTTTCTGGTAGAAATGTGGCTACGCTGCAGCTGCTGGCCCTGGGCCTCCCCTCTCTCCGATGTCTGCCCTTCCGTATTCTCCTCTCCCTGCATCAGGAGGGACCACAGCCTCAGCTGCCACAGCCTCACAGAGACAACTGCTAAGCTTCCACTCGGGCCTAGGGATGGTGCTCAGTCATGTCTGACTCTTTGGGACCTTGTGGACTGTAGCCTGCCAGGCTCCTCTGTCTACGGAATTCTCCAGGCAAGAATACTGGAGTGGGTTGCCATTTCCTACTCCAGGGGATCTACCCAACCCAGGGGTCAAACCCGTGTATCTTGTGTCTTCTGCATTGGCAGGTGGGTTCTTTACCACTGGCCACACCTGGGAGGCCCCGGGGCTTAGGGATGTGCAATGAGCATCCCCTTTGGGAGAGCAGGCCCACAGCAGACTTGGGGTCATTTGGGTGGGAATTCTGGGAGCCTGAGCACCTGTACCGTGGTCTCAGAGAGGAAGGGACATGAGCTCCAATTGGACACAGCTTAGACTTAACCCATGGGAAAGGTCAGGGTGGTACCTCTATAGTGTGGGGCACAGGGTAGTGTCCATAGGCAAATCTCACCTGACTTAAGGTGCAAGAAGGGCTGTTACAAGCTGTGGAGGAGTCACCAAGTGTCCCCACACATGGTCAATGGCACTGGGGGAAGGAATTAGGGACCTGTTCTTGGCAGATAAGACAAAGGATTTGAAAGAGGTCTTCAAAGATGCGTGAGAGTCATTCAGCAAAGAAGGGAGTGTTGATGGGGAGGATAATTTTTTGTTCATTTATTTAAAATTCTAGTGATTTTTATTACATCACTTTGATCTAGCTGTTTCACTTTTAGTAAATTATCCTAAGAAAATGATCACTATTGTATCCAGAAAATGGCAACCGAGGTGGTCATCACTGCTGTGTTGAAGCACTGGGAATAAGCTAAAGACTCAAGCCTGAAGATCTCAGATTGATGGGGAGGGTATTTTTAGATGGAGGGCAAACCTCATTCAAAGAAGTGGAGGTGTGAGAAAATATACAGTGTTCAGAGAAACCACACTGGATTCTTGTAAACAAAATGTGGTGGTGGAGGAGGTTGTTGGGACAGGGAATGATCTTCTAGGTCCTCAGGGACATCACCGCAAAGGGGACAGAGAACCAGTGAATTAAAAGCAACACTTAGAAATAAGAGAGGAGGGCAGAGCATCCTTGGTAACATATATTTTCACACATGCATAAAGTGCTCTTACAAACTGGGCATTTGTCACTGTATTTGCAAATTCTGTGAAGTAATACCTTAATGCCGGGGCATGGATGCTAAAACCATCTGATGCATTAAAGTTTAGGTATCATGATAATTTTTATTTGTTAGTGTTTTCTTTAAAGCTACAGAATAACGAAGAAACAGTTCCTGCAAGAATTTTGTTCTTAAGAACTGCATTTGTTACAAGATTTTATAGCACTGGGAGCTTTCACAGGCTTCATAAACCACAACATTGCTCCAAATAAGTAAATCCAAGTCCTGCCCCAGGATATTAAGAACAAATAGAACAGAAATCTTTCTTGTTCTCATTTTCATTTATATTATCCTACAGGTTTTTAGGACTGCTTATTGGTGGAATGAATCTGAACAGTGGAGGCCCCTGGAGGGGAGGAAAATGTGAGTTGTGAATATGACTTTTCTACCAAACAAAATGAAATAGAATTTAAATCTATTATAATAAACTCCACAGGGCACATCTATTGTCTTGGTGCAGCAGAATTCTTCTGTAATGACTGTTCTGTTGACATTCAAACTCTTTGCTCATAGTGACTAAAAATGAAATGGTTTAGAAGGCAAAAAGCCATGCTTGGAACCCAGTAGGGGAAAGTCGGTAGCTGGCTCTTGATTAACAATCCATCTCTCCTTCATTTTGCCTGATTTTGTCTAGATGTCCCCTCCATCCCATGTGATTTAGGGAAGATCATTTTTCTTTTCTGTGGCTGGCTGAGATATAAGTATGAGAAACAGCTCTTCTAGCCCTTCTTAGATTTGGAGGTGATGGTTAGATAGCTACAACCACGAGAAGAGCCAGCCTAAAATCAAGTCAACAAAGGGGAAGGAGCAGAGAACTGGGGTCTCTGAAGATGTTACTGAGTCACTGAGTTAGCTAATCTGGAACTCATCTTGCTTGGAAAGCCTTTTTAGGTAAGATGATACTTTTTTATTTTGGCAACTGACAGCATTTTCACCAACAGAGAAGGCAATGATCTTTTCTAATCTTCCCATCTCTCTCTTCCTGGATCGTTAGACAAATAGTAAATTCATAAGGTTAGCATGAAAGTTCTGGTGGGGTTTTTGGAGACTGGTGAAATTCTTTGCCTTAAGAGAGGATGAGGGGAAAGCTATACATATGACAACCCCCAAAAGCAAGAGAGGTCAGTTTGGTCATCTTATAATTTTACCCGTTATAATGTTTATGTGCATACATATATTCTTTATACCAGGAGCTAGAGTGATCGTATAAAAGGACACTGGACTTCACGTCAGACTAAATTCTGGATTCTGTTTTTCATTAACCTCTATGAGTGATCTTGTGAAGGATATTTTGCCTTTTTCAGGCCTCAGTCTTCTCTTTTTAGAAGGAGAGGTTGGAATAACTTTATCTCTGAGGTCCCTTCTGGCTCTCACTGTCAGTGGCTCTACCCTACTTGTGTTTTGTGAGAATGTCACAGTGTGGCCTGCCCCCTCTCTAGCAGAGAATGGAAGATTTCTTTCCACGTGCTAATGGAGGCACAGGGCCTAGAATATTTGGAACAGGATGAAGTCCTAATGATAGTCTTCCCTTGGATCTTTTAAAAATGATTGTATTTATTTTTTGGCTGTGCTGGGTCTTCTTTGCTGCATGAGCCTTTCTCTAGTTGCAGCGAATGGGGGCTGTTCTCTAGTTGCGGCACACAGGCGTCTCATCTCAGTGGTTTCTCTTGATGCAGGCTTCAGTACTTGCAGTTCCCAGGCTCTAGAGCATGGGCTCGTTGTGGTGCAAGGGCTTAGCTGCTCCAAGGCATGGGGTATCCTCCCAGACCAGGGATCAAACCCATGTCTCCTGCACTGGCAGGCGGATTCGTTACCACAGAGCCACCAGAGAAGCCTTTTCCTTGGATTTTTAACTGGTGTCTTTTGCAGAGATCAGGGTAATGCTGACCTGAGAAACTCAGAAGGGCTGGAACGTGCTGTATAAATATTGGCAGGTGTGTATAGAGTGTTGCTCAAACTGTCCTGTATTATTCCTTCCTGTTTATCTGTGCAAATGTTCTGCTTCTACCTTTGCACAGCCACTTCCTACATCTGAGCATTTTGAATAAAGCTGTGTTTTACAAGGCAGCAAAATCCCCGAAGGCAGGCCCATTCAGTTGGTCTCTGTTCACATCTAGCTCCTGTACCTTAAGAATTAGATATCAGCTAGTGGAACTGATCAAAATGAGGTGGACTAAAAGAGTTCACTATAGTAAATCAGACAGAGAAGGTGAAAGATCATATGACATCCCTTAGAGGTGGCATCTAAAAAGAAACGATACGAATGAGCTTACAGAACAGAAAGAGACTCGCAGACTTAGAGAACAAATTGAAGGCTGCCAGGTGTGGGGGGAAGGGTGCGGGAAAGGGATAGTTAGGGAGAGCATGTACACACAGCTATATTTAAAATGGATAACCAGTAAAGACCTATTGTGCAGCACAGGGAACACTGCTCGATGTTATGGGGCAGCCTGGAGGGAGGGGAGCTTGGAGGAGAATGGATGCATATGTGTACGGTTGAGACCCTTCTCTGTTCACCTGAAATTACAACAACATCGTTAATCAGCTGTGTGCATACATGCTAAGTTGTTTCAGTTGTCTCCGACTCTTTGAGACCCTATGGACTATAAACCACTAGGCTCTGCCGTCCATGGGATCCTCCAGGCAAGAATATTGGAGTGGGTTGCCATGCCCTCTGCCAGGAGACCTTCCTGACCCAGGGACTGAACTCACATCTCTTATGTCTCCTGCATTGGCAGACAGGTTTTTTGTTTGTTTGTTTTCTTTTGTTTTGTTTTTTATCACTAGCACCACCTGGGAAGCCCTGATCGGCTATACTCCAAAACAAAATAAAAAGTTAAAATGAAATGAAAGGGTTCACTATCAATTCTTGGTTCTGAGAACGGGAAAAGGGCTTGATGTTCTGATGTCTTCCTCACCTCGTCTTCCACTGCTATCTGCCCTTGCTTTCGGCTGACCAGCCCCACAGAGCTTTCCTCTTTAGGCAAGATGGTCATTCTCCCTGCTGTCTCAGGACATTTGCATAAGCCTTCGCCTCTCCCTGGACCACCCTTCTCCCTGCCCCACATACTCCAGACTGGTTAACCTCTACTCATCTTTCAGGGCTCAGATCTAACATCCATCCATTCGATATTCATTGTCTGGGTCAGTTTGAGCTGTTATAACAAAGTGTCATAGACTGGAGGCTTAAACAACAAACATTTATTTCACACGCTTTGGGAGGCTGAGTGTCCAAGGTAAGATGCTGGTAGATTCTCTCTCTGGCAAGGACCTGCTTCCAGATTCATAGACTGTGATCTTGTTGCTCTGGCCTCACATGATGGAAAGATAGGGTGAGAGAGCTTTTATAAGGACATTAATCCCATTCATGAGAGTGGAGCCTCCCCAAAGCCCTGTCTTCTGGTATTATCAAACCAGGGTTAGGATTTCAACACATGAATTTTTTGAGAGAGACATGAAGGTTTGGTTCGTTGTGTTTATTGAGCATGTACTATGTGCAAGGCTTGTGGCTGTGAAGACTTCTTTGCTGCCCCCACCCTCATCCTCAAGCCTAGTCCCTTCTTAAACGGACTTCATCGTAGTTTATAGTACCGAGTTTGTGTGCTTATTTGATTAATGTCTGAGACTGGTAAGGTGGACCAGCAGATCTCTGCAGATCTCCACTGGCAGCACCCTGTCCCCATGCTCTGCCCTGAGCTGCTGGCACATGACTCAGGCCTGACATATCACAGGGACTCAGCGGGCACTTTCTGTGAATGAATAAGCTGTTGAAGAGATTCTGTTGTAATCTGGTCAACACCCAGGTCATGGATGGGCTTGCCTTACACAGATCCTCTGTTCAGAGGGCAGACGGAGCCCAACCCATGTACAGATGTATGTCTGAGGACATGAATGTTCTTTCTGGGGCAGAGATCCTGATCTAAAATATCAGGCATTTGCATGCATTAGATGCAAATTTCTCCAATCTTTCCTTGGTACATTGACCTTAAAAGTGCTGCACAAATGTCAGGCTTTGGTTTGTTGGAGAGATGGAGAATGTTCCAGCTTTGGGAAGGAGCCTGTGTATTCCCTGTGTTGAGAGAAGCTTGCCAGTAGGTTTCTTTCCCCATGGATAGATTGTTCTGGAACCTAAGGAGGAGACAGACAGGATATTCCATAGAATTAATCACAGAAATATCTGTGTCATGAGATTTTTTTCCTGTGATTGCTCACAGGAATCTTTCCTGCTTGAAAGGATGACAATAAAATAAGAATAAAATTAAACAATAAAATAAGGCATTGATTTTATTGTTTGAATGGAAGCTGTTTGTCCTTTTTTATTTTATTTTTTTAAAAACTTTTTATTTTATTTATTTTTGGCTGTGCTGCACAGCATGTGGGATCTCAGTTTCCTGACCAGGGGTGGAACCTGCCGGCCTTGCATTGGAAAGATGGAGTCTTAACCACTGGACCATCTGGGAGGTCCTGGTTGAAGCTTCTTGGTTGGAGCAGTCACTGATAACTTTTTAGATTTGGAGGGAAATGAGGATGTATTCAGATTAAGTGGTAATGCTCAACAGACTTCCTGGCCAGCGACTTACACTGGAGACACAATCGCTCAGCCAGGACCACGTGGCCACCTTTCTCTGGGCAACTCTTTCTTCCTTTCGCGTTGAGAAGGATGAGGACCTGTCTTACAGATGAGGCAGTGGAGGCAGAAGGGCAAGAGGTGACTTGTGTGAGGTCTTACACCTACGAAGTGGTACAGCTGGGCCTGGAATCTAAGGCTCAAGCCTCTTTCTATTGCCTCCAGATGCTTTTCTTCTGAAACCAGGGTGAGCTATGATGAGAGAGGCTGGCAGGAGGGAGGGGATGGATACACCTATTAATAGGAGAGGAACTCAGTTCAGATCTCAGGAGGCGCAGAAAGAAGTGAGGTTAATATGGGGACAAAGGGGTTTGCAACTCACCCCACAAGAGTCAGAGCCTAGTTCTAAATGTGCTTTTGACTGTGAAAGTGTCTCCACAGATCTCAACTTTAACAACTCTGATAGAAGAGGGAACTATATTCAGTATCTTGTAATAAACTATAATGGAAAAGAATATGAGAAAGAGTATATTGATATATGTATGTATAATTGAATCACGTTGCTATACAGTAGAAATTAACACGGGCTTCTCTGGTGGCTCAGACGGTAAAGAATCTGCATGCAATGTGGGAAACATGGGTTTGATCCCTGGGTTGGGAAGATCCCCTGGAGAAGGGCATGGCAACCCACCCCAGTATTCTTGCCTGGAGAATCCCATGGACAGAGGAGCCTGGTGGACTACAGTCCACAAGGTCAGACACGATTGAACGACTATGCACAGCACAGAAACACAACACTGTAAAACAACTATACTTCAATAAAATACACTTAGAAACTAAAAATTCTTCTCCTTTTAAAAACTTTGCATCCTGTCCAGGTGGGCTTCTAGGTATAAAATTCATACAAATCCATTCATTTAGCAAACTGATGCTCCACTGTATTTACGATGCCTTGATAAGTCCTATAGGACTGTCAGTTGCTCAGTCGCATCCAGCTCTTTGTGACCCCATGGACTATAACCCACCAGGCCCCTCTGTCCTTGGATTTCCCAGGCAAGAATACTGGAGTGGGTTGTCATTCCCTCCTTCAGGGGATCCTCCTGACTGAGGGATCGAACCTGGTTCTCCCATATCGTGGGCACATTCTTTACCTCTGAGCCACCAAGGAAGCCCAATAGAACTGAGCTCTGTAATTAGTTTGAATTCCAACCCAGCTTCTCCCTGAGTGGTTATCTCCTGTACCCACTACACCCAGAAAAGGTCAGCTTTTGGTCTGAAAACTTTGTATAAATATTAGTAATAAAAGTTATAGTGAATGACACATATTTTATACACTTTATAAAAATTATCTTCTTTAGTTATGTATTTTGCTTAATTGTCTCCATTAATTTTCTTCTTACAACAACCCATAATTTTCTCTCCATCCCATTCACAGATGCAGAATCTGACAGTTGAAAAGATGAAATGGTTCCAACTGGGTCACAGGTTCCTCTTAGGACAGAAGTGGCTCTAGACTCTGGGCCAGGTCGGCTTTTCTCCAAGTCTCCACTCTCAACACCACACTAGAAGGCAGACCTTGCTTTACCGTACTTTGAAAGTGGATTTTTTTAGTTTGTGGCCACCTTATGCCAAGCAACTCTATTGGTGCCGTTTCTTGAACAGCATTTGCTCACGTCCTGCGTCTGTGTTACATTTTGGTAATTTTTGAAATATTTGAAACCTTCCACCAGCAAAAGATTATGACCTGCTGGAAGCTCAGTGACGGTTAGCATTTGTTAGTAATAGAGTCGTTTTCAAGTACTGGCTGTTGTTATTTTAGACATAATGTTATCCCACATTTCATAGCCTATAGTATAGAATAAACACAACTTAACGCACTGGGAAACCAAAAATTCATGTGGCTTGCCCTATTGTGATTTTCTCTTTGTTTCAATTTTTACTTTGTTGCGGTGGTCTGGAACTGACCCCTCAATGTCTCTGAGGCTTGTCCTGTCTCCCACAGTGATTGCCCTTGAAGAGCAGAATATGAGCCATTAATAGGAATGTGCACCTTTGTAGGAACTAATTCGTTAATATTGGAGCTTCTCAGGTGGTTCAAGCAGTGAGGAATCAGCCTGCAATGTAGGAGACACAGGAGATGTGGATTTGATCCCTGGGGTTGGGAAGCTCCTCTGGAGAAGGAAATGGCAACCCACGCCAGTATTCTTGGTGGGAAAGTCTCATGGACAGGAGAGCCTGGTGGGCTAGGCAATTATTAAAATAAATGGAAACCGAAACCAGGTCTTTGAATTATTATACCATATCAAGTTAAACCAAAATTTAAAGAGAAATCATTTTCAATTACTCTGCAGTCACTAAAAATTGCTTTTAATTGCAGACATATATTTTTAGACATAGCAAAAGATTTTGTACTCTTAATGAGTTGTGTATAATAATATAACTGATTAAAAGAGTTTATTCCTCAAAATATACTAGCAATTCACATCTCTGAAGCATTTTACAATCTGAAAAGCACAGTGAAGTATGTTATGTGGCTGGTGCTCATAAGGACCCTACAAAGTAGGTCTTAGCTTTTCCAATTTATAAAAGAGGAAATTGGAGATATTTGTTCCATGATATCTAGCTAGTGTGAGTGAGGTGGTGGTTTGAAGTCAGGTCCTCCAGCCTCCTTGGTGCCAAATGAGAGCAGGGCTTTGGGGTACAGGGCATGTGGGGACACACACACCCCCTCAGAGCCCCAGGGCCTGTTGCTACTGCCCATGGAGTCCTTTTCGGATGTTTCAAGGCTCCCCAGGTGGCACTAGTGGGAAAGAATCCACCTGCCAGTGTGGCAGATGCAGGAGATGCGGGCTCCATCCCTGGGTGGGGAAGATCCCCTGGAGTGGGGAATGGCAACCCATTCCAGTATCCTTGCCTGGAAGATTCCAAGGGCAGAGGAGCCTGGCAGGCTACAGTCCATGGAGTCTGGAAGAGTGGGACATGGCTGAGTGACTGAGCACGCACACAGACAGTGTGAAATGTTATGGGATTAAATGTTACAAACAGTAAAAGTCACTACTTACCTGAAAGGTTTAGGTGTGATGGACTTTTGATCTTATATTCATTTAATTAAAGCTCACTTTCTTTTTAGATAGCCTGATAAAAACTGTTATTTGGCCTAAATCTCCTAGGCACACTGGAAAACCTCAGACTCACACATTAAGAGCCAAGAAATGCAGATGACGCCACCCTTATGGCAGAAAGAGAAGAAGAAATAAAGAGCCTCTTGATGAAAGTGAAAGAGGAGAGTGAAAAAGTTGGCTTAAAGCTCAACATTCAGAAAACTAAGATCATGGCATCCGGTCCCATCACTTCATTGTAAATAGATGGGGAAACAGTGGAAACAGTGAAGTGAAGTTGCTCAGTCGTGTCCGACTCTTTGCGACCCCTTGGACTGTAGCCCACCAGGCTCCTCCGTCCATGGGATTTTCCAGGCAAGAATACTGGAGTGGGTTGCCATTTCCTTCTCCAGGAGATCCCAATCCAGGGACTGAACCCAGGTCTCCCGCATTGTGGGTAGGCGCTTTACCGTCTGAGCCACCTGGGCTCCAAAATCACTGCAGATGGTGATTGCAGCCATGAAATTAAAAGACACTTACTCATTGGAAGGAAAGTTATGACCAACCTAGACTGTATATTAAAAAGCAGAGACATTACTTTGTCAACAAAGGTCCATCTAATCAAGGCTATGATTTTTCCAGCAGTCATGTATGGATGTGAGAGGTGGACTATAAAAAAAGCTGAGCGCAGAAGAATTGATGCTTTTGAACTGTGGTGTTGGAGAAGACTCTTGAGAGTCCCTTGGACTGAAAGGAGATCCAACCAATCCATCCTAAAGGAGATCAGTCCTGGGTGTTCATTGGAAGGACTGATGTTGAAGCTGAAACTCCAGTCCTTTGGCTACCTGATGCAAAGAGTTAACTCATTTGAAAAGCCACTGATGCTGGCAAAGATTGAGGGCAGGAGGAGAAGGGGACGGCTGAAGATGAGATGGTTGGAGGCATCACCAACTCAATGGACATGGGTTTGGGTAGACTCTGGGAGTTGGTGATGGACAGGGAGGCCTGGCATGCTGCGGTTCATGGGGTCACAAAGAGTAGTACACGACTGAGCGACTGAACTGCACTGAACTGAACCAGTGTCCAAGTTACTCAAGTATTTACAAAATCTATTTGCATAAGAATCTACTGCCCCACATCTACACAACTCTCCACAGGGGCTGCTCATGAAATAGGAGAAAGATACCTTGTGGCACTTTTAATGTTTTCCCCCAGAGAACACCTCTAACTGAGCAGAAGCAATCAGATCCCTCAGCTGGAATGATCTAAGTAGAATTAAATATTTTTAAATGATGTCTTGATAGTTGTTGAAATTCCTGGGCTTCCGCTGTGACTTGACAGCTTGGTAATTGCTAATTCACTTTTATGCTAATTTAACTCCATCCTAGTTGACGATTTTCCTGTTAAACTCTTAAGACTTGTTCAGATGGAGTCTGGGCAGATCCTCCAGCCTGACTTGATGGAGGATGTGAAGGGCAGGGGTTCCCGCAGACCCTGCGGCCCCAGCACCTCACACAGGAAGATGCTCAGTACATATGCATCTCGTGAGTAAAAGCTGTAAAAGGGAGTGGGGAAAATCGGTGATTCTTCAGCCCTGCAAGCATTCATTTACAGCCGTTGCAGAGAGCCGATTCAGGGGAAAGAGTACAAGTTTTAAAGTAGGACACAGCTGGGTTCAGATCACTTCTCTGCCATCTTATTTACTAGCTGAGTGACTTTGGAAAATTACTTAACTTCCCTAGGTGTATTTCCTCATCTATGAAATGCAAATAATGTGCTTACCTTAGGGTGCTGCATGCGTTTAAAGCATCAGTATGTTAGCAGTGTGACTATAGCACGTGGTATTCAGGAAACACAGGCTTCAGTTCTCTTTCTCCTTTTAAGCAGTTGGGATGCTGTTTTCTGCTGTTTCTGTTATAGTCCTTCCTTTTCCCCCAAACACTAAGAGAGAAGCAAGCTCAGCCTCTGTCCTCCAAGGTCTAATGGGCAATGGAGGCAGGGAGGTCATGTGGAGGCCTGAGCCAGGCAGGGAGGTTGAGGCTCAGACTGCCTGCAGAGTCCTTGGCACAGGGATGGTGCACAGAAGGCCACTAGGAAGCACCCGTGGGCCTCCCAGCAAACGCGTACACCTCTTTTCTTCCAGAAACAATTCTTCTCCTTAGCCCAACTCTCAATTCTGAACCCATGAGTAAAAATCTATGTCACCTTCTTTCCAAGAGTACAATGAAAAGGGATCTTAGATCTTAGAATCTTAGAATAAAAATGCAGAGCATGAAATGTAAGGTAGCAGAAAATGGTATACATGAAGCAAAGACTCTCTTGTTTTTCTGTTATTCATTATTTTTGAGTTGCCATTCTCTTGAAGTGGCAAAAACTTAGCTTTGGTCAAGGTTGGGGGGTGGTCTCCTCTTTTTCCCTGGAGAGTGTCTCAGTATCCAGGGACCGATGTCAGGTCAAAGCACTCCAACATGGACACCCGCTTTCCACAGCTCCTGCAGCTGCTGCTCCGTCTTCGGTCCCTCCCGGGTGTCAGGACTTGTGGGTCCACATCATTCTGCTCATCCACTCTTGTTCGGGCCTCGCTTCCCTGGGAATGCCCACCCCATGCTGCTCCCACGGAGGATCACATTACTCTTCAGGGTCATCTAGGACTGTGTCATCCTTGATGGCCAGGCAGCTGGCCCTCTCAGGTATTCCTGTCTCTTGATGCCCTTGGGGAATCAGCCTCTGGCTCCCCTTTGTGTGGGGCGCCACACCTCCCTATCTGGAATTTTGCTCAGACTTTGGCCTCTTTGCTTGTGCGTGCTCAGCTGCACTTTGGATGCCTCCTAATTTGGGACACACAGAGACTCTATCTGTCTCTGCAAAGCCAGGCTGGAGAATGACCTTGGGACCAAATGAAGAAAACATAGGTCTTCTCTTCAGAAACCCCCTCCTCCCACAGCTGGTTCCCTAGGAACAGGTGCATTCCAAATCTGAAAGAAGGGCTTTCTGGCCAGTCCCCTGGCTTCCCAGGTGGCGCTAGTGGTAAAGAATCCCCCTGCCAATGCATGAGACATAAGACATGGGTTCAGTCCCTGGGTCGGGAGGATCCCCAGAGAAGGAAATGGCAAACCAGTGCAGTATTCTTGCCTGGGAAATTCAACGGATGGAGGAGGCTGGTGGGCTACGATCCACAGGGCTGCAAAGAGCGGGACCCAACTGAAGTACAGCACGCACGCATGCCCCGTGCTCAAGGTGGGTGTTCTTTGTAGACAGGTGTCCGCACTGTATCTTGGGTGTATGGGGTTGGGGTTGGGTGAAGGAGAGACCCCAGAACGTGACCCCAGCCGTCCCTGTGTTCTAAAGCAGGACACACACTGGTTTCATGCATTTACTCCTCTGGCCACTTGTTTCTCCTCATTTTCTATTTTTAAGAGGTTTTAAAAATGTCTGGGATGATTCTTTTTTTTAAGATGGAAATATACATCTTCTCGGTGTGACATGGAATTTTAACCACAGAAAAGAGCACAGCTTCTCCCCAGAATGTATTTCGAGAAGTTTCCTTTGCCTTTTCACTCGTCATTTTTCCTGGGGAGCACCTCCCTTCAGTCCTCCCCTCCCCTACCTCTCACTTAAGGCTCTCCTCCTCCAGGGAGCTCTCTCCGGTTGCCCAGCCAGCTATAACACTTGCCTTAGTCTGGTCAGTCTGCCGTAAAAGTACCGCAGACCGGGTGGCTTACACAACAGACATTGATCTCTCACACTTCTGGAGACTGAAGTCGGAGATTGAGGTGCTGGTGGATTCTGTTTCTGGTGAGCGCTTTCCACCTGGCTTGCAGATGGCGACCTTCCCCAAGGCTGCATGTGCATGAATAGGGAGAGGAAGAGAGAGGTGGGGGAAATCTCTCTCCCTTTTATAAAGCCACAGCCTGTTGGATTAGGACTCCTCCTTGTGACCTCATTTGACCTTCATTGCCTCCTAAAGGCCCAGTCCCCGAATGAAGTTCCTTTGTGAGTTACAGCATCAGTACTTAGGAATCTGGGGTGAGCGTGGGGGAGGGGGAGACACAGCTCAGTCCTTAGCCTCAGCTCTCCTGTCTCCTCCTCCTCAGGGGTTAACTCCTTAGCAGCACACATGCCTTTCCTGTTAGCTCAGTGGTGCTAGGGGCTCAGCAGACAAGCATTCTGAGCCCGGTCTCTTTGGGGTCCGCCCTCAGTGCTGGCCCAGCCTCTCCAGTTGGGCTCAGTCCTCTGGCCCTGGGCCCCCTTCCTTCCCCCGCCCCCACTGGCTACAGGCAGTAAAGCTCATTGTAATTCCAAACAGCTGGGCTCCCCTCTCCTCCAGTGCCCTCCCTGCAGGTGGAGTTTAGGGTGTGGAAGGGGATTTCTCACAACCCAGCATCTTGATTAGCACGGTGAGCTTGGGGTGGGTGGTTGTGGGCAGTGGGTCTTTCCCCAGAGTGTGCTGGCTGCCTGCCTGGCCGAGCTGAGTCTCCTCTTCAGAAAGCGGGTGATGGCCCCACCTTACAAGGTCTGGGGGCACCCAGGGTGATGATAAACAAAACGTACTCTGGGCGAAAGTAAAAGTGGCTCAGTCGTGTCTGACTCTTTGTTGACCCCATGGACTATACAGTCCATGGAATTCTCCAGGCCAGAATTCTGGAGTGGGTAGCTTTTCCCTTTTCTAGGGAATATTCCCGACCCAGGCATCGAACCAGGGTCTCCTGCATTGCAGGTGGATTCTTTACCAACTGAGATATTAGGGAGGGGGTTACTAACTAACCATGTAAAGGTGCTTGAAGACATCTGCATCTTGAGATGGTGTCTGCCAGGTTTCTCTGCTCTAAGGGCACAGTGTATTTGTTTTTAAAGGGGGCTCATTAAGTCCAAAGACCCTCAAGGGAAGGAGAGTGAGTTTGGGTAGTTTGTACATATACTACTTGGAATTCTTCCTTATGGAAATTGGTCTCCAGCTTTTGGCTCTTTGAAGTTACCTCCTGTGTTCCTTTGACATGCCTCATTCTTTTTTGTTTTTGAGGGTTTTTGTTTTTATTTTTAATGGTGAATTCTTTTTTAAAAACAGGTCTTTATTTTTTTAACTAATGAATTATTTTTATTTTTGGCTCTGCTGGGTCTTCATTGCTGTGCATGGGCTTTCTCTAGTTTCAGGGGCTGTGGCTACTTTTCGCTGTGATTCTCCAGCTCCTCTTGGTGTGGGCCGTGGCTCTAGGCACACGGGCTCAGTACTTGCAGGACATGATCCTTGTTGCCCTGTGGCATGTGGGATCTTCCCAGATCAGGCATCAAACCCATTTCCCCTGCCTTGGCAAGCGAATTCCCAACCACTGGACTACCAAGGAGGTCCCTGTGTTTGAGTTTCTGAGAACTGCTTTACCTTCTGATACTACAGGATACATCACGCTCATCTTGTATTTTTTCCTGCTTCATCTCTGCTGCTGCTAAGTCACTTCAGTTGTGTCTGACTCTGTGAGACCGCATAGACGGCAGCCCACCAGGCTCCCTCGTCCCTGGGATTCTCCAGGCAAGAACACTGGAGTGAGTTGCCATCTCCTTCTCCAATGCATGAAAGTGAAAAGCGAAAGTGAAGTCACTCAATCGTGCCTGACTGTTAGCAACCCCATGGACTGCAGCCTACCAGGCTCCTCTGTCCATGGGATTTTCCATCTCTAGAATTAGCCGTTTCTCCAAGGGACTCCGTTTCCTTTTTTTTTTTTTTTTTGGAGAATGACATTTAGAAACCAGGCTCTTGGCTCTGAGTGGGAGATACCTGTGTTTTTAAGAAAGTTTAGTCAGTATGTGTTGACTGCCCTCCTCACCAAATGTGGCCTGTGGCCCCAGCAAACAGAGGTCAGTCATGATGAGCTTGGACCAAAATCACTATCACCAAAAGGAAGAGAAAGGTTTGTCTCATTTGCAGGAGAAGTATCTCAAAGTGTATGGCTCAGAGCCCAAGATGAGGGCTTTGGTGCCAGAGCCCACACTGTAGAAACCTACCACCCATGAAGCTGAGCTCTTTCATCCCCTCTAGGTAGGCTGCCAACATGCCTAAAGTTAAGCCATCCTGAGATGTCGGCAGCAGGAAGGGGAACATCCCAGAACGTGTGGGATCAGGACTGAGTACAGAAAGGTAGACAAGCTGGAAGGAGAGATGACCGAACTCAAATCCCAGGGAAGTACCCTTCAGTGAGTATCCTTGTAGGACAGTGGGCCACAGAGCTGGAAATGAGGATTCACTCCAAAGATCTGGGCAGTTGGGTGTCGGATATACGTGGGACCTGGCAAGTGGACGACGGATCAGGCCCGGTGTGTCAGCTCACGTGAGAAAGGCGTGCAGTCTGCCCTCATTCGTGTTTGCTGTCAGGTGTGGCTAAAGCAGGTGACACTGCAGGAGATGGTGTATCCAAGTCCTGCAGGGAGCTGAGGGTCCTCTCTGGACCAGGACGCTCTGGTTTCCTCTCTGAGGAGCTACCCACTCTGATGATGAAATCTGGAGCCTCTGCCATCCCCGACGCATCTTAATATGAACTCATGGCGATGCCCACGTACATCAGTGGCTGGAGGAAGGGTGAGATTTGTTTTATGACTCAGTTAATTTGGACAGTTTAATCTGATTTGCCTATATCTAATTCTGCTCAATAATGAGAGATGTGCATGCATAAATATGGTTGGCTTGCATATGTGCGTGTGTGCATGCTAAGCCTGTGTGACCCTATGGACTGTAGCTCACCAGGCTCCTCTGTCTATGGAATTCTTCATGCAAGAATGCTGGAGTGGGTTGCCATGACCTCCTCTAGGGGATCTTTCTGACCCTAGGACTTTTGTAGTGCAAATTTTAAAGTTTCTCACATCACTACAGTCACTGCTTTTATTTTATAAGTCTGGTAGGAAAATCTTTGATATTTGAAAGGCTTTTTCTCGGCCTGAAAAAGAACTTCCAATATTGGATTGGTGTGGGATCTCCCCAGCATTGTTCATGCTTGGGCTACAGCATAACTTCTGGAGAGGTCTGTCAATTATTTCTCAGAAGGGCTGGTTAAAGCTTGTGCAGACTGCACTGTGGAGCTGAGATAAGGAAAAACCCAATTTTTCATAATTAAAATTATCCTCTCCTTGATTTTCAAATAAGAAAGAAAAAGGAAGGCTTTTGTTCAATGTATTTACAGATACATTCCTCACCTCTGACTATAATGTTAATGTTAACTCATTTGTTTAGTCATTCAACACATATTCATTTTCAGAAAGCCATCCATGCCTTTTGCAGAAGAGCTGTTGGGGGCCATGCCCTGTGCTTGGAACTGGGGAGAGAGAACTTGGTTCCTGCCTTCACAGGCTGATAGCCCCGTGGGGTATGTGCTGCAAAGGGAGAGAAGTGAGGAAAGAGGGATGTGGAAAGCAGGGAGACCCATGATGCTATCTCTGATGGGCTCCTTGGATGACTTACTAGGCATTAACAATATGATCAGGTTCTGGTTCAGAATGGTAAACTGGGCATATACATATTTACCTCTCCTGCCTCCAAAATGGATGATCACCAGGACACATATTACAATAATGAAAAACTTTGAAAATGTCAAGGATTACTATAATGTGACACAGAGACATGAAGTGAGTCAATGCTGTTAGAAAAATGGTGCTGATAGGCTTGCTCAACACAGGGCTGCCTCAAATCTTCAATTTGTTTTTTTTAAAAAGCAATATCTACAAAGTACAATAAACAGAAATTAAATAAAATGAGGTATACCTATACAACACATTTTGTTTATCCATTTACTACTTGATAAAATTTGGTTTCCACCTTTTGGGCTACTATGAATAAAGCTGCTATGAATATCTATGTACAAGTTTTCATGTGGACATGTGCTTCCAGTTTTCTTGATCATGTACCTCGGAATGGAATCACTGCATCAGAGGGTAAATCTATGTTCACATGTTTGAAGAACCTCCAAATTGTTTTCAAATGTGGCTGCCCTATTTTGTATTCCCACCAGCAGTGTACAAAGATTCAAATTTCTCTACATCTTTGCCTTCTGATTATAACCATCCTAGTGAGTGTGATGCTTTTGAACTGTGGTATTGGAGAAGACTCTTGAGAGTCCCTTGGACTGCAAGGAGATCCAACCAGTCTATTCTAAAGGAGATCAGTCCTGGGTGTTCTTTGGAAGGAATGATGCTAAAGCTGAAACTCCAGTACTTTGGCCACCTCATGTGAAAAGTTGACTCACTGGAAAAGACTCTGATGCTGGGAGGGATTGGGGGCAGGAGGAGAAGGGGACGACAGAAGATGAGATGGCTGGATGGCATCACCTACTCAATGGACATGAGTTTGAGTGAACTCTGGGAGTTGATGATGGACAGGGAGGCCTGGCATGATGCTATTCATGGGGTCGCAAAGAGTCGGACACTACTGAGCGACTGAACTGGACTGAACTGAACTGAACTGAGTGGGTGTGAAGTGGTATCTCTTTGCGGTTCCCATTTGCCTCTGAATAATGATTAATTCTGTTGACTACCTTTTTATGCCTTCAACACTCAGACAAGCAATTGACAACCCTGTCTCAGTCTTCACTTCCTGCTCGCACTGATCCTCAAGATCAGTCAGAGGTGAGGGCTTCTCAGGTCTTTTGAAGGGCATGCTCCCAGAGCTTCTTGTGTATAATGCCTTTGTATCTCAGCAAGTTTTTCAGCCAGCTTTTAGTTTGTTCCAACTGGTACTACACTTGCAGGCCTCTGTGGATGGTGAACAATTGCTGCAGGTTGTTTTTGGCAAATACCCTCAGGGAGAAGGTTGTTCACACTGTGTAAGCTCTAAGTTAAGTCATGTAAAGACAAGTCTTCAGTAATGGTTGCCAGGAACCGCCAAACAGTCGAAATAAAGAAAATTCTACAGAATGAGATTTTTGGGAAACCCGAATCAGGGCTTCTCTTTCCAGTGCTTGCTGAGTGGCTTCTGGTTTTCGGTGCGACGAAACTTGATTTCTTAAACCAAGGAATGACACTATGAGAAGGAATGACAATGGGGATGATAAATACCATACATTTCACCGCTGTTACCAACATTCAGCCACTTTCTTAAGTATAAACAATCTTTACATCATGGCAAACCTTTGGTTAGTTTTCAAAGTTCTAAAAAAACCTGATTTTGACATTTCTGGTTAACATTCTCATTGCTTTTATGAGAAGTACATTTTTGAGATTATTACTCTGTCATTCCTGCTGGGATTCCAGATTCTTGACCAGAGCAGACCATGTTGCCAAGTGGTAGAGGTATTCACTGTTGCTGATCCAAGAGAACACAGGAGTCAACAATTGTTATTTCAATAATTAGTTTAATTTGACAAAAATTTAAGAATCTGGGATATTTTGCCCCAAGCCACATTTGACAGGTCTGTGGAACACTTGAAATTTCCTCTCTGGACTATCACCTTTTGAGCAACAGCCTTTATTTCTTCATTAGGAAGTCATACTATGAGACCTCCACAATTTTGTTGTATGATCTGTGACTACTGGTGGCTCAGACGGTAAAGAATTTACCTGTAATGCAGGAGACCTGGGTTTGATTCCTGGGTTGGGAAGATCCCCTGGAGAAGGAAATGGCAACCCACTCCAGTATTCTTGCCAGGAAAATTCCATGTACAGACGACCCTGGCGGGCTATAGTCCATGGGGTTGCAAAGAATCGAACACGACTAAGCAACTAAAAGACACACACACACACACACACACACACACACACACATGTGATTACTGTACTTTGATATGTTTGTCTTCTAGACCGAAATGCAATTCAGCCAGCCAATGAAGCCTGAGGTTTAGGCAAAGGGTTTTGATTACAAGATATACTTTAATTTTTAAAAACCTTAATTTCTTCTGCCCCCAAATTCTATTAATGTAAGTTAGCACATTAACAGAATAAAAGAACACAGTAATTTCAATAGGTGCATTAAAAGCGTTTGAGAAAATTTAACATCCACTTACAATTTTTTTAAAAGGAAAGAAAACTTAGCACATAAAAAATAGAACAAAACTTATTAAACCTAATAAAGGATATCTGCAAAGAACCTACAGATACCATCTTACTTAATGGTAAAGCATTAAAGTAATTCATGGTAAAACACAGGAAAAAAAGAGAATGATACATAACCCTATGAAGTGGTACAAAAAGTTCTAGCCAGAGGATTAATAATAAGAAACAGAAGTTTTAAGGGTTGGAAAAGAGAAACCGAACTTGTTTTTGGTTTTTTTTTTGCAGATATTATGTAGAAAATCTAAGGGATTAGATAATTAGAATTAATAAAAAAGATACTAGATTTTTCAGGTTTTAAATTATAGCCTTTATTTGGAAGATATCCTCATTAAATGTTTTAAATTTTTATATCATTATTAAAGGTTACTTTCCATATACAGTTATTACAAAATATTGGTCGTATTTCCCATGTTGTACAACACATTCTTGTATCCTATCCTGTGAACCTCACTTGTACCTCAGTCATGTCCAACTCTTTGCAACCCCATGGACTGTAGCCCATCAGGCTCCTTTGTCCATGCAGATTCTCCAGGCAAGAATACCGGAGTGGGTTGCCATGCCCTCCTCCAGGGATCTTCCCAACCCAGGGATCAAACCCAGGTCTCCCACATTTCAGGTGGATTCTTTACTATCTGAGCCACCAGGGAAGCCCTATCTTTCACCCACTGATTTGTGTCTCCCACTCCCGCACCCTATTTGTCCCCACCCTCACTGGTAATCACTGGTTTGTTCTCTATATCTGTGAGTCTGCTTCTTTTTTTGCTATATTCACTAGTTTGTTGTACTTTTAAGATTCGCTTATAAGTGATATCGTATAGTATTTGTCTGTCTCTGTTTGACTTATTTCACCTAGCATAACACCTTCCAAGTCCATCCCTGTTACTGAAAATGATAAATTTTTGTTCTTTTGTATGACTGAGTAGTATTCTATTGTGTAGTATTCCACTGTGTGTATACACACACACACACATATATATGTTTATGTATAAACACACATACTCATTGGAAAATACCCTAATGCTGGGAAAGATTGAAGGGGATGGCAGAGGATGAGATGGTTATGTAGTATTTCTGACTCAGCAAACTCTGGGAGACAGTGAAGGACAGAGGAGCCTGATATGCCGCAGTTCATAGGGTCCCAAATTGTTGGACATGACTTAGTGACAGAAAAACAACAAATATAAAGATATGTATGTATGTATATTTACACATATATATATGTGTATATATGTGTGTGTGTCTGTGTGTGTGTGTGTCTGTGTATGTGTATCACATCTTCTTTATCCATTCATCTGCTGATGGATATTTCAGTTCAGTTCAGTTCAGTCGCTCAGTCGTGTCTGACTCTTTGCGACCGCATGAATCGCAGCTCGCCAGGCCTCCCTGTCTATCACTGTCTCCCGGAGTTCACTCAGACTCATGCCCATTGAGTCAGTGATGCCATCCAGCCATCTCATCCTCTGTCGTCCCCTTCCCCCCTGCCCCTAATCCCTCCCAGCATCAGGGTCTTTTCCAATGAGTCAACTCTTCTCATGAGGTGGCCAAAATACTGGAGTTTCAGCTTTAGCATCATTCCCTCCAAAGAAATCCCAGGGCTGATCTCCTTCAGAATGGACTGGTTGGATTTCCTTGCAGTCCAAGGTTACTTCAGTATCTTGGCAATTGTAAATAAGGCTGCTATGAACATTGGAGTGCATGCGGTTTTTTGAATTAGTGTTTTTGTGTTTTTCTTCAGATACACACCTAGGAGTGGAATTGCTGGGTTATATGGTGGTTCTATTTTTAGTTTTTAAGACACCTCCATATGTTTTCCACAGTGGCTGCACCAATTTACATTCCCACCAACACTACACAAGGCTTCCCTTTTTCCCACATCCTCACTAACATTTGTTTTTTGTATTTTTTTGATAAAAGCCGTTCTGACAGGTGTGAGGCATTCCATTCTGGTTTTGATTTGCATTTCCCTGATGATTATCAGTGTTGAGCACCTGTTAACCATGTGTATTTCCTCTTTGGAAAAATGTCTATTTAGTTCTTCTGCCCATTTAAATAAGGTTGTTTTTGTTTTCTTGATGTTGAGTTATATGAGCTGTTTATGTGTTTTAAATATTAATCCCTTGTTAGTCATATCATTTGCAAATATTTTCTCCTATTCAGTAGTTTGTCTTTTCCTTTTGTCTATGGTTTCCTTTTCTGTGCAAAAGCTTTTAAGTTTGGTTAGGTCCCATTTATTTATTTATTTTTTTCCCTTTACTTTAGGAGACAAATCCAAAAAATATTGTCTCAATATATGTCAAAGACTGTTCTGTGTATGTTTTCCTCTTGAAGTTTTATAGTATTCAGTCTTACATTTAGGTCTATAATCCATTTTGAGTTAATTTTTCTGTATGGTGTTACAGAGTGTTCTAATTTCATTCTTTTACTTGTAGCTCTCCAATTTTCCCAACATCACTTTGTTGGGGAACCAGACTGGAGCCATGGCAGGCTCGACAGGTTGCACTAGGCCTAGGTTTTGAATTCTTGTAAACCTGGGTCATGATTCCAGGAGACTACCCCCTAGCAGGGTCCCACTCACCCTAGCATGAAGGACCTGAGCTACTCCATCTTGTTAAAGAATTCCATCCCGCAAGGTCCCGGGCAAAAGAACTTTGGACGTTACCCAACCTAAGGCCACTACCCATAGCCAATCGACCCTCAGATTACCTAACCTAGCCCCACTGTACACAAGCCAATCAGTCACTAGGCTAAACCTTCTGACTTAACGTTCAGGAGCTTGTGATTTACCTTGGAAGTAAAAACCAATCAAGAATCTACACACAAATCCTATGGATGGAAGTAACCAATCAGTTATCTGTCAACTTAAACACCCCCTAAAGTGGCCAATCAGTTGTCCTCCTGCTTGAACACCCCCTCTTGTACCCTTTTACCTGATTAAATTCCCTATAAAAGCAGTGCAGCCCAAGACTCAGGGCTCCCTCCCTATAGCCGCTGAGTCGGTGCCGGGGAGCCCTAGCTCGAGCTAGCATTAAACCCCTTTATGCTTTTGCATCGCCGTGGACGTCTTATTTCTCTCAGTTTTGGGGACTCGGACTTTGGGCATAACACACTTAATGAAGTTCTTTTTTTCTCCATTGTATATTCTTGTCTCCTTTGTTGCAGATTAACTGACCACAAATGCATGAGTTATTTTTTAAATTGCATTAAAAAAAAGTATTTCCTTAAGACTATACAATCAGTTCAGTTCAGTTCAGTCACTCAGTCCTGTCCAATTCTTTGCAACCCCATGAATCGCAGCACGCCAGGCCTCCCTGTCCATCACCAACTCCCAGAGTTCACTCAGACTCACGTCCATTGAGTCAGTGATGCCATCCAGCCACCTTATCCTCTGTCGTCCCCTTCTCCTCCTGCCCCAATCACTCCCAGCATCAGAGTCTTTTCCAGTGAGTCAACTCTTCGCATGAGGTGGCCAAAGTACTAGAGTTTCAGTTTCAGCATGATGGCTCAGAGGTTAAAGCGTCTGCCTCCAATGTGGGAGATCCAGGTTCGATCCCTGGGTTGGGAAGATCCCCTGGAGAAAGAAATGGCAATCCACTCCAGTATTCTTGCCTGGAGAATCCCATGGACGGAGAAGCCTACTAGGTTACAGTCCACGGGGTCCCAAAGAGTTTGGACACGACTGAGCGACTTCACCTTCACCATCATTCCCTAAACATTAAGCCGTTATAAAACATCATTTGAAACAGAATATCATTTATGATAGCTATAAAAACAAACAGATCCAGCTACCTAGAAATAACTCTAACAAAGATATGTATGATTTTTGTGGAGAAAGTGGTAAAATTTACTGAGCAACATTTCAGAAAATCTAGAGATATGTCAGGTTCATGGATAGAAAGACTCAATATCATAAAGATGTGAATTCTCCCAAAACCAACACAGAGATTTAATATAATTTTAATTTTAAAAATCCAATAGGTCGTAGCTCTGCAAAGATGGTTAAAGCTGATGTGCTCCTGGTTTCCAGGAGTTGGAGGAAATGTAGAACCAAGAGGATCTGAAGCAATGAAAAAATGTTATCTGATAAACATGCTAAAGCAGAATTTCGCTGGGGTCTCAGCAGTGAAGAACCTGCCCACCAACGCAGGAGGCACGGGTTTGATCCCCGGTCCTGGAAGATGCAGGGCAACTAAGCCCGTGCGCCACAACTACTGACGCCTGCTCGGCTAGAGTCCGTGCTGCACAACACGAGAAGCCACAGCGACGAGAAGCCCGCACGCTGCCACGAAGACCCGGCCCAGCCAAAAATAAATAGAATAAAATGCTAAATCAACAGTGACTTAACCCCAACTTTGTTATGATGTACTTACCTTTTAAATACCTTTCTGAATTCTGTTTCCATCTATTTTATTCACAATTTTGCATTTCTCTTAATGAGTGAATTTTCTTTTTCATGTTAGTAGGTGGTAGCCAGGCTACTCTGACATAAGATCAGTTGGGGACAGTATCATCTTTCCCGAGTCTCTGAAAGAGTTTTAGATTGGTGCTCTTCTGAAATGACAGAACTCATTGTGAGTCTATGATTTGGGATTTTCTTTGGTTTTAATTATGGCTTTGACTCCCTTCAGCGCCAAATAGGTGTTCATGCTTTCTACTTTTGTCTATTTTGATAAGTTTCTTTTTAATGGAAAGTTTTCATTTTTCTAAATTTTCCAAGATTTGAGATAAGGTTGCCCACATTTTTTCCTCGTTAACCTTTTAAGAATTGGAGGGTCAATGATGACACCTCTTTTATCATTTTTGATGCTGGTTTTTAATGCTTTCTCCCTTTAAAAGAAGCTGGGAAGATTGGTAGTGAAACAAAGAAATACATTAGGAATTAAAAGGTGGCACTAGCACCTGCCAAAGCAGGAGACACAACAGATGCGGGTTCGATACCTGGGTCAGGAAAATCCCCTGGAGGAGGAAATGGCAACCCACTCCAGTATTTTTGCCTGGAGAGTCCTATGGATAGAGGGGCCTGGCAGGCTACAGTCCACAGGGTCTCAAAGAGTCGGACATGACAGAGGTGACTTAGCATGTGTGCATGCAAGAATTTTTTTAAAAATGTTTCTGTTCAGCAAGCTCTCTGATAAAGAACCAGGAAGATCCTAGTGATCTGGTAAAGAAACACAGTTATTTTTCTTTCCACAGTAAAGAAAAGAATTAGAAACCCAAGAAAAACAACAACAACAAAAAACTGTACATGAAAGTTGTGGCAGAAAGTGAACCTGCTTGACATGTCGGTATAGAATAGTCCCTTCTCCATCATGGGAAATTAAACACAAGAATCCTCATGTACAGACATGAATCCTGCCAAGTTCATGTTACAAATTCCAGGCTGTACATGACAGTCAACATTCTTTAACTAATTAGATGAACTGAAAGGGAAAATAACATGAGGATTTTATGACCCACTTTGTGTTGGCAGAGGAATTTTCTGACAGAATGTGATGGGAGGGAGGAACAGCAGGAAATGCCGTGCAGGGTGGGTTACCTGACAAAGAGAACTGTATCTGGCGTTTGTACCTGACAGCCTAGTGTCCCCAGAACCACTATGTGGGCAGCACACAGTGAGTCCAGTTGATGCTGCTGCATAAACCCAGCCTCTGTTCACTAGCGCAGCATAGAAACACTGAGACAAGAGTTTGAGGGGACACAGAAAAGAAATAGCTTTATTGCTTTGCCAGGCAAAGAGGGCCATAGCGAGCTAATGCTCTTAAGATTGTATTTCCCGTCCTGGAAAGGATTCATGAGGAATGCTCATGGAGCAGGGTGTGATCAGCTCATGGACATTCTTCTGATTGGTTGGTGGTGAGGTAACGGGGATTCAGCATCACTGACCTTCTGGTTCCGACTAGTCTGGGTCCATGTGCTTGTGAGCAGCATACATTCGCTTCTTCCACCTGGTGGAAGTTTAGGTATCTTCAAAACAGCTCGGAGGACACAGCTCAGAATATTACCTTTAGTCCTTGAGGAGCAACTAAAGGTACTTGACTTTGTTTAATGGCTAAAGTATTATTAGTTTGGGTTTCCCAAGTCGTGCTCATGGTAAAGAATCTACCTGCCAATTCAGGAGACATAAGTGATGCAGGTTCGATCCCTGGGTTGGGAAGATCCCTTGGAAGAGGGCATGGCAACCCACTCCAGTATATTCTTGCCTGGAGAATCCCCATGGACAGAGGAGTCTGGTGGGATATGGTCCACGGGGTCTCAAAAGAGTCAGACACGACTGAAGCAATTTGGCACTTTAATTTGTCTTGCTTGACTGTTTTCCTTTCTTTCTGCATTTTCTCACTTCTCTGATTAAACTTATTCTTTGAATAAAGGTTTTTCTTAGACTTAAGGTCCTGCTCAGTTAAAATTTCAGGAATCCATGGAGAACAAGCCCATTGCAGTTGCTTGCTGTGGAGTATTAATCATTTTTCAAATCAGATTCGATCCATGTTATGAGCTTCCTGTCAGAAGACAGTGAGAGCCACACAGACATGGGGCAACCACCAACCTGATATTTAGGATGGGGTGGGGGAACCAAGGATGCAGGCTCCTGGAAGTACCACCACTTCATGTGGGTTAAGCTTCTAATAACATGGAATTCTGCTTCCTTCTCTATGTATTGAATCACCCTTCTTTACAGAAAATATTTGCATAATTATAATATTATCAGCATCCTTGACTTTAAGTGGAGTTTTAAAAATGAACCTATAGACAATTAAGTTGTTGATACAGGAGTTGATTATAGATACAACTGTCCTGTTGTTTAATCACTAAGTCATGTCCAGCTCTTTGCGACCATGTGAACTGTAGCCTCCAAGGCTTCTCTGTCCATGGGATTTCCAGGCAAGAATACTGGGGTTGCCGGGTCCAGCCCCGGTGGATCCAGGGTGATTCGAAGGTGGGGACGGAATAGGCGGCCTAGGAAAAACTTATTTAATTACAGATAGAGAGGGACTAAGATTTTAGCAGAGAGAAAGAGGCCAAATAACTTGGTTAACACAGGGTTATCAATCACCACCTACAAAGGCCGCAGGCGTCTTCCTGTTCTCCCGAAGGAGAGGAGGCACTGAGGCCCCCCCCGGTCCGATCTTAGAAGCCCAGGCAGAATTAGTAGGCTTGGTGGGTCCTATGCACCAGATGGGAATTTGGCCAGAAAATAGTAAGAGAGAGAGACAAAGGGGCTGAATAACTTGGCTTACGTGAGGTACCAATAAAATTCCAGACAAAGAATTTGCACCATCTGAATGGCGGGCACCCACACTCCAGATGGGAATTCAGCCAGAAAATTGGGGAGCAGAAAGGAACGTCATGAGGGAATCAGTCTTTCCGGAACTGATCTGATTTCTTTATTTTTCAGGTTTGTTTATATACCTTTTGTTACACATAGGGATGAATACAGAGTCACGCGGGAGTCAGCAGACCTGACCCTTGTCACAATCAGGTGTTTCATATAAAATTATACAAAGGTCTTATGAGTTTTTACATCATCTTCTGACCATGAGGTCCGCTGACATTTTATGGCCCTTTCTGATACTGGTCAGTTAACCAGAAAGCTTATTTTTCCAAGGCACCACCCTCCAAATAAAGTTGCATTCCTATAGGGTGAGGGTGTAGTGAGTTACAATCAAGAAAGGAATTTACTTAACCTAAGGTTTAACGTGATTAGTCTTAAAGCTTAATACTTATTTCTCTTATATGCTTAAAGGTTAATACTTATTTCCTCTATATGCTAGTTATATTTATTATAAGGGTAGAGAATATGAAGACTTAGCAGCAAACATCAGTCCAACAAATGAAAACCCTTCACCAATGTTCCTTTACAATCTATTTAGTCTTAAGATAGTGATAAGGTTACAGTTTTGCATAGCAAGGACACAGTGATTTATAACAAAGTACAGTAGTCTATAACAAAAGAGAAAATTCATTAACTCAAAAGGTCTAATATTGCTAACATCAAAAAATACTATATTTCCTTTTCTATATTCCAAATACATTGATTAATATATTCTCAGGTGCCTAAGGATATGAAAGCCTGTGGGAAATCAAATGAGAAAAGCCCTATGCTAACACTCCAAAGTCTCTGTGCTGTTTATGGTTGAGAGGTTGTCACACAAGCTAGTCTGTCAGCAGGGAGGTTTGACCTGAGCCACCCTTGTCACACCCAAGGCAGGGAATTAGCAGTAATTATTGGCATGACAAATGAAAAACCCTTCGCCAATATAATTCCTAATCAACCCACTAATACTATACTAATAATCTTCTAACTTCTCAAAAGAGTCTGTATTGAGAAAGTTTTAAAGCATCCCATGCCTCTCACAGCTGGGAGGCTGTAAACAGTCACATGCGGCTGGACAACCTGATCAGGCAGGCCAGAGAACCTTCAGAGTTTGTAAGCTGAAACACTCTTATCACGCCCAGGAATTTTTATTAACTGGAGCTGCAAGTTAACTCCTTCTCTGAGAGAAATGGTTATGGGGGAGAGCTCCCTGTAAAGTACTCTGGTTTTGGGGTAGGTGCTCGGGAACAGGGGATCTCCTGAGGCTTGATCACGCCTTTGCATATGCCAAGCTTCTTTTCCTCATGACCTTTGCCATGGGCAGAGTTCCTCACACTGGCTCCCAACATGGGGTGGTTGCCATTTCCTCCTCTAGGGGATCTTCCTGACCCAGGGATCAAACACATGTCTCCTACACCGACAGATGGGTTCTTTACCACTGAGCCGCCAGGGAAGCCATAGATACAGGACAAAACATTAGTATTAAAAAGCATGATAAACTGAAGGCAATGATGAAGATGACGAAAGAGGGAGCCTGGAAGAAACATTTCCTTCGTCTTATTCTCAGGTGACAGTAGTGGTAAGAAACCCCTCTGCCAATGCGGAAGACGCAACTGGCGTGGATTTGATCCCTGGGTCGAGAAGATCCCCTGCAGGAGGAAATGGGAACCAACCCTAGTATTCTTGACTAGAGAATCCCATGGACAGAGGAGCTGGGTGGGCAACAGTCCATAGGGTTGCAAAGAGTCGGACACAATTGAACTAAGAAATACTGTATATAGTTGTTTAAACAAGTAAGAGTTTTCTGTATATTTTAAGGTTAAATATATTAAATTAACCCAACAAAAACCATTTGGTATAACTATGAAAGTTATGGAAGATAAGAGAGGTAAGCAATAGTGTGAGCTAAATATTTTATTTCTAGAGTTAGGAGTCAAGTTGCCAAACAGAGATAGTAGATTATAGGCTCCCTGGACAATATACTAATATTGGGGAAAGATAGGAGGCATTTAATTATTTAAATATCATGCTTGGTTGTGTAGTTTTTTAAACCTGCGTGGATATTTTTCTTCTCTTGCTCTGTCTCTCTCCCTTTCTCTTTCTCTCATGGGTCCAAACGTTCCGTGGATGTTAAAAGATAAAAAGCAGCTGTTCTCTTTCAAAACTTGGCCTCTCAAAATGTGAAGATATGTGAACGGAGCCTCCAGGAGAACAGCCAGCTCAGGAGGTGATAAAGCAAAGGACACTTCAGGTGGGTGTGTGTCCTCAGGAGGCCACCGGATATTTCTCACTGAGGACCCTTCAAGTGGGTGTGTGTCCGCAGGAGGCCACTGGATGTCTGTCACTGAGGATGCCTGTGGGACAGCAGCCAGGTCAGGGGCTGCTTCTGTCTCTGGCTCTGTGTGCCTGCCTCACCCGTCTGAGTGCTGAGGGTGGTGCCCCTGCTTGGGATCACCCAGTGTTCCCCCTGGCACGTGAGCATTCTCCCACTCCTCATTGCCTGTTCTGGAACCTTCTTCTCTGACTCTGAGGCCAGCTCCTCCATCAGAGGGAATGCAGGATCATAGTCTCATGTTTGCCCATCTTTGGGAAAAGTTTCTCTCTGCTCTGTCCTGTTTGCTTTGTTCCTCTGCTAAGCACACCCGCCCCTACATGCCCACACATCAGAAGCCAAGGAGCTGACCCTTGGAGGGCCCAGTGTGACCAGAGGCCCTGAGGGCAAGGGAGGGAGAAGAGTCAGCTCCAGACATCTTTGCAAGGACTGGATGCTGGAGCAAGGGAGCAACGCAAGTTCTGATTTCTACTTGAGGGAGACCACAGCATCCCAGGGGAGCTGAGCCAGGGGGCAGGACCCTGGAGGCAGGAAGAGCAGCTTGCCCCTTCCCAGTGAGCAGGTAGGGGGTGATGAGGCCCACAGAAGGAGAGCTGGCAGGGGGGCTGGAGGAGGAACTGAGGTCCCCTAAATCGGGAGTCGGGGACCATCTTGGCCTCTCCCAGGACCTTATGAATGAAGCATTTACAACTGAGGTTCCAGGATCAGGTGGAATCACAGGCTCAGGCCTGGCCACCCACCCCTTTGTCCCAAGAACGGTGATGGAGATGCAGCGTGGATGGCAGGACACACCATATGCAAGACCATGACCAGGTCCAGACCTGGAGTTCAGCCCCTGCCAGCGCTGGGCTCTGTGCTCTGACTCTTAGAAGAATCCCAGCCCATCACTGGAGGCTTCAGAAGTTAAATGCAAAGTTGCCAGGGGCTTTGAGTCACCTTTCCTTCTTTTTCTTTTTTTCCAATAACGACTCTTGAGTGAAAATTAGGCTGTTGTGTGGGTGGCTGTTCAGGGCGCCTCATTTCCACTTCGGAGAGCTACCCACACAGCAGATTTTAGTAGCACTTGAAGTGGGACCTGATTTTGCCTCTCAGCTGCTATATTAAAATAAAAAGCCCTTAAGCTGATTATAAAGACAGCAATTTAAATGTACGGATACCATTTCCATGAGGGGAGCAATGTCTTCATTGATTCTCTGAGACCGCCTGTCTCAACCCAGGGATCAAACCCAGGTCTCCTGCACTGCAGGCAGATTCTTCACCAGCTGAGTCACCAGGAAAACCCAAGAATACTGGAGTGGGTAGCCTGTCCTTTCTCCAGTGGATCTTCCCAACCTAGGACTTCAACTGGGGTCTCCTGCATTGCAGGCAGATTCTTTACCAGCTGAGCTACCAGGGAAGTCCATAAAGATACCAATTTAAATGTCTGGATACCATTTCCATGAGGAGAGCAAAGTCTTCATTGATTTTCTGAGACCGCCTGTCCCCAGCAGGGGCGCATGTCACACCCACTTTAGGACAGTTTTTGGCTCAGGATGGGAGGGATGACAGTGGAAAGAGCGCTGGGCAGAGAGTCAGAAGCCAGGGGGTCAAGCCTGGCTCTGATGCTAACTTGCCGTGTGATTCAAGAGGCATCTCAGCCTCTCTCCACTTGGGGACATTTATATCTGCCTGGAACCTCGAGGACTAGTTGATTTAATGGAGAATGAAACTTTGTCTCCTCACTGAGCTGCCCTGGTTCATGACCAACCCTCACCCTTGAGGCCTTTGGGGGCGTGGCTCCTGCCTTTGCCCTCTCTGGAGTTTCTCTGGGCTCCTTTGGAAGATTTCTATGAATCAGCCTGTCAGCCTCTCAGCTAATCTTGTTTCTCTTCGGTCCACCTTCAGATAACAGCCTGAGCCAGCCCTCCAGCATGCAGTTCTAAGCACATGACTCTTTTGCTTAAAAGAGAAGTCTTCAGGCTAAGCTTGGAACTCCAGTTTGGCACTCAAGGCTTTCCTTCCTCTTCCAAACCATCTGCAAGCTTCTTCTCACCCTCTGGGTAGAAGCCTTCAAACCTCCCCCAGGCAGCAGAGGCGCTCAGACCCCACTAGGCAGGCAGAAATGTAAAATCTTACTTCTCCAGGGTGCAGCCTCTATCCTACTCCCAGTAACACTGAATAACCCTGACCCACCCTCTCTGTTCTATGCTGTGAGGTTCTGGGACGTGGGGGTGGGGGGGTGACGGGGTAGGAATTGATGCTCAGCCCGTGGTGGTACCCTTGTAGGCACTGAGTTATTGAGTGAATGAATGAACAAATGATTTAAGGGGACCCTTTGTTGAGAACATTTTTATTCTCCTCCTGACCTTTCTAGACTCAATGAGGGGCCACATCCTCTAAGAATGACTCCTGAAGGCCCCTTTAGGGGGACGTGAGTTCCCTCTAAGTCCCTGTGTAGATGTCTGTCTCAACACTAGTGAAGGCTGTTTTCACTCAATTGCTCATACAGTCCTGGTGTTTCCCCTCTTCTGTGGCATCGAGTCAGCCCTGGAACTTGGTGGGGACAACCATGATGCTGAGTCTTTTTCTCTCTAGAATCTGGGGTTTAATGAGGGGCTTAGGAGGAGGTCCTCAGCTGCTGCCTCTAGCAGAAGGTGACCCCCAAGTGCTGCTAGTGGTAAAGAATCCCCCTGTCAATGCAGGAGATGCAGGTTTGATCCCTGGGTGGGGGAAGATTCCCCTGGAGAAGGGCATGGCAACCCACTCCAGTGTTCTTGCCCAGAGAATCCCATGGACAGAGCAGTCTGTCCATGGACTGTAGCCCACCAGGCTGTGAGGTTCATGGGATGCAAAGAGTTGGACACAACTAAGCAGGACCTCCCACAATCTGTAAGGTGCCAGAGGTGGTGGCCTATGACTCGCCAGTCTGTTCTCTGCTAAATTGGAAAAGGATGACTGAATGAGACAAGCTGCTTCCTGAGGTCACCCGCCCTCCGCCCCCATCAACCTGTTCCAGACTAGCCCTTCTAGAGGGCAAGGTGGGGGCGTGCTTTTCTTTTCCAGAGGGCACAGTAATGTGCAGAGGGTGTTATTAGCTTGGAGTCCCAGTGCTTGTGTGCTGGCCCCATAGCTGCCCCTTGAGCTGCCTCTAGATCCAGCTCACTCCACTTCTGACCTGTCTCTCTCACCTCCAGCTCTTCTGCTAACTTGGAGGCCCAGGTGTGACAGGTGCAGTGGTGGACGCTAGGAGGAAACATCAGGGAGGGCTCCAGTTCTGATTTGATTTCCTCATCAAAGAAAGTGGTGGCTGACTTGCTTAATGAATCCCCCAAAAGTCAGTCCACCTTACAGAGGGTGAGCATCCCTGCTTCCTTAGAGACATCACGGTCTAACCTCATACTGAGGAACGGCTGTGTCTACTTTTGGCTCTGCGGTTCCACCTTTGGGAATAATAGATGCCAACGTTACTCTGCCAAGGAGGTTTAGCTCTTTCCTGCCCTCCCCAGCCTGGCTGCCTTCCCAGAGAAATGTCACGAGTCGTCTGTAGTTTCTCTCCCTGCCACCCGGCAACAGGGTCCCATCACTGATTCATCTGGTCTGGTGAAGACGGCATCCTCTTCTCCTTCTAATGGTGGCAGGAAGGGGGCACATTTGGCTGGTTTATTCTGTCTTCTAGCTGTTGCCTCTCCTAGACTTGAAGGCCAGTGCATCACTTATTGGCCACTTTATTCCCAGCGCCCAACACTGGACTTGACCGTGAGTGCCTACTGAAAGGTTCTTACAGTCAGGCTGTAATTAAGGAAACTGCCACCCAGCACGGAAAAGGGGGAGTTGCCCCAACACCGCTGGTGGGAGATAACGGAGAAAAGTAGAACCGGTCCATGATGATTCCTTCTCCACACACGGCTGCACACTGCTCACAGAATGCACAGACGGGGCAACCCCCCTCTGACCTCCCAGGGGCCTTGTGAGCTGGAGATTATTGGCACTATAATCAGAGTGATGAGCCCTGAGGTCCGGAGAGGTCAGGACCTTGGGCAGAGCTGCACAGCGTGGGAAGAGCCAAGCAGAGATTAGACACAAAGTTGTCAGACTCCAAAACCCAACCCACAGGAATGTTATTTACTGAGCCTCTGTTTGGTACCTCTTGTTTGCCCTCAGTTCTCTTCCAACTGGGAAGCCAGCCTTGTTTTACTTTTTACCGGGAAAGACCTTGAGTCTCAGACAAGTAGGTAACCACTTAGGAAGCATGGTGCTGGCGAGTACACTGCACCCCAGTTGAACTAACTCCAGATCTGTTTCTTTCTCCAGTATTCCCAGCTGCTCCATCCAGAGTCCGGCAGGACAGCCTAGCATTGCCCAGCCTGGAAGCCTCAGTCTTATGCCCACATAGCATGACTGTTTTGACCTTCAGCCTCAGCTCTAAAATGCAGTCCTCTGACTGAGTTTTTCTGATTTTGGAAATTGCTCTCAGCCCCCAGACTTTGCTGTTTGGCCTGAAACCAAGAGAGGCTGGACCCAATCAGACAACCGCTGACCCCCCAGCGCCCACGAGCAAGCTCTCTGCAGGACCTTCCTGCCTACCTGTCTTCTGAAGATAGATTTGGGGTAGCATGGTTAAAAAGAAGAAACATGCAGTCCTGAGAATGCCACTTGAAAGTTTGTTAAAAATAAACGCTGAGGCTCTTTCCTTTTGTAAGTGCCCTCATTTGAAATCTGTCACTTCTGGGTGTGGTGCCTCAGCAACACTGCCTCTTCCTGGATGGATGGATAGAGTGCACTCATGGATACTTTCTTACAAGTCTTCCAGGATGAAGTTTTGCTTTCAAAATAGGAAGCATGCCAGCAAATATATAGTATTTTGCTTGACAGCACTAAATTCGCAGCATTAGTCTTCAGTTGTACCTTGATTGAGGTCTTGGAGATTCTTGGAGTCCTTTTGGGCCCTCTGTGGTTCTGCCTTCAGTTCCTGACTTCATTTTTTCCCTGCTTTGAATTTTGAACAAAGTATCTGGGAAGCCGTAGAAATGGTCCTGGATCTGAAGTCGGAAGGACTGGTTGTATCTCAGCTCCTTCGTTCTCTGACTGTGTGAACTTGGGTAAACCTACCCATTTTTTGGAGGCTTGTCCGCTCCCTCTGGAAGGATTTGGGGCAGCTGAGAAGACTCACCTGGCAAGTCTGCAGTCCTGGGATCCCGTTAAATCCTTGTTTATTCACACAGTCTGATTTCCTTTGAACTTGCTTTTGAAGCTCTTGTTTGTTCTATTCTGAGTCTTTGTTATCTGCTGGGTACATTTTGGGGTGTTGATTATTTTTTTCTCTTCTCAGATGGAAATAACCCTCACTTCCTTCCTTCTCTACCTCCTGTCTTTGCAAGTTTCCCTTTCATCTGCTTGCTGCTCCTGTTAATTTCCCACTCCTCTTCCTGAGCAATTGCTTATTCCTCCTGAAGCCTTCACAATTTACGTTGTTTCTATTATTTCTCTGTAACTAGCATTTATCATTAGCCTCCATCTCACAGGCACATCTGAGATGTTTTCTCATTTTGGTACAACCATGTTGTTCTTCCTCCTACTTCCTTCCTCCCAGAATATATTGAAATGTTCCAAAGAAGGAACTGACATTGACAAGATAGGAAAAGGTGGGCCGGAGGTTGCTTTCTTGCCAAAGGTCTTAGTAATTTCTATTTCCTGCCTTCTATCTTGGTATTTGGCTTAGAGTAGGTGGCAGTGGTGAAAACAGGCATGGGTGAAAGAAGCAGAATGACTTAATCTGTCATCACAAAACATGGAGGCCTGCAGGGAAAGATGCTCGTTTCTTAACATCAGGGAGAAACAGGCTTTGAAATCAGAGAAACCTCATTTTGAACGCTTACTGTGTACTTTGACTTTTTTTTTTTTTAAGATTATTACATTTCCTTCCAGATCCAAAGACATACACTTAGTTATCTAATGTACCCAGAGTTTACATGTGAGATGTGAGGTAGGGCACCATCTTAATTTTTTACTAAATGGATAGCCCATTGTGACAATACCATCTATTGACTTACCTTTTCCCACTGATTTGAAATAATCATCTTTCAGTTCAGTTCAGTTCAGTCGCTCAGTCGTGTCTGACTCTTTGCGACCCCATGAATCGCAGCACGCCAGGCCTCCCTGTCCATCACCAACTCCCGGAGTTCCCTCAGACTCACGTCCATCCAGTCAGTGATGCCATCCAGCCATCTCATCCTCTGTCGTCCCCTTCTCCTCCTGCCCCCAATCCCTCCCAGCATCAGAGTCTTTTCCAATGAGTCAACTCTTCGCATGAGGTGGCCAAAGTACTGGAGTTTCAGCTTTAGCATCATTTCTTCCGAAGTAATCTCAGGGCTGATGTCCTTCAGAATGGACTGGTTGGATCTCCTCGCAGTCCAAAGGACTCTCAAGAGTCTTCTCCAACACCACAGTTCAAAAGCATCCATTCTTTAGCGCTCAGCCTTCTTCACAGTCCAACTCTCACATCCATACGTGACCACAGGAAAAACCATAGCCCTGACTAGACGGACCTTAGTCGACAAAGTAATGTCTCTGCTTTTGAATATGCTATCTAGGTTGGTCATAACTTTTCTTCCAAGGAGTAAGTGTCTTTTAATTTCATGGCTGCAATCACCATCTGCAGTGATTTTGGAGCCCAGAAAAATAAAGGCTGACACTGTTTCCACTGTTTCCCCATCTATTTCCCATGGAGAGATGGGACCGGATGCCATGATATTAGTTTTCTGAATGTTGAGCTTTAAGCCAACTTTTTCACTCTCCTCTTTCACTTTCATCAAGAGGCTTTTAGTTCCTCTTCACTTTCTGCCATAAGGGTGCTGTCATCTGATATCTGAGGTTATTGATATCGTATGCCAAATGGGTAATAAATAGGTCTATTTTTGGATTTGCTTTTCTCTTCCATGGATTTTTCCATCCACGTGCCAGTATCACATATTTTAATTATCATTGGAAAGCTTGAGTTTCTGAGCCAGAATATCCATGGATACTCATAATTCACTTTTTACAAGGATAAAAGGGTAGTTGCAGGATCCGTTGTTCCTACAAGCCATCTGGTATTCCCCAATACTTGTAAAAAGAGTGTAAAACGATAATTTAGACGTTTATTTGATTATTTTAGGAATCCTTCTGAGTATCCGAGTTAATAAGACATTCACTAAATTTTTGAAGTGAAGCAGAATTCCAGATGATTGTTTGTTTCATGGAGACTAGTTTAGTCTCAGATCTGGGAAAACAAACCAAACTTGGAAACATTTTCTCTTGTTCTGTGGTCCTGGCACTGGTAAATAGTTTATATCCACCCTCCAGTGAATGATACCGAGTTTAAAGGGGGGCTGCGGCGTCCTCCCATCCTGACCTGGAAGCTTCCTTCCAGATTCATAGCTAGTGCCCTACAGCCACTGTGAAGGTCAGGTAGTCCCGGCTCTCCTGGGGCCCGGGAGTGGGTGTCAAAGACCATCGGCTATCACATCCACTGTTCACTGACAACTACCCTCCAAGAATTATTCTAGAGGGTATCTATCAGGTTTCAAGAATTTTTGTGCAGTCTCCAGTTTTGAAGAGTAAATAGAGTTCTGGTGCTGTTTAAGAGCAGGGCTCAAAATAGCCTGGAGTTAAAACTCCCCTCCTGTCCTCCCCACCATTCTATGCAAAACAAAGAGCTCTCTCACCTGAAGAAAAAAATGGACATTAAGATTGATTACAACAAGTTCCCAGCCAGTCCCAGCCTCTGGCCGATCTCCAGAATTCCTTGCCCCAGCCGTTTGAGATAACTTAGAGATAACTAAGCTGAACAACCTTGGAGAAGAACAGGCCCCCTTCAGACAGTAGATTTCCACATATATGCCTATATATATTTACTCTTTCCTTGGGTTAGTGCAGCAGTTCACTACTCTGACTGCTGCCTCTTCTCACCTCATTAAAGTTGATCTGTTCCTGTAAAGTGCCGGTCTCGTTCTTTTTCTGAACCTCGCCTTCTCTTAACTCCCTTACCCTACAGGGGGTATTTACTGAGCGCCTGGTTTACTTCTCAACAACTGAAATACTTTATGTGTACTCTTGGATTCTTAGGGCCCGAGGAAGTGGCTGAAACATCCTGAGAGAGAACCCAGGCTGAGTTTCCACGGCTCACCCCAGGCTCAGTAACTTTCATTGATATTGAAGAACTTAGATTAAAAATTTAAGCTCGGGAGGCAAGGCCGTAGCCTCCCGGAAAATAGCTTTCTCTGTTTCAACTTAATTGCTTTCTGTAGATTTTCCCACCTGCCTGTGATTTTTGTATAAAAACCCCTCACTACTGACGCTAGGGGTTAACTCCTCCCGAGGAGACTGAACCCCGGCGCGCCAGCTTAATAAATCCTCTTGCTTATTGCATCGAATTCGAGCCATTGTGGTCTTTGGAGCGACAGGTCCTGAAAAAGGCCGTGAGGTCTTACAATATCTACCCTCCGACACTGTGTGACCCTCAGATGATAAGAGGAGATCCAGCCCCACCCGCTCTCCCTACTTTAAACCATGTGCTTTCTACCCATAATGCTTGAGCCTCCAGTCCAGATTCTGCTGGGTTGCAGGCCCAAGTGCCCACAATTGACAGTGCTTTCTTTCTGCCTTATCAGTAGGACAAACAAAAGCCAAGGCTGATGCCCATTATTATTTCTGACATTTTCTACGTTTGTTTTAAGGTAGTGAAACTGACTTGTTGTTTTAGGTACAAGTAGGTATCTGAGGACTTCCCTGATGGCTCAGATGGTAAAGAATCTGCCAGGCAAAGTGGGAGACCCTGGTTCGATCCCTGTGTTGGGAAGATCCCCTGGAGAAGGGCATGGCTACCCACTCCAGTTTTCTTGCCTGGAGAATTCCATGGACAGAGGAGCCTGGCGGGCAACAGTCCATGGGGCCACAAAGAGTTGGACATTACTGAGCGACTAACACACACACAGATATTTGATGGTCCAGATTCGATAGCTCCTGTTTGTTTCCAGCTGCCTGACACCTCCACTTCCTCCTGGAGCACCTGGCCTCAGGTAAACCAAGGAGTAAACAGAATAGGCTTGCCTGCTAGCCATTCCAGGCATGGGAACCACACCCAGAGAAGCAGCCTCACTCATGCTGGCATCAGAACATGTCCTGAAACTGGAAGACTCAGACAGTGACCTTCACAGAACTGGTGAGAGCAAACCTCCTTTAAATGGAGGAAAAGAAGCTGGGGGTGAGGGGCAGAGAAGGGGCAGGCTTTCCGCTGCAGGAGTTGAAGCAGGAGACAGGGAGGAAGGAGAGAGGCGGAAACCAGGGCTCCCCCCGGCAGGCGGCAGGGAGTCTGTCTTCTAAGCCAGTGTCGGTGACGTTGAACAAGCCCAACGGGCTCCATCTGGATGTCTGAAAAGTCGAGAGACAGGAGCTTTTAGACCTGCTCACCTGTTTGCTGGTTATTTGAGTCACATAGCACCCGAGGACAGATTTATAGAGATGTTCTCCTGACAGTTATTTAATTAGGGCTCAGCCATGAATACGCAATCAAATGGTGGCCGAAACAGCATGTCCCATTAGAGCTTGATGACATAATTTCATTTCTCTTTTATCACAAACAAGGGTATAAACTCCGACAGCAGCCATCGCTGGGGACAAATGAGAGGTACTGATTAGAAACCACCAGTGTGATAGCAGATCGTGGTGCCTGGGGACAGGGGTGAAGAGGAGGGGAAAGACAAAAGGGGCCCGAAGACTACTGAGGTGATGGGTGCTGGTCATCCTGACGGGGGAGGCCTCGGGAGTGCACACGTCTGGCACATCCAAGTGTGTGCCCTAAACACGTGAATTTCCTGACTGCTCCTCTGAGTTGATGGCAGCCTAGCCAGTTGTCACTCCTGCTTCTCCTCAAACGTTTTGTGGCCCCCAAATAAACCCTAGAGTTCCAGGGTCTTTAAAATACGTTACATTGTTTAAAACTTGTATTGACGTAAAAGTCAGGGAGAGGAGGGGAGATCTGCTTCCTGAGCTGCAGTTACAGCTTTGTCAATTTGTCTGATCTGATGGTCACAGCAGCTTGGGAATGAGGGGTGTTTTCTTCCCATTTTACAGATGATGCAAGACGGTAGTGAGAAGTGATAGGACTACGTGATGTCTGGTGGAACCAGCCGGACAAATTCTCTCTGTTTTTTCAGCATCCCACATTGGGAACTCCTTAAGGAGCTACATAAGACCACATCGGCCCCTCATTCCTACCAGCTATGAAGTTATCTATTCTTGTTTATCTCATCAAGGCTTTGGCATATTGCCATCATGGAGTAAGTATAATTCTTCATTCTGCTGTTTGCATTTAACGTTGTTTGTAAATATTTCCCCATGTGGTTCATACTTACCGTTTTGAAAATCTCTCTAAACCCTATCGAGCGGCTGCATCATCATTTACTTAATCCTGTTGTTAGATAACGAGGTGGTTTCCAGTATTTTGCTGCTATATTTGCAACCAGCTTATCATGTCTAAGATAGTATCGGATAGTGGATAAGAATACAGCCCTGCAGTCACACTGTCTGGGCTCGGATCCTGGAACTGACACACAATAGCTGTGTGAGTTTAGGTAGGTTGCTTGACCTCTCTGTGCCTTCATTTCTTAATGTATCAAGTAGAGATAATAATACCTTTCTTGGAGGCTCTGCGTCCCTAGACTAGGGAAGCCTGGCTCTGTTCACAGAGTCCTAGGCCTGCTGCTTTCCCTTTGCAAGCAGAAACCTTTTGGTGATTTAGAACGTTCCTCTGAGATGGGAGAGTACGTTTGTTCCTCTGAGATGGGAGAGTACGTTTGTTTTCCATGGCTGCTGTGACAGATTAGCACAGGCCTAGAGGCTTACAGCAACACGTACTTACTATTTACAGTTCAGTAGATTTGGAATCCAGCACGAGTCTCAGTGGGCTCAAAGGAAAACACGGTCCCATCCTGGAGGCTGAGGGGAGAACGTGGTTCCTTACTGTCTGCAGATTTTAGAGGCCTCAGCGTGGCTCATGGCCCTTCCTGCATCTCTAGAGCTGACGATGCTAGCTGAGCCTTCTCCTGTCTCTTCCTCTCTCTGTTTCTCTTTGGATCCCTCTCCCATTTGTAGGAGCACTGGACTCACCTGGATCACCGAGGATCATCTTCCTGTTTTAAAGTCAGTTGATTAGAAACCTTGATTTTATCTGCAAGCTTCATTCCTCTTTGCCACATCACTTAATGTAGTCATAGGTTCTGGGGATTAGGACCTAGCTCTCATTGGCAACGTCAGTCTGTCTACACATAGATGGGGCTGGAAGCCTGTCAACCACAATCCCACCCTCCCTTGCCTGGGTTCCAACTCAAGTGGGCCAACAGGAAGCCCTGGCACCAGATCAGAAGGTGAGTGAAGATGTGAGCCCTCATGCTCCTGGTGTCAGCTCTGGGGCAGCAGTGGCCTGGGTCCAGCACCATCGGGGCGTGCTCGGCCGTGGCCCCAGCCCAGGGTGCTGGTGGCTTCCTCATCTCTGCGTAGCACCCTTGCCTGCTCTGCATCTTCACTTGGAAGCAGTAGAGGTTCCCTGGTCTCTAGGTCACACCCCCTCCTGCAACACCTTTGTCATCAGCTCTTGTCCATGGGGCCCCAAGAGTCAGGCACGCTTGAGCACACATGGGAGAAACTTGATCACAAGGTTGGGAAACACACAGCCTCCCCGTCACTGCTTAAGCAAAGGTAGCCACACCTCGTCTAGGGGCTGCTGCAGAGATTAAACGGGTGACATGTAAGTGCCTTGCACAGGACCTGATGCTTAAAACATGCTGAAGACATTATCGCCAGATGTGGTTTCAGATTTGAGACTTTTGTTGGCTTTTGCTACACTAAGGATTTCAAATTTCAGTGACAGTCAAATGCTCTTTTCCACTGAAATTTCTTCCGTTGACTCCATTTTGAAGAGTCTAGCCTCTCTCTGAAGTTGAGATATTCAAATCTATCTTTAGCAGGTTTCCCTTAAATTTTACATATTTAAAATTATTTAATTCCTTGAAGCATCTGGAGTGTATTTTGGAGGCATGAAATTAGATGCAGGTCTCAATTAAACTCAACAGCCCTATAGATTAGCCTCTCTCTCTCTCTCTCAGTCTCTCAGTCATGTCTGACTCTGTGACCTCATGAACTATGGCCCACCTGGCTCCTCTGTCCATGGAGTTCTCCAGGCAAGAATACTGGCATGGGTAGCCATTCCCTTCTCCAAGGGGTCTTCCTGACCCAGGGATCAAACCCAGATCTCCTGCATTGCAGGCAGATTCTTTACCATCTGAGCCACCAGGGAGGCCTATGCAATTAGCCTAACTTCATTTAATAAATGGGGCCTCCCTGGTAGCTCAGCTATCCAGCCCATGGGGTCAAAAAGAGTAGGACACGATGGAGCAACTTTCGGTTTTCAGTTTCCTTTAGTAAACAGCCTTTCGTTTCCCTAGTGTTTGGTGTTGCTTACGCTGGTGTGTAATAGGTTCCCATGTGTAATGGGGTCTATGGGGGCTCTGATCTGTGGATTCATGCAGCCATATAAGGACATTCTGCGGATCCTAGAGTGTCATTCCACAGCCTACAATATACAGCTTGATTGGGTAACTAATTCTCAGTAAAGTTGACATGGATCGTGTAGATCCCACGGACTGTACCCTACCAGGCTTCTCCGTCCATAGCATTTTCCAGGCAAGAGTACTGGAGTAAGTTGCCATTTCCTTCTCAAGGAGATCTTCCCAACCCGTGGACTGAAGCCAGGTCTGCTGCATTGCAGGCAGACACTTTACCCTCTGAGCCACCAGTGAAGCCCAGTGGAACTAATTCTCAGAGCGCCTTGTTTTCTGCCAAGCTGGGGCTTATAGATCTGTGTCTTTTGTCTTTGGGAAGTTAGGTTATTGGAGAAATCAAAGGTAGCTATGATTCATACTCTTTCATTGTAACCTGATTTTTCTACTTGGATGATCGTTGAATTCTATCTTTCTCCCTGCGGTTTAAAATTTTTATGAGACAGTCTTGGTGACTATCTGTGATTGTAAGTTTCAGACCCTGTGAACCTTCTCCACTTGCAGCCTTGGTTCTTGCTTTTCCAATATCATCCCTCCCACCCCCTTAAAAAGACTCTCGATTTTATTTTCTAATTCCATGATGCTTCTGTTTCCTGAAGTGACTTTAATTGCTCAATTGTAATTTTTACTGCTTGAGTTTCTTTTCAGTAATAACAGTTGTCCTGGTTTATTCTTATCTACTTGCTGTGATGTCCTCTTTTATCTCTTTAGAAGAGATGCCAGCAGCTTTCTAAATCCTCGCGATCCTGTCTAATGGAGAGGTCAGGGTGTATAACTTGGGAGATCATCCCACCATGCGCCTCAGGGGGTGCACGCTTTACTGGCAACCATCATGTCTTTCCGCCCTGCCGTCCTTTGCGTTTTGGCTCTGTTCCCCTGTTTGCTGGCTCATTTGTGCTTGTGCCTCAGGCCACATATCCTGTTCCAGGAGGGCAAGGGAGAAGGAACGTTCCCTTTCCATAAAGCAAGGAGCACAGTGATTCTTACTTCCGATGTTGCAGCCTACATTAGCAACCAACAAATCCCAGAAATTTAGTAACAATTAGCAGCCGCAAGAGCAGCCTATTGTTTCCTGGTGACGGCCCCAGAGAATAAAATGGAGAACCCAGTGGAAGGAGGTGTGTCCTTTTTCTAAGTGACCCAGGGAAAGAGAGACAGTTGGGACCACTGAGGGGGAGGACATATCCGCCACACTCGGGCGACCCCAGAGACATGCCCTTCCCCCAACGGCTGCACTGTGTCCCTCCCCGCTGGCAGCACAGGGCACCGGTGGGGACGCAGCGAAAGGTAAGCTCCTGTGTGTCTTGTTGTATGCAAATTTCCATCAAATTTTAAAAGTATAATAAGTGTTTCACTTCTTTAAAGGGTAAACCAGTAATTGACAAACTTTAATTATGTAAAAATAGCTCATTTTCTAAGCTGATTAGAGGCGGGACTGGGTTCAAACACAAACTCTACCATACATTGCAGGGTATGGCCAGTCACTTGACCTAACACCTCTCCGAGCCTCCTTCCCGCATTGGTGGAGTGGAGGCGTAACTGTAACTGCGCCTCTTAGAAGATTCAAGCGTTACGCTCCCAAGAGCCGGCCTGATGTCTCTGCCACAGTTCTCAGCACCTGCCTTGGCCATTTCTCTCCCAACTATCTCTGCTTTTGTCACATCAACGTCCACCCCGAGCTCCGGGCAGAAGTCTGGGCTTAATCCTTCATTTCCCTCTCCCTCTTTTTATCAACCCAACCCATGAGCAAGTTCTATTCCGAGGCCATTCTACTGTTTTCTAAAAGATGACTTTTCTCCATATTTCCTGCGATGAGCCTCCCTTAGTTACTGAGGGTCACCTTAAATAAGGTAGCTAATTAATTCAGGAGTATCTTAATCTCTGCCCAGGCCACTGCAAAAGCCTTTTCACTGGTCTCCCTGGTCCCTTGTCCACATGACTACAAAAGTGATTTTTTAGCAGACCCTTACTTAATTGTCTGAGATCTAGCCCCTTTCTTCTGCCCTCCCACCCCTCCTTGACTGCACTCTCATCCCATTGGTCTTCAGTTCTCAAACACACTATGTTCATCCCGACTTGAGACCTGTGCTCGGGCCCTCCCACTGCCCTGCTTTCTCTGAGACGAGCCCAGTGGGGAAGGGATGAAGCTGAAGCTCTGATGGAATGAGTCATCAGGACTGTTCTGATGCTCCCCACTCACATTTAGTCATGAAATTAATGAACAAATTAACTGAGAACTGATTATTCCAAAAATAAATTATAGATTCAGCTTCTTTCTTTTGGCTTCACGCCTTTGGAGTCCCACAACTTTTCCAGAGGAGAATGAAATGAAAAGAGACATTTGCAATTTTAATTTTTTTATGTCACTTTTACAGAAAACTACAAAAGAAAGAAAACTATCAACATGATCAAAGGAAATACAAAAATTACAAAGAGGGGGAACAGTACTATCTTACCACTTTTTACAGACTATTTGGAAAGACATGAATAATACATAATCCTACAGACTAGTTCAGGAAAACAATAAGCTGGTACTTAATAATTGTGAATGCAGAATGTAGGTGGGCTGGGAGTCCAGAGGAAAGGGTGCTTAATCTTCTAAAAGAAGATTACAAAGAAGACAGTTCAGGGAAGCAGCTTATCTGCTGTGAACTAGGACGCCAGAAGCCAAAGCTGGGAAGACAGAGCAGGAAGGAAGAGTTGATTCTGAGGGACTCTGGGGCGAAGTTTACGGGCATTGTGACGGCCCACTTCCCACAGAGGCTTCTTTGCTAACTTTTGACTTTGTGATGGTGTTCCAGAGGCTCCAGTTTGGCTAGAATCTCATTTTGTCCCAGAATCCCAGAATTTTTGCTTGGTTTTCTCTTTCCCCTTTCTCACATAGCACATTTCATCCTCAGACCTTTGCCTATACTTTTCTGTGCAGGGAAAGAAATGAGTGCTATCTTTGAAAATGAAACAGAGAAGTCCAAGATCTATAGAAAGAAAATTGTAGCATGGCATGCAGAATGTGCTGGAGAGAAGAGGGATCCCCATGGACATGGGACCAGCTGGACTTTTGAGGCTGTCTCCAGAGAGGGTCTGTATGCTCCATGTCTCCTGCACGGCCTCGTGGCAGAGGGCCTCTCAGGAGGCTGGTGGCTCGCCGCCTTCGGGAGATACATCAGCTTCTGTAGGACGATGCCAGAAATAATAGTAGGTCAAGACCCCAGTAGAGCAGTGGACTTGTGCTCTAGCTCTCCTGGAGCAGGGAAGAACAAATCTGACTCCATATTGCATCTGTTTCTTTTATTTTCACCTTTGGATCCTGTTTTCTGCTACAATTAGTCACTGAAGGGATGTGGCCTATAAGCTTAAATTATACGTGACAGCGCACCTCAGGGAACCCTGCTTCCCCACCTGTAAATGACTACAGGAAGGAAGAAATTAACACCCGCCCCCACCGCCTCCTACAAAGGCTCATGGGAACCAGGAATGTTTGACTTTCTCCTTCCCCTTTGAGTATAAAAGAAGCCTAAATTCTAACTCGGGCAAGATGGTTCTTTGGGACAGGAGTGCACCATTGTCTCTGCCAGCTTTCCAAATCAAGCCACTGTTCCTTCGCCCCAGCAACTCTTTTCTTGATTTATCAGCCTGTCATGCAGGGAGCAGTAGGAACTTGGACTCAGTAATACTCTGTCTGTCCAGGCGCCTATCCGAACATGCATGCATCCATCCTTCCATTATCTACCTTCCTGCAGAAAAAAGAGCAATCTTGTAAAGACTCAAATAATACTTTAAGATAGCTAGGTAAAGTTAGTACTAAGAAAAGGTAAGGTAAGTGTAGGAGGGTAAGCTGAAGCCAGGAGTGAGGCTGTTACACATAATACATGCCTCTGTGTCCTAAGCACCTACTAGGGATAAGCCACATCCTGGTTCTGAGTCTTCGAGCAGCCAGTGGGAATGGAGAAACCCAATAACATGACCGTTCCCTTAACTCTTTAATATCTGTAAGGTAAAAATAAACCCGTTGCCAAGGAAAAGCATGGCTCTGACTGATTACAAGACCAGTGAGAATTTTCCTGGAACTTTTGTAGAAGAGGAGGGTTGAAGTTGAGCCATAACCCTGGGCCCGTGACTGATAACCAAAAAACCCTGTTGAGAGATTGTGATATAAAATTAATTAAACAAGGAGGCCATTAGACCAAGTCCGGAAGGAAGGGACAATGCTGCAGATGGGGGTGATCCTGACTTGATGAGTCCCCAGGACTGACTCTGATGCTCCGGGGGTAAGAGGGAGGTCTGGAGTCTGAAGTGGCCTAGCACCCCCCAGGTCACACTCTCAGCGTGATGGCCTTCTTTGGGGTTCAACAGCAGGACCTTGGCAAGCTGCTGTATCACCTTAGTAGTCCATGTAAGTAACCCAAACCTAAGCCTGTGTTGCCTCGAGGTAAAGGAATTCAAATTTAAGGAAAACTTACCACAACCTGCCAACAAGGGTGTTCTAAATAAGGCGACTGTGTACGCTGTAGCCCAACAGAGAATGAAATTCTCAACACAAGCTGCTGTTTTGAACCAAAGGATAAAGAAAGGGGCAGCTTGGTAGGACAGATGGTGTGGGACAAGGACCATCCTGGTCCAGAGACACCACCAAAGACACTGGCCCGATCCTACCCCAGGCAGCACAGGTCCCTGAGGCACCAGACTCCCCTCTGGAGCTGCAAAGGGACAACTTCCCTTCCTCATGGGGAGGACACTGTGGCCGTGGTTGTGGTCGTGGCAGGGTGGGATGGGACGGAAAGGAGCAGAGACAGGCTGGGAAGTGAATGGGGACCAGGGCCAGGGCCTTGGAGGAGGGGTGAGCAGAGGTGGAATGGACCTGAGGTGGGCTGTTCAGTCCACCATCCCAGGTCTTCCCAAGAGCACAGGGCAGGATAGAGGAGACAGCGTAGGAGGAGTCAGGGTCCACTCATCCCTCTTCCTCGAGGTCCCCACACCCATCACTGCTGGGCTTAACCACCAGATAGAGGGCACTCCTAGTCGGGCTCTGTCTCTGGTCACAGAAGCTGACAGTGGATCGTCCCTCGGTTCCTGTGACTTTGTGATACAGAACAGTTTAGCCTGCCCTCTGCCTCACTGCTCACCCATCTGGTCTGGGATGTCCTGCCTCTCAAACCGTACAGGATGTTTTCTCCAACAGAAGGGTGAAATACTGTCCCTTTGTTAGGACGTGGAAGGTGGCTGTCGCTGCTTTCTCTATTTTTTTTTAGCATTTTTTTTTTCTCTCATATTCATAAAATGACTGTACTGCCAAGCTGACTAGTGAAGGATAGCAAGAAGAAGCCTCCAGAATTTTCTAAAAAGAACTTGGCTCATGGATCTCAGGAATCAAGAGAGGAGGAAGGACCAGCAAGTGAGAGGTGGAGAGGAGTGTCTCGGAGGACTGGAAGCCTGGCAGGGGGTATCCAGGCTGGACAGCGGGGTGAAAAGCTTAAATCATCCGACACTCCCCTGGGCTGGACCTTCAGCAGGAAAACTCTGTGAGGACAGAAGGAGGCTCCCTTTCTTGAAGGAGAGAGATGGCCGGATCTAAGCTCCACTTCACGTCTGGGCAAGATGTTCTGGAAACTAAGACTGAGCTCTTAGTTTTGGCCAGATCTGCCTCAGGGCAAGCTCTGACCCTCTGACTGCCTGGAGAGCATCTCTGTGTCCTGACCCTCCCCCTTCTGCCGTGTGAGTGTCTGTGGTGCCCAAGGGAGCCAGTTTGAGAACTTGAAAGTGTAAGAAACGCTGCGGTAAGAAAGAGCCACCTCTAGGGACCATCGATGGAAGCCTTTATTGGGCGGTCACTCTTGGGCAGAGCTCCCGGGGGCGAGTGGGGAAGGGAAGGGAGTCTGCAAGTATGAGGGGGTGAGGAGGGGTTTTATAGCCAGGGCTGGCGCTCAAACCAGGTTCTCCCATATAAGGTAGAAAGCACGGGCTGCAGCGGTGGTTGGTGTCCAAGGGCTTCGAGTCGGCACCTGATTGGGCCAGGCCACGGAGGGGGGTGTGGTCCCCGGAAGTTTGGTCCGCTCCCGGTTCGTGTTTGGGCATTGGCCAACCTCCCGGACTTGTCTGCGGCACTTTTCCGGGGCATGTCTCGACATGCCCCACCTCTCAGAAAGTGAAGAGGAGATTGGGTGGGGGCACACGTCGTCCAGAGGTTGAGGGGTCAGCCGGGCACTCAGGCCCAGTTGTTTCCAAGTAGATGTCGTAAGCACTCTCCCTCTGCCCTACCTTTTGCTACCTTTAACCTTTCTGAAGCACAGGCTCCTTGAACGGTGCTACAGGAAAGAGACGGATATGCGCTGACACAGCATGTGAGCTCGGAGACAATTCTGAAGGATGTCCATCAGCAAGAAGGCTTTCTGAGTTTTGTTTTATTTTTCTTGTTTGCTTTCAAATAACAGAGCAAATCAACAGATGCATCAGGCAGATGATACCTTCCTAGCATTTAGCAAAATACCAAGCAGCACTTCGATGCCCAAGAGATTCCTTGTTTTTGCAGTCGGTCTGCAGAGACATGGCTCCTAGAACCATGGGAAGAAGGGGAGCTTTGTCTTTGCCTCCACCAAGGGCTCCCAGGAGCACCTGGTTCACCCCCTGCTCCAGCCCACGTACAGCCGAACTATCTAGGTCTCATCCTAGAGACTCGCTGCTGCTGCTGCTGCTGCTAAGTCGCTTCAGTCGTGTCCGATTCTTTGTGATCCCATAGACGGCAGCCTACCAGGCTCCTCTGTCCCTGGGATTCTTCCGGCCAGAATACTGGAGCTGCTTGCCATTTCCTTCTCCAATGCGTGCATGCATGCTAAGTCGCTTCAGTCATGTCCAACACTGTACGACCTTATGGACAGCAGCCCACCAGTCTCTTCTGTCCACGGAATTCTTCAGGCAAGAATACTGGAGTGGGCTGCCATTTCCCTTCTCCAAGAGACTTGCTAGTGTCTTCATATGGACAACTGGGATAGGAACCAGCAGTCTCCCAACCTCCAATCTAGTTCAGCATTGAAATATGTATATATTCAGTCCTACTTTAGTGATACATTAGGTACAAAAATATAAATTAAAGATGCATGAGATAAAAACCGAGCATAAATGCACTGGGTTGGATAACCTCCCTCCATCAAAATTCATGTCCTTCCCTTCATGAACCTCGGAATGTGGCCTTGTTTGAAAATAGGATCTTTGCAGATGTAGTTAGTTAAGAAAAAGTCATGATGGAGTCAGGTGGGACCTTAATTCAATAGTACAGGCGTCCACAATAGAAGAAAATACACACGCACACACACACATGCACACACATGTAACACACACACATACATAGGCACAGGGTCATGTGGCCATGGACACAGAGACTGGAGCAACGCATCTGTAAACCAAAGGTTACAGGCAACACCAGGCAGCACCCACCCGCAGTGCCATCAGAGGGAGAACGGAGCCCTTGGTTTCCAACTCCCAGCCTCACTGACAGCGCCCTGTGTCTTGGCATCTGGGTCCCCCAGTCGTGAGCGTGGTGAGTGTTGACACCATTCTCGAAGGTTACCAACCTGGAAATCTAGGGGTCCTGCTGATGTCTTCACCCCTGACCCCACCCCCAGCCTCAGCAAGTCCTGTTGCTGGTGCTTCTCCTAACTTGCTGCACCCAGGCCATGCACCTCGGGCTGCACCAACAGTCTCCTCCTGGACGTCTCTCTGGCCTCCAGTCTTATCGTCCTGCAGTCCTTTCACGGCGGCTGCAAGCATTCACAGGACTGGCCTATCACCACTCTCCAGAACACACAAGATGAAGTCCAACTTCCTAATTCAGCAGCGGACTATGCAGACACTGTGGACCGGCCACACTAACACTTCCCAGCTCCCCACTGTGTTTGTTTGTTTTTCTGTGTCCTTCTTCTCTAGAGCCTGGGAAGTTAAAACAAATTTTTCTAGACATCTTCCTATCAGAGGTGGCCATGTGACACTCCTATGGCCAATAAGATGTAAGTGGAAATCTACTTAGGGGTGGGCTTTCACTCCAGATGAAAAAGATGGAGAATGAAGGGATTTTACCATCTAAGTGGAAAGCAAATGTGATGGTTAGATGTGTGGCAGCTATCTTATCACTAAGAGGATAGTGGAAGAGAGATAGAGAGAAGAGACTGGATCCCTCATGAATTCATGGAGCAGCCACACAGGCCCTGGATAGCCTACCCTTGAGTTACATGAGGGAGATACACCCTTGCTTGTTACCCACTCAGTCTCATTTTCTCTTGATTCAAGAAATGGGTTTCCTGATCTATACTGGAACAAGGTAGTTACTCAGTAAATGTGAGCTCCTTATCCCTTCTCCAGTTTGCTTGCTGCCTGATTTTCCCGGTGGCTAAGATGGTAAAGTGTCTGCCTATAATGCGGGGAGACCTGGGTTCGATCCCTGGGTTAGGAAGATCTCCTGGAGAAGGAAATGGCAACCCACTCCAGTACTCTTGCCTGGAAAATCCCATGGATGGAGGAACTTGGTAGCCTACAGTCCATGGGGTGCAAACAGTCGGACACGACTGAGTGACATTTACTTTACTTTTACTGATTTATCCTCTCTGCTTTCTTAGGAATTTTCTAGAATTCTGGGAAGAAAGTTTATTATGCTGGCAGATAACTGCATGGTAAACAGTAAGTTCTTTGTAGGCAAGACAATCCTTCTTTGAAATATCTTGTGTCTGACTCCTGACAAGGGCTCAAGAATGTTTATGGACACAAAATCCCAAGCTATTTCTCTTCTCTTTGGCAGAAATCCTGAACAGCATGGCCTTAGACATCTGTCTTCCACCCCCACCCGGAGGAGTCACTGGGACATCTCACTAGCTCGGGGCGGGGGGTGGGGAGGGGGCCTCGTCCTTCAGCTGTGTGCCCTGCGGCTGCTCTGCAGGGCGCTAACCAGCACTTAAGCTCCTTCCTTCTCCTTTCCTGGCCCATCACTCTACTGCCTTGCCCCCTGCATGCCAACACCTAATAGATGCTTAACACCTGTTGACTGGCCCTCCCACATGGCTCTGGGGTCTGTGGTTCCACTGCCTCTACCTTAGTTCAGGCCCTAGTTGACCTGCAGGGCCCGTAGCCTCCTTTCTCTTCTGCTCTCTGTCACCCATCATCATCAGCTTTGCAACCTTGCAAACAAGTGGCCCATGGGTCAGTTATGTCTGGAGACGGACTTCGATCTATGAAGCTGCCTTCACAGTGCTTTACATATTTTAAAATATTATTTGCTGACACTAGAAAAACAACCAAACAGATCTTTCACATGAATATTCCAGTTTCCATGTTCTTAGTTCTCAGACCAGGGATCAAAACTGTACCGCCTGCATTGGCAGCACACAGTCTTAACCACTGCACCAGAGGGAAGTTCCTCCAGGTTGCTTGGACACATCAAAGCGTCTCCGGAGGACGGGCCCACCTTTCTTTCCAGGAGAGCAGTAGGCATGAGAAGGAGCTGCCCGCTGAGAAGGAGTTCATGTCCTTCAGTTCCCATGACACACAGGCCTGCTCTGAGATGGAGGTCACCCCCATGGGCTCTGCTGGCCTTCGGAATTTAACAACCTGCTTCATAACCTTCTAATACAACCAACTGATAAGGCAATCTGACTCGCCTGGGCTTTCTCACGAAATGATCTTCATTTTCTCCAGTCCTTGCTCTTAGCCAGTGGCCAGTCTCTCTTGTGGCAGACTTCATAACTTCCAGGAACTTTAATTCTAAAAGATCAGCCCAGTCCTGTGCTTTTTGCATTGCATGTTGTGACCCATTAGAGATTCATGAAATCCATTTAGTAAATTATAGCCTGCATTTTTTTTTAATGAAAGAGAATAGATAGAAAATATCAGACAATATTACACATAGCAAGGTTAAGAATTGTTTAGTGAAGCTTCTAATTTAGTTATTTACATGCCTATGTACATTTATAGGTGCATATAGGAGTATACTTGTTGGTAATGTAACTGTATTTCTTTAATGTGGCTCCTAGTTTCCTGATCTCTCTTTAAAATGACCCCCAATTCCAAAGGATGGAGAAGAGAAGTAGGGGAGGGTAAGGGGGGTGGGCTTTGCTGCTGTCCACTCTATCCCAGTGCCTTGGAGGTGGGAGCTGCTGTGGTCTTGTCCAGGGATGGTTCTCCCCTCAGTTCTCAAGAGCTAATTCCTCTGGGTTGCAATGAATAAAAATTCTTGTTTTTAAAATGGAGGTCTTCCACAGTTTAGGATGGATTTTCATATCCCATGCCTTGCATCACTTTATTTTGGATGTTAGTGGTTATTACTTGAAAGAAGTCTTGTGCTATATAGCAAGTTTGGGCAATGTCAAACTTAACAAAAACATGGGATTCTTATCCGTAGGACTTCTCAGACAGTCTAAGAATTCTTGATGTCGTGAACTCTAGAGAGCACTTTGGGAAACGCATGGTTTGAGGTTAACTCCAAGGTTCTTAAAATCTGAAAGAAGTTTGAACTCGAATCTTGAAAGGAGCCTGCAGATAATTTGGTTTCATCCTTCCCATCCAGCCAGTGAATAATTCCTCTTTATTGCTTTCATTCAGCAAACAGGATAATTAGACATCGATTCTGCCAAGACAGGCTCACTATCTACAAATGTTATTCGATGAAGACATCAGCTACTACACAGTAAGCTGGAGAGAGCCCCATATGAAAAAAGCAGGAATGTCAGAGACAAAGGCTCTGCACTCAGAACAAGGGCTCCTGCCATGGAGGGTCAGGTCACTTGACCTGGAGGCAGTTGGCTTAAGCCTTGAAGGCTGTGTGAGATGGCCACTTTCAGAGGAGATGGGTGGCTGGGAGGCTTGACAGATGGAGAACCTGGGCAGATACAAAGGGCCACTGTCTGGACCATAGTTGTCTCTCAAAATGAACCATTGGATGACTGCTTCCGGCGCAGAGTATGAACAGAAAATGGGAGCAACATCCCGGACCAGATGCTGGGAGCCTCATATAAGGGCCTCAAGGCTTCCGCTTTTAAACTACTGGGAAAAAGGGGCTCCAGAGGGTTTGGGGGCAGTAATGAGGGACTCCAAGACTTTGACCAAATCTGTGCCGACAGGAGCCTGTCCCACGGCTGGATTATGTGGTGGATCCTCCTTGCAGCGGGCCCCAAACTGCTATCCTGCATCTTAGTTCCCTGTGACAAGCACTCGCACAGGGCTAGAGTGGGAACAAGCCCCCATGGGCCTCTGGGGTCTCCAGCTCCCCAGGATTGGCCCCTGGACACAGGGCCCCACCCACTCACAGCTTTGTTTCCGGGGTGGGCCTCCAAGATGTACAGCATCTGGGGACACTCTTCATGTGAATGAAGATGCCTCCGGGCCCAGCCACCAGGTACCTGGCACCAGCCTGTCTGGGTGGCAGTGTGGAGGGTGCCTTCCCTCCTGCCAGCAGGCTCAGCAGTGCATTCTCAGAGAAGCAGACTCATGTCAATTGACCAGCTTGTGCTGCCCTTCCAAGTGGACCCCTCTGTCTCAGGGGCTGAACGCTCACAATGTTTGGCCCAAGAGCACAGCCCAGACAGGCAGCTGATGGGGACCCTCTCCCAGCCTGAGCGCTGAGTCCTCCCCATGAGACTCAGGGGAGCGGGTGCTCCAGCAGGACTCGTCTCCCATGAGAGAAGCCATCTCGTTTCTTAGATTGCTGGTCTCCCAGAGCTGGAAGGTTTCCCAGAGATCCCCCAGTCTGGCTCTTTTTCTCCAACAAGAAAACATCTAAGCCCCCAGCTGGTGCCGAATGTCAGCCCACAGCCAAGTGGGAAGCCATGTGAGAAGTCTGGGGAGGTGAGAAGCCAGTGTCTTGCTCACCCTCCTGGTACCACACCCAAGGCTGAGTCCCCACTGAGAGGTGCAGGAGCTGAAGCCCATTGCCAGGTGAATTGGTCCATTTTTAAGAGGAAGTCTCAGTGAGGAGCCCACACTGTAGACAGATCATGGGATTTGAAATCAGCTTGAATCTCTGAGATGTTGGTTCCCCTAAGCCATAAACTCCTTTAAGTGGAGCCTACTGAAATCCGAGTGTTGTTTCAGGTTATTATTTCAATCAGAAGGCATTAGACTCCACAGATAAGAGCAATATTCTGGAATTTGATCCTTTATTGGGGAAGTGATTATTTGGCTGCGAAATCTCATAAAACAGTAATAACTGTGAAATCACCATGTACATTTTATCATTGAGCTGTCCCCTCACTCCACATCTACTGAGAAATAAAACAGGACTCTAAATTTGTTGTCCATATTATTTTATCCATGAATGGGCTCTGGCTTAGAAAAACACTCACGTCATTCCAACGAGAAACAACAGGTTTTATCAGCAGATGGAGAAACTAAAGCAGGGAAAGGAAACCTCTCAGGTGGAAGCTGAGGCCACCCGATCCAAGAGGCTGGGAGAGAGGCTCGGAGACGTTCCTGCTGAAAGGTTCCTATACCCTGTGGCTATGGCGCTGCTTGCCTGGCCAGGTCCGCAAGGGCCCGGTGCCCACGTGCAGGCCACCAGGCCCGTGTGTCCAGACTCACAGGAGGCTGGTAGGAAAACCCAAACTACTGGATGCTTTTAGGATTGCTAAATGGTGTTAGCCATCCTGGTGTGGTTGTCACGTGAAGTCTGCCCCTTCATCCCAGCCAGGATCTGCATAGATGCTGCCTCACAGAGCCTGGCACCAGGAAGTGCTTGGGGACGCTTGGAGTGGGGACACGTGGACACATCTCTGTCAACTGCAAAGTGGCACTCGCCACGGGCACTTGCCCTCTACCTCTACAAGGATTAAATATTGTGCTGCTGCAGCTGCTGACCTTCAAGAGCCCCTGCAAGGAGTTCAGGGAGGAGAGCAGAAATGAGGCACTCTGTGCTCAGGGAGGAACTGGCAGGACAGGTCTTCAGATAGCAAGATATTTTCAGAAGCTGATTTTATGAGCCCAATTCTTATATCTCCTTATATCTAGAAAAGCACTAAAATCCTTCATGGTGATGACCATTCCTTGGAACTAGCAAGGGCTTCATGAGACTAGTAGAAACCTTCTGGAAAAATATGTGCTTAATTACATGTATTTCCCTGTATACTGACTTTCCCCTCTGCCTCTTTGGAGCAATTTCTCAAATCTATCGAGGTGCTGTCTCCCGGCTGCAGTCCTCATTTTGCCCCCAATAAAAACTTAACTCATAACTCCCAGGTTGTATGTATTTTTAATAAGACGGCATCTGTGACTTGGAGACCAGGCCGTTCATTCTCTGTGAGCTATAGCAGTAACTGCCGGCTTCTACTAGATGTAGATGGGAGAACTCAAGTTTTGGTGTCTTGTCTGGATTAAAATCTTGACTCTCCATTTGCCAACTGGATGAGCTCAAACATGTGATTTCAGTGTTTTCACTCCTAAAATGGGGCTATGATGTGACACCTGAAATAGTGTGTGAACCATGCAGAGAACAGGAGCACTTTATAGGCCTCAGTACAAGGAAGCATCATTCAGGCTCGAGGTTCATGGAGCCGGCTTCCACAGCACTGACAGAAGGATGTTGGGACTTTCTTTGGTGCATGCTAGAAATGCACAATGAAGGCTGTCTGTTCATCCTCTAGGTTTCTTCCCTGCATCTAATCTATGTAGAAATTCAGAGTAAATAGACTTGGCAGACTCCTGAAACTCCTGTTTGAGTTTAGTCACTGAGTCATGTCTGACTCTTTGCAACCCCATGTATTGTAGCCTGCCAGGCTCCTCTGTCCATGGGATTCTCCAGGCAAGAATACTGGAGTGGGTTGCCATTCCCTTCTCCAGGGGATTTTCCTGATCCAGGGATCAAGCTCACATCCCCCGAGCTACCAGAGAAGTCCTAAACCCCAGTTAAACACCAGTAACAGAGGTATCCTTAACACATCTGAATATTTTCTGAATGCCTCCAGCTGTCACAATGGGTACCAAGAGCCACTGGCCACGGGATGGGTCAGAGTGGGAAGCCCTGGTTCTGATGATAGGTGTGACTGACTTCTCAGGTATGGTGGAAGCTGGCCAGGGAACCAAGGCCAGGAGTTGGGGATGATCAATAGGTTGGTCTGGAAGATGAGTGCAAACAAAGGTTCTCAGTCTTGGCTGCATACTGGAACCACCTGGGAGGCTTTCAAAACTCTTGCTGCATGGCCTGGATGGGAGGGGGTTGGGGGAGAATGGGGGCATGTATATGTGTGGCTGAGTCCCTTTGTTGTTTACCTGAAACTATCACAACATTGTTAATCGGCTATACCTCAATACAAAAAAGAAAAAAACCCCAAACTCTTGCTGCCTGGGTCCTGCCCCCAGGACTTTATGATTTCATTAGTCTGAGGTATTCCTTCATAGCAGAGTTTTAAAAGTTCTCCAAAAATTCTAAAGTACAGTCAGTGATATACAGAAAGCAGGAAATCTGGGAATAAAAGTGTGGAGGTGTTGGCAGCATCTGTCAGCATCTAGATGTGAGAACACCCAGATGTGCTCAGGAAAAATAGGACCAGCTTCTAAGCTGGAACACAAAACCTGAGCGAGAGAAGACTGGCAGGCGCCCCACTTCCTGCGATCTGGTCCAAAGTTAAAGGGCATTGTTCTCCATTCTCTGGGCCCCTCCAAGTACCCTGTGCCGCCCTGAGCCCCGACATCCCCACACTGTCGTTATCTGATTATGTCTCTCTCGAGCTGCAGAGAGAGTCTGGGAGGCAGAGGTGCTGCCATTTCTACATTATTGAATCTAAGCATCCCTAGTAACAAGCAGCATGCCCAGTTCCTGGTGTGTGTGCTGACAGGGCAGACACCATCATGACGACTTGTCTGATGCCAACCTAATGTTCCTAGATACCCCCTAGACAGAGGCTGTGTTGATCTTAATGCCTGGGCTGAAACTACGGCTGTATCAGAAAGCAAGTGATGTCATTGTGAGAAGAAGAGGAGTCTGGGGTCCCAGAGGATCTGATACCCCTTCTGATTATTTGCCTAAATGAAGACTTTCTTTAATAAAAGGAGGATTTCTAGTTGCCACAAACGGTTTTGGTTTTAAGAAGGACATTAAGCTGCCATTACATTGTACTGAGTAGTTCCTCAAGCTGGTTTAATTTTTGGCTTGTGCTCATGAGCCATTAATTGCTGTGCTAGGGTGACATTAGCAACCTTCCATTTGGAAGGGGAGGTGGCAGGAAGGAAAGGAACTTCGAACTGCTTTTCTGAGTATGAGTTTAGTCTGTCAGCTTTGACCTTTCCATTCCAACTCAATGCCTAGTCAACAAAAACCTTGACATTTAAAAAGGCAGCATACCCAGCCCACATCTTTATCTTATAGGCCGACCACTTTTCAGATCGTTCTTTTTCAGAGCTATAGCCAAAAAAGCAGTCTGGCATTTCTGCTTCTTGTGTTGCCCAGCTTTCTGAAAAATACAGGGAGACAGGAGGTTGAAAGATAAAAGTGTCTGTTAGCTGATGTCCGTTCCCTAAATGTGCTCGCCTTCGCTGGTGGGCGTCTGTGTGTCTGCACACAGCTTTATTTTGCTTTGAAAAGGAGAGGACCGCAGGTGTCAGGAAGCAAGAGAAGACAGGTGGAAACCCACTTCAGTACACCTATTTTTAGTTCAGATTCTATTTAAGTGGAAGTGATAACTCCAAGGTAACTGGCAAAAGAAAATGAGTCTGTTTGCACAGTAATCGTTTTGCCCAAAAAGGAGTGAGTATCCTTCAGGTGTTCCAAAGGCTGAGTGGAGGAGGAAACCAAAGCAGAAACTTTAAAGAAAAAGGAGGCTCTTTACAGAAATCAGTGGAGTCAGAAAAAGATCCAGTGATGAGTAATGACATCTCTGATGAACTCAGGACCAGCCATAGGACTGCTGTGTTATATTCCTCTCTTTGGGGCCTCTCCTGATATTCTAGGTGCCCCAGCAGGGAAAGGTCACTAGTTACGGAGTCTGGTCGGTACTGGAACTTACCACCACCCAGAGGCATTCCTGCCCAGAAATCTTGTAGCCTGGGGTCCACTCTGACCACAGTCTCTACGTCCCTGAGCCCTCTCTCTCATGGAGGATGCACCTGCAGGTGGGCCTCAGGGAGACCTCCGCCCTCTCTCCCTTCTGCACTCTTGGCCCCCATCTAGACTTCCTTCCTTTGCTGGTGTGGCCTCCATGGAAGAGTGCTTAACCAGTGCAAATCCCTCGCAGTTCTGCCAGTGCAAATCCCTCGCAGTTCTGGCTTGTGTCCACCAGGCACATTGTCCAGTTCTCTCCCCTTTTCTCTTGCTTAAAGGAAGACGAGGGAGTGAGAATCTGTCTTGCACACTCCTGAGACCTCCTTCAGCCTAGTGCAGTGCCTGGTACCTGGTGAAGCATGCGCTGGTAACCATGTGTAGAGAAAGAAGCATTTCCTTTGGCATATTAAGTGGACATCATGGCAGAATTTAAGTGTTTTGTTTTTTTTTTTTAACCTCTGCTGATGCTTGGTGTATGCTATGGGATAATTCACCAGCCTGTCTTCCCAGTTTGCTCAAGTACATCTGGGAAGGAAACTACGGCACAAGAGTGGGTTAATGCTATTAACGGTGATACAGGATGAGTGAAGACAGAAGCTTGGCCACCTGAGACAGTGGTCAGCCAGGAGCATGCACTGAAAACCTGCCATAGACAAGATGCTCTTGTGGGTTGCAAAGAGGGTAAAACTCCAGCCTGTTCTAAAGAGGGCAGAACCCGAACGCATCTCCTCTTGGAGGGAAGAGGATCAGGGAGATGGAGATGAGCAGATGGCTGCCCTAGAGGGGAGGGCATGGTGGAGGAGGCAATGAGAACACCGAGATGGGAAGAGGGTGCCAGAGGACCCATCTTGGCTCTGCTGATGCTCTGAGTGACTCCAGCAAGCCCTTCAACTCCTGGTTTTTCCCAGTAAATGATGGAGTTGCTCTGGTCCCTTTGGTTCCAACCAACCCGCCACAACTGAAGTCTTATCCAGCTAACGGGTGGTTGGAACTTCTTCTTGGGAATCAGAATGTGTTCGGACCACATGGCTTTCCCTGACTTCCACCCCTGCCCCCCCGCCCCCGAGAAAGGAGACTTTCCAGGGTCTGAGGGGAGAGCAGTGAAGAGAGCAATCTGCTGACTTCAGCACATGTTCTTTCTGCACCGATTCTGTGTTGAGTGTGTTGAGTGAGGATGCAGGAAGGCAGCCTTCTTAAAAAAAAAAAACCGTTTATCTTGGAGAATAGCTTATTAACAATGTTGGGGCAGTTTCAGATGGACAGCAAAGGGACTCAGCCATACACATACAGGTATCCATTCTCCCCCAAACTCCCCTCCCATCCAGGCTGAAGGGTAGCGTTTTGAAAAGAGAAATCTGGAGGTCTGAGGCTGAACGAAGCCAGATGAATCTGATTTTTTAATTTGGAATTTCCTTCCAACAGAAACAGATGTTCTCTCCATCCCTCATTTGTAAAAGGGACCTAATAATAATGATTAATAATAATAATAATAAGCATGCCAGTTGAGTTTTCATGAGCCCTGGGAGATGACACATGGAAAGCTCTGGAACAGGCCAGTCTCAGTGGAGACTGTTATTAACTTCACCATCCTTCCTGCCACTTAACTTTTCTCATCTCCATGAGTTCTGAGAAAAGTCCCCCAGGGTGCTTCAGTTCCCAGCTTTTCTCTTGGGCAAAGCCACTTTCGTTATTTTTGCTTTGAATTCAATTGAATTAAAAAAAATTATTTCCTGTTCTTGCTACTGTATATCTTCCTTTCAAAGAATTTCACACAAGTGAATGCAGCCTTGGCAGCCATATTATATTTCAAGAAAATTAAAAAGAAGAAATGTTATTTGAAAATTATAGAAAATTGGCAGGTAATGGGGCACAGCTCTGATTCACATTCAGAACAGACTTCCTCTTGTTTGGCAAAGGCTTGGCTGAGGGAGAGCAGGCAGAAGGATATGAAAGGCAGAGAAATGCCTAGAAATGCCTCTTACTTTCTCTTTCTCATCTACATTTTGGGACAATTGGTAATCCCTTTCTGTCTCTTTTACGGGAAATATAATTTTGAAATAGTGTGTCTCCTTCTTAGGAACATTCTAAAGTCATTGGAACAGCAGATCTTCTTTTGCAATGACCTGCATGTAATGCCATGAAAAGAACAAAAATGGAAACCCCCAATTTCCAGAAGATAAACGGTAGACATTCGTTACAGAAACACTGTTTTCAGCAAGCAAGGGATGAGTCTGGGAATAGCTGTCACTTGTGAACCTAATCATAAAGTTAAACTTCAAGCTTTTCAGTGAATCACAGGGGGAAAAATACCTTAGCCCACCCTTAATATTTTCAGGAATATTCCTCAATTTTCAGTGAGGCTCGGATTTGCCTAAATGGATGAATCAAGTCCAGAAAGACAGAAAGATCAGGCCCACCAGCGAGCAGGGGAGATCCTGAGTTCTCTGTCACTGAAGTCACCGGATGCTGGAAGGGGGCTATCGGCCTCCTTCTGCAGGGACAAGAGGCAGTGCCGGCTTCTCCTCCAGAGGTGCTGTGTTTCACCATCAATTTTAGGTGTTGAGGTCAACTCTTTAATTAAAGTTTGGCTATTTCCCCCAGGGACCACATCAGCAATTCTTGCACTTGTCACTTGGGGATGATGGAAAAGAGATGGGACTTCTGGCCCCAAACCGTGTTCCTAAAGGTCATTTAGCACACAGCTAATTTCCTCTGACAATCTTGCCCTTGCTACCCAAATACTCTTTGCAATAAAATGACAAGTCAAAACATAAACAGTTTTCAGAGTTTCCAATGTATCTTTAAATAACATCCTATTGTTTCTTTCTCTGTTGTGTGCGTTTGTTGTTTTGTACAAAGGTAATAAAGTATTTTAAGGACTGTTTAGAAAATGCAAATTTTAAAAGGAGGAAATAACAACAACTGCAAAACTTTCTACTTAGGGATAAAACTGTTAATATTTTGGTGTGTATGTGTATAATATGCACATATTAGCCATTATGTCATCTATTCCTTTGATAAAATATTTATTAGTGCACATTTATATTATTAATTTATGAACAAAATCTGCATGAAACATACTATTTTGAAACATAATATTTTCACTTAATACCCTTGCATAACAGTGAACAGCCTCTTTCAAAATCATTTTAATGGCCTCATAGCATTCCACTGGCACTGGCATGCCTCCGTCATACTGGCATACTGCCACTGACATTCTGGCATACGAAGCAGTATGTCTCTTGAACTAGTAAATGAATACATACAAATGTATTACTTCAGTATAGCTTAATATCCTTTCTCATCCCAATCAATATCCTATTATTAATATTTGTATTAATAGTACTATAATTCTAATAATATTAAGATCAACAATGAATTTTTATGTGCCTGACATTGTTAAATGCGTTACATGAAATATTGTATTTAATAATAAATTAAATTAAGTAATACAATAATCCTTTGAGGTATCTGCCAATATTACTATTACCTATCAAATCATAGTATCCAGCCTAAATTCTCAGTGCACTGGGAAAATTGGGCTTTCTGAACTCTACCTGAGTCTTCAAATTCTGGTTTTCTAAAGCCAGAGAGAGATGATAAAGCTATTTTAAAAACCAATAAATGTACCAGGAAATACAATTTCAAGCAGTACATGATAGCATACATTTCTGAGGTTAAAAGCTGTTTTTGCTTTGTTTTGTCTTAATAGTATGTTTAGGCTGTGCTTTTGCTTTTTAATCTGAAGCAGTTGACTACCATTCACGAAGGCTAATAACTTTGGATCACTTTCACTACCCTCCACCTCCTTCCCTCAACTTCTCCTTGCAATTTTCAAAAGGGATTTATTTCGGCTGTGGTGGGTCTTTGTTGCTGCGCGCAGGCCTTCTCTAGTTGCCACGAGCAGGGGCCACTCTCCAGCGGCAGTGCGCGGGCTTCTCCCGGTGGTGGCTGCTCTTGCGGAACATGGGCTTTAGAGTGTGGCCTCAGCAGTTGCAGCACACAAGCTTAGCTGCTCTAAGGCATGTGGGCTCCTCCGGGACCAGGGATTGACCTTGGTGTCCCTTGCATTGCAAGGAAGATTCTTAACCCCTAGGCCACCAGGAAAACCCCTCCTTGCAACTTTAAAGTAATATTTATACTTTGTCTGTGGTTACCTATGCTGTGCTGTGCTTAGTCTTTCAGTCATGTCTGACTCTTTGCAACCCCATGGACTGAAGCCTGCCCCTCTAGTCCATGGGGATTCTCCAGGCAAGAATACTGGAGTGCTTGCCAGGCCCTCCTCTAGGGGATCTTCCCAATCCTGGAACTGAACCCAGGTCTCCCGCATTGCAGGCAGATTCTTTACCATCTACACCACCAGGGAAGCCCAAGAACACGGGAGTGGGTAGCCTATCCTTTCTCCAGGGGAACTTCCCGATCCAGCAATTGAACCAGGGTCTCCTGCATTGCAGGCAATTCTTTACCAGCTGAGCTACCACAGAAGCACTAATGGTTACCTATTTCAGTTTACATACTACGTGTAAACCTTTATTCATTGATCCATCAATTATGGGTCTTGTCTCTTCCTCCCCTACCATGTGAAATGGATAATTAGTGTCCCTGCATTTCTACCCATGTCTGCTCACGACACCCACATCCCAGTTTTTTATTCCACCATCGCTTTTATATTGTCATTCTTCAAACATTGAATTTCTGTCTTGTACTTCCAATTTTTAAAATCTTCCCCAATTTCCCTATGTATTGAACACTGAAATCGAACAAACAATGCCTGTAATATAATGACTGTGTAAATGATATTCAAAGCAGAGCCAGTTAACAGAGGAGGAATTATGTTGCCAATTCTGTGATGCTGGAAAGGAAATATTCTAAACGAATTGCCTTTCCTTACATTCTCTCAGTTACTCAAAATCATTTCTTGTTTCATTATTACTTTTTCCCTATAAGATGAACCTCTTAACAATGAACCTCACTTTCTTGTTCTCATGCCCCATGTAGTCCCTCCTCTCACCCAGTCATGGTTGACCCCTGGGGCCAAGAAATACTATGGCAGTGACAGTGTGCTATTTCTGAGGCTAAGCCACAGAAGACATCACCGTTTCCTCCTTCCCTTCTCCAGATCACTTGTTCTAGGGGAAGCCAGCTGCCACATTGGAAGAACGCTCAAATAGTGCTGTGGTGAGGAAGGGAACAGAGGGCTTCCACTGGCAGCCATCATCAACTTGCCAGTCACAAGAGAAGGGTGTGAGAGACTAGCTGCCAATAGAGACCACCAGTCGGAGTTCAGAGAAAAGCAGTTTATTGGCAATTTCGGATCCGGGCCCCCACCAAGCCAATCGAAGGTGGGGAGCCCCGAACACCCGCTTTGGGAGCCTTTTATCCTATTGTGCAGGGGAGGAGGGGGACTAGGCTACTCGGCAGAGCATGACTGGTGGGCAGGCAGGTAAGGTTTATGTAACTATTGGTGACAATTTGCAGTTAGCGTCAGGTTCCTGTTTCCTAGAGCTAGATCCTGTTTCTTAGGTTGCAGGGCAAACATTGCAGTGACACACCTGGTATCCATTGTTCCCTTTAAAATTTGGGGGCTTTCCGTCCCAGTAAAGCTGACCTAGTATTCAACTCCCTGGGAAACATTTTACTTCCTTCTTCAATGGTCACCTTGGAAGCAGCTCCTCCAGCCCCAGGCAAGCCTTCAGATGACTGCAGCCCAGGCTAACACTGACAAGCAATCTCCTTGGAGACCCTGAACCAGAACTGCCAAGCCACTGATTTTCTGACCTGCAGAAACTATAAGAGAAAAAGAAATGTTTATGATTATATTAAGCATCTAAGTTTTAGGGTAATGTATTCTGTTAATCAGAGAAGGCAATGGCACCCCACTGCAGTACTCTTGCCTGGAAAATCCCATGGACGGAGGAGCCTGGTAGGCTGCAGTCCCTGGGGTCGTTAAGAGTTGGGCACGACTGAGCGACTTCACTTTCACTTTCATGCATTGGAGAAGGAAATAGCAACCCACTCCAGTATTCTTGCCTAGAGAATCCCAGAGATGGGGGAGCCTGGTGGGCTGCTGACTATGGGGTTGCACAGAGTCGGACACGGCTGAAGCGACTTAGCAGCAGCTGCTGCAGCATTCTGTTAATAGAAAGTCTGATGCTGGGAAAGACTGAGGGCAGGAGGAGAAGGGGACAACAGAGGATGAGATGGTTGGATGGCATCACTGACTCAATGGACATGAGTTTGACCAAATTCTGGTAGATAGTAAAGGACAGGGAAGCCTGGTGTGCTGCAGTCCCTGGGTCCCAAAGTCAGACATGACTTAGCAACTGAACAACAGCAATAGACTTTAGTACTTGGAAAAAGAGTGTGGTCATCACAGAGAAGCTAAAAATATGGTGAAATGAGACATTGGATGGTGGGCGGGGGGCGGGGGGCCCTTAAGAGAGTTGGGTCTTTACTGTCTGTGAGCTTCAGCAGTGAGAGAAGGAATTTTTGCTGTCCTTTGTTCAGGGCTTCTGGAACAGTGCCCGGCATAATACTGTGCTCACTCGCTCAGTTGTGTCCAGCTTTTCGCATCTGTAGCCCACCAGGGTTCTTGGTCCACGGGATTACCCCAGGCAAGAATACTGGAGTGGGTTGCCGTTCCCTTCTCCAGGGGATCTTCCCGACTCAGGGATCGAACTGGCATCTCTTGTGCATTGGCAGGCGAATTCTTTACTGCTGATCCAGCTGAGAAGCCCACCTGGCATATCATTACAGGTACTCATTAATGTCTGTTGAACAACAGAATAACCAGACACATTATGTATCTTTACTAACCCCTGATGCATGCAATCTCACTTCCAAATATATTTAAGAGAAGAGGAGGGGAGGATGTGGTCATCAGTCTCCTCTCCTTCCAGCTCAGTGTGTCTTAGAATCATCTTCTTTATCATTCCCCAGGAACTTCTTAGACTTTTTAGATTTTCCTCTTCGCACCAACACCCATAAAACCTGAATACCATGGATATACTGCATATCTGTCTATGCTCTGTATGGCTTCACTCTGTGCTTTATACATAAAAAGAGTTTTTAAAAAGTGTTTACCCTAAGAACTGATTTTTCCCTCTTGGAGGTAAAATCACTCGTGTTGGAATTCATGATCTAGCGCAGCAGAATATTCCAACTTTAAAGAATGTAAGTAGGTTTCAAAACACAGAGCTGGGCTGCAGCATTGTGGTAGAAAGAGGAGCTTAGTCATTTGAGGACAGGTCTGAATTCTGTGCCATTAATCCTACTGTGGGATTCCCAGATGGCTCAGTGGAAAAAAATTCGCCTGCCAATGCAGGAGACGCAGGTCTCCTGAGTCGAAAAGATCCCCTGGAGAAGGAAATGGTAACCCACTCCTGTCTTCTTGCCTGGGAAATCCCACGGACAGAGGAGCCTGGCGGGTGGGCTACAGTCCCTGGGGTCGCAAAGACTGACATGACTGAAAGTGAACAGACACACACACAATCTTATTGTCACCCTTTGCTGTGAGGTTTCTCCTAACAGCTTAGCTGAGCAGAAAGCCAGCAAGTATCCCTGCTGATCTCAGGAAAGCTTTGTCTCACAATCACTCCCCGGGAGCATGGAATTGAGACCCATGCTGGGTATCTACTCAGCCCTGGGCCTCCTTGATCACAATGTGAGCTGGGAGGCCAGGGTCCTACCCCAGGCAGGAGTTAGTTCACAGATGCGTGGCCAATACCTCGGAGCACAGTGACTTCACACAGAGACGAGAGTCAGCCAGGAGAACACTGATCCTTCAACCTGGAAACGCCTGGTCCTCCTCCTGCATGTTGCCTTTTTACCCCAGCGTCTGGCACGATCATTGCCCTTTGGTGCACTGACCTTTTCGTGCACCTGTTTCTCCTCCTATCTGGTCTCGCTGCCCTCCCTGCCCTGGCCCACCACCCAGAGCACAGCGGGCTGTGGGCTCACGTCTGAAGCAGGAACCGTGGGGCCCGAGGCCAGCGCTCTGCGGTTAAGGACACTTTTCTGCCTCCGGGAGAAGGTCCTAATTTAGACACGTGTGGATGTGGGGAAAGAACACCAACCCAGAATGAGTCAGCTTTAGATCATCTAAGTATTATTAAGGAACAGCTGGACAGCTAATTGTCCAGGGAATAGCGGTTGTATCAAATTACATGCTAATTTGAAGAAACTGATAGTGACTCATTACTGAGGTCCCCCTGCAGAGGTCAGGGACGCTCTCCGTGTCTTTTCAGTGACTTTCAGAGTTTCTGTTCACACTGCTCGGCTCAGTCACCAGGGTTGTCCTTGCAGCTTTGGGTTTCTGGTCGCAGCTGGAGTCCCCCGGAAGCCCACCCTGGAGTCTGAGGGAGGTGAAGGCTGGGGTCCAGGGAGAGGAGGGCCTGCTTTCTCCCCATCACTTGTGACCGGGCCTCCCCACTCTCTTCCCCATGAAGAAAAGCATAGTTTTTCAAAGAAAAGCCTTGAGCAATGAGAGTAATGAGGCCGGCCTGTCTGAGCCCTGCGCATCACAGCAGTGCCAAAGGCTCCTGAGGTCCAGGGAGCTCGTGTGGACAGGAGCAGAAGTCGGGGTATGAGGGCTGCTGGTGGCGCTCCTGTGCCACTGGGGCCCAGCAATGGCGGGCAGAACTGCTCTGGCTGCCTGGGAGCCTGGCTTTGTCTTCTTGCCCTCCAGATAGCCTTCACCTACTGCAGCGTCTCATTCTCCATCCAGGGTCCCAGAGGAGCCGTGATGGGGGCGGGGCAGGGGGGCAGCCCCCAGGCCTATGCAGTCCTGCCACGCATGCTGCGGGGCAGGCCCCCCTCCAGGCTGGGGGCCCTCATACCATGTGTCTAAATATATTGAGGTTGTATACCGAGCTGACAAATTCTTATGTAAAACACATCCCATTCTATGATTTTGGGCTTCCCTTTAGCTCAGTTGGTAAAGAATCAGCCTGCAATGCAGGAAACCCCGATTTAATTCCTGGGTCGGGAAGATCTCCGGAGAAGGGATAGGCTACCCATCCAGTATTCTTGGGCTTCCCTGGTGATTCAGCTGGTAAAGAATCCACCTGCAATGAGGGAGACCTGGGTTTGATCCCTGGGTTGGGAAGATCCACTGGAGAAGGGAAAGGCCACCCACTCCAGTATTCTGGCCTGGAGAATTCCATGGACTGTAGTCCATGGGGTTGCAATGAGTCGGACATGACTGAGCAACTTTCACTTTCACTATGGCCTTGACCAATATACCTTTATAATCTCAAAATGAAAAATTATCTGTGATGATAGAGCTTACATGCCTGGAATTTAGTAAAACATGAAAGATGTCAGGAGTTAATATTCTGTGTGTCTGATTGTTGATGGGGTGAACCGATTCTCCTTGGGGGCCCCCATACATGCTCAGCCCTCTGCCTGTGATTCTGACCCATGACCACTGCTAGGTTGGCTCCCCTCATCTTGAATATTACTACTGTATGTAGCTGCCTCACTAGGCAAAGAATCCGCCTGCAATGAAGGAGACACAGAAGATGTGGGTTCAATCCCTGGGTGGAGAAGATCCCTCGGAGGACGACATGGCAACCCACTCCAGTATTCTTGCCTGGGATAATCTAACAGAGAAGCCTGATAAGCTACAGTCCATGGGGTCACAAAGAGTCGGACACAACTGAAGTGACCAAGAATGCAGGCATGTGTTCATTTATCTCTTTGCTGTCTTCTCCTCTAGAAGGAAAGATCAAGAAACAAGAACTTGATGCACAAAGCTTACAGCTGAACACCCAGCAGAAATACAGAGCTGGTCTGGTACTTGTAAACATGTGTCTAGCAAATAAATTAATGAATGACATACAATGAATGGTGTGAAAACTTAAGAAACTTCTAGGTAAACAGAAAACTAGTCCAGAAGAAAAACATGATAGACTTATAGGCATATGTAAATTGCTTAAAACAGCTTTTGTTTTTGTGCTCAAAATAAAAATGTAGGAAAAAGAATATTTAATTGCACTTTTCATTCATTCGTTGCATGGTGGACAACATGGGGACAAGAAAGGGGTCACATTCCAGTGACCACTACTTCACCTTCTCTGAGAAAGACCCCAGCATCCTCAGATGGGCCCCCTGTAGCTTACGGCAAAGGTGTATGCCCCTGTCTTCTGGACAGAATGATGGACACAAGGATGTACACCTGTCCCATGCTGGGCCACTCATAGCATCCCACTCCTCTGGCCATGGTTAATTAGCCCCAGGGCATGTGACCAATCAAGAAAAATTGTGAAATTCTCAAATGAGGAAAAACGGATTGGATATCCTTTTAGTGGAATGCTAGACTTTGCCTAGGGAACATTTGGGGAGTTATCTGATCCTACAAGGGTCTGTGTCTTTCATTGTCTTTATTATTCAAATATTTAAAGATTAAAACTCACTGTAGAGAGACAAAGGTGATTGCCATTATTTCTGCTCATAGAAATGCAAACAATTTTGTCCTGCCAAGTTGCAACTGATTAGTACCCTCTGTGGAAGAAGACAGTTTTATATCTAGTAGCAAATTCATTTCTGCTTTCCGGATTGCATGTGTATTTACTTGTGTATACATACATATATATCTCCTCTTTGGATTCTTTTTAAACTTGATCTTTTTTTTCATCTTGTTGGATCTTTCATTATTAATTAGTTAAATAAAATATTTGACCTATATTCATCTCCTATTTCTAGGAAAGAAACAATTTTACTCTTAAAAAACATTGTATTTCTCCTTTGACAGACCCAAGAAAAAGGGATGTTGGTTGCCATATTGCTCTGAGGCAGAAGTCAGCCTTCAGTCAGAAGAAAATAAAACTGACATTTCAGGATAGTCACAGTGGAGAGAGAGAAAAGTCTGGAAGCTCTCGGAAGTCAAGAGGTGAGGTCTGTCTTTAGCTCCCACTTTGCTGACTGCTTGAGTCTCACCATCAACTTGCCTCTCATCTAACCTACTTCAAGTAGAGTTTCCATCAACTGCAACCACAAGAGGGCTTGCCAATACAGATCTCACACTGGGAGACTGATTTAAGAGGTCAGGAGGAGTTTCAAAAATCCAGCTTGAGCTGCTAGAAAGTAATAGGCAACAGATCCTGGAGGAAGAAACCCAGGTCCCCCACATAGGGAAAGAGCAAGGAAAAGGGTGATTCCATTGGCAGTGAAGGGATGAAAATCACTCGAATCTGGGGATTCGTAACCTGGTGACTGCCAAGTCTGAGGAGAGAGCTCGGAGACGAGATGCACGCTGATGTCCTGAGGACCGGGGCCGAGAAGCGCAACCCCAGCAGCGCAGGCGCAGACGTGCGTGGATGGCCATCCTCTCGCTGTGCCTGAAGGACAGCCTCCTCTCTTGGGGACAAAACACCTGGGCCTGAGGAATCCCCAGCCAGGACAGACCACAGCCAACACATCTGCCTGCCCTGGACGTGCCCACAGGGGCTTTATGTACGTGTGTGCACACTAAACCACTTCAGTCGTGTCCAACTCTTTGTGACCCCGTGGACTGAAAGCCCACCAGGCTCCTCTGTCCATGGGATTCTCCCAGGCAAGAATACTGGAGTGGGTTGCCATGCCCTCCTTCAGGGGATCTTCCCGACCCAGGGATTGAACTCGCATCTCTTATGTCTCCTGAATTGGCAGGCGGGTTCTTCACCACTAGTGCCACCTGGGAAGCCCCTAATCATTTACATCTAACTTTGAAATATGAAATTAAAGAATGAAATCCACTATGAGGGAACAAGAGGAAGACTCTTACCATCTCATTTTTTTTAGAACAGATGTGAATCTTTAAGAAAGTTCACCTTATCCTCTTCTAAAGACACCAAGTGATTCATGGGATGAAGAAATAGTAGCCAAACTTTTCCAAGGTACTTTTTTTCTTTGGCTGCACAGCATCTTATTTGTCTGACCAGGGATCAAACACATACTCCCTACAGAGGAAGCACTGCATCTGAGACAGCCAGGGATGCTCCACCCAAATTACCTATTTTTACTCTTTTTATTGTGCTTCAACAGGTTGGCCTCCTAATGCTTCCTGTAATGGAAATGGTGAGGGACAGGGAAGCCTGGCGTGCTGCAGTTCATGGGGTCGCAAAGAGTCAGACACGACTTGGTGACTGAACAACAGCAACAAAATGGAAATATACAGTGTAGCGGCAAGTCAGCGGACCCTGAGCCCAAGAAACATGGACTGGAACCCTCGTTCTAACAAGAATGAGCTAAGAGACCTTGGCCAAGTCCTTTAACCTCCAGAGCCTCAGTTTCTTCATCCAGAAGATGGGATGTCATGCAGTTATGATGAAGCACGCCCGGGCCCAGCAAGGAAGGTCTCCGGGTTCAGCGGAGGAAGAACTCTGGGGTCTCTAACTACTCAGTCCTTTCCAGGGAGCCCCTTTCACTTCAAACTTCCGATCCTGTGGGGCAGGAATGAGGATGCCATTCTGAGACACATCCTTTCTGATATTTTACCTCCGTGTAAATTGCCTTCAACTGAGAACAAGGCCAGCTGGAAAGCTATTCCAAGGGCTGGTCCCATGCAGCTGTGAACAGGAAACATAGCCCGTGTGAGGCGAGGTCAGAGGTGCCTGAGGAGGCTGCCCACACTCTGGCTTCCAGAAATTCCACCTTCCTACTGCATCCCTTTGTTTTAAGCTCCCGCTGTCCCCACTCCCGTCAGGGACAACGCCTTTCAGAAACAGCAGGAGCTTCAGAGCCAGACATCTGGGGAGGGAGTCGCCGGCTTCACCCACCAGCTCCCAGCGCAGAGCACGGCTCAGCCACAAAAGGAAGAAACAGTTGTCACCAGGGTTTCAGCGAGATGCTGCACATCACGCCTGCCCCGACGTGCTCTCTCTCTCTCTGGTATTATTTTTTAGGTGCTGTTCTCCTGACGGAGCCAGAGGGACAGGGCAAGAGGTCAGCGCTTCCCTGAGGACAAGGCCACCGCGGAGAGGGAGAGAGTCCTGGAACACGGCCCCTGGTCTTCTGGGGAGGGCTGGGCCTGCCAGGGCCATGCGTCCTGACACTAAAACGGCTGATGTCTCTGTGGTCGGGGGTCCCTGCCTTGTGTTTGTCACCTGCTCGTGAGCTGAGCCCTTGGTGGGGGACCGGGGGCAGCCGTGGTACAGACTCTGTGAGTAGGTGCCCGCCTCCCCCTGGGGAGCCCCAAGCCCTCTCCCTCCCCGGACCCTCCCCACCCCATTCCAGCTGCTACAGCACCTCATTTCCTGAGCCCAGCCACCCCGGCCAGGAGCTGAGCTGTGTCGGGTTTGAATGACTCAAAAGCAGATTGAGCAGTGGGATGAACATCAGCTCGGAGGGAAATCTGACCTGAAAGCCATGTGTAACTGCCCCACTCCTCACTGCAGTGCCGAGGGTGGTGGGGGTGGGAAATCAGGGAGAACTCGGCTGGCTGGGCTCCCCTCTCCCTTTTGCCATGCAGCCATCCTAGGAGAAGCCCTTCGCTTTTGATGTCTATCCCTGTGGCCATGGGGACAGAAGATTTTGGCTCAGGCCATAGGGTTTCCCTGGTGGCTCAGCTGATAAAGAATCCGCCCACAATGCGGGAAACCTGGGTTCAATCTATGGGTTGGGAAGATCCCCTGGAGAATGGGAAGGCTACCCACTCCAATATTCTTGCCTGGAGAAGTCCATGGACTATTCCACGGGGCCACAAAGAGTCGGACATGACTAAGCGATTTTCACTTTCAAGGTCAGACCCATCTAGAGAAGACATCACCTATGGCCAGAATCTGGCTTTCTATGACTTTTTATCTGCATTAAACTTATTATGAATAGCTGTCTCTTCCAACTGCCTCCTCCCTAGTGACCAGAGATGCCACCCTTGGAGACCCACAGGAAGGATCAGGCTCCGCTGACCTCAGGACCTTCCTCCTGAGAACTCTGATGGAGATCAGCAGAAAACTAAAGGAAGAGTCGTGAGAGTTGTCCATCAGGAAGAACTGGCCCAGGCAGGTGCTGAGCCTGAGGGCGTGTGAGCGTGTGGGCAGCATGGTCACACAGCGGTTAACTCTGAGTGTTCAGGGAAAGGGAAGGGAGAAGGGAGAAGGAAGAAAGTCTGGGTGTCCGGGAAAGCTGCTCGGAGGGCAGCTGTGTGATGTTTAAACATCTGTCGATTACCTCGTCTAGACATGCACCAGCTCAGGCAAGGCTGTTGGACTCTGACTCGGTGAACTGGCCTCTTTCTGTCTCTCAAGCCCCATCTATCCTGCAGTCTCCACATCGTGCAGTGACCTTTAGAGACCTTAGATCTGGGCAGGAGGTACTGCCTACTGCCCCCTGCCCCGCCCCCAACATGGTGTCCAAACCTCTCTTGAGCGTTATAGGCCCATCTCTGTCCGGGATGGTCTCTGCTCACGGCACTCAGCACATCGCCCTGCATCCCAGGATCTTCTGCATGGTTTGCAGTCCCCTTGCCTCAGCTTAGACCTTCCATCCAGTCCAGGAGGCCTGTTTGCTCAGCCTCATTCTGCAACAGGAGTCAAAACCCTGTTCTGCCACTTTCAAGTCATGTGTATGTACGTGCGCTACTTGTCCGACTCTTTGTGACCCCATAGACTGCATCCCACCAGGCTCCTCTGTCCATGGAATTTTCCAGGCAAGAATACCGCAGTGGGTAGCCATTTCCTCCTCCAGGGGATCTTCCCAACTCCAGGATCAAATTCAAGTCTCTTGCGTCTCTTGCACTGGCAGGCAGATTCTTTACCACTGTATCACCTGGGAGCCCCTTCAACTCATGTGTCCTCTATCAAAAAATGTCACTTTATGTGTCCCAGTTTCCACATCTGTTAAACGATAGCTGATCCCAGAACCGCCTGATAGGGTAGTGGAGGGTTAAAGGACCCAAAGATGTAAGTGCTTAGAACCGTTCTGGGCACAAACCTGAGATCTGGCTGCTGTTATCAGTCCTGACAACCGTTACCGTCTTCCTCTTCGAGGACCAGCCTGAATTCCCCCTCCTCCAAAACCCCTCTACAGATGTCCTCGCCAGCTCCCAACCATGGTTCGTCTCCCTCTTACAGATCCCACGGTCTGCGAGCCTCTATTTTTGCCTCATCACCATCTGGCTGGCCCTCGGTTATTTTGGTGATTCTGACACCCTCAGACTGAGTTTCTAGAAGGCTGGACAAGGCTTATCCTCTGTGCAGAGTGGGCAGCCCCCAGCAGGAGGTCCCGAGGGCAGAAACAAGCCAGGCTGAACCAGCCAGGGCAGGTTGCACCTGTTGACATCTGGGCTCCGAGGAGTGAAGTGCTTGAGTACAAGAAACATACGGCAAGAGTGGCGTGACTCAGGGGCCGACCGTAATTGCTGTGTAGGGTCACTCAGCACAGCACCTGATGCCCAGGAAGCCATGAAGGTGTTTCCTTCTTCCCTTCCTCTCTCCCCACAACCATGAGATTTGCAACAGTTTTCTATCTTTAATTTTTTTTTTTAATATCAAATTCAGCTCAAGCACAAGTTATCTCAGGACCCTGAGTTGGGCGATATCTCAGGAGAGAGATAAGGGCTGCGGTTCATCTGAGGACACTGTGGGGACCCATTCCCCAAAGGGGGCAGTTGAAGGGGCTTCCGTGGCCCAAACTACAGGGGACCGCAGGAGGCCTTTCCCACAATACTTGGAGGCTCTCTGATCCTGGACTTTGGTGGCAGGGCCAGATCCCATGGGCAGGATTGGGCTTCATCCTTGTCTAGAATCTTTTAGAAGTGACCCTGAGACAAGGCTCAGTTTGGGTGAATCATTAGGGAGGTGATCCCAGGAAACTGGAGGCCAGAAGAGGGCAGCAGGGTGGAGTGCCCCTCAGTACGCCCCACTGTGGGCGATGACGGTCATCCATTGGGACCTGCAGCTTGCAGCGCACATATTTGAGCTCACCCAGCAGGGGCGGGAGTGGGGGTGTTTACCCCACTCCTATCAGTCATTGGTTGGGATGCAGGGAGCCTGGGGTGCTAATTTGCCTGTATTTCTGGGTGCTAGCCCTAGGAGTCAGCAAAATGCGGTGTTTTGGTAAGACCTGCAGGCCAGGGACAGGAAAGGAGACCGCAGCGTCTGCTTTGGGTCTCCGTGAATAGGACTGTTGAGCCCCTCAGGGTCACTATGGTGGGGAAGTGGCCTCCCGGACTAGAACTCTTCCCCTACAGCGGACAGTCCACTGCTTCACGGAGACGTTTAGGTCTCTCCTGCCGTGAGAGCCTACGTTCTGATCATCAAGAGTAAGGTGAGCCCCACCTCTCTCCCTCAACCGCCACTCTCACCTGTCACCTTCCTCCTCTGCCCTCCTTCTGTCCTTTCTTTCACTTTTAGACACTCCATTCCTGCTATCGGGTCCCCTCTTCTAGTAAGACTAAGGCTATGAATATAGCAATTATCAGTGCATACTACCTATGAGGTAGGTAAAAAATTGCCCTATTTTCACAGTCGAGGACACTCAGGCACAAGAGGGTGAGTGGCCAGCCCAAAGTCATACAGGGTGTCCAGCTGCGGATCCTCAGCTCTTGCAGGCTCATCTCTGAGAGTCAAGGCACCGGGTCTGGAAGTTTCACCTTCATCTGGGCTCCCTCTCAAGGCCTCAGAGGAAGCGGGGCTGAGCTTGACTGGGATCCAGGACCAAATAGTCCTGCAGCTCATTCCTACAATTTCAGGACTCTGGGGGCTTAGTCCTGATCTGAACTGCGATAGAAGCTTCTAGATTTAATTTCTTCTTTTCCAAAATCTGCCATAGCCAGAAAATATGATCACTGTTGGGCTCACTCAGAAAGGGACTTACTTCTCAGTGTCTCGTGTCCTGTTTTCTTCTGTGACTTTGCCTCAGACAGCAAGTGCCCATCAAGAGCCCCTCACTGATGAGGTTTCTAATGAATCCATGGCTGAGTGAGGCAAGTGGCTTTCTCTCCTACTAAACGGGGAGGAAGTCTCCAAATTATGCTAATTGTCTAAGGTTTAATGGGTACATTTAAAAATAGTCCCAAATAACAAATGAGCCAGGACGGTGTTACCCAGAGGAAAGTATTTGGATGGGGGTGATGTTTCTCAAAGTAAAAGCCCAAAGCAGAAACTAGCACCTTCTGAGAGGGTTAGAAAAAAGGAGATGGAAATGGTAAAAAGCTTAGTATCTGTGTTCTTTAGGGGATAAAAGGCAAGAAGACCTGATCATGCCAGCTGAGGGGCAGACTGTGAGGAGGTTTTGCGAAGGAGAAAAGGGAGCTGAAACCTCACACAGATCAAAGTCAGGACTACAACTCAACAACAAAAAGACAGTCGACTAACAAGTGAGCAAAGAATGTGATAGACACTTCTCCAAAGAAGATCTGCAAATGGCCAATAAGCCCATGAAAAGATGTTCAACATCATTAGTCATCGGGAAAATGTAAATCAATGCCACATGAGATATCACTTTACACCCACCAAGATGTATGCTATGATCAAAATAACGGAAAAGAAGTGCTGATGAAGATGTGGAGAAATAGGAATCCTCGTGCACTGCGGGTACAAAAAATAGCATGGGGGTTCTGTAGAAAGTAAGCACAGAGTTTCCATGTGACTCAGCAATATCCACTTCTGAGGATAAACCCAAGAGAAATGAAAGCCTATGTCCAAACAAAAACGTACTAGGTGCAAAGGTTTGTAGCAGTGCTCTTCTTAATAGCCAAAAAGTAAAAATAGTCAAAACATATATCAGCAGAAGGATGAATTAACAAAATGTGATGGATTGACACCCTGGAATATTATTCAGCTGTAAAATGGAATGAAGTGCTGATGTAAGCTACAACTAGGATGAACCTTGAAAACAAATGTCATAAAAAGAAAATAAATGAACACTAAATAGAAAAAAAAATTAATTATTGAGTACAAAAAAAACACAAAGAAAACAAAAGTGAAAAAAGCCACACACAAAAGACCACATATTATAATGATGCCACCTATGTAAATGCTCAGAACAGGCAAACCCAGAAAATAGATGAGGGCCTGGGGGAAGGGAGGAATATGGAGCAAATATTTAACAGAGCAGGGTTTCTTTTGGAGGTGATGAAGATGTTCTGAAACTGGAGTGATGATGGTGGCGTAACATGGTGATTGTTCTAAAAGCCACTGAATTGTATACTTGAAAATGGTTGAAATGGTGAATGAAAAACAGGGGCTGCCTTCATAATTCATAGTTTGCAAGGCCTAGTGCAAAATGAAAAACCAAAAACCCTAGTTCAAAAAGTATTATGGATTTCAAGAAGGCAGGAGCAGGGCAGTGAGTCAAGTGTGGGGCCCCGTGTGACTGCACAGGTCATACCTGCAGAGGCAGGGGCAAGCGCCCGCCCCAGGGTCTCTGCACACAGTCAGGACCCCCAGCTTCTCAGGCCCAGGCTGCGTTCTGCCCTTCCGGGAGGCCCCCTGCTGCTGTTCCGGACCCAACTCTGCCCCATGGCTTGTCTCTCCTTGGGTTTCCACCATCCCTTCCCACCACTAACAGTGTGAGTGTGTTAGTCGCTAGGTCATGTCTGACTCTTTGTGACCCCACGGATTGGGGCCCGCCAGGCTCCTCTGTCCATGGGATTTTCCAGGCAAGAATACTGCAGTGGGTTGCCATTTCCTCTCCAGGGGGTCTTCCAGACCCAGGGATTGAACCTAGGTCTCCTGCACTGCAGGCAGACTCTTCACCGTCTGAGCCACCAGGGAAGACTAACATAAGGATAATCCATTATGTACCCATATGCATGTTCCTAAGGTCGGGGCCTGATGGGCCAGCTCACGTGTGTGACAGCTTTCCCAGGGACTGTGTCGTAACATTGCTGGTACCTTCCTCCTGTGACTGACGTGGGGACCATATGGTTCAAAGCCTGAGGCTCCTGCAGCAGAGGTGGGGGGCTGGGGGAACCATATCCTGTGGATGAGACGGGGAGCGGGGCAAGGGGTGCCATTTGAAATGTCTGCTGTTCCCAAAGCATCATCCTCATGTTGAGCTTCATCTTCCTTAGAAAAGTGTCCTTTCTCTTAGACTGTAGGCAGCTGGGCGCTGTGGTTCATTTGGAAATCCAATCCTATCCCAGGTGGATGGCTTGAGAAGAATCACCATCAGAGCTACCTTCCCAGACCTGGGGCCCAGTGACCTTAAGCCATTTTTCACCTCCAGATGCAAAGCATCTCCTCACACGTCCAGCTCTCTCAGTGAGGCTGTGGGGCTGAGGCTCTCGTGTTTCTGAGGGGCTCCAGCACGACTAAATGAGCTCTGGGGGCAGTAAGGAGGAAGACAAGCCACCCCACTTCCCTTGAGAGGCTGCAGGACGTGGTGCACAGAGCCCAAGCCCTCACTAGGACTCCTCACTCCCCTCCCAGGCTGACAGCTCTTCCTGGGTGGCTTCCCAGGATGCGTTATCCTTTCCCACCATTGCTGTCCCTGCTAGCTCCCACCTGCCTCACCAAGCCTGGACCACGGCCACCAGCCACTTTCACCCCAGTGTGCCCATCAGGATACTGACCACCATCAGCAAAGCCATCGCTGGGGAGAAGGCACAGAACCTGAGACTTTACATTCCAGTGGGACTTTACTGTAAAATATGCCCCCTTGTTTCACTCCAGAAACAGAGTGGAGATTTTGTTACTGATGCTTTGCTTTAATATCTTCTGTAGGAGATACTTCCATCCATAAACTGGCATCCCTGGCATCTATTACGGTTATGAACCGACATTTCAGAGATAGACTTAAGGCAGCAGAATCTGCAGTAGTCAAAGTGGAGGATTCTTTTCTTAAATAAGTTTTCTTAAAAGTAGACATTCTCTATTGTTGCAAAGTAATAAATATTCATTTCAGAGAAAAATAGAAAATGCTGAGAACCAAACAGGAGGAAATAAAACGATCCCCTTGGAATCACTGCTCTTGACATACATACGGTGTTTCTTTCTATGCATATATGTACTAAAAAATGAATCAAGACTTATAATGAATATATTACTAATTTGTAGCCTGTTTTTTTTAGCTAACAATATGCAATAACTTTTATCTATGTCACTGAACGGAGAAGGCAATGGCACTCCACTGCAATACTCTTGCCTGGAAAATCCCACGGATGGAGGAGCCTGGAAGGCTGCAGTCCATGGGGTCGCTGAGGGTCGGACACGACTGAGCGACTTCACTTTCACTTTTCACTTTCATGCATTGGCGAAGGAAATGGCAACCCACTCCAGCGTGATTGCCTGGAGAATCCCAGGGATGGGGGAGCCTGGTGGGCTGCCGTCTATGGGGTCACACAGAGTTGGACATGACTGAAGCGACTTAGCAGCAGCAGCAGCATGTCACTGAATATTCACCTATTACTCATATATTATGAATAATATAATCATATGAATAATATAGATATATTCTCTTATATATATACCTTAATATATTATTTTAATAATCATATAATATTGAGATAGTTTTAAATTGATCCTCTATTTTGTCTACCTTTTTGCTTTTGTGAACAATGCTACTATGAGTATTCTTGTAGCTAAGTCTCTCTATTTACTGATGATTATTTCCTTGTAATAACTTTCTGAAGATAAAATTACTGGGTCAAAGAGTATACAAAAATTAAAATTTTTCAACTGTATCATCAAAATGCAATAAAAGTTATACCCATTTTCAGACTTGAGAGTAGACTCTGAAATTGCCAATTTATGTCTGCCTTTGCTCATCAATTATTACCAACAGAAGAATAAGGCAAAATGATACTTCATTTTGCATATATTTGATTAATATACAGTTGAACATTTATTCACATATTGATCAGTTACATTTCTTTTTTGTGATATCTTTCCATGTTCTTTTATCATTTTTTTACTGAAATATTTTTCTCTTTTCAATTTATTTTTAATGGCTACTTATACATTATGGTTGTTGAAATTCTTACCAGCCATATACATGATAAATATATCTTCCAGGGTTGTCGATTGCCTTTGGTTTTATTTATGACTGGTTTGGGAAGTTTAGCTGTTCTCTTTTTATGAGCAAATCTATCCATTTAAAAAAAAATTTATGATCAAATCTACCAGTTTTATCTATCAATTATTTATTTTATTTTTGGTAGTTTCTACCTTAGGTAGGTTTCAATCTTTTTCACTGAGGGTTGTTTATAGTTTTGATTCTGGTGTACTCGTGGGAGGAGGTCAGCTAAGGGTCTTTTACTCTGCTATCTTCACTAGTCTCTTTTTATTTTTGATAGTTTCTAGCTTTGTCATCATGCTGCTTTTTTTTTCCCCCTACTGGAATGGGTTGCCATTTCCTTCTCCAAGGGATCTTCCCAGCCCAGGGATCGAAACAGCATCTCCTGTATTGCAGGTGGATTCTTTACCACTGAACCACAGGGGAAGTGCCTGTCATCATGTTTTAAAGATCTTCTTTTACCTTCACTATACAGTAGCGAATGATGTTTTCTCCCAGTACGTTAATACATTTAATCCAACTTGAATTTATTTATTTCTATGGTATGAGTTTATTTTGTTCTACCACTCATCTGAAATGAAAAACATATTTGAGGCTATATGTCTTTCCCTGCCCTGGCTGTTCGGTATCTTCTGCTCTGACTGCATATCCAGTTTTCTGTTATTTGAAAATCGGCTTTGGTTTCTGCAGCTGAATCCTCCTCCTCAATAATCCCCAGCCCCCGTCCCAGCCCGCTGTGAGCCACATCAGCAGCTACACCCCCGAGAGGCATAAGAAAGGAGAAGCTTCAAAGTTCATCACATACTCTCTACGGGTTAGCCTGGTGCTTTAGGTCATTTGCAGGATTCAATCCTCAAACAACAAAAAAGTGTTGTTATTCCATTTTATGAAGATGTCACATGAGCCTCAGCATTATCCCACAACTCACCATAGCTTCACTTCACGTAAATGGCAGAACTAAAGTTCAAATCCAGTCCTCCTCACTCTGAGACCCTCAAAACCCATGACTTCACAGCTCACCCAGCACCCTTGCGAGACAGGGGAGCAGGCAAACTCTCCACCTGTTGGAGAGACCCCTGGAAGGCTCCCTCCTGCCAGGAGGGAGAGAGGGGTCCATCTGGCTCTAGGAAAGAAGGGCCATCTGACACGACCTGCTCTTTACTCAGAGACGCATCCCTCAGAAGAGGGGAATGTCATAGGAAGGATGCGGTCTGCTCCTTAAAACCTGATTTTCTTCTGCAGGAAAGGAAGATGTCTATAAATCCTGTATCACTGCACGGTGACAGAGAGAAACGGCATTCCAGCAGGGAAGTGAGAAAGGATCGGGGAGGCCATCTGTTTGGTGATTCTTATTCTATTTCATTCTGCTAGAGTTGGAAAGGTTTTACATTCACTTTGCAATCTTCTTGGCAAATCCAACCAAAGACACATTCCTAATGTGAAATGTCCTCGTATCCTCGTGTCCCCGGCAATGAGCTGCTTCGATCATCTCTGATTTCACAGGGGTCCTTGCTGGTCCCTGACAGGCTTCACAGCACCTCCCAGCATGTGGGATCTAGTTCTCCAACCAGCGATCAACTGTGTCTCATGCAGTGGAAAAGTGGAGTCTTAACCACTGGAGAGCCAGGCAAGTCCCATTGTCACCCTCTCTTGGAAGTTCTTCTTCTAACTAATAATCTGACCTTGTGTCCCAGCGTTAGATGCCCCAGTCACTCCTGTGTCTACTGGGATGGAGTTCAACCTGGCGGGAGACCCTGGGTCCTTCATGACGCGGTCCCGGCTGCTGCAGCCCCATCTCAGGCCCCTTTGCGCACACGCTCCACGTGCCTGGGCGTCTTCTGCTTGCAGTGCCCTCGCTGTTCATCTCAACCATCCCCCCGCTTGGTGAAGTGCCACTATATTCCCTACCCACCCCCAGCTACTGGCAAGCGTGCAACCAGACACAGCTGGACATGAAGTGCGTGACCAAGGCAAAGCTGGGATCGCCACTTGATGGATGAGGAAAGTGAGTCTCAACAAGACTGACACGCTTAGTGGGGAGCCAAGCCCTGGGCGGTCAGCTCTCGGATTTGAAACGGTCCAGAGAAACCCCAGGTGGTTGGTATTTATTTTCGCAGAAAAGAGCTGGAAGGCTGGCTCCAGTAATTACCATTTCTTTCTGCACTCTGAGGGCCTGCTATCTTTGGCAAACTAATTACTAATAAGGTTTGCTCAACAGCCAGCGTAATCGCTAGAGAAACTGTCTTTAAGGACTTATTCTACCCAATTTGAGGCCTGATGTCACAAGCTCATGTTCTGAGAAACCTGTCCTGGGATGTTGGGGAAGGGTGTGTCCAAGCGGGGTGCTTCCTGGGCCGGGAAGCCTCTTTGAACCTGTGAAGCGGCCTCCTGCTGTCTCTGAGTGACTGGAGTTTATACTTTTAATTTGTACTTTTATGAATTATCTTAAATTTTTATAATGAATATATATCACATTTATAATAAGAGAAAACACAGAAAGTTCTTTCTAAGTGCTACCTAGAGCCCTCTCCCAGGGCCCCTGTTTCTTCATGCCAAAGGGCCTGTCACAGTCTTCCTGGGCTGGTCAGAATCAGCAGGGTAGGCTGGCACTCCACCCAACAGGCTGAGAGACGGAGAAAAAAGACACGCATGCAGATGTCCAGGAAGGGGTGGGTCCCGGCTGCCTGCGGGCAACCAGCTCCTACTATGCTTGTGTTAGTTCTCAGTTGTGTCCGACTCTTTGCGACCCCACAGACTGTAGCCTGCCAGGCTCCTCTGTCCATGGAATTCTCCAGACAAGAATACTGGAGTGCGTTATTTCCTTCTCCAGGGGATCTTCCCAACCCAGGGATCAAACCCAGGTCCCCTGCATTGTACACAGACACTCTACCATCTGAGCCACCCGGAACGTTCTCTATCATGCTTATTAAAGCATATTCTCCTCTCTTTGGCCCATTAGAGAGTCCAGGGCTGAATGCAGGGCCGCTGGGCCGTGCCTCTGCATCACTGGTCACAGGCACTTGGTTCAGCCATCACATTTTTCCTTGTCAAACACTCAGAACCGAATGGAGATGCCTTACTTTTCTAACAGGTTCATTATTTCTTCCCCCAAAGCAGTTCCATTGATCTGTTCCTAAGAGTTGGTGTAAATATTCTTTTTAGTCACTATTGCAAATCATAAATATGTATTTAAGTTTTTAAAAAAGACTTGGAAATGTTTCTACGTCCCCAGAGCACCCCTGATGGAAGAAAGGTCAACTGCCTTCCTGTCTGGCTTTGTCTCCGGTGGGGCTCAGAGAAGGGAAATGCAGATGGACCAGACTCTGGGAACATGCACCCTCGGTTCTGATGGCTGTCCGACCTGAGAGGTGGATCTCTTGCCCTCTGGACTTCAGTATCCCCCACAAACTCAAGAAAAGCAATGAGCAAAATGAGCTCTCTGCCCACCCACTGTCTACAGCCTGAGTGTCTATGGCCAGGGGAAAGCTCCTGGCCAGCCCACTCAGCCCAGAGACCCGCTGGGGACACACTCAAGGACCCTAACTTGGAAGGTGGGGGCATAAGGCCTCCGGTATGGTTCCCGGGTCAGGCCTGTGAAAGTCACGTCTGACTCTGTGACCCTATGCACTGTACAGTCTATGGAATTCTCCAGGCCAGAATACTGGAGTGGGTAGCCTTTCCCTTCTCCAGTGGATCTTCCCAACCCAGGGATCAGACCCAGGTCATCCACATTGCAGTCGGATTCTTTACCGGCTGAGCCACCAGGAAAGTCCAAGAATACTGGAGTGGGTAGTCTAACCCTTCTCCAGCGGATCTTCCCGACCCAGGAATTGAACCAGGGTCTCTTGCACGGCAGGTGAGTCTTTACCAGCCATGGTAAAGCTATCAAGGAAGCCCAACTGCTCACCTCCTGTAGGACAACACTCTGCACCCAAGTTCCCATTTGCAAAACAAGGAGTTGTCAAAATAGTCTGCCTTGGGAGACGTTGTCAGAATAGGAGTGGTGAGGGCAAGAGAGGGAGGTAAAGGGGTGGAGTTGATGCAGGTAACTTACAACACCTTGCGTGGAGCTCACTGATGTTAGCTGTTAGCGTCTGGGGAAGGGGCCTAGGGCAGGGCAGGACTGCAGGAGGCCCATCTCAGCCTGTCCTGTCATGTTCATTGTCATTTTCCCTAACATCTTTGCAGCAGAGCCTTAAGATCCACATCAATACTGCACCGTTTAAGACGCTGGAGGGACTTTCCTGATGGTCCAGTGACTAAGACTCCACATGCCCAGTGTATCCAGTGCACCCAGGGCAGAGGGCCCAGGTTCGATCCCTTTCAGGGAAGTAGATTCAATATGCTGCAACTAACAGTTTGCATGCCTCAAATAAAGATTCTGCTTGCTGCAACAAAGATCAAAGATTCCGTGTGCCGTAACCAAGACCCGGTGCAGCCAAATAAATAAATAAATATTTAAAAAAAAAAAAAAGATGCTGTAAAGACAACATCTCTGGAGGATGTGCTGGAGGGAGGAGCTCTCCCTGGCTGCATCCCCTCAGCCACAGCCGGGACCTGAGTGACCTCAACTCCTGGTTCCCTCCCAGCCCAGTCGGGACTGGAGCCTCCAGCCCTATCTCACTGCCTGTCCAGCCTGGAACCCCATTTCAATCACCATTGGGCTCTGGTCTTCAGCTCCAAGTAGCACCCTTAGCTTCCTTTCTGAGGCTGGGTGCTGACAGCCCAAGAAACAGAAGAGGTGCCTGGGCCCTTCACTCAGAGAGGGCCTCTCGCTCCATCAGTGACTCGCTAGCTGGAGGTGTGCAAAGTCCACAGATGTCTCTATTGGGCCTTCAGTGTTGTTCAGAAAGGAAGAGGGCAGGCAAGGGGCCAGAAAGCAGGAGCAAAGTGACCATCGATGGAATGGCCACCTCCGCTGCCTCGAATATGAATCACCGATTCACACCAACCCTGGAAGGAAGTGTTATTTCTCAGCTCCAGAGATTAAGCAATCCCTCCAGCCTAACAGGATCTGCAACAGTGAGAATCAAGGTTGGCTGACTGATGGCTTTGTGCTTTCCAACACTGTGCTTCTCCCAATAACCCAGAGATAGCTAGTTCAAGGGACCAGGTACTCAGTCCCACACCACAGCTTTGTTTAGTAGCAGGAAGATTTGTGTGTACACAGAGAGCTGTCAACTTCTAGGGCAGTCGTTATTTCAAATGATCTGTCTCATTGTCCTCATAATCCTTGAGGATGTCTTGGAAACCCTAGTCCTTGTACACTCAGATGGCTTCCAGGTCCCTCCTGCACCCATAAGTCTCAGAGGTTAATCATCAGCTCAGGGCCCCACACTCTGGCTTATAGCTCCGAGCATCTTGAGAGTCAGGGGACTTTTTTTCATCTTGGCAGTCTCCCTTGGGATGGAGCAGCACCCCACACATGCGATGTTTCTCTCCTGCCTTCCTAAGGACAGGGCTCTGGCCTCATTCATCTCAAAATCCTTGGACTAGGGCAAGGCTAACCCAAGGTGAGCCCCATTAGAATAAAAGATGCCCTCTTCACTCTGGAAATTACGTTTTAGGGCTGTTGTATCAGAAACTGAGGGCAGAGACCCAATATATATTTCTTAGTTTGTCACAGTTTCCATCCTCCTTAGAGACCCCGTCCTCTCAAGGGGAGGCCACCAGGCTAAGCAGTTGCTCTCTGAGCTCAGTTCTCTCACCTGGAAAACTTAAAAATGCAAATTCCCAGGCCCTCCTGCACTCCACTGAATGAAAAGCTCTGGGTAGGGCCCCTGGCCTCTGTTTTTACACACCCTGACTCAAGGGACGAGAGTCTGAGCAAGCTCTGGGAGTTGGTGATGGACAGGGAAGCCTGGTGGATGGGCTGCGAAGAGTCGGACACGACTGAGCAACTGAACTGAACTGAACTGAGAGGCTCCTGATTTGGGCTCCTGTGTGAGAACGCTGCCCCTACACTGCTCCTTCCCTCACAAACACAGCCTCCACCCCCAGAGATGCTGCGCAGACCACCCAGCCTGGGTGCAGGGCACCGTGGAGAAAGTGAACCAGGTGGCCAGGGGGCCAGAGATCAAGGGACTCAGTATTTGAAAGTGGGCTTGGAGCTGATCCCTGAAGGATGTGAGTGAGGATCCTGCCCCTTCCAGGCAGGAAACAGGGTTGGAGGCAAGGGTCAGAGCAGGATGGGCTGGGGAGCTAGGTGAGGGGCCAGAGGGGCCAGGAAAGGGGTCAGAGCTTCTCCCTGTGGGTAATGGGACTCACCTGTTCCGACAGCTTCTTTCCAGGCAGGACTCCGGGAGATACTGCCCTGAGTCTCTGTTGTTTGTGCTTCTGGAGCCTTTGGACGGAAGAGCTTCCGTGTCCAAGTGCAAAGGCACTTTCCCAGAGGACTTGCCTCTGCCTGGCTCTGGTGTCACCAGCTGGATGCTAGTCTCCAGGCCAGGGAGCTGAGAGGGGCACAGCCAAAGCCGTGGGAGCCTCCTGTCTCCATAGAGCCACAGCGAGTGGCAAGGTCAGCAAAAGGAGAGGGGTGGGAGGGGAAGGGAAGGGGCGGGGGAGCTAGGGAGGGGTGAGTGCTGGAGGGGTGGGGCCTTCAGTCAAGCCCCTCCCACCCCTGTAGGACCCCGCTCCTTTGTGCAGCGTAGGCCAACTCTCGATCTCTGGGTCCCTCCTTGTGGCATTAAATAGGATGCTGTTTTGGCCTGTGATGGAGAAGGAAATGGCAGCCCACTCCAGTATTCTTGCTTGGAGAATCCCGTGGACAGAGGAGACTGGCGGGCTACAGTCCATGGGATCGCAAAGAGTCGGACACGACTGAAGCTGTCCATAATGTTTGGCCTGCGAAGGCCCCGCTGACCCTACGATTACAAGGTTGTTTCTCAGTTTCTGATCCTGCCTTCTCCGGCGCAGTGATCTGCCTTCCGGGCTCCAATTGCACCTCATTCATTCCATAAGTACCCTAGAGCACCAGCCCTGGGCAGCCTCGTGGCCCGTGACCCATGATTAGACAGGCATGACCTCCTGGATATTCTTCTTCTGAAGTCCGGTCACCTATACAAAGGATGATTAATAAGGACCAAACACTGGGTTAGAAGGAGAAACAAAAACCCAGAGGATGGAAACGGCTCCCTCAGCCCTGCCAGTTCCTCTGGGCAGGCTGGAGAGCGGAAAGTATGTTCATGTGTTGATCTTTGGCCCAGACAGGTCGGGGGCCCAGGCGCGGAGGAGGCCCAGCAGGGAATGGCAGCCTTGGGTGATGTGGCTATATTCAGATCAATTACACCGTGCAACAAACATTTGAATCACTCCCAGAGCCCTAACTGCTTGGATTTGAATATGCATGAGAAGCTGCCCAGAAATGACTAAAATATATCCATACATATATATAGTCCAAAAGCCAAACAACTCTGGGGTGAAGAATAACAAAAGGCAGTTTTCCACTCTGGTGAAGGGGTGTTGGATTAATTGATGAAGAATCATTCACAGTAAATGTGCAGATCCAGGGGCCCAGGGGAGCCCTTCCATCCTGGCTGCAAGCCTGCAAGGTAGGGAAGTGTTTTCCCCATTCACAGATGGGGAATCTGGGACTGTGGGAGTTAAGACCACTGGTCAGTGCTCCAGGCAGAGTTTGAGCTGGTGTCTCTGGGCTCAAAGCCCCACCCTTTCCATGCAGACTCTGTCTCAGACATTGAAAAGATCCCACTGTCTCCCTTTGTGATTCTTCAGGTTCGGGCTCTACAAAAATAATCTTGACTTCTGCTCCCTGAACTTCTACGCAAAGGAGGAGTCAGTGGAGACCATGAGTAGATATTGAACAGGAGTGATCAGGAAAGAAAGATGTCTTGGAAATTTAGTGATAACGCTGAAAAAATTCAGACAGTGAGAAGGATGATAAAACAGGCATAGCCAAACACTGAATCAATAATAAAGACAATAGAACCAAGGAAATCTTCAAACACAGGACAGAAAGGCAAGAGAAAGCAAAATACACACACACAAGCAAAGCAAAGTTACTGTTAATAAACATGAGGAATTGGTACTCAATTTCTTTTTTTAAAGTTTTTATTTTATATTGGAGTATAGTTGATTAACAGTGTTGTGTTAGCTGCAGGTGTCCAGCAGAGTGATTCAGTTATACATATATAAGTATCTGTTCTTTTTCTAATTCTTTTCCCATTTAAGTTATTACAGAGTATAGAGCAGAGTTCCCTGTGCAATACTGTATATCCTTATTGATTATCTGTTTTAAATATAGAAGTGTGCACAATTTCTAATGAATATATGGAGACAAAAAAAAACCAGACAAGCAGGAGAAAAGATAAAGCAATAACAGAGGTGAATTTCTCTGTGCTAAAGAAAGACTTGAGTCTTAAATTGAAAGTCACAGCCAAGTGTTGAATGAGGAAACCTTAAAAAGAGGTGAGCTTTTATGTGAAATTTCATGTCCTCAAAGAATTTCAGAATTCCAAAGATATAGAGAAATCCTAAAAGCCTCCAAAGTGAAAAGTCAAATGGTCTAAAAAAGAAACTGATTTCAGACAAATTACCCAGTCCAACTGTCCATTCCCTATAAGGGCAAAATAAAGACATATTCAAAAATGCAAAGACTCAGAAGGTTTACCATCCATGGACCTATCCTGAAAGATACACCCAAGGACATATTTCCAGTAAAACAAAACAGGGATCCAAGAAAGAGAATGACATAGTAGCCAAGAAACTGTACACCAAACCCTGGAGTGTAATACAAACAAGATCAGGATGACAGCTGCGGCGCAGACCTCGAGAGCAAGTGGTACAAACCCAATCAGGACATTAGAAGGCTCTGAAAAGAATGCTGTCGAGAGGAAAAACAGATTCATCTTTAATAAATACTCGTAGGGAAGAAGTGGATACTCCTAGTGATAATGAGGAGGTATATCAAAACATGATATATTAAAATATTATGCACGGCCCCTTCACCTAGCGATGTCAGATTCCATCTCCCCCACATCTGTGATGAAAAATATTACATAAGAAAAATATTTAAATGCTGGGTATTGATTTAAACTTGCTTAGAATCAGCCAACTGTCAAAGCAGAGAAGTGATTGCAGTCACAGAGCAGCATGTCTGTGTTTTAAAGCTTGGGCCATGAGGAGAGTAGGGCCTGGTGGCCAGGCAGGAGCAGAAGAGGGGAGGCAGAGGGACCCAGGAGGCCCTAATCTTACTCCTACATCATGAGAAGTCAAGAGATGCTGACCAGAGCTAACGCGTTGAGACAAAAGTTCCTGTATGTTGCAGAAAACAATAAGAGTAACTATGGAAGTAAACCTTTTTAAGTGTGGCTGCAGAGATTGTCACTAACGTAGCAGGTAAAATGCCTGTTTGTTTCCTAGTGACAGGCAAATTCTTTCATTTAGTCACTGCAAGTTTATTAAGCATATATTATGTGCTTGGCTTTGTGGTGTATTCTGGGAGTTCAAAGGTAAGCAAAAAGCCAGTCCCTAACCTCAAAGAACTGACAGTCTAGTGAGAGAGCCAGGTGTTAATTATATCAATACAATCACATAAATAAAGGTAAAATCGCGAGTGTGATGAGTGTAGGAAGAAAGACACGTGGTGCAGTAAGAGATGTTTGACTAGACAAGGAAACCGGAAGGACAAGGCTAAGTCAGCAAGCAAGGGGTTGAAGAACAGTTCTATCAGTGGGAACAGGTGGCACGTGCAAAAGCCCTGTGGCAGAGGAAGCGAGAAACTGAAAGAAAACCAAGATGCTGAAAGACACAGCAAGCGAGAGCAGGCAGTGGAGGAAGACTTTGGAAGAAGATGTCGGGGAGGTACCTCCATGTAGATCAAGGGGAAGACTTGGGTCTAAACCTATCAGGGCAATTACCACGTTCTGTTCCAAAGTCCCGGGTAAGAGACAGGTTTCCCAGCTCACCCTATGAGGCTGATGTAACCCTGATAGCAACACTCGGAAGGAATGGCACAAAACAAGAAAACCGTAGGCCAGTCTCATTGTGAATATGAGGCAACAGTCTTAAATAAAACTGCAAGTGGAATCTGGCTGGGAATTAAAAGAACAGTATCTTATAACCATCTAGGTTTTGTTCCAAGAGTGCAAGGGAGGAGAGGGCTTAGCATCCAGTTTAGGCCAGTGAAAATGAAGGGACCATCTGCTGGGGACGGGGGAAGGCCCCCTTCTCCTGACCTGAGCTGCAGGAGCATGGTGTCCCTCCTTCCTCTGTGAAGGTGAGCACACTCCTGCAGCAGTCAGAGGATGAGGCCCCCTGGGGAGGGGGTTTCAGAGCTGGGAGAGCCGCCCGGAGGGGAGAGGGAGCTAGGCCTCTCTGACCTGAAGCTGCCCACCTTAGCCTGCCTGAGCACCGCCCTATCAGCTGAGCCCTATCAGCTGAACCTGTGCAGTTCACGTTTGCTGGTCACCTGCAGTGAAGCCTCCCAGGGGTCACCCCCCCACCCCCATGAGCAGAGAGGGGGTGGAAGAGAAGCAAGCCACGCAGCCTCATCCTGGAGCCCTCAAAGGGATGTCAAGGAGTTTGGACCTCACCCCAGGGATTGAAGCAAGGTGGTGACTTGCTCAATGGGCATTTTTGACTAAGTCCTTTGTTGCAGGATTTCAGCACTTAGACTGGAGGCTGGGGACAAGCGAGTGGGCTTTTATGGTAAACCAGGCTCCGGTGGTGAGGCCAGGGCCCTCCAACTGTCCTGCCTGTGGGTTGTGAGTCCCCAGAGATGCCACTCTGCTGAGCGATGAAGGATGCAGGCTTCAGGAAGTGGGGGCAGGGAGGGAGGTGTGTGGGGAGAGTGGGAGGTAGAGGTAGGCAGGGTGGAGGGTGGGGTTGGGGGTGGTGTCCCCCCCCCACTGTAATCCAGGCACTGCCTCAGGGCATCCAGGGAAGAATGTGCGAGCACAGCTCCAGACCTCTGCCTGCAGAGAGAGGACCAGAGGCTGGGAGAAGGGCTCCAGATGTTAAATGAAACAAAACACTCCCCCAACCCAGCTCCCAGCTAAGATTCCATGTCTGCTGTGCTCCCAGAACTGAGTCCCTCCGACTTGGAAGTGAGGTCCCCTCCCCACCCCCCAGGAAGGGCAGGAACAGCAAGGCCTGGAGATGGGACTGTGGAATCCACCAGGCTCTCCACTCAGGCAAAGTCGGCCATAAATCTCTCCTTGTTTACACCGCCTGCCCGGAGTGGGCACTGGCTGCGTGCTCAGAAAATTCCCGGTGTCAGAACAAGCAAGGCCTAGAAGATCATCCAGGACACCCGTGGACATGGCCCCAGCGTGAACTGGACGCGGGGCTGAGCACAGGAGTGGGACCCGGCGGAAGGTGGGCCCAGGTGGCACACACCGTGAACACCTAGAGATCTGCTGTGTGCCCGAGACATGACATGAGGCCCAGCTACAGAGGTGGGATGTGGGCGCCACCCCCAAGAGACCGGACAGCCCAGCTCAAAATGCAAAGAAGACTCTAGTCTGGCCAGGAGCCAGGACGCCCTTGGCACCATGCCATGCACATAGTGGGTGACAATAAGTTCATCCCATATTACTTGTTGTGGCCCCACTGTGTGCCTGGCACTGCTCTAGGTGCCCAGATGCTAACCAGCCCTGAAGAGCTCACAGCCCAAGTCACTGTCTACAGCCAGCAGCATCAGGGAGAGGTGGCCAGGGGCCTTGGAATGCAATGCCTCCATCCCCAGGAGGGTCTCTGTCCTGGCCCAGCCCCTCTGCCCCCACTAGTGAGACACCCTGAACAAGTTCATTAAGCTCTCCAAGCCTGTTTTCTAGAAAATGTGTGGAAGGGTCAGTTATAGGAGAGACTGGTCCCTGCCTACACATCCCCAGCCTGTGCTCCCGGCTAAGAAGAATGTTTGGGTTTCCCGTCTCCCACAGGCCAGGCCCATCTGGTCCAGGAGTGGAGGGTGGTTAGTGCACCTGGGGACAGAAAGATGTGTCTGCAAGCCCATCCTTTGTTGGCTGTGAACCAGCTCAAGGAGAAAGGCAAGGAACTAGAGTGGGGAGGAGCGGCTTCGAGGTGCACCAAGGCCCTCTTTTCATTTAGAAGGAAGGCATTCATATGTCTTTGCCTGCATTTATGCATGCTAACTCTGCCCGGGGGCCACCTCCCCAAGAGCAGAGTCCATGACCTCCCAATACAGTTTCTGCCCCCACAGGGCCAGGATGCCGCTTGACAGGCCACACGGGAGGCAGTCTCACCTCTGAGAATGGAAGACAGCATCACAACTGGGTCTGGATGCAGGGGTAGAGACTGACAGTGGGAAAGGGGTGGTGGGTAAAGGGCGGCAGGGATGCTAGGGACCCCTGCGCAGGCAGGGAGCGTAGACTCTCCTGCCTGTGGGGTGGGCAGAGCCACCTGGTCTGGTGTGATGTCAGGGGGCAGCGGGAGATAAAGCGGGAGGGCTACCAGGAGCTGTGCCGTGGGGACCGTGAGAGCTCAGCTCGGCAGTCTGGACATTGCCTGGGGTTGGGGACACCAAAAGGTGGACAGCTGGGCTCTGGCTCAGGGCTCCCACTCCCACTCAGGTGCAAAGTGTGGACAGCAGCTGGCGCTCTGGGGGCTCCAGTTTACCTGCGAGCAGGCTGGGCCTCCCTGGGGTTTGTGCTCCCCACCAAATCTAGCAAGGAGCCAGACACGTCAAATATGGCCAAGACAATCAGCTTTGAGCAACAGCTCCCAACCCCTAGCCAGCGTGTGCACCAGCAGACACCAGCCTGCGTGTTAATATCTGCACCTTCTCTTGGCTGCCACACAGAAGGACAGGTCCCATTTTCCCAGCCAAGCCTTGGTCAACAGGCACTGGGGGACAAAATGTGACTTCCGGCAGCTCCTGTTCAGGGTGAGTCTTTGCCCTCCTAGGCTTTGCCTGGGGAGGGACCCTGAGGCTAAGCTTGTTGCTTCAGAGGGGATACTGCCTTGCCAGGCGGTAGGCACCAGGTCCAAGCTGGAGTTCCACATGACTTCCCTCTAGCTGTGTGACCAGAGGTGCACGGACTCGACACCCGGGTCTCACCTGAGGCCAGAGCAGTCATTCCCTCGGGCCGTTGTTGACAGAGGGAAATAAAGCCCTGGTTACAGTAGCCCTCCCAGCTTCTAAGTCTGGCAGAGTGCCTCAGTAACAGTGAAATGACGGAGCATACGGTCTCCTAATTCTTGTTTTCATTTTTGTTTTTTTCCCTTCTGGAACCCCAAGGCGTCCCTGCGACTACGACTCAGGCTGCTATAAGTGGAGGAAAGCACTTACAAGAGTGTCCTCCTCAGATTATCGGTGAGGCTGAAACCCCCTTTCAAATCCGCTGCCAGACACTGTTCCCAGGGCCCCATGCTCAGAGTCTCAGAGGCGGAAAGGTGGGAGGTCTCTCCGGAAACACCTGTCTCTCGTCTCCCAGGGAGATGTCAAAAGACTGTTGAGACACTGAATTCTCCTCCCGTGGGGGAGGAGGGAGGACCAGCCATCTCCTTCCCAGCTGGGGGCGGGGTGGGGGAGGCAGGGGCCCCTGCCTGGAAACCATTTCCGACACTGGCCTGTCATCTGCTGAAATGACCCCATTAGAGGGGCCCTTTAAGTCAGGTCATGCGCTCCCCTTACCATCATCCCCCCCCGCAACTGCTACGGTCTCACCTGCCTCTGTCAGCTTTCCTCAGGGAGCGTGGGTGAAATAATTCCAGGTCTTGCCATTTTCACGGATTTTTTTCCCCCATTTTCTGGATACTGCCTCTTGTGGGTGATGGTGTGTGGTACCTGCAGACCCCAGATGGTGAGTTTGAAGCTGCAGACACCTCCTACAGTTGCCAGGATGGATCCTGAATCCAGCGTGGACCGAGCATCTGGTCCAGAGCGCCTTGCCCAATAAAATGTTTTTCTTTTCCTTCTTTTTCTTTCCTTATAAACACCACCGCAAGAACCAGTCCATCTGCAGCGATGCCTTCCTGGGAGACTGGATGACGGCACCCTGAGCCTTATCAAGGAAGCTCGGGTAAATGCCAGATGGAGGCCAGGGGAGTGTCACCGCCTGCCTCCGTGTGAGTGTGGGCTGTGGACATTCGGTCAGCTTCTGCACTGAGAAGCACAATGGCCACCAGCCTGTTGCCTCTGCTTCCTGGGCCTCAGTTTCCCCATCTGAAAAACTGAGGGCGACCAGCTCACCGCGTGCTTCGTGCACACACGCACACACTGCCACAGTCACCACTCTCTATTTTCAAAACGGGTTCGTTGTACACACCCAGATTTAACAGAAGTAGGACAAGTGGGAGTCCTCCATCTGGCCGTGACCTTGAAGACTTTAATTAAAGCCCCCATCACTCGCCTGTGCGTGGTTTAGAGCCACAGCTTTCCCGTCAGTAAGGTGCAGGGGACGAGGTGCGTGGCTGGACCAGATGCTGCCTCATTTCCTTTTACTCGGATATTCCTGTGATTCCAAGAAACCTACCTTTCTTTCTCTCCCTCTCTTTCAATAGAAATTAACAGCTCACAGGAGGTTTGTCAGATCCTTGAGAGTCAGAGAAGAGGATGTCAGGTCCAGGCTGGGGGGCTGTGGGATGTGATTAGAGGAATAGCGGGAAAGGAAACCCTTCCCAGAGCAGGAGACAGGACCACAGAACCTCATGCAGGACACCGGGAGCTGGGGTGTCTTGGGGAAAGAAGGAGAGGATTTGTGATGCCAAGGCTCCACGGGATGGACATGGTCTCACCCTCTCTGAGGTGGCTCCACCCTCTGTGTCTTCATTCACGCAGCTCCCCTCCTTCTGCTTCTGGTAGGAGCCCCATTCACCCATCAAGGCCTGACTTAGAGATTTCCCTGGCAGTCCAGTGGTTAAGACTCCATGCTCCCAATGCAGGGGGCAAGGGTTTGATCCCTGGTTTGGGAACTTAAGATCCCACATGCTGTGAGGGACAGCCAAACAATAACAACAACAACCAAAAAACCCCTGACTTAGTGCTCATTTCCTGTAGCCCAGGGTTGGCACACTGGTAATGGAAAGGGCCACGAATAAGCAGTTTTGACTAAGGCCACGTGACCTCCATCGCAGCTGTTCAACTGTATCCTTGTAGCTCTAGAGGAGTGAGCTAGGGGCGTGGCTGTACTCCTAAAAGAACTGATTTGAATTTTGGGTGCTTCTCATGTGTCGCAAAGTGTTATTCTTCTTTTGATTACAAAAAATCATTTTAAAATGCAAAGCCTGTTCTTAACTCGGGGCTGTATATATACAGGCAAGGGGTCGTTGTTTGCCAGTCCTGCTCTGGCCTCTTGCTATGCAAAATGCAGGTCATGGACTAGGAGCGTCAGCCTCACCTAAGAGCATGGTGAAAATGCAGAATTTCAGGGACCACCCAGAGTGACTGATTCGAAGTCTGTATTTCAGCAAAAATCTCTGGATGACCTCTGTGCACTTTAAAGTTTAAAAATAATATTGATGCCTGGTTGTCACCCAGGATTGGGCTATAACAGGTGTGGCTGCAGCCTGGACACTGGGATTTTGTAAAGCTCCCTGGCAGATTCTGATGTGTCCCAGGAAGATCCCCAGGGAGAGAGGGCTGCCCCCCCACCCCTGGCTCCCAAAGACCCCCTTGTCACTCCTCCTTGACAAAGCTCGTCACCGTGTGAGCTCAGGTCACGCCCTGAGCTCCTCTGGGACCAAGACTCCATGCAATCTTAACAGACACAGGAGCTCAGACAAGATGCCCGCCCTCTCGGGAGTCAGTCTCCTCCTTAGGATGGATGAGATGGGCTCTGAGTGCTTTTGTAGCCGTGAAGACACTCTCCCCTGGGAACGCCAATGGTTAGGACTCAGTGCTTTCACTGCCAGATGCCCAGGTTTAATCCTTGGTGGGGGACCTAAGAGGGTCTCCCCAGCTGGCTCCGCCTGCAATGCAGGAGACACAGGTGACGCGGGTTTGATCCCTGGGTTGGGAAGATCCGGGGAGGAAGAAATGGCAACCCACTCCAGTATACTGGCCTGGAAAACTCCATGGACAGGGGAGCCTTGGAGGCTAAGAGCCCACGGGGTTGCAAAGAGTTGGACACGACTGAGCATGCACCCTCGGGGAACTAAGATCCTGCAAGCCATGCAGCATGGCCAAAAAAAAGACCCAAAACAAAACCACTGCCCCTGACCCCAGAGGAATAGTAGAGAAGACACTCCTGGCCTCTCTCCAACCCCCCAGCTTCTCCCCGGCTCAGGGCTCAGGGTCTTCAGACTGGCCCAGGCTCAGAGCTCCTCAAGGACTCTGGGGGCAGTGGGGATGAAAAGAAGCAACCTCACCCCACTCAGCCCCATTCGTCACATTCAGCGTGCCCCACTGAGCCCCAGGGAGGGCCAACAATCCCTTCTTTCTGACTCCCTCTCCTCCTTCCCACTGAGTCCCACAACCCCAGGCCCATCTCCTTCCTCTGCCTTCCATGGTCCCCTGACCTCGGATTTCTCTGGAGAAGAGGGTGAGGGAGGGGTGCACTAGGCTGGCTCAGAGCCCCGCACCCCACAGGCACGGCTCTGAGTCTCTCCTCCCTGCAAGGCCCCTATGACATGGAGCCTCCCTCCTTCTGGAGCCCCCAACCCAATAAGTGTGCAGCCCTAGACTTCTGAATCCTGGAAGAGGCCCTGAGAACGCATCCTTCTTCATACACACGGGAAACCAAGTCCCAGAGGAGGAGGGACTCACACCCAGGACAGTGTAGACCAGAGACTCCCCTCCTCTCCCTTTACCCATCCCTTTCCCTCCCCCCATACCTCCCCTCCCCGCAGAAGGCTCCTCCCTCTGCACCAGCTGCCCCAGGCGGGGAAGGAAGAACAGGGCGCTGGGGTTTGTGGGAGATGGACAGCCAGAGGGGCCTGCTGGGACCACCTCCCGTACCAAGGGGCCTGCCTTTGACTGAGGACAGTGTGACAGGGCCCTACCTCCTCCCCTCCCCCATCGGCATGACCTCCCGCCCCTGTGGAGGCCAGAGTGGGCAGCTGTGGCCCTCACACCCCTCCCAGCACACAGTAAAGGAAATGCCTGCCATTTACTGAGCAGCTACTATGCGCCAGGCACTGTGCTAAGCACTGTGAGCTTCTGAGAGTGCTTCCACTTAATAAGTGATCAGAATGAGGATCAGAGAGGTTATCAGCCAGACAAAGGTCACCAAGGAAGGGGGTGATGGGGGAGGGCTGGTAGAGAACAGCTCAGAGATTTCTCTGAGAAGACAGCTCAGAGATTCAAAACTAGAAGGCATCTAGATTTCCTCCTCAATCCCTGGAATTCAAACCCAGGTCTCTCTGTATCTGTTTCCCGGGGACTCTCAGACCAGGTTGGCAGCAGGCCGCAGGGGCCATGTTCACATCTGTCCTGCAGCTGATCCCTCAAGACAGGGTGAGCTGGAGGACAGACACAGCCACGCCGAGGAAGCTCAGCCGCCCTCCCAGGCTGCAGCTGTCTTCTGTCCCAAGACCTCCTCACATCACAATGAATGCATATGCTTTGGGTTCAGCAGTCCTGGGACTGAATTCTTGCTCTGTGTCCCCTTGGAACTCAGCTTCTCCTTCTGTGAAGTGGGACTATCTAGCTAACAGCGTTGCTGGAAGCAATGGAAAGAAGTTGTGGAAAGGGCCTCACACAGGTGATAAAGAAACAGTAACCACGCTGTTGGGTGTTTCCCGTTCTGTGGATTCTCCCTCTCCTGGGAGCAAGCTTTTCCTCAGAAGGGAACAGAAGGCACAGAGCCTCCTGGAATGTGACAAGGCTCCCTGGGCTGAACCCTGAGTATTAGCCCTTCTTTAATTAGCCCTTAACTAAAAATAATGCCCCCTGCCACCCTGGGCTGCGCACCTACCTCCTGGGTGGGGCTGAACCACATCTGGGAGTTGAAAGGGGGTGCTGGGTCGGGGAGCAGGGAGCAGCCAGCCTGTGAGACAGAACCTACAAGATAGGTGCAGAGAGCTGGAGGCTTTATTGAAAGAGATACAGAACTGGGTGAGGGCTCCTGCCGTCAACCACATGGCCTCTGTCACCCCCACACTGTCAGGGACTCCTGGACACCTGTCCGTCTCCTTCCCCTGCCCCTGGAGAACACAAAGGGAATCTTACCCCAGACTCATCAGAGGTGCCCAAGAGGGCCTCCAGAGTTCTGTTCAGGAGTGGGTAGGGGAGGGGACAAAGGACGGCCCCTCCCGGGCAGTCACGGACAGTCCCATCACACCGGTCCATCCATCTCTCCACCAGCCGGCCTGTCTGTGCCTGAGTCGGCCCCCCATCACTTGCAGCTCTGGAGCCGGGTCCTATGGTGCTTTTCCTCAGTCAGCAGGGGGATGAAGGTGTCGCTGTGGGACAGCTTCAGCCGGCTGCTCCAGCTCGGGTCCTCCTTCCCGCTGGGCTCCGGCGGCGGGAGGTGGTCCAGGTCACCGCGGAGCCCCCTGCCTTGCCCTCACCAGCAGTGCCAGAGTTGAGCTCCATCAGCTCCAGCTCGTGCCTGGCCGCCGTCTCCAGGACTCGCTGCTTGTTGTAGTATCTGACAAAGTTGTTGATGATGGGATGAATGGGCAGGGCAATGGCAATGACCCCACACAGGAAGCTGATGGCCGCATTTAGCTTGCCCAGGGTGGTCTTGGGGTAGATGTCACCGTAGCCCACTGTGGTCATGGTGATGATGGCCCACCAGAAGGACTGGGGGATGCTCTTAAACAGGGTCTCTGGGTGGCTCTGCTCCATGGTGTAGCCCAGGGCAGAGAAGACGAAGATGCCCACGGCCAGGTACATGAGCAGCAGCCCCAGTTCCTTAAAGCTGCGCTTGAGGGCGTAGGTGAGGGTCTGCAGCCCGGAGGAGTGGCGCGCCAGCTTGAAGATCCGGGCGATGCGCATGATCCGCAGGGCCTGCACCGCCTGCTGCACGTTGGTCAGCTCCATCATGCGGGCGCCCAGGTGAGTGAGCGTGAGGCTCACGTAGAACGGGAGGATGGCCAGCACGTCCACGATGTTCATGAAGGACAGGGCGAAGTGCAGCTTGTTGGGCGAAGAGAAGAGGCGCAGCAGGTACTCCAGCGTGAACCAGCCGATGCACGCCGTCTCCACGTTCTCCAGCGTCGGGTGCTCCACGCGGTTGCCCTCGGGGTCCAGGACCTGCAGCTCTGGTATGGTGCCCATGCACATGACCACCGACGAGACGAGGATGAGCAGGAAGGACAGCACGGCCACCACGCGCGCCGGACACGAGGACTCGGGCTTCTCCAGGAACTTCCAGACGCACTTCTGGCAGCGGCGCCAGCCGCCCTCGGCCGTGTCCACGCCCAGGTCGTCCAGGATGAGTTGCACGCGGCGCGCGATCTCCTCCAGCTCCTCACGCTTCTCGCTCAGGTGGCTCTTGCAGCAGTCGTCTAGGAACTTGAGGTCCACCTTCCAGAAGTCCATCTCGTTCTTGAAGCAGATGGGGCAGATGCCCTTTTCATGTGCACCTCTCCGAAGTAGTAGACCTCAATGACACACTTGAAGGCATCCGGGTCCCTGTCGAAGTAGAACTCGCGCTTCCCGGGGTCGTAGTCGTCGCATAGGGAGAAGATGGTGTCGTAGCCCCCGGCCAAGCAGTGGATGAGCTCGGCCAGCCGGGTCTCGGGGTACCGGCTCAGGAGGTCTCCGTACAGCACCTGCCGCACGCCCCCACGTTGACCACGATCTCGATGTCGTCGCTCGCCCGGGAGTCCTGGCTACCCGGCTCCGGGAGGCTGCGCTCCCCGGTCCCGTCCATTCTCCTGGCGTGTGCCCGCGCGGCCTCGGCTCCGCGCCCTGCAGCCGCCGCAGGGTCGGCGGGGTCCCACCGGTGCGCGGACCCAGGGGAAGCCTGGCCGGCGCCCGCCTGCCTGGAAGCGCTGTCACAACCGGCGGCTGCGGGTTGGGGCGCGACGCGGGGGAGGCATGCACCCGGCGGCAGGGGTCCCGGCGGGCATCCGGGCGCTGAGGAAGCGCCGGCGGTGAGGGGCGGTGTGTGTGTGGAGGGGGGCGGTTCTCGCGGCCACCTGCCTTGCCCCGAGCACTCACCCCGGCTCCCGGGTGCGGCGATCCGCCGCTTCGGCTCGGCCTCTTGCAGGAGTGGGGCCCCCTTCGTGGGCGTCAGGCAGGGTCCTGAGTCCCCGGGCGCGCGGGTCGCCGCGTGCGCCGCCGGCGCGAGACGAGTCCCGTCGCTGCCGGACCCACACCGCCTGCCGAGGTGTGCGGAGAGAGAACTTGGGCTTGCTTTGCCCAAGCCGTTTCTAAACACAATAGGAATTCCAGCCTGACGTCAAGAGCTTTTCAGACTGTACCCTCTTCTGGTGAAATTCTGCAAGGCACGCGCGGCAGCGGCAGGGGAACGGGTTAACCCTTGGGCAGACGGGCACAGCTAAGCGCCCGCCGCCACCGCCGCGCGCCTGTCCTCCCCCTCCTGGCGCCGCGGGTCACACGGGGCCTGGGACCTCCGGCTTGAAAGCGACAGGCCGGCGCTGGCTGAAAAGTTTCTCTCTCTCTCTGCATCGAGAAGATCGATGGTGAGAGAACACAGCCGCCTGTTGCTCGGCCGCAAACCGTGCCCAAGAAAGCCCTTCAGATGCCCTCCCACGCGTCCGGGCCGCCGGTCCCGTCTGATCCCAGGATGCTTCCCTCGCTCCCCTAGGGCGTCACTTTCGACCTGTATAACGGGCGACAGCCAGTGCAGCCCCGTGGAGGAGAGAAGGCCACACAGAGAAATGGGAATGGAACCCAGGGTGGGCGCCTCTTCCTCAGAGATTCCTGCTGTCCTGGCTGACTGACGCACGCTCCTTAGCAGACTGAAAGTCTGCCTCGAAGTCCTCGCTGTCCACCATTTTTCATTTCTCTGCAATCCAACATCACCACCAACCTCCAGAGCCTTGAACCCCCCAGACTCCCACCTCCCCATCCCCATCCTCTGTCACCCAGGCCTGCGTGTCCCTCCCACGAAACGTCCCACACCCTCCCCTCTTCCGGACCTGCAGCCTCGGCCTGCGCCATTCCAGCAGCAGCAGCATCTGCCCTGCAAATTATCAAGCATCACCTGTGGACTGTGTTAACAAAAATATTGTAAAGAGAGGGATGAGGAGGCAGAGCACAGGGAATTTTTAGGACAGTGAAACTACCCTGTATACCACTCTAGCACTGCGCACACGTCATCCTATGTTTGTTTAAACTGTGGAGTGTGCCACACCAAGAGTGGACATCAGCGTAAACTATGGACTTTGCATGATAAAGACGTAACAGTGTTGTATCATTGATCGTAACAGATGCACCTCTGGTGGGAGAGGCTGAAGGGATGAGGGGGCAGGGAGTACGTGGGAAATCTTACTATTTACTTTTGCTGTGAACCTAAAACTGCTCTTTAAAAATCTATTTAAAATATATTCTGTAGGCTGGGTCACTGACAGTACTTTTTTTTCTTCTTTAATGAGATCATGTAAAACTGAATATGTTAAAATACATCACATGAAGATAGTTTAGTGAAACTTCTTTTTACAGATTTTATTTTGTTTCCATTTAAAATCAACCTATGATGTGTTACTACAGAATAAGAAACTGAGATTCAGAAAGGTTGAATAAAAATAACAGTTATTATAAATGCACCATGAGCCAAGCACTTGCCGCTCCATAGCATCCCTCTGAGGATGCAAGACGTCATGTAACCTGCCTGAAGTGCTCAGCCAGAAGATGGCAAAGTTGCAGTAGGAACCCTGGGAGCCTGCTGCCCCAGCAGACAGGCTTCACCTCCCTGTCCAGGTTGCTCAGCTGCAGGGGGAGCTGGGATTTGACCTCACGCCGATTCTTCTCTCTGATATAGTGCAGCACACACCTCCTGCACATGCCCCATATCCATCTTCCAGGACTTACTCATGTTATTTCCCTTCTCTGTTGTCTTCTCTTGCTCCCTAGTACCTCCAGGGTCAAGTTCAAATTGCATTTTAGCCTAGCTTAATGGGCTATTCAAATATTTATTAACTTCTAATGGCAAGCACACACACACACACACACACACACACAACACACACCCTACCCTGGTGGGAAGCAGGGTTCATATTTCAGTGGAGAATATATTTTGAATAACTAATAATCAGTTTGCAGTCATCACAGGCTTCCCAGGTGGCTCAATGGGTAAAGAATTTGCCTGCAAGGCAGGAGACATGGGTTTGGTCCCTGGGTTGGGAAGATCCCCTGGAGAAGGGCATGGCAACCCACTCCAGTATTCTTGCCTGGAGAATCCCATGGACAGAGGAGCCTGGCGAGCTACAGTCTGTGGGATCGTACAGAGTCCGACATGACAAGTGACTGAGCAGGCACATAGACATGACAAGTGACTGAGCAGGCACGCAGGCAGCCGTTTAACAGAGGTACATGAAAGGAGTGGTTGTTCCTGAATTCACCTGCAGGGGGCATCAAGTGGTGGTTGCTGGTTTGGAAGGCTGAGAAAAGGTTGGAAGACAGAGGCCTGCATTCGCTTAGAAGCACAGCAATTTTTGGCTAAGGTGTGCATTTGGGGTGTGTGATGGGGACTCCTCAAACAGGTGCCCCCCCACCCCGGCCACCCCTGATATGGTCACGAGGTCCAAGGTGCTGCAGAAGCCCAGGAGTCCACAGACAACTTGAAGGCTCACCAGAGCTGGAAGCTGGGCAGGTGCTGGCACTGAGCCTTGAGGTATGAGGACCTCACCTGGTTGACCTACCTCACCCTGGGGAGAGAAGCTTGTGCAGAGAAAGGCATGTGGCTGGTAGCCCCAAGAAACTGATGGATGAAGCTAGAAACAGACTACACAGAACCTAGTGGGTCCTACAAGGAGTATGGACAATAAGCCAGCTTTTCAGACCTCGGGTAGTTGATTGGTTGTGCAATCAATTTATTGAGTACTGACCATCATTTTTATTGAGATAGTATGGAAGAGGAAACGTCGGAGTGCATCAGACATGGTAAAAATACATATGGCTTAAATTCTCAAGAGTAACCAGAGGCTGACTGCATGTGGTCCATTCAGCACATCCCAGGACCCTAAAGGGAAGAAAGCGGGTCTTGACAGAAGGTGGGAAAGGAGGAGGAGACAGATGCAAAATACAGCTGAGAAAATGTCCCCAGACAGCCCAGAGGAGAGCAGGGGCCCGCTGACCACAGAACAGAAGAGAGACACAGCGGTAAATCATGGGTCAAGACAAGTTGGAGGGGCAGTAACCAAAGAAAAGCAGGGAGGAAGACTCCTGCAGAAGACAGAACAGGCTGGAGCCAGAAGGCAGACAGGGAAAGTGGGAGGAGCCAGCATCTCTGAGAAGGGGGAGCAGGCTGGTTCTCACCAGCCCCTCCAAACCTGCCTGCCCTGTGCCTCAGACACCTAGATTCCTTCTCAGACCCCTAGATTCCTTCTCAGACCCTTGGAAGCCTCAGAGCCTTGGTGACTGACCTGCCTGCGCCCCAGAAGCCCCTCCCCTTTCATCACACCAAGCGTCACACATCCTCCCAGGGCCATCTCCACTCACCTGGCCAGAGCAGCGCACAGAGGTCAGGTCTGGAATTCCTTTTCTCCCATTGTTCCCCGCCCCCTGGCCCCACCCCCCCGCCGCTGCCTTCTCTGCATGGACCAAATCATGGCCAAGGGCTTAAGTCATGGGCTGAAGCCATAACGCCCACTGAGACTGTATTTGGACACTGGGACTTTAAGACAATAATTAGGGTTAAAAGAAGTGAAGCTTTGGACTTCCCTGGTGGTCCAGTGGTTAAGAACCTGCCTCCCAATGCAAGGAAGTCTGGTTTAATCCCTGGTTGGGGAAGTAAGATCCCTCATGCCTAGGAACCACTAAGCCCACACTCTGCAACTAGAGAAAGCTTGCGAACCAAAACAAAGAGCCCACGGGGCCCTCACCTCGTGGGATCGGTGTCCTTATAAAAAGAGCCACCAGAGATCTCTGTCTCTCTGTGCACACACTCACAGAGGAAAGAGCAGGTGAAGACGCAGCAAGAAGGTGGCCATCCACAATCCAGGAGGAGTGGCCTCACCAGGAACCTCAGGAGACTTTGATCTTGGACTTCCAGCTACCAGGAGTATTTTGTTATGGCAGCTGGAGCAGCCTAAGTCCTCTTCCTCCCTCATACCTGCCAAGTCTTCCCTAGACACCCCGCTCCTCCAAGGTTCTGGCCACATCCCTTCATCCTCTGACCCCTAGGCCCTGTCTGGATTCTGTCGCAGCTTAGACTGGAATACCATAGGTTTACAAATATATGTATTTGTGCCTTTTCATTGAAGGTCACTGATCCATAGAAATTTGAGCTAGGAGCTCAGATTCATAAAGGATTAAACCAGGGGGACTAAAGTCTGGACTTTTGGCTAAAACTGGAAAGTTTCTTGCTTTCTTTATTCAGTCTTGCATAGGACTTCTATTAGAACTGTACATTTCATTATATCATGGAGTGGGGAGGGGACTGGGGGAGAACAAAGCCTTCTATTACACACAAGATGAAGAAGCAGTTTGATTCATGTGGGCTTATAATTAAATAAGGTAGGGGAAAAACACACAGAGTCTCTTTAGGCATTATGGAGGGTAATTGTTTGAATTGTATTTTTTTACTGAATATGTATTTTTTTATTTGTTGAACAATAACATTTTAGGCTACAGAACGCTTAATTTCCATGGTGCTAATTAAAACCAGCACATGTGTATCTAAGTGATTTGTCTAGACAACAGACTAGGCAAGCTGCGATCTATTCTTTTTTATGGAATAATCAGTTCTCTTCAGTTAAGATTTCTTTGTGTGTTGCTGAATTTAATAAAGCCTTTCATTAAAATTCAGTTCTGTACTCCACCGAAAATTTGCATTTCATTATTGCTGAGCACCCATCAGCCTGCAAGCTGCCCCCTGGGGCCAAGGAGCTGACTGACCAGAAGGCTCAGGCCTCCTCCTCTTGTCTAAATAAACTGTGCCTGGAAGTCGAGTGCAGGAGGTCAGCCTGGTGGGAGTGGGTACTGGATGGAGAAGTGGGTAGAAAACAGAATGATTTAAACTGGATTCATCAGGAAACTTCTTCTTTTTTTTTTTTTTTTTTGCCCCAGCTCCTGAGCTTCCTTTTTCTTTTTATGGCTGTTTTTCCACCTGCAAGATAGAAGTAGTGACCTTTCCTTTCTGAGTACAAGATCTCATACCAAACGGGACTTCCCTGGTGGTTCAATGGCTAAGAGTTTGAACTCCCAATGCAAGGGGCCCGGGGTTCCATCCCTGGTCAGGGAATTAAATCTCACATGCTGCAAAGAAGATCTTGCGAGCTGTCAGTAAGACTCAGTACACCCAAATAAGTATTTTAAGAAAAGATCCCACAAGGAATAAGTAAAATAATGGGTGTGAATAACCTTTACAAATGCTAAGACGCTGAAAATGTGAAGGCAAGGAGCACTGAAAGAGAGTTTGACTTCTTGGGTCCAGTCCTGCTGTGGGCCCCAGCTCTGTTCAGGTGTGACTCATCCAGCTCAGGCTTCAGGTGAGAAGGCTGTGGATGTGACAGGGCACAGCCCAGATGAGTAGAAAGACGTCAAAGAATTGGGATGCAGGCAGCCGCCCTGGAGGCTGGGGTCTGACCCCCTCTGGGCCTGAGATAGAGTTGCTTTGACTTTCTTAGGGGAAAGGAAAACACCGTGACAACACAGGCACCACCTGATGCGAAGAACTGACTCACTGGAAAAGACCCTGATGCGAGAAGGCGATGACAGAGGATGAGATGGTTGGATGGCATCACCGACTTGATGGACATGAGTTTGAGCAAGCTCCAGGAGTTGGTGATGGACAGGGAGGCCTAGAGTGCTGCAGTCCATGGAGTCGTAAAGAGTTGGACACGACTGAGCGCCTGATCTGAACTGAACTGAACACAGGCAAAGGGGAACGCTCAGGTTTCAGGCCTCGCTGTGTGGAGTGGAGCAGAGCAGTCACCAGGAGGGTGGTGGGATGCCGTCTGCTTTTGCACTTGCTCTTTAAAAGGAGTGTAAAAGGAGACGAAAATCTTTAAAAAACAAGGAGGGCTACCCTGGTAGTCCAGTGGTTAAGAATCCGTCTTGCAATGCAAGTTTGATCCCTGGTCTTGGAACTGAGATCACACATGCTTCGGAGCAGCTAAGTCACAACTACTGAGCCCGAGCACCATAACTAGAGAACCCGGGTGCTGCAATGAGAGATCATGAGTGATGCCACAAAGATATTGAGTGTTGCAACTAAGATCCGGTGCTGCCAAATAAATAGACAAGTCCTTTCCTATTTTCCTTTAATTACAAAATTAATATATATTCATTGCAAAAATTCAAAAAATGTGAAAACCTCATACCTGCACACCCAACTTCCCTCTTCGCCAAAGTCAGTGCTGTTCACAGAGTATTTGATCTGCTATCTCACAGTTTTTACTAGTCAGGAATCTGGCCGAGGCTTAGCTGGGTCCTCTGCTCAAGATCTCACAAGGCCATGGTCAATGTTTTGGAGGGGCTGGGGTCTCATCTGAGGCCCAGGTGGCAGAATTTATTTCCTTTCAACTATAGAACTCATGGAGGCTTCATCTGCTTTGAGGCCAGCATGAAAGAGTCTCTGATCTAACTGATTAGGCCAGACCCGCCCAGAAGGATCTTCCCTTTGATTAACTTAAGCATGCACTATTGTATTATTATTTAAATTAGCACCCCCAAAATGAAATACTTAGGTATAAATCTGACAAAAGTTTGTATAAGGAAAAAAAAAGTTTGTATAAGATCTATATGAGGAAGACAACTACAAAATTCTGGTTAAAAAAAAAAAAAAAAACAAGGAAAAACTAAGTAATTGGAAAGGCAGTCCATGTTCATACATAGGAAGACTCATTTTGTCAAGATGTCCATTCTTACTAACTTGGTCTGTAAATTCAATACAATCCCAATCAAAATTCTAGCAAGTGACCTGAACAGATACCTCACTAAAGAAGATATGCAGATGGCAAGTCATTATATGAAAAGATGTTCCGCATTCTAGACCATTAGAGACTTGTGAATTAAAACCTCAGTGAAATACCATTACACATCTATGAGATGTTTAAGATCCAAATAACTGACAACACCAAATACTAACAAGGATAAGCAGCAGGATATATGCAACAAGGATATATTTAATGCTGGTGGGGAAAAATGGTACAGTCACTTTGGAAGACACTTTGTCAGTTTCTTATAAAAGTGCTCCTTGGTATTAACCCAAATGAGTTGAAAACTTATGTCCATATGAAAACCTGCACACAGATGTTTATCACAGCTTTATTCATAACTGCCAAAACTTGGACTTAACCAAGATGTCCTTCAATAGGTGACTGGATAAATAAACAATGGTACAACCAGACAGAGGAATAAGTAAAGAGGAACTAAAAAGCCTCTTGATGAAAGTGAAAGAGGAGAGTGAAAAAGTTGGCTTAAAGCTCAACATTCAGAAAGCGAAGATCATGGCATCTGGTCCCATCACCTCATGGGAAATAGATGGGGAAACAGTGAAAACAGTGTCAGACTTTATTTGGGGGCTCCAAAATCACTGCAGATGGTGATTGCAGCCATGAAATTAAAAGACGCTTACTCCTTGGAAGAAAAGTTATGACCAACCTAGATAGCATATTCAAAAGCAGAGCTATTACTTAGCCGACTAAGGTCCGTCTAGTCAAGGCTATGGTTTTCCTGTGGTCATGTATGGATGTGAGAGTTGGACTGTGAAGAAGGCTGAGCCCCGAAGAATGGATGCTTTTGAACTGTGGTGTTGGAGAAGACTCTTGAGAGTCCCTTGGACTGCAAGGAGATCCAACCAGTCCATTCTGAAGGAGATCAGCCCTGGGATTTCTTTGGAAGGAGTGATGCTAAAGCTGAAACTCCAGTACTTTGGCCAACTCATGTGAAGAACTGACTCATTGGAAAAGACTTTGATGCTGGGAGGGATTGGGGGCAGGAGGAGAAGGGGACGACAGAGGATGAGATGGCTGGATGGCATCACTGACTCGATGGACGTGAGTCTGAGTGAACTTTGGGAGTTGGTGATGGACAGGGAGGCCTGGCGTGCTGCGATTCATGGGGTCGCAAAGAGTCGGACACGACTGAGCGACTGAACTGAACTAAAAGAGAAATGAGCTATCAAGCAATGAAAAGACATGGAAGAAACTTAAATGCATGTGACTAAGTGAAAGAAGCCAATCTGAAAAGACCACATCCTGTACAATTTCAACTATATGACATTCTGGAAAAAGACAAAACTATGGAGGCAGTAAAAAGATCAGTGGTTGCCAGGGGTTAGAGGGGCAAGGAGAGCTCAGAGGTTTACAGAGCGGTGAATCTCCTCTGTATGACACTATGGGGGTGTGGTGGATATATACCATTATACATTTGTCCAAACCCATAGGGTATACAGGGGCTTCCTGGTGGCTCAGATAGTGAAGAATCTGCCCATTATAGGAGACCCTGGTTGAATCCCTGGGTTAGGAAGATCCCTTGGAGAAGGGAATGGCTACCCACTCTAGTATTCTTGCCTAGAGAATCCCATGGATAGAGAGGAGCTTGGCTGGCTATAGTCCATGAGGTTGCAAAGAGTTGGATACGACTGAGTGACTAACACTTTCCATAAAGTGTACAACACCAAGAGAGAATAATGACGCATCAGTGGAGGTTCATCGATAGTAATAAAGATGTCCTCTAGTGAGGATGTTGACAGTGGGAGTCTGTGCCTGTGTAGGGGCAGGGAGTATGTGGGAACTTTTCATATTATGCCTTCAATTTTGTTAGAAGCCTAAAACTGCTTTAGGAAAATAAAGGTTATCAATTTAAGGAGATATTTATCTGTTTGTCTGCAGCAGGTCTTAGTTTTGGCACAGGTGATCTTTAGTTTCTGGCATGTAGGATCTAAATCTCTGACTGGGGATTGAACACAGGCCCCCTGCATTGGGAGCTTGGAGTCTTAGCCACTGGAGCCCCAGGAAGTCCCTTAATTTTTTAAAAGTGAATAGCTAGTGATTTTAAAACAAATCTATCTGGGTGTGTATGTCCAAGTCCAGTGTTTTTCACTGAATTTGGCTGCCATATAGGAAATCTGATCCCCAGCAGAGTGCAGGGGAAGGGAACCTCAGGAGTGGGGACAGCCAGCCCCTCCTTATCCCCCGTGGATTTGAGCAAGGGGCTATGGGCCTCAACTCAGCTCCTGACATTGACACACATTCGAGCTGCTCTGGGCCCTGCCCTGCAAACATCTGACAAATGCTTGTCTCTGGCTGCCCCCAGCTCCACATCTACTTCTGGCCAGAGAAGGGGGAGTTCTAGGATTGAATGAGGAGAGGAAAGGGCACAATGAGGGAAGCCGCGTGGGCTGAACTTGAACTAGGAGCAGAGTGGGAAGAGGGATGGAGAGAGGCAGGGGAGGGGGATGGGAGGAAGGAGAAGAAATTCGGGAATGTCTTCTCATGTGCTGAAGAAAATGTCACGTCAGGCAGGACTTGATAATTACTGTCCTTTGTGGGATGGATGTTTCAGTGCAAGAGAACCAAGTAATTATGACGTCAGGAGCTCAGTGCCTTCCTCCACATCAGCACCCAGCCACCAAGAGTGCATGGCTTCCCATCCTCGGGAACTTCTTGGACCTCAGTCATACCATGGGCTGCCCACCAAAGCCCTCTAGGGAACTGTGACTTCTTCCTCGTATGGTTCAGTTCAGTTCAGTCGCTCAGTCGTGTCCGACTCTTTGCGACCCCATGGACTGCAGCACGCCAGGCCTCTCTGTCCATCACCAACTCCTGGAGCTTACTCAAATTCATGTCCATCAAACTGGTGATGCCATCCAACCATCTCATCCTCTGTCATTCCCTTCTCCTCCTGCCCTCAATCTTTCTCAGCATCAGGGTCTTTTCAAATGAGTCAGCTCTTTGCATCAGGTGGCCAAAGTATTGGAGTTTCAGCTTCAGCATCAGTCCTTCCAATGAACACCCAGGACTGGTCTCTTTTAGGATGGACTGGTTGGATCTCCTTTCAGTCCAAGGGACTCTTAAGAGTCTTCTCCAACACCACAGTTCAGAAGCATCCATTCTTTGGCGCTCAGCTTTCTTTATAGTCCAACTCTTACATCCACACATGACTACTGGAAAAACCACTGCTTTCACTAGACGGACTTTTGCTGGCAATGTCTCTACTTTTTAATATGCTATTTAGGTTGGTCATAGCTTTTCTTCCAAAGAGCAAGTGTCTTTTAATTTCATGGCTGCAGTCACCATCTGCAGTGATTTTGGAGCCTCCCAAAATAAAGTCTCTCACTGTTTCCATTATTTCCCCAACCTCGTGTGGTTATGACAACTTAATAGGATGCCACATGTGTACAAGGCCATCATGCCTTCCACATCTGGCTTGTCCTAGGATGGGGACAGAGGCCTGTGATCTGATGGAAAAGGGAGAGGCCAGGGTTAGCGCTGTGCAGCCCAGCAGAGCCCAGCCAGCCCCAAGGGGAGATGGCCAGACTCTGACATCCCTCCTTGATCAGTTACCGGGGGTGGACAGTCCTGCAAAGGGCATGTGCTTGGCTGAAGCCGCTCCCTGTAGCTACAGCAGGCCTGAGAGGAGTGGCTCCAAGGCAGCCATAAGCCCTCACTAGGAAGATAAGGCCAGGGCGCTGCATCTGCGGGTCCTCCAAGTGCCAGCGCCAAGGAGTGTCCCGGGTCCCTGCTCTTTTCAAGGCTGATTCATCTCACCCAGCTTCTGAACCAAATAAGGGCAACTGCACTGTGGCTCTTCCTCTTAGGGCTTGAACTGCAGGTCTGTGCTTCTGTTTAGGGAACAGCAAGCACCTACTTGACACAGACTGTCCTGTGTGACTCTGGGTGTGAGCCTTGGGAGGGGGGCTCAACCAGGGGCCGGTTTCCCTCTGAGCTCCTGCCCAAAAGTAAGCAGGAAGGCATGGCAGGCCCTAGCCCACATCTGGTGGCCCACATTTCCAATAAGCCCTGAGATCAGCTTCGCACTTTCAAAGCATCCACAAAGGACAGGAGGTGTTAACCATCCACAGAAGGGCTTCTGAAATAGAGTCAAGACATTTGGAGACAGAATTGGTCCAATCTGCCACTTGGTTTGGTCCTGCCTCCAGCTCTGTGCACCCAGGGCACCCACTGGCTCCAGGATCGGCCAAACCTGGATGGCTGCACCCAGCTTACAGTGAGGTCTGAACCACATGGTCCAGGCTTGTCCTTGACCCCAGTGATGGCTGAGCCCACATGGTCACAGCCAAACTGACCTGGCTCCTCCTTCCCCTTCTGGACTCAGATGAAGCACAGGGCTTGGTTCTGTTTTCCTAGGTGACTGCTCCATGAGAGCTCCCTGAATTGTGGGAGCTGATCGAGCAGTTAATTACACCTGGCGGCTTCCCGCATGGTTCAGATGGTAAAGAATCCACCTACAAATGCAGGAGACCTGGGTTTGATCCCTGGGTTGGGAAGATCCCTGGAGGAGGGCATGGCAACCTACTCCAGTATTCTTGCCTGCAGAATTGCATGGACAAAGGAGCCTGGCGGACTACAGTCCATGGGGTCCCACAGAGTCAGACACAACTGAGCAACTAAGCACACTAACTCCACCTGGGAGAGAGGGGAGACCAGAGGGGCTGCTGATGAATTTCTTGATCTTCCTAGAGACCACCCCCCACCTCCACCCTGTGGACTGTTCTGCATATGCACACTTCCGACATGTGTGTCTGTGTGTATGGTGGGGGAGGGAGTTTCTCCCACCAATAAGCAATTCCTCACCACCAGCTGGGTATCCTACAGTTCAACTCAATTCTGACACTGTCCACTCAGAGATCGACAGGTTATGGGCTCAATCAAGACTGCCATTCTTCACTCAAACTTCCAGGGCCAGTCCCAAGTTCAGATTATCACCTGGGCTTCTGACCAACTGGCTACAGACTACAGGTTCCTATGACCCCCTCCTTGGGTTCAGTTCATTTGCTAGAGTGGCTCACAGAACTCAGAGAAACATTGTACATTAGATTATTGGTTTATTGTAAAAATCTACAACTGAGGAGCAGCCTGATGGAAGAAATGCAAAGTGTGTGGGGAGGGTTGTGGAGTTGCCATGCCCCTTCCAGAGTCACCACTGTCCCAGCATGTCCAACCCAGAAGCTCTCTGGACTCTCTCCTTTGGGGTTTTTATAGAGCTTCATTACGAAGGTGTGATGGGTTAGACCATTGGCCTCTGGTGACTGAATTGCATTTCCAGCCCCGTCTCCTCTCCAGATGTCTGGGGTATGGGACTGAAATCTCCATGCCTCTAATCTCTTGGTTGGTTCTCCTAGCCACCAACCCCATCCTTAAGGACTTTCCAAAAGTCATCTCATTAACATAACAAAAGTCACCTTTATCTCTCTCCTTGCTTTACTAAGTCACTTCAGTCGTGTCTGACTGTGCAACCCCACAGACGGCAGCCCACCAGGCTCCCCCATCCCCGGGATTCTCCAGGCAAGAACACTGGAGTGGGTTGCCATTTCCTTCTCCAATGCATGAAAGTGAAAGGTGAAAGTGAAGTCACTCAGTCATGTCCAACTTAGCGACCCCATGGACTGCAGCCTACCAGGCTCCTCCATCCATGGGATTTTCCAGGCAAGAGCACTGGAGTGGGGTGCCATTGCCTTCTCTGTCTCCTTGCTTAGGAAACTCCAAGTGTTCTGGAGCCCTATGCCAGGAATTACCGAAAGACCAAACACACGTGACCTTGTTTCAAAGGACGGTCTTTGTAGATGTAATCAGTTTCAGATGAATTATGAGTTATGCCAGGCCCTAACCCAATGACTGGTATCCTTATAAGGCTCATGTCACCATTCCCACACTCATCTCCCAATGCAGGAAGCTGGGGGACTCTTCTCTGGAAAAATGTATGATTCTAATAGCAGTTCCTCTCATTCTTCTGTTCAAGTCATTCATCCACTTTGAATCGATGTGTAGAAAAGCTTTGACCAACCTAGACAGCTTATTAAAAGGAGAGACATTATTTTGCCAACAAAGGTCCTTCTAGTCAAAGCTATGGTTTTTCTAGTAATCATGTATCAATGTGAGAGCTGGACCATAAAGAAAGTGGAGTGCCAAAGAATTGATGCTTTTGAACTGTGGTGTTGGAGAAGACTGTTGAGAGTTCCTTGGACTGCAAGGAGATTAAACCAGTCAATCCTAAAGGAAATCAACTGTAAATATTCATTGGAAGGACTGCTGTGGAACCTGGAACTCCAACACTTTGGCCACCTGATGCGAAGAGCCGACTCATTGAAAAAGACCCTGACACTGGGAAAGATTGAGGGCAGGAGAAGAAGAGGACGACAGAGGATGAGATGGTTGGATGGCATTACCATCTTGATGGACATGAGTTTGAGTAAGCTCCAAGAGTTGGGGATGGACAGGGAAGCCTGGTGTGCTGCAGTCCATGGGATTGCAAGGAGTCAGACATGACTGAGCGACTGAACTGAACTGAATTGAAACTGGACATCTCAGAACAGATATTGTATCATAAGGATGTTGTCAGTTGCATAGGCAATCATGAATGTGAGAATTCTCGAGACCCAAAAGGTACTGCATGGCGGTCCTCATTATAGTTTACACTATGACTGAAGGCAATGGCACCCCACTCCAGTACTCTTGCCTGGAAAATCCCATGGATGGAGGAGCCTGGTGGGCTGCAGTCCATGGGGTTGCTAAGAATCGGACACGACTGAGCGACTTCCCTTTCACTTTTCACTTTCATGCATTGGAGAAGGAAATGGCAACCCACTCCAGTGTTCTTGCCCGGAGAATCCCAGGGACGGGAGAGCCTGGTGGGCTTCCAACTATGGGGTCGCACAGAGTCGGACACGACTGAAGCGACTTAGCAGCAGGAGCAGCAGATGACTGTGTCAATCTATCTGTGTATGACCACCTTTTGGCCTGTCTCAAAATTTAAACAAAATCCTGGTGACATGTACACTATGTCCCATAAGACCACAACCTTCTCAGCAATTCATTTACCACTGAATATTTAATTGACTACAGAGCTCCCTAAAAATAACTCAACACCAACAGAGCCTTTAGGGAAATATTTCCCTGGTTATGCTTTGTGCGAAATAACTGTGGGGATAAAAGTAACAAATAACCCCTTCTACCCACAGATGATTCTCTTGACTCAAGAGGAGCAAAGCAAAATGTCATCCCCAGATTTGGCACGAGTGTGCGTGGCCAAGGGTCTGATACTGAACAAGTTTCCCTAGCTCATCGGGCATCTGTCAGCATGCTCACTGAAATCAAATGAATAAACTCACAGGCATTAGCTCAGATAAACACCACCTGCCTCTTCATTTTATAAGATGGCTTTTTAATCCCTCCACGTTGGAAATGTTCTTCCTAGACACCGAGCACTTCTTGAGGAACACGGTTCCTGATGAGAGGGAAATCCCCCTCCCACCGAGGCCCATTGCTTTGACAGGTGTTAATTATACTCTTGATCAGAGAGAAACATCTGCACACTGCAGCCTGGGGGAGGTGGCTCGGCAGGCAGAGGAGAGCAAGTTGCTGGAGAGACTGACTTCCTGGCTGCGTGGCAGCCATCACTGGGGTTCCCCATCATGGTGGCTCCCCCGAATCTCTGGAGGGCAGCTTCAGGGGGCAGCCCCCAGATTTGTCAGCTTTCCTCCCCTGCATATGCTGTTTTCCCTTCTCTTTCTGCAGTCAGGTCCCCTGACTTGTTTCACCTCACCTTCCTGGACTGGCCATTCTGAACATCTTTTCGTAGGCTTGTGGCATTGATATTTAGTGGCACCGATAACCTTGACATGACATGCTGTTTTTATCCCACTTAGACTTCTCCCCCAAAATTTCTTTATGACCACAGGGTGCTGCCTAGATCTTTAGATCTCCTGGCGGTGTTGCTCAATGTGCAAAATATAGGCTGTATTGGGACTTTGCTGGTGGGCCAGTGGCTAAGACTCTGAGTTCCCAATGCAGGGGACCTGGATGATGGTTTGGGAATTCGATCCTGCATGCCACAACTAAAGATTCCACATGCTGCAACTAAGACCCAGCGAAGCCAAATAAATAAATAATTTTTAAAAAAGAATGTAGGCTGGGTTACCAGTGCTTTTTTCTTCTTTTTTTTAATTTTGAAGAAAACATCTAATTCCAAAATACATCTAGCCCTGAGGAATTGCCCACTTGTACTTCGGTGACGCTGGACAGCTGCCTTGACTCTGTGCACCAGCCTCAGGCAGACACTCACCAGACAGACAAGAGCCGTCCCGATGTCTCCACGCCCCGGGCACTGCTCCTTGAGACGGGATGAGGTGGACAGGACTGGCTGCACCTCTCTTGGCCGGGTCACCTCCCCATCGGTCAGGCAGAGTCTCTACTTCCCAACATCTAGTCCTGTCTGCTTCTGGCTCTGAAACACCAGCTGTGAATCCCAGCATCAGGGACCCCAATCGTATGTTGACCCCAAACCCCCTGTGATTTGGCCAATTTGGAGATTTGGAGATGGGGCCCATAAGGAAAGCATTAAGGTGAAGTGAGGCTGCAAGGGTGGGTCGCTGATCCAATGAGACGAGCATCCTTATGAGAAGACACGCCCGAGAGAAGTGCTGTTCACCACCCCCCCCACCGCGTCTCTCTCTGAGTCTCTCTGTGTCTGTCTCCCTCCCCTCCCCCCACCTCCTACCTGTGTGCACCGTGCAAAAGTCAGGGGAGGATCCAGCGAGGGGGGGCCGTCTGCAAGCCAGGAAGAGGGCTTTCATCAGAAACCAACTCAGCCAGAACCTTCATCTTAGACTCTCTAGCCTCCAGAACTGTGAAAATACAAATTTCTAATGTTTAAGCCACTCAGTACTTTGTCACGGCAGCCCTGACTAAGACAGGTAAGTCTGGTTTAACAGATAAGAAGCAAGTTCAGAAAGGTGACATGAATCTTTAAGGAGAAGTGAGATGCTAACAAGCAACCGGGGGAGGGGTCCCCCTTTTTGCCCAGAGGCGTGAGGGCTCAGAGGGGCAGGGAGAGGCTGGTGGGCCTGTAGAGCAGGGCAGTGCCTGTGTGCGGCTGAGGGCTCGAGATGTCATCCTAAGGCAAGCCTCTGTTTTGAATAAAAAACGGGGCATATGTTTCCACATGAATATGGATAATAAATGAGTCTAATTCTGGGAAATCAAGTTTTGAGGGTGCAAGCCTGTGTGCCAGGAGTAGGTGGCAGAACCTCAAAAGACCTCAGTCCTGAGAATGTCAGGGACACCACCTGGTGAGCAGTACCTGAGGTTTTTGTCACCGGGACACAGATGCCAAAGAACACGTACTATGAAGACCACCAAAGAGGTGGGTGAGAAATGCTGAACCACACGGTGGAAAGAAGAGTACTTCCTAAGCCATCAACACCGTATAGAAAATCAGTTTCCACTGTTCACAGCTAACCTCTTCTTCGAAACTGAGATACGCCACACCATTTTCATCTTTCTTCCTACTGTTTTCTGTGTTCACTGCAAATCTACTTCTTGATCTCAGGCAGATCTGCAAGCAACATCCCAAGGTCCCAGGCTGGAAAAGGATGAAAAAGAGTTCTCAGCATCTTTGTCCTTACCTGTCTTCCACTGCCTGATTTTCTTGTTCCCACTGGCCCTGACTTTTCTGCCCTTGAACAAATGTCTGAAGGGACAACTCCTCTCCCCATGCAAACAGGCACTTCTGTTCCTCTGGTAGCCACAGTGAGAATCTTGAGTGGGGTTTAAAAGAAAATGACATCTGGGCTGCTTCCTAAAAGCTTCCTCCCCAGTACAGCGTCCTTTAAATGATAATTGCTGACTTGGTCCTGTTATCAAGCACCCCCTCAAGCATCTGGGCTTAAAAACTATCCACTGATTGCCTCCCTGGGGTTGGCTTTTAAACTCTTCCAACGCTGGTAATGCATGCATACATGCATAAGTGCTAAGTCGTTTCAGCCATGTCTGACTCTGTGCAACCCTGTGGATTGTAGTCCACCAGGCTCTTCTGTCTGTGGGATTCTCCGGACAAATATACTGGGGTGGGTTGCTATAGCGTCCTCCAGGGGATCTTCCCAAACCAGGAATCTAGTCCCACGTCCCTTACGTCTCCTGCACGGGCAGGTGAACTCTTTGCCACTAACACTACCTGGGAAGCCCAAATCCTGGTAATAGTGTGTGTATTTATGCATGCAAGCATGCACACAGCTATTTATTTAACACTATGTGCAAGACAGTGAAGGTATCAGAGGAAGGGATCACTGCCCTCCAGCAGGAATGTGTGTGAATATGTGAAAAAACTAATTTGCAAAGCAAGAGTTGAATAATACCAGCACCAAGGGAAGAGATAAGCCCTCAGACAGAGATAGCTGCATCTTTAATAAAGCTGTCATCCCGCCAGACACTCATGACAGCTCCGAGTGCTCAAGGCAAAGATGGCAGACCAGAGAAAGAGGGAGGCACTCGGCTACTGGGATTCTTAGCATGAAAGGAAGATTGGCCTTTCAAAGCCATCAGCAGGAACAAATGTTTCATTTGTAGCCCTGGAAGCCTGTCTGTACCAAATAAACAGCTTAAACAAATAGACCTTGATTCTGATGGTTTTAAAATGGGAGTGATGTTGATTTTCCCAGTGCCTGACTTTGCAAAAATCACCCCATTTGAGCTCTAGAGCACTCTATTCCCCATCTCCTGGGGTAAATTGACTTTCAAATGAACATAGCTGAACACCCAAATTGCTGTAAGAAGGATGAAGGCTGAGAAGTGCGCCTACCTCCTACATGGCCACAATGGCTTCTAAAGGGGTTTCTGTGACTGTTTTCAGACCCTTTTCTACCCCCAGCAGACGGGGAGAAGGCCAATGGAGCCAGTTCTGGGTGAGGGCAGACTCAGGACCAAGAAGCTGGACAGGGCATCCTCTGCTCTGGAACCCAAGAAATACCAGAAAAACAATCCTTTCTCCTTCTCATTTAACCTTTCACACAAAAGGAGAGAGGACTGAATACTCAGAGTCGTGGTCCCAGCCCATGCCTGGGGACATGAGTATAAAGGCTATTGGCTAGACTCTTACAGGGAGGATGGCTGATCACCTATATCCCCCTCATTGCCCATCCATCATGGTGGCACCAAACATTTCACAAACCCCTCCCACCACACACTTATTAATCTGGGTGCTGTTGAGAAGTAGAAATGAATATGATAATGTCTTTGCAGTCAAGAATCTCACACATACACATGTAAGGACATAACTAATGTAATACTCATAAAGCAGTCTCTTTCAAACTTGTGGCTAGGGACTTCCTGGTGGTCCAGAGGTTAAGAATCCGTCTGCCAGTGCAGGGGCGCAGGTTTGATCTCTGGTCTGGGACGATCCCACATGCTGAGGAGTGACTAAGGCTGTGCACCAAAACGAAAGCCCTCGAGCTGCAACAAGAGAAGTCACTGCAATGAGAAGCCCGGGCACCGCAACAAACAGTGGCCCCTGCCCGCCGCAACTAGAGAAAGCCCACACACCGCAACAAAGACCCAGTGAAGCCAAAAATTAATTAACATAAAAACCTTGTGGCTGAACCACTGGCTCCACAGTAATCAAGACAATGTGATATCAGTAAAAGTAAAGATATGTGGCTCAATGCAACAAAATAGAATCCAGAAAGAGAACAAGACCTGTGTGGTCCATCGACGTTTCACTAAAGTGAAAAGATAATTTGTGGAGCAAGATTAGTCTTTTCAACAAATGGTGCAGAAATGATTGGATATCCATACACACACACACACACACACACACACACACACACACAAGGAAGCTCAGCCCATATCTCACTTCATACATAAAACTTGAAGTGAAGTGAAGTGAAGTTGCTTAGTCGTGTCCAACTCTTTGCGACCCCATGGACTGTAGCCTATCAGGCTCCTCCATCCATGGGATTTTCCAGGCAAGAGTGCTGGAGTGGATTGCCATTTCCTTCTCCAGGGGATCTTCTCGACCCAGGAATCGAACCCGGGTCTCCCGCATTGCAGGCAGATGCTTTACTGTCTGAGCCACCAGGGAAGCCCTGCATAAAACTTAGCTCAAAATATATCATAGACCTAAATGTAAAACCAAGTACTATAAAACATGGAATGAGTGTGTGCTAAGTTGCTTCAGTCATGTCTGACTCTTAGTAACCTTATGGACTGCAGCCTGCCAGGCTCCTCTGTCCATGGGAATTTCCAGGAAAGAATATTGGAGTGGATTGCCATTTCCTCCTGTAGGGATCTTCCTAACCCAGGGATTGAACTCTCGTCTCTTATGCTTCCTGCATTGACAGGCAGGTTCTTTACCTCCAGGGCTACCTTGGTAGCCCCATATAACTTGGAGAAGTGAAGTGAAGTGATGTTGCTCAGTTATGTCCGACTCTTTGCGACCCCATGGACTGTAGCCTATCAGTCTCCTCCATCCATGGGATTTTCCAGGCAAGAGTGCTGGAATGGATTGCCATTTCCTTCTCCAGGGGATCTTTCCGAGGAATCAAACCCGGGTCTCCCGCGTTGCAGGCAGATGTTTTACCATCTGAGCCACCAGGGAATGGAGAAGGAAAGGTAAAATAAAATCCTTCTGACCTGAGAATTAGGAAATTTGGTGGGGTTTTTTTGAGATAAGACACAAAAAGCAGTTATCAAAACAGGAAAAAAAATTGAACTTCATCAAAATTAAAAACTCTTGAAAGACACTTAAGAAAATGAAAAAAACAACCATAAACTGGAAGACCTATTTGCAAAACACATACATGATTTTTAAAAATTCAAAATATTTCTAAAATCTAAAAATTCACCAAAACAAGCCAATTTTTAAATGAGGCAAAATGTTTGAACAGACACTTAACTGAGGAGGAAATATGGGTGGTAAATAGCACATGAAAAGATGTTTAACATCATTAGTCATAGGGAAATACAAATTAAAACTATGAGATACCACCACATTCCTATAAGAATGATTAAAATTATATATACATATATATATATATACACATAGAGAGAGAGAGAGAGAGAGAGAGAGAACTAAGTACTTAGTGCTGGAGAAGACTCTTGAGAGTCCCTTGGACAGGAAGAAGATCAAACCAGTCAATTGTAAAAGAAAATCAACCCAATTCATCAGAAGGACTGATGCTGAAGGTGAAGCTCCAATCCTTTGGCCACTTGATGTGAAGAGCCAACTCACTGGAAAAGATCTGCTGGGAAAGACTGAGGGCAGGAGGAGAAGGGGGGCGACAGAGGATGAGATGGTTGGGTGACATCATCGACTCAGTGAACATGAGTTTGAGCAGACTCCTGGAGACAGTGAAGGACAGGGAAGCCTGGCGTGCTGCTGCCCAACGGGTGCAAACAGTCAGACACGACTTAGCGACTGAACAACAACAAACACACAAGATACAACCAACTGGGACTTGCATACACTGCTGGGGGGTAGTCATTTCGGAAAACAGTTTGGCAATTTCTCAAAAAAGTTCAACAAAACCCTCCTATATGATCTAGTCATTCCACATCTAGGTACTTTCCTAAGAGAAATGAAAGCACATGGGCCTAGAGTTGCCCTGGATGTTCACAGAAGCTATATTCATAAAACCTCCAAACTGGAAACAATCAAATGTTCTTGAACGGGTGAACGGACAAATAATTTGCATCAGGTTCCTCCTGTGGACTCAGCTATAAAGAGGAACAAACTACTGACATGTCCAACAACATGGATGAATCTTGAGAACTTTATGCTCAGAGAAAAGCTACGATATGACTTCATTTATAAGCCATTTAGAAAAAGACAAAACTCTTTGTCTTTTTCCAATCCAGAGGTTGCTGGGGGCTGAGTGTGGGAGGACTGATTGATTTCAAAAGGGATAAGACTGAACTTTTGGGATGAAGCCAATACTGTCTGGATCGTGATGATGCTTATGCAACCATATATTTGGCAAAACTTGCAAAATGGCAAGCATAAATTTTATGATATGTCAATTACATCATAATAAGCCAAAGTTTTTTATGATTATTTCCATACTCAGAGAATGTTCTCTCTTTTAAGCAAAAGTGTACCATTAAAAGAGAGAAATGAGGTATTACTTAATCTAATTTCTTCTAATTAATATGTGACTATGTACTATATTTTTGTATAGAGAGAGCTATAAATAATGCATCTCACTCACATGGTACCACTCCATACATCGCATCTGGCCGGAAACCTTAGAGTCACTGCTTCTAGAATGGTCCCTGCACAGAATCAAGATGAGGAAAGTAGTCCTGAGTATTAATTCTCTGCTTCTCACTCACGCAGGTGGGGGCGGTAAGCACGCCAACATTATTATTTCCATTTCCTAAATGCAAAGATACAAATGTGCAGAGATGAAGCTAGAGCTTGGTAAAGGTCACACGGCAAGTGGGTGGCAAACCCTGAATTTGAATCCACATCTTTTTACAGAGAAAACTGTCAATGTTTCTCAATCTTCTCAGAAACACCAAAGTGGAAAGCATGATGCAAAAGCTCTGGATGGAAATGTAAAGCCCAGTTGAGGGAAAATTGATGAGCGGGGCGAGAGCCTGCTTACAGACCTGTGGGCTATTTCGGGTGCTTTCCACAGCCAAACTCAACCGCCGTGACGCCACCCACGGCTCCTCAGTCCGAGCCTGCGTGGCGGCACAAGCCCGGGTGTGACGGGAGCCAGGGCTCACCAGATGCTGCGCTTCTTCGCTCTGATGAGCCCCGAAGCAGAAAGAGCTCCTCTGAGGACAGGTGACCTGCCCCCAAGCCTGCTCCAGCCTACGCTCCCTGTGATTCCTCAGAGCTCAGGACCCAAGGCAGGCTGCCCTGAGAATCTTCTCCTGTGGATAACTGACACCTGTGTCCCTACCCTGTGGATCTTCCCTTCCCCACACCTCGAGTCACAGCAGGGCAGGAGGGGTTGGGGTGTTGGGGTGTCCAGGGGCCCCCATTAGCCCCAGGAGGCCTCCCTAGCCCTTGGCTGGCTCCGTCTTGACCATCCCAGGCAGCATGTCCTCGGGTGAGCTGCTCTCCCCGCCAGCTCTGGGGTTTCATTAAGGGGCATTTACAAAAGAGAGGAAAAGGAAGTTCTGTAGGAAATTCTGGGCTAAACAAAGAATTATGGTTATGGGTTGAGTTGTCCCCCAAAGAAAAGATATTCCCCCTCAAAGCCCGTCGCCAGGCCTGGTAGAGAGCCTGCTCCTGTTCAGTTAAGGAAGGAATGAATGAGTGAATGAGCCCCTGATGGGCAGTGGTGTCATCCTACTGATGGATGGCTCACCCTCCACCCCCAGGGCCTCACCCCACAGGGAGGCACCAGGGGACACTGGCTCGCCCCTCCTCATCTCCCATCTTCCCTACCCCTGCACACCAGAGTTTCACCACCCGAGTTTACACTGGTTAATTTACACCACACTAAATGTCCTTGCTTCCGCTCCTCTCGGCCTTTGCACATGTTGCACCCCCTCTCCCATCCCAAACCCCCCTTCTATCCCTGGGTGGATGACCGTCCTCCCCCCACTGTGGCCCTTGGGCTGTGAGGCTTCTTAGCTACACAGTTAGAGGAGAGCTGGCTCCTCCCTAGCCAGATCAGAGGTTCAGGTCCACATCAGCCTGATATGGAGTTTCCATCTCAGAAACTCCAGTACTTTAGAGACTTTAGCCACCTGATGCGAAGAGCTGACTCATTTGAAAAGACCCTGATGCTGGGAAAGATTGAAAGTGGGAGGAGAAGGGGATGACAGAGGTTGAGATGGTTGGATGGCATCACGAACTCAATGGATGTGAGTTTGAGTAAATTCTGGGAGTTGGTGATGGACAGGGATGCCTGGCGTGCTGCAGTCCATGCGGTCGCAGAGTCAGACACGACTGAGCGACTGAACTGAACTGAACTTAACAGCATCCATGGTTAAGAGACCACCAGCCTCTCCCATGTCATTATCAGGGATGACATCAAAGCCCCACTATTACAGCTGTTGTGACATGGCCACCTCAAGAATCTACCAGAATTGACTGCCTTAAGCTCTTGGCCTCAGCTAGTCTCCATGAGCTTTGCAACTTATAGAGGAAGGAAATCAGACTTACAGAGAATCGATCCAGGACAAATTTACCCCTATCTGTAAAGAGGACAATTAGTAGTGAGGTCACAACAGGCTGGCACTCAAGCAGCGCTGCCAACCAGCTAAAGCAAAGGCGAGGTGACAGATGCTCTATGGAGGCCCCAGGGCGCTCTGTACAGAAGGCCAACAGCACAGAGAGAGAGGCACCTAAAATGAGTCCTAAGGAAAGAAAGCGCTCCTTAGTGCACCGGGGAAAGTACCTGGATGGCCGGGGAAAAGCTCAGGCAAGGCAGCAAAGGTGTGAGCATGGATACACGAAATCCCTTAACAAACAAATGAAGATTAAATACACACAGGGGAAGAAATACAATAAAAAGAACCCTATGGTAACGTAGGTTTGTTATAGTAAGCATCAGATTTACCCAGTTCTAACCTTCCTGGAAATCAAAGCATACAGGAAATTCACTAGATTATATAACTTTCACTGCTTGATATAAGTAAATACACAGCTTGTAAAAGAATTATATCTTCCAAAAGCTCTACCTGGCATATACTTGGTTTTAACATCAAAAGCAATTCAAAATTAAAAGCAAAATGGGTAGAATTTGTCCATTAGTCTTAACGACCTATATATCTTAGGGCTGATCACTCAGTCATGTCTGAATCTTTGCAACCCCGTGGACTGTAGCCCACCAGGTTCCTCTGTCCATCAAATTCTCCAGGCAAGAATACTGTAGCCGGTAGCCAATCTCTTCTCCAGGGGATCTTCCCAACCCAGGGATCAAATCTGGGTCTCTTGCATTACAGGCAGATTCTTTACTGTCTGAGCCACCAGGGAAATCCTACATATGCTATGGGGAACAATAAATAATACAATTCTAAACAGAATCCAGCACAGAACCATATTACAGATAATTAGATGCCTAACCATACCTTAACTCCACTAACACTTAAATTACTTTGAGTTTAGTCTAAGCTACCGTGTCAGAGGCCCCCGAATACAGTGACTTAAAATAGAAATGTTTCTCTTTCACATAACATTCTGAATGCAGGCAGTGGGCCAAGGTTGGCAGGTATCTCTGCTTGATGAGGTCATTTAGGGACCCAATTTTTTTCTGTCTTGTGCTTTGCCATCCCAAGGCTGTCATCACTGTGCATGGGGAACTCTGGCCCCTCAGAACCACCTCAACATTCCAACCCAGGAAAGATGAAAGAACGAGTAGGGCAAGAAATTTACATGCTTAAAAAATAAGTTGATCTTCTAGATAAGACAAACTATTGATATAAAAATGATCATCTGGTTGAAAAATCATAATAATTTGGAAATGGCATGCACCACTTCCTCTCCCACCCTACTGGCCAAAAGTTAATCACGTGGACACAGTTAGCCTCCAGGGAGGCCAGGAAATGTGGTCTGTGGTTAAGGTTAAGGTTAGGGTGGACATATGCCTGTCTGCTACTCACAGGCTGCTGTTGCCAAAAGCAAAAAGGGCCATTAGCCTCTGCTGCAACATCTAAATACAGGTGTTCACAGAGAGACACCAACTGAACAGCTAAGGAATAAGCGGCTCACTAAGGCAGTGAGCTCATCTGTCCCAACTTTCTATTTCTCTCAGAGGAAAAAAGCCCTTTTGCTGCTGACCCTCAATTATGAGTAAAGAGAAGAGAGCACTAGAACAATTCAGGGAGACTTCCATAAACCCTCCAGGCAATGGTTCACATTTCTACTGCCCTGAGCCCTCTGCCAAGAGAAAGGCCCGACGTATGCAGGTGGTCAAGGTGACTGTGGCTCAGATCATGAACTCCTTATTACCAAATTCAGACTGAAATTGAAGAAAGCAGGGAAAACTGCTAGATCATTCAGGTATGACCTAAATCAAATCCCTTATGATTATACAGTGGAAGTGAGAAATAGATTTAAGGGCCTAGATCTGATAGATAGAGTGCCTGATAAACTATGGAATGAGGTTCATGACATTGTACAGGAGACAAGGATCAAGACATCCCCATGGAAAAGAAATGCAAAAAAGCAAAATGGCTGTCTGGGGAAGCCTTACAAATAGCTGTGAAAAGAAGAGAAGCGAAAAGCCAAGGAGAAAAGGAAAGATATAAGCATCTGAATGCAGAGTTCCAAAGAATAGCAAGAAAAGCTAAGAAAGCCTTCTTCAGTGATCAATGCAAAGAAATAGAGGAAAACAACAGAATGGGAAAGATTCGAGATCTCTTCAAGAAAATTAGAGATATCAAGGGAACATTTCATGCAAAGATGGGCTCGATAAAGGACAGAAATGGTATGGACCTAACAGAAGCAGAAGATATTAAGAAGAGATGGCAAGAATACACAGAAGAACTGTACCAAAAGGATCTTCATGACCTGGATAGTCATGATGGTGTGATCACTCATCTAGAGCCAGACATCCTGGAATGTGAAGTCAAGTGGGCCTTAGAGAGCATCACTATGAACAAAGCTAGTGGAGGTGATGGAATTCCAGTGGAGCTATTTCAAATCCTGAAAGATGATGCTGTGAAAGTGCTGCACTCAATATGCCAGCACATTTGGAAAACTCAGCAGTGGCCACAGGACTGGAAAAGCTCAGTTTTCATTCCAGTCCCAAAGAAAGGCAATGCCAAAGAATGCTCAGACTACCACACAATTGCACTCATCTCACATGCTAGTAAAGTAATGTTCGAAATTCTCCAAGCCAGGCTTCAGCAATACATGAACCGTGAACTTCCTGATGTTCAAGCTGGTTTTAGAAAAGGCAGAGGAACCAGAGATCAAACTGCCAACATCTGCTGGATCATGGAAAAAGCAAGAGAGTTCCAGAAAAACATCTATTTCTGCTTTATTGACTATGCCAAAGCCTTTGACTGTGTAGATCACAATAAACTGTGGAAAATTCTGAAAGAGATGGGAATACCAGACCACCTGACCTGCTTCTTGAGAAATCTGTATGCAGGTCAGGAAGCAACAGTTAGAACTGGACATGGAACAACAGACTGGTTCCAAATAGGAAAGGAGTACGTCAAAGCTGTATATTGTTACCCTGCTTATTTAACTTATATGGAGAGTACATCATGAGAAACACTGGACTGGAAGAAACACAGCTGGAATCAAGATTGCTGGGAGAAATATCAATAACCTCAGATATGCAGATGACACCACCTTTATGGCAGAAAGTGAAGAGGAACTAAAAAGCCGCTTGATGAAAATGAAAGTGGAGAGTGAAAAAGTTGGCTTAAAGCTCAACATTCAGAAAACGAAGATCATGGTATCCGGTCCCATCACTCCATGGGAAATAGATGGAGAAACAGTGGAAACAGTGTCAGACTTTTTTTTTGGGTGGGGGGCTCCAAAATCACTGCAGATGGTGATTGCAGCCATGAAATTAAAAGACACTTACTCCTTGGGAGAAAAGTTATGACCAACTTAGCATATTCAAAAGCAGAGACATTACTTTGCCAACTAAGATCCGTCTACTCAAGACTATGGTTTTTCTTGTGGTCATGTATGGATGTGAGAGTTGGACTGTAAAGAAGGCTGAGCCCCGAAGAATTGATGCTTTTGAACTGTAGTGTTGGAGAAGACTCTTGAGACCCTTGGACTGCAAAGAGATCCAACCAGTCCATTCTGAAGGAGATCAGCCCTGGGATTTCTTTGGAAGGAATGAGGCTAAAGCTGAAACTCCAGTACTTTGGCCACCTCATGCGAAGAGTTGACTCATTGGAAAAGACTCTGATGCTTGGAGGGATTGGGGGCAGGAGGAGAAGGGGACGACAGAGGATGAGATGGCTGGATGGTATCACTGACTGGATGGACGTGAGTCTAAGTGAACTGCGGGAGTTGGTGATGGACAGGGAGGCCTGGCGTGCTGCAATTCATGGGGTCGCAAAGAGTCGGACACAACTGAGCGACTGAACCGAACTGAACTGAAGGTAACAAGCTGATATCCCCCTCTTCTCACTGCTGCCAAACGTGGGTGATGTTTAAACACCATCAGGGTTTCTCACACGAGCTAATCCATCCCGCGCCTTCCACAGACTCTTAAACCCTCAACAGCCCCAAGAGGGCAGCAGCTTGGAATCCTTGTGCAGAGGTGGCATCAACAACCCAGGCTCCACTGTCCCCAGGAACCTGTTTGCTCTGGATGAAGGGCTCTTCCCCACTGTGAGCAGGACCAGGGGTTAAGGAGTGGCTCTGTGACTCATGGAGACGCAGAGCGGCTGCCCAGAGGACACCAAAACAGGAGACGATTGGGAGGGACTCACATAGCTGCAAGCTGAGCTGGCGTTTGATGGAGCTCCAGGGACTGACAGCAGGAATTCTGCTCTCTCCCACCCAGGGCACCTCCCCGGGAGGGAACCTGAGGGGCACCCCTCTGGAGGACACCGTCTATGCAGCAGTGGAGGCCCCAGCCAGGTGGGCCCGGATCCAAGACCACAGACAGGAGCCTTTGTGATAGTCTGGTTCATGTCTCTCTTCTCCCCAAAGACTCCAAGTTCTGTAAGAGGAGGGGTCACACCTGTCTTCTGTCCTGCTATGTCCCTCGCGCCTGGCACTGACTAGGTGCTCAGTAAACCTTGGTTGACTGGACATCCTCCCGACTCAAGCCCACCTGAAGCCATGGTGCAAGAACATTTTTTGGCTATCTGCTACCTGCCGAGAACTGAAACGGCTGTTTCTCCATATGGTATTTACGTTCACATTAACAATTGACAGCTAGGAACCATCATCCTCGCTGGGACAGAACCCAGGGAGGCCAGGACCCCTCCTAGACACTGTGTTCTCGCCTCAGGCCTACAGGTTTCCAGTAGAGGCAGACTCTAAAGAGAGCTCAACATCTCCAGCACGCAGCCAGTCCCTTAGCTAATCCTCACACAAACCCTGTGGGCTGCGAGTCCATTTCCCACATTTTTCAGAAGAGGAAAGAAGCTTGGAAGAGTTAAATACAACTCACGCAAGTCCCTCAGCTATAGGCACCAGAGTTGGGTGTGAACCCAGGTCAGTCTGACTCCCAAGCACCAGCTCCTTCCACCTACGTGGACTAAGCACTTGACCTTTTCTGTGGACTGAATCTTGTCCCTCCCACAAAATTCATGTGTTGAAGCCCATGTAACTGTAGAGGACGTGGAGCCTTTAAGGAGGTGATGAAGGTCAAATGAGGTCATGAGGGTAGGCCCTCACCTGGTAAGACCAGCCCTTCTAGGAAGAGGCACCCTCTCTCCATCACATGAGGATGCAGCAGGAGGAGGTGGTCGTCTGCAAACCAGGAAAAGGGTCCCCACCAGAAACTGACCATGCTGGCACCCCAGTCACAGAATTCCAATCTCCAGCACTGCAAGGGAAAATAATTTCTGTTGTTTAAGCCACCCAGTTTTAGGGCATTTTGTCACAGCAGCCTGGACAGACTAATGTAAGATTTTTTCTAATGCGAAATAGCTGAATAGAAATAGTTGAATGGAACAAGCATGGAAGGAAGGATTCCTTTCCCCATTGTTCAATATTTTAAGGGAAAAAAATAGCCTTACTATCTCCCAAGGACATCACAGAGTTTATAGAAGAACTGGGAATTGCTAGAGGGCCGAGCCTGCTGGTTTAACTTCCTCATAAAGAATTTATGGGGCATAAGCACTTGCCAGGAACTTCCAGAATCTCTTAAAGCAATTCCTCCCAGTCTGAAGAGCCTGCCTTATAAATGCCTGGCCCTCATCACCCCTCTCTCTAGGGGGCAATGCATGTTCCCTCTGGAAGGTGGCAGTTCTGCCAAGAGTTGCTCAAGCCTTCCCAGATACACAGTGTTCAAAACACCAAGGAAGGAGATTGGCGTCTCCCCAGTTTCTGAGAAACAGAACTGGAGTTCCTTGCAGTGGGGGCAGTGGGAGGGGTCCCTGGACTCCCTGAGTGACAATCCTTGAACTCTATCTCTGGTCTTAAGACACGAATTGAAAACCTGTCTCCCATGTCAAAGTACAATGTAAGGAAGTATGTCTGAATAAATTGTGTTAAATAAGTGAATCAATTCGTGGGCAAACAATTACATCTAAAAATGACAACAAAATAATTAGAGCTATTTGAACACCATGTCAGCCAGACAGAGATAACAAAAATAAAGAGGAGGAGTGAGGAAGAGAAGAAGGAGGTGGAAAAAGAGAGAAATACGTTTTCCTCTCTGTTGACCTGAGGCTCTATCAGTCCCCCTTCCAAGTCAGTCTGTCTGCCATCAATAATGGAGGCCGGGGCAGGGGCCAGCACTAGTTAAGGGGCTGAGACTCGGAAAGAATTCCATCAAAGCCCCCTTGAGGTTCACTGCATTCTGTCCCATCTCTGCTGAATTGTGCCGAGCACCATAGTGTCTGAAAGTGGGAGGATCTAGTCTCTGGGCTCAGCCAGTGTCTATCACCATGAACTCATGGCAGGAGCTCAGGGTCCTCCAGCGCTCTGAGGGTACCCTCCTGGGGACACTCCAGGTTTGCTGGTAAACTCCCAAGTTCATGCTTCTACATGTCACATCTCACTGATGCCTCATAACATCCTTAGGAAGAAGGTATTGTAATCACCTTCATTTTACAGGAAAGGAAAATAAGGCTCAAAGAGGCTCATTAACTTTTCTAACTATATAGTGAGTGACCAAGCCAGATTTGAATTCAGATCTTCTTGGCTCCAAATCCATTGCTCCTGCCACCCTTCCAATTTACCTCCCAGTCCTGTGTCCCATTCCTCCTTTACATACACATATACAGGTCTAGACAAATTTGGAGCTGGGCACAATTCAGACTCACCTTGACTCTGAGTATGTTAGCCATGTGTGCCCTTGGAAGGAAATTATTTGAACCTGTTAACAAAGGGGATATAAAAGCATAGAGTTTAAGCCTAGGAATGAGCCTTGTAAATTGAGGAGCCACCCCAATGTGGGTTGATGCCAAGGTTGAGGTGAATCACTGTCTACCAGCAGAAAACAAGACTGGGAGCCCAAGTTCACATCAACAAGCCTCCTCAGGCTCTTTCCTAGAAGAAAATCCCCCAGCCCTGTCCCTTCCACATCCCACCATATCCAAAAGCCTCCACTTCTCCATCAACAAATATAACTTAAACACATTTGATGATTCACAGCACAGAATAGAAAGACACCCCACCATCCTAGCGGGTACTGGCTCTGCCAAAGCAAACCCTCAAGGCTTTCAGCAGCATCACACACCCTTTTTCAAAAGTGAGTTCAGCCTTCTCAGTAGACGTTTAGCCAGAAACGAAGTTTCGAATCTACATTTTGAACTCCGCTGGAAATAGAAATTCGTTTGCTTTTACCACAACACATGAGCTAGCTCATTTCTGAGCTTTGCATGATCCTGTTTTTTCATGGATGTGGTATGAGGGGTAAGACATGAGATTTATATGTAATTCTATTATAAATGTTTTCCCCGAATATCTAATTATCCCATTCAAACCCAAGTACATTGTCTTCTAAGTTTTCCAAGTGGTTTAATAATAGAATTGCTTCATTAACTCTGATACATGCTTGGGAATCAAGCAGAAAAATTAGAGAAGAGCTAGAAAAACAAGCAGCTGCAGTCTCATGTGTTTCTGAGTTCTAAACACTCACGGACTTGGCAGCTGAGCTTGTTCTATCCAAAAGCCATTGCTGGGAGCCCTTTGGTTAATGGACTGTCTGCTGTCCCTGCTTCTCCCATGCCAGCCCCTCTGTCCCCCTCCCTCCCGGAGGCGGAAGTCATCCTGTCTCTCCCAGCCACTCTCACCTACTTTCTTTCCATCATCAATAAACTGGGCTCCACTCCCTGGATAACAAATGCACAGAACTGGGAAGACATCCATCCTCCTGCTCCCGCATCCAGTCTGTGACCACGACTCGTGTAGGTTTCTTCTCCATCTCACGCAGAGACCAAGGTGGTGTGAATCACTGTGTCTCTCCACTTTGGTTGCACAGAGGAAACAAGAACCCAGACAGCAGAAGTGACTTGACCCAGATGACATCGGCCCCACCCCCTCCTTCCCTCCCCCGGCAGCTCTCAGGTGGAGGCCCACTGCTTGCCGACTGGGCTCCCTCCTGCATCACCCCCTCCTCCCACCTGCCCCGCCACAGCCTCGACAGTCATGGCTCACCCTCCCGCCTGAACTCTTCAAACTCTGCCCAGGCCAGATCAAGTCCCCAGCCTTCCACTTGGCATTCAGGGACCTGAGGATTCACACTCAATCTATCCTTCTCACTACTTGGGTCACAAACTTTCAAATGGGTGACCACCCACTCTGCTTTTGGTTGCCCCGAGTCTCATCTCCTTGCAACTTGGACAACCTTTCAGCATCTTCCTGCCCTCTGTGGCCCCTCCCTGGCTGAGTGGCCCAGATATCTCAGTGCGGACACCCCCGCCCCCAGCACCTGTGGCTCCCTGACCTGGCAGGGCCCTCTGGGAATGTGCCTCCCTCTCCCCTGGGCTGTGGGCTCTGCCAGGGTGGGAGCCATGTCCTATTTGGGGGCCCAAAGCTTAGCACAAATCAGATACTGAACAATCAGGCACTGTAGTGAACGAAGAGCCAGGCCTTTTAAGAGGGATAGTTCTCCACATATTAAGTAGTTTCCTCCAAATTGACACTAGAATTATTGTCTATATTGTGAAGGATTTCCAACTGAGTTGCTGAAATAAACTCTACCTTCTGGAGGTGTTGAGTAGGAAAACACTTGTTCTTCGATTGTAGGTAAGACCCAAGCTGAGGGCCTTCTGCAGAGAGCCACCAAGGAGTCCCCCATGAAAAGGGGTGCATCTTGAGTCGAGAGAACCATCCCTGCCCCTCAGGAGCCCCCACCACCTCTTCCTCCAAGTAGAGACTGGACTGAGGGGGACAGGGAGAGAGACACACGTCCAGGACCGGGAATCACAGCCCAGCATAACTGGAAGGACACGTCTGAATAGGGCTCAGCTGCAGAGCAAGGGGCCATAGGCGCAGTCAAAGGGGGCCCAGCCGATGCTATCAGATGGCAGGGGCCTGGCTCCGAGAAGAGGAGGCCTCTCATAGCTGGACCAAGGGCTTTCCACTCAGCCATCCCCAGCAAGCACCTCCTCATGGCCATCGAGTAGGCTCCAGCCCACTCAAAGGGATGCTAGGCATAGAGGAGGAACATTTCCTCTTGGTAATGTCTTTTCTTAGAAACATCATTTCCAGAAATAACCTGCTGACTTAGCCCACCACCACTGGCTGAGAGTGGGTCTCAGCCCACATTTAAACAATCACTAGCAAGGGAAACAGAATTATCATCACAACCAATCAACCTTAACTTCTTAGGAGATCCCAGGAAGCATGGATCTCCCACAAGGGAACAAAACTGGGGTTCTGTTGATGAGGAAGAATAAGGAGGGTAGTGGTTGTACCAACTACGAAACTAGAATCTCAGCCCAGCACGCTCAGACCTTCCCAGCTGACTTGATCCCTCACACACCCATCCTGTAGGGTGACATGACCTCAGCTGGGAGAGGCAGTATCTGGATGGAGGATAAGTTCTCATCAGTGGTGTTAGAAAACCTGGATTTTCCAATCTGTTCTGATACTTGAGAGTCATCTGGCACTGGACAAGCCACTTAACTTCTCCAAGCCTGTTCGGCCAACTGAAACTGGGATTATAATTCTTCACCCAGCTGAGGAATGGTGTGCACGTTCTGTAAAAACTTATTCCATGTAACGTGGCCACCTTGTCTTCCCTTCAAAGCAGTGTAAAGATGATGGTGATATTAATATAAGATGCAGTTGGCTGGCTGGCACCAATGATGGCTATTTTAGGAGGAGTGGTTACCAAGAAACACAAAGCTCTAGTAACCATGACAACCATAGGTAAAACAGAAAGATGGCGCATTGACTTTCTGGATTCCATTCTTATCTCCTCCTCGTGAAGCTTGGTATCTGGTGATTTGTTTGTTAGATGAGGCATCTGCCGGGGCCAGGCAGGGCTGAGCATTGGCCCGCTAGACTACTCTTAGAATGGTCCAGAGGAGCTCTGGAAGGACACAGACAGTTCCTTGCTTCCGAGGTCCCTGGGGAAAGTGCCCGCTTTCTGCCTGGCTCCTTATGGTCCTTGGCACCCTAGAAGTCCAGACTACACTAAACTCTGTGTGTGGGGGAGCCAGATGGCACAGGGCAGACCCTGGTGAGCAGCTACAAACTCAGAGAGCAGCTATATATAGGTGCAGGCAGGGCTGCCCAAGAGGCAACAATGATGCTCCTTTGTAAACTCAAAGTATTTGAGGTCTTCCATGGTGCCTGCAACTCAGGAAACCCTGATTCAATCCCTGGGTCAGGAGGATCCCCTGGAGGAGGAAATGGCAACCCACTCTAGTATTCTTGCCTGGAGAATCCCATAGACAGACGAGCCTGGCGGGCAACAATCCATGGGGTCGCAACGAGTCGGACACGACTGAATGACTAACACATACAAAAGGCACATACCATAAAATAAGTTACCAACTTGTAAACTCAGTGTTTGAATCGTTTTTTTCATCAAGTAGATATCAAAAATGTTAGATATAAACAGACATAGAAGTATATTTATAACCAATGTGTAGGGTGTGAAGACTACCAAGGCTATAAATGCCCACATACCCACTATGTAGCTTAAGAACCAGAATGTAGCTGGCCACATGTACCCTTACCCATCTCATCCCACCCTCAACATCAAGGTACCTCTGGCATGAACCGTCTGTGCCTCCTGTGCCTCATAGTTATACAGTATTCGTAGCTCATGTTTCCACTTATAGTTGTACAGTTTTTGAACTTCACATAAGATGATATAAACTCATTCTTCTCCTACTTCCTTTTTTTTTTTTTTTTGGATCCACCATAAATTCCTGAGATTCATCCTTGATGCACTTATTTGTAGGGTATTTGTTGTCATTGCTCTATGGCGTTCCATTGTCACTACAACAGGAACTCATTTCCCCTCTCCTGTCAATGAACACTTGGGTTGCTTCTAATTTTATGCCATTAGGAACAGTTCTGTCTTGAGGATTCTTGATAAGATTTCCTCTAGGACATGTACCTGAGCCTGCAACTCCAGAATGTCCTAAGGTATGGGCATCTTTAGCTTTGCTGCTGCTGCTGCTAAGTCACTTCAGTTGTATCCAACTCTGTGATGCCAAATTGTTTTCCAAAGGACTTGTCCCAGTTTACATTCCCACCAGAAATGGACAGATTATAAGTTCTCTTCAAATCTCTTTAATTTAAAATATCTTAATTTTAATGCTTTCCAATTTATCCATCTTTACCTTTATGACCTATGATTTTTGTATCTTGTAACTTCACTCCAAGTCATAAAATAAATATCATATTATCTTCTTAAAATATTATATTTTTACTCTTGAGAAATCTGTATTCAGGCCAGGAAGCAACAGTTAGAACTGGACATAGAACAACAGACTGGGTCCAAAAGGAAAAGGACTACGTCAAGGCTGTATACTGTCACCCTGCTTATTTAACTTATATGCAGAGTACATCATGAGAAACGCTGGACTGGAAGAAACACAAGCTGGAATCAAGATTTCCAGGAGAAATATCAATAACCTCAGGTATGCAGATGACACCACCCTTATGGCAGAAAGTGAAGAGGAACTAAAAAGTCACTTGAAAGTAAAAGAGGAGAGTGAAAAAGTTGGCTTAAAGCTCAACATCCAGAAAACGAAGATCATGGCACCCAGTCCCATCACTCCATGGGAAATAGATGGAGAAACAGTAGAAACAGTGTCAGATTTTATTTTGGGGGCTCCAAAATCACTGCAGATGGTGATTACAGCCATGAAATTAAAAGACGCTTACTCCTTGGAAGAAAAGTTATGACCAACCTAGATAGCATATTCAAAAGCAGAGACATTACTTTGCAGACTAAGGTCCGTCTAGTCAAGGCTATGGTTTTTCCTGTGGTCATGTATGGATGTGAGAGTTGGACTGTGAAGAAGGCTGAGCGCCAAAGAATGGATGCTTTTGAACTGTGGTGTTGGAGAAGACTCTTAAGATTCCTTTGGACTGCAAGGAGATCCAACCAGTCCATTCTGAAGGAGATCAGCCCTGGGATTTCTTTGGAAGGAATGAGGCTAAAGCTGAAACTCCAGTACTTTGGCCACCTCATGTGAAGAGTTGACTCATTGGAAAAGACTCTGATGCTGGGAGGGATTGGGGGCAGGAGGAGAAGGGGACAACAGAGGATGAGATGGCTGGATGGCATCACTGACTGGATGGACGTGAGTCTAAGTGAACTGCGGGAGCTGGTGATGGACAGGGAGGCCTGGCGTGCTGCGGTTCATGGGGTCGCAAAGAGTCAGACACGACTGAGCGACTGAACTGAACTGAACTGAACTTTTATAGATAGGTCTTCGATCTGCCTGAAATTGACTTTTGTAAATACTGTGAGGAATGATCTTTTTTTTTTCTTCTGTATGGCTGTTAATATTTCTATCTCAGCACCATTAATGAAAAGTACATTTCTGGTGTTCCCTGGATGCCCAGTGGTTAGGACATTGCACTTTTATTGTAGAGGACATGAACTCCATTTCTGATCCAGGAACTAAAATCCCACAAGCAGCATGGTATGCGCCCCACCCTCCTTCAACAAAAGGAAAGAAAAAGAAAGGTACATCTCCCCCACTAATCCACTCTGTTTTGCCATACATTAAGTTGCAATTTATTTTTGGTCCATTTCCCAGTCTACATTTTGCTCCATTGGGTATTTCTATGAGCCTGTCACATTGTCTTAATTACTACACCTTTACTGAGTACTGTTATCTCGTGAGGCTACTTCCCATTTTGGTTCTTCTGGAGTATTTTGGTTTTACTTGGCCAGTTGTTTTTCTGTGTATGTTTTGGGATCACACACACACACACATGCACAAACACACAAAACATCTGGGGCTGTGAGTAGCAGAGACCTGAATGTCTAGTTTAGAAAACAATAACATCTACATGTTTTTGACTATTTTGTATCAAAAAACATGATATAGGTTTCCATTTTTTTTAGTGTTTCATCGTAAAAATTGTATGATTTTTCTCAGCCTTGGTACTACATACTTTGAAATTTATTTATATGCACTTATTATTATTTAGACTCCAAATGCTATTTTTAACATTCTTTTTAATAGAGTATTGAAGTGCATTTGACTGTCCTTTGACTTTTCATACACAAACTGTATGTCTGGGTGACCCATGAATTGATGATGACAAGGTTATTTTTTAAATTATTTATTTTAATTGCAGGCTAATTAATTTACAATATTGTAGTGTTTTTTGCCAAACATCTACATGAATCAGCCACAGGCACACACGTAAGTTTATTTTTATAACTATATTCTAGCTGATAGTTGAGGGAATTTGTTGTTCCGTTACTCAGTCGTGTCTGACTCTTTGCCACCCCATGGACTGCAGCATGCCAAGCTTCCGTGTCCTTCAGTATCTCCTAGAGTTTGCTCAAACTCATTTCCATTGAGTCAGTGATGCCATCCAACCATCTCATCCTCTGAGGGAATTGTAGAATTAGATTATCACCATTTCATAATGCCTGTTGGATTAATGGATACAAGTAATGATTGTCGATAACTGCTAATATCTCTCCAAAATAAAGAACCAGTTATTATGCACCTCTTAACTGAAGAACACAAGAGTACCCTATGAAGTAGCCTTGCCTAAAAAATTCAGTCTAAAACTGATCAAGTCTTTAGACCCAACTGTTAATTTACAGGAGAACAAGTATAGCAGAACCTGTTAAACGACACTGTGGGCATACAATAGGCAAAATCCACAACAAACAACCCCGTTTCCTTATCAAATAAATTGCAAGGGAAGATAACAAACCATGGAGAAGTATCTATAGATGCCAAGAGATCCAAGAGACATGTCAACAAACCACAACATAGGATTTGAACAAACTATGTATCTGAGCACTGGAGAAATTTGAACTCTGACCACAAAATAAAGACACTGTTACTATTTGTTTTTAGGTATGATAGTGGTATTGTGATTTTATTTTTAGAATGTCAGTATGTATTTCAACAATATATACTGAAGTACTTAGGCGTAAAATTGTAAGCTGTCTGGGACTTGCTTCAAAAATAATCCAAAATAGGGACTTCCCCAGCAGTCCAGAGGTTAAGACTCCACACTTTCGATGTAGGGGACACAGGTTCAGTCCCTGATCGGGGAAACATCCCTCATGGCCAGTTCAGTTCAGTTCAGTTCAGTTGCTCAGTCGTGTCCAACTCTTTGCGACCCCACTGACTGTAGCACACCAGGCTTCCCTGTCCATCACCAGCTCCTGGAGCTTACTCAAACTCATGTCCATAGAGTCGGTGATGCCATCCAACCATCTCATCCTTTGTCATCCCCTTCTCCTCCTGCCTTCAGTCTTTCCCAGTATCAAAAGAAAAGAAAGAAAGTGAAGTCGCTCAGTTGTGTCTGACTCTTTGCGACCCCATGGACTGTAGCCCACCAGGCTTCTCCATCCATGGAATTTTCCAAGCATGAGTACTGGAGTGGGCTGCCATTTCCTTCTCCAGGGGATCTTCCCAACCCAGGGATTGAATCCGGGTCTCCTGCATTGCAGGCAGACGCTTTACCATCTGAGCCACCAAGGAATCAGTTATTTGCATCAGGTGGCCAAAGGGTTGGAGTTTCAGCTTCAGCATCAGTCCTTCCAATGAATACTCAGGACTGATTTCCTTTAGGACAGACTGGTTGAATCTCCTTGCAGTCCAAGGGACTCTCAAGAGTCTTCTCCAACACCACAGTTCAAAAGCATCTCTTCAGTGCTCAGCTTTCTTTATAGTCCAACTCTCACATCCATACATGACCACTGGAAAAACCACAGCTTTGACAAGACGAACTTTTGTTGGCAAGGTAATGTCTCTGCTTTTTAATATGCTGTGTAGGTTGGTCGTAACTTTTCTTCCAAGGAGCAAGCATCTTTTAATTTTATGGCTGCAGTCACCATCTGCAGTGATTTTGGAACCCCCAAAATAAAGTCTGTCACTGTTTCCATTGTTTCCCCATCTATTCCAGAGATGTGGCCAAAAGATTTTAAAAGATTTTTTTAATAATCCAAAATAGAGGAGTGGGTGGGGACGGATGAAACAGGATTGGCCATGAGTAGATAAGTCGTTGAAGCTGGTGATATGTGCGTGAGAGCTTCCTAAGGTATTCTTTCCAGTTCTGCACATTTTAGAAATTTTCCATAGTATAAAGCTTTTTAAAAAGGCTAAAAGAATATAATATCATCTATTCATTGGATGCAGCTTTCTATATCTTGATATATATGTTACTTCAAATTTTCTAAATTTATTTTTCAAACTTTCTACATTCAAACTGAATTTTTATCTGCTTTCCCTATTAATTATAGGGAAAGGGTCAAGAAGTGGCTAAGTTAGGTCTAGGTGCTGCCAGAACTAGAACCAGAGAACTGAAATAACATTGGAAATCTCGCTGAGTCAGGCTGGTTAGTAGAGCAATGCATTTGTGTGGGAAAGTGGACCAGCTTCCACCTCCTCAGACGGAGAAGCTCCACCTCCTGATTGCCCAACTACTGACACCCATGCCCTTGAAGGGCTGATTGGATGATAAGAAAGGATTTCTGAGAATTAATTTGCAACTCAAAATAGGATGACCAGAGGCATCAGACAGTCCAGAACAGCGATTGCCCATAATGTGTGGTCCATAGTAAAATATTTAGAGTATGCATCCTCAATAAATGCACATTTATCTTTTATAAACTGGTAAGTAGTGAAGATTAAACTACAACATTATGCTGAGCTTCCCTGCTGGCATGAGTGGTAAAGAACCCGCCTGCCAGTGCAGGAGACATACAAGAGTCGGGTTTGATCCCTGGGCCAGAAAGATTCCCAGGGTTGGGAAGATCCCCTGGAGAAGGACATGGCAACCCACTCCAGTATTCTCGCCTGGAGAATCCCTGTGGACAGAGGAACCTGGGGGTCTACAGTAGATAGAGTCACAAAGAGTTGGGCACGACTGAAGAGACTTAGCACGCACGCACATTATGCACACTGTAACAAGTAAACTGAAAATAGAATGCTTGGAAAAGTAAATATAAATGGAAGTGCTAATATTTGTCCCCACTCTCCAGTGAATCATCTCGTCTCCCAAAGCAGCAATAACCAAACAATAATAGCAAAGTTCCTGCTGAAAACCCTGTGAGATACAGATAATTTCATCATATTTGAGGAAACCAGGGATCAGGAAAGTCACACCCTTGATTTGCATCAAACCTACTGGGGGACACAGCCAGGATGTGAACTTGGGTGTGCCTGGCTTCAGATACTGAGGGTAACCTTTTCATCTGCTGTCTTTTTTCCAGTGTCAGGGGCGAGTGAGCGAAGACTGAGCCTGAGCGGGAGTGGACTTGCCGGTGTGTCATGTGCTGGTGGGTTAGTCACTAAGCCAGGTCCGACTCTGGTGACCCAACAAACTGTAGCCAGCCAGGCTCCTCTGTCCATGGGATTCTCCAGGCGAGAGTACTGAAGCGGGTCGCCATGCCCTCCTCCAGGGGCTCTTCCTGACTCAGGAATTGAACGCCGGTCCCCTGCATTGCAGGCAGATTCTTTACCAACTGAGCTATGAGGGAAGCCCCAGTGGTATCATAGTCAGTAACTATAAGCTGAAACAGCCATGACTTCAATACCATATTTAATTTTTGTAAATACTTGCTTTCTGACTGCACAGGAATAAAAATGCCCATTACACTAACCAGATACCTAAAATTAGAAAATAAGACACTTTTAAACCTCTGAAACATCTACCGGTATATAATTATTCACTGCCTACAGACTTCATATTTTTAAAATAGTCACAAAGAGCAGGAATAATTAAGCTGGCATTAGTTCAGTTCAGTCGCTCAGTCATGTCCGACTGTTTGCAACCCCATGGACTGCAGCACGCCAGGCCTCCCTGTCCATTTCCAACACCCGGAATTTAGCCAAACTCGTGTCCATTGAGTCAGTGATGCCATCCAACCATCTCATCCTCTGTTGTCCCCTTTTCCTCCTGCCCTCATTCTTTCCCAGCATCAGGGTCTTTTCCAATGAGTCAGCTCTTCGAATCAGGTGGCCAAAGTATTGGAGTTTCAGCTTCAGCATCAGTCCTTCCAATGAATATTCAAGACTGATGGACTGGTTGGATTTCCTTGCAGTCCAAGGGACTCTTAAGAGTCTTCTCCAACACTACAGTTCAAAAGCATCAATTCTTCGGCGCTCAGCTTTCTTTATAGTCCAGCTCTCACACCCATAAGCTGGCATTATTAACCCATTATTGGATCACCATAGTGTTTTAGTCATGTGATTCACAAATTTCCCTCCAGATTGAAACTGAAATTCAAATCAAGATCAGTTAGATTTGGGAGTCAGACAGAAGTGGGGGTTTTGATTTTAAAAACCCAGAAATTGTCAGGGTAAAGCGTCAGACACTGGACACTGTCCTGGACGAATCAACATGAATTCCCTCTGATACAAGAGATTTGATGCAAGAAGGAAAGTCATGTCAGGATGGCAAATTGTCACTGCCTGGCAGTCCCTCCCTTAAAATTACCTGGAGAAACTACAGAGCTAGAGAAAGATCAGAGGAACAAGCAACAAGAAGAGTGAGATAAGAAAAAGATTTAGAGACTCAAAGATCAACTTAAGTGATGCCCAATGTCAAAGCTTCCTCTCAAACATCCTCCGCACAAAACATGTGGAGAAGATGACCATGACTTTTCTGACCACTACAGCAAAGGAAACACCACCTTCCAATGGTCGGCAGCCTCTCAAGAGGTGGGAGGGCATCATCAAATCTTACAGAGCATTGGAAGCTTATTTAAAGCGAGTCTTCCGAATGGGGAAAACTTGACTAGGATAAGGCAGGGACCATGACTCAACAGTCCAGAGGTGGTGGAAACGAGATGAGGATTCTGGGGCAAAGAATTCAAAGGATTTTAGGGCACAAGCTGGCTCCCGATGTTTTCCATTGAAAAGCTGATAGTCTTTCTGGAAATTTCTATAAGAACAATCAAGCAATTGTGTGGGCTGGAGACCCCTGGAAAAGTAAAGTTGATGAAGACAGGGGCTTCCCTGGTGGTCCAGTGGCTAAGACTCCACACTCCCAATGCAGGGGGCCCCCAGGTTGGATCCCTGGTCAGGGAACTAGATCCCACATGCTGCTACTAAGAGTTTGCATGCTGCACCTAAAAGATCCCACCTGCCAAAACTAAGACCTAGTGCAGCCAAATAAATATTAAAAGATAAAAAATAAAGTTAATGAAGACAGAGGAGTAGCAGAGTCATACTAGGATAGGCAGCAGATGTCCAGGCCTGGTATGGGGCAGATTTTCTGTTCTTATTGGTGGGAGAGGGGCTGGCATTGGGGTGCTGGAAGTCCCCAGAGCTGGCAATGAGAGGTACTTGGTTGCACTTGGTACAATAGTTGGGGCACTTTTACCTTCTGCTCTGGCCGCCGTTCTGTGACCCTTGGAATACTCACTGAGGGCCCATCAGGCCAGGCCCTGCTCCTGGTCTCTGAGAAAGAAGCAGAACCCTGCATGACTTTTGGTGGGGTGAAGACAGGAGAAAATCAGGAGAGAACAGATCCCCAGCCTCAGGCATCACCCCCAAGCACTCCCAACTCAGGAACCTGGGGAGACAGGCTCTTCCAAAACTGCTGAGAGTCAGAGATACAACCCTGACCAGGGCTTCAGGGAGAGAAGCTCATGGGACCTGGACCTCGACACCCCGGGCTCTGTAGGAAAGGGGGAATTCCGTCTCCCTCTCTGCTCCTAGGTGCTTTGGCTGGGCCTTTGAACCAGGCAGATTGACAAAGAGGAAAATCAATGGAAGGGTATTACCTTGTGTGTTAATATCACGCATACACACGGGAAGGGTATTACCTTGTGTGTTAATATCACGCATACACACGGGAGTACCCGGAAGTGAGTAATTCAAAGAGGGGTTAGAATTTTGGGGTCTATATATCTAACTTAGCTGGGGAAAGGGATGGGGCAAAAGGACATGTTTGGAGAAAGAAATGACTTTTCAGAAAGATAAATGGGCCTGCAGGGGACTAGATGGATATACATGGTTTGCGACAATGTCTGGCTGGGGGTAGTCTCTAAGAAAAAAAAAATCCAGTTGCTCTCAGGAAGGGATTTACAAGTTCTTTCAGGCAGATAAGGAATTTCAGGAACTCAAATGCTTTCAGCTCAAAATAATTCTTATGTCAACATGGCAGCTTTGAGGTAGCAAACCCTGATCCCTCCAGTTCTAACCCCCATCTGCACTTAGACCGTGTGATTGACTCAGGCCTGGCCTTGACATTGCTATGGGGTCCTGAACCCACAAGCCACAGAAGCCAGACTCCTGAGAAGGACTATACAGTCCATGGAATTCTCCAGGCAAGAATACTGGAGTAGGTAGCCATTCCCTTCTCCAGGGGGTCTTCCCAACCCAGGGATTGAGTCCAGGTCTCCAGCATTGCAAGTGGATCCTTTACCAACTGAGCTATTAGGGAAGCCCTGAGAAGGACAACCATCCTGAAATAAAAAATGGTCAAATAAGCATCATGTATGGATGTGAGAGTTGGACTGTGAAGAAGGCTGAGCGCCAAAGAATGGATGTTTTTGAACTGTGGTGTTGGAGAAGACTCTTGAGAGTCCCTTGGACTGCAAGGAGATCCAACCAGTCCATTCTGAAGGAGATCAACCCTGGTATTTCTTTGGAAGGAATGATGCTAAAGCTGAAACTCCAGTACTTTGGCCACCTCATGCAAAGAGTTGACTCATTGGAAAAGACTTTGATGCTCGGAGGGATTGGGGGCAGGAGGAGAAGGGGACGACAGAGGATGAGATGGCTGGATGGCATCACGGACTCGATGGACGTGAGTCTGAGTGAACTGCGGGAGTTGGTAATGGACAGGGAGGCCTGGCGTGCTGCGATTCATGGGGTCGCAAAGAGTTAGACACGACTGAGCGACTGAACTGAACTGAGCTGAACCCCCAAAGGAAAATGACTGAAAGAGGAGGACAGAAAGTTAAAGCACATAATAATAAACAGACTGAAGATAAAGGAGGAAGTGGTAAAAAGCACCTGTAAGAATAAGAAAACATTTTTTGAAGAAGAGGAAGGGAAAAGGACTTGGGCAAAGACATTTCTCCGTAGAAGATACACAAATGGCCAATAAGCTCATGAGAAGAGGCTCAGCGCTATTAGTCATCAAGGAAATGCGAATTAAAACCACAGGAGGGACCACTTCACACTTATGATGATGGCTATGATGAAGGGGGAAAGCCAGAAAATAGCAAAAGCTGAGGAGGTTGTGGATAAATTGAACCCTTGCTGACAGAAATGTAAAATGGGGCAGCTGCTATGAAAAGTGGCATAGCGATCCCTCAAAAAGTTAATCATAGAATCACCAACTGACTCAGCAAATGAGAGTAAACTCCAAAGCATTGAAATCCAGGACTTGAGCAGATATTTGTACATTCACAGTCATAGCAACGTTGTTCACAGCAGCAGCCAAAAGGCAAAAGCAATCACAGTGTCCCCTGACAGATGAATGGACAAACCAAATGTGGTATATACATGCCATGGAAAATTATTCAGACTTAAAAAGGAAGGAAAGGAGGGAAAATTAGGAATATGAAACTAACAAAGACGACTGAGCGACTTTCACTTTCTTTCAGTGCTCCTTAGGGCTTCCCAAGCGGTGCTAGTGGTAAAGAACACACTTGCCAGTGCAGGAGATGTAAGAGACCAGGGTTCAGTCCTTGGGTCAAGAAGATCCCCTGGAGAAGGAAATGGCAACCCACTCCAGTATTCTTGCCTGGAGAACCCATGGACGGAGGAGCCTGCTGGGCTACAGTCCATGGAGGGGGTCACAAAGAGTTGTACCCGACTAAAGTGACTTAGCACGCATGCAATGCTCCTGAACTATACATCTAAAATGATTATAATGGTGAGACGTCCCAGGTGGTCCAGTGCGTAAGAATCTGCCTTGCAATGTCACGGGACGCAAGTTTGATATCTGGTCAGGAAGCTAATATCCCACAAGACTCTCGGTCAAAAAAGCAAAACATAAAACTGAAGCAATATTGTAACAAACTCAATAAAGGCCTTAAAAATGGTCCATGTCAGAAAAGAATCTTTTTAAAAAGTAAGGGCAATGACTCCTGACACTTACACGTTATTTACACAATATTCTGCACAAATTTTAACTCATGATTCTCATGAGAATCCAGGGCAGCCATTCATTGTCATCCCACTTCCACGTTGGAGCTCAGATGGACTGGTGGAGAGTGAATTTCCCAAGATCACACAGGTCAGACAGTGGGGCTGGGACTGGCGCCCAGGGCTCCTGACCAGAGCAGTTGTTTCTCCCACTGTACTTGCTTACTGGCCGGTGCCTGGGAACAGACCCTGTGCAACGACTTCTGCCTGGCTCAGGCTCTAATAGGAAAGTGCAAAAAGAGCTTCCAGCAGGGCAATTCTAACCCAGATCAGCAAGTGGGGCTAGAGTTAATTGCCTGTTAGTTTCCATGGTTATGTCTTACTCTCTTCCCCTAAAGTCCCAAACAAGAGACTAATAGAGCAGGAGGAAATTCTCCCAGCAGGGTCAGAAACGCTCCCTGACTGCGAGCAGAACATGCCAATTGTCTCCACCTTCTGAGAAAGACTCTACTTGTAAATAGTCACCGCTGTGCAAAAGGAACACCATTTCCTGGCATCCTGAGCCACAGCCACGTGTCCGAAGTCATCGCTCTTTAAGGAAGGAACCCACAACACTCCGGTCCTCTCTCCACACCTGTCTCATAAAGCAATTTTGAGGATTAAATCAGTAAGGGCTATAATGTACCTAAAATGACAGCTGGCTCACAGTGAGTCCCGATATTTTAATTAATCTTACAATTTCGAACATCGTCACAGAACTTAATAAAAGTAGCTTTTAGTTCCTTGCTGAAAGCAGAATTGCAGATCTCTTGTGTTGGTTCTCCAGATTCAGCTTCATCCAGAGCATGGATGATAATGAAGCTAGGGGAAAGGCCAGAGCATCCTAAGAAACGACCATGAAGTTGTTGCTTGGCCTCTAGTGCTTACACTTCCCTGGTCATCAGAAGCCTTAGCTCACATCCCAGGCACACACCGTTGATGGCGTGACCCCAGTTGAGCAAGGAGGTGACCCTGCTGAGGCCTCTGTTTGCCCACTTGAGGATGAGCTAGGCCCAGCAGCAGAAACTGGGCTTACACATGTTGTGGGTGGTGGGAGGGCGTGGCGGTGCCCTAGATCAGGGCGCCTGGGCTTGCTCAGTTTAGTATGTATGCACACGCCCTGGCAAAGGCAGACTGCCCCAGGCCTCGCAAGTGGCCTACAAGGTAATCAGATGGATCCAGCCTGGCTTCACACCCCTAGAGCAGCTCTGGGGGACAAGGCTTGAAGACCAGGTAGAGGGGCTGGGGCAGCAGAGGCACTTGGCCAGACACAAGCCCCTGACCCGGGCCTGCACTGGGCAGGCCACTGCCCATTCACTGCCTCTCCATTCCTGGGCAACTTCCTGAGACCAGCATCAGGCTCCAAGGGCCCATCTCCGAGGGTCCATCTCCAACACTTCTGGCCACCAGCTCTGACCACGAGGCCTCTCTCCAACCTCCTTCCCTCCTCCACACCAGTCTTATCACACCACCACTGCCACCCACCCCCTTTAAGAAAGTCTTGCTTTTTCACTGTCTTTTAAGATCTCAGCAACTGAAATATTGGCTCCTCTTCCTTCCAAGACAGAGAGAGCTTCAGTTCAGTTCAGTCGCTCTGTCTTGTCCGACTCTTTGCGACCCCATGAATCACAGCACGCCAGGACTCTCTGTCCATCACCAACTCCCGCAGTTCACTCAGACTCATGTCCATCGAGTCAGTGATGCCATCCAGCCATCTCATCCTCTGTCGTCCACTTCTCCTCCTGCTCCCAATCCCTCCCAGCATCAGAGTCTTTTCCAGTGAGTCAACTCTTCGCATGAGGTGGCCAAAGTACTGGAGTTTCAGCTTTAGCCTCATTCCTTCCAAAGAAATCCCAGGGCTGATCTCCTTCAGAATGGACTGGTTGGATCTCCTTGCAGTACAAAGGACTCTCAAGAGTCTTCTCCAACATCACATCCAAAAGCATCCATTCTTTGGCGCTCAGCCTTCTTCACAGTCCAACTCTCACATCCATACATGACCACAGGAAAAACCATAGCCTTGACTAGACGGACCTTAGTCGGCAAAGTAATGTCTCTGCTTTTCAATATGCTATCTAGGTTGGTCATAACTTTTCTTCTAAGGAGTAAGTGTCTTTTAATTTCACGGCTGCAGTCACCATCTGCAGTGATTTTGGAGCCAAAAAAATAACGTCTGACACTGTTTCCACTGTTCCCCATCTATTTCCCATGAAGTGATGGTACCGGATGCCATGATCTTCGTTTTCTGAATGTTGAGCTTTAAGCCAACTCTTTCACTCTCCTCTTTTACTTTCATCAAGCGGCTTTTTAGTTCCTCTTCACTTTCTGCCATAAGGGTGGTGTCATCTGCATATCTGAGGTTATTGATATTTCTCCCAGCAATCTTGACTCCAGCTTGTGCTTCGTCCAGCCCAGCATTTCTCATGATGTACTCTGCATATAAGTTAAATAAGCAGGGTGACAATATACAGCCTTGACGTACTCCTTTTCCTATTTGGAACCAGTCTGTTGTTCCATATCCAGTTCTAACTGTTGCTTCCTGGCCTAAATACAAATTTCTCAGGAGGCAGGTCAGGTGGTCTGGTATTCTCATCTCTTTCAGAATTTTCCACAGTTTATTGTGACCCACACAGTCAAAGGCTTTGGCATAGTCAATAAAGCAGAAATAGATGTTTTTCTAGAACTCTCTTGCTTTTTCCATGATCCAGCAGATGTTGGCAATTTGATCTCTGGTTCCTCTGCCTTTTCTAAAATCAGCTTGAACATCAGGAAGTTCACGGTTCACGTATTGCTGAAGCCTGGCTTGGAGAATTTTGAGCATTTCTTTGCTAGCGTGTGAGATGAGTGCAATTGTGCGGTAGTCTGAGCATTCTTTGGCATTGCCTTTCTTTGGGACTGGAATGAAAACTGAGCTTTTCCAGTCCTGTGGCCACTGCTGAGTTTTCCAAATGTGCTGGCATATTGAGTGCAGCACTCTCACAGCATCATCTTTCAGGATTTGAAATAGCTCCACTGGAATTCCATCACCTCCACTAGCTTTGTTCATAGTGATGCTTTCTAAGGCCCACTTGACTTCACACTCCAAGATGTCTGGCTCTAGATTAGTAATCACATCATCATGATTATCTTGGTCGTGAAGATCTTTTTTTACAGTTCTTCTGTGTATTCTTGCCACTTCTTCTTAATATCTTCTGCTTCTGTTAGGGCCATACCATTTCTGTCCTTTATCGAGCCCATCTTTGCATGAAATGTTCCCTTGATATCTCTAATTTTCTTGAAGAGTTCTCTAGTCTTTCCCATTCTGTTCTTTTCCTCTATTTCTTTGCATTGATCACTTTTGCTATTCTTTGGAACTCTGCATTCAGATGCTTTTATCTTTCCTTTTCTCCTTGGCTTTTCGCCTCTCTTCTTTTCACAGCTATTTGTAAGCCTTCCTCAGACAGCCATTTTGCTTTTTTGCATTTTTTTTCCATGGGGATGGTCTTGATCCCTGTCTCCTGTACAATGTCATGAACCTCATTCCATGGTTCATCAGGCACTCTGTCTATCAGATCTAGGCCCTTAAATCTATTTCTCACTTCCACTGTATAGTCATAAAGGATTTGATTTAGGTCATACCTGAATGGTCTAGAGGTTTTCCCTGCTTTCTTTTTCAGTCTGAATTTGGTAATAAAGAGTTCATGATCTGAGCCATAGTCAGCTCCTGGTCTTGCTTTTGTTGACTGTATAGAGCTTCTCCATCTTTGGCTGCAAAGAATATATTCAGTCTGATTTCGGTGTTGATCATCTGGTGATGTCCATGTGTAGAGTCTTCTCTTGTGTTGTTGGAAGAGGGTGTTTGCTATGACCAGTGCATTTTCTTGGCAGAACTCTTTTAGCCTTTGCACTGCTTCATTCCATATTCCAAGGCCAAATTTGCCTGTTACTCCAGGTGTTTCTTGACTTCCTACTTTAGCATTCCAGTCCCCTACAATGAAAAGGACATCTTTTCTGGGTGTTAGTTCTTTTTTTTTTTTTTAAATATTTATTTATTTCTTCATTTGACTGCACCAGGTCTAAGTTGCAGCATGTGGGATCTAGTTCCCTGACCAGGGATTGAACTTGGGGCCCCTGAATTGGGAGCCTGGAGTCTTAGCCACTGGACCACCAGGGAAGTCCCTGGGTGTTAGTTCTAAAAGGTCTTGTTGATCTTCATAGAACCGTTCAACTTCAGCTTCTTCAGTGTTACTGGCTGGGGCATAGACTTGGATTACCGTGATATTGAATGGTTTGCCTTGGAAACGAACAGAGATCATTCTGTCGTTTTTGAGATTGCATCCAAGTACTGCATTTCGGACTCTTCTGTTGACCATGATGGCTACTTCATTTCTTCTGTGGGATTCCTGCCTGCAGTAGTAGATATAATGGTCATCTGAATTAAATTCACCCATTCCAGTCCATCTTAGTTCACTGATTCCTAGAATGTCAATGCTCACTCTTGCCATCTCTTGTTTGACCACTTCCAATTTGCCTTGATTCATGGACCTGACATTCCAGGTTCTTCCTGATTATGTTATAAGGCATGGGATAATTACATACCACCCTTCTAGCACAGAAAAGATCATTTTGTTTTATTTTCTACTAAAGCAGGCTGAATATTTCTATTCTGCCATAATTTCAGTGCTTTAGTTTCTCTTTTTTTCTTTTTGTATTTTTTAAAAATGTTTTGTTTTTCATGGGAGGATAATTGCTTTACAATGCTGTGTTGGTTTCCGCCATACAAGGTGAACCAGCCCTAGGGGTCCAGGTATTGGACCCTCCTGAACCTCCCTCCTATCCCCCATCCCACCCCTCTAGGTCATCACAGAGCACCAGGCTGTGCTCCTTATGCCAGATAGTAACTTCCCACCAGCTCTGTGCTTCACACATTGTAATACGTATGCATCTACGCTACTCTCTTAATTCATCCCACCCTCTTCTTCCCCTTGCTGTGTCCACAGTCCATTCTCTGCGTCTGTGTCTCAGTTCCTGCCCTGCACATTGGTTCATCGGTACTGTTTTTCTAGATTAACACATCACCTTCTAACAAGACAGCTATGGCCTCTGCCTTGAGATGCTGGTCAACTAGCAGTGAGATGTCCAGGAGAGTGCCCTCTGGTGAGGGGACGAGTGAACAGTTAAGGTGGCAGCAAGCAGCGCAAAAGAATATCCGGATAGCAGCCTCCGGGCGGAACACAACTACGTCCTAGGACAGTCATTCGAGAATAAGGCTTTGGGCAAAGCGAGAGATGGGACTCAAGAAAGAGTGGGGTGTTGGGAGAGCAAGCTGCCGGGAGAGAAGACATCCGGGTGGCCTGGAACCAGCAGATGCTTCAGGGCCACTTTCCAAGAGCTCTTTGACTTGTCCCAGGGGGCTGACTTGCAGGGCGTGGAAAGCGGCAGAGACGAAAGGGCTGGGATAGGCCTAGGGAGCAGAATTCCCTTCAACTGAAGGAGTCAGCCAGTGCCCTTGAGGCTTTGAGTTCAAGTGATGATATCCAAAATTGGGACAAACCCAAGGCATCCTTAACAGGAACCTGTAAAGCAAGGCACCCTCCTGGCCAGCAGGCTGCTGCCTGAGTCTGCTGGTGGTATAAGTGGAGGCTGGGATTTGAAGCCACAGAGCAGCTGAGGGACGATGGATGGAACACTCCTGTCTACAGCAGGTAACTCAGAGCATGCTTGCTTCTCTGTATCCTCAGGGCGCAGGTAGACACCCTAGGAGACCGCTGACGGGAGCCAGTTTCTGTCCGTGATGTACACTCACCTTCTCTTTTGTTCCCGTCTCTCGGCAGTCTGACCGAGTCCCCACCTATCAAGCCTGGACAGGAACCAGTCGTGTGTTTAGGTGCTTGCCTGCTTGTGTTTCTTCCTTGAAAGTGAAAGTGAGAGTGGAAATGAAGTTGCTCAGTCGTGTGCTCTTTGTGACCCCATAGACTGTACCTGCCAGGCTTCTCCATCCATGGGATTTTCCAGGGAAGATTACTGGAGTGGGTTACCATTTCCTTCCATGGTTTCTTCCTTGCCTCCTTCCAAAAACAATCTGAGATAACTTTCCACAATATAAACCACAGGGAAAGTGGATATGTTTAAAAATCAGAGCATTGGATGACAGTTTGGCAATTTCTTACAAACTAAATATATTCTTATCATATAATCCAGCCGTCACGATCCTTGGTATTTATCCAAATGAGTTGGAAACATCTCCGCACTAAAACCTGCGCACGGATGTTTATAGCAGCTTTACTCATCATCGCCAAAAGTTGAAAGCAACTGATACCCTTCAGTGAGCTAACGGGCAAGCTGGGCTACATCCAGGCAATGGAATACTATTCAGTACGAAAGAGAAAGAAGCTGTCAAGCTGTAAATAGACCAGGCGGAAAGTTAAACGCATGTTACTAAGTGAGAGAAGCCACTCTGAAAAGGCCAGGTATTGTATGATTCCAACTACATATAAGATATCCTGAAAAAGGCAAAATTATGGAGACAGTAAAAAGATAAGCAGTTGCCAGGGGCTGGGGGAGGGAAGGATGAATAGGAGGAGCACAGAGCATTTTTAGGGTAGCAAAATCTGTGCTGTGTGATGCTAACATGTTGGCTACACATTATTATACATTGTTGAAACTCATAGAACACATAACAGCAAGAATAAACTGTACCACTATGGACTGCGGGTGATGGCGTATGTTAACGTACGCTCGTCATTTGTAACACATGCATCTTCTGCCGTGGGTGGTGATAATGTGGGAAGACGGGCATGTGTCGGGGCTGGGGGTATGAAAGAGATCTGTGTGCCTTCCTCTCAGTTTTGCTTTGAACCTAAAACTGCTCTAGAAACAAAAATCTTAAAAAAAAAAAAATCAGGGCAGTGAAAAAGTAGAAAGATAATGCCTGAAGGAGAGTTAATCTGTCACATATTCAGTGACATATCCCGGTATATAGTCTGTTTCCCTTCCTGTCCCCTTCTGGCACGAAATCAGGGCAAAGATTCCTAAAAGCAGAAATAGAGACACCCAATCAGTTACCATATTTACTCTACCAGGTAAAAAAGATACAACTAGGCCCATGTGCTTCTGCATTTACAGATCTCAAAAGTACAGAGGGTTGAGCAGAAAAGCAAGTTCAAAACATTGTCAACAGTAGAACTGTAGGATTTCTAAACACATTCTGTAATGCTGCCTGTTGCTCAGGGAAGCACGCAGGATAAATTATGAAGTCACGGCACCGATGTGTCTAAATCTGTGACAACAGTCACCTCTCAGGGGAGCTGAAAGGGACAGCACTGGGAAGGGAAACAAGGGGCTTCTGATTTTGCCTGCAGTGTTTTATTGCAATAAAATAAGTAAATGAGAGACTTCCTTGGCGGTCCGGTGGTTAAGAATTTGCCTTGCAATGCAGCGGATGTGGGTTCGATCCCTTGTTGGGAAACTAAGATCCCCCATGCCTTGTAGCAACTAACCTCATGTGCTGCAACTTTTGGGCCACAACTAGAGAGTCTGTGAACCACAACGAAAGATCCTGCAGGACACAACTAAGACCCAACACAGCCAAATAAATAAATAAATGCTTTTAAAAGAATAAAATTAAAAAAAGAAAAAGAAAACAAGCAAACGAAAATGTCTGAAGTTAAATATCTGTTCCTTTGGGGTGCTTTGCACTTTGTACTTTTAAGAGTTCAAAATAACTATTTCTAACTTTACGGGAAAAAAAAGAAAAAGACTGTGATCAAAATGGTAAAATCGAGCCAGTTGGTTAGAAGGTGGCTTTTCCTGGGGAAAAATGTGTCCCCAGGTGCTCACCACTGATGCGGGTGGATCCACGGGGGAGGGAAAGGACGGCAGCACCGGTGTCTCAGGGGAGCTCGTGAGCCCACAGTGAGGTCTTAAAGGCACTTTGTGATGTTTGACTCCCAAGGAGGTGGCCGAAGACAGCTCCAGCTCATCTCCTTACTGGGATCCCCACTCTTATCCTGCCCTCGCTCAGATGCACTTTGCATTCAGGGAGCTGACCCTGAACTTAACAGCACTTAAGTCCTGTTAGCGTAATAAATGCCTGTCATCTGCTGCCCGGAAATTTAGAGGAAAGTTGGGGTAATTTTTACCCATCTCCTGAGCACCTCTAAGTAAGTAGGAAATTGGCTGCAAAACCCAGGCAGACACTCTAGAACACCATGTTCTTGGGTAATTCGGTCTCACTTTCTAGAACGTTTACCTCATTTAAGAACACGCTGTTGCTAGGTTACAACCAATGAGTAAACACCCTGACTTTCTATTATTGTTCCATAGACTCCCAGCCTCTGTCCTTTTATTGAAACGGCTCTGCTAAGGGCGCCCGTGACCTCCTAATCGTTCTCTCTAATGGGCACTTTCTAGTCCTTCCCTTGTCAGACGTGTTGCCCACAGACTTGGGTGTTGTTTTCTATGGCTTCTGGAAAATTCCTTGCGCCTCTCTGCTCCTTTCCCCCTTTCCCACCCCACAGCCTGCCTCTTAAAGATGGCTGGTCCCCAGGCTCCTCTGCCAGGGCCAGGATGGGGTGAGGCAAGGGGACCCAGGCGGCACTTCTCACGGGTGCCTGTCTGGTGCCCGGGATGGAGGTCCTCCAGCAGTTTGCAGCCCAGGCCCTCACCTCGCCTCTTCCTTCTGATGCTGATACCTCTCCAGGGGCCCTGCTCCAGGCTGCCCCATGGAGCACAGGCCTCCCCTCCATGTCTACTGGGGCTTCATCCAGGGCTCCTTCCCTAGCCTCAGGCCCATGTGTCCACCTTCCTTCTGATGTTTCGACCTTCACCTCCCTCACCTTCTCAAGAGATGGCGTCCACCACCCCAGTAAACAAGCTCACATTTCTCCCTCGGCCTCCCAAGATACAGAAGTGAAAGTCATCCCCGCCTCCACACACACACACACACACACACACACGCACGCACACATAAAACCCCACTTCTCTGGGGCTTTCCCAGTGGTCCAGTGGTTAAGAAGCCGCCTTGCAAGTGACGCCAGTTTGATCCTGGTCCGGGGAATATCCCACAGGCTGCAGAGCAACTAAAGCCCACGTGCCACAATTACTAAACCCGAGCTCTCGAGCCTGAGGGCTGCAACTACTGAAGCCCATGCGCCTGGACTCTGCGCTCCCCTGCAAGAGGAGCCACTGCAGCGAGAAGCCCTCACACTGCGACAAAGAGTAGCCCCTGCTTCCTGCAACCAGAGAAAGCCCTAGTGCAGCAATGAAGACCCAATGCAGTCAAAAAAACCCCAAACCATAGCTCTGTCACCTGTCACCTTGGCCGGCTGACTTCATGTATTTCTCCAGATCTTTGCTTACCATCACTCCATCGTGACTGTCTTCTATCAGACTCTCACGTCTCTCTCCGGGACTGCTGCAAAATCCACCTCGTCACTGTCCTTGCTCCAACTGCATAACCCACCTCGCCCAGTCCTCTGAGACTCAGTGCATTCCTGCTGTGATCAGTCTCCTCACACATAGGGCTTTGTGTGGCGAATGATTCCCCTCTGACGGAGGATAATTTGGCAAAGTATTTATCAAAAGCATAAACGCAAATGGCCTTTGACTTCGCAATCCCACTTCAGGGAATTCATTCTCCATACACATCTCCTATGTATGAGCATATTAACTGCAGTCTGTTTGTAATAACAGGACATTGGAAACAACTGCAGTGCCTTTCCATTCATAGGGGAAGTCTGGAATATAACATGCCGGGTCCATGGAACACGTTAACAGCTGACAGAAAGACTCCAGCAGCACTATATGTCCTAATGCAGGATAACTCTCAAGGCATAGAAATAAAATGCAAGGAGTAGAACAGTGGTGCCTCATGTGTTACCGCAGAGCTAAAAGGGGAAATATAGTCAGGTACACATTCAGATTCTGTCTGGAATAAACACTGAAAAGGGCCAGTGATTGCTTTTGAGATGAGAACTCAGGGATAAAGGCCAGGGGAGAGTTGTCCCCGTAAGCTTTTTGCACCGTCAAAAATTCTTCAAGCTGACCATGTTTTTACCTTTCCAAATAAAAATACGCTCAACCCATCTTGCATGCGACAGCCAGCAACCTTTGCAAAGTACAAATCTGATGATGTCACACTCCCACTTCAAACTCTGCAGGGCTCTCTGCAACACTGTGCCTGGGACAGCCACAGTTCAGCTCTAGAGCAGTTCACACCTGTAAGGGATTTTTAGCACCTGTTCACTCTCAAACGTGTCCTGGATGAATGAAAAATTACACCTGACTCCACCGGTGGCACTAAAAATGTTGTCCGGCCTCCGTCCATAACTGGAACTGCACGTCTTCCTCACCTGGCCCATCTCCCCAGCCCCACCTGACCTGGCCCCTGGTGGCTTTTTAAGCTCCAGAAAGTACTGAACTACCTATGGCTCCCACCCACATATAGGTATTTTTAGCCCCCTTTGTTCAGGCTGCACCCTCCACTGGAAAAGCCTCTGACACCACCAGCCCCAGGGACAGGCAGCCACTGGTCCCAGATTGCCCTCGCGTCACTGCACCGCCCTGAAAGCCTCTCAGAGCCTGGAGCCACTGCACCACAAAGCTTTTACGTTCCTGCTTTCTCTCCTATTCTTGACGGTGAGAGCTGCGTCCTATTTAAAATAAAAGGAAAAAGCAATGCAGCAAATTTAAGCTCAGCTTCCTGGTTAGGGGAACTAAGATCCCATAGGCTGCATGGTGCAGCCAAAAATAAAAGCAGAAAGAATTCATGAAAGGCCTTACCACAGTGCCTGGCACTTAGTAGGGTCAATACATGTTGATAACAAGTGAACTGATACCAGATCTGGAGGGACTCTCAAAGCTTACCTAAAGAGATCCAGGCCCCCTGACTCAAGGTTCAGAGAGAAGTTCCTGGAGCTGGCCACCCATGCTAGCAGGCTTTCCCCTGGAACTCTGATCCCCTCTGGGAATTCATCTTCCTGCCTAGAAGACAGAGCAGCTGACCCTCAGCTGGCACATGGCTGTGTCCTGTCCATGTCAGGCAAGCTTATCTCTACTTGCGCCAGACATTCCCCCAGCCTGCTTATCCAGGAGCCAAAGGAGAAGGTTCTGGGCAGGAATAAGTGCTCAGGGATGTCAGAGGTTTTCTCTTCCAAAGAGAAAACCCGCCGTCTTCAGAAGGCAGAAAGATCTTTAAGTGGTGGTTGAGTTTATTGAGAATGGGATTGTACCCTCTAGGAGATGAGCTCTGCTCTTACGCAGCCCATGTGCACAGGGTCAGGGGCATTCCCAGACTTGATGAAAGCTGGGTTCTACTACTTGTGGCTGCAAGGGACATCTGAGGCCAGTGCATACACAGGGCCTGGGAGTATAGAAGGTAGGGCTTCCATGGCCAGGATCCACACGGTCAGAAAAGGGCCAAGTGGTCGAAAACCCAGGGCCTGGGAGTACAGAAGACATGGTTTCCATGGCCAGGACCCACGTGGTCAGCAGAGGGCCAACCAGTCAAAGAAGGAAACAATGAGGGCAGCAGAGAGCTCTGGAAGCCCAACCCAGCAGGGACTCTGGATTCCATGCAAACAGCAGGATACATGGACGAAAGGCAGGAGGCAGATGAATCCCTCTTATCTGCAGGGATGACTTCCACCTCTCTGAGACTCTGCTTACTTCCCTGTGCAGAAGGGGTCATGATAACTCTGTGGATTAAGAAGACGGATGACAGTGGGGTGGGGAGTGGGGGCACAGATTACATCTCTACCACAATACTTATTAAATGCAGTCTTGCAACATCACAGAACTTAGAAGAACTGGGAGGCATACTTTTACCACCACCACCACCCCTCATCTTTCTGGCTCCTACTGTACCAGTCATCAGTTTATTATCTCTCAGCTCCAAATCCACCCTGTCTTCCTCTGGGTTGCCAGAGCTTTGCCCTTGCCAGTGAGTGTGAGCTGAAGCTCTGCCCCTAGAAGACGCTGGAGGGACACAGCAAAGCCATACAGAGGAAAGGGCTTCTCGCCCTGCTCCCTCCAGGGCGTGGTTTTTCCCTTCCCAGGCACAGCCACCGACAGGACTGGTGTGCAGGAGTCCTGGTGGCACTGATGTCTCCAGCAAACCTCACCACTACCCAGCGCACCTCTTTCCCTTCCGGGGACTAGCTCCAGCCTGCTCTCACAACCCAACAGCCTAGCCCTGGAGACCACTCTGGTCCCCAGGCCAGCAGACTTAGTGTTTCTGCAGGGGCCACGCCCTCTCCTAAAGGTCTGAGTCCCATCTCTGGGACTCCAGGTCTGTAGTCCCTTCCTTGTTTACTGCCATCAGCCCCCGGGGTGGGGCTGGTGGGGCAGCTGCTCTCTGCACCTGCTAATGCTGTGTGTGTCTTAGAGGGAGTTTGTGCCCTACTAGTGGTTCAGTTCGGTTCAGTTGCTCAGTTGTGTCTGACTGTTTGCAACCCCATGGACTGCAGCACACCAAGCCTCACTGTTCATCACCAACTCCCTGAGCTTACTCACAGTCATGTCCATCACGTCGGTGATGCCATCCAACCATCTCATCCTTTGTCATCCCCTTCTCCTCCTGCCTTCAATCTTTCCCAGCATCAGGATCTTTTCAAATGAGTTGGTTCTGTGCATTAGGTGGCCAAACTACTGCAGCTTCAGCTTCAGCATCAGTTCTTCTGATGAATATTCAAGATTGATCTCCTTTAGAATGGACTGGTTGGATCTTCTTGCTGTCCAAGGGATTCTTAAGAGTCTTGTCCAACACCACAGTTCAAAAGCATCAATTCTTCAGCACTCACCTTTCTTTATACTACAATTCTCACATCTATACATGACTACTTGAAAAACCATAGCTTTGATTAGACAGACCTTTGTTGCTAATGTCTCTGCTTTCTAATATGCTATCTAAAGATGGGCTCGATAAAGGACAGAAATGGTATGGCCCTAACAGAAGCAGAAGCTATTAAGAAGAGGTGGCAAGAATACACAGAAGAACTGTACAAAAAGATCTTCACGACCTGGATGATCACGATGGTGTGATCACTCATCTAGAGCCAGACATCCTGGAATGTGAAGTCAAGTGGGCCTTAGAGAGCATCACTACAAACAAAGCTAGTGGAGGTCATGGAATTCCAGTGGAGCTATTTCAAATCCTGAAAGATGATGCTGTGAAAGTGCTGCACTCAATATGCCAGCACATTTGGAAAACTCAGCCGTGGCCACAGGACTGGAAAAGCTCAGTTTTCATTCCAGTCCCAAAGAAAGGCAATGCCAAAGAATGCTCAAACTACCGCACAATTACACTCATCTCACACGCTAGCAAAGTAATGCTCAAAATTCTCCAAGCCAGGCTTTAGCAATACATAAACCGAGAACTTCTTGATGTTCAAGCTGATTTTAGAAAAGGCAGAGGAACCAGAGATCAAATTGACAACATTTGTTGGATCATCAAAAAAGCAAGAGAGTTCCAGAAAAACGTCTATTTCTGCTTTATTGACTATGCCAAAGCCTTTGACTGTGTGGATCACAATAAACTGTGGAAAATTCTGAGAGAGATGGGAATACCAGACAACCTGAACTGCCTCTTGGGAAATCTGTAAGCAGGCCAGGAAGCAACAGTTAGAACTGGACATGGAACAATAGACTGGTTCCAAATAGTAAAAGGAGTACATCAAGGCTGTATACTGTCTGTCACCCTGCTTATTTAACTTATATGCAGAGTACATCATGAGAAATGCTGGACTGGAAGAAACACAAGCTGGAATCAAGATTGCCGGGAGAAATATCAATAACCTCAGATATGCAGATGACACCACCCTTATGGCAGAAAGTGAAGAGGAGCTAAAAGCCTCTTGATGAAACGGAAAGAGGAGAGTGAAAAAGTTGGCTTAAAGCCCAATATTCAGAAAACGAAGATTATGGCACCCAGTCCCATCACTCTATGGGAAACAGATGGAGAAACAGTGGAAACAGTGTCAGACTTTATTTTTTGGGGCTCCAAAATCACTGCAGATGGTAGCTGCAGCCATGAAATTAAAAGACACTTACTCCTTGGAAGAAAAGTTATGACCAACCTAGATAGTATATTCAAAAGCAGAGACATTACTTTGCCAACTAAGGTCCATCTAGTCAAGGCTATGGTTTTTCCTATGGTCATGTATGGATGTGAGAGTTGGACTGTTAAGAAGGCTGAACGCTGAAGAATGGATGCTTTTGAACTGTGGTGTTGGAGAAGACTCTTGAGAGTCCTTTGGACTGCAAGGAGATCCAACCAGTCCATTCTGAAGGAGATCAACCCTGGGATTTCTTTGGAAGGAATGATGCTAAAGCTGAAACTCCAGTACTTTGGCCACCTCATGTGAAGAGGTGACTCATTGTAAAAGACTCTGATGCTGGGAGGGATTGGGGGCAAGAGGAGAAGGGGACAACAGAGGATGAGATGGCTGGGTGGCATCACTGACTCGATGGACATGAGTCTGAGTGAACTCTGGGAGGTGGTGATGGACAGGGAGGCCTGGCGTGTTGCGATTCATGGGGTCGCAAAAAGTCGGACACGACTGAGCGACTGAACTGAACTGAACTGAGGTTGGTCATAGCTTTTCTTCCAAGGAGTAAGCGTCTTAATTTCAGGGCTGCAGTCACCATCTACAGTGATTTTGTAGCCCTCCAAGTTAAAGTCTGTCACTGTTTCCATTGTTTCCTCATCTATTTGCCATGAAGAGATAGGACTGGACACCATGATCTTAGTTTTCTGAATGTTGAGTTTTAAGCCAACTTTTTCACTCTCCTCTTTCATCAGGAGACTCTTTAGTTCTTCCTGCCATAAGGGTGGTGTCATCTGTGTATCTGAGATTATTGATAGTCCTCCCAGCAATCGTGATTCCAGCTTGTGCTTCATCCAGCCTGGCATTTCGCATGATGTACTCTGCATATAAGTTAAATAAGCAGGGTGACAATATACAGCCTTGACGTACTCCTTTCCCGATTTGGAACCAGTCTGTTGTTCCATATCCAGTTTTAATTGTTGCTTCTTGACCTGGGAACAGATTTCTCAGGAGACAGGTCAGGTGGTCTGGTATTCCCATCTCTTGAAGAATTTTCCAGTTTGTTGTGATCCACACAGTCAAAGGTTTTGACATAGTCAATAAAGCAGAAGTAGATGTTTTTCTGGAACTCTCTTGCTTTTTTGATGATCCAACAGATGTTGTCAATTTGATCTCTGGTTCCTCTGCCTTTTCTAAATCCAGCTTGAATAGCTGGAAGTTCTCGGCTCACATGCTGTTGAAGCCTGGCTTGGAGAATTTTAGCATCACTTTGCTAGCGTGTGAGATGAGTGCGGTTGTGCAGTAGTTTGAACATTCTTTCTTTGGGATTGGAATTTCCAGTCCTGCGGCCACTGCTGAGTTTTCCAGATTTCCTGGCATATTGAGTGCAGCACTTTCACAGCACCATCTTTTGTGATTTGAAATAGCTCAGCTGTAATTCCATCACCTCCACTAGCTTTGTTTGTAGTGAAGCTTCCGAAGGGCCACTTGACTTCGCATTCCAGGATGCCTGGCTCTAAGTGAGTGATCACACCAACGTGGTTATCTGGGTCATGAAAATCTTTTTGGTCTGTTCTTTTGTGTATTCTTGCCACCTCTTCTTAATATCTTCTGCTTCTGTCAGGCCCATACCATTTCTCTCCTTTATTGTGCCTATCTTTGCAGTCAGGCTTCCCTGTCCCTCACTATCTGCTGGAGTTCACTCACATTCATGCCCATTTAGTCAATGACGCTATCTAACCATCACATCCTCTGCCTCTTTCTTCTCCCTTTGCCTTCAGTCTTCCCTAGCATCAGGCCCTTTTTCAATGATACATAGTAGGTTCTCAACAGATATCTGATGACTATTTTGACATTTTAGAGTTTATTAGAATCAGTCTGAAGGATATTGCTATTACTTTCCCAGTATTTTTTTTTTTAATCAGATTTTAATAAAGAACAAGAGCCTGAAAAAGCCTTGTATCTGGTGAGCTTTCTTCTTAAAATTTAGCATCTTTGTTCTCCTTCCCTTTTGTGCTGGAAAATGCCATGTGGTCAGTCGTGAAGCTGACAGATCATGTTCTGCTTTAGTGACCTTCAGTGACCCTGTGTGGCTTCCAGCATGGATAAGCCCCATCCTGCCAAGCCGGACCTCCACACAGGCCTGTCCAGAAGCAGGACTGGAAACTGGAAGGTTCTCTGAGCGCCGAGGCTGGTTTCTGAGCAGCTGCAGAAGATGACACAGAAGATGGACAGTGGGTTGTAGCTACGGCTTTGTTTCCCAACTCATCACCTCTGTGTCCTTGGGCCACACCCTTCCCCCTATCAGTCAGAGGTGTCCTCCTGGAAACAGTGAATATTCTCCATCTGGTCTGGGTTAGCAGACCCTGCTTAGAGGGGAATGCACCCTGTAAAGATATCACCTACAATCTTGCAGGGTTCCAACTGGGATATGTTTACTGCCAATTAAGCTGTTTTCTAATACAAACCAACATAATCATTAAGAGAACAATCCTGATGGAATTAGCATTTGCTTAAACTCCTGGGAACCACTGACAAGGTAAAAATCTACAAATGATTAAAGCAAATTGCTCAGAACCTGCTTCCTGGTGGAGTGGGGGGCTGGTGGGTGGGGGAGGCCATCCAGCTCAGACTTCTGTGTGAGGTTTCCCCAGGGAGCTTTCTTGCGGGAGCCTTGGCCTGTATGTCAGATCCTAGCAGAGATGTATCCCAAGGGGAGTCCATTCCTGCCTTCTCCAAACTGGGAGCTCAAAAGCACATCCAAGTGCGGGGAGAGTGGCCAGCTTCGGCCAAAAGAGCTTCCGTGTGGACGTCATTGCTCACCTTCCTGTGATCTTTCTGGGCCTCTATTTTTCCTCTGTGAAATGGGTCTACTAATCCCTACCTTCCTCAAGCACAAGGGTGAGCAGTCCAATATACAAGTGCCTGGCATGGAGTGGGCCTCCATCAGTGCGGCTCTCAGTTCATCATCTTTAGGGCCTGCGAAGGGGAGGGCTCTCGGCCACAGCCCAGTGACCACCCAGCTGTCCGATCAGAGACCCCTCAGCCTTTTGCTTCTCCACAACCCTGTACCAGAATGTAAGGTCATCAGGGCACTCTGTCTTGTTCTCAGCTGCCTCCCTGGCACCCAAAACTCAGATGCGCACCCGAGGACCTCCATAAACATGTGTGGAGGGAACCTGTGTGTGAAAGAGGCGCAGCTCTCAACACTAACCACCGTCTTAGCTAACACGCCTTTCACCTTGAGAATTTTCTAGAGGGACTCAGACAACAGCCCTCGGCCCCTCCATTCCTGAAATCCATGCCAGCCTATTCTTGTGGTTACCTTAACCTCTCCAGAGAAGCCCCTGTACAGCCTCTGCCCCTCCAGCACCCTGGAGGTGATGACACCCATGCGGGCAGAGCAGGTCTGAGCTCCCTGCAGAGACCATCCCTGGAGCTCTTGTCCTTCATTCAGCATCCTTCAGGGCATCAGTGGAAACTCAGACAGAAGTCTAATTTTATACATCCCATTGCACAGAGGGAGAAATGTAAAATAAAACAACGCACATGATTTCTGAGACATTTTCAAAGATATCAAAGATTTTTCCAGTAGTCACGTACAGATGTGAGAGTTGGACTATAAAGAAAGTTGAGCACCAAAGAATTGATAGTTTTGAACTGTGCTATTGGAGAAGACTCTTAAGAGACCTTGGACTGCAAGGAGATCCAACCAGTCCATCCTAAAGGAGATCAGTCTTGAATATTCATTGGAAGGACTGATGCTGAAGCTGAAGCTCCAAACCTTTGGCCACCTGATGCAAAGAGCTGACTCATTTGAAAAGACTCTGATGCTGGGAAAGATTGAAGGCAGGAGGAGAAAGGGACAACAGAGGATGAGATGGTTGGATGGCATCACCAACTTAATGGACATGAGTTTGAGTAAGCTCCAGGAGTTGATTATGGACAGGGAGGCCTGGCATACTGCAGTCCATGGGGTCACAAAGAGTTGGACACAACTGAGCAACTGAACTAAACTGAACTGAACTGGAAGATACTCCTTGTTTGTCCTGCTCCAGCTAGGGGAGGGGCTCTGCCCACACCTGTGTGTGCAAGGACTCAGGAAGCAGCAAGGACTGCAGGAACTTTCCCACCTGGGCCTCCCAGGGTTCAAATCCTCAGTCCGCTCCACAGTAGCTGGGAGTCCTTGGGCAAGTTACATAACCTCCATGGGCCTGGGCTTCCTCGCTTGTAAAATGGGATAATAATAGAACCTCCTCACCAGGCTGCCGCGAGGATTAAATGAATCTATGTTTGAAAGCGTTCCTTAAATCATGTGGGCTTTCTGTCCCAACCTCCCCACGGCTTCATCTTATTTTTTCTTCCCCTCATTTTTATTTCTCTCTGATAACCCACTTTTTTTTTTTGATCTTGTCATATTGAATTATCTTTACACACTGCTTCAAACACTTCGGCGAGGTAAGCAGGGTGTAAATACAGAATATATGCTCTGTTCTCCTTTTCCTGTCTCTCTCCTTGGGTACTTAGTTAAGTCTTTAAGAGAATGTCCTCCTGCCCAGAGGAAGGGGGTTATACCCACCACAGGGGAGGGGCTGCATGCTCGTGGCAGAGCTCATGAAAACAGGAGAAGGGTGACAGAAGGGAGGCAAAGGACAGAGCCAGGTCCTAAACCAGGCAGGCTGCCTCCAGAGGGTCTCCTTCTCAGCCCCAAAGTCATATACTGAGTCTTGTATCTACTGTTTAAGAGAGGCAGGATTTTCTTGTTGTAAGAGGGACATATCATTATTAACCATTAATCATGTTTAAAGATGGAGAAATGGAGCCTCAGAGAGATGTTATCCTTTCTCTGTGCTCACAGCTTGCTAGTATGGGGGTGGAGGGGTGTGGCCTGCTGGGCGAGTCTTGGGTGGGTTTGCTGGGCCCTGCCTGCTACACTGAGGGGGCTTCCTTGTTATATGGAGTAAGCCATTTCTTTCTTTCTTTTCTAATCCCCATAGAACTATAAAAAAGGCACAATATTAAGAAAACATTCTGGAGTTAGAGAGTGGTGATGGTTATACAACTTTGTGAATATAAGAAAAGCTATTGACTTGGACACTTTTCAAAGGTAGATGGTATGTCGTGTGAACTATATTTTCATAAAAAGCCTAAAATTTTTTTTTTAAAGCCTTGGAACCCCAAAGGCCCAGTTCTAGTCTAGACAAGGATGCTGCAGGCCTGATGTAGAGACAGTGTCCGCAGCTGCAGTTACAGGACAAAGAGAGCCTTAAAGCAGTGTGACCATCTGTGATTGAACTTCAGGAGCCTCTGCTTAGCTCTGCTCCCTGGGAGTTACCCTTAGAAAAAGAGGGCTGGCTCCCCACTTCCATTCCATTAGTGATCAAAGTAATTTTAGTTTAGTAAAGAGATGTATCAGTGAATGTAATGATTCAATGAGTTCTTGGTGCTGGGGAAGAGCTCAGTATTTGGGTACCAAAAAAGATGCAGCTCTACCTCCCCAAAGGCAGGGGATGGAGGTGTGTCTTCAGCTGAGCTGGCAAATGTGCCTTCTTTTCAGGCTCTAATTTGGGTCCCTGGGATTTAGGATGACCAAACTCTGGTGAGAGTAGAGGCCCCACAGTGCCTGGCCCCCGTTCCTCTGCAGGGATTCGGGTTTGTGGGACAGAAAGCTGACCCTTGGGCCAGAGTCTCCATTCCCCAGGGCAGAGCCACTGGCCCTGTTCAGAGTGATCCTTGAATTCAGCGTGGTTGATTTTGCTGACATAAACACCCAGCAGGGAGGGGAACTGGGATTGGCCCCAGCTGATGCTGAGGTGTAGGTAAGGGCAAGGGGTAAGGGAGGGGAGGTGGATTCAGGGCTCACCCTGAACATCCTTTACTTCTAAGATGAGAGTTTGGGTTTTAGGGGGCTGAAGTTCCTTCTGGGGCTTCCTTGGTGGCTCAGCAGTAAAGAATCCACCTGCAATGCAGAAGACGCGGGTTTGATCCCTGGGTGGGGAAGATGCCCCGGAGGAGGGCATGGCAACCCACTTCGCTATTCCTGCCTAGAGAATCCCACGGACAGAGGAGCCTGGCAAGCTACAGTCCATAGAGTTGCAAAGAGTCACGACTGAAGCAGCTAAGTACGGACGCACACACAAGCTCCTTCTACAGAAAAAGAGGACAATTTCTCCATCCTCGCACACAAGAAGGATTGGGGTCAAGAATCTGGGGAGTCCCTCCTAGTTTAGGCTAAGTTCCCATCCAGGTGCCTCAGTCAGATTGGAAGTTTCTTAAACAGACAGGTCTTTCTCCTCCAGCCCTGCGGGCAAAATGAGGCCGACAGAAATGGGCATCTCCTCATGTCCAGGGTGGACACATCCCAGCAGATGGTCTCCCAGGGTGCTAGCTCCTGAGGTCCCTGTAACAAATTACCACAGACTGAGGGGCTTGAACAGCACATGGTGATGGTCTCACACTTCGGAGCTAGAAGTCCAAGGGCAAAGTGTTAGCAAGGTTGGTTCCTTCTGAGGGTCCCCCTTACTAAGCATACCAGTCACACTGAATTAGGGGCTCACCTCCTCTTGTACAACCTCATCTTAGATAATTACATCTATGACGACTCTGTTTCTTAACAAAGTCACATTTTAAGGCGCTGGGGATTAGGACTTCAGTGTATGAATTGGGGGTGGGGGACACAATTCAATCTGCTCGTGAGTTCCTGTTCTCAGGTCCCAAATGTGCGAGATGGCGGGGCTGGCCTCTGAACAAGTGTTGCTGATAAGCTGGAAAGTCATCCGTCCAAAGGCCAGATTTCAGATGCAGCTTCCTGATGTTGCCCTGGCTCATTGTGAGACCAAGGCCAGGCAATGCAGGAAGCCAGAGTGTGTTTCAGCTACTGTTGTCATGATCCATACTGAAAACGCCCATCGCCACCTCACGCAGAACTCCAATCAGTTCTGTCTCGCAGAAAACAGCAGGGAGTGGGGGGAGGATGGCAGGGAGCGGCGGGGGTGGAGGTGGAGGGGGGGGGGGGATGGGGGTGGGGGACAGGCCAAGGATCAAGTAACACAATTCCCTCACCTGGGTGCACAGGATCATCTCCGGCTGGAACCGCACTTTACAGTTTGCAGGCGTGGCTGAAGGTCTTACTGGACTTGAGGGCTGAGACTGCAGTCCCCACGAAAGGCGACACTCAGGGGGAACCCAGGCCAGTGCTCTGCACCAGTGTCCTTGGGAAGTGAAGTATTAGTCGCTCAGTCGTGTCTGACTCTTTGCGACACCACGAACTGTAGCCTCCCAGGCTTCTCTGTCCATGGAATTCTCCAGGCAAGAATACTGGAGTGGATTGCCATTCCCTTCTCCAGGGGATCTTCCCAACCCAGGGATGGAACCCCAGTCTCCTGCACTGCAGGAAGATTCTTTACCATATGAGCTACAGGGAAGTCCATGTCCTCACAGATCTGAGTCAAATTTTGTACAGTCCAAAGCAAAATGTTTGGTTCATGAAAACATTAGCTCGATTTCATGTCACATAGAAAGGAATTCAAATGCACTTGGGAGTCCTACCTCGGGTTCCCTGCCAGCCTCCTGGCCTCCGAGGCCCTTGGTGCAGACTCCAGCGCGTCTGCAGTGCCACCTGCTGGACGATATCAGCCTCCAGCTCCCCTCCCGCCGCCGGCATCCGGCCTGGGCTCAGGCATCCAGAGAGCTGAGGGCACAGGGCTGCAAGAAACGGCCCCAGGGATGAAGCCCAGACAGCGATGGTGGGCACTTGGAATCGTGTGAATTCCCTGCGGTCCTGGGAGGTCAGGACCCAGGCCCTGGAGACTGACGGGCTCAGGTGTGCCACCCTCACCGCCCTGCCCTGTGACCCTGAACCTCTGCTGCCACCTCTAAAGGCAAGATGACATTTGGCTCACAGACTGGTTGGGAGGGCTGCAGGACATGATCCAGGTACAGTGCGAGGTGGCCGCTGGCCCAGCACACGTGCTGAGTAAACACAAAAGTGACAGCGAAAGTGTGAGTCCCTAAGTCGTGTCTGAGTCTTTGGGACCTGACTGACTGAAGCCCATCAGGCTCCTCTGTCCACGGCATTCTCCAGGCAAGAATACTTGAGACGGTTGCCATTTCCTTCTCCAGGGATCTTTCCAACCCAGGCATGAAACATGGGTCTCCCACTTTGCAGGCAAATTCTTTACTGTCTGAGCCACCAGGGAAGCCCCAGTAAACACAGAAGTATAACTAATTTCATAAAATAAAATAAAGTTGCTCAGTTGTGTCTGACTTTTTGCAGCTCCGTGGACTATACAGTCCATGGAATTCCCCAGGCCAGAACACTGGAATGAGAAGCCTTTTCCTTCTCCAGGGGATCTTCTCAACCCAGGGATCAAACCCAGGTGTCCCACACTGCAGGCAGATTCTTTACCAGCTGAGCCACCAGAGAAGCCGTTTCATAAAAACACACCCTAAAATTCATTCACTCAAAAAATGTTTTCCGAGTGGCCACTGTGGCCCCAAGTGCTCAGTGTCCAAGGGAAAGGAAGTGCCCACCTTTCTGTGTTTATAACAGAAGGACCCAGCAGACTCCCCGAGGCCACAGAGCCCCAGTCCTTCATCTCATCAACACGTGGTCACTGAGCACCTGGGCGGTTCAGGCTCAATGAGACTCCACCCCTCAGAGCCCCATTCTGGAGGGGCCAGTGTGTGCCCAGGGCAGGACCCCAGGCTGTAACTTGCCAGGGGTGGGGAGCTGTACCCAGGTCCCCCAGGAAAGAGCAGAGACTTTGAGCAGGAAGAACACAAATCTAGAAGATTTCAGAATGTTCTGTTTCCACTGAAAGTCTTCCTCTGAAAGCACGCTGCTGCAGGCAGCATCTGCGGCCCACGTAGAAACAGCTTCCCCTTGATCCAGCTCAAGGTTTCTACGTTTTTAATCTCTGCTCAGAAGTGGAGCCCGAATGGAAATGGAATTGCTGCCTCCTTTTGAGATCTCGCAGCTGCCACCACCAGAAAAAAAGATAAAAATGCATTGCAGATCTTGCTTCAGACCTGCCTTTTGCTTACTGTACAATCTCTTGAGCTTTCATAACAATATTGAGAAAATTCATAATACCGGGCTTAAATCTTCTTCAGAAGTTTGGGGGTGGGAGAGGGAAGAGGAATTAATTTTAGAATTTCGTGTCTATACAGCATCATCAAAAGATAAGTGAAATACAGAGAAGCACTGATGAGGGCTGGGAGAAAAGAGAATCCTCTGCATGTGCTCAAGGCTTCTGATAACCATTCTCCGCCCTACTCCAGGATTCTGGTACCCAGAGTTCCACTCCCAGGCACTTTGTAGCTTCTAGCTCTGAAGATTCTCTGGTGGCTCAGATAATAAAGAATCTGTCTGCAGTGCAGGAGACCCAGGTTCGATCTCTGGGTTAGGAAGATCCCCTGGAGAAGGGAATGGCAACCCACTCCAGTATTCTTGCCTGGAGAATTCTATGGACAGAGGAGCCTGGTGGGTTACAGTCCATGGGGTCCAAAGAGTTGGACAAAACTAAGCAAATTTCACTACGCTGAGGACACGGTTTAACCTTTCCAGCCTCGATTTCTTTATCTACTTCTAATTGTGGAGAGCTGGCTATGCATGGGCACTTTGCCCAGGGGATGCCCGTGGTCCCGAGTCCCTGCCCTGCCCTGCAGCAGCTTCAGACTCATGTAGTAGGAGAAAGACGGGTCTGTGCCAAGGACATGAGCATTTGGGAAACATCTGAGAAGGAGCTCAGGAAAGTCCCCAGCAGACTGCAGTCACCACTTACTTGGCAGAAGTTAAGAGGTGCATCTTCCAAGGGCTCGTTGAGTCCCGGGGCCACTCTCCTTTTCTGTGACATTTACTACCCAACTGTAGCACTGACTGCAAATCCCCAGTGTGGTGGGGCCTGTGCAAACTGAGAGAAATAACAGCAAAGCAGCCCTGACAACCTGCTTCCTGGACATCCCACTCCCAGGAATCTCAAAGAAGGACAAGGTGGTGGCAGCTGTGTGGAGCAGGGGAAAGGAGAGGGGGGAGACAGTGAGTGGCAGAAGGAAGGAGACCCCGAAACTCCTCAGGCAGGATCCAGCCTGGACCAGACGGGTCTGACGTCCGCCCCTCCAGCAAAGCTGGCCTGCCCACCGGGCTGGGCGAGGTGGGCTGCAGCCTTGGGTGTGATCTGAAGGCTGCTTACTGCACCTGGATCAGCACTGGTGACACACCCTATTTATGGGCTATGGGGCTATAGGGAGGGCTGGCAGGGATTCACCTCCATCTTGTGTACAGAACTGTCACATAAAGCATCGTATTTGCAGCTGGAAGGTGAGAGGCTGTAGCCACACTGCCAGAAGAGGCTTTCAGCCAGGAAGTAAGTGTCACCTTCTCCCTGGGCAGCAAGGCTGGTTTCAGTGTGTTCTCAGCACACCGAGTGACTCTGCAGAGGCGGGAGAGTCCTGGCAGAAAAGCCAGGCCAGGGGTTTCCACAGGTCTAGAGGGTGCCCTTTCCGTTGATGTTGTTCAGTTGCTCAGTTGTGTTCGACTCTTAGCGACTCCAGGGACTGCGGCAACCCAGGCTTCCCTGTCCTTCACCATCTCTTGGAATTTGCTCAAACTCATGTCCATTGAGTCAGTGATGCCATCCAACCATCTCATCCTCTGTCGCCCCATTCCCCTCCTCCCCCAATCTTTCCCAGCATCAGGGTCTTTTTCAACAAGTCGGCTCTTCACATCAGGTGGCCAAAGAACTGGAGCTTCAGCATCAGTCCTTTCAATGAATAGTCAGGGTTGATTTCCTTTAGGATTGACTGGTTTGATCTTGGTGTCCACCAAGGAACTCTCAAGAGTCTTCTCCAATACCACAGTTTGAAAACATCAATTTTTCAGTGCTTAGTCGCCTTTATGATCCGACTGTCACATCTGTGCATGACTACTGGAAAAACCATGGTTTTGACTAGACAGACCTTTGTCGGCCAAGTAACGTCTCTGCTTGTTAATATGCTGTCTAGGTTGGTTGTAGCTTTTCTTCCAAGGAGTAAACATCTTTCAATTTTGTGGCTGCAGTCGCCACCTGCAGTGATTTTGGTGCCTGAGAAAATAAAATCTGTCACTGCTTCCATTTTTTCCCCATCTATTGGCCATGAAGTGATGGGATTGGATGTCATGATCTTAGTTTTTAAACGTTTAATTTTAAGCCAGCTTTTTCACTCTTTTCTTTCACCTCATCAAGAGGCTCTTTAGTTCCTCTTTGCCTTCTGCCATAAGAGTGGTGTCATCTGCATATCTGAGGTTGTTGATGTTTCTCCCGGGAATCTCAATTCCAGCTTGTGCGCCCTTTACATAGACTACAGTATAGACAGGGCCCCTAGGATTGGGCAGGGCTGCGGCCCCAGCCACATGGGTCAAGGGAAGGTTTGTGGGGGTGAAGGAGAGTGGTCACAGGGGCAATCAACTCAAAGCCTCTCTGTCCAGCTCACCATACTCTTCCTATTGCAGTAAATTCATCTCTGGCTCCAAGTATTAAGCTGAAATTAACCCAAGTGAACTGGAAGTGAAAGGAATCCCGAAAGAAAGAGGTTGGTTTGTGGGACTGTTTCAGCAGGGGCCTGAAGCACAGCGGAGGTCCCCATACTTCCCCAAGGGCCCTCGGAGTTAACAAGTGGGAAGGACCATGCTCAGGGAAGGGCAGAGGCTGGTTGGCGTCGATGTAGGACAGAGTCCTCAGTGACAAGAAGAGGCTGAGAGGTTCACTGGGGGAGGAATGAATATTTTCCTGAAGAGCTGCTCTGCATGGCTCATGTCCGGAGGAGGCGACACCAGCCGGTCCATTTGTCCCTTGAACAGTCAGCCGCAGGAGGTCACCTTGGAGAGTGGACTCGAGCCACTCCCACATATTAACTTGGACTCTTTTCCTCCATTTAACTGAGTTTAGATATCTTTCACGACATTTCTTTGCCTCCATGGGCTGGATTTTGGATTTCGGAGTGAGCTCATGGATACTCCTTCCAGAAAACAATCTGGAATAACCTACAGTCCCTTTGGAATATGGTCTCTGGGCCTGTTCAGTCACTCAGTCGTGTCCGACTCTTTGCGACCCCATGGACTGCAGCACGCCAGGCTTCCCTGTCCATCACCACCTCCCGGAGCTTGCTCAGATTCATGTGCGTTGAGTCAGTGATGCCATCCAACCATCTCTCCCCGTTTCCCCTTCTCCTCTTGCCTTCAATCTTGCCCAGCATCAGGCTCTTTTATGGGACTGCGAAGGAGGAAATGACTGCGCTCTCCAGAGCGGTGGCCTAGCGCCACCTGGTGGTCTTTCTAATTATACCCAGGCACGCAGGTAAGCCTGCTGCCATGAAGGCCTTTGAACTTGACAGTGTAGCCACCCCCTCCAATGACATTTGATTTGTGCCACCATTTCACCCGGCCTCTAATTAAACAAATCCACAGTTAGACTTTCGAGGTTGTCTGCAAATGACATTCAATATTTACCTCCAAGGACTTACCAGCGGGGTAGAAAAAAATGAGTTCGTGAAACTTTCAACTTGTATCCTATTATTAATACCAGGTCACACCACTTGGGACGTACTATATAGTATTATTATTTTTTTTTAATTCTACAACCATCTTGTGACTAACACAACCAGATAACATTATATTTTAAGAATTTAAAGCACTAATTCTGTTAAAAGTAAACATGTAAAATTTTATCATAATCTTATAACCCTGCTTTAACATATCTCTGGGTTTAGTGGCTCCAAAAATGAAATAAAGAAGGGTACTGGGCCTCTATCAACCTCTGGAAGTCTCTGAAAAGCTCTGGAAAGTTCTGGGGAAGGATGGAATAGAAGAGAACCAGAAGAAGGGGAAGCAAAGAGGTACATGTACTAGTTCAGGCCTGAGAATCTGGGCTGAGCCTGGATCTGTGTGGATGGAGAGGAGAAACGCTGCTTACTTTCCAAATTTGGCAGGATTTGGTGACTGATTCTGTGTTTTCCTGGTGGCTCAGATGGTAGAGAATCTATCTGCCTGCAATGTAAGAGACCCAGGTTCAATCCCTGGGTGGGGAAGATCCCCCTGGAGGAGCAAATGGCAAATCACTCCAGTATTCTTGCCTGGAGAATTCCATGGACAGAAGAACTTATCAGGCTACAGTCCACAGGGTTACAAAGAGTCAGACACATCTGAGGGATTAATGCTTTCTGTGAAAGAGGGAAATGAAAGTTTACCATCCCCTGTGCCTGCTAATGAGGGCAGGTCTTGGCAATCCCAGGACCTTTTGTTTGGAGAGCAGAAAGTCAACATCCTTGGCGTTACAGCTCTTGGCAGAGTTACGAGCAGTATCAGACAGGGGAGGTGCGGGGGCGAGAACTTGAAGAAGCAGGGCACTGCCAAACTGCTCAACCAGGAAAGGGGGTGGGAATGTGGACGTGGACATGCCAGCGGTCCAAGGGGCTGCCCAGCGCGGGTCTCTGCAGGACAGTCCCTAGGCACCAGGGGACCCAGAAGGCACCTGTATAGTTAGCTACAGGGAATTCTGAGACCTGCTGAGGTCAGTGCAGCAGTGGAAATGGCCTGGGGACTCAGGTCCAGGAGAAGAGAGGAAGGCGTCCAGGGTGAACCCTCAGTTTCTTCCTCCAATGACCTGAATTCTTGCAGAAGAGCCAGGTTGCTGGGAGGTGATATAATCAAATGTCCCAGGCCACACCAACCCATGAATCTGAACGCAGTTGTCCTATTCATAAGCACAGAGGAGGGAGTCCCACTTCACTGATCTTGGGACCTGGGCTCAGCAGTGTGCAGCGAATTCTCCCTGCAAATTTCCCCCAGGAGCCGCCTGTGCTGGGGGACCACTGCCAGGCCCCGCAGAGCCAGGGCAGAAGGTCATTTTGCCTTTGTGCTCCTTCCGGAAGGAGGGGTTTCCCAGGAGCATGCTTGGGCCCCCTAGTTCTCAGAGGTCCTCGAAGGAATCAGATTAGGGGGAAAAACAGAGCAAGTCTGGGTCAAGCTCAACATCAACCTCCCTGGCAGCGATCAAGTATAACCGTGGCCTTCTGCCAGCCCCCTTTCCTCCCTAAGTGCCATCTAGGTGCATAGGGAGCCTCCTATGTCCTGTGCACGTGAGAAGGTGACAGACAGAGCCTCAGTGATATCAGCCAGGAGTGGGGAGAGGGGACAGTGCCTGCTGGTTCCAGCCCAGATTAGCACAAGCTAACCTGAGACCCTGGAGTGTTCTTACATCAGCCCCAGACAAGCCCCAGGGGACACAGAACATAGAAACAGTCCATGGCTGATGCTCAGGTCCCAGCGGGAGGCTGCTCAGGGGGAGATGCGGAAAGAGAAGCCCTGGTCTCTGTCCTCAGGAAGCTCTCCTGAGTCTTGCTAGAACAGCAAAATCTGTAACTAAGGATCACCCTCTGAAGTAGCCTCCCTATTTTTTGGTTTCAGCTTTGCCTAGAAGCCAGGCCAGATCACGAACCAAATGCCACTGGGTCCATATCTGAGCCTCCTGTTTGATGTGTTATAGGCGTAGAGGGTGGAGCTATCTGCTGGTCTATGAAAGGCCTCCTTAGCAAAGACACCCAGATAAGGGGCCTGTGCCCAGTTGCCTCTGTTTGCTGAACCACACTGAACACCGTTCATTATCACCCTTGACTATGATCTTCAAAACCACAGAAACACTCACAGTGGTGCAGAGGGAAAATGCTCGTGACTCCTTGAGCCAGGCTTCTGCTTCCTGGATGTTTTCTTAAGGTCAGTTCAGATACGCTGAGCAGGAGGTGACACCCAAGAGCACAGCCAGAGCCCTCCCCGTAGGGGCACTGGGACCGGGCCTTCACTGACCTCTCTCTTCTCGCTGCGCCTTTGGCTTCCCGGTTATCATTCATTTATTCAACACTCATTTATCGGGGCTTGCCTTGCAGTGGGTACCCTGTCCAGCTCCATGACAAGTGACAGTTGATTGACTAAATCTTGCCCTCCACTTTTTACTTCTGAAGTGGTGATGATAGAGATGGATGGAGGAAGCAAGACGAAGTGAGTTGGGGGGTAGAAGAGGGGCGGGCACTGATACCTCTCACTGAGAGGAAACAGGGGAAAGTTGGCAGATTTCAGCAAGGCTGTAAAGGATGGACAGCATTATGTTCAGTGAAATAAAAAGATCAAATGTTTTTACGATTCCACTTATTTGAGGTACCTAGACTCATCAGGGAGAAGGCAATGGCACCCCACTCCAGTACTCTTGCCTGGAAAATCCCATGAACGGAGGAACCTGGTGGACTGCAGTCCATGGGGTCGCTGAGAGTCAGACACGACTGAAGTGACTTAGCAGCAGCAGCAGCAGCAGACTAATCAGATTCATAAGACAGAAAGTAGAAGGGTGTGTGCCAGGGGCCGGAGGAGAGCAGAATGGGGTTTATTATTTAATGGGTATAGAGTTTCAGTTTGGGAAGATGGAAGATGGTCCAGACATGATGGTGGGGATGGCACAACAATGTGAATGCCACTGAATTCTTAATGCCATTGAATCATATATCTACAACTGGTTAAAATGGTAAATTCATATTGAGTATATTTTACTACAATTTAAAAAAATCTCCTCCTCACTTATTCTAACTGAGAACAAGACTCTGCTCTGCTGTGTTCTGAGCCTCAGAATGAATGAGAAACTCAGAGGAGCATCCCTAGGAAGACCTTCATGCCCCCTGGAGCAGTCTGCCCCAGTCCTCTCATTCATACATCAGCCCAAATCCCCACCATGACAATGTTAAGCCCTGTGTTAGTCAAAGCAAAGCTAAGCTGTTGTGGCAACTCAATTTCAAAAAGCAACGGCTTAGAGCTATAGGATTTTTTTGGTCCCTGGTGGCTCAGAGGGTAAAGCGTCTGCTTGCAGTGTGGGAGACCTGAGTTTGATCCCTGGATCGGGAAGATCCTCTGGAGAAGGAAATGGCAACCCACTCTAATACTCTTGCCCGGAGAATCCCGTGGAGGGAGGAGCCTGGTAGGCTAGTCCCTGAGGTCGCAAAAGGGTCAGACATGTCTGAGCAACTTCATCACTTCCACAGCAGCATCAGTGCCACAGTAGCGGCACTGAGCCCACGGACATTCTGAACTCAGATTCCTTCCCATCACTGTCCCACACTCCCAAGGGTACTGAGGTGGTCCGCATGTTGGAAATGGGGGTGCCCCACATCTAAGTAGCAGGCAAGAAGAGAGAAGGGAGTCCCAGGCTAAGTCACTGAGGCGTCACCTGCTCTCTCACTCCACTGGCAAGGACTTGGTCAAGTACATGGCAGCCGGGCAGGGCAGGGAGGCTGGGAAGCCACGTGTCAGTGCTAGCTGCTCAGTCATGTCAGACTTTTTGTGATCCCATGGGCTGTAGCCCACCAGCTTCCTATGTCCATGGAATTCTCCAGGCAAGAATACTGGAGTGGGTTGCATTCTTTTCCAAGGGATCTTCTGGACTCAGGGATCAAACCCCAGATCTCCTGCATTGCAGGCGGATTCTTTGCCATCTGAGCTATGAGGGAAGCCCCAGTGCCCCCTGGGCAGCCATGCACCTGGCTACAATTCTATGAGGATGAAGCGAGAATGGTACAGATTTTGGTGCTGTGCTCAATAGCAGTATTTACCAAGAGTAACTCTAAAACAAAAGTCACTACACTGGTACTTTTTTTTTTTTTTAAGATTTATTTCAGCTGTGATGAGTCTTTGTTGCTGTGCACAGGTTTTCTCTAGCTGCCACAGTGGGGTCTATTCTCTGTGCAGTGAGTGGGCTTCTCGTTGGTGTGGCTTCTCTTGTTGTGGTCTTCCCTGTTGCTCAAATGGCAAAGAATCTGCCTGTAATGCAGGAGACTTGGGTTTGATCCCTGGGTCGGGAAGATTCTCTGGAGAAGGGACTGGCAATCCACTCCAGTATTCTTACCTGGAGAATCCCATAGACAGAGCAGCCAGGCAGGCTACAGTCTGAAGGGTCACAAAGAGTCAGGCACAGCTGAGCTACTAACACTACTATTGTTGCTGAGCACGGGCTCTAAGTCAGTCAGGCTTCAGTAGTTTGGTGCATGGACTTAGTTGCTCCATGGCATGTGGGATGTTCCTAGACCAGGGATCAAACCAGTGTCCCTTGCGTTACAAGGTGGATTCTTAACCCCTGGACCACCAGGGAAGCCCCACACTGGTACTTCAGGAGAGTTCTTTGCTCTGAGCCAGAAGAACAACCAGGATGTCAGAATTAGTATCTGGAGACCCTTCGGCCTAGATGGACCCAGATGGAGGTATACAGCCATGACTCTATCCAATATGTCATGACAGTGTTACCATCAATGCTAAGGGTGCAGAAAGCAACTTGTTGCTAATAAAAAGTACTCACATCTGCAAACTGTTTATTTTGCTGTAGCGAGTAAAAGGTTAGACTTCCAACAGCATCACTATCACCCAAGAGAAACCCCATGGGCTTGCTGAGTGGGAGGGAAAGGCTAGATTCCATAAGTGAGGGTGGGGGAATTTTTTTTTAAGAAACATTAATGGGCCAACAAAAGGCATGCCCTTCTTTGCCCCCCGGGGAGCACCTGCGGCCATCAGAGCTTCTACAGAGAAAGGATGATGACGTTTGTCACCTTCCAGGTGCAGGCTGGCACCAGCCTCTCTTGGCCCAATGTGTCTTGGCAGCAGTTGTGCTGAATCTGGCCCTTTTAAGAAAAGATGGCCCTCCATGACCCACGTGCTCTCTGTTCCTGAAGCATATACAACATCAGGACGGCATGAGAATTCTGGGGGTTCTAAGTAGAGTAGCCAACTGGGGCGACCATGGATGAGGCTGGGGCCTCCATAGAGAAAGGCTTGGAGGGCCATGGAGGCCAGGCCTGAGCAATGAGACGCTCCTGAGAGCATCCAGAGCCCCAGGACAGCATGGAGTGGAGTGCGTGGCCTGGAGGCAGACCAGCTTGGCAGGATCTCCTGTTCCTCTCATCACCTGTGGGCCCTCAGGCACAGTACTCCACCTCCCAACTTCAGTCTGCTCCAAGGAACACAGGGACACAGCTGTGACTCCATCCCAGGACGGCTGCCATTCCAGCATGAGACAGTCCAAGTAAAGCAGCCACACAGCACCTGGTGCAGGGCGTACGCTCCCTGAATGATAGCCCTATTATCAAGGAATGTGAATTATCCTAATAGTAAAATGAAAATGGTGCATACATTTGAGGAAGACACTGGACATGACGTGCAGTCAGCCAGCAGCTGGGCCACGTGAGGATCAGAGAGGACTAGGCAAGCCCCCTCCTTAGTGAGCTTGTGACCAGAGCGGAAGGCTCTGAGCCAGGGCTCCTTACTGGATGTTGGAACTGCAGAAGCTGGGTGAGAATCTATATGGACTACCAGGAGCCAGTGTGGAGAATCCCGCCCATGGCAAAGGTCATGAGGAAGGGGCCTGATGGGCAAAGGCGAGATCAGGCCTTGAGGGGTCCCCCTTCTCGAGCATCTACCCCCAAACCAGAATCTGTCTGTTTTTTCATGACTTTCACCAACTCCTCTGACATTAACAAGGGGCTATCCCTGACCACCTTTCTCTGGAGAAAATCAATTTAGGGCTCTAGCTAATAAACCTCCTGGGCATGAAGAGAGTGTTTCAATTAACCCCCTGTTAGCATTCTCGCTTACTTGGCAGGTTTATCCAGACTCTTGCAACATTGTTGAGCCTGTGCTTGCTGCCAAGTTCTCACATCCCTTATCCACTGGGTTCCTGGGAGTGCATATAGTCAGGATGTAGAAAAAACAAGCAGCAGCTTTAGCATTAGCAACATTAGACTTTGAGTTAATAAGTTCTTTCTTTGCTGTAACCCATTGAATCTTTGCTCCATAAAAATGTAACTCTGTACTTTAAGGGTGATACAGGCTAGGAATTTAAGAAGAAACACTTTAAGGGAAAATTATTGTTCTGGCTGACCAACCGTTATCAAAAAGGGGTCATAAAATATCAACAGGCCTCCGGGCCAGAAGATAATGTACAAAAAATAAGAATCTTGCAGGAAAGAACCTGCAAGTTAATACTGATGGAATGTTGAATTGACTCTGATTTTCCATTTGGCAGTATGTACAACTCAGGGTATAAAAGCCCTAGCTCACCGAAGAAGCTTGGTCTCCCCGTGCCTTTCTTTCTTTCTTTCTTACTCTTCTTTCAGGCTAGTTCCCATCTGGAGCACAGAGGTCCGCTGTGTCTACTTATTTGCTTGGGCTTCTAAGACCTGAACGGGAAGGTTCCCTGCGTCTTCACTCCCTCGGGAGACCGGGAGAGCGCCTGCGGCCTACATAGACGGTGCAAGTCTCTTGTCTCGAGACTTTATTGATTTTCTGTGTAAACCAAGGAACGTCAGCCTCTTTTCTCCTCTATTTTCTCCACTACACTATTCGCTCCTATTCTTTCCTCTCTCATTCATTCATTTCTTTCTTCATTCGCCAATGTCATCCATCATGAGGATATCCCTGGACTCTGCTGAGGCTGGACCCTAGCAGTGGACTTTATATAAATTTTCTGCCACATGTTTCCTTACCCTCCCCAGGATGTTCTTCCCTATGGGAAAATGACCCATCACTGTTAGAACTGAATTGTGTCCCCTCAAATTCATAGGTGGAAGCCCTGTGCTGCAATGGGACTGTATTTGGAGATGGAGCCTTTAAGGAGGTAATTAAGATTAAATGAAGTCATAAGGGTGAGGTCCTAAGCCAATAGGACTGGTTATCTAATGAGAGGGAGAAACACACAGAGGAAAGGCCCCTGGAGGACATGGAGAGGAGGTGGCCATCTACAAGCCAAGGAGAGAATCCTCAGGAGAAACCAATCCTGTCACACCTTGATCTTGACCTTCCAGCCTCCAGAAATGTGAGAAAATCAATTCCTGTTATTTAAACCACTCAGCCTATGGTACTTTGTTAGGAGGGCCCTAGAAAACTAATTCAGTCCCCACTAGTTAAACTCATGGGTCCTGCTTTGGTTCTACAAATGTGAGGACTTACAAACAGAGCCTGTGGGTGGTTGAGCCAGAGAAAAAATTGCCAGCATCTGTTGGATTTTAGAAAAAGCAGAGAATTCCAGAAGAACATCTACTTCTGCTTCATTGACTATGCTAAAGCCTTTGACTGTGTGGATCACAACAAACTGTGGAAAATTCTTAAAGCAATAGGAATACCAAACCACGTTACCTGCTCCTGAGAAATCTGTATGCAGGTCAAGAAGCAACAGTTAGAACCAGACATGGAACAACACTTGCTCCTTTGAAGAAAAGCTATGACAAACCTAGACACATATTAAAAAAACAGAGATTCTACTTTGCCACCAAAGCTCTGTCTAGTCAAAGCTACGGTTTTTCAAGTAGTCGTGTACATATGTGAGAGTTGGACCATAAAGATGGCTGAACACCAAAGAATTGATGCTTTTGAACTGTGCTGTTAGAGAAGACTCTTGAGAGTCCCTTGGACTGCAAGGTGATCAAACCAGTCAGTCCTAAAGGAAATCAGTCCTGAATATTCATTGGAAGGGCTGACACTGAAGCTGAAGCTCCAATCCTTTGCCCACCTGATGTGAAGAACCAACACATTAGAAAAGACCCTGATGCTGGGAACTATTGAGGGCAGGAGGTGAAGGGGATGAAAGAGAATGAGATGATTGGATGGCATTACCGACTCAACGGACATGAGTCTGAACAAACTCTGGGAGACGGTGAAGGAGGGAAGCCTGTCATGCTGTAATCCATAGGGTCACAAAGAATCAGACACAACTGAGCAACTGAACAACAAGTAGGGTCACAAAGAGTCAGACACGACTGAGCAACTGAACAACATCAGAGGCCCCTGGAGAAGGGCATGACAACCCACTCCAGTATTATTGCCTGGAGAATCCCATGGACAGAAGAGCCTGGTGGACTACAGTCCATTGGGTCTCAAAGAGTTGAACATGACTGAGTGACTAACACACACAGGAGTGTCAAACAAGGAGAGGTGAGATGATATTCCAGTTTCTTCCTCGGGGCTTTCGTATCACTTACTTCTGAGCAAATATAACCCACGTGAGAGGTACATATTCTCATCTAGCCCCACAGCCTTCCTCTCTTTTCTTTCCAGGGTAGAAAGATTGCTGCAGAAACTTGGGGTTGATGGAAAAGGGCAGACAAGCTGCAATCATGGTAGCTAAGCATCAGGGGCTGGAAATCATAGAAAATTAAATGAAAAATAAGTGTCCAGTTTGTTCATCAATATCACCACACTCACTTTAAAAAGTTCTGAAGCAAGCACATACAAAGTTATCATCTATTATTTATTATTATAGTTATTATTAACTATATGAAGCATGATGGGAATTTGAGTCACTAACTTTGCTCATTGTTCTATTAAAAAATATGAGGATTTCTGGACAGTCCTCTCTTGCTACTTAAATCATCTGTTTTATTCTTTTCTGGTTGGAGATGAAGCCTTTGAGGACAGAACAAGAAGAGGAACCTGCTGTACTTCAGAAGATATGATGGCTGCCCTCTTTGTCTTTTCTGGGAACAATGGCCCAGAGCTGGTGTTTGATCAGCTTGGCTTCCAGCCAAGGTCAGCAAGAGTTTTGAAACTGTCTCCAATCTCAGCCACCCAATGCTGGAAAGCTCCATCCTTAACTACTGAGCACCTAAAGAGCTCTACAGAATGTCGGCCCAAAGCTCTAGAATTCAAGATATTTAGTTATGTAAAATGGTTTAATCTTTTGTTCTTAAAACTCATAGTTTTGATAAAAGTGTCACCGTTGAGACTGGTCCCAGTCGACCTGTTATGGAAGGCCAGTGAGGTTTCTCTATGCACCACATATTTCTCCACTTTTGTGCTTTTGGTCATGAATCTGGCCATGCCTGGAACGTCTCCTTGCCATGCCAGGAACGCTCTTCCACATCAGACTCCTTCAAGCAGAGCAGATTAATGGCTCATTTCATGACCCCAGAGAACTCTCTGTATGTACCTTCACAGTAACTTTTTATTGACCTGCCTTCCACTTTGGACTGTGAGCTCCTTTGGGCAAGGAACAGCTCTTCATTACGTTAGTACCCCCTAGGACCTGAAAATAAGGGGATAGTCAGGAAATATCTGTTGAGTGAATGAGTGAGTGAACAGTGAACTTTTTCTTTGTTTGTACCTGTAACCAAAGCCTTCTTCCAGGGTCCACCCATCAGAATGATTCCACCCATTTCAGAATGTCTACCCATTTCAGCATGGCCCTAAACCAGGGACCTCTGTGTATCTCCTACCACTTTCCTTTCTGAAAGGGACCATTTATTATGATTCTCCTGTCCTGTCCTGTCCCAACATTGTACACTGGGAGTTTGGGGTAGAGAGGGCAGTTCTTTTTAATTCCTGAGCTCTACACCATGAGAACTCACCTCCTGACATGGGATTAAGACATCATCCAGACACCCTAACTTTAGACTTGCTTTAAGCATAAAATCTGGGGTTCCCAGGTTGCTCAGAGGGTAAAGAATCTACCTGCAATGCAGGAGATGCAGGAGATGCCAGTTCAGTCCCTGAGTGGGGAAGATCCCCTGGAGGAGAACATGGTAACCCACTCCAATATTCTTGCCTGGAGAATCCCATGGACAAAGGGAGCTTGGTGGACTACAGTCCACCGGATCGCAAAGAGTCGGACACAACTGAAGCGAATGAGCATGCACACACAAGCATAAAATATACACTGGGGTTCAAATATTTGGGATGAAAACAAATGTCAATAGCTCATCAATCATTTTTTCATGATTACATGTTAAAATGATAAAATTTGGAATATTTAGGGTTAAACTGTATTATTAAAATTATCTCTTTTTACCTTTTCAACATGGCTCCTAAAATTTTTTAAATTTCGTGTATGATTGTGGTTGACATTACATTTCTGTTGGACAGCCCTGTTCTAGAGCACTGTTTCTCTACTTGGTTTTTCATCATCACCCCTTCTGATGTGCTGTAGTTCATGGGATCACAAAGAGTCACACATAACTTAGCGGCTGAACAACAATAACCCCTAAGGAGACCTTTTAGATGTCTCTTCTCCTCATTTCTTCTCTCTCATGAAATTTCTTGTTTCCATACTGTGGCCCTGGTAATATCTAAGATTTTCTTATTATTCTGTGCCAAAATCCAATTTTGTCCCCCTGGGGCAGTATTTCCCATGTTGAAAGCACTTGTTTTAGAGGATGGTGTCTTTGTAGGGTGTGAGGACCCAGAGTGCCTGAATCACCACAGGAAAAGCTGCTCCCCAGTGAAAGTAAGAAACAAACCATTATGGTAGAAGCCACTGGGATTTCAGAGTTTTCCCTAAAATTTACCCCAACACACCAAATCCAAGATTTTAAGAAAGCATCAATAAACTCAAAGAGATCTTACAGAATCAAAATTCAGGAATCTACATGGCTCCACATGATCCTAAAGTCTCACCATGTCAAACAGCCCCTAGCGCCACTCTTCATCTGGCCTTTGCTGCCAGCCTCCTCTTCGTGGTGTCAGTTCACCCCCTGCACCCTCACCACTCCCTTTCCTCTCTGTGCCTTGACAGACTTTCTCCTTCTTCCAGACTCAGCTCCAGTGCCACTTCCTCCAGGAAGCCCTACCAGCCTCCACTACTCCCAGATCTCATAAATGCTTTGGCCAAAATCAGAGCTGTTTCATGCACTAAGCATTACGGAGAAATAAACCATGGTGATAACACATTAGTAATACAAAACCAAAATGCTCAAGTCTGCTCTAAACGTAAGAAAGGAAATCAGAGTGGAACGATGCAGAGATCTTAGCCTGTAATGCTGAAAATATTTCACTTTTGCAAATGCTACAAAACACATGACCATGTAAACTCATTGCTAGGGTCCCTCCCGGGAGGAGGAAGAAAACCCTGCAAATGAGGAGTCGTGAGGCTTCATCCCCGCAGGGTTTCCACAGAGAACGGAGGGCCTGTCTGTGAAAAACTGCAGTCTTGTGCCCTGGTCGTGGGAACTTTTAAAGTAATTCAACAAAATGAATACTTGTTGAATTGTGTTCTATACAGTGTGTGCTTAGCAAGTGTTTTTTATAACTGAGTACTTGTTCAGGCACGAGTGAAAAAAATTAATGTCATTTTTAATAAGGTCGTAGATACGCTGACGGCCCAAAAAAACTTTTCCTCCCTGGGGACAAAGAGGGTGACGGGTGGAGGATTAGGGGGTGGAGGGAAGCAAGGGATGAAGGAAGGACAGGGACTGGTTAGAAGAGAGTGGGGAAAAGACAGAATCCTAATGATCCGAGAGAAAAACAACACTAAGTACTTAACTCCCAGAAAGAACAAGTACGGAAAAGCAGGGCTGTGGGTACGTGAGGCACAAGGGTGGGGGGCGGGGCGGACAACAGTTCTGCCCCGCCCCCCAGCTAGTCCCTCCTTCCGCCCATCACCCCCGCCCCCGCAAAAACCCAAACCGGTAACCTCTACCCGGCCGCCTGTCATTGGCTATGCAAATGAGCGAGGTCTGTCGGGACCAATAAGCCGCGGCCACGGCTTGGCGAACGTCTTCCGGCCCGCCCCTGCCGCCCCCTCCCCGAGCTTACCTCGCGAGCCGAGGGCGGTACGAGGGGCGGCGGGGGCGCGGCGTGGCGCGGCGGTGAGGCGGCGGCTGGATCGTGTGGCGGCGCGGGCGCTCAGCATGGCTCGCCTGGTGCTTGGTAGGCTTGGGCCTCCTTATCCGGGAGGCTGGGGGTGAGGTGAGGGGAACAGCCTAAGAGGCCCGGGGAGCAAGCGGGCGCCCGGCCTTGCCCGGGCCCCGCGCTGGCGAGGAGGGTCGCGGGCCATGTCCTCGTGGAGGATGCCGCAGAGGCAGCCCCGGCGGCTGTGGGGGAGCTCCGCGAGCTGAGACTGTCCTTGACCGGAGCTTCCCCTCCTCCCCCAACCCTGCGCTGGCCCTCCAGCAGACGTGTGGGGCGCGTGGGAAGGTGAGGAGCCCTTGTCGGGGGCGACCGCATCCCACCTGGGCTGGGGTGGTGGGTGGAGCGTGTGCGCGAGGGAGCCCCGGGGCTGGGCTCGAACCCGGGGCGCTGGGGGACAGCCCCGAGCCAGGGGCCGAGTGCCGGACGCTGGGCTCTTGTGAAGGGGGCGGGAGGGGTGTGAGCCAAGGCCGGGAGCTGCGATCGAACCCCCGAGACCGACTATGGCTCGTCCCTGACCGTGACTGGGTATTGGGGTGGGGGTGGGGCACCTGGAAGGGGGACCTTGTTCTGGGCCTCGAGTGTTCGGGGGAGTCACGGGCTCCTCATACTGTAGCTTGCCCTCACCAACTGTTTTATCGAATTCCCACTTGTGAAAAACCTGAAATATCAAAACCCAGTCCTGAAATCGATCAGAAGTTTCCTTCAAAGGCAGCAGTACCTTCTTAAAGCGGGTTTCACGATGCAAGAGCGCTTTAGATGTGATTGAACTTTTCAGAACTAAATCGAACCCAGACTAAGGTAAATGTCTTAGCGAGTTCAGTAGTGAGATGGAGGATCCCCTTCCTTCCCTGGGCCCTCTTGGTCCCAATCCAGGCGCTGTAACAGTGGGTACCTGAGCACGCTTGTCCAGAGAGCAAGGTTTGGGTCCCAGCCTTGGTCCCCCGAATCTACTAGCTGGCTGACTGGGAGCTAGTTACTTAACCACTCTGGGATTGTACTCCCTAGCGTTGTTCTTGGGATTAAGGAGTTTGTATGTATGTATATATACCTAAAGAGAGAAAGCAAGAGAAATAATTTGCCATATTACTGTAGAGATAATAGATGAGGGGCAAAAACTTAGTTTCTGTTTACTTGCTTGCAAGTTAATTCAGACAGGGCTCTGAAAGCATCTGTGATTCTTTCAGTTGACTCATTATTTTAAGGTAGTCAGCCTTTTGGGGCGCCCTCTCGGGTTCTAGATGACTTTTTGGGACCATGTACTCTTGCTAGCAGGTGAGGTACAGAGAGGTTACTGATGTAGATTTATAGCATCATTAACTACTGTTGGGGGAATAATAGGAGGCCGCAGATGGCAGAACCATCTGCTCACAAAGCTTCTAGACATTTGGATGTTCCAGTTTCCCATTGGTGCACGTTATCAGTGAGTGGAATGACCATGTGAATATTAGAAACAGATCATTATCGATCAACATTGACCTACCTACTCTTATCATTTTAAGTGGGCTGAGTGTTTTTGTAGGGAGTAGTTACTGACTGCTGTTATTGCTGTTGGATTTTGTACGCCTTTTAATGCTTTTGGAGTAGCATGTTTGATTTCCTTCTAACTCTACTAGGTCTTACTGCCTCTTAAAGAATTTAGTTCTTGAACCTTTATCAAGACATTTCCACTGATAGCCATTATAGTGGGAGGGTGCTCTTGTGAGATCCAGGCTACTTTATAGAAAGTTACAAAAGTCCAGTACCATTACTAGAAGGAAAAAAAGCTGAAGTTTATGTTATACTGAGTGTCATTAGGCATGCCCATCTTCGTACCACTTTCCTGAGGTGAACAATTAAACAAAAATCACTGTTTAATGAGTGAAACAGTCATTAAAACATCTTATAATGACTCCAACCTACTTGGAACAGCATGAAGAGGAGAGTGCCTTCATTGTTTTTCCTGATTGACAGAAGAGAAAGAACTTGATTCCCCTGCACAGTCTGTAGAACGCCCCTTCTGGGATTTACTCCTGCAGGGTCCAGTCCTTTGGTTAAAATTTGGGGATGGGTACCTAGTTGCTCTTTAGTTATGTGGCCTTCGGCAAGTTACCTTTTCTGTGCTTCCATTTCCTGGGCTGAAAATGGGCATGATGACACATACTACTTAGAGTAAATGAGTTAACTGTATGTCATGTCTTGTAAGTGTTATTCTTAGTTGAAATGTCAATTTTGGAGGCTAGTTGAACAGTTACATATGTCAAATTGGTAGCCATACCCCATCTCCTTTGTAAGATTTTTTCCTTAGGGGAATAGTCAAATTTATTTGAGAATAAATAGAATTTTTAGCATTGGCCTCTTAATAGGAAAAAAATATGGAAACCATCAAATTATGTCAGTAGTGGATTAGGAACATGATACAGCCATTAAAAATGGTTACATGGGGGCTACTTAGTAGAAAATGTAACTTATTTTGAGTGAAAAAGGTTACAAAAGGGAATGTATAAGAAGATGACATTTATTATTTAAAATTTTAAACCTCTGTATGATGTAGAGAGATGTCAGCTACAATATCTGCCAAAATATTAATAATTCATTCTAAGCAGAACTGTTTATAGTTTGTTTGCTTTTCTTATTTTTAAAAATTTGCAAGGAACTCAATATATTGAATAAATAACAATTCATACAGATTTTCTTCTTTAAAGAAGATAAATATATTTTAAAAATCCATAGAAGACTTTCCAAGACCAGTTTTATTCTCAGGCTTACTGACAATTAGGATGGTCTCTACTTAGGTTTTTGATTTACTTGCTTTATAGAATGTGTCCAACTCTGATCTTTTCCACAGCAAAGAAAAGATTATTAAATGGCACCACCCAATAAAAATATAATGCTAAATTTATATGGTAACTTAAAATTTTCTTGTAGCCACATTTAAAAGACAAAAAGAAGTCGGTGAGATTAATTTTAATATATATTTATTTATCCATTATATCTAAAATATCTCGAGGAAATCAATATTAGAAATGCTAATGAGATAATTTGCTCTTTTCCCCTGTCAAGTCTTTGAGATTCAGTGTGCTTTCTACACCTCCAGCACGCCTCCCCTTCGGGGTAGCCCCAGGTGGCTAGTGGCTGCTGTATTGACCTGCAGTTGTAAAAGGAGCCTCTCTTTGGTTGGCTTGACCTCCGTCCACACTCACCTTTCTCCACCTCTTGAAATGGAAGAGGAGTTCATCCTGTGGCGAGATACCCTCTCTTTGACTCTGGGTTTACCCCCTCCCCTCGGAATTCAGGCATTTTGTTCCATTATTCCCTGTAGTAGTCTCTGCTGCTCCACATATTTCTTCCCTTCATGCTCAAATCACTCCCATCCTTGAAAAGAAAACTTCCTTTTATCCCACATTGACTTGGTGTCTCCTGCTCTTTATAAGAAACCTATTTTGAAAGATGCCGTATTATTTTTACCAGCTTGTTCCCTCCTGCTTTCTCTAACCTTGTGCAGCCTGACTGCTGCTTACTTTCAGCTTCTCTACCACGTCTGCCCAGGGCCCCAGGGACCTCTCTGCCATTATATATCCAGTAGGCAGTTTTCAGTCTTGGCTGCTTGACCTCCCGTTAGTCTTTGTTACTGTAGTTCCTGTTGCCCTCGGTTTATGTGAAACCACTCTCCTGATAATTCTCCATTTCCTGTTCACATTGCAACCAGAAGACTCTGTAGAAAGCAAATCTGATCATACCCACTGCATGATAACCTTTAGTGGCATCGCATCACTGTTGGTAGAGTTTGCAGTGAAGTCCTACAGGGTGATGGAGTTCAGGGTGAAGTTCCTACAGCGCTAGTTGTATTTGTAATTCAGATGCAGTGTTCTCAAGCAGTGTAATTACTATTCATGCCCATGGCGTACTAAATCTTTCTATCTTGAGTACTGAAAAGACAACATGGTTTAATTGCTAGAGCTTCTAGAGCTTGGAAACAGGAGTCAGAGCTGTTCCACCAGTTTTAGGTGTGACCGTAGATGGGCCATTTGATCTCTATCTGCCCATGTTTCCAAAATCAGGATGATTCTCGCATTCTAGTTAGTAGTGCTGTGAAAAATCAAGTGGATCCAATGTATTTGAAAGTGATTTGAAAATTCAGAATGCCTTTGTAGGTGTAAGGTGGAGGACTGAGCAGTAGAACAATTGACATCAATATGTACTCCTTCTCGAAGTTTACCATTGGGTTATTTAAAAAGTTCCACATGAAATCTAAATCCTGTCTACAAAGTAAGCATATGAAATTGTGACTAAGGTGGCATCTGAGTAGCCAGAGAAATATATTTGGTCCACAAGGTGGCTAAACTGTTAATAATACAGTAGACTGTCTGCCTCCCTTTATCAGTTGGTTACGTGGACATTCAGAGCTCATCCAGCAGCGCTGTGAGTGCCTGATGATATGCCATGGATAATGTTAGTAGCAAGAAAGATACCTAAAAAAATCCTTGTCCTTAAGAGAGTCACAGTCTAGTCGAAGAGTCAAATAATTATTTTTCCCGTCAAAAAGCTTTAAATAGCATGCTAATAATGCATTTGAATAACACAAGAAATAGTGGGTGGATTATCCAGGGTTTTAGAGTTGGATGGAACATCCCAGTTTTTCAGCACTCTTGCCCAAAAGATGGCAGTAATAGTCCTGCCTCATAGAGTGTGGTTGTACTGAATGAAGGTGTTAGCATAGGGAAAGCACTAAGAATAGTATTTAAATCTGTTCCCAACACAGCTCGAGATGAGGGTATGGGCCGTCTGTTCCCTTCTTGTTCAGCACTGCCCTAGAGAGAGTAAAATCCCAGGAGCTCCAACAGTAGCCAGGCTGAAAGTGGGGGAGTGGAGGAAGGAGAGGGGCTAGGAGAGGGCTCACCCAAGCTGCCCTCTGTGAGAACGGCCTAGGTTAGTTGAAAAGAACTTTTCCAGTCAGAGCGTGAACCCTGCTGTTGATGGTATGTTTCTTGTCATTCCAGGTCTGATGAGCTGTACCTTCTTTATAACAGTTAATGGTCTGTATTCGTCTAGTGATGATGTAATTGAATTAACCCCCTCAAACTTCAACCGAGAAGTTATTCAGAGTGACAGTTTGTGGCTTGTAGAATTCTATGCTCCATGGTAAGTAATTATAAAATAGTTGTTGATTGAGCCATCTTGTTTACCTAATTTGCCGATTGTTTAAAAGAGGTAGAGGACATATCCAGGTAATGCTAATGAAAAGAAATCTCATAATGGTAAAAAGTGAAAGACAAGAGGGAAAGGGTTGATTGACTATTAAAGGGTGCAGAGTTTGAGTCAGTGAGGAAAAAATGCTGGAAGTAGCTAATAGTTGCAAGAAAGAAGGAGTTTTAGGAAGACACACTTACCTGGTCTTTAGGACAATGTAAATGGGCTGAAGATAAATTCTTCTCTTGCTTTGCATCTACTTCTGGAGGGGGAAAGAAACCTGCAGTGAAGATACAACTGTGCAAGTCACTTAAATGTGGGCTTCCCCCAACAAATTTGTACTCCTTTGTTACACAATTTGCTATGGCTGAATCTGTAGATACAGGGGGCTGACTATAAAGTTATATGTGGATTTTCGACTGCAGCAGGTCAGCAGCACCTATAACTCTCCTTATTCAAGGGTCATCTACACAGTCAAAATACACAGTATTGCACTGATCGTTTATGTAGTTAAAATACTTAATGAAAACAAAACCCAAGCCTCAACAAACAAACGTGTAGAAACAGGTCAGTGGAATCAGTGCAGAGGAGGCATGAGACTGTCACTGCTGCAGACTGCAGGTGACAGGTGCCTGAGAGGAGATGGAGCACCACCAGCTGTATCTGCAGATGAGCTGTGCGCTGACTTGAGGTCCAGAGTGGTCCTCTGAGAGGCAGGGCGGGTGGTGAATGGAATTCCTACAGACCGTCCTTGAGCAGGCACTTTTAGGCAATGCCTAAATAATAAAGATTTTCCTTTATTGCTTTTCAGTTTTTCTTTGGAAAAAGGAAACAGTTTTAGAAACTCAGTACCAGTTCAGCATAGCAAATCATGATACAATCCTTTAATTTAAAAGTTTATGTTACTATATTATGAAAATACTGTTCATCTTAATACTTTTTCTTTTAATTCCTTTTGATTTTTTTTTCTTTGTTATCCAAGTAAGAATTCTGTATAGGTTCATTCATTCATTTTAGTAAAGGTACAAATGGCAGTTGTACAGGCTTAATATTGTTGAATGCCTTTGTATGCAGCTTTTACAAGTTTGATATTTTTTGTCGTTTATGGCATTAATAATTTACCTTGTTTAGGGGGCTGCAGTATATGAAAATATACCTCATTTCAAAACAAGACCAGTCAGCATGCTTGAGAAGGTTCTGGATCAAGTAGTTAATTATTATTGTTAACTGGCAAAGTTTTGCTTCATAGTGTCCTGGATGAGAGAATGTCTCATTAGAGAGCGTGCTTGTAACCTCTCAGTGTGTTTAAACCTTGGCAGCTTGGCAAAGACTGTGAGTTCCTCCTTAGAATAAAGGTTTTACATGCATAGAATAAAAGCTGTGGGATCACAAAGGAAACCTGAAATATTGGAATAAGATATTAAGCTATCAAAGTAAATCTTGATATGGTTTTGCGGTCCTCATTTACAGAGACTATAAATACCAAGGTCCAGCAGCAGATTTTAACAGCTAGCTACCATAATTCTGAAATGGTGATGAACGAAAATGATGTTGAAAGAAACTTGCACCAGCCATAGTGGTGGTGAGAAAATAGCTGTGATTTTTATTTTTGACAGAGTCACAAGTACAAGCCCACTATGATATGTTATTACTGTTTATAATTGAAAGAAATCCTAAATTTTAATTATAGGTTAGTGAAAATAGAGGATTCCCCCCCCCATCAAAGCTTACAGAGCTCTTAAATTCTTGTCCACTATCCCTTTGGGGATCCGGTGGACCCCAGTGAAAAACACCTGAGTTATAGGGTGTGCTGCTGTATTTATATTTGTGGCATTTTGATCTGTCTTTACATTGCTTAACATTGAAATTACAGGGTGTATGTACTCTGACAGTCTCTGATTTAAGTCCTTCCTTCATTAGAATAAGTTGAAATTAAAGAGACACAAAGTCCTATAAAATTTTGACTCCTAGATTTCCAAGTAGCTTACCTAAATGCAAAATATGCTGTGTAGGTAATGGGTAGAATCAGCGTTTCAGGGCACCTTGCTGAAAGATCTTGACTTCTAAACTATTGGATTATGTTTAGGCCCCTAGAAGGTGATGTTACATACTGACTAAGAGCGTGGGATCTGGAGCCAGGAAAACCTGTCAGTCAGCTCCGTCACTGGGTGACCTTGGAAGGGTTTCTTACCTTCTCAGGCTCTGTTTCATCATCTGTAGAATAAAAATGACCACAAAGCCTGTCTGCAGGGTGGCTGTGCTGATGAGATGAAATCCTGTATGAAGAATGCGCTTCATGGTCCTGGCACGTGGCATTGGCTCATTAGGTGCTTAGAGACCTAATTAGAAGAAAATTGACTTTGTTTAAAAAGGAAATAGTCACCTGTAGTTAAACTAGCTAAGCTGTCTTTGTACATGGGTATTATACAGTGATGAAAGTAATACAGCTGCCTGTAACCTGGATGGCTGATACACACATAATAGATTTCTGTATATATAATTTTTCTTTTAAGTACTTGTCTGTGTGTTACATTTCACAGTAATTTCCCCCAAGTACTAGTACCTAAAAGATGAATATTTTTCTTTGTGTTGTGTGTCTCTGTCTCACTCCCCTTGTTCTTTTATCACCACCTTGTGGTATCAAGGCTTTTCACTCCATAGCCTTACTGACTGGAGACTCCATGTGCATTTTAACTCCACAAGCTGCCATGGGAGCTACAGCACAGTAAGACGCAGGACCCACAGATCCAGGCTCTAAAACAGTCGTCTCATCTATAAGTTGAAAATTCTGGACTATATCGGCACTATCAAACCTTAATAGATTGAAGAATCACTAGTGGGACTTACTAAAGACAGGTTCCTGAACCCCTTCTTTAGGAACGCTGATTCCGGGGGGTCTCAGAATCTGCATTTTGCTTAGCATAGAACTCAGACCACACTTGAGGCACACTCGGCAAGGTAAACACTGATGTTCCCCTCAGGGATGGAGTTACAAGTAATAGTATTTGTTTAAACTGTTTAAATATAATTTAACTTGGCAGTAGTTTGGGAGGTTTTTTATTATGATTTTTTTAAAAAGGATGGTAGTGAAATCACAACAGTGAGCTCCTTCTGGTCGCTGATCATGTCTCTTTTAGTGCTGTTCTCCCTGCAAACCCCCACCCGCAGTCCATGGCACTCAGGAGACCGTTGGGGAGTGTTTCTCAAATTGGAATCAAAGACTGACTGTTTCCTTATGTTTTCATCCCCTGCAAGGTGTGGCCACTGCCAGAGGTTAACACCAGAATGGAAGAAAGCAGCAACTGCCTTGAAAGTGAGTTTCTGGGATGTTCATGTTCACCTGTGTATGTTGAAATAAGTTTAAGCAAATGGGCTTAATGTACAGGAGGAGGTCAGTTTGCATGTTGAAGCCCAGTACTCTTGTTCTGCTTCCAGGATTATGTAGGGAACAAGGGGATAGTGTACATTCTAATTTTTGTCTTGTCTATTTTTGTTAATTCTATTTCCCAGTGAAGTGGCATAATTGTGCTTAGTCAGGCTATTTCTGGGAGCTGCTGAGTTTCCTCACAGGCTGACTTGCCTATTGTCCAGCCCTCCATTGAGGATTGATTTCCTAGGCTACAGCTGTCATAATTCTGTTGGCAAATAGGACCCTGCCCTTTATTATCTTGTCTGTGAGTTTGCATCATCAGATGATGGGTTCTTGTGGAGTCTGCTCTGGTTGAAAGAAAAACGGGTATTCCTTCTATGTTTCCACAGGATGTTGTCAAAGTTGGTGCAGTTGACGCAGATAAACATCAGTCCCTAGCGGGTCAGTATGGTGTTCAGGGATTTCCTACCATTAAGATTTTTGGATCCAACAAAAACAAACCAGAAGATTATCAGGGTAAGAACTTTTCCTAATTACTTCATGCCCTTGGTTGGAATTCTAATGTGAGTGGGTAGGACAAGATAGAGAACCTGGGGTTTTGTAACCTTTGGCCCTGCTGCCTACAAGTTTCTCACCTGCCTTGTGCCTGAATTTCCTGATCTGTGATTTCCTACATCTTCTGAATTGCTCAGAGATTAAACCTGTCAAACAGGTGAAAGGTTTTTTTTATTACTATTGTTTATGCTAGCTTAGACCACACAGCCTTAGCAATGATAGAGTAGTGATGTTTTGTCCTTTCCTTTTCTTGTTAGTTAAAAAAAAAAATTACTTAATATTTTCCCTGGAGAAGGAAATGACAACCCACCCCAGTATTCTTGCCTGGGGAATCCCATGGACAGAGGAACCTCACGGACTACAGTCCATGGGTTCGCAACGAGTTGAACACAACTTAGCAACTAAACAACAAAAAGATATTTTACTCATTACTTAGTATTTAATATGTTTCTAAAATTATATAGTATTTTTAAAGATCTGCAAGTGTTTTCTTGCTCCGATTGCTCATCCCTTCACTGTTAGGAATTCGAGCATAAGAGTGGGAAAAGAAAGTCCTATAACTGGAAAATCCATTTGAACTGTTGATATTACCATGGAGTGTTTTGCCCATGAATCTTTAAGTTTTGTAATCATATATAGTATTTGAATTATTAAAGCTACTATTTAGTCTTTTAAACTGTTGATAATGAAGTCCTGCATGTTCTCCTTTTATAGATGAGGTAGTTGTATCTGCTGTGAGTTACTGAAGCAGCTGGAGAGGACTCTGGCTCCAGACTCTCAAGACTTGAATGTTACTTTAGTCAGCTGTTCTTTTATAGAGTGGCCTGTTATTTAAGATGTCACGAATAGGTATCATATTGAAGACAGCTCTAAAACTCCATAAAACAAAGTTTCATTTTCCTTGGTAAACACCTGCTTTTTTGCTTTGGAATACAGTTTTTTAGTTTTGCTAATTTGTGAAAATTGAATGTTTAGAGTGGGGGTTAGCATTTGGTCTGCTGCTTGGTTTTGTAAATGTTTTCAAAACACAGTCATGCTTTTTCACTGGTGTTGCCTATGGCTACTTCTACCGTAAGACTGCAGAGGCAAGTAGCTGCAATGAGCAGTGTGGCCTGCAAAGCCAAAAATAGTGACTGTTTGATCTTCTGCAGGAAGAATTTGCTCGCCTTTGGTCTAGAATGAGAAGATCCCTCTGTCTTTTCCCTAGTGTATTTCTTGATTTGGTGTACTTCTAGGTAGAGATTGTTGGGAGGGGCACTGACTCAGAAAGTGAGGTGTCTGCAGTAGATAAGGAACAGAAGCCTGTTTTTATGTTGAGATCTGCCTGCCTGCCTGTCTTAGGAAGTGACATGCTTGGTCACTGCATCTCAGCCAGGATGTAGTAGACGATTATCTGAACACACTCTGAGTACTGCTATGCTATATTTCCTTTCTAATGTCAGGTCTGAAGTGTTCTTAGTTTTTCTCTCTCTGGGCAGTTTGATTAGAAAACTCTAATGAAGAAAGAAAAAACTTTCTGAAGAGATTTTGTTAATTTTGCCTTTGAACTCTGATAACCTCAAGGCATATATTGTCCATTTTCTTCTGAGTAAATCAAGAGTCTCCTGACTTTTCTAGAGCACATAGCTTTTGGTAAACTTCCCAAGGCTATTGTCTCTGTTGTAAATACAGGGATTGAAATTAAGAGCAAGATCAGCTACAGAACCTCAAAGCCCAGAATAACTGTGTTTTAAACAAGGTAGAAGGAAGTAAGTTGTTTTCCAGTTTTTTAGCTTCGGATGCCTCATATCCTCCTTTGTCCAGTCCTTTCTATCCATTAATCTCATTTAAATAGTTTTTTCTATTCCCTTCATTTGGTACTTTGTGTTTAGAACTTTATCCTGCTCTGTTAACAAGGTAACCTTTTTCATCTGTGTACATGTTACACATTCAATAGACATTGCAGTGAACTGTTCTCAATAGTAGATGGGATTTGTGGGTGAACAGAATGTCCTTGTTCACACTAATAACCTAAACCTGAAGAAGAGGAATTAGTTTTCCCAGTGTAAAGTTTAAGCAGGAAATACATCCTAGAAGAAACTGGTCCTGTCTTAAAGACACTTGAGTAGGTCTGTTTGAACACCAGATGAAGCTGACAGATATGTCTGTTCCAGTCTTTAGCTAGCATCAGATATAGACAGCCAGCCTGCCCACTGCTGTTCACCTGATGCCCCTGTCTCCCTGCAGGTGGCAGAACTGGTGAAGCCATCGTGGACGCTGCCCTCAGTGCTCTGCGCCAGCTTAGAAAGACCGCCTTGGCGGCCGGGGCAGTGGCTACAGCTCTGGAAAACAAGTAAGGCTCTGATAATGTCAGTTTTTAACGTGTGTCATGATCTTGAAGCCTGATTGTAAACTGGGCATGAAAGTGAAAGTTGTTCAGTTGTGTCCATCTCTTTGCAAGCCCATGCACTAGTCCATAGAATTCCCCAGGCCAGAATATGGAGTGGGTAGCTGTTCCCTTCTCCGGGGATCTTCCCAACCCAGAGATAGAACCCAGGTCTCCCACATTGCAGGCAGACTCTTTACCAGCTGAGCCACCAGGGAAACTCTGCAAAGAAGATAATTATTTTTAAAGTGGTTTAAATTGGTGGGCTTTGAGTTTAAAAAAATAATAAGAGGACGTTGAATCAAGTGACTGCAGAGGGAGTCAGAGCTGCTCGTGTGGCCCCCTGAGGTCTCTGCTTCTAGCCAGTCAGCCCTGGGCGTCCACCACAGCTGAGCTGCTGGCCAAGAACCAGGCCCCGAAATGGCTTCCTTGGCCCTGGGCCTAAGTAGAAGAGTTTGGAAGACAGCAAGAGAGAAAGAGCTAAAGGTCCTGGAAGCTGAACTCTGGCCTCCATGGTGTTTGTAGTTCCAAAGTGGTGAGAGGGAGATAGGCTCTCCTCCAGGTCAACTTTGGGCAAACACGGATGAAATTTGGTTGACCTCTTGGCCTGTGTCTGTGGCAGTCAGGCTGAAATCCCTGGACGTTTTTATTCATACATAATTGGATAGACATCCCAGGTGGTGCTAGTGGTAAAGAATGCCTGTCAATGCAGGAGACATAAGAGATGTTGGTTCAATCCCTAAGTCAGGAAGATATCCTGGAGTAGGAAATGGCAACCCACTCCCGTATTCGTCCCTGGAAAATCCCATGGACAGAGAAGCAAGCCTGCCGGGCTACAGTCCATGGGGCCAGAAAGAGTCAGACACAGCTGAGCATGCGTGCACATAACTCACACACAACTGGATAGGGAAGAAGATTCCTGTTCTATAGACAGATATATTAGATCTCCGTGTATGAAATGTGGATTTTAACCAAGATGTGCTTATGTTTTTGTGAAAAGGCATTGATTGCATTCTTCCTGATACATGCAGGCACACTTCCTTGTATTGCACTTCTCAAATCATTGCATTTTTTACAACGTGAAGATTTGTGGCAACCCTGCATCAAGCAAGTATGTCAGTGCCACTTTTTCAATAGCGTTTGCTCACCCTGTCACATTTTGGTAATTCTTGGAGTATTTCAAAAGTTTTGTTATAATCATGGTGATTTAATTATGACCTGTCATCTTTGACGTTGCTATTACAGAGAAATAAGACTCGCTAGAGACTCAAATGAGGGTTAGCATTTTTTAGCACTAACATATTTTTGAATTAAGATATTTATTGTCTTTTAGACATAGTGCTATTGCACACTGAATAAACTATGGTACGAAAATTATAGGCTACAGTATAGTGTGAACATAACTTTCATGTGTACCAGGAAAGCCAAGAAATTCATATGAGTTGCTTTATTGCAATGCTCGCTTTACTGCAGTGGTCTGGAACCAAACCAACAGGATCTCCAAGGTCTGCCTGCACACGTAATAAAGCAGCCCTTCACTTCTAGGAGACCAGTAGGAGTAGCTTCTTTATACAGACTTAGCTTACCAGAGATTTCATGCCTTTTATCTCAAACTTAAGACATTTAATGAGCACAGGTTGTCTTTCCAATGCTGATGGCTTTTGGCCCAGGCAACAGAAAGCATTATATCAATTCTGACTGCTTTGCGGTTTAGTATTAAAGAAAATGCTTTGGAAAGATAAAAGGGTTAAGTGTTGTTTTTAGCTTTCTCAAGTAGTAGAGACTTTATCTGAACTGTAGGTATCCAGGATGAACCAGCTTGGTTCTGAATGAGAACAGTGTTACTAAGGTGGTTCTGTGAGCCACACTGGGGTTTCTCTTAATGAAGGTAGCAAAAGTAGAGTTCAGGTTCATGTTACATGTGATACTGAGTGTATTGGTAATTCTTTGAAAGTAAATACTGTTTGCCAGGTAAAAAGAATAATACTAAGGAATGTTCCCTATCTGAGTAAAATGGTTTTCACTTGAAAGAAGAATTCAAAACTTTGTTAAGATGTAGAATTGATTTTTGCTATATGTATATTTAGAATGGTGATAGTGTTCTTTTTGGCCAAGTTGTAACCTAAGGTTTAATGTCACAAATGACAGGGCAGAGGTGACAGTTCAAGTAAGAAGGACGTGATTGAGCTGACGGATGACAACTTTGACAAGAATGTCCTTGACAGTGAAGATGTTTGGATGGTTGAGTTTTATGCTCCCTGGTGTGGACACTGCAAAAAGTAAGTGCTTTGTACCAGGTACTTTTTTAAGTCACAGTGCTTTTAGTCTCTTCACCTGGCTCACTTCTGAAGAGCTGAAGCAGGTCATAGGTGATCCCCAAGATGTTCTCCCCCAAAGTTTCGGCTCTATGTGAATGTTAAACCTCAGCATTTGCGCTGAGTGTCTCCTCTGTCATGTTTTTTCAGAGATGAGCAGAGAGCTGGCATCCAGGGTTGGGAGGTGAATGTGGGAGGGTGGGGCATCATCGCTTTCATAAAGCTGCACGCAGAGTATTTCCCAAGTGTGATTTCACTGGACTGGATGGAAATGTGTGTGGCAGTTAAAGGATGTGTGCCTAGAGTTGGCATACCCTTTTAAAATGCAGGGTGTTTTCTGTAGCCTAGAGCCAGAATGGGCCGCAGCCGCTACAGAGGTGAAAGAGCAAACGAAAGGCAAAGTGAAACTCGCAGCTGTGGATGCCACCGTGAACCAGGTTCTCGCCAGCCGATATGGGGTGAGTGTGCTTGGGAGGCTGGTTTCTCTGTGAAACATGCTGCTTTCAACTGTCGCTCCATCGTGTATTCCTGGTCTCCCTAGGAGGTGGGAGGGGAATTTAGCCATTTTGTAATGAAGAAATGAAATCATTTGCTGTCTTAACTAGTAAATCTGGGACTCAAGACTGTTGAGGTTTCTTGGTTTTGCTTTCAGCATTGCACTGCCTACGGGCTTAGTGTGAGCCCAGGCTTTCACAGGTTACTCATACAGCTTCTGAAGTTGGTCCCTTTGTTCTCGAGCACGTATGTTACTGTATTGATGTATGTCCAGCGTTTGAAAAAGATTTGGCTAAGCCTGGCAGTGAGACTGTTAATATCCCCTGACTGATAGACCTCTGCATGCTGCCCCTTAGACACTGATGCAGGCCAAGGAGTGTTTTTGTTATGTTAAATTACCTATAAAGTAGTTTTAGCCATAAAGATCATCTTATTTATTATTAAATATTAATTTGATATCTACTCTGATATTTTATTTTGGGGGCTTCCCTGGTATCTCAGTGGTAAAGAATTCACCTGCCAATGCAGGAGATGCGGGTTTGATCCCTAGGTTGGGAAGATCTCCTGGAGGAGGAAATGACAACCTACTCTAGTATCTTTGCCTGGGAAATACCACATAGGAGCCCAGTGGGATACAGTCCATGGGGGTTGCAAAGAGTCAGATGCGACTTAATAACAAACAGCAACAAAATTTTAATTTTTAATAGATTAGGGATTCCCTACAATCAAGATATTCCAGAAAGGTGAGTCTCCTGTGGATTACGACGGGGGACGCACGAGATCCGACATTGTTTCCCGGGCCCTCGATCTGTTTTCCGATAACGCCCCACCTCCTGAGCTGCTCGAGGTAAACCTCTTCATCACCTATAGTAAGGAGTGCTTTTCCAGTCTGATAAAAGACCACATTGAAGCAGTAAAGACATTTTCTGTCTTTGCCAGTTAGCTCTTTCTCTTTTTTAAATTGTTCTCTTTTAGCGTGTTTTTGTACTTTGAGATGGGGAGAACTTGTCTTATAAATTGCAGCTTTTCGTAACTTTCAGTACTAAAGTAATTGCACTGTAAGCAAACGGTACCTTAGCTTCATTAAAATTAAATCCCGTTTTTCATTTATCATTCTCGAAATAATAGCTAACATTTATTGAGCACCTAATTCTCATATGAACACTTACAGGTGGATACCGTTTTTATTTCCATTTTGCATATGGGGAAGAGGCAAAGAAAGCCTCAAATCCATGAGAATATATAATACATGTTAATGGCTTTCTTACCTGTCTAAACGACTAAACATCAGAGCAAGGCTCTGCCCAGGCGTCCTGATTTCCAGAGACCATGTGTGCATACAAATGGCTCATCCCCACCGCATATAGATGGCTAAGAGATAAAAACGGAATTCTCGTTCGTGTTTCTGTAGTGCACACAGGAAGTATTATTTGGGAAGAGCCTAATCTAGCTCTTGAATTACTTTGCTCTTCAATAAGCATGACGATGCCCAGTCTGTTCAAGCAGACCTGTGGGTTCTATGTCACATGGTCTTCCAACGCCTGTTGTTTTCTGGGCCCCGCAGATCATCAACGAGGACGTCGCCAAGAAGACGTGTGAGGAGCATCAGCTCTGCGTCGTGGCCGTGCTTCCCCACATTCTTGACACGGGTATGGCCAGTGGGGGCTCGCTCTCTAGTAGTCCTGTGCTGCCTGCTCTGAGAACACTTAACAGATGGAATTACTTTACCACCTCCTTTCTTTTTACCTGTAAAATCTTTGTCTGTTTAAATCAGGAGCTGCAGGCAGAAATTCTTACTTGGAAGTTCTTCTGAAGTTGGCAGACAAATACAAGAAGAAGATGTGGGGGTGAGTTATCAAACTGTCCCACGATCATTTGGGAAGGAGAGTGTAGTGCTGCTTGAAAGTGGTTCCCTCAGCGTTTCCTGTAGTCTGTGTTCCTCTGCTCATGTTGGTGTGTTTTTTGTTACTAGTTGCTAAATTGCATCCAACTCTGATCCCATGGACTGCAGTACACCAGTCTTCTCTGTCCTTTACCATCTCTCAGGGTTTGCTCCAACTCATGGCCATCGAGTCAGTGATGCCATCCAACCATCTCATCCTCTGTCATCCCCTTCTCCGCCTGCCTTCAGTCTTTCCCAGCATCAGGTTCTTTTCAGTGAGTCAGCTCCTCACATTACGTGGCCAGGGTATTGGAGATTCAGCTTCAGCATCAGTCCTTCCAATGAGTATTCAGGGTTGATTTCCTTTAGGATTGGCTGGTTTGATGTCCTTGCTGTCCAAGGAACTCTGAAGAGTCTTCTCCAGCACCACAGTTCGAAAGCATCAGTTCTTTGGCACTCAGCATTCTTTTGGTCCAACTCTCACATCCACATGACTACTGGGAAAAAAAACAGCTTTGATAGTATGGACCTTTGTCAGTGAAGTGGTATCTCTTTTTTTTAAATATACTGTCTAAGTTTGTCCTAGTTTTCCTTCCAAGGAGCAAGCATCCTTTAATTTCATGGCTGAAGTCACATTTCACAGTGATTTTGGAGCCCAAGAAGATAAAATCTGTCACCGTTTCCACTTTGAAGTATGGGACCAGATGCCATGATCTTAGTTTTTGAATATTGAGTTTCAAGGTAGCATTTTCACTCGTCTCTTTTACCCTCATCAAGAGGCTCTTTGGTTCCTCTTCACTTTCTGCCATTAAGAGTGGTATCTTTGATATCTGCCTATCTAATGTTGTTGATACTTCTTGCAATCTTGATTCCATCTTGGGATTCATCTAGCCGGCATTTCACATGATATACTTTGTATTTAAGTTAAAGAAGCAGGGTGACAGTTCATAGCCTTGACATACTCCTTCCCTAATTTTGAACCAGTTCTTTGTTCCATGTCTGGTCCTCACTGTTGCTTCTTACCTGCATACAAGTTTCTCAGGAGGCAAGTAAGGTGATCTGGTATTCCCATCTCTTTAAGAATTTTCCACAATTTGTTGTGATCCACACAGTCAAAGGCTTTAGTGTAGTCAGTGAAGCAGAAGTAGATGTTTTTCCGGAAGTCCCTTGCTTTTTCTATGATCCAACAGATGTTGGCAGTTTAATCTCTGGTTCTTCTGCCTTTTCTAAATCCAGCTGGTACATCTGGAAGTTCTCGGTTCGTGTACTGCTGAAGTCTGCCTTTGAAGGATTTTGAACATGATGTTGCTGGCATGTGAAATAAGCACAGTTGTATGATGATTTGAACATTCTTTGTCATTGCCTTTTTTGGGGATTGGAATGAAAACTGATCTTTTCCAGTCCTGTGGCCACTGCTGAGTTCTCCAAATTTTCTGGCATATTAAGTGCATCACTTTCACAGCATCATCTTTTAGGATTTGAAATAGCTGGAATTCCATCATCTCCATTAGCTTTGTTCATAGTGATGCTCCCTAAGGCCCACTTGACTTCACACTCTAGGATGTCTGGCTCTAGATGAGTGACCACACCCTTGTGGTTATCCAGGTCATTAAGGTTTTGTATAGTTCTTCTGTGTATTGTCTTCATTCTGTTAGGTCCTTGCTGTTTCTGTCGTTTATTGTGCCCATCATTGTATGAAATATTCCCTTGGTATCTCCAGTTTTCTTCAAGAGATCTCTAGTCTTTCCCATTCTATTTTCCTCTCTTTCTTTGCAGTCTTCACTATGAAGGCTTTTTATCTCCCCCTTGCTATTCTCTGGAACTCTGCATTCAGTTGGGTTGTCTTTCCCTTTCTTCCTTGTCTTTCACTTTGCTTCTTTTCTCAGCTATTTGTAAAGTCTCCTGAGACAATCACTTGCCTTCTTGCATTTCTTTTTCTTAGGATTGGTCTTGGTCATCGCCTTCTGTACAGTATTATACAGTACCTCCATCCATAATTCTTCAGGCACTCTGTCTACCAGATCTAATCTCTTGAATCTGTTCAACCCCTCCATTGTATAGTCATAAGTGATTTGATTTAGATCATAGCCAAATGGCCTGGTGGTTTTCCCTAGTTTCTTCAGTTTAAGTCTGAATTTTGTAATAAGGAGCTCATAATCTGAGCCAGTCCCCTCCAGTCTTGTTTTTGCTTACTGTATAGAGCTTCTCCATCTTCGGCTGCAAAGAAAATGATCAGTCTAATTTCGGTATTGCCTATCTGGTGATGTTCATGTGTAGAGTTGTCTCTTGTGTTGTTGGAATGGGGTGTTTGCCATGACCAGTGTGTTCTCCTGACAAAACTCTGTTAGCCTTTGCCCTGCTTCAGTTTGTACTTCAAAGCAAAACTTGCCTATTACTCCAGCTATCTCTTGACTTCCTACTTTGGCATTTCAATCCCCTGTTTTTTTGGGTGTTAGTTCTAGAAGGTTTTGTAGGTCTTGGTAGAACTGGTCCACTTCAGCTTCTTTGGCATAGTGGTTAGGGCATAGACTTGGATTACTGTGATGTTGAATGATTTGCCTTGGAAATGAACCAGCATCCTTCTGTTGTTTTTGAGATTGCATCCAAGTACTGCATTTTGAACTCTCTTGTTGCCTATGATGGCTACTCCATTTCTTCTAAGGGATCCTTGCCCATAGTAGTAGATATAATGGTCATCTGAATTAAATTTGCCCATTCCAGTCCATTTTAGTTCACTGATTCCTAAGATGGTCGATGTTCACTCTTGCTGTCTCCTGCTTGACCACATCCAGTTTACCTTGATTCATGGACCTAACACTCCAAGTGCTTATGCAGTATTGTTCTTTATAGGATCAGACTTTACTTTCACCACCAGACACATCCACAACTGAGCATTGTTTCCACTTTGGCCCAGCCTCTTCATTCCTTCTGGAGCTCTTTCTCCTCTCATCCCTGGTAGCATATTGGATACCTACTGACCTGAGGGGCTCATCTTCTGGTGTTTTTTAGTATATAAAAATAATTACCACCTAAGAAGAAACAAATCAACCCAAGTATTTTATTTGTACCACGGTACACTTTTTCTTCTAGGAATCATGTTCTAATGGTGGTTGGAGTCCTTGGCTAGCAAGCAAAAACAATTAGTAACAGAGCCGAATTCTAGCACAGCCTTGAAGGCTAGATAAAGACAGAAATAGAGGCATGTTTCTTTACCCTCTTCTGAGTGAGGACCGGATGTTGCCAATTGTTTAGAACAAAGTTTGTCTCTTGTTTCCACTGTATAATCTTTCTGCTCTATGTACTCTATCTCCACTGCTGTCCCAGGTTCCACGTGGGTGCAGGTCTCACACAGAGGCCTTGCACAGCCTCTGTTAGTTGAGCATGTGCGTGCAGGAGGCCGTGTGCCCAGGCTCCTTGTCCATCCTTGTATGAGCAGAGGGAGCTGACAGTGGGCAGCCTTCTCGTTGCACTGGCTTTTCTCGTTGGGGAGCACGAGCCCTGGGGACACGGGCTTCAGTGTAGGCTCAGTAGTTGTGACAATGGTTTAGTTGCTCCGCAGCATGTATCTTCCCTTACCAGGGATTGAACCTGTGTCCCCTGCATTGGCAGGCAGATTCTTAGCTACTGTGCTACCCAGGAAGTCTGGTTGAGCATTTTTTACATGTGTGAATTATGACATATCCTTAACTTTTAAAAAAAAAAGTTGTTACATGCCCGAAGAACATTAATAACCCCAAATGATACTGATAGGATTTCAGGTAACAGAGAAAATTCATCAGGTTTATTGGACAGTATTTTGGGCACTGGGAGGAGAAACAGTCCTGTAGGTAGACCAGTCCATTTAGGGTTAGGGGTGTAGGAAAAGGAGAGGAACCAAGGTTACGTAGGAGCATATCTGGAACATGTTATTTTAAAAACTCATCTTTAGTTTTTGATTTTTTTTTTCTATACCTATTTCATTCTGTAAATTATTTGATGTGTAATCTTTTGTTCTTTAATTAATGTCTACTAATTGGGTTCTAATTAATTCTCAGCGATCTTTACCCTAAAATCAATCTGCTTTTCTAGGTGGCTGTGGACAGAAGCTGGAGCCCAATCTGAACTAGAGAATGCGCTGGGGATTGGAGGGTTTGGATACCCTGCTATGGCAGCAATTAACGCACGCAAGATGAAATTTGCTCTCCTAAAGGGATCATTCAGTGAGCAAGGCATTAATGAGTTTCTCAGGTAACTTCTTCCTTCTTTGAGTTGTTTTTGTTTTGTCACACTGTTTACTTGGTTCTTTTGTGGTAATGGTTATAAACTAGATTATTCTAGAGTACAAAATAAGTGGAGTAATTTCCTCTTTCACATTTCAGAGAATAAATGTTCATAAATTAGAGCTTTGGAATCATCTTCCTGTGCAATGGAAGTCTTTTACTTAGCAAGTGATCCTACCACTTTCCTCCTCTCGGGCCCCTTTGCCACCCTGTGCACTTGGCATTGAGCCATCCTGGTGTAACAGCCTGCATGAGTCTGGTACAGGCAGGATCTGACTGACTGTGCTGAAGCCCTCTCTTCTGCCCATACAGCAGTTCAGGGAATGGTGGGAAAGTGACTCCCTGGGCCGGACAGTGGAGAGTGGCCGCACTGAGAAACCTTCTTGGGCTCTAAAGTTAGTGTGGAATTTTGTTAATCAGGTATTATTACTGGACTAGCCCATGTCTAGATCAACTTTGATCATTTTTTACTTACTTGTATTTTGGCAAGATATGTTTGTGTTGTTTTTCAAATTACTGGTAGTAACTGGCTTTATCTGCTGCCAAAGCCTTCCTCAGGAATTCCATTATATTGTCATACAGTGACATTGTTGTCCCTGATGGAAAAGATAGTTCGTGAAGTACTTCTCAGGAGCAAAGAGTTGTTTCTTCACTGGCGCCAACCGTCCATTGTTAACACACGTCTTCTCCTCATCTTCCCCTCAGGGAGCTGTCTTTTGGGCGTGGATCTACGGCGCCTGTAGGCGGTGGGGCTTTCCCCACCATCAGCACCAGGGAGCCCTGGGATGGCAAGGATGGCGAGGTGAGTTCTGAGGGCAATTGAGCCATGAGCAGGACTCGGGGCTTCCATCCTGCCTCTGACTTTCCCGACCCACTTTTGCTGCTTGTGACCCAAGACCTCTCCCTCAGACCTGAACTTTGACCTGAGCCTAGCCCTGAAGTGTCAGTTTCTCGGGCCTGTAGGCTCTTCATTCCATCCTCCCTATTGTCAGGTGCATCACTGGATGTTCATGACTGAGACAGCCAGAGAAATTCACTGAGGTTGCTTTCCTACTAGCCACAAATGAACATTTAACCTGGAATTCAGTAACTTTGTGAGAAGTGCAAAATTCAGGCTTTGAAATTAAATACATTCCAGTACATTTCTGCCCATCCTCAAAGGGCAAGTTAAATCACTGTTAGTTTTCTCCCTGTATTGATAGGCAAGGTTAAAAGCAGGAGCTGGGTGAGCAGAAGCTGTTGTGCTCAGAGCACCGCTAGAAGTGTACTGCTCTGTGAAGTGAGACGTCAGGCTTCAGGGTCCCCTGCCTGTGGCTCTGTGTAGACCCTGCAGGGCCTGACCGTGGTTTTCTGTCCCACAGCTTCCCGTGGAAGACGACATTGACCTGAGTGACGTGGAGCTCGGCGACCTGGAGAAAGATGAGTTGTGAGAGGCTCCACAAAGACTTCAGCTTTCTTTTCTTGGGAGCAGATTTTCCTGCGGTGAAGGAACGTCCTTTCCAGTCCAAGGAACCTACCAGTGGCCTTTTTAACCGAGAAGTAACCCTTGACTGGTCGTTTGAAAACACTGCAACAGTGAACTTTTGTGTCTCAAGAAAACAATGAAAAATTCTATGAATTGTCATAGCCAGTGAAATGAGTTGTATCCTGTCAAGTAATATTTTGAAGAAAACTGATGGGCTGTTAAAGCGTTTTTCCCTCCCTCTGACTTGCTGCTTGGATGTTCTTGGAGGCTGTTTCTTACATACAAGTTTTTTAATGTGACCCTTTTCATTTGAATATTAGCTTTTTTCCATTAAAGAATAAAACAATATTTTGGACAATGCCAATAAACGTATGAAATCAGTGTCCACATGGTAGAGTGCGGTATTCAACCCGTACGTTAATATTGTGAAGGGACGACCTTGACGTCTGTCCTCCCTATAACCTGCAGCTCAAGTGACACCGTCTGGATGCCTCCTGCCACACAGGTCTTATCTGTGACCCACAGGGCCAGGTTCCAGCTGTAAATGTGAAACGTAAATCGAGTTTATATAGAAGAATGAAAAACAGTGTGGATCATCAAGTGGGAACTGCCCTCCGTGCCCAATCTTTTGTCTTTGGGCCATCACCAGCAACTACTAGGGAAAAGAGCTGATTATACACTTAGCCCAAGGTTTTTGATATGTTGTTATTAAACCCTCACAGCATGTCCCGTTAAGACATGAAATATAGCAGCAGGTTTCCAATTGATAGGAAGTCCCCATTCATGTAAGACATTCAGAAAACTGAACTTTTGAATTACGTTAGAATATAAGTGAAGAGACAATTCAAAGAACTGAGAACATTTCTTTACTGTAACTTACAAAAAAATAAATACAACTGTCACTAATCTTTGTGAGCAATTTCTCTAAAAATCTAAAATCTGTAGGATACTTAAATTGTTCTCGGGCTAGAGGAAAGAAGCGTCTGTAGTAGTTCGCACAAATACTCAAGTTTAGCAGTACCAGCCCATCTTTCTAGTCGAGAAGACTAAGGTCGATGTGGAAGTAGACGTAAGGAAAGTAGTCTTGGTTGCTGAGTTGGAGTCCAGGGATCTCCACGGATGCCTGCAAAAGATATCACGTTAGTGCATAAGCTCGTCTCGTCTTATGTTTCTGTGTAAGGAAAGCTCTCTAGGCACTGACCGCAATTTCTGCCTGCCACCGTCCACCCCAGCTCACACACACAATCTCTTGTTAACCTTTCACATTTGTGAGGTGTAGATTTTTCTACTAGTCTGGCAGGTACCGTTTTGGGGGAATAGCTCCATGTGGAGAGGCTGACCTTACTGTAAAAACTGCTCTCTCTGGGTGATATACCTACATCCAATATACTTGCAGCTGCAACTTCATCCAGATGCCTGAAGACGGAGTTCAGAACCTCTCGTAAACGTTTGGTGCATGATTTCTTATGAGGCCTCAGGAGAACCGCCTGGAAGTTCACTGGCAGTCCATACCTGTTGAGGCAGACCAAGCGTGTAACAGAGTTACTGCCAATATGGGTAAAATGAACCTGACGGTAAATCTAGTAAGAGTGAGCAATCAGCCAACACAGCTTAGAAGAAAACTCCGTTGAGCAGAATGTCAAGGGTCAGGAGTGAGGCTAATTTTTAGATCTTTCTGCACAGAAAAATCTCTAGAGCATGCTCAACAGCTGCTGAGGGTGACAGTCTTTGACTTAAGAGGCAAGGGGTCCCTTGGGTGCGTGTGACTGTCAGGTGGTAAGGGCTCAAGTTGAAAGGAGGCCGTCCGAAAAATATTGACTCCAAAGCCTTTGTCTAAAATTCAGCTTAGTGGCTTTACTTTTCTCCACTCAAAGACCAGTACACACAGATCTGGTTTATCAAGACTGTTCATTCCTTTTGCTGAGTTTTGGGTGGACAGAAAGGATTTTAAGTGGACTTTGGAGGCTGGAGTACATGTAAAAACCACTTGCTGGCAGCTTTTCCTATTGTGTTATCTCAACAAAGTATTTACACTGGGACTTCCCTGGTGGTCCAGTGGATAAGAATCCGCCTGTCAATGCAGGGTACACGGATTCCATCCCTGGTCCAGGAATATCCCACGTGCCACAGAGCAGCCAAGGGGGCTGTGCACCACAGCTACTGAAGCCTGTGGGTCTAGAGCCGTGCTCGGCAACTAGAGAGTAGCCCCTGCTCTCCACCATTACAGCGATGAAGACCCAGTGCAACCGAAAATAAAATGTTTACACCGAGTACTATATTAAGTAAATGTGCATTTTGTAATGGGTCAGTGTTTTAAATATATATATACAACCAGTGAGCAAATGCTTGGATATTCAAAACTTACCCATGCTTCATGCCCGAGTCAGGCATGTGAAAGCTGGCCTTGAGGTGACCTTTTACCGCCTAACCTGTTAGTATTACTTCGTTTTTATTTCACAAATAAAATCAAGGCCCATAAATTAGCCCCTGACTTTCCGGGTCCTCATTTCTGGCTGTTAATGGTGCAAAACGTTCACTTAAGTCCTGAGGTCTCCTAGTGGGTCTATAGAAAAGTAAAATGAAATGGCCATTTGTAATTGCCTCACTGTAACCAAGCAGAAGACCTACCTGGTCCCATGGCCTTAGGACACTGAGCAAGCGGGGCCCCACCACAGCTAAGAGGAGGGAGGGCCACAGGGGCCACTGATGCTGGTGGGGACTAGCAGGAGCCCCTGGGCTCGATGGTGGGTGAGAGGATGGCCCAGCAGACACCCTCATTCTTTGTTCTCATCTCTTGTCATCAAAGCTCCAGCTGCCAGAGGACGATGAGCAGAAGGTCCTAGTGCTTGCTGGAGAGCCCCTGTCGCTTGAATGAGCAGTGGCTCTCACCCTGCCTTCCCTCCTTAACGTCCCACCCCACTCCCAGTGCCCTGGATGGGGACCCCAGCGCATACCCACGACCTCACCGGCACAGCTGATCCTGCCCACTGCAGGGAAGTCCAAGCACCAGCCTTCAGACTTCTCAAAGGGTGACAGTCACTGATGCAGAGCCCAGGGCACACGTGTGTCTGGAGACAGCATTCCAGCTCACAGACACAGTAGCCAGACCATCACTCTGCCACCCTCTGACCGGGCACCCTACCACGTTCATCGCCAGGTTGCTCTGGGAGGCTGTTTACCCTTCCCATGAACCAAGAGGCCATCTGCTGAGCTCTGCGCCCCTGACGAGCCCGTGAGCTCCTTGTTCACCGTGCTACCCGTGTCTGGTGAGTAACAGACACCCCTACTAGACACTGGCCACAGAAATGCTCCTTGCCCCTCGCCCAGCCTCCACACTCTGGACCCCTTCCTAATCCCACCCCCCTTTTGGTTTCAGGGCTTCCATATTCTCCCCAGACCCTTCCAGTCCTCTCCCTGCTAGCTGTCCCTCCTGCTTAGTTCAAACATCTACTCCATCCTGCTCAGAACAGGCCTTCCAGGAACAGGGAGTCAGCTCTCCCATTCCTTTCTCCTCCAGCCGTCCCCAGGCTCCCCACTTCTGGACCACTCAGTACAGGAGCCTTTGTCCCCCTCGGGAGGCCCCCTAGTGGGGACCCTCCCCCTCCACCTGTGCCCTCTGTACTAAGAAGGTTGCAGTCACCACCCCTGCCTGCTCACATGCCACCATTGTGCCCTTTTTAAAATTCCCCCAGCTCTCATCCCACCTATGAGAGCATCCAGGGTCCTATGTCACTGGAGCATCCTTCAGTCACTAGTTGCTCACACCCAGTGGTCTCATTCCAGAAACATGTCAAGCCTCAACCATCTGCTTCCTGACTCACCCATCTCTTCCCTCCTCCAGCCTGACATCCCCATGGGCTTCTCTGCCCCAACGCCTTAGAGGCTAGGCTCCCCTTTGGTGTACCCTCTAAATGACCCTGCGTAGGTGAGCTCATCCAAACACATCAACCGTCATTGGTGATTCCCTAACATCCATTCTCCACCAAGTCCTCTCCCAAGATCCAGACTAAGTAATTACCCAGCTACCTTGCCGGCTTCTCCAGTCTCATCACGGTCCCACTACTCAGCCAGGGCCCATTTCTATTTTCATCTTGGGTGATTTAAGCACCTGACAATAAACCAGCACTTCCTCCACTAAGGGCTCGTCCACTTCTCTTTGATGTGATTCAGCCCACAAACATAGAGCACCTCCTCTCTATCCGACTCTGGGCTGGGTGACAGGCAGAGAGGCAAGTCACCCCGGCCCTCCCTTCTAGCTCCTAGAGTAGGGGAAAAGGACAGAACCAACTCTGAGGAAAGACAGAGCAGCAAGGGCCAATTGAGGGCAAAGGCTGAGAGGTCAGAGGAACAAGATAACAGCTGAACTATAGCCATGTGCTCTAATCAAGTTGCTTTACGTCTGTTTTCTTGGCTTATGCGCGCTCCATACGATGGAATATGAAAAAGTCATGAAAAAAGATCAGTGATGAGACTATTAGTAGATGAAAAAAAAAAAATTGCAGAACATCAAGTATAAATGACCCAACTTGGGAAAGAAGAGTCTTAAAACCATTAACCGGGATAATCCATGGGTGGTAGAACCGACAGGAACTTACTTTCCACAGTACCTATTTCTGAACTTGAATTTTTTTTTTTTTTAACAGTAGTGATGTATTACAACTATTCAGGAGAAATAAAAGTATTGGTTTTACAAATGTCATACATTGATAGTTTTGAATAGAATTGTTTTTGCATATACTCTGTTTTATTGAGTTTAAACACGATATTCGGGACCTCTGTGGAGCATCTGGACCTTGCTCTTGAGCAAAATGGGCCTCCTGTAAAGATGGCAGGCTTTGCTGTACTGAGCCTGTGGACCAATGATTTTCAAGGTGAGCAGGGACAGACTGGGGCCTGATATCTGGAACACTCTGGGTTATCTTGAGTCTGCCCTTCAGCCCGTTGTCACAATGCTTGCCATGACAGAGGTCTGAGATGTCTGAGAGAGGACGAGGAGCCATGTCAGACCCAGCTTGTGTTTGCACAAAACCACGTTGGCAGCCACATGAAGGATGAGCTGGAGGCAGAGGACCAAGGAGGAGCCTTTGGCAACAGCTGGGAAGGAGATGGTGAAAGAGAGAGACAGAGAGAAAGAGAGGGTCAAGGCAGGATGGAGGCTTGTCAGGGGTGCTGTGATGTGGAGGGAAGGGGAAGGATGTAAGGATGAGGGGAGGGAGGGATGTAAGGATGAGGGGAGAGAGGCATCCATAGGGGCCCTGAAGTTTGAGGAGGAACCTGAGGCCATTGGCAGATACGAGGATCAGGAGGAAAGGATTGGGAGGGAAGAAGAGCCGGAAGTCCAGGGAAGCCTCTGGGGAAATGAATAGCAGGGGGCACCTAGGAAGCCTGGGCAAGGAAAAGAGAGCAGGGCACTCCACCAGGCAGGTGTGGGATGGGGTCCTGAGGACACCTTTGGCGTACACAGGGAAGGGGCCCAGCAAGACCACCCAGAGGGGCCAAGGGGCCACTGGACCTGCAGGCCTGAGCAGGCCAAGCTTTGGGAATGGGGGTGCAGTCAGCTACATGCAGTGCTGCCAAGATGCCCCCGCCTCAATAGTTCAGGGCACAGGAGATGTTCAAATGCGCTTCAGTAAAATTTCCTGCTTGACTCCATTTTTGTAAACATTTTATAAAAATCATGCATATCTGCAAATTTAAAAAAACAAACTCAAAAAGCCTGAAGGATGCTAGGAACACCAGTGAGTTAGCAGTGTTTCCTCTTGGTGTTAAAGTTACAGGCGATTTTTCTTCATTCTTTGTGCTTACCTGTAGTTGCCAAGTTTTCCACAAAATAGTGAACCTATTTTGCATTTGTTAAAAAAGAGGTAAAGTAAGTTTTGTTGCTGTTGGTTCGTTTGGGTTTTATATTTTGTGCTGCCTTGAGGGCTAGGCCTCAGAACTCAGGGACGGAGACAGTGCTGGTGTTTCTTGCAGGAGCCACTGGGCCCTGGAGGGCTGCAGAGAGTGGGTGGGGGAGCAAGACGGCAGCCTGGCAGGAGACACAGAGCACTGGACAGCAGGGGCCTCAGGACTGAGGGAAGGTTTGTTGGAGTCAGGAATCCCTAAGCCTGTTGCCAAGAGCGAAGAATTGCAGAAGAGGGTAGGAGGGTCAGGGTATGTCCCGGAGGCTGGCAGGGTGGGGGTCCCAGTTGGAAGGAGGGGCAGCAGCCAGGTGGCCCCAGAGTATCACGTCTACACACCTGAGCACAGATTCCACAAACACTCTCAGTGCCTTGATGTGGATCCAGGCAATAAAGGCTTCGCTGAAGTTGACCTTGAGCCATCGCAGCAGTGGGCCCTGCAGAGGACAGGAGAGCGGTGACCCCTCCCGGCCACTCCACCCGACACCCGGCCAACAGAGGGACATGGGTTTTGACAGAACGAGCCCCGAGCCGAGAAGAAATGCCCAGTGGCCCACAGAAGCAGCAGGTCGGTCGGACAAGGCCCAGGGCCAGGCCTGGCTGCGTGTTCTCCAGGGGCTGCCTGGTGCCGGGGGTAGCTCGGTGGGCCAGCCCACCTGGCACACGCACTGGGCCACCGCAGACCAAGCTTCAGGGGGCTGGGTAGCCCCTGACCCAGGGCTCTCTGCAGGCAGCTAGCAGACTTCTCCATCTGACACTGTGCTGGGAGTCCCCCTTCTGCAAGGTCCTGGCACCAGCCACCACTTCCAGGGGTCTCCTCACGGCCCCACTTCACGTGGCCACAGCCCCTCAGCCACAGCAGCTATCACTATGCTGGCAAGGCTGTCCTCCGCAGATGCCCACAGAGGTCAGGGGTGGGTCCAGCTGGGGCACCCAGGGAAGAGAGCTGAGATGCCCGACCACCACCCCACCCTGCCCCCAGGCAGGATGTGCCCCATCACCAGCTCCAGCCACCTCCAGCCAGAACCAAGGCACCCTGGCCAGCAAGCACCCATCACTGCTGGGGGAGGGGAGGGCAGCTCCCAAGAGGCCCTGCAGATCAGGAGGAAGCATGATTCTGGGGCTCCTTGAATTTAAGACCTCAAAAGCCACAGTAGGCAACAGGAAAAGCGAAGATCTGTTTTCTCCCAAAGGTGCCTATGCGGGCCGGCGAGGACGTGCGAACCAGGGAACCCCAGGGCTCCCGGGGGTTGCTTACCTCACCCTCGCCCTCACTCTCTCTCTCTCTGTCGCTCTGCCCCGCAGCAGGCCTATCGGGGTTCCCTAGCGGGGTTACCTTAACCTTGTGGTCCGGGAAGGTGGATGATCCCTTTTTAAGAGCAACACAGGAAGTTTGCTAAGGGCACAGAAATGATTTATTAATCTTTCAGCAAACAGGCATCACAAAACAGAAATCATTCTCACGGCTTGAAAAGCACGTGCTTGGCAACTCAGGAATGCCGGCCCACTCCCCAGGGGCTCGTGTACTGGTTGGACTGCAGGGCGTGATGATGCCCTTGGCCCCCTGAGGGTGGGATGGTGGGGGTGGCAGAGGTCATTAAAGACCCAGGATTCCGTATTCCAGGGGCAGAGTCCACAGCTCCTCTCTCGGCCCAGCCAGGAGCTTTCTCACACTGGCACCGACCAGCTCCACCTGCCAGGCTATGTGGGCTCCGTCAGGGTGTCTCCCCCAAGGCCAGCCCACAATCGCCTCCTTGGCAATCGGAGGGTACTTAGGCATGTTGCAGGCAGGAAATGGGTCAAGCACCCTTTAACATCTTTCTGTGCAAACAGAGGCAAAGCCCAGGAAAATACCGGCCTGTACTCTCAAAGGGGCTGAAACCCGGGACCCAGCCCGGGCCCTCTGGTTAACAAGTTAACGACAGGGACGCAGGACGCTGGTCCCACTTCAAAGAAGGCTAAAGGTGGGAAGAGATTCTTAAGCTGGGGTAGGGCTGACCCCAGCTGACCCTGCTCACGGGCGCACCACAAGAACCTCACAAGGAACTAAATGTTTCAGTGTGTCTCCTTTGGGGCTCTGGTTCCCCGTCCAGGGAGAATGGGCAGGGCTCCCGGGGCAGCCAGGGGGTGCAGAAGTCTACACCACGTGAAAGCGCCAGTGAGGAACCTGAGACGGAGGTGCAGGCGTCAGGTTCGGGAGTATCACTATGATCCTCAGGGGGTCTGTGCGAGCTTGGAGATGGGTGCCAAAGGCCCCAGACACCCATGAAAGGTGCCACCATCGAGCCCCCTCCAGCGACGCCGTGGGGAGCTGGGGCCAGGACTGAGGCAAGCGGGGAAAGGCCTCAGCTAAAGAGCGGGCTCAAACGTCCTTGGGTTATTTTGATTTCGGGTGAGCTGGGGTAAAGGGAGGACACCCTTTGGACCTCAGCTCCGGCTGGTGATCATCCTTTCTGCTGGTGAGTGTGGTCTGAGACAAGGGGCTTAGGGCTCCAGCTCAGTCCTTAGCCTCAGGAAGGGGCACCAAGCCCTGACACCTCGGCCAGAGCCCAACAGATTACAGATCTAAGAAGTGGGTGTTCCCTTGTGTGTGCTCATGCCTTTCTTCTCGAGGGGTGTGTGTGCTAAGTCGCTCCAGTCGTGTTCGACTCCGTGCAACCCTGTGTACTGTAGCCCACCAGGCTCCTCAGTCCACGGGATTCTCCAGGCAAGAATACTGGAGCAGGTAGCTATGCCCGCCTCCAGGGGAGAGGGGCTGAAATCCCCCACAGGTACTTCTATGTCATCAGTTTCCTTTTCCTCCTCAAAGAAGGATGGGTCGATCCGGTGGGGATCAGGGAGCCCCATTATGGGGGGCTCTGAGCCTGGTTCTCACTCGGAGGCCATGTGTCTGCAGTCTCTCTGCAAGGTCACTGACCAAAGAGGTCAGGTGGGACGTGCAGAATGCCCAGCCCAAGGCCGGAGGGAGGCCCTGGGCAAATACACGGCCCATGGGAGGCACTCGCACGTCACCCAAACACACACATAGCCTCACATTTACACACTGGACCTCCTTCTCCTCCCTCCTCTCAACACTAGAGGCTGAACTGGAAGCTTCTCTGAGAACCCTCCCTGGTGGGGCCGGTAGGGAATGGGGACCTGAAAACATCCCACGGGGCTCAGGCTCATTCCAAGCTGGGGGTGGCCATGTCCTGAATGTGCCCATTTTACAGAGTCACAGCCGCACCACTCACACGTCAACAATGAAAACCTCTTTTTCTGCCCCCTTGAGCTCAGCTGCCCTCACACAGGAGAAGGTTCTGAGTGGCAGCGGTCGGAAGTTTCTGAGAGAAGCACCCACTCTTTGCTAAAAGCCTGGGGGAGGTAAATACAGGTGCTGGTGACTGGTCACATCCCTCCTGGAGGTCACGCATTCCAGGGCTTCGAGTGACCGCTGGCTGCACTCTGCAAGGTGGTGGCCGCTCTTGGCACAAGTGCTTCTGCCTGAAGTGCCAACAGCCTTGCCCAACCTCTGGGGGCTGGCAAGGTCCTCTCCCTGGGCCCGTGCTCGCTTGCCTCTCAGAGCCTCACTTTCTCATCCTCAGGACAGAGCCTGGAGTGCCTTCCCGGAGGGCAGGGCCTGGCTTGGTGAGATCTCCTGCTGCAGGGCTCAAGTGCCACCTCCGGGTTACCGGGCTTGTCACTGTTCCCCAGACCTGCTCCAGCAGCCCCAGGAGGACATGTCTCTGGGGGTGCGCACCGGGGAGGGGGACGAAGGGCACTGGGGAGTGGGGACTGGGCGGGGCCCTTCTGCTCCAGGCCTGTGGTACAGGGGGTGGGAGGTTGGGTGGGGTTGTGGTCGGGTGGGGGCCACCCAGAACCTTCCTGAGAACCCTCCCGGCCGGTATCATACACTCACATATTGTTGCTTCTTATCCGACAGCAATCGGGTCATCTCTTCCCTTTCCCTTTTAATTTCTTTTTCATCATAGTAAAATTCTCGTACCATGAACCTTAAAACAAGCAAACGAGTGGCTGAGGCTAAGAAGCTTCCAGTCGGACCAGAAATCACCCCTCCAAGGGCAGATGGACCAACCTCGGGGTAAACCCACCAAGGCCAGCCCTTACTTATTCTCTTTGGCTTTGGTTTTGAAATCATCGATCACTTTTCGAAACAGAGTCACGGTGAAGAGACCGCCCTCCTTGTCCTCAGCAATCAACCTGTTGGAGAAAAGGTCTCGTTCACTGGCTGCACCACCAAGCTCCTGAGCTGGGCCGGAAAGAGTCCATCATCTCCCCAGGGGCGGTGGGTCGCTGCCAGTGGGAGCCCGGTGGTCCAGGTGCAACAGCCCCGGAAGGAGCGAGGGCACCGGGACAAAGGACGACCCTTCCTGTGTCCTAGGTCCAGGAAGTGTGTTGTTAGCAGCCTAACTCCAGCTCCTTTCACTCACCCTCCAGGCTAGGGCTGCAGGGGCCTGCGGGAGATCTGAACACAGGCCCTGGAGGAAAATGCTGGAGACTCACGCAGATCTGGTGGTCTGGACATGAACCAGCCAGGAGCCAGCTGATCATGGATCTCAATCACCTGGCGTGCATAGCAAGCGCCCAGCTCTTGAATGCCACGGTGCAACAAAGCAGGGCAGAGTCCCCATTGGTAAAAACCATCCCACAATGGGCATTTCATGTCCAGAGTCACACTGTTCTAGTTAGACACGGCCTCCCTGGCACACCCTGACGTAGGAGTGCTGCGGTCACTGGGACCCATGTTCTAAGGGCCTTGGCATCCTGCTGACCACATGATCTGACCATGGGTCCGGGTAGGGTCTCGGGTCACCTTTCCTGCTTCTCCAAGCCACCCACTGGGGCTGACCTAGGCTCCAGGAACCTGTCCAGAGTCATCTCAGGAGGCTCGCAGGTACCCCTGACAATGATGGGCCTGGGGGTTCTAATCTGAGAAGCCAAGCTGCCTCTGGTAGAAGGCTTTCCCTGTATGTGGCCATGGACAGCCAGCCCTGGAGAAAAGTGAACGTTTCGACCAAACAGGCCAGCTTTGAGGGCAGCTCCTCTGCCAGCCTGCACCCCTCCTCCACCTCCCGCGGGTGCGCTGCCCCCGCTCACTCCTCCAGCTTCCTTTTGCGACCTCAGGCTGTGACTGCCCTGTTCCCTGCACCCTTCAGTTTAGCTCCTGATTGCTATCGCTTGAGAGCCTGTGACCCATGGAGAGCCAGCCCTGCAACGGTGCCAGGCCAGAGGCCTCTGTGCTGGGCTGGTAGTGGACAGGGCTGCCCCTAAGCTGAGCTCTGTGTGCGCCCAAGTGTGTGTGTGTGTGTGTGTGTGTGTGTGTGTGTGTGTGTGTGGCGCTTGCGCGTGTGTGTGTTAATCGTTCAGTCTTATCCGACTCTTTGCGACCCCATGAACTGCAGCCCGCCAGGCTCCTCTGGCCATGGGATTCTCCAGGCAACAATACTGGAGTGGGTTGCCATTCCCTTCTCCAGGGGATCTTCCCAACACAGGGATCGAACCTGGGTCTCCTGCACTGCCATTAGATTCTTTACTGTCTGAGCCACAAGACTCACTGTCAAATCATTTCAAATGACAAGCTATTTCAGACACAGGGAAAAGTATAGAGAATGACAAATATCCATGTATCCCCCTTCCCCCATCAAGTTTAAGACATAGAACAATTTTCATACAATTGAAGACCCACGTTCTCTCCCAACCACATCCTATGGCCCACTCCCAGGTCATCACTGTGCAGTTCAGCATTTCTCATCCTCAAATACCCTGTGATCCATGCACCTGCATCTCTCAAGTCATATACCGTCTGGTTCTGTCCATTTGGAAATCTTAAATAATAAGTGCCTTCATGCTGTGTGTCCTCTTCTACAATTTTCTCTCCCCTTCACGTCGTACAGTGAGATCTATGCCTGCTCCTGCCTACAGCGCTAAATCCTTGGTTTTCCCCACTCATGGGTTGAATATGTTCCTCCATCCCTTCTAAGTCACTTCTCCAGCCCTCACTGGTCACTCGTGCTCTGACCCCAGCAGGCCACACGCTGAGACTCTTCCTTCCCTGCTCGTGCTCTGCGGTCATTATGGCCAGGCCCTTGCTTGAGCCCCAGGTGGGGAAGAATCAAGGCCAAGATGAGGATGTGGCACAGAGTGCTGCTCAGGCCTTGCAAGCGCTGAGGGCCAGAGGTAGTCAAGGTGGGCTTCCTGGAGGAGATGGCAAGGGAGCAGACTTCTGAAAGATGGAGAGAGTCTGGCCTGTGGCTGAGTGTGTGGCCGTGAACGAACATGTGTGGAGGGGGTGAGGGCCCTTGCACCTCTGGGATATGTTTGGTCTGGGAGTCTCAGAGTGCCCATACATGGCCCCCCAAACCCAGGACCTGAGGCCTCACTTACTTGGTTGACCGTGGGACCACCATGTCTGAGAGGGATTCATAGGTTTTTGCCATTGTACGTAACTCGGCCTGCAAGAGTACAGAATTGTTCAATGATTTTTGAAGAAAAGGTTGTGAGGAAATTGTGTGTCTAGGAAATTGAGTGCCCTTTTCCCTGAGGGATTGGGGGAGCAGGGCTGGGGGCCAGACAGAACCCCAAACATCCCCCAAGGTCCTGCCATGGGCATTGGAATGCTCATCTCCCTAGGAAGCCCCAGGCAGCAGGGAAGGGCCCATGGGAAGGACTCAGTGGAGACTCCAGCTGGGAGCGCCAATCCCAGGCCTGTGTGACCTTGGGCAGGCCAGCTGAGCTCTCCGGTTTTAGGACAAGGAAACAGTAACAGCCCCCAGGCTTGTGTGAGATGCCTCCTGTGTACAGAATCCGACAACAGTGGATGGATGTCTGAGAAATGGCCGCTCCTGTCACTATGACCACCACAAGCTCTATCAGCTGCTCCTGAAACCAAATCCACAGCTGCCATTTAGGTCCCTGACATCTGGCCGTGATGGGCTCTCCCTTCCTCTCCACTGAGCAGGACGATTTCCTCTGTGATCACCAACCCAGCCCCCAATCCCCACCCCCACCTCACCCCTGGCCTGCTTACTTGGGGACAATGACCAGCAGTGTGATCAGGTACTCAGAATCCAGCACAAAGTCTTCCTTGTTCACAATGTCGCTCAGGGTCCGAGTGAAGAGGTTTCCCCTGGATTCACGGGGGACAAAGAGGTGGGGTCAGCAGAAAGGCACACGGAGCCACCCCTGGGCATACCCATAACACCCAGGGCAGCGAGGGACTGGAAGGCTTGGGACACTCCCCAGGGAGGGGTGGAGACCCTGGGCCAAGTGCCCCCGGCTCTGTGTCTGGGCGGCTAGAACTGCAATAGTTGGCAGGACCCCAGGTGCCATCACCAGTCACCGAGCTGAATTCAACACTTTGGCTGCTGGCACTGCCCTGGCACAAGCCACTGGCTGTTGGGAGGGGGTCGCTGGTGGCAGGCAGCTTAAGTTACACAAGTGGCAACACAGTGGCTGGCTCAAGATGCCACCTGGGCTGTGCTGGGCAAACACAGCCCTGATGAGGTCTCCGTTTCACATTACACACCCTGTCGGTCCAGCAGCCAGGAGACATTCACCTGAAATAGCCTTGCATGTGTGTCCAGTGGAGCCTAGTCTCATTGAGGCCATGGTATTTTCTAGAACAGGGACCAACGGTGTTGTATCAGCAATTGGGCCAAAACTATAGTTCCTGAGATGCTCTGTATCAGTGCATAGTTGTTCAATTGCTTAGTCGTGTCCAACTGTTTGTGACCCCATGAACTGAGGCACTCCAGGCTTCCCTGTTCTTCACTATCTCTTGGAATTTGCTCAGACTCATGTCCATCGAGTTGGTGATGTCATCCAACCATCTCATCCTCTGTCATCTCCTTCTCCTCCTGCCTCCAATCTTTCCAACATGGTCTTTTCCAATTAGCCAGCACTTCGAATCAGGTGGCCAAAGGATTGGAACTGCAGCTTCAGCTTCAGTCCTTCCAATGAATATTCAGGACTGATCTCCTTTAGGATGGACTGGTTGCATCTCCTTGCAGCCCAAAGGACTCTTAAGAGTCTTCTCCAACACCACAATTCAAAAGCATCAATTCTTCGGCATTCAGCTTTCTTTAGGTCCATCTCTCACATCCATACATGACTACTTGAAAAACCGTAGCTTTGACTATAGGGACCTTTGTTGGCAAAGTCCATCTCTCCTTTTAATGTGATGTCTAGGTTGGTCATAGCTTTTCTTCCTAGGAGCAAGCGTCTTTTAATTTCATGGCTAGAGTTAACATCCACAGTGATTTTGGAGCCCAAGAAAATAAATTCTGTCACTACGTTGCATTAGTGCACAGGCTGTGATGTTAACTAATACCTAGGTGCAGATGCTTCCCAAGGAAAGAGTTCTCAAGCCCTCAGTCAAGGCTGAAGAGCTGTCCTGCAGAGGCTCTCTAGCCTACCCTGCCCCAGAGCCTATATCTCTCTCCTCCCCCTGCCAACCAGCCATCACTGAAAAGGCCTTTAGGGACCCTCTCCAAAGGCACCCTGCACATGCCTTCCTGTCCTGGACTCCTTGTACTATTAGACCTTATCTGTCTGGTTTATACCCGTATCCCTTGTGCAAAGCACACGTTTCATAAAATGTTTGTTGAATGAATAATTGTGAGTTTTCCAAGTACAGAAATGATACTTAATTCTGCTTTGTACCTTCAGGGCCTAACATTAGGCCTGAGTGGGCTTTCCCAGTGGTAAAGAATCCGCCTGCCAATGCAGGGCATGCAAGAGACATGGGTTTGATCCCCTGGGTCAGGAACATCTCCTAGAATACCAAATGGCAACCCACTCCAATATTCTTGCCTGGGAAATCTCATGGACAGAGGAGCCTGGTAGGCTACAGTCCATGGGGTCACAAAGAGTCGGACACAACTGAGCCACTGATGGCACACACACATAAGGCCTGAGTGTAGTAGATACTTAATAATAATTGAGCTAGGAATTCCCTGGTGGTGCCAATGCTTAGGACTCTGCACTTTCACTGTAGTGGCCTGGGTTTAGTCCCTGGTCAGGGAACTAAGATCCCACAAGATGCAAGCTGTGCAAAAACAAACAAACAAACAAACAAACATTGCTCGAAAGAATTAACAGAAGAGGGAGGTAGACCCCAATCCACTTCACCCTCATCTCCTTCACTCAATGTATATGCTCAAAGGATCAACCACTGCGACCGCTGACTTTCCCACCCAGCACATAGCTTGTGAACATGCAGGAGTGCCTCTGGCCTTCCTGCTCAGACACAGACAGACACAGACCTTGGCTCGGCCAATGATCTCAAACGTGTGTGTATAAGCCCAGCCTGGACCCCAACTCAGCCAGGCCCTGAGGCTGCCAGGAGCTCAGAGCCCAAATACTCACATTGATTTCTTCTCCAGATTCTCTAGGTTTGTCTTCAGAGTGTTGTAGGCAGCTGTTCGGGACTTCAGGTCTGTCTCGATTTGTGCCAGTTGCTAGTTAGAAAAGCAAAAGAGAGTTTAAAAAGTTGGTTGAACTTCTCAAAATCGCCACAAATTGCTCCTGGTGCAGTTAAGGAAAAACACTGCACCCTGCCCATTTGCTGGAATGGCTTACATTTTTCTCCCTTCTGCTCTCGCAGACTGCTAGCATCCCGGCCCTACAGAGCGCCCACATTGCAGACAGGAGGCTTGAGATATAAATGGCTTTTCTAGCATTACTCAGTGAGCGGAGTCTTGTTCTTATCTCGAGCCCATCTCATACTCTCACAAGCACCAGTCCCCACTCCACACACCCTCAGGCTCTCAGTTCAGTTGCTCAGTTGTGTCCGACTCTCTGCGATCCCATGGATTGCAGCAAGCCAGGCTTCCCTGTCCATCATCAACTCCTGGAGCTTACTCAGACTCATGTCCATCAAGTTGGTGATGCCATCCAACCATCTCATCCTCTGTCGTCCCCTTCTCCTCCTGCCCTCAATCTTTCCCAGCATCAGGGTCTTTTCAAATGAGTCAGTTCTTTGCATCAGGTAGCCAAAGTATTGGAGTTTCAGCTTCAGCATCAGTCCTTCCAATGAATATTCAGGACTGATTTCCTTTAGGATGGACTGGTTGGATTTCCTTGCAGTCCAAGGGACTCTCAAGAGTCTTCTCCAGCATCACAGTTCAGAAGAATCCATTCTTCAGCACTCAGCTTTCTTTAAGGTCCAACTCTCACATCCATACATGTCTACTAGAAAAACTACAGCCTTGATGAGCCAGACCTTTGTCAGCAAAGTAATGTCTCTGTTTTTATTATGCCTTTTAGGTTGGTCATAGCTTTTCTTCCAAGGAGCAAGCGTCTTTTAATTTCATGGCTGCAAATCACCATCTGCAGTGATTTTGGAGCCCAAGAAAATAAAGTCTGTCACTGTTTCCATTACTTCCCCATCTATTTGCCATGAAGTGATGGGACCAAATGCCATGATCTCAGTTTTCTGAATGTTGAGTTTTAAGCCAGCTTTTTCACTCTCCTCTTTCAATTTCATCAAGAGATTCTTTACTTCTTTGCTTTCTGCCATAAGGGTGGTGTCATCTGCATATCTGAGGTGATTGATATCTCTCCCAACAATCTTGATTCCAGCCTGTGCTTCATCCAGCCTGGCATTTCGCATGATGTACTCTACATATAAGTTAAATAAGCAGGGTAACAATATACAGCCTTGATGTACTCCCAGTTTGGGAAAGGAGTACATCATATACAAACCTCCAGCAGTACATCCAGCACATATTTTTATTTCTTCCCTTTTCAAATACAATGGAGAAGGAAACGGCAACCCACTTCAGTATTCTTGCCTGGAGAATCACATGGACAGAGGAGCCTGGTGGGCCTCTGGGGTCCATGGGGTCGCACAGAGTTGGACAGAACTGAGTGACTAACACACACACACACACACACACACACACACACACACTGCATATAAGTTAAATACGTAGGGTGACAACATACAGCCTTGATGTACTCCTTTCCCAATATGGAACCAGTCCGTTGTTCCATGTCCAGTTCCAACCATTGCTTCTTGACAGGTTTCTCAGGAGGCAAGTAAAGTAGTCTGGTATTCCAGTCTCTTTCAGAAGTTTCCATAGTTTGTTGTGATCCACACAGTCAAAGGCTTTGATGTAGTCACTGAAGCAGAGGTATATGTTTTTCTGGAACTCTCTTGCTTTTTCAACGATCCAACGGATGTTGGCAATTTGATCTCTGGTTCCTCTGCCTTTTCTAAATCCAGCTTGAACATCTGAAAGTTCTCAGTCCACGTACTGTTGAAGCCTGGCTTGGAGAATTTTGAGCATTACTTTACTAGCATGTGAGATGAGTGCAACTGTGTGGTAGTTTGAGCATTCTTTGGCATTGCCTTTCTTTGGGACTGGAATGAAAATTGACCTTTTCCGGTCCTGTGGACACTGCTGAGTTTTCCAAATTTGCTGGCATATTGAGTACGGCACTTTCACAGCATCATCTTTTAGGATTTGAAATAGCTCAGCTGGAATTTTAACATCTCCACTAGCTTTGTTCATAGTGATGCTTCCTAAGTCCCACTTGACTTCACATTCCAGGATGTCTGGCTCTGGGTGAGTGATCACAGCTTCATAGTTATGTGGGTCATGAGGATCTTTTTGTATAGTTCTTCTGAGCATTCCTGCCACCTCTTCTTAATATCTTCTGCTTCTTTTAGGTCCATACCGTTTCTGTCCTTTATTGTGCCCATCTTTGTGTGAAATGTTCCCTTGGTATCTCTAATTTTCTTGAAGAGATCTCTTAGTCTTTCCCATCCTATCGTTTTTCTCTATTTCTTTGCATTGTTCACTTAGGAAGGCTTTCTTATCTCTCCTTGCTATTCTTTGGACCTCTGAATTCAGATAGATATATCTTTCCTTTTCTCCTTTGCCTTTAGCTTCTCTTTTTTCTCAGCTATTTGTAAGGCCTCCTCAGACAATCACTTTGTCTTTTTGCATTTCTTTTCTTGGAGATGATTTTAATCACCACCTCCTGTACAATGTCATGAACCTCCATCCATAGTTCTTCAGTCACTCTATCTATCAGATCTAATCCCTTGAATCTATTTGTCACTTCCACTGTATAATTTTAAGATTTGATTTAGGTCATATCTGAATGGTCTAGTGGTTTTTCCTACTTTCTTCAATTTCAGCCTGAATTTCAATAAGGAGTTCATGATCTGAACCACAGTCAGCTGACTGTATAGTGTCTCTCCATCTTCGGCCGCAAAGAATATAATCAGTCTGATTTCGGTGTCACTCATCTGGTGATGTCCATGCAGAGTCATCTCTTGTGTTGTTGGATGAGGGTGTTTGCTATGACCAGTGAGTTCTCTTGGCAAAACTCTATTAAGCCTTTGCCCTGCTTCATTCTGTACGCCAAGGCCAGGTGTATAGGCCAAGGCCTGTTCCCCCAGGTTATCTCCTGACTTCCTACTTTTGCATTCCAGTCCCCTATGATGAAAAGGACATCTATTTTTCTGTGTTAGTTCTAGAAGGTCTTGTATACCTTCACAGAACCATTCAACTTCAGCTTCTTTGGCAGTGGTGATGGGGGCATAGACTTGGATTACTGTGATATTGAATGGTTTGCTTTGGAAATGAACAGAGATCTTTCTGTCGTTTTTGAGATTGCACCCAAGTACTGCATTTTAGACTCTTTTGTGGACTATGAGGGCTACCTCCATTTCTTCTAAGGGATTCCTGCCTGCAGTAGTAGATACAATGGTCATCTGAGTTAAATTCACCCATTCCAGTCCATCATAGTTCACTGATTCCTAGAATGTCGATGTTCACTCTTGCCACTCCTGTTTGACCACTTCCAAATACCTTGATTCATGGACCTAACATTCCAGGTTCCTGTGCAATATTGTTCTTTATAGAACTGGACCTTACTTATATCACCAGTCACATCCACAACAGGGTATTGTTTTTGCTTTGGGTCCGTTTCTTCATTCTTTCTGGAGTTATTTCTCCACTGATCTCCAGTAGCTATTGGGCATCTACCAACCTGGGGAGTTCATCTTTCAGTGTCCTATCTTTTTGCTTTTTCATACTGTTCATGGGGTTCTCCAGGCAAGAATACTGAAGTGGTTTGCCATTCCCTTCTCCAATGGACCATGTTTTGTCAGAATTCTCCACCATAACCTGTCTGTCTTGGGTGGCCCTACATGGCATGGCTCATAGTTTCATTGAGCTAGACACAGCTGTGATCTATGTGACCAGTTTGTTAGTTTTCTGTGATTGTGGTTTTCATTCTTTCTGCCCTCTGATGGAGAAAGATAAGAGGCTTGTGTCCCTCAGGCTCTGTTGGAGGTCAGTTCTGTCTGACCCTTGTCCTGGACCCTCTAAGTACCCGCTGTGGCTGAGCCCCGACCAGTGCCCAGGTCTCCAGGCTCAGCTGTGCCCTAGGTAGCCCCTTCATGCTCTGCACAGGGAAGAAGGCTCTTTTCAGTTTGGAGAGAGGTCACCAGTCTGACCATAGGGAGATGTCCCTTGTTCTGGAAGTTTGAGGAGTACATCCAAGTTCCCCTCCTTGATGGGCAGGGAAATGAGACTACCGAGGCCAAGACCCAGTTCCCCAGGTGCCTGGCCTCAGGTGCCCACCTGCTCTGGCTGTATGACCTGGTGTCAGCTAAACCTCTCTTAGCTCAGTGCCACAGAGCAGGTTATCCAGGAAGGAGAGTCCTTTCTCCAGTAGACCCTTGAGGGTGAGTCTGCACCTGGGTCAACTCTGCAATTCTGGACAGAGTGGCTGGCACTTGGCGGTGCTTCAAGAATGTGTCCAGGACCAAACACTCCCAGCCTCGCTCCTTCTGGCCTCTGACTGGCGTGCACTCCCCACCACCGAAGGCATGTGTGCCAGGCAGAGCCTTGAAACACCATGTACCTCCCTACATAGGGATGCTTCAGGTGGTGGAGGTACCGGGGGCCAGTGCCCTGAGTGAGTGGACAAGAAGTAGGCCTCCACTAACCACTGTGGACACGCATACGGAGAAGAAAGAAACTTTGCAATTTACTGTAGGCTGGTGAGATCTAGAGACCTTTTAACAACTTCAATGTGGCCCAGCCCACAGAGATGGCCGCAGGCATGGGCTGGGTCCTCATCCTTGCTCCTTTTCATTAATGGAAGCAGGTGGGCTCAGCTTCCAGCTATTGGGAGGGTCGGGGGCCCAGCCCTGCCCATGTCAGTATGGGGCACCTCCGGGTGCGGAGTCCTGCTTGGACACCCAAAAGACACTGGTCACTTTAGAAGAGAGTTTCTCTGACCAGGATATCTCTAGTTAACTAATTTTCATTTCCCACTGGGGGAACAGGCCCAAGCCAGTGCCAAGGGCATCACTCCAGTGCTCCTGGGGAAGACACAGGGTGAGGAAGCCAATACCCAGATCCTCTGCCCAGCCTACCTCAAGGAGCTGACCCCATCAGTGGAGCCATCTCAGGGCTGCCTCGGGAAGCTGAGCCAGGCACACACCTGAGAGCTTCATCCCCCTCCCAGGGCACTACTTCAGCCTCTGCAGGGCCCAGAGGATGCCACGCCACCTCTCAGCCAACCTCCCCACCTGAAATCAGGGAAGGTGATACCTGCCCATGAGAGTGTATGGGAAGTAAAAGTTCTAGGCATACAGTGAGTGCTTTCAAACCAGGATTCGCTTCCCCACCCTGCTTTTCTGCCACAGTCACTCTCTGGGCCCCCCAGGGCAGAGAGAGAGGCCAGGTTCTGTCCTCTACAACAGCTCCCCAATCAGCTGATGCCCCAGTGTGCTCCGGGAGCTCTCATCACTGCCTGTGTCCCCAGGACAGCCACGGCAGCGAGCGTCATCCCCAGTGGACGCCGAGCACAGCTCTGGCCATGCTGCCTGGCTCAGCCTGGCCTCAGCAGTGGCAGGGCAGGGAGCAGCCAGCCCTGAACACCACCGCGTGCTTCCAGCTTGGGGGTGGAAGTGTGCAGTGCCCCCCAGGATGCCATACCTGGAACAGGTGCTCTCAGAGCTCCTCCTCGAAGGGCCTTTTAGAATCACTGCCGAACTGTCCTAGGAGGGGCTGGGGCATCTGTGATATAAGGGGTGCCCAGTGAGCCGCACCCAGATTCCTGAGGCTGCAGGCCCGCCCTCGTTCCCAGAGACACTGGCGGGGGCACCAGCCCGCCAGCAGGAGACCCACAGAGCGGTGGATCTCGAGCCCCATCTCCTCCACCTGACCTGCCCAGCCACACCTGGTGGGCCTCAGAGATATACGAGGGGCTCCATGTGTCACGGAGGGAGATGGGGACAGTGGTCATAAACCATGGGGCTAAATCTCAGAATGTTCATCAGTGCCCACCCTCAGGGAGGCGACAGGAGTCAACACGCTGGGAGACACCCTTGATGTCCCCAGAGGGCTTCACTTTGATACTTTCATTCATGGAGCAGAAGTTGGAGGCCACGGCTCATCAAGAAGGCTGAATCGTGGGGCCAGGGGCTTACCGGCTCCCCATTGTCATCAGGGGTAGCACGCTGGGCAATGCCTTGCAGGAGTTAGGGCTCCTAAGCCCAACACTCCACTGAAGCTGATAGTTTGTGTTAAGTCAACAACCACCCTGGGGGTAGGGGTGTCAGGGAGGGGCTGACATCTCCATCAGCATCTTTCAAAGGGGGACGCAGTGAACCGACTCTAGGGTCTGGGCTCAGAACACCAAGGGGCTCAGAGTGCCCCTGGAGGGGAGTGTCCTGTAAGATGAAGCCACCCTGTCAAGTGGTAGGTCTGGAAGAGGTATTCTGGTCCAGAGAATTCCATGGACTGTATAGTCCATGGGGTGGCAAACAGTCGGACACGACTGAGTGACTTTCACTTTTCACTTTGGAAGTGGTATATATGGTTTCCCTGGTGGTTGAGATGGTGAAGAATCTGCCTGCAATGCAGGAGACCCAGGTTCGATCCCTGGGTTGGGAAGATCCCCTGGAGAAGGGAATGGCAACCCACTCCAGCATTCTTGCCTGGAGAGTCCCATGGACAGAGGAGCCTGGCGGGCAACAGTCCACGGGGTCGCAAGAGTCAGACGTGACTGAGCAAGTAACTTTGGAAGAGGTATAGAGGGGCAGGTGGTCATCAACCTGTTTCCAGGGTGCCCTGAACCCCACCCCGCTTCCCGCCTCTGGCATCCTGGGAAGTGCCTCCCTGCTTCACCAGGGCCCAAAGGCCACGCAGATTCAGCCCAGTGTCCCCAGACGGTCAGGGTCACAGACGTGTGGCCACCTGGAGAGAAGACCCTCCTAGTACCTTTGCCAGAGTGTCCACCACGCTCACCAGCGGCTGTTTCGTAGGGTATTTGGCCATGTCCCATTCGAAGTGGGTCACGAAGGACGTGAGGTCAACTGCAAGAGACAGACACATCTCAGCAGACAGCAGGCTTCCTGGCTCCTGAGACCCAGGTGCCACGCCCGGGCCAATGTCCCCACTTAAACCAAGGAATTAGAGGAACTGAAGGACAGACTCGGGGCTCCCTTCTCTCTGGGAGAGCAGAGGCTGGGCCAGCCACCAGCCAGGCCCACAGGCAGCTCCTAAGCCCCTCAGAAAAGCCTACCACAGTCCCCGGGATGCTGTAAGGGTGGGCTCCTGTGCCCAAACTCGAACCCAGACAACTGCCCCAGAGCTCTGCGTGAGAGGCCCTGCCTTCGCAGGAGGTGGACCCTGAGTCAGGAGAAACTCAGACACGGGGAGAATTCCCTGCCTTTTCCAGTAGGTTCGGCCATGAGTTATTGGCTCGAAGTACCCCAAAAGCATGCCAGAGAGCCACCCCCTGCAAATCACACAGCCTGTCACGGGCGCCAGCTGCCCAGCAGACGAGCAATCTTCCTGCCTCCCATGCCCAGCACTCAGCACTAGACAGGCCAGCACCACACATGTCTGCTTTAACGAAGGCATTTTCAACATTAGCAAAATGCTAGTGTTCATGTCTGTGGTCTTCACCGCTTGGCACAGACGTGCTTTAGTCAAGGTATCTCCTTTGTATAAAGTCTATAGTCAGAAGAACAAATCAGTGTCTTTTCAACAAGTTTCCTTTTCTCCCTCACTTTTTCAAAAGCAAACTAAACCTCGCATGCCCAGGGTGTTTGCGATTGTCTCCTAACGAGCTGAGGGCAGAGAAGGGGCTTGGAGGTCAGTGCTGGGGGCGGTGGGGCACGGAAACATGCCCCACCCTGTTTGCACCTCAGTCTCCCTACCTGAGCAGTGGGGGCACAGGGGAAGTCTCTCGAGGGCCCACTCTCCTCAGGGGAGGGCCCGCACTCCTCTAAGGTGCTAGTTGGGGGGTCAGCTGCAGGTTACACCCCAGTCAGTCAACCCTTCAGTGTATGACGTGCTAAGGGGGCCCCCGAATTCCTCGAAGCCAGCAAGAAGGGCCTGGATTCTCACCCCAGGTTATGTGGACGCGAGCCTTTCCCAGCCTACCCTCACACAGATGGAAAGAGACCGGCCACCGTCCCTCGACATTCAGGCACCGAGACCAAAGGCCAGCCTGCTACCATGCTGGGGTTGGCAGGCCACAGCCCGCTCACCCTTGGTCTCCTGGGGACGCAGGTCTAAGCTGATACCCCAGTGAGATGTGTGACGCAAGGAGGGCAGGATTGCAGGAGGAGGGGAGAGCCAGCACCTGCCTCCTGCCCTGGGGGCTGGGGGGCTCGGGAGGGCTTTGAGGAGACCTTGTATTCACATGGGTCCTGAGGGGGCCAGAGAGTTTGCCACGTGGCCAGTGAAGGAGGAGGCTGCGTGTTGACCAGGTGGATTGGCCAACGTCACTTTCTGGGCACGGGGAATCCCTGGGTCAAACTGATGGGCCAGGGGTGTGGAAGGAGCGGGGTCAGGTCACGTCTGCACCTTCTCCTGCGGCAATCAAGACTCCAGGCCCATTTACTGAGCCCCTTGTGTGTGCCAGGAGTTGGACATGCATCCCTCCTACCCGAACAAGAGAGCTGAAAGCTCAGCAAAGCAGGTCTGGACGCATGTCCTGAACAGTCGGCTCAGGTTTGCAAGAGAGAAGGAAAAGCTTGGGGGTCCAAGCCCTGCAGGTGGAGGCAGGAGGTCAGCTTAACAGGACACAGGGACAGTGACCCCAGGGCAAAATGAAGCCTGGGGGACATTTGGGTTTCCAGGTTGCCTGGGGGTATGAAAGAAGGGGACATTCACTCAGCCGGGCAGCCAGGAGGTGGCAGCCTGGGCCAGAGCAGAGGCAAGAGGAGACGGGCTCAGCTCGAGATGAGCCTGAGTCGGACACTTGGGGCTGACAAGTCCCCACGGAGCAGATGGAAATGAAGTGGGGCTCGGGGAGGGAAGGGGTCAAGGAGCAGAACTGTTAGATGGGCCTTAACATAAGGATGGTTTCCCTGATGGCTCAGATGGTAAAAACGTCTGCCTACAATGTGGGAGACCTGGATTCAATCCCTGGGTCGGGAAGATCCCCTGGAGAAGGAAATGGCAACCCACTCAGGTACTCTTGCCTTGAAAATCCCATGGACGGAGGAGCCTGTTAGGCTACAGTCCTTGGGGGTCACAAAGAGTCGGACACGACAAAACGACTTCACTAACTCACTCAACATAAGGATGACGATGCTGGAGACGACTTTCACAGCCAGCTGACCCTGGTTGGTGTTTCGCCCTGGCCTGGATGCATGAACTATTGGATTGGCCAGAAAGCTCATTTGAGTTTTTCCATAAGAAGATACCAAAACGCTTGAACGAACTTTTCGGCCAACCCACTATTTTAGTTAATTTACTTTTCAACCCCATTGGGTCTTATCATTATCTCCAGCTTAGAGATAAGGAAACTCTGGCACAGAGTAAGTCATGTAACCTCCACCAGAAAAGGAGACGAGAAACGTGGAGCTGGGGGCGGAGGGTGCTCCTTCTCTGCCCCGCCCTTGGGCAGGTGAGGCAGTGGCAGAGGCAGAGGCAGAGGCAGAGGCAGTGGCAGAGGCAGAGGCAGAGGCAGTGGCAGAGGCAGTGGCAGAGGCAGTGGCAGAGGCAGCGGGTGGTGGGCGGGGGGACACAGGGAAGCTGTCATGGGTTGGCGCCTTCCTGAGAACCACACGCTGATACAGCTGGTCTTGGGACTTAGAGAGGTCCTTCAGATTCCAAGGGCTCCCCTTGTGGCTCAGCTGGTAAAGAATTCGCCTGCAATGCAGGAGACCTGGGTTCGATCCCTGGGTTGGGAAGATCTTCTGGAGAAGGGAAAGGCTACCCACTCCAGTATTGTGGCCTGGAGAATTCCAGGGACTGTATAGTCCATGGGGTCACAGAGAGTCAGACACGACTGAGCGATTTTCATTTTCAGATTCCAATGGTGTTGAGATTGCCGAGACGACCCTGGAGGCACCAAAGGTGAGGTACTGACCCAGTGAACTAAGTGCCCTTAGAAGGAGACACCAGAGAGCCACCCCCGCCCCATCCTGTGTGTGTTCTTCCACCAAGGAAGGGATGTGTGAACACACAGCAAAGGAGGCAGGTTCTCATCAGGAACCAAACCTGCCATCACCCTGACCCTGAATTTCCAGCCTCCAGAGATAAACGTCCGCGCTTTAAGCTCCAGTCTGGGTATTTTGATATGGTAGCCTGAGCTGACTCATATGGGATTTTGGTACTAATTTGGTATTAATATGGACTGGGGGACTGCCACACTAGGGCAGGGAGGTGACTTTGCAGGGAGGATCCAGGCCTGTGAGGAGCTGAATTAAGGTCTGGATGATGGCAGCGGCACGGTCAGTGGCAGAACCGAAGGTCACAAAGGACTTGCCCTGTGTCAGTGGTCACCCTTGATGCTGCTACTGAAGCCTGCTGTGGGCCGAGCACTGAACAGCCTTGACGGCCACACAGCTCCCATGCTAGTCGCTTGCTGCCTGGTGGGAGCCACCAGCACCTCCCCACCACAACAGACCAGGGAACATCCCCTAGGCCGATGCCAGGCAGATGTGTGCTCTGGCGATCCCCACCACTGGCCCCTCCAGACCCCATGGGCACACCATACCACCCAAGCCAAGCCACCTCAGCCCCTCTCCCTCTCACAGCTGCCCTTGTCCTAAACATCAGGATGGAGACCCCTGAAAGCCTGCCCAGCCCCTCCTCCCCTTGCCGGCCAGAGCCTGTGGACACTGGCCAACTCCTTCACACTAACGATGCTGCACAACCATGGTTGATTCCCCTGCCCTTTCAGGCTCCCTGAGGGCAGCTGACTATCTCTGTGTCCCCAGAGCTCTGTGACGGTGTCCAGCAAGGGGCAAGTGCTTCATATGAGAATCTTCCTAATAAGCCTGCTTACTGTCCTAACACTAGCCAGGTTACTTAGAAGAGGTACCTTTCAGACAAGCTCTTGTCTCCATGCATTTTTACTAACTCCAGGCTTTCCAGCATTCACCCCAAAGAGAATGAATGCATCCTCCTGTCCACTAGAAAGCCTATAATTCCACTACGACTCAGCCCCTCTCCTCGTGAAGGCTCCCAAGCCCTTAGTTTCCATGACAGCACATGAGGCGCTGTGGGTCTGATCCCCGGACCGCGAGCTCCTGGAGGGCAATCATCTCAGATGCCCGGAACCCAGCAGAGTGCCTGGAGCTCAATGGCCAAGCATGAGTATCTGATGAAGGAGGAGGGAAGATAAGGAGACGGTGACGAGCTCCCTGCAGAAGGCTCCAGAGACCTCCGGGTTGTGACTGTGACTTCCTCCTCCGACGTCACCTCTCTCCATTCAGGAGCACCAGTTCCAGACACTGCGCCTTGCCCGGATCACATAGACGAGGACCTTGCCCCTCGCACATTGCCTTTGGTGAGAGTGTGGTACGAGGACAGTTCTCAGCCTTAGAAAGCGGCAGCCCTGGACCCTCTGGGTGCTCCCAAACCACAGCCTCTTTCTGCCTGCTTGTAACGACAGGCTCCCCTCCTCTCCTGTCCCCTGGCTGAAATCCCAGAAGCCTGGGCTCCAGGAAGCAGCGCGTGCTTGGACTGAAGGCCTGTGAGGTCAGACCATGACCCAGGCGGGCTTACTTCGAATCAAAACACTCAAAACACGCAGACGGCTGCCCTTGAGCAACAGTGATGTCATCCAAGAACCCAAACAAAGCCTTCCCGGCAGCAGAACAAAGGACCGGTGACCACACCGATGGAGGCCAGACAACCAGACGGACAATCAAGTCGTTCCAACCCTGAGCCTTCCAGGGCCCCAGCCAGACCAGGGCATGTTTGCTCAGCTCTGTTGCAATCATATATGCCTGTGTCCTTCCCGCTTCAAGTGCAGCAAGAAGCAAAGAACAGACAGAAACAAAAGGTGCCCAGGCAGAGAACTGTAAAGGGATTAAGTCCATAGAAGCAAGAAAACTAAGACCCAGGGAAGTAACTTGCCAAGGTCGCAAAGGGCCAAGGCTGACCGCTCCAAAGCCGGGGCTCCTGGCCCTCCAGGAAACATAGCTCAGAAGACCAGGGGGTAACCTCAGAGAGATCAGATTAAAATCTCACCTGCTGGGGAAACCCTGAGTTCCTGCGGTTAATTCTATCACTACTAGCTCCCTGGGTGCGCTCTAGAAGAAAAATAGTTCCTCGTCCATCCGAATAATATCAAGAAAGTTGAAAGTGTTAGTCGCTCAGTCGTGTCTGATTCTTTGCCACTCCATGGACTGTAGCCCACCAGGCTCCTCTATCCATGGGATTCTCCAGGCAAGTGGGTTGCCATTCCCTTTTCCAGGCGACCTTTCTGACCCAGGGCTCTCCTGCATTGCAGGGAGACTATCAGGAAAGCCTGAGCCAAACTGTCTCAAAGGTGTCTTCACTGCAGTACTTTTCAGAGACTTTACTATGCTGCTGTGCATGATGAATGCTCGAGAGGGGGCCATGAACGTTGCCCGAGGGTCCTTGACTTTTGTTTGCATAGAGCTGGGTACCAGACCAGCTTTGGAAAGTCATGGGGACCTGACTCCCAAGAGGCCTAGAGATAATGAAACAGATGGAAACGACACTGAATTCTCTCCTCCTGAGAGGACACTGAGGATGGATACGATGTAGTAATGACACCTAATTTTAACTGAGGTGACTTTTGAATAGAATGTAAGCATTTTGATCATTATTGTCAAATGAGCTCAAATTCTCGAATCTTCACTTCAGTCGCTCAGTCATGTCCTACTCTTTGTGACCCCATGGAATGCAGCACACCAGGCCTCCCTGTTCATCACCAACTCCCAGAGTTTACTCAGACTCATGTCCACTGAGTTGATGATGCCATCCAACCATCTCATCCTCTGCCGTCCCCTTCTCCTCCTGCCTTTAATCTTTCCCAGCATCAGGGTCTTTTCAAATGAGTCAGTTCTCAAATCCTCAAGACCAGGTTTTTCAGACAGAAAAGTAGTCCTAAGTCAGCATTTCCGTCTAGGGCCCTACGAGTTACCTGCTGGGAAATAAGATCAGTTCATCAACTCAACAAAACAGTTTTTTGGATTAGCACACAGGTGAGGAATCTCAGTGTAATTAACAGATTGCATTTGGAAAGGCATTTTGGCAACTTCTGGTCTGCCAAGATTTGTATATGTCCTACCTAATGGGATTTGCTGGTTCTAATTCCACCAGTCTGAGCAGGTTGGAGAAAAACCAATGCAAATGATACCTTCTAATGGGGAAACCAGAAATGGCCTGTTTGAGCACAGAGGCTTTCCCAGGAGAGGCTTCAAGAGTGTATGAGAGACCCCCTGAGGCCACACAAAGCTAAGCCTGGCATTTAAGGATGTCAGGGTCCACCAAACAGCCAGCCCTCACAGGCAGGAGGATGCTGGGGATGACCATCAAGGCAAGAAGCAAACCACAAGCAAAAAGATGCCAAAGTCAGTACTGAACTCCAGGAGGCATGCGGTGCTGCTTGGGGAGGCAGGGGGGCGTGAGGGAGAGGGGGAAGGGAAGAAACTGTTGCTGTCTGTGTTATATGGACACTGTGACCAAGCCACGAGGCTGTCGCTTGAGAAATCCGTCGCCACCTGGTCACTGTATCCCTACAACCAGACTGAGATTCCACCTTCCCAGGGGCACGCGGGCGTCACACTGAACACACACACAGCAAACGACACACAACCTACTCTTTAAACACTTCATTTTTTCTTTCAAACCTGCAACATTAGAGGGTGGAGTCATTAGACTGCAGTAATACGAAACTAAGTTCTGATTTAGGAATACGAACATTTCCCTTTATCAATTTAATCAAGCAAATGTAATGGTTTCCAAGGTTCCCAGACGGGAGCTCCCTAATGGTCCAGTGGATGGGACTCTGCCTTTTCACTGCAGGGGGGACGGGTTCGATTCCTGGTTGGGGAACTAAGATCCTGCATGCCATGTGACAACCAAAAAAAAAACAGTTCTGGGGGAAAAAAGACATGAATATATATGTAATAAATTTATATATTTAAAATATTATATATGTGTGATACTGCATATTATTGTAATATTGTATAATATTGTATATGTATAATAATGTATAATATTAATAATATGTACTAAATGACATATTAAATATAGAATATATGCTTTCATTTTCAGTATACTGATGCATAGAGCCATGGGTTTAATTATCTCTACAGACATTGAAGCATCTAATTCTAAGGTTCCCAAAGCCTTAGAGTTTTTGTCTTGCACATTTTAAGGGCACTCAAATTGTCTGTGCCCTAATACATGGACCAAAACATCCTTGGAATCTACAGGCTTATCCTATCAGCGTAGGAGACAGAAATTCCAAATGCAAACCCGCTACACAAAGTGTTTTTGGTCTAACCCTCATCTAATTACTGGGCACAGCTAAAGAATTCAGTCTGAGGCATTCCAGCCTCCTTTGGGGATAGGATTAAATAGGGTGTGAGGATAGAAGGGAGGCTGATAGAGAAGGTGGGTGGGCCAACTAACCCCTAAACCCCATTGAATCCATTTTCATCTCAAATTTCACTGAGGAGTTCAGCTACAGGTAAGAAATGCCAGGGGCTTTAGAAATGAGACTGAAGGATTTTAAGGGAGATTGGAGTCTTCCAAACAGCGGTGCCACTGTGCTCTAAGTGGCGTGGACAGCCTCTGCCCGGGCGTGTCAGTGTGGAGCCTCCCGCGGCGCCGTGTACTTCAGTCCTCCTGTGTGGCCACAGCTGGGACCGCGAATGGACTAGAATAAGCTGGGCAGGGACCACCAGAAGCGCACTTCAGGGACCTACCTCCGTTGGCCAGAAGGTTCTCCTGGACCTTTCCCTTGGCGTCTTCCATCACTTCCACCACGCTCTGGGCCATTCTCCTTATGAGACTTTTGGGAAGGAATACAGAGCCAGTTAAGAGCAGAAAACTACCCGCAGAATGCTCTCCCCGCTGCTGGGGCCACCCCTTGGGGAACAACCTGGCAATATGTATGAAGAGACACAAAACGCGAACTGGTCATTGAACCAGTATTTCCACTTCTGAGAAACCATCTTAAGGAAACAGGACAAACAGAAAAAGCTTTCTGAATAAAAGATGCTTTTTGCAGCAACGTTGCTGACAGCAAGGAACTGGAAACCACCGGGTGGTCTGACAATAGATGATTGTTTAAGTAAATGATAGTGTAACCAGCTGAGGGACTATTAGCAGCCACTGAAAATAAGGTTTACAAAGAATTTCTAGGACTGTGGAATAAGGCATGTATTATAATGTTACATGAAAAACACCCGCAAACTTATACAGACAGTATGGCTGCAGCTATGTGAAAATGTCCTTCCTACTTTACATATTTTCTATTATAATCCAATTTTGCTTCTATAAGGCTTCCCTAGTGGCTCAGTAGTAGAGAACCTGCCGGCCAATGCAAGAGAGGTAGGCTTGATCCTTGGGTCAGGAAGATCCCCTTGAGAAGAAAATGGCAGCCCACTCCAGTATTCTTGCCTGGAAAAATCCATGGACAGAGGAGCATGGTGGGCTGTAATCCATAGGGTCAGAAAAGAGTCAAACACAACTTAGTGACTAAACAACAACAACAAATTGCTTTTATAATTAGAAAAGTAAAGCTCTTTAAGTCTTCAGAAAACATACTGAAGGCTCTAGAAAGTTTAAGAAAGAATTGGGGGCAGGAGGAGAAGGGGACAACAGAGGATGAGATGGCTGGATGGCATCACTGACTCGATGGACGTGAGTCTGAGTGAACTCTGGGAGTTGGTGACGGACAGGGAGGCCTGGCGTGCTGAGATTCATGGGGTCGCAAAGAGTTGGACATGACTGAGCAACTGAACTGAAGAAAGTAGGAGATTCAGAGGCATTCACAATTTCTGTGGCTCTGCCACATGTATGATTTTTGGCCAAATTTATTTAATCTCTGTGATCCATAGTTCCCTTCTTTGTAAAATGGGATGATATCCATTTTGCTATAAATATTAATAGAATTGTTATAAATATTAATAGAAAAATAAATGGCAAAGAGTGTTCACTCCTGGAAGCCCATCAGTTAGAACTGCAGGAGGAAGCAGGCCAGTCGCATCAAAGTCTCCGACGAGCCACATCTTTGCCTTGGGCCCTCTCTCCTGCTTCTTCTGGCTCCCAGGAGGGAGCGGCTGTTGGCAGGGAGGAGGAAGAGGTCCCTGAATTCCGAGTGGAGGACGACTTCCCAGCTGTGGCAGGCACTGGCCATGTGGCCACTCAGAGTATGGCCCAGGGGCCTAGAGTCCAACACACAAAACTGAGGCAGAGGACACCAAAAGGCCCCAGGTTAAAGGAAGAGAGAGAGAGGAGGGAGGGCAGAAAAGCACAGAGGAGGGGGAAAGCAACTTGCTTTGGTATCTAACAATTATCGGTTTGGGGCCAAAAAACTGATGAATACAAGTATAAAGTGATTAATGAACAACCACACTCTCCCACCCAAAACCATGTTTCACACGCTTCGCAGGTCAACATTTTCCTTTTGTTGACCACGTGCCAATTCTGTATCACTGGTATTGAATCATCACAAGAATTCTCAAAAATGGGTATCATTCCTTTTTCCAGATGGGGAGACCAAGGCCCAGAATAGTATTAATAATTTGCCTCTCAACTATCCAGTCTGTCTATGGGCCCCATAGCTCTGGGCCACCTGGGTTTAAAATCTCCAAAGACGTTGGGATTTCTTAGGAGAGTAGTTCTGCCTCTTCCTAAAGATGGCTGGGGCAAGAGAGCGAGCTAATCTCATCCTGTTTCCTAGGCAACACGAGGATGACACCCCTCCTCTCACAGAGTTTAGAGCAGTGCAGTAAAGAACCAGGCCCCGGAGCGGGTATGATAAATACCTTCAAGTGAGCAGCCTGATGGAGACATTCAGGCTCCCGGCCCTCTGGCTCCCCAGGCGATTCAATAGGAGATGGGGTAACCCAATTCCTCTCGCCTCCTACGGCCTACAGGTGTGACCACATCCGTCCTTCTACCTGGGTTTCTGTACCACTCCGTGTGCTTCTCCAACACGTACTCACATGCCCCTTCATGAAGAGTCTTTCCTCAAATTATCCTAATTGGAGTGTGTTTTCTGTTATATTTTTTAAAGTATTTATTTTTGGTTGCAGTGGGTCTTGGTGGCTGTGTGCGGGCTTTCTCCGGTTGCGGCAAGAGGGGCCTGCTCCTCGTGGCAGGGTACAGGCTTCTCATTACGGTCGCTTCTCTTATTGTGGAGCCCGGCTCTAGGTACACAGGCTCAGAAGTCCTGGTGCACAAGCTTAGTGGCTCTGCGGCACGTGGACTCTTCCCAGACCAGGTATCGAACCTGTGTCCCTTGGATAAGCAGGTGGATTCTTATCCACCGTACCACCAGGAAAGTACCTCTTCTGTTATTTGTTAGAACCCTGATTCTATCAATTCATTTGTTCATTCACTCATTCATTTAGCAAATTTCAGACATTAACCAGCTATGTGCCAAGCACGGACTAGAGTGCTGTGAATGCAGATGCTGGGAACAGTACAGCCCCTGCTCTCAGAGAACTTCTTTCTGATGCTGTCAAGGGTTCCTCTTTATCATTATTATAGTGACAATGCAGGTTGCTGTCTTTTATTATCATATCCTCGGTCATACTTTGAGTAATGTCCTTACGTGAGGGGTTCTAACTCCAGCCCCAAGGGCAATATTTTGGTGCATAGTAGCTGTTCAGGAAACGTTTGTTGAAGGAATAAATGAATGTCAGAGCACCTAAATAACACACAGGCCTCCTTCTCAGTAGACCTACAAGGAGAACCCACTTGCCATTCTGTTAATGACTAATTGCAGTTTCTAATTCTAGCCTCTATGAAGTTTTTAACCATAATAAGTATGGTGGCACATCTGCCCCTAGGCATGCACACCACCACGGAACATCTCAAAATATACCATGGTCTGACGAAGCTTAACTGCTGGAAAAATTGCTTGTTGCACCTAACAAAAATGTCCCTGACTTAGCTGTGATCATTAACCACAGGCATCAGTGAACTGCAGTATTGCTAAATCAGAACACTTTTCTCAGAATATGAGAGTCTAGGTGTTGTTTAAAAATTTTTTTCATTATACAGTTTACTGTAAAACATAACATGTCATGTTAGAGCTTCCTCATTCCTTTCATTAACTGCATAGCATTTAATTGCAAACGTGAGTCATAACTAATTTGTTCTATTGAACATTTGGGTTGCTTATACTTTGATGGATTTTGCAACAAAATGCATACTTTGCCCATTTGTACAGGCACATAAGCAGAGACATCTCTCTGCTCACAAAGGTATGTATAGACAAAGCTATGGTTTTTCCAGTAGTCATGTATTGATGTGAGAGCTGGACCATAAAGAAGGCTGAGCACCAACATACTGATACTTTTGCACTATGGTGCTGGAGAAGACTCTTGAGAGTCTCTTGGACATAAAAGAGATCAAACCAGTCAATCTTAAAGGAAATCAGTCTTGAAGATTCATTGGAAGGACTGATGTGGAAGCTAAAGCTCCAATCCTTTGGCCACCTGATGTGAAGAGTCAACTCACTGGAAAAGACCCTGAGGCTGGTAAAGATGGAGGGCAGGAGGAGAAGGCGACAACAGAGAATGAGATGGTTGGATGGCCTCATTTACACAATGGACATGAGTTTGGGCAAATTCCAGGAATGGGACCCCACTCCAGTACTCTTGCCTGGAAAATCCCGTGGACAGAAGAGCATAGTAGGCTGCAGTTCATGGGGTCGCAAAGAGTCGGACACGACTGAGCAACTTCCCTTTCACTTTTCACTTTCAGGCATTGGAGAAGGAAATGGCAACCCACTCCAGTGTTCTTGCCTAGAGAATCCCAGGGATGGGGAGCCTGGTGGGCTGCCATCTATGGGGTCACACAGAGTCGGACATGACTGAAGTGAGTTAGTAGCAGCAGCAGTGATGGACAGGGAAGCCTGGCATGCTGCAGTCCATGGGGTTGCAAAGAGTCAGACATGACTTAGCAACTGAACATATGTAGAATAAACAGCAAAAGAATAACTACTGGGATAAAGGGTGTGAGCACTTAACAATGTTAACAGATAAGGCCAAATTATCCTTCAGGAATACAGAGCCAATGTACTGTCAAGTGCCTACCTCTGAAACCCTTGCCAACATGACAGATTGTGTACTTTTTAATCCCTGCCAATCTGACAGCTGATAAATTCTATGTCACTGCTGCTATGACTTGGATCTGTCTGATCATCAGTGAGGCTGGACAGCTTTTGATAGGTTTATTGACCCTACAAATGACTATTTTCTTCTGTTAATAGAGTGTTCATAACTTTTGTTGGTTTTTCTACTGGCTTCTTCATTAAAAAATTATTTATAAGGGCTCTTAGGTGTTTCAGGGACTCAATTCTTGAGACACTGTTTTGAGCTAGGTAACATCCCCATTTTAAAGATGAGAAAATTAATACTTAGAGAGCTAAAAGTCACCTTATATGAGCTATCAGTGTCAGAGCAGAAATTGATCCTAAATCTACATGACTCTAAAGCCATGCTCTTCAATGGTAGTCTGGCTAAACTAAACTAAAGCTAAACTCTGGTTCCTTCCTCTAAAATACTGGGCAAAAACTTATTCTAACCCATAAGGGAAGATGTATGCTGTTGCTGCTGCTGCTGGTACGTCACTTCAGTCGTGTCCAACTCTGTGTGACCTCATAGATGGCAGCCCACCAGGCTCCTCCGTCCCTGGGATTCTCCAGGCAAGAACACTGGAGTGGGTTGCCATTTCCTTCTCCAATGCATGAAAGTGAAAAGTGAAAGTGAAGTCGCTCAGTCGTGTCTGACTCTTCGCAACCCCATGGACTGCAGCCTGCCAGGCTCCTCCGTCCATGGGATTTTCCAGACAACAGTATTCAAGTGGGTTGCCATTGCCTTCTCCGAAGATGTGTGAATCATATTTTAATTAAAAAAACAAACTGCAAATGGTATATAACTTGATTGGGGTGTTGGTTAAACTAACGTACCCAACAAAGTTCATCAACCAATCAATTTAAGATGTGCACATTTCACTCTATGTACATTTTGCCTGATTAAAAAATTGTTTTGATCGCCAACAGGCACAGGAGAAGCATGTGAGCATGAAAAGATGCCCAATATCACTAATTATTAGAAAGATGCAAATCAAAACTACAATGAAGTATCATCTCACACCAGTCAGCAGGGCCATCATTGGCACTGGTTCGATCCCTTGTCAGGGAACTAAATTCTGTAAGAGTTTTCATGCCACAACTAAAGACCCTACATGCTGCAGCTAAGACTCACTGCAGCCAAGTAAATAAAGACAGACTGTGAACCAAAACTACTGAAGTCCATACGCTCTAGAGCCCATATTCTACAACAGGAGACCCCACCACAATGAGAAGCTTGTGCACTGCAACTAGAGGGTAGCCCCACTTGCTGCAGTTAGAGAAAGCTGCACACAGCAATGAAGACCCCAGTAAAGGCAAAAATAAAATAAAATAAACAAAATTATAGTTACCATATGATCCTGCAATCCCACTCCTGGGCATATATCTAGAGAAAACTCTAACTCAACATAGACACTCACCTCAGTGTTTGCACTATTTACAATAGCCAAGACATGGAAGCAACCTAAGTGTCCATCGAAAAGTGAATAGAGAAAGGTGTGGTCCATAAATATAATGGCATGTTACTCAGCCATAAAAAGAATGAAATAATGCTGTTTGCAGCAACATGGATGGACCTAGAGAATATCATGTTAAGTGAAGACAAAGAAAGACAAGTATGATATAATAACAATTATATGTGGAACCCTTTTTAAAAAGTGATACAAATGAACTTCTTCACAAAACAGAAACCAACTCACAGACATAGAAAACAAGCTTATGCTTACCACAAGGGAGAAGGGAGCTGGGGAGGGATAAATTAGGAGTTTGCGGTTAAGATATACACCCCTCCGTGTATAAAATAGATAAATGACAAGGACCTAATATATAGCACAGGGAACTATATTAAATACCTTGCAATAACATATAATGGAAAGTAAACCAAATCACTTTTCTGTACACCTGAAATGAACATAGTATTTTAAATTAAACTTCAACCTTAAAAAAAAAGACAGAAAGAAAATTTACAACAGATACTATCTGTTTCAGTCACCAGTAATGGGAAGATGAATAGCATGTGTCTCTTGATATTATGTACTGAGAAGAACACAACTTCACTTCTGGGGTATTCCTGCAAAAAGTGCATAAAATAATCTGTCTCTCATCATGAGGAAACATCAGACGAGTTTAAATTAAGGAGCATTTTACAAAATAACTGACTTGTACTTGTCAAAGCAACTCAACATAAAAGTCAGAGTCTGAATAACCATTCCAGTTTAAACAAGGCGAATAAGACATGACAATTAATTGTGAAAAACAGGGAGACAATTTAATGTTTACTATTATCAAAGAAAAACATGAGATTTTGTTATTAAGGACACTATTGGCTAATTGGTGATATCCAACTAAATCAGTAAATTACAATAATATTGTATTCCAGATTTTGATCATTGTATTAAGGGACAATGTTAGTGGCAGTCCTTGTTTTTAGAAAATATATATTAAAATACTTAGAAGTAAAGGGACATTATATCTGCCACGAGACTTCAGAAAAAGAAAGTGAGAGAAGATAAAGTAAATGTGGTAAAGAGAAATTCTTTGAATAGTCTTGCAATTTTTCTGGAACTTGGAAATTAGCTCAGAATAAAACATTAAACAATATTTAAGAATGTACAGTACCTAATTCCACTTTTAAAAATTATATGTCAGTATATACCTAAGTGAGAATCCTGATACGATTCTGGTAATATGAAACTGTTAATATTGGTTCCCTTCAAGACAGTGAAGTGTCATGCCTACAATCTGGGAGACCCAAGTTCTATCTCTAGGTGGGGAAGATCCTCTGGAGAAGGAAATGGCAACCCACTCCTACTCTTGCCTGGAAAATCCCATGGATGGAGGAGCCTGGCAGGCTACAGTTCATGGGGTCACAAACAGTCGGAGATAACTGAGCAACTAAACTTTCTTTCTTTCTTTTCTTTTTCAGGTGTACAAGAACAGGGACTTTCCCTTTAAACGTATTTTTGTAATGTCATGCTTGGAGTGATTAAGATGCATATAACTTTTGTAAGTAGAAAACAAAAGAAAAATAAATAAAAATAAATAAACATAGCAGCATTATTTACAATTGCCAAAAAAACCAATCCAAGTGCTCATCAATGGATGCATAGATAAATAAAATGTAGTATTACTCACATAATGAAATATTGCTGTTGTGGTTTAGTCACTAAGTCATATCCAACTCTTTGTAACCCCATGGACTGTAGCCCACCAGGCTCCTCTGTCCGTGGGATTTCCCAGGCAAGAATACTGGAGTGGGTAATCATTTCCTAATCCAGGGGATATTCCCCACCCAGGGACAGACCCTGCATCTCCTGCATAGCAGGTGAATTTTTACTGCTGAGCCACCAGGGAAGCCTAATAGTGGAATATTATGCAGGCTTTAAAATAAAGGAAAGTCTGCCACATGGTACAGCAAGGCTGAACTTTGAAGTCATTATGCTAAGTGAAATAAAAAGATAAACACTGTATGATTCCATTTATATGAGGTACCCAGAATCAAATTCATAGAAGCAGTAAGTAAAATGATGGTTTCCAGGAGCTTGGAGGAGGGAATAAGGAGTTAGTATATAACAGATTAGCAGAGTTTCAGTTTTGCAAGACTTCTGAAGTGGTGATGATGGTTGTACAACGATGTGTTTTCTACTTACAAAAGGTGTCACAAGCACCAGGACACTGTCTCCCCACCTAGACAACAAGGACACTAGCCAAGTCTGTCCGATGAAGCCATTTCAGAACTCTGGAATCTACTGAAGGCCAGCAACTTCCAGGGGGAAGCTTGAACCATAAAACTGCAGTTTATCTTGGTCACTTCCAGCTCTTAGCACAGTGGCAGCAAGCCCTTGGAACCCCCAGCCACAGGCAGGCAGCTGTGTGTTCCTGGAGCAATTTGCACACAGTTTGGGGAAGCCAGGGTGGGCAAAGTACACTGTCCTCCAAATAGTGAAGAATCTGTGCTCTGACTGCTGCTTCTGATCCCAGAGGTGCAGACAAAGAGGTGGGCACCCCTGTTGTAACCTCCCCCACATTGTGTTGTTGCAAGCCCCTCTCCTTCCAGGTGTGAGGCAAGGCAGGGAGGGAACAGAGAAAGGAGGGGGTCTTCAGGAGCTGAGAAGGCAGAATCCGGACACCTGGAACAGCAGGGATAAGAGTCGGGAGAGACGGAGTTGCCTGTGGCCATGTGTGTGACGGACACGTCCTGTCTTCCCTTTCTGCAAAAACTCTGGGGCACCCCTAACACTGCTGATTTCTGGGCTCCAAGGACACCAGAATTCCTGCTGCCCCTTCAAGTGGATGGTGGGCTCAAGAGCTGGGAGCACCCGCCAGCAGGTGTTCTGAGGTTTCTGTGTCCACCAACTAGCCCTCCTGCAGCTTGGAACTCATCTGACTGACCAGCATTCAGGGTCCCAGGGCTCTTCCAAGCATGGGGCTGTGGGTGGAAGAAGGCTGGCCCCACTAGACAGAAGTGGAGGAGGCCACTGATCCCCATGCACTCGAGCCTACCCCCCTCTCATCTGGGCTCAAGCTGAGATGAGATGCTTCCTAAATGGCGTCTCCAGTACAGACCATGCACAGCAGAGCATCCCTGCGGGCCACACTTCCATCCAGGTGCTCGGCTGGGCCATTTGTACCTCCCCTGCCTCGCCCCTGCGCTGAAGGAGGGACTGGGTCTCCTATACCCGGTTCCCTTGTAGGGAGAGCGTGGCTATAAGGTTCTGAGGTAAGGAGCACAGGTCTACAGGGATGTGAAAGAGAGATATCCACCCGACTCCAGTATTTTCTGGATAATTTGGGCAGTGCAGGCTAGGGTTGGTCTAGTTTTCAGAAATGACCCCATGCCCAGGAGGAGAGGGCCAACGGGGTGAAAAGGAGGGCAGAGGCCATTCCCATAGCCTCTGACCCAGAGGAAAACAGTGGCTCCATCTAGCGAGCTGTCCTAGGTCCTCATGTAACAGGAGGGAAGGGGACAGGGCACAACTTTCTGAAATAATGACCTAGCCCAAGGACACAACATAAACCAATTAGAACCAAATGGGTCCAAGATGGCAGACATGTCGACTTAATTAGACCTTGATCCTCAATCAAGGTTTTTCTGGATGTGAGAGTTGGACTATAAAGAAAGCTACACCAAAGAATTGATGCTTTTGAACTGTGGTGTTGGAGAAGACTCTTGAGAGTCCCTTGGACTGCAAGGAGATCCAACCAGTCCATTCTGAAGGAAACAGTCCTGAATATTCATTGGAAGGGCTGATGCTGAAGCTGAAACTCCAATACTTTGGCCACCTGATGCAAAGAACTGACTTATTTGAAAAGATCCTGATGCTGGGAAAGATTGAAGGTGTGAGGAGAAGGGGACGACAGAGGATGAGATTGTTAGATGGCATCACCAACTCAATGGACAGGAGTTTGAGCAAGCTCCAGGAGTTGGTGATGGGTAGGGAAGCCTGACAGGCTGCAGTCCGTGGGGTCGCAGAGAGATAGACGTGACTGAGTGACTGAACTGACTCGCCCTCTGCGATGGCCCACACTCTGTCTGTGGAGTGTGCTTCTCTCCAAGTCTGAATTAAATCTAAATCCACTTCATACCTATCACTTTATCTCTCACTGAATTCTTTCTGCAACGAGACATCAAGGATCTGAGCTTGATTAGGTCCTGAAACCAGGTACCGTGGGTTTTGGCTGGGTTTTCGTCCCAGCCACATGGGTTGAAGTCCCAAACTAAAGCCCACTCAAGAGGACACATGGCAGATTCTCCTGGCTCCACAGGACAAAGGAGGGAAAGCCCCCAGGAGCTGAGCAAACAGGCTCAGGGAGACTAAAATCTGCCCTGCCCCTGCCTGCTTCCAGCCTCCTCACCCTGGTCCCTTCACGGTGGCCGTACCAACTCTGCACCCTGCCTCTAAAGCAAGTCTCCTTCCTCCACACCAGCTGCTGTCAGCACACCAGGGGCTGTTGGGACCCTCTGTGGAAGACCCCAAACCTCCCCACACACACAGCTACTGCCTGCAGCCAGACTGAGGCCCTGCGGAGAGAGGCCTAGAAGCTCCCACTCAAGCGGGCCCCACTGCTGACTCAGCACCCCCCCCCGGGGGACCTCATCCCCCTCCTTTGTCTCTCCACTTCCTCCTCAGTCAAGGGACATGCCCCGCAGCAAAGTCATCAGGAAAATGTGAGCAGAGCAATTCAGTGACTTTGTTTTTAGAAACAAAAGACACCCCGTGAGGCCTCTGGGAGGTCCCTGCTCTGGGGACTCTGGCCCCATTTACGGCTTACTGTGGATCCCGTGCTTGCTTCACAGAAACTCTGAGCTTCAATAATGGATGGATACTCCCATCTTCAGAGCAATTCCATTCAGCAGAGTCACCCATCCCCTCCCCACCACTCAAACCAGAATAATCTTTAGCTTTGGGCACCTTGATTCTCCCACATCACAGCATAGACATTCTTTGTGCGTGTGTGTATGTGTGTATATGTGTGTATGTGTGTGTGTGTGTGTGTTAGTCACTCAATTGTGTTGGATTCTGGGACTCCAAGGACTGTAGCCCACCAGGCTCTTCTGTTCAAGGAATTCTCCAGGCAGGAATACTGAAATGGGTAGCCATTCCCTTCTCCAGAAGCTCTTCCTGACCCAGGGATCGAACCCAGGTCTCCTGCATTACAGGCAGATTGTTTACCATCTGAGCCATCAAGAAATTATTGGTCCTCTTCAAAAGCCAACCTACCCTCGGAGAAAATTTGCCCTCTAGTGGAACATGGAGTGGGAAGGCTCCTTGTTCTGAATTGGTGCTAAAATGCTCTGAGGTCTTATAGGAAATAACTGGGCAGTTCTGCCAATATTTAGCTGATACCTAGTTGATGATGTCTAAGTTCTGGAGAGTTTGCTACAAGTCCACCCAACAAGAGCTTCCCTAGTGGCTCAGTGCTTAAAGAATCTGCCTGCCAATGCAAGAGACTGTTAGGCGGTTAGAATAGGAAAGAGGAGTCCAGAATGGCCATGGCTAAAAGACAAGGAAGTAAAAAGCCTGGAAAATAGAACAAAGGAAGGCCCGAAGACAGGAGTGAGGACCTTGGGTAGAACAAACAGCACTCCTGGCTAGCCCAATTTACATAGGGCAGGCCCAGGGGATAGGGAAAAACATATAAAAGGAGGAGGCAAAGGGCCGGGGTCCCCCTCTGGGGGGACCCCTCTTTCTCTTTGGGGCACCCCTCTCTTCTCTTTGAGCATCTTTGGGTCGGCATGCCCTCATGCCTCAAGGACGGATTTTCCTGCTATTTTCTAAATAAAATTGAGCTGTAACACGGCCCTGTAACACTGATCTGTCTAAGAGCTATAACACGGTCTGTCTGAGACCTGAGAGCTATAACACGGTCTGTCCGAGGGCTACGACACGCTGTGGGCTCTAACGCTCATGGCTTCAAATTTTTGTTGAGACAAGACAGAACGGAGGAGAATACACTCGTCTGACATCCATAGGCAGAGGGGCCTGACGATGTCTAAGTTCTGGAGAGTTTGCTACAAGTCAACCCACCAAGGGCTTCCCCAGTGGCTCAGTGCTAAACAATCTGCCGGCCAACTCAAGAGATGAAGGAGACTCGAGTTCACTCTCTGATCTGGGAAGATGCCACATGTTGTGGAGCAACTAAGCCAGAGCACCACAACTACTGAACCTGTGTCCTACAACCCGGGAGTCACAGCTACTGAGCCCAAGCACTCCAGAGCTTATGCTCCACAAGAAAAGCCACTTCCATGAGAAGCCCACACTGCAACAAACAGCCCCCACTCGCAGCAACTAGAGAAAAGCCCACGCAGCAATGAAGACCCACGCAGGCAAAAACATAAATTCAAACTGTTTTCAAAAGTCACCCAACCACAGGATCCAGGACTCACAAGTGAAGAGTGACACCAGAATGGTGCAACCCACAGCCCTCCCAGAAGACGCCAGAGCGACAGCCAGAACTGGCAGATCACAGGTGGGAGGCTAGGAGACTCAGAACCGCCTATAAGTGTGCTTACTCAAGCTGGTGACCCAATAAATCGATATACAAACAATCCCACATCATTTTCACTTTGCCAGGGAAATGAACAAAGTTTTCTAAAGGCACTCAATTGACAAGGGTCTGATGAAACGACCTGTTCTTGCGACCTCTCTGGAAACAATTTAGCAATATATACAAACAACTTTAAATATGTCTCCATCCCCTGAATCAGTAATTCCACTTTCAGAAGTACAGCTTTAAGAGGTAACCAAAAATAAAGACAGAGATTTATGCCAAGATGCTAATTAAGGTGGTAATTATAGTAGAATCATCTGTGTTTGATTACCATAAAAAATAAAATGAAACAAGCCCTCCTCCCCCATTAAAAATCCTTAACATCAGAGTCATGGAAGTGTGACCATAACATAATCTGCCCACCCAGAATCACTGCATGGAGTCACAGCTGGAAAGGCCTTTAGGGATCAAGGTGAGGTGCGGACTTGCCTAAGATCGCACAGCTCCTTGGGAACTGACCAGGACAAAAACAAGGCCTCCAGGACAGCCTGACCCTCCCTGGGAGGGCACTGCAATGGGCACTGGGTTTTCTTTGAGACAACATTCTGGAATGTGATGGTGGCAGTGTCTGGACTGGGCTTCTCGGGTGACTCAGTGGGTAAAGCACGCACCTGCAGTGCAGGAGACACATGGCTCAATCCCTGGGTCAGGAAGGTCCCCTGGAGGAGGGCATGGCGACCCACTCCGGTATGCTCATCTGGAGAATTCCCATGGACAGAGGAGCCTGGTGGGCTACAGTCCATGGGGTCGCCGAGTGGGACACGACTGAGGAGACTGAGCATGCGTGCAATGGCTGGACTACCTTGTGAACACATTGGAGACGAATGAATTTTATACCTTAAGGGAGTGAATGTAACAGTGTGTGAATTACGCCGCAATTTTTTTTTTAAAAAGTCTTAGCCTTCTTCTTGGCTTCCAGGGTAGAGACCCAGCCTGGAGAATGTCAAGGACTGCTTTGGCCCCTTATGCTGGATATCATCACCTTCCTCAGACTTCCTTGGCTCCACCCTCTTCTTTCCCATCACCACTATATTTTAGCTACCAGAAATCAGCCCAGGCCCGGCCCTGGGTCACTGTCGTAGGCAGGTCATGCCGTCTTTGTCCAGATTTCCTCTAGTACCCAATTCTGGGCTTTCCTCGCCTCTCCCAACCCAGCTTCCAGCTGTCCATCCCTCCCACGGCAGCCAGGGGATCTCCAAAAATACACATCTTTGCATGCCATTGTATTGCTTAAACTCTACCAGTGGTTTCCTAAGAAGTTCAAATATTGACATTCAAACTCCTTAGCAGAGTTTACAAGAATACCCCGCCCGGTCTGGCCTCCTTTCTCTCCATCCTCCTCCTCTCCCTTGCCCTTCCCAGGCCAACCTTCTGGAGCCACTTGGATGCTACTCACTCTTTCTAAAAGCCCAAGTGCCCCCTCCCTCCTCAAGGCAAGGCACCCCTAACAAGTACAATCAGCATTGGCGAACACCCCGACTCAAAACTGGTTGCTTTCTGTACTCAGCAAAAAAACATACGGCGTCCGCTATGCACCAGGCACTGTTATGGGAAGAAGTAGTGAACAGACAGACCACAGCTGCTGCCCTCATGGGGTTGACACCAGGAACCTCCCTCCTCCATATAAATGATCACAATGCAAAAGTGCTCTGGTCGCACTAAGCAAAGAGATCTCTGAAAGTTTATTACTCCTGCTATCGTCAGCTGCTGCAAAATTCAGGGGCTCTGAGAAAACACACAGATGACCAGCAGATCCTGGCTGTCCGGCCGGACAAGTGCCCGAGGATATGAAGCAGGACATCAATCCAGCGCTCCTCAGCGCCAAAGGGCTCCCTGTCTTTCCGGCTTCACTCATGTCCCACCTAGGATCCAGATGGCCTCTTACTCCTTCACCTCATCTCCCAGAATGTGACCTTTGCAAAGAATGAGCATTTCTTTAAAAAAAAAAAAAATCAGTATTCTTGAGAATTCCCTGGTGGTCCAGTGATGAGAACTCCATGCATACTTCCACATAAGGGGGAAAGGGTTTGATCCCTGGCTGGGGAACTAAGATTCTGCAAGAATTAAAATAAAAATCAGTATTCCTTATTTCTACAAAATAGTATTCAATGCAGCTGTTATTTCAAGCTTAGTCCAAGCAAGGGGGCCACGCCCTGGGACTCCAGGATCTGATCTGGCCCTCCTCCAAGCCATACACCCATCTCCCCCTCCACCCAGGGTGAGGAAGCATTGCAAAGGTTTAAGGGTCACAGTTTGGGTACCAGGATCCTAGCTGCCTCAAGGGGTAGGTATTTACCCAAAAGAAATGAAAATTTGTCAATACAAAAATAGTACATAAAACATGGGTATTCACAACTTAAACAGTCCAAAACTGGAAATCTTCCAATGGGTAAATAAATAAACTATGGTTTACCTATGAAATGGAATACTACTCAGCAGTAAAAAAAAAAAAAAAGGAAACATTAATATACATACCGCAGCATAGAAAAATCTCAAATAATGAGGCAGAGTGGAGAAACCAAAAAAAGAATACTCACCATATTATTCCACAAGTTCTAAAATATGTGTGCACTCTTACAGTGATAGCAGATTAGTGTTGAAGGAGGTGATGCAAAGAACTTCCAAGGGTAACAGATATGTTCATTACCTTGACTGTGGTGATGGCTTCACTGGTGTATAAATGACAAAACTCATCATTCAAACTGTACAGCTTAAACACCTGCCATTTACTGTATATCATTTATGTCTAAATAAAGCCACTTAAAAAAAAAAAAAAAGCCCACACTACACTGAGGCAGCATTTCTTACCTACCAGATTCATAACAATGCCCAAATTTGACAGCACATTTGATTAGAAAGATTGTAGGAAAATGGGGGACTCTTAATTCCACTGCTAATGGAAATTCAAAATGGTCAGAGAAATCTGATAACGTCCATTAAAATCACGGAGCCACCTGACCCAGGACCCAGCAATTTACTTCCGAGAATTCATCCTGGAGATACACGTGCATAATTGTCTGTGCAAAGGAATGATGTAGGAGCAAGATTATACCCTGCAGAACTGCTGGTAATAGGGCCCCTTCTCCATAAAAGTGAGCAAGCCAAGTGTCCACCTCTAGGGCTGACTAATAAACCTCCCCACATGGAATGCACGGTAGTTTAAAGCCAAGAAGGTTCTCTATACACTGATGGAGAAATCTCTGCCAGGATATACTGTTAAGTGGAAAATAACCAAGATGCTAAACATGTGGGTTATGACTTTGTATTTGAAAGTGTGTTAGTCACTCAGTCATGTCTGACTCTGTGCGACCCCATGGACCCCACAGGCCCATCAGGCTCCTCTGTCCATGGGATTCTCCAGGCAAGAATACTGGAGTGGATTGCCATTTCCTTCTCCATTGTATTTGAAAAGGGAAAAAATAAAAATATATGCTGGAATTTGCCTCTACTTGCATAAAGAAGCATCAGAAATGTATCGAAGCAATTCATACAAGTGGCTTCCTAAGCAGGGGCCGGGGAGGGTTGGATTGGCAGGGTATAAGGGAGACTTCTCATGTAAAACCTTTTATATTGTTTTGCCTTTGATACATGTGAATGTATTACCTGTTTAGAAAACAAAAACAACTTTGTTCTAAAGGTTGTTTTAAATATAAATATCTATATTTATATTAAAAGATATTTTATCTTTTAAATATAAATTCAGAATCCCTGGCCTTAATACTTCCTAGAAGTACGTTAGGATCCAATGGGCTAATAGCCATATAAATGCTATTGATAACAGGTCCTCAAAGTCAGAAGCCCACCTGACTCAGGATTACACTGAGTATCTCCTGAAAATGCAGATTCCTAGGTCCTATCCCATGGAACAACAGACTGGTTCCAAATAGGAAAAGGAGTACGTCAAGGCTGTATATTGTCACCCTGCTTATTTAACTTATATGCAGAGTACATCATGAAAAATGCTGCACTGGAAGAAACACAAGCTGGAATCAAGATTGCTGGAAGAAATCTCAATAACCTCAGATATGCAGATGACACCACCCTTATGGCAGAAAGTGAAGAGGAACTAAAAAGCCTCTTGATGAAAGTGAAAGAGGAGAGTGAAAAAGTTGGCTTAAAGCCCAACATTCAGAAAACGAAGATCATGGCACCCAGTCCCATCACTTCATGGGAAATAGATGGGGGAAACAGTGTCAGACTTTATTTTGGGCTCCAGAATCACTGCAGATGGTGACTGCAGCCATGAAATTAAAAGACGCTTACTCCTTGGAAGAAAAGTTATGACCAACCTAGACAGCATATTCAAAAGCAGAGACATTACTTTGCCGAATAAGGTCCATCTAGTCAAGGCTATGGTTTTCCCTGTGGTCATGTATGGATGTGAGAGTTGGACTGTGAAGAAGGCTGAGTGCTGAAGAGTTGATGCTTTTGAACTGTGGTGTTGGAGAAGACTCTTGAGAGTCCCTTGGACTGCAAGGGAGATCCAGCCAGTCCATTCTGAAGGAGATCAGCCCTGGGTGTTCTTTGGAAGGAATGATGCTAAAGCTGAAACTCCAGTACTTTGGCCACCTCATGCAAAGAGGTGACCCACTGGAAAAGATTCTGATGCTGGGAGGGATTGGGGGCAGGAGGAAAAGGGGATGACTGAGGATGAGATGGCCTGATGGCATCACAGACTCAATGAACGCAAGTCTGAGTGAACTCTGGGAGATAGATGGTGATGGACAGGGAGGCCTGGCGTGCTGCATGTGATTCATGGGTCACAAAGAGTCGGACACGACTGAGCGAGTGAACTGAGCTGCACCCCAAATGAACCTAATCAGCATCCCTGGAGGTGGTGCCCCAGGACCCATAAATTTTTAGATTCCCCAGCGGATAGAACTGGTTCTAAAAGAGATGGCCCACTACTGTGAGATGGACGTGTACCCAGTAAATATTGACTCAGCACCGGCTCTGTGCCAGGCTCTGCTCTAGGAGCTGCACACAGAAATATCACCCCTGTTTCCTTAGGGCAGATATTCCATTAGACATACAAACAAGGAGAGTATTAAATAGTGGGGCTTTCCAGGTGGCGCTTGTGGCAAAGAACCTGTTTACCAATGCACGAAGTTCGATCCCCAGATCAGGAAGATCCCCTGGAGAAGGAAACAGCAACCCGTTCCAGTATTCTTGCCTGCAGAATCCCACAGATAGAGGAGCCTAGTGGGCTACAGTCCATGGGGTCGCACAGAGTCAGGCACGACAGAAGCGACAGCATGCATGCACACACATGGAAGACAGATAATTAAAATAAAGGACCTGGAGGGACTTGGCCTCTGGAGGAGGTAACATTCTAACTGAGATGGGATGAGGACAGGGTCCCCCCCCTGCCCCGCCCCGTCTTCAATGTGGAGTGGCAGGTGGGGGCCTTGTAGGCTGGGGGAATGGGTTGTTCAAGTCCAGATGGAGCCAGCATCATGGTAGGTGATTGGGCCAGTGAACCTTGAAGGGGACACCTAGGATCTCACAGTTAGGGGTCTGGGAGCCAGAGTCAAATGTATGTGTTTTCTACTGTGGGCACTGGAAAACCACAAGGGGCCTTCCAGCAAACAAACAAACAAAAGTCACACATTGTACTTTAAAAAAGATAACTGGGGCTGCTGGTGGGCAGTGATGAAAAGTGAGCAGGAGACACAGCAAGGGATTGTTGCAAAAACACAGAAGGCGTTGAAGGTGAACTGGAGGAAGTCAGAGGAGTGGATGGATAAAGGACAGGTTTGGGAGGTGTAGGCCATGAGGCTCAGTCCTCACTGGGGTCTCAAGGGGATGGTCAGAAAGGAGATGCCCAGACTGTTTGCTTGAACACAGGTCCTAGACCCCCAGGAGCCTTTGACTGAGGTGGGAGAGACCACAAAGAGGAGAAAGGATACATATAAGCTGTCCATCGAGAATGACATGAAGCCAGTGCCCAAAAAAGAACCATTTAAAGCTGCCCCTGAAGCCCCTGAAAACAAGTCTTGTGAAGAGTGTGATGTGGACAGGGCTGCTGAGGTCTGGAGAACAGTAGCTCCCAGGTGCTGGCCCGGGTCTAAAATGAAAGGGCCTGATCCTAAATTTCCCCTCCAGAGAGTCACCCTGTGAGTTTCAGTATTGCTTGAGGCTGGCGCTTGCCTCCTACACACAAATCAACAACCCTCCTTCCCTGTGGGTGACTTCTGGTTTGGTGAGAGCAGCTGGGAGCTGGCTGGGGGGCTGTCAAAGCAGCGACTGTCCCAGCAGGGCCCGAAGGAGGAGACAGAGCCAGGGCAGGAAGGCAAGAAGTTAACCGCCATCTGCCTGGAAGAAAGAGAAGCAGATTGACCAGGTGAAGGCCTGATGCTCATCAGCTAAGTGGGCTTAACTCTGAGAACATCAGGGTTCTCATCTAGAACATGGTGAGGATCTCATGAGGAAACATAGAAATGTTAGTAGTGGTTTAGTTGCTAAGTCATGTCCGACTCTCACCACCCCATGGACTGTTGCCCACCAGGCTCCTCTGTCTATGGGATTCTCCAGGCAGGAACACTGGAGTGGGTTGTCATTTTCTTCTTCAAGGCATCTCCTCAACCCACCGAGGGAACCTGCATCTCCTGCATTGGCAGGCAGTCCTTTACCACTGAGCCACCAGGGAAATGGGAGGCACCCAACACAGTGCCTGGCACATGGCAAACAACAGGCAACCAAAGCGTTCAGTTCAGCTCAGTCGCTCAGTCGAGTCCAACTCTTTGCGACCCCATGAACCACAGCACACCAGGCCTCCCTGTCCATCATCAACTCCCAGAATCCACCCAAACCCATGTCCATTGAGCTGGTGATGCCATCCACCCATCTCCTCCTCGGTCGTCCCCTTCTCCTCCTGCCCTCAATCATTCCCAGCATCAGGGTCTTTTCAAACGAGTCAGCTCTTTGCATCAGGTAGCCAAAGTATTGGAGTTTCAGCTTTAGCATCAGTCCTTCCAATGTACACCCAGGACTGATCTTTAGGATGGACTGGTTGGATCTTCTTGCAATCCAAGGGACTCTCAAGAGTCTTCTTCAAAACCACAGTTCAAAAGCATCAGTTCTTCAGCGCTCAGCTTTCTTTATAGTCCAACTCTCTCATCCATACATGACTACTGGAAAAACCATAGCGTTGACTAGACGGACCTTTGTTGGCAAAGTAATGTCTCTGCCATATGCTGTCTAGTTTGGTCATAACTTTCCTTCCAAGGAGTAAGTGTCTTCTAATTTCATGGCTGTAATCACCATCTGCAATGATTTTGGAGCCCAAAAAATAAAGTCTGACACTGTTTCCCCATCCCCATGAAGTGATGGGACAGGATGCCATGATCTTCGTTTTCTGAATGTTGAGCTTTAAACCAACTTTTTCACTCTCCTCTTTCACTTTCATCAAGAGGCTTTTAGTTCCTCTTCACTTTCTGCCATAAGGGTGGTGTCATCTGCATATCTGAGGTTATTGAGATTTCTTCCAGCAATCTTGATTCCAGCTTGTGTTTCTTCCAGTGCAGCGTTTTCATGATGTACTCTGCATATAAGTTAAATAAGCAGAGTGACAATATACAGCCTTGACGTACTCCTTTTCCTATTTGGAACTAGTCTGTTGTTCCATGTCCAGTTCTAACTGTTGCTTCCTGACCTGCATACAGGTTTCTCAAGAGGCAGGTCAGGTGGTCTGGTATTCCCATCTCTTTCAGAAGTTTCCACTGTTTATTGTGATCCACACAGTCAAAGGCTTTGGCATAGTCAGTAATGCAGAAATAGATGTTTTTCTGGAATTCTCTTGCTTTTTCCATGATCCAGCGGATGTGAAGAAGGCTTTCTTATCTCTTCTTGCTATTCTTTGGAACTCTGCATTCAGATGCTTGTATCTTTCCTTTTCTCCTTTGCTTTTTGCTTCCCTTCTTTTCACAGCTATTTGTAAGGCCTTTGGTTTTTTTGCATTTCTTTTTCTTGGAGATGGTCTTGATCCCTGTCTCCTGTACAATGTCACATACCTCCATCCATAGTTCATCAGGTACTCTATCTATCAGATCTAGTCCCTTAAATCAATTTCTCACTTCCACTGTGTAGTCATAAGAAATTTGATTTAGGTCATACCTGAATGGTCTAGTGGTTTTCCCTACTTTCTTCAATTTCAGTCTGAATTTGGTAATAAGAAGTTCATGATCTGAGCCACAGTCAGCTCTTGGTCTTGTTTTTGTTGACTGTATAGTGCTTCTCCATCTTTGGCTGCAGAGAATATAATCAGTCTGATTTCGGTGTCGACCATCTGGTGATGTCCATGTGTAGAGTCTTCTCTTGTGTTGTTGGAAGAGGGTGTTTGCTATGACCAGTACGTTCTCTTGGCAAAACTCTATTAGCCTTTGCCTTGCTTCATTCTGTACTCCAAGGCCAAATTTGCCTGTTACTCCAGGTGTTTCTTGACTTCCTACTTTTGCATTCCAGTTCCCTATAATGAAAAGGACATCTTTTGGGGGTGTTAGTTCTAGAAGGTCTTGTAGGTCTTCATAGAACTGTTCAACTTCAGCTTCTTCAGCATTACTGGTCGTGGCATAGACATGGATTACCGTGATATTGAATGGTTTGCCTTGGAAACGAACAGAGATCATTCTGTCGTTTTTGAGATTGCATCCAAGTACCACATTTCGGACTCTTTTGTTGATTATGATGGATACTCCATTTCTTCTGAGAGATTCCTGCCCATAGTAGTAGATATAATGGTCATCTAAGTTAAATTCACCCATTCCAGTCCATCTTAGTTCACTAATTCCTAGAATGTCGATGTTCACTCTTGCCATCTCCTGTTTGACCACTTCCAATTTGCCTTGATTCATGGACCTGACATTCCAGGTTCCTATGCAATACTGCTCAAAGCGTGATGGCTAGCGAAACAGGGAAGTGACAGCCGGCAGCATCCCCAGACATTTCTCTGGGGACTCAAGACCAGAACAATGTAACAGAAGCACCAGATAACATCACAGGGGGTCCATAACCATCACAGACCTTTGTGATTCAGCAATAAGAGTAGCAAAGTGCACCAAGATTAGAAACGTGGACAGCGGATATGGCAATCATTGATACTGTTGCACCAACAGATATATATCAGCTCTATACAAGGAAGACTAGAGACTACATCCGTATAAAGCATCCATATAGGCACCCGTATAATACGTAGAAAAAGTAGCAAAGGAAACTTCAAATTTCCAAAGATAGAAATAGCACTTATCTCTTTTTTTTAATTCTCTAGCAACAAAGCAACAAAAGTACAAAACAAAAACAGAAACAAACAAAAAAACCTCAACAGTCTAGAAATGTTATAAAAGTTTAAAAACTTGCAGAACACAGAAAAAAATTGATATTGAAAATTCCACATGCCAACAGTATGTAATATGCTGAGAAAAATCCATTGCCTTAAACATCACAGAATGAACAAAAAGAACATAAATGAATACAGCACATAAACCAGTTATGTTTGCAGAAAAGAGCAAGAAAACAAACCCAAACGAAGCAAGAGGAAGGAATGAAGATAAATGCAGAAGTGTGACAATTAGAAATCATAAGAGTGTAAGATTGATTTTTAAAAATTGAGGAAAAAAAGCTGCTTCTCTTAAAGAATGAGATAGGTAAACTGTTGGATAGCCTTATCAAAGAAAACACCAAAAAAAAAAAAAAAAGAGAGAGAGAGAGAGAGAAATTAGCAGAGACTATCACAAAACACCAAAATAGCTGATTCTATGCAAATAACTTGGAAAAGTCAAAAGTGGGAATTATTTTTGAGGAAAATGAAATTTACCAAAATTGATACACTTCTCCCAAAGAGGAAACTCGAGAATCCTGGAAATTTGGAGGAACAGAACTACTCCTAAAAGTGCAGCAAGCCCAATACCTCAGAGTGACATATTTTAAACTTTCCAGAAACGGATCATACCGTCACCATTTAAAGCAGCAGTTCATAGTCTCAGCACCGAGACCAGCAGCATCAGCATCACTTGAGAACTTGCAGAAATGCAGATTCTGGGGCCCCGCATCACAGCTACTGAATCAGAAATTCTGGAAGGGGAGCCCAGAAATCCATGTTTTAACAAATCTTCCATATGATTCTGATTCACACGACACTCTGAGAGCCCCTGTTCGAATGTGCTGCACCTAGGGTAGTCCCCAGCAGCACCAGTATCACTGGGGAGCTGGGAAAAATGAAGAATCCTAGGCTCAGCCCAGACATGCTGAGTCGGACTCTGCATTTTGTCAAGATCCCCAGGGGACTCACGTGTCTGAGAAGCACTGCCTTCAACTCTGGGCTTCCCAGGTGGCGCTAGTGGTAAAGAACCTGCCTATCAATGCAGGAGACCTAAGAGATGGGGCTTCAATCCCTGGATTGGGAAGATTCCCTGAAGGAGGGCATGGCAACCCACTCCAGTATTCTTGCCTGGAGAATCCCATGGACTGAGGAGCCTGGTAGGCTACAGTCCATCTGGTTGCAAACAGCTGGACATGACTGAAACGACTTAGCATGTCTACAACTCTAGGCCAGGGGTGATACATCTGTATCATATAAAATTTCTAGTAGCCACATTTTAAAAAATAAAAGAAACTAAATTGATTTTTTAAATATATTTTATGGACTTCCCTGGTGGCTCAGTGGTAAAGCATCTGCCTGCCAATGCAGAAGACACAGGTTTGATCCTGAATTGGGAAGATCCCCTGGAGAAGGAAATGGCAACCCACTCCAGTATTCTTGCCTGAAAAATTCTGCGGACAGAGCAGCCTGGCAGGCTACAGTCCATGGGGTCGCGAAGAGTCGGACATGACTTAGTGACTAAACAACAACAAAGCACAGATCCACAGACTGACCATTAATGGGCGAATTGTTGAATTTGGATCAAAGGTCTATTCCCCTCTACTCCCCCAGCCCACCCAGTTCTTTCCAGAAGCTTCTGTCTGGGCATGTTTCCTCACCTGGAACATGAAAGAGTTAGATTAGGTCTCTAAAGACCTTGTCAGCTCTAATATTCCAGGATTCTTTCATCTGTTCATTCATTCAGCTGGTTTTCAGGAGCTTACAGTCTAGCTGGGAAGACAGTCTTCTAATGATGCCGCAGAAAATATACAAGGGCACCACAGAGGGTGTTATGAAGGAGGGGACAGGTGTGCTCAGTGGTATTGGGCTGGCCAAGAAGCTCATTCGTGTTTTTCTGTACCATCTTACAGAAAAACCCAAATGAAATTTTTGGCCAGCCCAATACTAGTAGAGTCTGAAGGTGGGGGCTGAGGTTGGGAGAAGAGTCTGGGGGAGCTAAAAGGAGGGAAACAGGCAATAACAGGGTGAGTAGGATGTGGGGAAGGCTAGTCATTTCAGGGAGCAGGAAGTCAGCTCACATGTAGCAGGACTACCAAGCCCTGAGGAAAGCATAAACAGGCATTCAGCTGATATTTGTCCAGTCTAAGCTACGTCAATGCAGATAATCTTGACCTGACATTCTTGCAGGGGCAGAGAAGAGAAGTCTGGGTAATAGAGTTTGTTTGTCTCTAGAATGCTCTTTGAAGAGCTGACTCTTTAAGACCCTCATCGCTAAACAGACATCCACACTTGGATATGGAATCTTTCATCAGCCAGCCTGCAGGCAGCTTCATAGAACCATGTGGTTAAAGAAAATCCACCAGTGACTCTGCAGACCAGGTAATGCTCTCAGGGGCAGGTGGCAGTCACCAAAGCACCAAACTCAGGCGGTGCCTCCGACAGCCCGAGCGCCAGTGAAATGTGATATTTTAACCAGCCCACAAAACAGGCTAAGATACTGAGAAGAACTCAAACAGAAAAGGAAAAAAAAGGGGCGGGGGAGGCTCTCTTCAAGGGAAAATCATTTGTTTTCTCAAAAGTTCCTGAATCAAAATGTAAACACAGGGTAAATTACCAAAGACGGTATGGGGCAATCAATCAAAAATAAAAGGAAGGCTCGAGTAAGCAAGCAAAAACTGCCTTCCAGCTACACGGAAAAACACTCTAGTGCCCCAGGTAAATAAATAATAAAAGGATGTGGAAACAATACACCTTGAAAACTCCTGATCCTTCTCTGCTCTCCTAACCAGAAGCAGTGCTCACAAGTTCACGCTGCCTGGGTTAAGTTCCCAGCTAGCCTTTATTTATCTAATAACACTTGCATCCTTCTAACTGAAGCTGATCTTTGTATTTTATCAGTGTTTCCCATCGTTTTACCCCAAGCCCCAGCATTAATCCCCAAACAAAAGTTATCTGACCTCTAGACTGGATGAATGCTAGAAATAAGAATTTCAGGGTGTTCAGTCCACACCACTTTTCTTCTGATAGGAAGGCTCTTGGGAATATGTACCCACAAGGAAAAAAATACAAGGCAAGTGATTTCCATTCTGCCATACCTCACTCTGTTTATATATTAAAAAAAAACAAACTCTTTAATTCATTCAGGTGTTGTTTCACAGTTAACAGCCTTAATCTGCCTTGCTCATTATTTTCTTAAACACAAGTCATTTGTGTAACCAATAGGCACAGGATAAAACGCTAATGCTTACTGAAAAAAACCAAACCAAAAACAAACAAATAAGGAAAGTGGACGTGATAATAATCTAAGGTCACAGAATTTCATGAGGTAGAAGGGGCTCTGGTCAATAAGGAAGAACTTAAGGACACGAACCTTTTAAGGAGGAAAACTGGTAGCAAAGAAAGGTCTAGAAAAATTAAAATGTTGACTAGCTGTCATTTCTACAGCAGGCCTAGGAACAATTCACACTTTTCCTTCCTTTCTTTTTTTTTTTTTTTAACAATTTACTCTCCTTAGGCCAATGCTGCTGCCCCTTCACTGCATAGCATCCTGCTGTTTGTCAGAGCTGCCAATAAAAAGCATCGCCAGCCCAGGATAGTGGGCTAGGCTCCCTGGTATCTGTTAGACCCATCTCCCCATGGGATGGAGCAGCTGTTGAAAGGAGCTGATATTAAGGGATCAACCCACTTATTTCTTGGATGTTAGTGATTCTTAGAACACGTCCTGGGATGTGAGCACTCTTGATTCAACATGATTTGACTCCCCTTCACTCTTCCCTGAAAGCACAGAGATGATCACCACTATTCCATTTTACAGATGAGGAAGGTGAAGGTTTTCTTTCTCGAGGACTGTGAGCTACAAACTGCCTGATGATTAGGACTGCCTTTTTGTGGTTAATCCAACATCCCACGCAGAGCAAGATGTTACTAACAAAGGGCTTCTTTTTATTCTTAGGTGATGGGTGGCTGAACAGGAAGTAGAACACAGAAAAATGTAATTTCTAGCCCATGGCGATGGCATTCCACTCCAGTACTCTTGCCTGGAAAATCCCATGGACAGAGGAGCCTGGTAGGCTGCAATCCATGGGGTCGCTGAGAATTGGACATGACTCAGTGACTTCAGTTTCACTTTTCACTTTCATGCATTGGAGAAGGAAATGGCAACCCACTCCAGTGTTCTTGCCTGGAGAATCCCAGGGATGGTGGAGCCTGGTGGGCTGCCGTCTATGGGGTCGCACAGAGTTGGACACGACTGAAGAGACTTAGCAGCAGCAGCAGCAGCCCATGGCACCAAGCTACAGATCAGAAACCTCTAGTGTGATCCATCAGAAAAGGCCATAGAATCCAAATCACCATTCCCCTGAGAAGGTAATAAAAGCACATGTCCACAGTCCCTGAAAACAGGCAACCGTGGGTGGCTCAGTGGTAAAGAATCCACCTGCCAATGCTGGAGGCATGGGTTCAATCCCTGGGTCGGGAAGATCCCACATGCCTGGGAGCAACTAAGCCCCTTTGCCACAAGTATCGAGCCTGCTGCTGCTGCTGCTGCTGCTGCTAAGTCACTTTAGTCGTGTCCGACTCTGTGCGACCCCATAGACGGCAGAGTCCCCTGTCCCTGGGATTCTCCAGGCAAGAACACTGGAGTGGGATGCCATTTCCTTCTCCAAGTACCGAGCCTACCCGCTGCAAATACTGAAGAAGCCTATGCTCCGAAACAAGAGAAGCCACTGCAGTGAAAAGGCCTTGCACTGCAACTAGAGAATAGACCCCACTGGCTGCAAGTAGAGAAAAGCCCATGCAGCAATGAAGACCCAGCACAAGCAAAAATAAATAAATAAAATTTTTAAAAAGAAAAGGAAACCCTCCAAAGAGGATCAAGTGACCAAAACCTGCTCTCCCCTGGACATGCAGAGTGGTAGGTGTATGCCCTGGCCCCTGAAGACTCTTTTGTCACCTATTTCATCCGTGCTTTTCTTAGAACCAAGTGCAAACAGTTGTTAAACCACAGAGTTTCATCTACACCAAGACAAGGTAGTAGTATTATTTAAAACCTACCTGAAAGATAAATTATGGCAAATCCACATGGTGTAACATTACTGTGGACTAGTTAGTGGTGAGATCCAAAGTATAACATACGAAGGGCAAAGCATGTAAAATGTGTGAATCCTGTGGACAGAGAAGCCTGGTGGGCTACAGTCCATGGGGTCAAAAAGAGTTGGATGTCACTCAGTGAATTAACAACAATAATGATCTATAAATATTTCCCAATGATTATGTACCAGATTTGTAATAATTTTTTAAAATAAATAATTTTAAGGTTCTAAAATATCCCACTCCTACATGGGCACAAAAAAATGGAGAGTCATTACAGCGTTGTTTGTAATAGCAAAACACTAGAAAACTTAAATGTCCATCAATAGGAAAATTCAAATAAATTAGGTTACATTTAGTCAAGGTAATACAGCCATTATTTTTTATAATTATGGGCTGACATGAAATTATCTCTAAGAAATGGGATTCAGGGTGGGGAAACAAGATGCAGGATGTATGCTATCATCTGTATAAAATTATTTTTAAGAATATGCTCATATTTATTGGTACAGGTACAGACTGTCTCTGGAAGGCTTTCCTAAAAATTATAATAGCATTGCCTTAAAAGAGGGAAAACAAGGGGACAGGAAAATGGAAAACAGGTGAGAAGAAAGCAGATTTTACTGGGCAGCTTTTCTTTGTAATTTGAATTTTTAATGATGTGCACATGCATATGTTCCTACAAAAACCAACCCAAACAAACAAACAAACAAACAAAAACGAAAAGCTTTTGGTAAGGTTAAGCTGCATTATATTTTTCTAAGTGTTTCAGCACCTTATTTCATAGTCCTCTGAATGGCAGCCCCTAAAAAAATGCTGCCTGAGCAAGCAAATCTCCTCGAGGTCTCCCGCACCCTCACAAAGACCCACCCGGCTCTTCCTGTGACGTCCAGGGCCAGCCAAAGCAAAAGCACTGTGTCTTCTGACAACATTGGCACATTCTCACTTGTATGTAGTAAATAAGAAATATTTTACCTTTCAGCAAAGATATCAAGCTTCGCCAGCTCGTCAGAGAGGCCGACAAGGGAATCCAAGGTCCCCACCTAGAAAGATGGGAGAGAAGTCAGGGGCTCAGACTTTGTAACAGAGGGGGTGGGGAGTGCCCTTTCAACTCCAGGGCAGGGAATTGTCTAACTTCCATTGTGACTTAGTTTTCCTTGGCCAGTGGTCAGACTGGAAACCGAGAAGGGCTCTCAAGAGAAACCAGTGGATTTGGGAATATTATTGTTATTATTATTATTTTATTTTTTGGCCAAGAGGATAAACTGTCATTTCAGCCACAGGAAGGAGTGACTTTATGTGTTCTGGTCTGCCCGCAGCTCACTTTCCTCTAAGAATGGCAGTCTGGGGGACTCCCTAGCAGTCCACTGCTTAAGACTCCACACTTCCAATGTTGGGGGTGCAGGTTTGAACCCTGGTTGAGGAACTAAGATCCCACATAACCGAGTGGGATAAAATTTTTTTAAAAAGACAGAAAAAGAGAAAGTCAGTCTGCTCTTCAGAGGATTAATCCTCAGAGCCGAGGAAAAGATGTGACAAAAGCCAATCGAGGAAATTACCATTTCTGAAAGCCCTTCTCCTCCAAGTTAGTACAGCCAAGCCTTCTGTCTGGCCCTCTCTGCTGTTATTAACAATGACCTTTCTGGGGCAAGCCCAGCTTTTCCTCCCGCTCTCATTTAGGAAAGTCCTTTTCTTTTCAGGATGGGTTACTTATGATGACCTGTTTCTTCATGTGGAAATTGCTACCATGTCCAAAATTGTATTTAAAGGTCTACTCACAGAATCAGAAGGCAAAAGTTCGTTCTCACTTCATCAACCACTCATCAGACATTGAGAAGTAATTAGGAAACCAGGAAGCCTGGATATTCCTAGAAATGTTATTCCTTTTCAAAGGACTTGATTTTAACTTTAGGCAGAAGTCGTCTTTTTAAAATCTTTGTACCCTTGGGCTAATACAATGTAGTAAGTAAGCAATGAGTGGATGCTTCATTTACTAAGCTTCACATATGTGACCATGGACATACAACAGCAGGCTGGAAAAATCAGCAAGAAATGGGCTCAGAAGCCAGTTTTGCTGCTTACCAGTTCCATAACCCCAGCCTCCTTCCTCAGCCCGACCTGATCTATAATGTGGGAGTGGTGACGATGCACTTAAAGATGCTGTGTACAGGCCTCCAGTGTACCCGGCCCATAAACTCTAGCAAACGCAGCAGCCTCATCAACAGCTGTGCGGCTCTTTTGCCAGAGAGGCAAACTGAGGTTTAAAAGAGGATAATATAGCAATTCACTAGAAGAACTGCCTCTGGGCGCTTAGCAACATCTCTCCAGAACCTGGGGCTTCCTAGGTGGGGCTAGTGGTAAAGAACCCGCCTGCCAATCTGGAGACATAAGAGATGCAGGTGCGATCCCTGGTTTGGGAAGATCCCCTGGAGGAGGACATGGCAACCCAGTCCAGTATTGCCCGGCAGGCTACAGTTCATGGGGTTGCAAAGAGTTGGACAGGACTGACTGTCAGCACACATGCACTCCAGACCCCAAGAGATAGTTGTAGGGCAGAAAGACTGCCTTACGCTCCTTCTCTTGGAGGAAGCATGGCAAACACTCTACTCTTTTGGAAGTTAAGAAGACTACACAGGGCCTTCCTGGTAGTCCAGTGACTAAGACTCCATGCTCCCAATGCAGGGGGCCTGGATTTAGTCCTTGGTCACGGAACTAAGATCCCATTTGCCACAACTAAGAGTTTGCTCATTTGAAAAAGACCCCGATGCTGGGAAAGATTGAAGGCGGGAGGAGAAGGGGACAACAGAGCATGAGATGGATTGCATCACTGACTCAGTGGACATAAGTTTGAGTAAACTCCGGGAGTTGGTGATGGACAGGGAGGCCTGGGGTGCTACAGTACATGGGGGACGCAAAGAGTCAGACACGACTGAGCAACTGAACTGAAGAGTTTGTTAAAGATCCCACAGCGTAGCCAAATAAATAAATTTTAAAAGGATAATCAAAAATTTTTTTAAGATTTCACATATCTTGATCCTGTCATGTCTGTTTCATTTTAAAATCTCTTTCCGCCCTCTACACAGTTATCACTGAACCTCCTTCCTTCTCTCTCCACCAGAACCAGAGGGATGCTGGATTACCCATCTTGCTTCCAGCCCAAGAACGCAATCAAGGATGAACATCTCCAAGCCTGCACATTTAAACCATGTTGGTTTTCTTAGATGTTTAAGACAGAAAGGATCTGAGAACAACTCCTGAGGACCCAAGTGTGTAAGACATCCTTTCCATCTTTGGAAGACACTGCTAGCCACAGCCTTGTCTCCTCTTTATTCAGTCTGCGGCTCTGGGTCCACAGTCACACAGTTAATTCGGTACTATTCGTGAAGCCCCCGCGTAGGCTAGTCCCATCCAGAACCCCCAACCCCGCCACCCCATCCAGCCTCACATCCAGGCTCAAACTCAGTGTTGGTGCCTTTGACATATTTTTTTCTCCTTGGCTTTCCAGAAGACACCCACCCCAGCCCCATAACCTCCTTCCTCCTCCCCCAGGAAATTGTACCTTTAAGTCAGGAATTGTGAATTTGGTGTTATAAGACAGGTTAGACTTGGAGGTTACTGTGTTCATCCTCTCCAGGGCTTGTAAATTTTCCTTATCTCCCGGGGCAGAAATTAACCAAAACTCCGACATGTTTCCAGTCTTCTTTGATCCAGCTACTAACCAGAACCACAGCAACACACACAAACAGAAACAGGAGGAAACAAGTGTCAAATATCTCAACCTGTTCACCTCTCCTTTCCCTCAAAATTAATCCTCTCCGCTTTTCCCACTTCCCATTTGTTCCTTCTCTGACCTTCCAGTTCAGATTCTATAGCTCCAAGGACAGCCATTTGCCCCAGGCTTATCTCCACCAGGAAAGCCCTCTGGTCTTCACAAAGACTCCCAAAAATCCTCCTTCCCTCGGGTTATTCTGACTGGTTTTGAGGCGAGGAGGAGGAGAACTGCGGTTTCCGTCTCTCCTATTTCAGAGAAAGACCCACACTGGATATCGCAAAGCGGGGGACAGTAGCCTGGGTTTGGGCACCTCCTGGACTATTTTTCTCCCTCTCTTGGGATGCAGGATTGGGGGTAGGGGTGGGGGGTTGTGTGTGTGTGTGCAGGGATGCAGGAACCAGACAGGAGGCACTTCTACAAAGGGCAGCCTGGGCAAACCCAGATCTTAACTGATCAACCTCGAGATTGATGCTAGTTTTAAAAGACTTCAAGGGACTTCTCTGGTGGTCCAGTGGCTAAGATTCACGCTCCCAGTGAAGCGGGGTGGGCAGGGGCCTGGTGAACTATGCTGCATCTAAGACCCAGTACAGCCAAGTAAATATGGGAAAAAAAAAAAAAAGACTCCAGAAAAACCTCTCTTTTTGTAAACTAAGGTTGGTGGGGAGGGAAAGAGAGGGGACTATTAAAGTCATTTTTCCGCAAGACTAGGTGTCTGTTCTGCAGAGGTGGGTAACACGCTGAATCTGGTTGGAAGTTTCTGTCCAGCGTCTAAAGTCGATACGTTCCGTTCATTCAAACGTGTACACACCCACACCTTTCTCCCCTCGGCTTGTTCTTTCCTTCCATCGCCTCCCAAAGCAGCTCCCGGGATGGCCACGAAAAATCCCAGGATAATAATAGCCAGAGTCCCATCGTGCAAGCTCTTCTGGTCGACCCCCATCTCCCTCCACTCCAAGACAATCTTCACCCCTCCTAACCTCGAGCACACCGAACGCAGTTCCTTTCGCTTTCGATCGCTGATGGCCTGGGGACAAACTGGCCCCGAGGAGATGTCACCTGCCCCGGCCCCTGGGAGGGCACAGCAGAGGCGCTGGCTCCCGGGTGGGTTCCCACGGAGAAAGCTCGTGGAGGGCGCGCGTGGGCCGAGGAGGAGCGGGGACCAAGGGGACGCGGGCAGCTCGCTCTGGTCCCCCGGGTAGCGACGCGAGCCCTCTCCCTGAGCCGCCTCGGGTCCCCGAGCCGCCGCGCGTCCTTACTGGGAGCCCGCGGGCCGCGCGAGCAGGCAGCGGGCGGGCGCGGGGCCGGATGGCACGGCCGGCTCCCGGGAGGCAGCGGCTTCTGCTTGGCGCCCCGCCCTGAGCTTTTATCCGAGCGGGAGGCGGCTCCCGCCCGGCCGGGTATTTGCATACCCTGCAGCCCGCCTCCAGCCGCCGCCGGGGCCGGGGGGCGCGGAGCAGCTGGGGCCACCGTGCCGCGCGAGGGGGCGGCGGATCCGTCCCCTTCGCGTCTTGGCCAGATCCCCGAACCCCGATCGACTTGGGCCGGAGACCGACGGGATTCTGGAGAGCATCGGACGGGGGTCCCAACCCCGCGACGGAGTAGAGCGGACGACCGAGAGAAACAAGGGAGGCGCTGGGGACCCGGACACCTGCCCTCCCCGCGTCTCTCCACCCTCTACTCCATCCCTTGACAGCATCCGGGGACCGGGTCTCAAGGGGGATCTCCAAGAGGCAGAACTGACCTGTCTGTTGGTGTCTGGAAAGCGCCACGACAGGTTCGTATATGTTTTGGAACACTCACCTGGGCAGAGGAACAGTCTTCCTCTGGACGTGGGCGTGAGCTTGCCCTCGGTTGCCAAGGAAACTGTCCACCGCAGGGCGCGCCCACCGGACTTGACCGCCTTTGTAATTGCAGTGACTGTAGTAGGAATTTATCAATAAAACTACCGCGTAGTACCGCGGCTTGAACTCATAATCCGTGCTGTTTGAAAACAAGAGAGGGACGCCCCCCCCCACGAACTTAACGTGTGAGTGTTTAACCAAAAACAAAAACACCTTTAAGAATTCATTTTCTCTGGAGGCTAGGAGGAAACTTTAGTGCATCCTTCCTCGTGGATGGTATTTTCAGTGGTTTCTGGGAAAGATGAAAATCTCTAAATTATTTTTTAGGGGGAGAGGATGTTGAAGAAGTTTCAGTTGCGTCCCTGAGTGTGGGCTCCCCCTTGCCACCTGAGGCTAGCCAGACTGGCCACCTGCTACTGGGAATGCTTTCAGACCTCTGAAAAGAAGCCTAAGGTGTAAGAGCCCCAGATGCAGGATGGAAGTGTGAGTTTTAAGGTCACAGCAGATGGCCCTGCAATCCTATTGTGGAGCCGGGAATGGCAGGTTGGAACTCCCTGCAGCTGTCCACTGCATCATCGTGATTGGGACATGTGGGCGCGTTAGTCAGTCCTTGCGACATTCCCTCCCGAGGGAGGACACCTGAAACCAAGGATGAGGAAACCCAGTGTGTACAGGAAGGTTAAGTGGCAATTTCAGGGAAGGAGTGGCCTGGTTGGACATTGACCTGGGATCTCGTATTTTGGGCTTTATCTGGAATGCCATTCTTTCCAGCCTGGGAAGACAGATCCCTTAGAGTCAGGCTTCCCTGGTGGCTCAGACCGTAAAGAATCTGCCTGCAATGCAAAAGACTCAGGTTTGGTCGCTGGGTCAGAAAAACCCCTGGAGAAGGGAATGGCAATCCACTCCAGTATTCTTGCCTGGAGAATCCCACGGACAGAGGAGCCTGGTGGGCTTCAGTCCATGAGGTTGCAAAGAGTTGGATGTGACTGAGCAACTAACACACAGAGTTGGGAGCAGACCTCTTTTATGAACAACAGCATCAATGCCCACAGATGTTGCTGGAATTGCTGGTGTCATGTGACTAAGTGGCAATGCTGTGAGTGGAACTCAGGCCTTTGATCCAAATCCCATGACCTTCCGGCTGCTCCCAGAAAGCCTGCAGGCCCGGTCCTCACTGTGAGAACCTGTGCTTTCCATCTAAGTCCAGGTTTTCCCATCCTTCCTTGTTCAGAAACCTGGCTTCTCGGAGATTGGGCAACGTGTTTAGAAGCGTCCCCAACTTTGCTTATGAATCCTTTTCTTTTTATAAATCTGATTTCCTCTATTTTGGTGAAATAAAAGTCTGACATGAATTAACTCCAGGATATCTGATTAAGAAAAGAATAAGGACTGTAGTCTTGCTCATCTTACTCAGAATCTACAATCTTTCTGGTCTTTTGCATCTTAAAAAACAAAACAAAACAATTATTTAGTTATTGTTGGCTATGCTGAGTCTTTGTTGGTGCAAAGGTTTTCTCTAGTTACAGAGAGTGGGGGCTATCCTTGGTTGTGGTGCTTGGGCTTTTCATTGCCATGGCTTCTCTTGTTGCAGAGTATAGGCTCTAGAGCTCAAAGGTTATATTTCCACAATTTAAAAATAACCACTGTTAACATTCAAATTGCTTCTGTTATTTTTAAAAATGTATATTCATATATACAAATATGGGCTTTAGGACATGACTGAGATTATATGTTATACATAAAGTTTGGCATCCTGCTATCGATTGCTTTTTAGAGATAAAAATAAATTTATCAGTCTATGTTATCACTAATTTACCACACCAGAACTTGAGTCAGACACATTTGATTTCAAAGGCAAATAGAGATCTTGCTGAACAACTTACATCTTAAACTAAAAAAGAGAGAGAGACTGAGAGAGACAGAAACAACTCTGTCTTGCCCCAGGGCTTTTTGATTTGCAGTTTTCAAGACAGTATATGTACTTATCCATTTTGAATCAAAGTGTTACTCTCCTGTTTCCCTATAAAGTGAGATCACTCTTTTAACAGAAAGAGAGAGACATCAACCAAAAGTTGTAGAGCCTGATCCTTTAGGATATTGTGAAGTGAAAGTCGCTCAGTCATGTTTGACTCTTCTTGACCCCATGGATTATACAGTCCATGGAATTCTCCAGGCCAGAATACTGGGGTGGTAGCCTTTCCCTTCTCCAGGGGATCTTCCCAACCCAGGGATCAAACCCAGGTCTCCTGCATTGCAGGCAGATTCTTTACCAGCTGAGCCACAAGGGAAGCCCCCTTTAGAATATCAGAAGAATACAAAACAGCATTCCTATCCCATACATCAATAGAACAAAAGTGGTTTCCTTCCATATATTAGCCTGAAGCAGCATTTAGTACCCTTGTTCAAATTCTCCACCCCCACTCCCAAAGTCTCTGAAAGCTGCACTACTTTGAAGTGCCTTGACCAACATTTATAAAATATCCCCAAGTTAAGAAAATAAAAACAGGTTTATAGACATAGTTCTGGAAGAACCCAGGTTACAACCCAGGTTAAAGAATGCTATCTCTTCCTGGGAAAAAAAAGGCTGGGGAGGAAATGCCATCAGCCTTGAATCATCTCCAGCATATTATGAATTTGGCTTTGGCTAAATATTCCAGAAATATTTCTGCAGTTATCACTGGCTGTGCACTGAGCCAGCTAAATCATGCAGAAGGGAACAGTCCCATCAGGTTTGGGAACTAGAAGGACAAGGGTGATCTTTTTGGTCTGTTGTCCACTGGCCTCTCCCACACGGTGCCCTCTTCCTTACTGCATGGAGACAACCCTTCTCAAAGATGCATGATTCCACCTGCAATCGGCTCGGGTGAATTTTTTAGACTTTGCTGAGAAGGACCCAGGGAAGTTTTTCTGAAGGGACAGGTCTCTAGAAGAGAAAAATGCAAGCTAAAGTGTCCCTGGAGTGTCAGCATGGTGTTGTAGGAAGAGATTAGGCTTTGGAATCAGATAATCTGATAAACTGCTTAACCTCGCTGAGCTACAGGGTTCCTATGTTTAAAAAGGAGGGCAATTATGCTCGCCTTTCAGGCCTGCTCTGAGGATGAGAGAAAATAGTGTTCAAGCAACAAAGTCATAGCCTGAGAACCAGCTGTGCTCAGTAAACCTTCCATTCACCTCCTACCCCCTCTGCTTTCTTAGAAGGTCTCTAGGGGTTTACGTTTGGCATATTATAATAATCCCTTGTTATTGCCCAACATCTTTCTCTAGGGACTCAGAGTACTTTGATCTATATTTTGTCATCCAGCCAATACCCTTGTGATTTTAAGGACAGCATCCTGACGGGGTTCATTTTTCTTGAAGAAAATAAGGCCGAGGAATTCTCATGATTCCTTTACTCGAGTACACAGAGATAAGTGTTCATTTAACAAGTTGTTTTTTTTTTTTTTCCTCCAGTATCTTCCAGCCTCCATGGAGTTTGCAAAAATAAATCAGTTTTCAGACCCATGGTAGAACAAAACAAGCATGATGGTAAACAGAATTTCGAGCTGTCCCAACTCATGAAGCTATGAATACAAAACATGGAGCAGGATGTAGCACATGCATAAAAATGAGATATAAACATTCAAGAAGTGCTGTGATCCTCATTTTACAGATGAGGAAACAAGCCCAGAGAGATTAAGTGAGTCGACTGAGAGCACAGTCAGTGGTAGGCCTGGGATCTGAACTTCATTCTTCTGAGTGTCACACAACAATATCTAAACGACTCCTCCAGTCCAGAGAAGCAGCTTCTGATACACTATGTGGAGCTCAATTCCTGGCTCTTCCACTCATCAGCCAAGTGAACTTGCACAGTTAGGGCTCAGGGGGCTGTAAAGTGGGGATAATAATCATTCCTGTTTTATAACTTTTTTCTGAAGATTAAGCAATAGGATTCAGCAACCGGTCCCTGCCAGTCATCAGTCGAGGTGTGCTCTGAGTATCAGCCACCTTAAAAAGCACCTCTTTTTCCTTGGCCTCTTTTTCTCCTTTTGTTTCTCATTTCCAAGTTCCTTTTCCCCAGTCCTGGGTTCTTTGGGAAGATACTGATTCTGCTCAGTTGTAAACACGTGACCCATCTGTCACTCATGCGTTCAGTCACTTCTAACACGTCTTTGATGCAGTTAACCCGGGAGGGAGGAAGGAGTGGCCAGTGCTTGAGGAGGAGTCTCCTGGCTCCAGCAAAGAGAACCCACCAGCGTTTCAAGCTCTGCCTTGGACTTGAGAGGCTCTGACCTCAGGTCTCCAGTTCTGTCATGGATCAGCTGTGCCCTTTCCAAGTACAAGCTCCTGTAGTCAGTTTTCCTCACCTATAAAATGGGGACACCAAGGTCTTGTTGTTTTTGTTGGATACGTGCTTCGTCACTCAGTCGTGCCCTAGTCTTTGCAACCCTCTGCACTGTAGCCCACCAGGCTCCTCTGTTCATGGAATTTTCCAAGCAAGTCTACTGGAATGGGTTGCCCTTCTCCTCTCCAGGGGATCTTCCCAATCCAGGGATGGAACCCACGTCTCTTTCATCTCCTGCACTGGCCGGTGGATTCTTTACCATTGTGCCACCAGAAGTTCAATAAAAATGGAAATAAAAATGGCCTCTGTGTGTGTGCGTGTTTTAGTCACTCAGTCATGTCTGACTCTTTGTGACTCCATGGACTGTAGTCCGCCAGGCTCCTCTGTCCATGGGATTATCCAGGAAAGAATACTGGAGTGGGTTGCCATTCCCTTCACCAGGGGATCTTCCTGACCCAGATTTCGAACCTGGGTCTCAGGCATTGCAGGCAAGGTTCTTTACCATTTGAGCCATGAGGGAAGCCCAAAAATGGCCTGGCATATAGCAAGCATTCAAATGTTTAGATGTGGAAATAAGTAAATATCTATTGCAACCCAAAAGGACTTTCCTAGCTTTATTACAACCTTTCAAAAACATGAAGTGAATGTTTTCTTGTGTTCCATTCTGTTCTTCAGTTCTTCATTTCAGTAGCTTCCTAATAGCCAATCCAAAGCATACCTTACATGTTCTACGCTATAGCACAGGGAACTCTATTCAGTCCTCAGTCCTCTGTAATGGCCTATATGGGAAAAGAATCTAAAAAAAGAGTGGGTGTATGTATTAATATAACTGATTCAATTTGCTGTACACCTGAAACTAATGCAACATTGTAAATCAACTATACTCAAATAAAAATTTTAAAACTAAATAAGTTAACATATGTCTTATATCTGCCTACTTTTGATTTTTCTACGTCATTATCATCTTTACTCTCATCTCCTGTAGCAGATGGAATAGTAGTCTCCCCAACAGAAATTCACATCCACCCTGAATCTCAGGTGCAGAAGTTTCCTTGCTTGCTTAGTCATGTCCAACTCTTTATGACCCCATGGACTGTAGCTGTCAACTCCTCTGTCTATGGGATGGACATTATTTAGGAAAACTGTCTTTGCAGATATAATTAGTTAAGAATATTGGGATGACATCATACTGGATTTATCATAAGAGAAGACACAGAGACACATGGGGAAGAAGACATGCAGACAGAGGCAGAGACTGGAACATTTCACCCCCAAACAGGCCACTTTGGCATATTGATTATTTTGAATGAAAGGCACATAAGACACATCAGGGCAAGGACACTGATCTTGTTCTTTTTCCTGAAAGCAGGAGATAAAGCTCCCATATGAAAGTGTCCTCCTTTATCCAGGGGGAAGAAAGACTTTCTTATCACTAAAGATGGACAGGGTTGGGGGTTGGATTGGGGGAGCTGGGGACTAAGATCTGTATCAACACCCTTGTTAAACTAACCCTTATCTTCCAAGGTTACTTCTTCACCGTTTACTACCCCTCAATATAAGCCCCTTTGTCTTGTCCATTTGTTACAGATTCATTGTGTGCTTGTCTGAAAGATATAAAAGCTTCCTGGCTCTGGTTTTTAAAAATTGTATGCTTTCTCCTGTTAATTTGTTCTGTGTCAGTTTAATTCTTAGGCCTAGCCCGAGACCCAAATAGGACTGAGGAGACTTTTCTCCCCTTACAATTCCACTTTAAGTTTATGGCCATGAGCCCAAGTTGAGCCCACTATGTGACGCCACTTCACACTCACCAAGAGAACTATAATTTAAAAAAGGAAAACACTTGCTGATGAGGATATGAGATGAGTTGGGGCCCTCATACACAGTTGGTGGCAATAAAAAATGGCTCAGCCACTTTGGAAAACAGTTTGGTAGTTTCTTGAATGTTAAACACAGTTACCAGATGACCCAGCAACCTCACTCCCAGGTATACAGTGAAGAAATTCAAACTACATGCACACAAAAACTTGGACACAAATGTGAACAACAGCATTAATCGTAATACCCCCAAACAATTCAAATGTCTATCGACTGAAGAACAGGTAAATAAAATGTGGCATATCCATACAATGGAATATTATTTGGCAATGAAAATGAGCAAGGATGGGGAGTTCCCTGGTGGACTAGGGGTTAGGATTCTGGGCTTTCATTGTTGTGGCTAAGGTTCAGTCCCAGGTCAGGGAACTGATAGCCAGGCAAAAAAACAAACAGAAAGGAGTGGGGGCTGACACTCGCTTCAACACGGATGAACCTTGACAACACTGAAGCCAGTCACTGAAGACCATAAATTGTCATGATTCACTTTAGATGAAATATCCAAAATAGGCCAATTCATTGAGGTAGAAAGCAGATGAGTAGTTGTCTAGGGTTTGGGGGAAAGCTGGAATGCAAAAGTAGGAAGTCAAGAAACACCTGGAGTAACAGGCAAATTTGGCCTTGGAATACAGAATGAAGCAAGGCAAAGACTAATAGAGTTTTGCTAAGAAAATGCACTGGTCATAGCAAACACCTTCTTCCAACAACATAAGAGAAGACTCTACACATGGACGTCACCCCATGGTCAACATCGAAATCAGATTGATTATATTCTCTGCAGCAAAAGATGGAGAAGCTCTATACAGTCAACAAAAACAAGACCAGGAGCTGACTGTGGCTCAGATCATGAACTCCTTATTAACAAATTCAGACTGAAATTGAAGAAAGCAGGGAAAACCGCTAGACCATTCAGGTATGACCTAAATCAAATCCCTTATGATTATACAGTGGAAGTGAGAAATCGATTTAAGGGCCTAGATCTGATAGAGTGCCTGATGAACTATAGAATAAGGTTTGTGACATTGTACAGGAGACAGGGATCAAGACCATCCCCATGGAAAAGAAATGCCAAAAAGCAAAATGGCTGTCTGGGGAACACTTACAAATAGCTGTGAAAAGAAGAGAAATGAAAAACAAAAGAGGAAAGGAAACATATAAGCATCTGAATGCAGAGTTCCAAAGAATAGCAAGAGAGCAAAGAAAGCCTTCTTCAGTGATCAATGCAAAGAAATAGAGGAAAACAACAGAATGGGAAAGACTAGAGATCTCTTCAAGAAAACTAGAGATACCAAGGGAACATTTCATGCAAAGATGGACTCGACAAAGAAAAGAAATGGTATGGACATAACAGAAGCAGAAGATATTAAGAAGAGATGGCAAGAATACACAGAAGAACTGTACAAAAAAGATCTTCACGACCTGGATAATCACGATGGTGTGGTCACTCACATAGAGACAGACATCCTGGAATGTGAAGTCAAGTGGGCCTTAGAAAGCATCACTACGAACAAAGCTAGTGGAGGTGACGGAATTCCAGTGGAGCTGTTTCAAATCCTGAAAGATGATGCTGTGAAAGTGCTGCACTCAATATGCCAGCAAATTTGGGAAACTCAGCAGTGGCCACAGGACTGGAAAAGGTCAGTTTTCATTCCAATCCCAAAGAAAGGTAATGCCAAAGAATGATCAAACTACCGCACAATTGCACTCATCTCATACTCTAGTAAAGTAATGCTCAAAATTCTCCAAGCCAGGCTTCAGCAATACGTGAACCGAGAACTTGCAGATGTTCAAGCTGGTTTCGAAAAGGCAGAGGAACCAGAGATCAAATTGCCAACATCTGTTGGATCATGGAAAAAGCAAGAGAATTCCAGAAAAACATCTATTTCTGCTTTATTGACTATGCCAAAGCCTTTGATTGTGTGGATCACAATAAACTGTGGAAAATTCTGAAAGACATGGGAATACCAGACCATCTAACCTGCCTCTTGACAAATGTGTATGCAGGTCAGAAAGCGACAGTTAGAACTGGACATGGAACAACAGACTGGTTCCAAACAGGAAAAGGAATACGTCAAGGCTGCATACTGTCACCCTGCTTGTTTTACATCATGAGAAACGCTGGACTGGAAGAAACACAAGCTGGAATCAAGATTGCCGGGAGAAATATCAATAACCTCAGATATGCAGATGACACCACCCTTATGGCAGAAAGTGAAGAAGAACTAAAAAGCCTCTTGATGAAAGTGAAAGAGGAGAGTGAAAAAAGTTAGCTTAAAGCTCAACATTCAGAAAACCAAGATAATGGATCCGGTCCCGTCACTCCATGGGAAATAGATGGAGAAACAGTGGAAACAGTGTCAGACTTTATTTTTTTGGGCTCCCAAATCACTGCAGATGGTGACTGCAGCCATGAAATTAAAAGACACTTACCCCTTGGAAGAAAAGTTATGACCAACCTAGATAGTATATTCAAAAGCAGAGACATTACTTTGCCGACCAAAGTCCATCTAGTCAAGGCTATGTTTTTCCTGTGGTCATGTATGGATGTGAGAGTTGGACTGTGAAGAAGGCTGAGCCCCGAAGAATGGATGCTTTTGAACTGTGGTGTTGGAGAAGACTCTTGAGAGTCCCTTGGACTGCATGGAGATCCAAGCAGTCCATTCTGAAGGAGATCAACCCTGGGATTTCTTTGGAAGGAATGATGCTATAGCTGAAACTCCAGTACTTTGGCCACCTCATGCGAAGAGCTGACTCATTGGAAAAGACTTTGATGCTGGAAAGGATTGGGGGCAGGAGGAGAAGGGGACGACAGAGGATGAGATGGCCTGATGGCATCACTGACTCGATGGATGCGAGTCTAAGTGAATTCCAAGAGTTGGTGATGGACAGGGAGGCCTGGCGTGCTGCAATTCATGGGGTCGCAAAGAGTCGGACACGACTGAGTGATTGAACTGAACTGAACTGAAGGGGGTGAGGAAGAGTTAAAGGGAAAATGTAAAGCGGCTGCTAAGAGTTTCTGTGAGGGATGATGCAAAGGTGAGATTGAAAGTGGCGATGATTGCACAACTGTGTAAAAACAGAATTGTAATTTAATGCGTGAATTGTATGGTATGTGAAATATTTCTCAATAAAGCTGTTAAAATATAGAAAGCAACCACAAATACCATTTACCCAAAAAGTAACCGAAAACAAACAAGGCTGCCCAAGCGTGACCCGCCGGTGAACCTTTCTAAATCCTTGTTTGGATTCCCACCCGTTCCTCTTTCAGGGTTTTCAGAGCCGTGGCCTGAGATTGCTGTCCGCCTGTCTGTCCTCATCGCTGGACTGGATCAGCAGCCTTCTTGTCCACATCTCCACCTTCACAAAGACAGCTGCCAGTAAAGGTCTGTGTAATGAGTGAATTCTCATAATCACCTTGATACATCCTGTGGCACAACAAACATATCATCAGATAGCTAATGGTTTGATCAACAAATATTCATAGCCATGAACCTTGGCTTCATCAGCATCTGATAAACATTGCTGAACCTGAGGTTCTGAGAAGCATGCTGTGCTTAATAATCTCAGAGGTCAAGTATGTCAGATTTCCGGAGTGCTTGAACTCTGTTTTGATCTCAGCACTGTGCAGCCAACATTTCGCTGGAGCAAGTTGCTGGGTTTGTGGCTGGAGTGGGAATGTCCCGGCCCAGGTGCCCCCATCCCCTCTCCTCCTTCAGTCTGCAGCCAGCTCGGGAGATGATCTAGTGCTTCCAGACCCTTTATCTGAGTCACCAAAACTAGCACTGGGAGTTCTTCTTCCCTAATTGACCTTGGAGACCTGCGCCTGGCCAGCAGGCCGGAGCATGGGTGACAGTGATGGAGGAAGTGGCCGGGCCTGTCCTCCTCGTCCTGGCATTCCACTGAGAGCCTGCAGCCGGCCCCTTGGCTGGGCCTGTGTGGAGGACAGCGTAGGTGGTTCCCTAGCTCTACAAAGGAAGCTCCTGCCTGGCAGTTTTTAAAGGGAGGTTGTCAAGGTCCCTTTGACCATCTTCTCTCTCCGGAGGTTTATCTGGTGACAGTGACACCAGGATGGTAACCATTTGGAAAATGAGCACTGCACTCCTAGGGAGTTTTGAATAAGAATGTCACAGAGGAATGAGGGTCCCCAACACGCAACTGCCGTGAGGAGCAGCATGAATTTTCCGCGAGTCTCTGCGTTTTGGAAACCTGCTGAAGAGTCAACCAGATTGATGAAGCAACACACAAAGCAGGACTTTCCAGATGTTAGTGAGACTGGGTGCTGAAATCCCTTGGGAGATTGCCATGGGTCTGGGTTGGGGGATGACCCTGAGCCTCGTGCCTGAGTTTGGGAGGCCCTATGGGACCCTCATATCTTCGGCCAGCCCATCTCATTCCACCTTGGGCACTTGCTGCTTCTCTGTGCCTTGCTCTCCTCACTCCCGACCTGCCGAGGATGCTCCAGGTCCTCCCCCTGATCCCAGAGCCTGCAGGCAACTTGGCGACATCTTCCAGGACAAACACACTGGCTGCATGTCAACCTGCCTCCTTCGTGCTGATCCCCCACCTCGAGGACATCTGGGGTTGGGGAGGGGGGGGAACTGGGGTGGCCAGACCAGAGGCCTCTGTGTCTGTGGAGAAGCCCCTGCGGCCAAGGCTCCAGCAGGGCAATGCCCTTTCCCCCCCTCCCAGGAAGGGACGGGGAAAGCAGAGACCTGCGTGGTCCTTGGAGATGGTGGAGTAGGTCAGGGAAAGACCCTTGTCTGCCTGGTTGCCTGTGAAGGCAAAGCAAATCGATGGTATTTCCTGAATGAATGAAGATGAATGAGTGAAACGTCATCATCTAGCCCCTCTCCCCCCACTTCTGTGAGGACCCAAGCATCTGACTTTGGTATGGTGGTTCTCTCCAGCTCAGGTGGGGTGGCTTGAGTGTCCCCACAGACAATGTCCATCCCCAGCCTCCAAAGCTCCTCCACTCCAAGGACCTTCCATCTGTCTTTTCAGCTGCCCACTCCTGTGGCCGCACCCTGCGCCTTGTCATCACCTGAAACTGCCCCACCTCAGAAAGCTTAAATACCAGTATCCCGCTCTCATACCCAGCTCCCACTGCACTGCCCTCAGCGCGCCCACACACACACACACACACACACACACACACACACACACACACACACACACGTGCGCGCGCCACACGCACACACCTCTGCCTTCCCCTGCTTGGTCACCTCCTCCCAATGCGGCTTCTTTTCATGGCAGGCAAACGGTCTGAACTGCCTTCTCATCAGCACCTCTGATGCTCTCACGTCCTACTCTTCCTGTGAATCCACCTCACCTTATTTCAGCAAAAGCCTTGGTGCTCAGTCTCCCCCTGCCCCCCAGGCAGCCCAGCCATGCCTGAGAGGCGCCCCCGTGCTGCCCGGCTCCACACGTGGCCTCCTTGTCCGGTTGTCCTTTCCCTCCGTCACTCACCCATCCGTGCTTTCAACAGATATGCAGAGCCATGCCCGCAGGCCAGGACTGTTCAAGGTGCCAGGGACTGAGTGGTGAAAGCTGGCTCCGGTCCTGCTCTCATAGACCTCCCTGCTCGTGGGGGACACGGTAAATTGACCCAAGACCATTGTGGTGGCTCAGCCAGGTCTGCCTCACTGCTGGGCTGCAGTCTCTCCTGGAGGCTTTGCAGCCTTCATTCTGAGGATGACCTCACCCCCACTCCCCCAGGAAAGTGACACCCTCAGATGTCAATGTTGCTTCTAATTCTGCCAGCCTATGGATTTACCATCTTATGCAGTCCTTCACCCTGTTGCTGCCTTGTTCTTCTTTAGAGGATATGACAGGTCCCCCTCTTTGAGGCTGGCACCTTCTCCCTGGCTCATCACCAAAGCCTCCCCCATCTCCTCTGTCAGTTATCTCCTAGCTGTCTTTCATCATCCAGCACACTGTCACTCTACGATCCTTCCCCTCAGCGTGCAAACTCAGCCTTCTTTCTCTCTGTATTATCGTTTTAATTGTTGGCCGTGCCTTGCAGCTTGTAGGATCTTCGTTCCCTGACTGGTGATTGAACCCAGGTCACCATGGTGAAAGTGTTGAGTCTTAACCTCTGAACCACCAGGGAATTCCCTTAATCATCATCTTTCTTTAAACCTCCTTCCTTGGTCCCTGAGCCTACTCTACTGAACCCAGGGTCTTTCTCCTTCATTCTAAATGTCCAGCACTGTGTTCACATCCCAACCGCCAGGTATACTCGCATTCCCCTGCTTGCAGAGGACCTAATGTGTGTACAAGCCTGTGCTCATGGCTAGGGGAACCACAGGGGACACAAGGCCCCGGCCTCAGGCATTTTCCATTCTAGTGTGGAAGGCAGGTCAGATGCAAGTAAACAGGTAAATAAGCATAAGAAACTCACTTTTTTTTTTTTAAGTTCTTACAAAGAAGATCAAAAGGGGGAATGAGTAGCTGGGAAAACCCACTTCAAATAGGGTTCTCCCTGGAGGAGTGACAGGCCTTGAAAGTTCAGAGTGGCCCAGATTCATGAGGGATGGAGACAGGAAGAGCCGCACCTGGTGGGAGGAATCTCCAGCTGAGCGTGTGTAGGTGGGCGCTGTTCCCTTCTCAGGCCGCCCCCATCTGGCTCTGTCCTCACCACTTCCTCAAAAACAATCCTCCTCCCATTTTTCGGCCCAGGGAACAGGTGTGGTCATGTTTATTAGTGCTCCCTATCTAGGTTGTTGTTCAGTCGCCGAGTCATATCCAATTCTTTGTGACCCCATGGACTACAGCACGCCAGATTCCCCTATCCTTCACCACCTCCCAAAGTTTGCTCAAATTCACACCCATTGAGTCAGTGGTGCCATCCAACCGTCTCACCCTCTGTCACCCCCTTCTCCTCCTGCCTTCAATCTTTCCCAATAACAGGATCTTTTCCGGTGAGTCAGCTCTTTGCATCAGGTGGCCAAAGTATTGGCGCTTTAGCTTTAGGCCTCAGTCCTCCCAACGAATATTCAGGGTTGATTTCCTTTGGGATTGACTGGTTTGATCTCCCTTGCTGTCCGAGGGGCTCTCAAGAGTCTTCTCTAGCACCACAAATCGTTTAACACTCTCCTCTGGACTCACCCCTTGTTGGGACTTGGATGAATCCATCATCTTATGTGGTCACTCAGGCTCCTTCCTGCGTGTCTTTTCTCTGACCTCCCTTTATTTTTGTTATCTCATTATCCACTGCTCTCTTGAGCTACACTGGAGGTTCATGGCTTTTGAGGGCGCACAGAACCCTTTGATTCTCTGTTGATCTCTCCTCCCAGGAAAAATACGTGTATATTACATGTACATAGGGTTCTTTGCATATGATGTCATCAAGGGGTTTGCGGGCCCACCTAGACTCTTAGATTCCAGATTAAGAAGACTTATCTATACATTTTCCCAGAGATATTTCATCCACTTCCACAGGAACTACTTGTTCTTCATAACTTCAAAAATTCAAGTGTAGTGGAGAGGAAGGGATGAGTAGATAGAATACAGAGGATTTTTAAAATAGTGAAACTACTTTGTTTTATATAATATTTTTGTAACATCTAATGGGAAAACTGAAATTTAAATTTGATCCAACCCAACGCTATTACAATGCTGAATACATGTCATTATACATTTTTGTCCAAACCCATAGAATACCAAGAATGAAACCTAATATAAACTACAAACTTTGGGTGGTAATGCAAATCAGATGACAATATAAATTGAGATCTTTTTTCCGGACTCTCGGCTTCTTTTCCATGATATATTTGTTGATTCTTCCTTCAGAAGGTGACTTTATTGTAGGCCTTTAAACAGTCTCTAACTTTGTGGTTTTTTAAAAGTGTTTTGAACATAATTTTTGTACTGTTACACATTTTAGAATCAGCTTAATTTCTACCCCCAAAAAAAAGCCTGCTGATGTTTTGCATTGAATCTATAGATTAGGGTGGTGAGAATGAACATCTCATTTATTTATTTATCCCCCAACCTTCCACCCCTCCCCACCACCAGGACCTGTTCTTGTGTTATCTACCATCATGCCTGACCCTGAAACTGGGAGGAACATTTAACCTTGCCCTCTCCCTTAGCCCTAACGACAGTCATGAAGGTCTGCTGATTTTTCTCTTTGTCCCTAGTGGTACCATGTGCAGGCCTTCCTCATTACTCACTCAGATAATTGCAATCACTGCTTAATAGCTGGACCCAGCAAATATAACTCACATATCAGCCTGAGAGGCTGCTTTTGCAAATCTGACCCCACCCATCTAGCCTGACACCCATTAGCTCAGGGTGAATTTCCAGTTGCCTTAACTTGACATATAGTTCACTATCTGGCTCTTTCATACCTCCTTGGATGCATTTCCCAATATCCACTGCCCTTTCCTTTTCCCGAAAGCCTCCCCACCCCCTGAATGAATTGGGGCCCCTTGTTGATGCACCCATCATGCCCAGTACATGGGACTGGGCACATAATGCAGGCTCTCTTGCTCAAAAATTGTTAAGAATTTCAAGATGCAACAGCAGAGTTTTAAACCAGGTGTGAGTGAGGCTCTTGTGAGCACAGGGCTCTTCATGACTGTACTGGGCCTTGGCATATCCCATGCTTGTCACTGTCTCTGTGTCTATGGAGCAGGAAGCCCTAGAGCTCTGAAGAGCCTGGGCAGGTCATCTGTGAAGTGAATTGCTTTTTTCCAAAACCAGTGGCTTTTGTTTCTTTGTTATAACCTGATCACTTTGAATGCTCTTAGAACAGAGAACATTGACTACTATTACAGTGTAGCTGCTTAATTCTGACAACTGAGTCAACAAATAATTACGTTCGATGAGGCCTTCTGTGAATAGGGTATTTGGAGATGAAATGAATTCGCCTGTGGTTTCCTCGTCAGCCAGTGATCCCACTGCAAAGGTGGGGATGGTGATAAAGCTTCCAGCACAGAAGTCACCAGTTTGCGGGTAGTATAATCAGCCTGTGCTCATTCTCAGTAAACATCTGTTCTTATTCAAAGGATTCTACACATGAAACTCAGGTTTTCCAGGTGGCTCGGCGATAATGAATCCACCTGCCCATGTAGGAGGCGGGTTCGATCCCTGGGTTGGGAAAATCCTCTGGAGAAGGAAATAGCAACAGACTCCAATATTCTTGCCTAAAAAATCCCATGGACAGAGGAGACTTGCTGGGTACAGTCCATGGGATCACAAAGAGAGTCACGACTTAGTGACTAAAAACAACAAATACATTAAACTTTCCAAAAAGCTCCTTTAAATAGACTGGAAATGCATACCCATGTGTATTTGGTGTTATTTACACAAAGTGTAAGGGTGTGATTGAAGGGGAAAATGTGCAGCAAGGTAGCATCCCACAGTCTAGGGCAAGGTATGGGGTGCTTGCTGTGATCTGGTTTGTTCTCAGGTCCTAGTGAGAGTCTTCATGGTCAAGTATAAGAAGTCTTCTAGTCTGACTTACTGCTACTTCCCCTGGCTTAATTTCTCCTGCTCTGGACTCCTTTTCAGCATGGACTGTGCTCTATGTAGTCTTTTATCTCTAATATGCATGAGGTCTAGAAATAGGTCCACTAAATGGCTAATGAATGGAACATAAACGGAGGAAAAAAGAGGGAAAGAATCAGAGGGGAGATTTCAGGGTTGGATTGTATTATCTTGTGGAAATAAGATAACTTATATTACCCTCTACCACCACCACCTAGAGCAGATAATAAAATGAAACACAGCCTTACTTAAAGTTCAGCTTGTTCGTCCATAATGTAGATAATAACTCATTCCAGTTTAAGATAGCTAAATACATTCATTAGTATTACATATATGTAATACTAATGAAAACAAAAATTTAAAAACTATCAGAAATGATAATAAATTTATATTGATAACATTTGTGAAAGTTGTTTTCTTAGTAACATGTATGTAACTTTGACTTTTTATATTTAGTTGTTCATTTATTTATTCAACAGACATGAAGTGTTTATTATGTGTCTACCTAGGGAACAGATTTCCATGATCAAACATTCTACAATTCACCATCATTCATTTGTGGATTTAACGTAATTAAAAAGGAAATCTTTTTAATAGCAAAAATATTGAGTCTAGTCCTCTCTCTTTCTTGCCCAAGCTATATAAAATAGACAAAAAGCACAACACAAGCCCATGTGAAAATGCAGGGCAGCACCAATGTGCAAACTTTGCGTGCACTCCAGAAAACTTGAACATTAGCTCATAATATTGACTCTGGAATCTGTGTGCCAATTTAGCCCAGAGAGAAAGACGTACATGGTAGTATCTTATTTTCATATAATAAGCTCATCTGCAAAGCATTTTCATAGGTGTACTGTCACTTCAAATATGCCTTCTAGAACCCAACAACCTGAAGCAGGCATATTGACAAATACCTGAACACATAGTAGTAACTCAATAGCTACATGTTTTTTGGCTGCAATGGGTCTTCACTGCTGCACGTGGGTTTTCTCTAGTTGTGGTGAGTGGGGGCTGCTCCCCTGTTGAGGAGCTCGGGCTCTAGAGCATGCAGGTTTCAGTATCTGTGGCACGTGGGGTTCAGTTGCCCCGCACCATGTGGAATCTGCCCAGACCGGGCATCAAACTCTTGTGCCTTGCACTGGCAGGTGGATTCTTAACCACTGGACCACCAGGAACATCCTTCAATAGATATCTGCTGAAGGAGTATATGAGTGAATATGGTTACAGGACACATAATCAAGAGAATACAAAAATTTTATGGGAAGTCCTAAAGGCATTTCAAGCCAATAGCTGAATACACGTGTACTTAATTAAGTTTCTCAAATCCTTGCTGTATCTCAGGAGGGATTCTCTTCTTCTCTGGGTGGGAAGGACAACCTGTCCATGCTGATTGTGACGACAACGATGGTGATGGTGACGACCATACAAGCTGCACACGGTTAGGCAGAATTCCCAGATGACCCAATGTCCTTCACCTTTGCATAATTCCCTCCTCTGTAAATATATTATGTTACATCACATGGCAAAAAGGTTTTGCAGATATAATTAAAGTTACTAATCAATTGATCTTAAGATAGGGCTCACCCACTCACACGAGTTCTTCTCTGTTGGATGCAGAGGGGAAGTCTGAGACCTACTCTGGCTGGCTTGAAAGACTACAAACGTCTATTTCGCGAGTTGCCCGTGGCGGGAGAGGGGTCGGCGGTCACAGGAGAAGAACCTGTGATCAGCTTCGGGGAGCTAGGAGTGGCCCCTGGCTGACAGCCAGCAAGGAAATAATAAGGGATCTCAGTTCTACAACTGCAGAACACTGAATTCTGCCAAAAGCAAGAATGATCTGGGAAGCTGTTTTCTTCCCAGAGCCTCCAGACCAGCCAGACTGGATGACACCATGGTTTCTGCCAGAGAACCAGCCATGCCATACTAGTCTTCTGGCATACAGAGCTATGGGTCAATATTGATATTGTTTTAAGCCACTACATCCCCTGGAGAAGGGAATGGCTACCCACTCCAGCCTTCTGGCCTGGAGAATTCCATGGACAAAGGAGCCTGGCAGGCTATAGTCTGCTGCTGCTGCTGCTGCTGCTAAATCGCCTCAGTCGTGTCTGACTCTGTGCGACCCCAGAGACAGCTGCCCACCAGGCTCCCTCATCCCTGGGATTCTCCAGGCAAGAACACTGGAGTGGGTTGCCATTTCCTTCTCCAATTCATGAAAGTGAAACGTAAAAGTGAAGTCGCTCAGTCGTGTCCAACTCCTAGCGACCCCATGGACTGCAGCCTACCAGGCTCCTTCGTCCATGGGATTTTCCAGTCTATGGAGTCGCAACAAGTCGGACATGACTGAGCAACTTTCACTTCACTTTAAGCCACTACGTTTGTGGTAATTTTCTATTAGCAACAGAAAACCAATCCAGCTGTTGATGATATGTTTAAGGTGTGGAAAATTCCTGTGCAGTTTACGGGGAAGCCTGAGCGATGATTTAGAGAAACAGGGAAATCGGTGGGCTTGGTACCCTGGGCTGGGCAAGCTGTGGCCAGCCACCAGGAACTTCAGTATTCTGAAATAGGGTCTGACAGGCGGAAAGAAGACCATGCCATCAGCCAGAGCATTATCTTTGGGAATCACTGAGAATAACATCTTTCTCTCTCATTCAACAATTTTATATTTGTTCTATTCTCAGTGTTGCATGTAATTACATATATGTATAGCAGTCAGATGGATAAGGTCTCTGTTCTCAAGGGGCTTCCATGCTAGTGAGCATGGAGGAACCAGAGGATAAAAAACTTTCATCAGTGTCTGAACGCAAAGTCATTCCAGGTAATAAATGCAAGAAAGACAACAAAGCACATGAATGTGATGGAGGCAGCCAGGTCGGGGTAGGACTGCTGTGGGTCAAAGAAGGCATCTGGGGGTGGGGAGGGACATTTCAAATGAGATCCAGATGGTGCAAACTGGCAAAATGCTAAGGTCAGAACATTCTGGACAGAGAGAACAGCAAGTGCAAGAACCCTGAGGTCAGAAAAGCAAGTAAATAATGTGGCCAAGCCACTTGGGAGAAAGAGGCAGGCTGAAAAGAGGCGGCGGAGGATCGCATCGGCATCAGGGAGGAGCTGGGATTTAAATGTGAGTGCACTGGGTTCTAAGAAGGAGAAGCGAATCATTTGATGTGGTGTTTCTAAAAGGTTGTTCTCAGGGCTAAGAGTCCGGGTAGGAGTGAGAGCAGGGAGGCCAGGGGCGAGAGGCATCAAGAGTTCTGGTTTTTGGGCCTCCTTGTTGGCCCAGTGGTAAAGAATCCACCTGCCAATGTGGGGGACACGGGTTCAATCCCTGATTGGGGAAGATCCCGCACACCTCAGAGCAACTAAGCTCGTGCAGCAACTACTAAGGCCCTTGCACCCTGGAGCCCGTGCTCCACAAGAGGAGTCACTGAAAAAAAAAAAGCGTGCACACCACAACTAGAGAGCCACCCCTGCTCAGCGCAACTGGAGAAAGGCTCACTCAGCAGCAAAGACCCACCCAGCCACAGATCAATAAATCAATAAAAACAAATTTTTAAAAAAGTGCTCTGGTCCTGGTGGATAGTTGGGAAATCTATACACAAGCCTCCTGTAATGTTCATGGAGAGAAAACGAGGAAGCAGGCTCCAGAAGAAACGGTGAAGCTCGATGGACCTAGCAGGAGCATGCTCAGTATCGGCTGATTCTTAAAAGACAAGCAGGCAAGCAAACAAAAACTTTTATTCTTAAGTAATTTTAGGTGAATTTAACTCATATGACCATTTTATCTTCTACTGTGGGCAGGAATCCCTTAGAAGAAATGGAGTAGCCATCAGAGAGTCCAAAATGCAGTACTTGGAAGCAGTCTCAAAACGAACAATGATCTCTGTTCGTTTCCCAAGGCAAACCACTCAATATCACGGTAATCCAAGTCTATGCCCCGACCAGTAACGCGGAAGAAGCTGAACAGTTCTATGCAGACCTACAAGAGCTTTTAGAACTAACACACAAAAAAAGATGTCCTTTTCATCATAGGGGACTGGAATGCAAAAGTAGGAAGTCAAGAAACATCTAGAGTAACAGACAAATTTGGCCTTGGAATACGGAATGAAGCAGGGCAAAGGCTAATAGAACTCTGCCAAGAGAACGCACGGGTCATAGCAAACACCCTCTTCCAACAACACATGTTACACATGGACATCACCAGATGGCCAACACCAAAATCAGACTGATTATATTCTTTGCAGCCAAAGATGGAGAAGCTCTATACAGTAAACAAAAACAAGACGGGAGCTGACTGTGGCCCAGATCATGAACACCTTATTGCCAAATTCAGACTTAAATTGAAGAAAGTGGGGAAGACCACTTTCAGGTATGACCTAAATCAAATCCCTTATGATTATACAGTGGAAATGAGAAATCGATTTAAGGGACTAGACTTGATAGAGGGCCTGATGAACTATGAACAGAGGTTCATGACACTGTACGGGAGACAGGGATCAAGACCATCTCCATGGAAAAGAAATGCAAAACAGCAAAATGGCTGTCTGAGGAGGCCTTACAAATAGCTGTGAAAAGAAGTGAAAGCAAAGGAGAAAAGGAAAGATATATCCATTTGAGCGCAGAGTTCCAAAGAATAGCAAGAGAGATAAGAAAGCCTTCCTCAGCTATCAATGTAAAGAGACAGAGGAAAACAATAAAATGGGAAAGACTAGAGATCTCTTCAAGAAAATTAGAGATACCAAGGGAACATTTCACACAAAGATGGGATCAATAAAGGACAGAAATGGTCTGGACCTAACAGAAGCAGGAGATATTAGGAAGTAGCAAGAATACACAGAAGAACTATACAAAAAGATCTTCACAACTCAGATAATCATGATGGTGTGATCACTCACCTAGAGCCAGACATCCTGGAATGTGAAGTCAAGTGGGCCTTAGGAAGCATCACTGTGAACAAAGTTAGTGGAGGTGATGGAATTCTAGTTGAGCTATTTCAAATCCTGAAAGATGATGCTGTGAAAGTGCTGCACTCAATATGCCAGCAAATTTGGAAAACTCAGCAGTGGCCACAGGACTGGAAAAGGTCAGTTTTCATTCCAATCCCAAAGAAAGGTAATGCCAAAGAATGCTCAAACTACCGCACAATTGCACTCATCTCACATGCTGGTAAAGTAATGCTCAAAATTCTCCAAGCCAGGCTTCAGCAATACATGAACCGTGAACTTCCAGATGTTCAAGCTGGTTTTAGAAAAGGCAGAGGAACCAAAGATCAAATTGCCAACATCCGCTAGATCATCAAAAAACAAGAGATTTCCAGAAAAACATCTATTTCTGCTTTATTGACTATGCCAAAGCCTTTGACTATGTGGAACACAATAAACTGTGGAAAATTCTGAAAGAGATGGGAATAGCAGACCACCTGACCTGCCTCTTGAGAAACCTGTATGCAGGTCAGGTCAGGAAGCAACAGTTAGAACTGGACATGGAACAGCAGACTGGTTCCAAATGGAGGAAAGAGTAGGTCAAGGCTGTATATTGTCACCCTGCTTATTTAACTTATATGCAGAGTAATCATGAGAAATGCTGTACTGCATGAAGCGCAAGCTGGAATCAAGATTGCTGGGAGAAATCTCAATAACCTCAGATATGCAGATGACACCACTCTTATGGCAGAAAGTGAAGAAGAACTAAAGAGCCTCTTGCTGAAAGTAAAAGAGAAGAGTGAAAGAAAAATTTGGCTTAAAGCTCAACATTCAGAAAACGAAGATCATGGCATCTGGTCCCATCACTTCGTGGCAAACAGACAGGGAAACAGTGTCAGACTTTACTTTCTTGGGCTCCAAAATCACTGCACATGGTGACTGCTGCCATGGAATTAAAAGATGCTTACTCCTTGGAAGGAAAGTTATGACCAACCGAGACAACATATTAAAAAGTAGAGACATTACTTTGCCAACAAATGTCCATCTAGTCAAGGCTATGGTTTTTCCAGTAGCCATGTATGGATGTGAGAGTTGGACTCTAAAGAAAGCTGAGCACCAAAGAATTGATGCTTTTGAACTGTGGTGTTGGAGACTTTTGAGAGTCCCTTGGATGGCAAGGAGGTTCAATCAGTCCATCCTAAAGGAGATCAGTGCTGAGTGTTCATTGGCAGGATTGATGTTGAAGCTGAAACTCCGATACTTTGGCCACCTGATGTGAAGAGCTGACTCATTTGAAAAGACTGAGGGCAGGAGAAGGGGACAGAGGATGAGATGGTTGGATGGCATCCCGATTCATTGGACATGAGTTTGAGTAAACTCTGGGAATTGGTGATGGACATGGATGCCTGGCGTGCTGTGGTCCATGGGGGTCACAGAGTCAGACATGACTGTCCGACTGAACTGAAGACATTAACCTTGCTGCAGTTTTTATTCAGTAAATTACATAGTTCATTCACACTTTACCAGTTTTTTTCACTAATGTCATCTTTCTGTTCCAGGATCGAATCCAGGACACCATCACGTTGCATTTAGGACTTAATTCTTTCTAGTGTTTTATTTAATGATGCACAGATGTAAACCCAGCTATAAGTTTATTAGGCTTTTTAGCTCTTGTATTACTGTACACCAAAACAAACTCATAAGTTATTTTCATGCAAAACTGAAAAAAATTAAAACCAATATAACTCAAATTAATTTACTATGATGATTGATATATTTTTTAAATGAAAATCAACTGCTGCTTTGCCAAGTGAATATGCAGCACTGCTACGGCTTGAGGGCTTTCACATTCTCTATCCCTACCCTATTTACTTCTTCCTACCTCTGTACCAATTTGATCAACTGCAAAACCTTATTTCACACAGCAGGCTGTGACATCACTGGATTTTCAGTAGGCTCAGACTTGCCCCTACTGTATTTTTTCACACTATCACCTCTCCTTCCAAACACTGAACTGAGACAATAAAAGTAGTGGCACGTGGAACCAGTGAACTATAAACTGAAACACGAGCTTGGTGATGGTATGAGCAGTAGTACTTTTCAGAAGATGCCAATCAGAGAATCAGATATGCTTATGTCAACTGTTTAAAAGGTTATTGTTGAAATAGAAAAAAAAAAAAAACCCTACACCCGAGATGCTATTTTACAAATACATCTGTAAGCCCTAGTTTAAGAAACAGTGCAGTGAGGTTACATATAATGTATGACGAGAATCTAGGTTATTTAAAGCTTCCTGGAGATGAAGGAGATTGAGTGGGAGTTGCTGAGGTATACGGGGAGGGGGGTGGGGGGGTGGAAGTAGTCAGAAAAGCAGGTGCAAAGACTTGAAGGAGGCCTGAGAGGTCTCGCATTTTTCTACTTTTTATTGGAGTTTAGCTGCTTTGCAGTGTTAATTTCTACTGTACAACAAAGCAAATTGGCTATCAGTTCAGTTCAGTCACTCAGTCGTGTCCGACTCTTCGCGACCCCGTGGACTGCAGCACGCCCGGCCTCCCTGTCCATCACCAACTCCCAGAGTTTACTCAAAGTCATCTCCATTGAGTCAGTGATGCCATCCAATCGGCAATACGTGTACTATATTCTCCCCTTTTTGGATTTCCTTCCTTTTTAGGTCACCAGAGAGCACTGAGTAAAGTTCCTTGTGCTATACAGTAGGCTCTAGTTCACAGTCTATTTTATCCATCGTATCAATAGTGTATGTGTGTCAATCCCATTTGGGGGTCTCATATTTTTCAAGCTGTATGTATTTCAGCTCAGAGAGTCTAGGAAGTGAGGGTGCGGATGAGAGAGGTGCTGGGAGGGGCTAGCACCAGGTGCGGAGGCTGGGAAAGTCAGAAGGGGACAGCCAGGTTGTTCAGATGTGTTCTTCTAGGTTTGTGGACAACTAAAAAATTTTGAGTTGGAGTGTTAACGTGATTGGGTTTGCCTATTAGAGACATGCCTTTGTCTCCTGTGAGAGTCAGATTTGAGGCACAAAGATCAGAACAAAAGGATTTTGTTGGGCCAGGTGGGAGAGGATGAGATTTGATCTCGACTCACAGCGAGAACACAGAAGAATGAATTCGACATCTGAAAGGTGGAATCAAAAGGATTTGGAGATGAATGGGCTGTGGAAGTAAAGAACTGGGAGAGGGATCTTGAAGGCTGCTTGAAGGTTTCAGGAATGGCAACTAATAACAAAGCATTTAAGGTTATTTAATCTACAACTTGATTTTTTTTTTCTTAAATGTTTTGGTTCTCCAGCATTAATAATAACAACTAGTGCATAGTGCTTACTATGTCAGGAACTGTTCTAAGTGCCCCATATATATTTTATTGAATCTAAAAGCTCATTAACTATAAGATGCACCATTATCCCATGTACTATTAGAAGAAAAATTACTACCAATTAAATATGCTTGACACACAAGACACATCCTGATTTCAAAGTAATAGATATCCTGGACTCAATGATTTATGGCATGCAATCATTTTATCTTTATGTCAAGCCCTCTGAGGTAGATTCTATAATTATCCTCATTGTTCAAATGAGGAAACAGAGGCAGAGAGATTACAAAACTTCTTCTCTCCAGTCTCTATCCAGGTAGCCAGTGGTAGGGCCAGAATTTGGATCCAGGCAGTCTGGCTTTAAAGTCTGTGCTCTTAGCTCCAAGGATAGGTATTGAATAAAGCACCGTATTCAAGTTCATCCCAGTCTAATGACTGGATATTTGTGCTAGAGATGAAACTAGAAACACCTGAGAAGCAGCACCTGCTTTGTAGTTCCACCCTATAAAACACTGGATTGAACCCTCAGGCCAGTGACTGCAGGGAGGGAGCCATCCTGGCACCGAGGACTGAGAACACCTTGTTCTATCTGGCAGAAAACACTGCATTCCTTCAAGTGTGTTTCCTGACTCTACGCTATGACATTTCTTGTTGGAGAGACAAGGTGTATAACTGGGCATGTTTGAAACAACCATCATCTGTCTTACAGCTGTGCTGTTTTCAATATTCCAAAAGCCAAAATGTAGGTAACAAATAACCAGGACTTTGGGTCAGGATGAGGAGTGATTCGTTGATACATTTTTAAATCAAGAAATCTTTACGAGAGTGTGCTATGCGCCAGGCACTGGGGTAGGCCCAGGAAACCCAGAGATGAACTAAGCCCCAGACTTGTCATCACGTCTAGAGGGAAGGGGTGGTCAGACAAGTACGTTACAACCCACAGAGGTAATTGTCATGGACTGACTTTAAATCTTTCAAAGTAATCCAAGGATGAGGAAGTGGTGAGGGTGTAGCTGAAACATGATGGTTCATGTGTGAATTGCTGAAACTGGGTTTTACATATATGAGTTCAGTATGCTATTATACTTCTAAATACATAAAACAAAATCCCTATGATAAATGAGGTAGAAAGAAAATAGGGTGAAGAACACGTTCAAAAGGAACTCTATACCACATGGAAAAAACCTAAGGTTCATCGACAGATAAATTCTGTGTGTGTGTGTATGTCCATCAACACGTACAGTGGAATACTATTCAGTCATAAAAAGAGTGAAACCTTGCCATCTGCAGCAACATGGAAGAACTTGGGGGCACTAAGCTAAGTAAAATAAATCAGTCAGAGAAAGATAAATACGTATGATATTGCCTATATATGTATTATGTTTATTCTAAAAACTACAGCAAACTAGCTGTAACAAAAGAAGCAGAGAGAGAGAACAAACTCGTAGTTATCAGTTATGGGGGACAATAAAGGGTGGGGGAGTGGGAGGTACAAACCACTGGGTGTAAGACAGGCACAAGGATGCATTTATAACATGGGGAATATAACCAATATTTTGTAATAACTGTAAACTACATACAATTATAAAAGTCAATATTTCATAGTAACTTTTAAAAAATTGTTTAGAAATTAATTTTTAATTTTTAAAAGGAGCCCATCCCAAGTTTAATTAAAGAAAGGAAGTTTTATAGGCTTTATTTTTAAAAATGACATTTTAATTAGCCTTGAGAGATTGTAACTTAAAAGGAAAACAGTGCCTGAAGGAAACTGCCAAGAACAGGCATCTAGTATAGCATGGCATCCACATTCATTATTTATTATTTGTAGGATTTTGTGTATTTTGGTAATAAAAATCTACTAAAAACACATTTAATCAGTACAGTGAAAGCACAGGAGGATAAGAAAAATATTCTACTCCAAGAATTCCTAAGTCCTCAGATCTAGGCAACAATAAAGGTAGGTCTCTAAGTAACTGAATGATCAGCAGAGAAAGGTTGTGAACCTCCTGAAAATGATACGTAAGTGAGGGGCTGTGACTCACAATACCGCCACAGACCCGTCTCATAAGATATCACACTCAAATCCACTTAATTCCTGATCACTTTTCCTTTTTTTCCTTAGGACATTTTTTTTTTAACAATCCTTATTTAGTGGAATTGTCAGGAAGGAAAAAATCTTTCTCTACCCTTCTAGCTTCCTTGGATGGTTTAAGAAATAAATTGATATCAGACAGAATAATATGAGAAAAATCAAATAAAAGTGTACTAACATGAAACCACTAGACCATTCAGGTATGACCTAAATCAAATCTCTTATGATTATACAGTGGAAGTGAGAAATAGATTTAAGGGACTAGATCTGATAGAGTGCCTGATGAACTATGGAATGAGGTTCATGACATTGTACAGGAGACAGGGATCAAGACCATCCCCATGGAAGAGAAATGCAAAAAGCAAAATGGCTGTCTGAGGAGGCCTTACAAATAGCTGTGAAAAGAAGAGAAGCGAAAAGCAAAGGAGAAAAGGAAACATATAAGCATCTGAATGCAGAGTTCCAAAGAATAGCAAGGAAAGATAAGAAAGCCTTCCTTAGCGATCAATGCAAAGAAATAGAGGGAAACAAGAGAATGGGAAAGAATAGAGATCTCTTCAAGAAAATTAGAGATACCAAGGGAACATTTCATGCAAAGATAGGATCAATAAAGGACAGAAGTGGTCTGGACCTAACAGAAGCAGAAGATATTAAGAAGAGATGGAAAGAATACACAGAACTATACAAAATAGATCTTCACGACCAAGATAATCATGATGGTGTGATCATTCACCTAGAGCCAGACATCCTAGAATGTGAAGTCAAGTGGGCTAAGGCTTGACAGAAAGCATCACTATGAACAAAGCTAGCGGAGGTGATGGAATTCCGGTTGAGCTTTTTAAAACTTGAAAGATAATGCTGTAAAAGTGCTGCACTCAATATGCCAGCACATTTGGAAAACTCAGCAGTGGCCACAGGACTGGAAAAGCTCAATTTTCATTCCAATCCCAAAGAAAGGCAATGTCAAAGAATGCTCAAACTACCACATAATTGCACTCATCTCACACACTAGTAAAGTAACGCTCAAAATTCTCCAAGCCAGGCTTCAGCAGTACGTGAACCATGTTCAAGCTGGTTTTAGAAAAGACAGAGGAACCAGAGATCAAATTGCAAACATCCACTGGATCATCAAAAAAGTAAGAGAATTCCAGAAAAACATCTATTTCTGCTTTATTGACTACACCAAAGCCTTTGACTGTGTGGACCACAATAAACTGGAAACTTCTGAAAGAGATGGGAATAGCAGACCACCTGACCTGCCTCTTGAGAAACCTATATGCAGGTCAGGAAGCAACTGTTAGAACTGGACATGGAACAACAGACTGGTTCCAAATAGGAAAAGGAGTACGTCAGGGCTGTATACTGTCACCCTGCTTATTTAACTTACATGCAGGGTACATCATGAGAAACACTGGGCTGGAAGAAGCACAAGCTGGAATCAAAATTGCCGGCAGAAATATCAAAAACCTCAGATATGCAGATGACACCACCCTAAAGGCAGAAAGTGAAGAGGAACTAAAAAGCCTCTTGATGAAAGTGAAAGAGAAGAGTGAAAAAGCTGGCTTAAAGCTCAACATTCAGAAAACGAAGATCATGGCATCTGGTCCCATCACTTCATGGGAAATAGATGGGGAAACAGTGGAAACAGTATCAGACTTTATTTTGGGGGGCTCCAAAATCACTGCATATGGTGATTGCAGCCATGAAATTAAAAGACGCTTACTCCTTGGAAGGAAAGTTATGACCAACCTAGATAGCATATTCAAAGGCAGAGACATTACTTTGCCAACAAAGGTCCATCTAGTAAAGGCTATGGTTTTTCCAGTAGTCAAGTGTGGATGTGAGAGTTGGACTGTGAAGAAAGCTGAGCGCCGGAGAATTGATGCTTTTGTACTGTGGAGAAGACTCTTAAGAGTCCCTTGGACTGCAAGGAGATCCAACCAGTCCATTCTAAAGGAGATCGGTCCTGGGTGTTCTTTGGAAGGAATGATGCTAAAGCTGAAACTCCAATACTTTGGCTACCTTATGTGAAGAGTTGACTCATTGGAAAAGACTCTGATGCTGGGAGGGATTGGGCAGGAGAAGAAGGGGATGACAGGATGAGATGGCTGGATGGCATCACCGACTCAATGGACGTGGGTTTGAGTGAACTCCAGGAATTGGTGATGGACAGGGAGATCTGGTGTGCTGCGATTCATGGGGTCGCAAGGAGTCCAACACAACTGAGCGACTGAACTGAACTGAACATGAACACATGGGAGAGACTCAGGGTAACTACTCAGTTACTTAACGCACCAAAATGGTCAAAACCCTCACCTTAAATACCATCACTGCTGCTGCTGCTTAGATGCTAAGTCCTGTCCAATTCTTTGGGACTCCATGAACTGTAACACACCAGCCTCCTCTGTCCATGGAACTTTCCAGGCAAGAATACAGCTTGTTGTTGTTCAGTCGCTAAGTCGTGTCTGATTCTCTGTGACCCTATGGACTGCAACACACCAGATCTCCCTGTCCTTCACTATCTCTGAGTTTGCTCAAACTGATGTCCACTGAGTCAGTGATACCATCCAACCATTCCATTCCCTGTCACCTCTTCTCTTCCTGCAAGAATAGTATAAAAAGGCAAAAAGAACACTGGAGTGGGTTGCCACTTCCTACTCCTGAGGATCTTCCTGACCTAGGGACTGAACCCAAGTCTCTTGCATTGGCAGGTGGATTCTTTACCACTGAGCCACCTGGGAAGTCCAAATACCATCTTTTAGTTCAGTTCAGTTCAGTCGCTCAGTCGTGTCCGACTCTTTGCGACCCCATGAATCGCAGCACGCCAGGCCTCCCTGTCCATCACCAACACCCAGAGTTCACTCATACTCACGTCCATGGAGTCAGTGATGCCATCCAGCCATCTCATCCTCTGTCATCCCCTTCTTCTCCTGCCCCAATACCTCCCAGCATCAAAGTCTTTTCCAATGAGTCAACTCTTCGCATGAGGTGGCCAAAGTACTGGAGTTTCAGCTTTAGCATCATTCCTTCCAAAGAAATCCCAGGGCTGATCTCCTTCAGAATGGACTGGTTGGATCTCCTTGCAGTCCAAGGAACTCTCAAGAGTCTCCTCCAACACCATAGCTCAAAAGCATCAATTCTTCGGCACTCAGCCTTCTTCACAGTCCAACTCTCACATCCATACATGACTACTGGAAAAACCATAGCCTTTAGCTAAAGACCAAAAATTGTTTTGGGCACTGGTTTGAGACTTCAAAAGCAAGGAAGGCAACTGGCATGGAGATTAAAAAGCAAACGTTTGGTAAACAAATGCTTGCTGGGTACCTCAGAGACGATAGGACACCAAGAAGAATTTTAACAGACTTTGCTAGGTTCCTCCCTGTCCACCACACCTAGTTCATACTACAGTTATCTCTGGTGACAGCTCCCTTCCTAGAACAGGTCCTCTGGCTACATTCTGCTATACAGAGAATGGGAAGGTCAAGTCTCTTCCCATGTCTTTTGGACTGTAATTGTTTTCAGATGGAAATAATGCACATGCCAAAGAGACATGTCGGGGTGGTGAGTTTTGCTCTTCTATGGATGAATGCCAAATCCAGATGAAGGGACTTTCCTGGTCCCTGCGGTGGATCGAAATCCGCCTGCCAATGCAGGATTTCATCGGGGTCTGGGAAGATCCCACATGCTGCTGAGCAGCTAAGCCCACCCGTTGGCCTCATCCACTGAGCCTGTAGGCCCAGACTTCACAAGAGAAGACAACGCAGTGACATCAAGCATTGCAGTGAAGCCCAAGCATCACGAAAGAGCGCCACCCCGACCCAACCCCCGCCAAGTAGAAAAATCACATGCAGCAAAGAAGACCGACTGCAACCAATTGATAAATACTTCCGAAAAAAATCCAGATGAAAAAAAATCTTCATTTAATCATTTAATTTTCATCTTTGGCCACTCCATGCAACACGCGGGACCTTAGTTCCCCGAGCAGGGATTAAACCCGTACCACCTGCAGAGGAAGCCCAGGATCGCCGGGGCAGTACCCTCAGTTTTTCTTCTTTAAATACATCTCCAAAAGCATTTATTTCTATGGGAAGGTTGCAGAAACACCGGTGGGAACGGAAGTTTACTTCCAGTCCGCATTTGCTCACCGGTCTCCTCTACCTGGCTTCACTGACTGGGAGCCTCCCGCCCCATTCCCGAAGGCGTCCAGTCAGCCCGGCCAGCCACGCCCTCCGGGGTACCTCGACGCTTCGGCCCGGGCAGCGACCCTAAGAGCTTCCTGCGTCTCCCTGCCGTAAGGAGGGAGGGCGGTTTCGGCCCTCCCTATCTTCACATGACTCCCAGGGCGCTGCCATCTCTCCGAAAGCGTCACCGGATCCTCTCCCCTAATTCCGTCACTTCCGGAATCGGCCATGTCCCACCCCCTTTCCCCGGCACCCGGAAGTGCGTAATCACCCAGCGCCGGCGCTAGCGCCTCACGCTGCTCAGGCGCTCTGGGAGGCTTTCTTAAGTTTCTGATGCTCGCTTGCTCCGCGGGGAGAGGGTCCCGGACAGGAACGGGGATTGTTGCCTCCTCGGCGCCGCTATGCAGGTCTCCAGCCTCAACGAGGTGAAGATTTACAGTCTCAGCTGCGGCAAGTCCCTTCCCGAGGTGAGTCAGGTCGGGTCCTGCTCGCGGAGGCCCCTCTCTCCTCCGCTCCGTCCCTGGCAGTTTCTGCTGGCCCCGGTCCCGGGGAGGCTGAGGCGAGGGATGGTACCTGGGGAAGCTGATCGGTGCTGGGAGACGACGACCGTGCTGTTACCGCGCCAGAAATTGGGCCTCGCGGTAATCAAGATGGATGAGTTTTTCTTGAACTATTTTGGGGAAAAGTTCTCTAGACAGAGAAATTGTCCCTTTGGACTTGTATGGGTGTTCAGAGCCGCTGCTACAACCAAGGGAAGAAAACGTGGACAGTTTGGTTGACAGATATTTCTCCCCTGTTTAAGTACCTCTCATCAGCTTCCCTGATGGCTCAGACGGTAAAGGGTATGCGTACAATGCGGGAAATCCAGATTTGATCCCTGGTTCCGGAAGATCCCTTAGAGAAGGGAAGGGAAGGGCAACCCACTCCAGTGTTGTTGTCTGGAGAATCCCACGGACTGAGGAACCTGGTGGTCCCTGGGGTCGCAAAAGAGCCGGATAGGACTGAGCGACTAACACTGTGACTTTTTTCAGCTGTTCTTGAATTTCTGTTATGTGCCGTGTTCTAGAAATACGGCAGTGAAGGGAAATGCAGGCTTTGCAGCTGCAGAATTTATGACATGGACATATTTTTGAACCTTGCTGAAGTTAACTTGATATCATTGAGTCTTTAGACACCAAAACTGGAAGGGGGCTTGGAAAGTCAGCAATTCTCTTCCAATCTTTTATGTTAGAAACATGCAAAGTTCCAGGGAAGGGAAAGGTGACTTGTCCAGGGATCACACACCCAGGCTCTGATGCTTCGATGTTATTTCTTAAGAGTGATGGTCAAGCCACCGTGGAAGCACTACCAGTGAGAAGAAAATTTGGCAGAAGCTCTTTTCCACTTGAGACTACTTGTTAGACAGTTATTTTTAAAACATGGCCCTTCCTACGTGCTGCTGTTGGTCTGAGTTCTGCCCTTGGAAATCAGAATCGGTGTAGCTTTTTCTTGTGTCCGACCCTAAAGGTTTGGAGCCAAGGATCAGTTTCTTCTCAGAATTCAGGTTAAATAACTCCTTCTCCAGCTGTTACACAGCACGATCCCTCTCAGTTTGTTAATCTCTTCTGTGCATTTCCTGGGACGTGAGTACGTGCAGGCAGCCCTGAGCTAAGTGTTGAGATACGTGATGAACCAGTCAGATATGGTTTCCTGTTGGAGAAAAAGGTAATAAGTAAGCAAATAAAACAACTTCAGATACTGGTAAATGCTTTGAATGCTGAGTGTCTATAAGAGAGCTCTTGTGGGTGAAGTGTTCAGAGAAAGTGGTTTGGACTAAAGCCTTGAGGGCAGTCTTCTCTACAAGAGGCAACCTTTGAACAGAAACTTGGATGATGAAAAGGATGGAGTCTTGTGAAGATAAGGGGAAAAGAGTTTTTTTTGTGCTGAGCGAACAGGTGTCAATGACCCGCAATGGAATGCACTTGGCACATTGGAGACACAGAATCACCATGGTGGTGGCTATGGAATGCTCAGTGGGGTGGGAGAGGTGGGTCAGATGAGACTGAAGAGATGGGCCTTGTAGGCTCAGGTAGAAAGTTAGGGTTTTATTCTTAACGCCTTGGAAGCTATTGTTGGGTTTCAAACTGGCTACTCCGTGTCAGATTACTGCAGCTGGGGAGAGTGAGTGGTGATGAGTTAGATGGTCCAGCTGAGAGACTGATGCTTGGGCTAGGATGGTAGCAAAGGAGATACTAAGACTTGGTGGGGTAAAGGAGATGTTTTGGAGATAGGCTAGTGGCGCTTGCTAGTGGGTTGAACAGCGGTAGGGAGTTGAGGTGAAAGGAAGGAAAGAGTCCAGAGAGGACTCTTAGGATTTGGATCTGAATGACTGGTGGCACCGTGTTGCTGATAGTTGAAATGGAGAATTGAACACATTGTGGGTCAGGGGGAAAGTAGTGGGCAAAAGAGATCAAGATTTTGTTTCTTGATATTGAAGTTTTGACATTCTAATAAACATCAGATGGAAATGTTGGGTAAACAGGTATGTGTATCCTGCCATGGGAATCTCTGAATCTTCTTTTAAAGTAAATCTGACTTATCGACAAATTGCCTATTTTCCTCTACCTACTTCAAATGCAAGATCCATTAGGGTTTTTTTTTCCTCCCTCAGTGACGGCAGGGTGCCTGTCCAGTGTGAGATTTAAGTCATCAGCATCTCTGGAGCTCCTTTGCTGGGTTTCAGGTTAAATTATTTGGCATTGGTAAAGTGCCATTCTCTATTAGTGGTGATTTTATAGAACACAAAGAGGATGCCCGGAATCAGTGACAACTTTCAGGTCTTTGGTGAACTTTTAAAACTTAGCCTGATTCCTTCTTGTACCGGACAGACCCTGTCTAGTGTGCTGTCCTGGAGTGCTGTCAGTTTGTACAGAAACTGCAGCATGAATTGTCTTTGCTTTCTGTCATCACTGTGGTACAGAATTGCTGGCCCTTTAAGTTCCCAGGCTCCCATTTAGAAGGCAGTCTCCATCCCCTTCTCTTTGCCCCATGGTCCTGATGTATGAGCATCCCTCATAGCATGGGAATCATAGCACTGGGCTTCCCTCATAGCTCAGTTGGTAAAGAATCCGCCTGCAATGCAGGAGACCCCTGTTCGGTTCCTGGGATGGGAAGATCCACTAGAGAAGGGATAGGCTACCCACTTCAGTATTCTTGGGCTTCCCTGGTGACTTGGCTGGTAAAGAATCTGCAACGTGGGGGACCTGGGTTCAATCCCTGGGTCAGGAAGATAGCCTGGAGAAGGGAAAGGCTACCCACTCCAATATTACGGACTGTGTAGTCCATGGGATCACAAAGAGTCAGACATGACTGAGAGACCTTCACCTTCACTTTTCATGATGTATGAGACCAGCTGTTGAGGGAACTGGCCTCTTCTTGAGCGTAACTTCTGAAAAGAGAAAATGAATATCCTGTTAAAGGAGAGGCCCTGGTAATATGCCTCTGTTTTGCTTGTCTTTTGTTGTTGTTTAGTTGCTCAGTTGTTTCCAACTCTTTGCAACCCTGTGGACTGCAGCCCACCAGTCTTCTCTGTCCATGGGATTTTCCAGGCAAGCATATTGGAATGGGTTGCCATTTCCTTCTCCAGGGGATCTTCCCGACCCAGGGATCGAACCCAAGTCTCCTGCATTGGCAGGTGGATTCGTTACCACTGAGCTGCCAGGGAACCCTTTGCTTGCGTTAGTTTGATGTAAAAGAACTTATCGAGGGCCCAGAAATACAGTTTAACATCACCTCTAGTTGAAACATTATTGCCTCAAATGAAATCAGAACAATATAATCACAAAGACTAGTATAAACCCACAAATCAGTGCTCTGAAGACAAAGGCAGGAGGAGAACTCTGGCTCGGACTCAGGCCCTTCAAAGAGTGACATGTGTTCCAGTGTCCACCCGTCCTCAGATATCACACATCACAGTGAGTGTCTTTAGGGTGGGTCAGCGTGACCAAAGAGCCCTAAAGATTATAATGTCTGGTATCTAACATGGGCTGTACATTGGGTTTGTGTTTTTAGAAATTGTATCTGTTAATCTTTCTCTTGGTTTTCTTTGATTTCTTGAGCATAGTTTTTTTAACCTCGTGGTTATTGACATTTTGGGAGGGACAATGCTTAGCGTACAGGTTGTCCTGTGCGTTGTAGGAGGTTTGGCAGCATCCCTGACTTCTACCCAATAGATGCCAAGAGAGCCCACCCCATCCCATTGTGTCAACCAAATACGCTTTAAGAATTGCCAGATGCCCTTCGGAGGCAAAATTGCCCCTGGTTGAAAACCACTGCTTTACGGTAATTGTACTTTATGGTGCTTCATCATTGGACCTGTTCATGCAATGGATTTATATTGCTAGCTAAAATAAGGTATAGTAATTACAGAACAAAATGTGGTGTCTGTGAATATGAGTTTTAAAAGTATCGTTTCTTTATCATCAAGTCTCAGCTATTTATCTAGTTTTCTGTTTTGTAAAAAATATATTTATTTGAGACAGTTTCTCCATTTAATGTTTTGTTTTTTAAAATTTCACTTCAAGTGGTTCCATATATTAGTTATAACCCATACTATTTGAGGCTTACTGCTTTCCCTTAGGTTGATTAGATGAACTAGTTTTCTCTTGGGTAAAAATATGATAGTTCTTAAAGTTTATTGTCTAGTATTGGAAAATGTATACCAGGAAAAAATCTGTATGGCAGGATGTAGCAGTAGGGTTAGGATTACAGAATATTTTCCTTTTCTATGTTACATATTCCTTTATGAGCATGTATTTTTGTAAGCAGAGAGACAGTTCAAGTAAATGTGTTTTAAAATGAAGTCTCTTCATTTTGTTTAAGTGGCTTTCTGACAGGAAGAAGAGGGCACTTCAAAAGAAAGATGTCGGTGAGTATAATTTTTTTCTATTTCAGCCACATTTGTGATCCCTATTATAATGTTTTTACTCACTTATTTTTATATTTAAGTGAAGGTTCAGAAAAACAGTGGAATTCGTGCAGTGGGAAATAAACATTCTTGCCCTTTCCCTCTGAAGAAAACTTTTGTTGTGGTAAATACAGTCACCTGTGGGCATGGGGTTTGATTTTCACCTACTCACAAATGGCAGTCAGTTAAGCCTCTTACTGTTTCATGGATGATGGCAAAAGTCATAAGACTCCTGGGTCAGAGACGAGGACCCCATGCATCACGTGGCACAGCAATAGCGTGAACAGCAGCATTCTTCTGTCACTTCCCTGCCCGGAGTCCATGGGGCCAGTCAGGGTGGCCCAGATGGGTGCTCTGCATGCAGTAGGTTTGTGCTGCAGCTGAGGAGCACTGAATATAGGGGTCCACTGCCTTTAAAGTAAGCAGTAAGCCAGCTGGCTCTTTGTCTAGAGGAGACTCACTCGTAAAGCTCCCCAGCTGCGTAAATAATGCTGAGAAATGACTGAGGTTAACGGACTGGCCAAGGCCTTACAGTCTTGCCATACCCACTGAAGCAATCCTAGGAGGACTAGCTGTCCTAGGTTCCGTAATCGCTTTATTTTCCAGCATGTTAAAATCTTTTTCCGTTTGTTAAATCATCTGTCAGTTTTTGAGATATAGAGATGTTGGACCTTTTTTTTCTGAACAAAGAAATTTTATATAAAGGACATAAAAGCATGAACCCTGAAAGATCATTGTAGAAGATTTTGATTCTTTAAGTTATGACAGCAGGGAAGATAGGCTTGTAAGATCAGTTTTTAACTTAAATCATTTCAGACAGACTTGTATTAAATTTTCTCTGTTACAACTTGTCATGTATGAAAAATGATTAACTTCCCATATATTTTGTTCAAGTTATTTTCTACAAATCAAAGACCTAAGATAATGAAGGGGTTTCTGGATTTGAGATAAATACCTCAAAGCAAGCATCTTGGAAAAGTAGGCTTTATATAGTATCTATAAAACTAGAAAATTAAGGCTCTCCCTGATGGTCTAGTGGTTAAGAATCCACCTTGTAATGCAGAGGACGTGGGTTCGATCCCTGGTTCAGTAAGATCCAGGACATGCAGTGGAGCAACTAAGCCCCTTTGCCACAACTCTTGAGCACGTGCACCTAGAACCCGTGCTCCACAACAAGAGAAGTCACAGCAAGGAGAAGCCTACACACTGCTCCTAGGGAGTAGCCCTCTCTCGCCACAACTGTAGAAAGCCTGTGCTCAGCAAGGAAGACCCAGTGCAAACAAAAATGATAAATAATTTAATTTTTTTAAATTAGAAAATTAAAACTTTAAATCAAAGGAAAAAAGCAATTGTTGCTTTCACAACACTTACTGATTCTGATTTCTTCTGTTTCTCTCTTTGCCACTCCAGTGTTCAAGTGTATAAGCAAACAGACTCAGATTATTTAGAGGAACAGTGTAGTTCACTGACTACTTTCTAACCCATCTCAAAACTATCCCTGTCTTCCAAGCTGTGTAGCCCACTTCTCCTTAGCTGGTTCGAATCTTAGGTTCAGGTTTAGTTACCAAGGCAGTGAGGGGCTGGACAGTCATATGTGGTCCTTACAGAGGACACGTACAGCAGCCAGCCAGAAGCCACACACCCTTGTGTTAGGGAACCCGTTTTTGAGAGTCCATCTTAGTGTTTTAACCCAGAGAGGTTGCTGTAAGTCTTCTCTAGCCTGGATCCTATTGGCTGCAGATCAGTGCTGCCAAGGAGAGGCAAAAGACAGCTTGGTACCAGTTTCTTATATAAATTTTTAAAGATTTTAAAGGTTTAAGCTTATTATTTAGCCATGATCCATCATTGAATGACAGTAGTGGTTTAATGTTTATTCTGTCCCCCTTAATCCGGGGCTTGAAACTGAATGCTTAATGCACTATTATGGACATTCCCCCGCCCCCCGATTAACGGTGATACTCTTTGCTTTTGAAAAGTACAAATAAAATGGTTTAGAAAAATAAGGCAGGAGCTGAGAGAAAATCTTGCTGTGTAGTGGGGCTGGGGCACTTGGTTTTTGTTGTTTATAGGGACTGCTCCAAACGCTCTGTCTTCCTGTGATACAGAATAAGCACGTGACCATTAAACCAGTTATGTATTTTCTTTCTTTGCAGATGTCCGTAGGAGAATTGAACTTATTCAGGATTTTGAAATGCCTACTGTTTGTACCACTATTAAGGTATCAAAAGATGGGCAGTATATTTTAGCAACTGGTAAGCATCGTTTTTGTTATAATTTAACATATGTTTCATACCAGGAAATGCTTTGGAGGAAAAGGGAAAATTATTCTAATGTTTTATTATTAAAAATTTCAAACATACAGAAATACTGGAAAAATTGTACAGTGAACAGCCATTTACCTGTAACCTTGATGCTTCAGTAGTTTTCTGTGTTTGCTTTATCACCTGTCTGTCTCATCTTTCTGCCATCCATCCGTCTACCCTGTGTTTAGATGATTTTCAGAGTAAGTTGCAGATATTAGTATCTTTCACCCCTAAATACCTCAGTGTGTATGTCATTAAGAGTTCAGTATTTGTAATTAATGGCTTTAAAAAAAAATTGCATGAGTAAATAATTTTGATGAGTTTAAACAAATGCATATACCTACTTCCCTGGTGGCTCAGAAGGTTAAGCGTCTGTCTACAATGAGGGAGACCCGGGTTCAATCCCTGGGTTGGGAAGATCCCCTGGAGAAGGCAATGGCAATCCACTCCAGTACTATTGCCTGGAAAATCCCATGGAAAGAGGGAACCTGGTAGGCTACAGTCCATGGGGTCGCAAAGAGTTGGACATGACTGAGCAACTTGATGTTCACATTCACATAGCCCAAACCCCCAGCAAGATCCAGAACTTTCCTTCCACCCAGAACATTATCCTCACAGTCAGTCCCTGCCCCCACTCATGTGTAGCCAGGCACCTCTCTGTGATTTACTTTTTCCCCCACAGACAAATTTAGCCTGTTTTAATAGACTCTTTTATATAAAGGCAATCATGTACTATGTATTCTTTTGTGTAGGACTTATTTCACCTAGGACTTCATATTTCAGATTCATTCATGTCATTATATGTGTGAAAAGTTCTTTTTTGTTGCTGTTACCAAGTGATACTTCCTTTGAAGAATATGCCACACTCTGTTTATTCTTCAGTTGATGGACATCTGGGCTATTTTCATTCTTTGGCTGTTACTGATAAAGCATTATAAACCATCTCATACAAGTCTGTTTTGAGAATGTTGCTGGGTCATAGGGTAGGTGTGTATTTAGTTTGATGAGAACCTGCTAGGTATTTTTCCAGAGTAGTCAGATCATTTTATACTCCCACTGACGAGGAGTGAGATCCAGGAAAGGTCATTTTTATCATAATGATTTTCTCTATCATGTACTAGTATTTCTTATGCTACTAAGACTTCGTGTTAGCAATAATTCATCAGTATGAAAAAGCCATAAAATATAGGGAAATTTTAATGTATTGTCCTTTACAGCAACATTATTCAACCATTTTTCGTTGTGATTTTGCTCCATATATTCTAGATATTGTCTATTTACTTTTTATTGTTGTTTTTGGCTTAACATTCATCTATATCTCTTTTCCAACCACTTTCTTCTTTGACAGAACTTTTATACATCTACATGCCATTCTCTTTTGTTCAGTGTCAGTGGTTGTCTCATTACTAACACTATCCATGTTTTTTAGCCTCCAGTTTTATGTTCAGGATATAGACTACAATTGTCGATTATATATAACATGTATATTATGTGGAGAGTATGTATGTGTAGATATATTGTACTATAATGTGTGTGCCCAGTCACTCAGTCATGTCTGACTCTTTGTGACCTTGTGGACTGGAGCCCCCAGGCTCCTTGGTCCGTGGGATGTCCCAGGCGAGAATACTGGAGTGGGTTGCCATTCCCTACTCTAGGGGATCTTCCTGACCCAGGGATCAAACCCTTATCTGTCACATCTCCTACATTGGAAGGTGGGTTCTTTACCACTAGTGCCACCTGGGAAGCCCATGCTATACTATGTACTATTCCTAAGTGAGATCTTGGGCTTTGATCCATGTAAGAAAATACAGGACTACTTCATCGCTTTCTTTTAGAAGTAATCTCATTGGTTTATGAACTTCCCTGATGGTCTAGTGGTTAAGTCTCTGTGCTTCTACTGCATGGGGCATGAGTTTGATCACAGCTTGAGGAACTAATTTCCCACATGCAGTATGGCATGGCAAAGAAATTTTTAGATATAGAAATATCCTTACTGGTTTTAAAAATCAGTCTTTTCCTGATTGCAAATGTGATAATCTTATTAAAAATGTAACAGAAATACACAGGAGAAAATGGGAAAGACCCTAAAAGTGTATTAAAATATACCAGGTGTCACTGTGCTTATTCCTCCGTCGTTTTTTTTGTGCAGAGGACTAGCACTGTCACAGGCGAGTTTTATGGAAGCCAGATCCTATTAATATTACGAGCAGCACCCTGCAGGGCTCACCTCCCTTGCTGCACTCACTCTGCGTTTCACTTCATACTGTGTTTTGACAGCTTCCATGTCAGTGGTTACAGGTCTGTGTTATCCTCTTTATAAGTCATATAATGATTTACCATCATTTACATAACCGTTTCCGTCTCAGTGGACATCTAATTTACTTTCATCTTCTGGCCATTTGTAAATAATGCTTCAGTGAATATTCTTCATGTCTTTGGTACGCTTTGGGTGTGTTTCTGTAGAATAAATTTGTATAAATTGAAATAAAGATTTAAGAGTAAGAATATCACATATTTTACAAATACTGCCAGATTGTCCTCCAAAGAATTTGTAACAATTTAAACTTGTCACTGTACTTTCCTGTAAAGAATATGCCTGCAGTGCGGAAGACTCAGGTTCGATCCCTGAGTTGGGAAGATTCCCTGGAAAAGGGAAGGGCAACCCACTCTAGTATTCTTGCCTAGAGAATTCCATGGACAGAGGAGCCTGGTAGGCTACAGTCCATGGGATTGCAAAGAGTTGGACATGACTGAGCAACTAAAACTTTCAAACTTTCACTTTCACTTTCATGCTTGTTACCAGAGTATGAGGGTAGATTTTTTTAAAAAAATATCCACCTAAATGCAAATATTAACCAATTTCTCATCTTGGCCATTTGATAGATAAAAACTAGTTTTTAAAAAACCTGCTTTGTTAGAATATTTGTGAAGTTTATTAGTTATTTGTATTTCATTTTCTGTGTCTTGCTTGTTTATATCCTTTGCTCATTTTCCCTTCACATGTTGGAAAGGGCTGCTTTTAAATTCTTTTTGTTTGGTAAGTTTATAATTATCCTACTTAACCTCTAAACAAAAAATATAATCAACATAACCTGCAGGATATTCATAATAAAAAGTATGTCCTTTAGGTTTTACATCCCATCGAATTTTTTATAGGAACATATAAACCTCGAGTTCGATGTTATGACACCTACCAGTTGTCCTTGAAGTTTGAAAGGTGTTTGGATTCAGAAGGTAAGAGATATTTGAATTCAAGAAAATCGTTTTTATATTTGGGTACTTTTCTCCTTTTTAAGCTGGGCATGGGTTGTGTATTAGTTACAGTAAATGTGGCAGCTTTGAGAAGTTCATTTCATTACTCATAGCTCTGTAGGTAAAGTCCCTGCAGGCTCGCCTGTGTCCTGCGCTCAGGACTGACCTCACAGTGTCTGTGGGATGGGACTCTTCCACAGGCCCTGGGCAGGATCTTTTCGAACTTACAGGTGGTTGGCAGAACGCAGTTTGTTGTGGTTGTTGGGCTGAGGTCCCGCTTGCTGCTCGCTGTGAGCCGGGGTGCCACACTCGGCTGCTGGAGGCCCCTGTGTGCCTCTTCACCTGGTCTCTGCCTCCTTCCAGCCAGCAGCAGTTCCTTGTGCTCTGAATCTGCCTCCAGCTGGAGAAAACATTCACTGTTTTTAAAGGGCTCGGGAGAATTATAAATCTCAGCTTTGCCATAAAATGTGATGTACTCACAAGAGTGGTGTATCCTCATGTTGACAGGGTCCACCCACATTCTCCAGAGCAGGGGACTATACCTGAGGGAAGGTCAGTAGGGTCGTTCTTAGAATTCTGCCTGGTACCAGGGCAAGCTGAGATGGGGGAAGTTCATCTCCAACATGGAGACGGCCCCGTGTTTGAGGTGAGGGAAGAGAAGTTAGTGGAATTTGTATTCTAACTTCTTTCACTCTTTTATTTTTTAAAAAGCAATACAAACTCCATGTGCTGCTAATAGTAACTGTTTTCACTCTTTAGTTTTAACAGGTATACTATGAATGAGTAAAAGTTACTGTTACCTTTTTTCAAGCAAACATTTTTGAGCTTTTAATGTTTGTTATTTTACTTTGAACATCTCAGAGAAACTGTGGCAAAATTTACGAATCATTATATTTTGTGAATATATTATCTAATTTGCTTCAGTTCTGTGGAAAATGTAGCTGATCTGTATTAAGAAACTATAAAACGTTTAACTTTCCACTTGGTGTGTTTTTTTTCCACTTGGTGTTTTGAGGACAATATAGTATGACATCTTTTTTCTTGTTTTATGTAGATGACAAAAAAGGAAGCAAAACCCAGCATTTGTGTTGAATTAGAATCTTTGCATCAATTTTAATTTTATTAAAAATATTGATAATTATATTTTTCTTACTACTACTTATTTTTCAGTTGTCACCTTTGAAACTTTGTCTGATGACTATTCAAAGGTATGTTTTATAGCATTGGTGTGTATTGCCTGTGCTCAAGAAATGAATGAGTGGAGTTTATTTCTATGATAAGTGCTTTTATGATATTTCCATTGTTAAATTTAAAGTAGCTATGCAGCAGCAGCAGCAGCATGCAGTAAAATAAGACCTATTCTTTGCTATTGATATCTGTTCAGTTTGTCTTGTGAATGTGACAACAGGGATGGAGATAGTCTTTGGCAAGTCTAATATCAAAATAAGTTTTCCATAGCATGTATGAATAAGATGTTACCTATATTTTTAAGAATTGGTAACTGTCATCTTTTAGACCATCTTATATCCTAGATGTGTGATTTTCATTATTGTATTTACAGTAGTATTGTTTGCCAGGTTGCTTTCAGTTTCTTATTCATATGTGAAAAGTACAATAGTAGGTTGTTTGTTTAATATTCTTAACTGTGCAAGTAAGTGGTTGTGGTATATACTGAAGCAGTTCAAGACACAGCTTATATATTTACATTTGCTTTTTTTTCTTTTTTGGTACCATTAATGCCTCTTTCAGCTCTGTGGTCATTTTCAGCAGTACAGGATTGTCAGTAGAAATGCCTTATTAAATTCAAAATGAAAAATTTTTAGTGATGTCAGGTGTCATTGTGAAGGAAAATTGAAATTTCAGAGCTGATGTGTTTTATATATTGTCTTCAGTTCTGGCAACTATGGAATACAGTTTCTATAGCCTGTGGCAGCTATTTACCATATGTTTCGAATATTCAATTTTATGATATATTTTCTCTAGATACTGATAAATTTGCTTGTAAGTCTTTCAGTTACAAGGTAAAATTTGCCAAAAAAACCTGTCTAGAATGCAGGAAGGCATTAAGTAACTAATGGAGAGGTTGATTCTTAACATGTTTCTTAGCTGTGATGATGAGTTGTATTTATACACGTGTGTTTACAGAGAGCAAGGAAAAGAACAAAATGAGAGTTTTTCTTGCTTTGCCAGTTTCAGTGATGATGAAATAAACACTTTATCTAGAAACCTAAGCAAACTGATTTTCTTGTTTCATTTTCAGATTGTCTTCCTGCATAATGATAGATACATCGAATTTCATTCACAATCAGGTTTCTACTACAAAACCAGAATACCTAAGTTTGGGCGAGATTTCTCTTACCATTATCCATCCTGTGACTTGTACTTTGTTGGCGCAAGGTATTGGGTCTAATCACCCTTTGTTTTCTCCTTTCCAGCTTCCCAAACGATTTCTATTCTTAAAATGGAGGAGAGGGATTAAAAGAAGACTAAGACATTATCCCTGCCTTGTGGTTGCTCAAAGGGTGTAGTTCCAAAGTGACTGGCTCATTTAAGAGTCACATCCTTGACTTTCATCGGCATGGGGCTCTAAATCTAGAGACATGGTAACCCAGTAGGGCGACCGTGGTGGGAAGTCACTATCTTAGCCCCACTGCATGCATTGTAAAACATTTTATTCTTAAATGCTACCTTCTTTATGATTATCCATTTTAGAAAACTGAGAAAACATGAAAATAAAGAAAAAGTCACCTATCCTATAATTATTCCACCCAGAGGAAGCCCTTATTAGTATTTTACTGTTATTTCATTGTAGTCTTGTTCTTATATACACTTATAGATGCATTTTGGATCTCCTATTCTCCTGTTATTTGTAAATAATATTCTACTTAACAACTTCATAATTTTTCCTTGGCACATGGATGGTTGAAATCACCCTTATGCATGAACAAATTTACGAATAAGGTGATTATCCTTTAGGTTTAGAGTACATTTTTATCAGTTTTACAATGGGAAGTGATGCCTTATGACAAATATATGTTTCTAAAATTTATACTTACTTGAAGAAAAGTTCCTTTAGTTTACTGGATTTTTAACTCTTTTATTGTTTGGCAGCTCTGAAGTTTATAGATTAAACTTGGAACAAGGACGGTACCTGAACCCTCTACAGACGGATGCTGCGTGAGTTTTGTTATAAGAATCCTACTGTATTTATTTCGGCCAGGAGATGGAGCCAGACTCCCAATTTGTTGTCACATAGCCTGTGTTGCATTTAATCAGAGCTCTCTGGGCAGCTTAGGTAAAAGAGTAACGTTAAATTTTCTCCTACACACAAAAAAATCGCTAAAAGACCTGGTGATTTCTTAAAATTTGAAAAAAAAAAAAAAACCCCCCACAACACCTTTTTTTTGGATCTACCTGAAAAGGTTTTAACTCACCCCAGAGATTCAGTTATTGTTTTTTGCTGTGTTCTTTAAATTTTCATTCATGATTTAATTTTCTGATATTTTCTCTTGTAGGGAAATTTTGAATTAATTCAGAGTACCATTTTTTTAAATTTTATTTTTTATGTTTTTGGTGCTGCTGCTGCTAAGTCGCCTTCAGTCATGTCTGACTCTTAGCGACCCCATGGACTGCAGCCCACCAGGCTCGTCCATCCATGGGATTTTCCAGGCGAGAGTACTGCAGTGGGGTGCCGTTGCCGCTGGTGGACATTTAAGATTTTTTCACGTTTTTTTTTTATCATGTGTTATAGTCTTTACTTTTGTTTTATTCATAAAGAAATATTTCAGGAATGAATCTGTCATAATGTTAATACCGAGTAGTAGCAACAGCAGCACAGTAGTGAAAGCACTTACTATGTGCCAGTCTTTATTCAGGATTTTATATATATTCACTCATTTGAAGCTTACAGCAAAATTTTACAGTATAGGTACCATTATTACCACCATTTTACAAATAGTACAGCTGAAACTCAGAGAGCTAAATAGCTTGTTTAAGGTCGCACAGCTAGTATGGAGTGGAAGCTGGATTACTTCTCATCTAGGTATATAAAGTGGAGAAGGCAATGGCACCCCACTCCAGTACTCTTGCCTGGAGAATCCCATGGACGGAGGAGCCTGGTGGGCTGCAGTCCATGGGGTCGCTAAGAGTTGGACATGGCTGAGCAGGTTCACTTTGACTTTTCACTTTCATGCACTGGGGAAGGAAATGGCAACGCACTCCAGTGTTCTTGCCTGGAGAATCCCAGGGACTGGGGAGCCTGGTGGGCTGCCGTCTATGGGGTCGCACAGAGTCGGACACGACTGAAGCGACTTAGCAGTAGCAGCAGGTATATGAAGAGCTTGCTAGAGTTTCCTTATTGCTTTGAAAGGGATTTTTAAAGGTTGGATGAACAGGTAATGATAAAAACCGGTAAACTCTCATTACCTTTTTTTTTTTTCACATTGGTTTGAAATACCAATTTTATTTTCTTAAATTGTAACACCATGATGCATCCTTGAATAATAAAAGAGTTATCTGCTCTTTACTTCCAGAATTTCCTGTTTATAATAGCAACTTATATTTATTGAGTGTCTTATAAACTCTAGACACAGCTGAGCATTTTATAGTTTTTTCATTTAATCCTTATGATGACCATATGAAGTTAGTGAACACCGTTTTGGAGAGAAAAGAAAATTCAAGCCTAGAAACGGTGGACTCAATAGGTTGGTCAAGCCTCCGGATTGGTGTTTGATAGCCTGTGTTATTTTGCTTTGGGAGAAAATTATTGAGAAATTTGTTCTTGTGGCAGTAGGATAGTGGTTTTGAAGCAAGCCCTTCCATGTCTCATCCCCTGGCAGGTAGGGTGTCACCCCGCGGTCGAAACTCCAGGGTCCAAGCACTGGACCTTGTGCTGTCTAGGTGCTTTTCATATGCAGATGATCGAGAATCTGCTGCCTGCCGCCTTCTCCACAGCAGTGGGTTCCTGTTTGTTTAGGAAGTTTTTGAGTGTCCCTCCCTGGCTCAGAGGTTAAAGCATCTGTCTGCAATGCGGGACCTGGGTTCGATCCCTGAGTTGGAAAGATCCCCTGGAGAAGGAAATGACAACCCACTCCAGTAGTCTTGCCTGGAGAATCCCATGGATGGAGGAGCCTGGTGGGCTACAGTGCACGGGGTCGCAAAGAATCGGACACGACTGAGTGACTTCACTTTCACTTTCCCCCTAAAGCAGGTGCTAAAACTCTCTCCTTATCACTTTACTGTTGTAGGGAGAATAATGTTTGTGACATAAATTCAGTGCATGGCTTATTTGCCACAGGAACGATAGAGGTAAGCATACATTGACTTCATTTTGAAAAACATTTGCCCTGCATTTGCTAACAGAGTTTCATGTAAAGACAGGGTTACTTGTTTCCTAAGAGCAGGGTGCTGATGGCAAGACAAGCCCCTGGTTTGCTTTTTATGTGAATGGTGGGTCATGTTCCTGGGAGACACAGCCGTGCTCTTGCTGTAGATTGTGCCCCTCGGGGCTGGATTTGGCCTTGGGGGTGGGGGGCCGTCATCACTGAGGGTGAAGCTGATAGTCGCCAGCTCATATGGCAACCACTCTTGATCTTCACCAGCTCAAAAATTTATTGTTAAAAAGGCCCTTCTGTACCTTCCAGTCATCACCAGAGGTGACTCTTTAATGGCTTGCAATATTCTTCTTTCATTTTTGTTTTTCTTTGTTTATACAGATATGCATATGTGTTAATAACATGTTTTTGAATGTTTTTCACAAAATTGAGATTATGCTGTGTGTGGTTCTTCATTTGCCTTTTTTTTTTAATGCTGTATCATGTACGTGTTTATACATTGGTGCTTGTAATTACTTGTAAAAGTAAGGTAATTGTTTAAAACTGGTTGATAAGATTCCATTGTGTAGATGTACTGTAGTTTATTAAACCAATTCATATGGATGAAATGTAGATTTCTTCATGCAAATCATTTTTAGGTTAAAAGATTAAGATTTGAAATGGATCGCCTAAGATTGATTTAATGGAAATATATAAAACTATGTTGACCTTGTTAGAAAAACTACTGTGCCAAAGTTAGTACAGTGAAGCATTATCTCGCTAATTACTTTTCTTGAGATTACCAAGGGGAAATTTAAAAGTCATTTTTACATTAATTTTGATATTATATGTTGGATTTTGATTTCTTCTGTGACAGTTATTGTAGTACATATATTAAGTATTTATCATTGATACCATAATATTTACATTTAAAACTTGCCAGTTATACCAAGATGTCTTTCATAACTCCTCTCCCCGCTATCACACCAACCAATCAAGATCCAGTCAGGTATCACACATTGCATTTTGGACCTTTTTCCCTTTTTAAATTATAAAAGAAAGGCAGTTCAAGATGAAAGGATTGACAGTACTAAAAAGGTACAAGTAAAAAAGTTAACTGTTAAGTTTTTAACCTGCACACGATAACCAGTAAGGCTTTTCATTTTCTTTTGGGGAGTATTTTTCTAAACATTTCCTAATAGCAACTGTAATTTACAATGATTGTTCTGTTTGTTTAGGGCCGAGTAGAGTGTTGGGACCCGAGGACTCGGGGCCGAGTTGGTGTGTTAGACTGTGCGTTGAGTAGTGTCACGGCTGATTCAGAGTAAGTGGAAGTGAGTTTAAATACTCACCAACTTGTGATTTAAACAGATGTGTCAATGCTGAGATGTTGGGGGAAGATTGAAGGCCAAAGGAGAAGGGGGTGGCAGAGCACAAGATGGTTAGATGGCAGCACTGACTCAATGGACATGAGTTTGAGCAAACTCTGGGAGCTGGTGGAGGATAGAGGAGCCTGGCGTGCTGCAGTCCATGGGGTTGCAGAGTGGATCATGACTTAGCGACTGAAGAACAGCAACCGCAGTGTCAGGACTAAATTAAAAGCAGTTGCTGAAGGACGAAACTCTTAAAACATGTTTCTCCGAGGTTGTGGTTTTGTGATTGTTTTATGGAAAAATGCTTTCCTGCGGAAGCTCACTAAGTGAGGAAGCCAGTGGAATTCCTTGTTTATTTAGTTACCGTGAACTGAGTTAAAATGTATACACTACAGGAATTTATATTTCCCATTCTGTAGAATCTGGTGGTGGAATCCAGGCCAAACCACACAGTTAACTATTGCGTGTTATTACATTTTCATAAGAAAAACAGTGAACTTATATGTATCAGGAAGAAATGTGGATATGTTGTAGTGCTGAAAGTAGCTTCACCTGTGATTTAGTTTGGGGTGATTTTATTTATTATTTTTTTGTGCTTAGCTTTATTTTTTTCCAACACAAGTGTTATAAGCTGTCACCTCTGTTATTGGACATAGGTGACCTTCTGGAAGGAGAAGCCAATACAGTCAGAGAAAGAAATATGAGTTAAATATTGGCTAGAGGAGGGCAGGCTTTGTTGTTTACAGGTGATGTATGTGATTGTATGCCTGAGAAACCCAGTAGAATGAACTGAAAAACTATAAAAACTAGAATGAGATTTCAGTAAATTGGTTACAAAATAAATGTACAAAATCAGTGGCTTTGATGTTTATCGGCAAAGTCCATGTAGAAAGATACAATGAAAACCAATTCTCATTTATAACAAAAATTGTAAAATATTGAGGGTTAATCTTGATACGTAACTATCAAGAAAAGGAAAACATTTTATTAAGAAACAAACAGGTTTGAATAAATGAGGAAAAACAGTATCACCTCACCAAGAATGGTTCCAGAGTTCCCTTTGAAGAGTCAGTGATGGAAGTTGATGCTAACGTGAGAACCCGATGCTTCAGTGTAGTTGCAGGCTGAGGCTTTAGGTGGCGTAAGAGGCCTGAGGATGCCAGCAGCCAGTGGTCTGGACTCTAGGTTCTGGTCCAAGGTCATGGAGACAACAGCTGTTGAAATCAGGACTATGGCCCACTTCTGACTTATCCAGGACCCTTCCCACCCCAGAGTTACTCTTGGTTACTGAGTGAGAAGCATATTCTAGATTAATAGCTGTAAACATCCATTGTTCTGTTACTTTTAGAGATTCTAGGCTCTCATCTGGGGACTAGTCTTTTTTTTTTAGCTTGACATCATTGACTTTAAAAGTGAAAATGGGTATACCCATGTCTGAATATAAAATTGTTTTCTCTTAAGCCTAAAAGGGTCATTTCTGTGAATACCTCATTCTGGCTTAATCAAAATGAAAGATACTGTCATACTGGTCCTTTTCAGTTGGTTTTATATTTTCAGTAACTTTTATTGTTTGTTGTTACTTTAAGAATGTTTCTTACAGTTTTAAAAGAAGATAACCTGCAAATTTTTCAGGTAGGTTACATTTATAAGTAAAAGTTAGTTTTCATTTTGACTTGGAAAGTTTGGATACAGTTCTTTTAAATAGGAGACTAGCAATGTAATCCTCTCCACTAGAAGTGAAGAGTAGTAATTTGTTACTTGCAGATTTGACCATATATGCATGGATTACAAATATTTTGCCTTTCAGAATAAACAGTTTGCCAACGATCTCTGCTTTGAAATTTAATGGTGCCTTAACCATGGCCGTTGGAACATCCACAGGGCAGGTAAATATGTTTCAGTTGGAAACTTTGCTCTTAAGTTACTGTTTCAGAGGCGTGTGTATCACGGGAAATACCCACTCGTCTGTTCACTGTGTGACCAAACTCTTAGGCATTACTGTTCTGGCCAGCGTGGAGAGGGTACTCAGATTGCCGTGCTCTGTCAGAACCTTGAGAAGCTCTGCTTCTGGCCCCAGTGGTGGGTCTGAGAGATTGTCAAGCTGAAGCTGCACTGGGGCTACGCCTCAGGTGTCCTCTTGACTGTGGTGTAGAACAGTGTTTTCTTGAGTGTGTGGAACAGAGTTCTGTGGGAAAAACAAAAATTTGGAATTCTCCAGGTTCCTATCTTTGAGGTTTATAGCGCGTTTAAATATACAGTGGAGGCTCTGAGAATCCCTATAGACAAGAAATGTGCTGAGTCAATGTTTCCAAAAGGTATTTGTCCAAGGAGCCTTTTTTTTCCACCCAGCACTGTCTCTCACATCCTGCAGGGAGTGGTCAGTGGGACCTGCCTCAGCGAATGCTGACTAGTCTGAGAAGTATGAATTAAATAGCTTCAGAGATTTAATTTCATCTTTCCCCCTTTCCTTTAAGGCAGAGCCCACACACTTAAGTCCGTTCAGACCTCAGCACAGGCGGGAGCCCTGCTTCCAGCAGAGTGCCTGTGTCATCTGCCACCTGGGTCTGAGATCCAGCTTCCCCAGGCCCCTCACCTACCAGGATAGAGCTCAGAAGAGAACCCTGCCCTCCACCCGACCCCCAAAGTCATAGCCTTGCCACCAGCATCTGTCTCTAATCTGCCACCACTGCCTTCATGATGATTCTTATTCTTGTTTCTTTCAGCCACTGAGACAGTGCCTGGTACATACTAGGCCCTCAGTGTTTATATTTATTAAATTCATAAATGATAAAAATTCTTGCACACTTTCCGTTTTGGTTCCTTCCTTAACTTATCCAGGTAGTTCTCAATCTTAGTGTGCCTAAAAATTACTCTTAGGTTTGAATCCATAGAGCCATACCTTGGAAGGGTAATTGAGATTTTTCTGGAATATTTTTGCTGGCTGACACTTACTTTAGAGTCTTTGTACTCTGAGTAAGGATGTTCATTTTTAAAAGTTTCTTTTTAAGATGAAATATTTTATTTAAACAAATACCATTTTTTTCCTTTTAGGTTTTATTGTATGATCTTCGATCTGATAAGCCATTGCTAGTTAAAGATCACCAATATGGGCTGCCCATTAAATCAGTTCATTTCCAGGATTCCTTAGATTTGATTTTGTCTTCTGACTCTCGAATTATCAAAATATGGAATAAGAACTCAGTAAGTATTTTTGTTGTTAAAATGACTTACTTGCCTATTTTCCTTATATTCCTTTTCTTTCCAGTTGCCTTGTTTGAGTTATGTGGGTTCTTGAGAAAAATATAATAAGTATCCATTCAGGCCCTTCCCTGGAATTTAGTTACTTCCAGGTCCTTAAGGTCGTTTTCTTCCTGTTAAGAACTTTTCCTCATTTGCTAGAACTGGCATGCAGGTTTACATGTTCAGTTCAGTTCAATCGTTCAGTGGTCTCTGACTCTTTGCAACCCCATGAATTGCAGCACGCCAGGCCTTCATCACCAACTCCCAGAGTTCACTCAAACTCACGTCCATCGAGTCGGTGATGCCATCCAGCCATCTCATCCTCTGTCGTCCCCTTTACCTCCTGCCCCCAAACCCTCCCAGCATCAGAGTCTTTTCCAATGAATCAGCTCTTCAGTTAGGTAGATATAAATCATTATTTTTAAAAAACCTGATCCGTGAGAAACCCCTAGATTCTGAGGCTCTTTTACAACCTTAGGAAACTTTTTATGAGCTACTACTAATCTTTCCAGGCTTCCCTGGTGGCTCAGTGATAAAGAATCCACCTGCTAACACAGGAGGTGCAGGTTCAATTCCTGGGTCAGGAATATCCCTTGGAGATGGAAATGGCAACCCACTCCAGTATTCTTGTTTGGAAAATACCATGGACAGAGGAACCTGGTGGGCTACAGTCCATGGGGGTCGCAAGAGTGGGACACAGCACACACTCTAATCTTCCCGCATCAGTGTTATTATGCATCTCAATTTCATACCCTTTCCTTGTGTCAAACAAATAGATTTTAGATATGATACCTTTATAGTAATTTCTTCCATGAAAAGTGAAAGTTGCTCAGTCGTGTCCGACTCTTTGCCACCCCATGGACTTTAGCCTACCAGGTTCCTCTGTCCATGGAATTCTCCAGGCAAGAATACTAGAGTGGGTAGCTGTTCCTTTCTCCAGGAGATCTTCCCAATTCAGGGATCAAACCCAGGTCTTCTGCTTTGCAGGTAGATTCTTCCCCATCTGAGCCACCAGGGAAGCCCAATTTCTTACATAGTGTTTTTTTAAAAGCAGTATTTTTCTTAAGAATATTTGATATTCTGTGTCCTTTTAAATGTTATTTAAAAGTAACAAAACCCTATGTTGTTGATTGTCTTGTTTTGAGAGAGTAGTAAAAAGGTTAGTTCATCTACTGGGATAAAATTCATTCAGTGTAGCAACTGCTTTTAAGAGTCTTTGCGTTTATTGATTTCAGATTTAGCATCTTTAAAGTGTTACTGTAAATAGAAAGATTCATTTTTGAGGTAAAGAGTGTGGGGGCCGAGCGCCTCAGCATTAGTTACTGGAGGGCAAGCGTCAGTCCTTCCTGTGGGGCTCCCCTACACAGGGCAGAGAGGCCACCAGCAGCCTCATCACAGGTCAGCTGCTGCTGGGAATCCCCTGGCTGCTGGGACAACTTGTCAGCTCTCAAAGTACTGACCTTACTCTGCTCCCTCTGTGTTTGCCTCTGGATCTTTGTGGAGACTGAGTTATCCCTGGGCGTGTCCTGTCTCTCAAGCCCCCATCACCTTCTCGGGCCCTCCTGAGACTTCCTTACAGAGAAAAGGAAGGGCCTCCATCTCTCATCAGTCCTCGGAAGAATTCCCCTGACGCTTCATTGCCCAGGAGCTGACTGTCTCGCTTTGAGTTTGGAGGGGTTTGAGGGCTTTCTTGAATATTCATGGTGTCTTAGGCCTGAATTTTTCTCTACTCTTTTTCTGATAATCCAAACTAGTGTACTTTAAAACAACATTTCTTTTTACCTCTACAAATGCAGACTTTTCATGTTTGAAAGTTCCTAACACACTGGTAGAGTAAGTTTTCCATGGCCTGGCTCCCATCCTACCTAAAGGTGATGACTAACCAGTCGGAATGACCCCTTCCCAGCCCTCCAATGGGCATAGTTTTCCCCAGCGTGGATTTCATGAACTGTGGACTTCACAAACTGTGGTACCGTCTCTTTTTTGTTCTGTGCTATTTTTATTCTGATTTCCCCATCCTTTTTCCTCCTCTCTTTCCATTTTTTGTTTCATTGGAAACTTGAGACAAAAGGAAGGTAACTGTGAGTTTCACTGTCTGTCTTGAGTTAGAACCTTGCTGCTGTTTTTCATGGAGCATGAAATTAGTTTTTAATATCCCCTCTCCCCCGCCGCCATGGAGCCTCTAATAATGGGTTAATAAATGCAAGAGCTGGCAGACATTTTCAACATCAGGTCTTGAAGTCATGTTGTAGTTGCTACAGTAAGTTTTACCTTGGCGTTGCTGTAATGACTGAATACGCCCTCTTGACCAACACCCAAATTACTTGCTTTTGCTTGACTCACTCTCCTTATTTATCTTTCTCATCACCCTTTCCCACTCCCATCTATTACCTTCTTTTTTCTTTCACTTAATTTCTGTTAATTTAAAAAAATACGGCATATTTTCCCCCACATTTAAAATAAAATATTTTACCCTTCACTGTATAACTAGCACCTTATGTATTTATAGCATTTTGTTAAATTATTTTATATTCATTATCTTATTTGATCCTTCTCAAATCCTAGCAACACAGGATGGCAGATACCAGCCTCATTTTACCATATTGACCATCTCTTCTTTGTTTCTTTGAGGACAAGTTTAACTAGGTTGTGTCTTCCAGATTATGGACATTTTAAAGTGACGTACAGTTTTATTTTAAACTTGACCCTTGCCTGTTGTGTAGACATTATCTTTAAAAGTTTGTATTTATTTTCCGAAGAAAGTCAGCTCTCCCTACTGAGCCTCAGTTTCTTCCTCTCTAAAATGAGAGGATTTGATAAATTGATAAAAGAAATTCTCTAAGATTTTTTTTTAACCTTAAATTCTGTGATTTCTGTTAGGTGATTTTATTTTCTCACATAAGCAGGATAAATGGAGTTATGTCTCCAGCTTACTTCCGGTATATCACATTGCCAAAAGTTGTCTTCCTTTAACTGTTTTAACAGTTCACTTTTGCTTACTCTTTTAGGGAAAAATATTTACTTCCTTGGAGCCAGAACATGACCTTAATGATGTCTGCCTCTACCCCAACTCAGGTATGCGCTACGGAGCAGCAGGCCATTTTGTGAGATGAATCTAGGCTTTGCTTTACAGGGTTTTAAATTCTTTTCATTTCTTAAGACAGGGTTTGGCTCAGTTAAGACAGTTTTTAGATATTGTATTTACTTGAAAAATTAAGAACAGGAAGTGACGTGGATGCTTCAGAAAGTGACACGCTCAGTGACTCAGTCCCCAGCTAGCCTAGCTGTTAGGGAGAAGCTGGTGGCACTCTGTGGGTCGGTGCAGGCGAGGTGCTATTTTAGTGTGCACTTTAGCTCTTTTATGGGATTAGTAATTTTGTGTAGATTGAAGTTAGGGGTTTGGAGGAGGCCGGAGTTGCCTGATGATACACAAGGCTGGCGAAGCCACGCGTCGAGTATATTCTGTGTTGCAGGCTCTTCTGTAAAGTACCTGGTAGATTTCGAGATTTCATAACACCTTCAAGCAAATCTGAAGAATTCTGGGGAAGGAGAGAAAATGAGAACACTTCTCACTCTCCCGCAGGGTTGTGTCCTGAGGACGGACACACACAGATAATTCTGATGGAGGGATATCAGGCAAAACAGGAGAAGTTCTGCTATGGAGGTGCACACTGGCCCTGTGATGGCAGGAGAGCAAGGGGCTCCAGGCAGGGCAGCGAGAGCAGGGTGGAGGGGAGGCTCTCATTGGCACTGAGCGTGGGTGCTGGGGTAAGAGACGTGGGAGGCAAGAGGAGCCCCGTGTGCCAGAGTGCAGTGTCTGTGGGAGGAATGGGGTGGGAAGCAGGTGGTGCGCGGGGTGAGGGCCCCAGAGTGACCACACTGAGTGGCTGGGTGCTGTCTGTGGTCAGGACTGCGGCAGGCCATGCTCACAGAAGGTGGTTCTGTCCACTGGGCAGAAGGTGGTTCTGTCCACTGGGCAGAAGGTAGATCAATTTTGAGCTAAAATGAGTGGGAAGAGATACGTAGAGCTGAGATCGGCAGCACAGGAGAGAGGGCAGACTCAGAGAGAAAGATGGTGTTGTCTCCTCTGAGCATCTGAGTCTGAGGCGGCAGTGAGGCAGTGACGGTACCTGGCAGAGGGTCTCCAACCTGCCTGCCCACCAATATCACCTGGGAGCTTTTAAGAAGTACAGATTCCTCAGACCCATACCAGGTGTGCAGACTCGGAGCGTCTGGGGGAGAGCCCCGAAATGGGTTATTTTTCACCTGCTTCCCAAGTGGTTATGGAGCCACACCCTGACCTACAGCCTCATCCTGGGAGCCACATCCAAGCCACAGTAGGCAGCGTGGCCCGAGGAAAGCAGGTCTGCAGACATAAAATTTTAAGACATGTAAATAGACGTCATCACAGAAGAAGTGGCAGTGGAGGCAGTTACCGATGAAAAGTGGGGACCGTAAGACAGCAGGACCTGAGTCCATGGAAAGGGAGGTGAGAGGGAAGAGCTGGCGGAGAGGCCGACAGTGACAGTGAAGGAACCAGCAGCTATTGAAGTAGAGAGAAGTGGTTGCCCGGGCATTGCTCAGTGAGCAGAGCATTGTACCACAGAAGTGGAGGCAGAAAGGGGCAGGAAGGCCCTGTGCTGTGGGTCTGGATGTCGTAGTGGTTGTCAGTTAATCCTCTCGTAACGCGGGAGAGTTAGTGACTCCTTTACTGTTCCTTTCCTTCCTTTCCCCCTTCCCTTCCTTTCCCCCCTCTTTTCCTTCCCTTTTGCATCTTTGGAGGTAAGGAAACTGTGATACGTGCCCAGGGTTGGTCACCCAGCTGCTGTGTGGCAGAGGCTCAGTTGGAGCGAGCCTCCCCTGATTGTGGAGCCTGTGCTCTTTCTTAAGGGTACTCTCCTGAGAAAGATGAGAAACCCTGAACCTTTGTAATTAGCTTTTCATCTGTGACTGTTTGGAGAATTTTCTTATAATAGGAATGAGTCAAATTATGATGAATTCAGAAATTAATGAAGGTGCTGTGGTCCTAGGTTGAGGTGCTGAGTGGTCTAGGGGTTTGGGCTAGGTACAAAGGTGAGTAAAATCGGGTGAAACTGAAGTTAGAACAAGAGGTTAGTTGGATTGAAGGAGTGAGGGTTTGAAGGGTGCAGATGGTGACGAAAGTTGTCGACCTGTGTGCTGACTGGTTTGTGCTCACCTGTGGCCACAGAGAACTTGCGGACTAACTAACCTGAAATACGTGCTCTAAACATAAAATACACACCAGGCTTCAGATGTACCAAAAACAGGAAAGAATTTGAAGTAGATCATTAATTTTTGTATTGGTTACATATTAAAGTGAAAATATTTTAGACTTACTGGTTAATAAAAATATACTCAAATTTACCTGTTAAAAAAATTTTTTTTTTTAATGTGTCTTACCAGAAGACTTTTAGTCACTTATGTGGCTTGCACAGTATTTCTTTTGGGCAGGGATAGTCCAGACATGGAGGGCTTTGATAGTATAGAATACTGATAAGGTGCAAGGTGTTCAGAGTCAACTGCAGGCATGGAATGTGACTGTAATCTCACCAGAGTAGAAACCTTCTTGTGGTACCAGAAATACCGTTAACCCCATGTAAGAAAGCAGTCCTTTCCTAATAATACCTTTCATTTTCCACATTCCCCTGCTTGTCCGCCAAATGCCTTTTTAAGCCCATTAATTTGAAACTAGCCTATCACCAAGGTTGTGGATTACATTTAGTTGTTGTGTCTTCCACTTCTTTCAATCAGGAGTTCTCTCCCATCTTTTCTTCCCCTTCCTCCATGGCACTTGAGTTTTCTACCATCGAGTCTGTAGTCTCGTAAGATGTTCTGCGTCCTGGATTCCTGTGATTATTTTTCATGGTGTCCTTTACTTGTTCTTCCGGCCCCTGTATTTTGTTGTTGTTGCTGTTGTTCTAAAATAGAAGTGAAATCTAACAGCCCAGTGCACTGTGGGTTAAATATTTGGGACAAGGGTGGTGCTCAGGGCTGACGGGTTCTCCATGTAGTTTCCCATCCTGTTGGTCATCCCAGAATGAGCAAGGAGAAGTGTGATGGCTCTGCCTAGATGGCCAGCAGTTCTCTCTGTTACATAGGATGCTTTCCTGGCAGGTAGAACCTTTAAGATGGTGTTTTGCTCAGAAGAGTGACTTTATTGTCAGGTAGCTTATAAGAGCTTAATCAAACACAAACACTAGCCAGATAATTTATTTTACAAGCTGGCAAGCCCAGAAAGGCAAGTCCCTCCACGGCTATATTGGCGTTCGGACCGAGTGTGGTTGGTTCACAGGTTTTGCTGTCTTTCCCTTGCTTTACTCTCCTGTCCCGTTAACATTGTTGGTTGGGTTTTTTGCTTCATCACTATGAGTGTAACCATTCTTTACCTTCTCACCTACTCATTTTGGAGTAATTAAAGCCGAATCTTGATTGCTGTTCTGTCATGTGTTTTTGATACTCAGACTGCTTAGAACGTTGAGAAACGGTTCTGCCTTTGTGGCTGCCTCAGCTTCTAGTTGCTCATGCAGTGTCTCCACTGTGGGTGCTGCCCTGCAGGTTGGGAAACTGAGGTTGCGGCCCCACGACCCTGTCCGCAGTGCTTGCTGAGCCCCAGCCCGACCTGTGGAATCCAGAACCACTGGGAGAAGGAAAAGGAGATGTCCACTCAGAAAGGCTACTCAGGCTTCAGAATTGTACCAATGATCCAGGCTGTTTTTCACCTGCTTTTAGGCCTGTTGGAGGCGGTCTATATCATCAGACCTGAAGTCGCCTTTTATTCTCTCAGTAGCCTCCCAGTAGCCTGCCTAGAAATAAGATGTGGCCCATCACTAGCCTTGGCACCATGTGTAGTAAAACCGCGGCTCCCCACTTTCTGTAGGAGTTGACTGCATGAAAAACTCTGTCCTGTCCTTTCCCCTCCAGCACAGGGCAGTTCCGCCCAGCTTGTCTGCTCTGAGCCGCTCCAGCTATGACGTGATGCCCTCTGTTTCCGGGCAGTGATTCTCAGATGTATCTGGTGAAGGACCAGCCTTTAATGTTTTTGTTTTGTTTTTAAATTTCCAATCCATTGCAGGTGGATATTTTTGTCAAATATCATAAAGATGAATTAGTAGAAAAACGGTCACACGTTTGGAACTCGCTGCATGGTTGAGTCACTATACACGTTTCTAAATTCTTCAGTTTCTATACTCACCAGCAAGCTTGATAGCAGTTTTCAGACTGGCCCGGGGAGCACGCTTTCAGTCGTCCTAGCTTGAGCAGTGTTTCTGATTTCGAGCTGTGACCTTCCTGAGTCCTTTGCCCCCAAAGCCTGGACAGATGAGATTTGTTCTCTGCGTGTCTCTGGGGGCACGTCGTGTCCCCACTCAGCTCACCGTGTCCTACACTCTACTGTCCACACTGGAGCTGTGTGCTCCTCCTTAGTGCTGACGATCTCTGCCTTCTCTTCCAAGGCTCCTATTTTTATTGTTGGTGCTGTTGTTCAGCTGCCCAGTCGTATCCAACTTTCGGCGACCCTGTGGACTGTAGCACACTAGGCTTCCCCGTCCTTCACTGTCTCTTGGAGTTTACTCAAACTCATGTCCATTGAGTTGGTGATGCCTCCAACCATCTCACCCTCTGTCGCCCCCTTGTAGGGAAATTTAAAGGAAAAGCCATAATCTCACAATCTCTTCACAAGCATCATTACTCCTTCCGTTAGAGGAATTCTTTCTGGGGCCCACACTGAGCGGCCTGTGGAGTCTTAGTTCCCCAGCCAGGGATCAAACCTGCACTCCCTGTCTTGGAAGAGTGGAGTCTTAAACACTGGACCACCAGGGATTTCCCAGAAATTCTTGTCTTATAAATCAATTGTTCGTGTGTTTTAAATTGTCACCATGTGTAATTGTCTTGCTTTTCAGTTTGACATTCTTATTAAATGCATTTGTCATGTTACTGTATGGTGTTTATATCTGTGTGTTTTAATGATTTATTTGATCTTGCAAGAAGTCTTTTCACTTTATCTTAGTTGTCATTGGAGTTTTAGAGTCCCATGCTACACGGGGCTTTGGAATCAGTCCAGTGGTGACCTTGAGCAAATGGTCTCACTTTCCTGAGCTACCTTCTCACCTGTGGAGGTAGAGTGCCTGGCCTGGTACTTCGCCCTCTTCTCGCCTTTTACCTGTGATTGTCTTAATTTCTGCTGAACTAACTCCATCCCTGGGCGGACTTTCCTACCTCCCTCTTATTAGAAACTCCTCGTGTTCCCTGGGCTGTGTGAGGCTGTTTTCTCTTTATAACTCGTTTTGGTCCTGACTGTCCCGACTTTGGTTTCTCCGTAGGTCAGCTTGTGGGGTTGTCCATGTTTGGTCAGGTGAGGTCCTGCTCATTGTGGGAAACAGCCTGCTGCATCCGGCCTGGATTCTTCTGTGTAATTAGAGCCCAGCCTTTTCTGTGGTCTGTGTGGTAGGTGTGGTGTGTTTCCTTGTAAAGCGTTCACTGTTGAATGTTCAGAGTTGAGCCGGGGAAGCTGGACTTGGGGGATGTCTTTGTTGGGAGCCTTCTTTCTGGTTGTAAGATGTCTCTTCAGTCTCCAGACCTTCTTCTTTAACCCTGTCTAAAGGTCTCGGAGAAGTTCTGATGGTGCTGTTAGACTTGGGAAGTGCAGGTCAGTAGAGGTGGTTTCTTCTTGTAGTGAATTTCAGTGAGCAGTTGTCTCCGGGGCCAGAAAAAGTTTCCACATGAAAGAGTTTATGGAGGCTACAAGCTATGAGAAAGTGTCTGATTTTTACTTGACTTTCATTTAAACGTACATTTCTTGCTTCCTCGAGTGAGTGAGTGTGTGTGTGTGTGTCTTGCTTCCTCGGCTCTGTGTTGTGGTGAAGGTTGTGTGTGTGTATGTATGTTCTGGTGAAGGGTGTTGTGTGTGTGTGTGTTTTCTGGGGAAGGTTGGTTCCAGCTCAAGATTCACTCCCCCTTTGGACTTGATGTGTATAATGTGGCTTTGCCGGCAGAGCGTTGAGCTCCTGCTCTCTGCCTATCAGTGAACCTCCTCTACCTCAGCGTCGTATTTCTGTTAACAGCATTGAAGAGCATCCCTTTGGCAAGCTTTTTGTGTTAACAGGATCACCATCCTTAACGTTTGGTGTACTTAGGATTGTGAGCAGTAAAGAAGCTGCCTGCCTTGCCTGAGACCTGGGTTTGATCCCTGGGTTGGGGATCTGGTAATCCAAACGTGTGCTTTCTGTGGATTTTTCTGTTGTATTTTACAAATACATTTTTTAAATGAAGGTAACGTAAGTTGATATGTAAAGGTATTTAAAAACAAGAGCTCTTGACTGAAATTTTGCTCTTAAGTTCTCTAGCTTGTAATGTTCTGAATATTCTGCTCAGCACTTATAACTCAGTATATATGAGCTTTATTTTTTGATCTGTAAATAAGGATGATAGTCCTTACATCGGAGAGTTGTCACGTCTTCACCAAGATGAAGTATGCAGTAGTGTTTTGTAAATTACAAAGGACTGACTTTAGTTTTGCTTTGGTGCATCGTTCTGGAACAGGGCAGAGAGGATCGGAGCTGCCACGAGAGCCCCTGCAGGGTGGGGTTGGGGAGTGGGTTGCACGTGTGGCAGAGACCTGAGCCGAGGGCTGAGCCAGCTGAGTGCCTGGTTCTGTGCCAAAGCGTAGTGGATTCGTTACTGTTGCTCCTGGGGTTAGGGGGAGCCATCACTGGATGCCACAGGCTGTCCCTCACTCCATTCTCACTTTCTGAGAATGCTGATCCCTGGACTAAATTATCAACCACTCTCTGGGTGAATCATTTTGGTAAAGGCTATCAGATTCTTTCTGGGTCTTTTCTAGTGTAGCTACACGTTGAATTCCTCTTAAGCCATTTTGTTTTCTATTAAGGTGTAAAATTTAATTCAAACATGAGGAACTACTTTGCTATGACATTTTGCGGGAAATGCTTTACTTTGGTTCTTTGATTCCTGATTAACAGAAAGATACCTTTCTTAACTTTCATAATACATAATAGTGCATCAAAGCTACCTTCTATTTGTGTGTCTGAAGCTTAAAACATACCCCCTTAAAAATGGTGGCCCTTCTCTGTGGGAATTGCTCAATCACTTAGCTGATACAGCCTTAGAGTTTTGCAGATGGGGAAGCTGGTCTTTCTGATACTTCAGATGCCTCATCCAGGAGGGTCAGGGACCACAGCCTACAACCTGACTCCGAGAGTGCCTGGCTGCTGGTCTGGCTCTTCTGCAGTTCATCGTGTTCTGAGCATTTCACTCATTTCAAAATATAAAGCAAGTAGGAAGAGTATTCTTCTTTTCCCTTATGTTTACCTTTTTCACTGTGTTTATTTTTAGGAATGCTTCTTACTGCCAGTGAAGCCCCCAAGATGGGCATCTATTACATTCCGGTAAGTGATGCAAAAAGTGCAAAAAGGAGTTACGGTAAAAATAGAACAAGGAAAGACACTGTATTTTTTAACCTGGCTGTGTCGAGGGACTTTGGGCCTGTGGCTGTGTAATTAGACACAGTGGCTCACTTGTCAAATCACTGTGCTTCCTGGAGCCAATAAAGTAATAAATGCTTAACCATTCTTTTATGGGAAACTACTTAACATCCCGTTAAAAATCGTCAGTAGAAATTCGTCTGTATTCTTCAGATTTACATTTGTTTTTGTTTCAGAATGTTTCGGAATCTTAAACTTCCAGCTATTAGTGATCAAGAGACCTAATCCTCTAAAATAAAAGTCTAGGACTCTTTCAGTCATCGCGTTGTCTCTTAAAAATGGGTTCTGTGTATAAGAAACCATCTTAGATTGCCACGATCCGTGATGACATGCAGTTTGCTATCTTGTCCCTTTTTTTTTCTCCTTCCTTAAAGCATTCTTCCATTACATATGCCAGACACTTCCCTGCCTATGCCTAAACAGAAAAGCCTGTACTGCAAAGTTGGCCTTAGATTCTGGTCAGCACACATCTCCTTTTCTGAGATTTGCGGAGAAGAGTATGGGGGTTGTAGAAGATCAGATGTTTGGGGGAGTAAACTCTCTGTGATCAACGTTAGCCTCCAGTTATGAAGATTCTTCATATTTATGATGGTTCTTTTGAAATAGCTCAAACATGTGTATGTCCCCCACGCCACCACCACCCCCAAAAAAGATATTCTGTTAATGTTGACTTTCTATGGCTTCAGGAACCTGATATGTTGTTGAAAGCACTTTGGGATGTTTCTTTTGGTTGATGGTGAAATGAAGGTCATTCAAACAGCAGCTTTTCCATTTTCCTAAATTGTCATTTGTTCCTTTTCTCCCCGGCCTCTCAGAGATACTGCTTCCGTTTTCCTGTTAGTTTATGTGTCTTTGTCTTCATTCAATCAGTAACTGTTTATTGCTTGTATCAGCTGTGTCAGGCCCAGTGCTGTAGGTTGACAGTGTAACAGTGGATAGGGTACTACCCCTTTCTTTGAAGAGCTCATTATTAGGAAGTAAAACAAGAAAGTAGACAGTTTCCGGTCAGCGTGATGAACACTCTTAACTGAAGTAAGGAACCTGGAACTGGAAACTAGTGGGAAGTATGGCAGAAACTTGGAGAAACCTTCCAGAGGAATTGATTTCCAAGGAGCGACTAGAAGGCTGGTTCTGTGTTCTAGATGAAGAGGGTGGGGTGCAGAATGGGAGAAGCGTCTTGGAACTAAGATCCAGAAGAAAGTAACACCCTTGGCTGGGCATTTGCCCTTAAGGGACAGGGTAGCTCAGGCTGAAGAGGTGCTCTGCAGCCAGGGTATGATGATCCTGTGGGCTGGGTGTGGTGGTGCAGGTGCAAGAGTGATAGGATCAGACCTGCATTTCTGAAGGATTATTAACTTCTGCCTGCCACCAGGAGAATGGATTAGATCAGATCTAACCCAGAAGCAGCAAGAACAGGCTGTAGTGATCTGCAGGAGAGACATGATCCCTCTGTTACCTTTGCCAGACCTCCCCTTTAGAAGTTGGGGCTTGGGAGGTTCTAGGGTAGTTTCAGAGAAGTCTGATCTGGCAGGCAGTGATTCCTGGGGGTTATCCTCCTTGAATAGCCAGGCAGCATGTCCAGAGGCGTCCGCCGATAAAGACTTGTGTCTGTCACAAGAAGAGCCTTCCCTCAGTTCAGCACTGAGTCTTCTCACAGCGTCAGCCCATCTGAGCACCTCAGGAGAGGCAGACTAAATTAGCCTGCCCCTCCCTGAACTTCTCCTGGAAGAGGTCTCTCTCTGTCTTCCTCTCAGGAGGGCGTTCTGTGGTTTGATATTCAGCATCTGCCTACAAGTTCTTGATGTCTCGTGTTGAAGAGCCCTTCCTCATGTAAGAGTGTAGAATCCATCAGTGGGAGGGAGAACGAGCCCTGAATAGTGTTGAGGCTGGATCGGGAGTCTGCTCAGCTGATGAGGAGCCTCCGGCTGGGTACCCCTCAGTGTGGAGCGGGGTGGGGTGGTTCTCTTTTTGCAGGAAGGCCATTTCACCAGCTTGTGCAAAGATGGTGGCAGTGGAGGCAGAATCGGGACGTTGACAACAGCTGTAAGATAGGCTTGGTCATTGCCTGGATGTGGGGAGGAAGGGAGAGGAAAGAACCACAGGTGACAGCCGCTTTCTCCCTGGTGAATGTGTGGACACAGAAGTGTCCTCTCCTCCTTGAATCCAGGAGGAGAAAGGGGATGATAGACTTAGAACTGGAGGAGACCCTCGTTGGATCCAGAAATGTCTGGATCCATTTCTCAGGCTGGGTTTTTGGTTCCAAACACTTGGAGGTTCACACAAGAGGGGACCCATTGCTGGCCACGTGGTGAGAAGCAGCTTTTTTGATCAGTGTTAGCTTATCTTAGAAGATCTTCTTAGTTTCAACTCTGTAGCTCACATGTAACGAAGCGAAGTCAAAAAGCCACCCAGAGACTCCTCCCAGGCAGCTGAGCGCGTGTGGACGGTCAGTGCAGAGCGCGTGTGGACGGTCAGTGCAGAGTTGTTCTTGCTCAGCTGAGCATTGTGCAGCAGCTTGTACCCAAGTGTTCCTCCCTAACTTTCTTTCTGCCCTGCTGCCTTGCACACCGAGAGGGTTTATGGTGCCACTTATCTTTACTCAGAACCTGTTCTCCATGACACTCCTTCAGAGCAAAAGAGCCCAGGGGTCTGAAAGCCTGCCATCTTTGCTAAGATTTTATCAAACTCACCAGGCTGACATTTTTCACAGAGATTTATTTGAGGCCTGTAGAACCAGAGACGTGTGTGTTGAATATGCAATTCATGCCAAATATAGGCAGTTTGGACAACGATTTGTATTAACATCTTATAAACCAGGTATGAAAACTTTTCCCCTCCTGCTTTGAGGCTGTGCTGAAAATGAAGACAGCTTAATGTTCTTGCAGCTTGTTAATTTTTGCCTGTCTACCCTATACCATCTTTCCTGAGTACTTGAAATCTTTTTAAAGTAAATGTACTTCCTGATTTATATAGTCTCTGCCACTTACTTACCCCAATAGCTAGGTAGTCTTTTATGACCAAATGTGTTTTCTCCACTTCTTTCCCTATTTTCTCAGTGTTCTTTTTTTCTGTCTCTGAGAGACCAGGATCTGTTCTTTTGTTTGTTTGTTTGCTTTTTAAATTCCTAATTCAGCTGCAGCTTTCAGGACTAATGCCAGAAACAGTTTTTCAAGTTTGGGTTCCTCTGAAATACAATTTAATCGTAGGTTAGTTCTTCCTAATTAACACCTTTGGCAATTGCATGGACTCCACATGGAATCCGAGTCCCGTGGCACCCAGACCAAGCCTGCTAGGGTGCCGAGTACTGTTCCTGTTGGAGATGCTTCTGGGCTCTAGGGCCCGGTGGGTCAGTGAGCTCTGAGACCACACATGACCGACACGTGATAACTGGCATGCTTGAGGATGTGTATGGATGCGTAAGGGATTCCCAGGTGGCGCTAGTGGTAAAGGAATCATCTGCCAGTGTAGGAGACGTAAGAGACACAGGTTCAATCCCTGGGTCGGGGAGATCCCTTGGAGGAAGGCATGACAACCCACTCCAGTATTCTTGCCTGAAGAATCCCATGGACAGAGATGCCTGGAGGGCTACAGTCCATGGAGTCAAGAAGAGTTGGACCTGACTGAAGCGATTTAGCATGCATACACACACACGTGAATGCGTAAACTTGAGAAAAAGAATAATTACTTGTTTATTAGGAAGCTATTTAAATTAGAAAAAAGTCAATTGAGGATGTATGATTTTTTTAAAAACACTTAATTTTTTAAATTTGGAAAGTACTCTTGGAACCAGAGTACCTGCACATAGGGCAGAGTTAAACACATAAAGAGTTACATTTACTTACACCAGTGCTTATGTCGTTGTGTTTTTTTTTTTTTATAGAGATAACACTGAAACTTATTCAGCATAATGCATGAAATGTACAGAACTCTTCGCAAAGAGAGATGACTCTGTATTAAGAAGCATAAAATCTCAAAGACACTTGTTTCACTTAGTTGTAACACACAAGCACACATCCTCCCAAAGGCATTGCTGCTTGGGATGGGAGTGCTCAGTTGTGTCCAACTCTGTGTGACCCCATGGACTGTAGCCCGCCAGACTCCTCTGTCATGGGGATTCTCCAGGCTGGAAAACTGGAGTGGATCACCATTTTTTTCTCCAGGGGATGGATCTTCATGACCCAGGGATTGAACCCACGTCTCCTGTATCTCCTGCATTGCAGGAGGGTTCTTCACCCACTGAGCCACCAGGGAAGGCATTACTGCTTGGGATATTTTGACATGATTTTCCAGAAGGATCAAGGACATAGTTACATAGTGCTTTAACTTTGGCCAACAGAAGGTTCTGCTTTTCGTGCAGAGTCCATTGTGCAGGCAGTTGTACTTTCTCCTATAAAATAGATCTCGTCTGCAGATCACTTAGGCGGCGTTTAGCCCCCTCGGCCAGGCCGTGTCAGCTTCTGGAGGCCACAGTCTCCTGGTTGTCGTCCTGTCGCCCAGTTAGCCCTTCCAGCCAGTGTGCTGTCGTGGCTTTCCTGCTCTCGTGCCCTGGTGATTGAGCCTCTGCGCTCTCCCTTTGGTGCTGGGGCTTAGTCCTTGTCTCTTTGTTCTCCCCTCAGGGAGCTCACCTGTCTCCCGGGCTCTGTAGGGACACCTGTGTACTCTGGACTTCCAAACTTCTGTCTCCAGCCTTTCCTTCCCCTCAGGTGCAGAGTCACATACCCACCAGTCTGCTGAGCCGTGGAGATGGAGACCTCTCCTCCTAGACATCTCGTTGGTGCCCTCTAGTTACATGTCCACAGCAGAATGCCTGGTCCCAGCTCCCCCACCTGCCCCTCTTCTCACTTCATTGCTTACTCTGTTCCTCAGCCCAGAGCACAGGCACAACTATGTTTCCTTGCCCGTCCTCTTCCTCTTTGCGTGTCCTTGTCTGGTCCATCCAAACCTCACATCAACTCTTTTTCCAGTATCGGTTCAAATCCAGCCATTTTTTAGTACTTGTGCTTCTGCCACTCATCTGGGTTACCTTAATGGCTTCTAACCAGATCCTTCCTCTTTCGCTTTGTCTCTCTTGCAGTCTGTTTTTCATACAACAGCCAGGTTAATTTAAAATATAAAAATAGGACTTCCCTGGTGGTTCGATGGTGAAGACTCCATGCTTCCACTGCACGGGGTGCAGGCTCCACACCTGGTCAGCGAATTCCATATGCAACCTAACATGGCCAAGAATAGTGATGATAAAATGTAAAAGCAACCAGTCAGAGTCTATCACTGTTCTCCTTAACAGCTTCCAAGGGCTTATCATTTTGCTCAGCATAACATCTTAGCTCCTATCATTAACTTAGAACGCCCTACAAAATGGAAAAGGCTAAAAGACCAGAGTCTCCGTTTTCTTTCACCCATCAGAGAACAGATCTCTGAAAACCACTCATCCGTTTACAGAGATTGACAAGTGGTTAGAGCAAAAGACCGAATCCCTCGCCATCGCTGCCAGCAGCAGGGAATAACTTACAGGTCGTAAATTAGCCCCAAATGCAGAATTAGTAGAGAGGAAAATCAAAGTTGGAAAAGCAGAGTCCATGCAGCTCTCATTTCGATTCATCTGTTGCCAAGGGAACAAGCTGTGCTTGGCCGTTCTTCTTGGTGCTGAAGTCTCCCTGACACTTTCAGATGAGTCCATTGTGTCTGGGGTCAAGATGGCAAAAACTGTTTAAGAATAATTTTTAGAAAAAGGAAAGTCATGACTTTCACATAGATCTCAAATAAACATGTTAAAAATTTCATTTAACTTATTAAAGGAATCAGGCACATGTCATCAAAGGTGACGTCTAAAATAGCAGAGATTTATGAGGAATAAGGTGATACTGAGTTGGGAATGTACAAATGAATAGATTGACTTTCCGAAGGTATGGAGGGTTGTCTGACCAGGACAGAATTCTTTCACGTGACTGTTAGCAGTTAATCTTGCAGTGCTGTCGGCTTCTTACAGTTTATAGAGTTGTAAAATGTGTCCCATGGGATCAGAATCAGGTAATCTCAAAAGGCGTGCTCTTAGACCAGGAGTTTGGCAACCTAAACACCTAACCAAATGCCCACTGCCTTGGAACAGTGCACCCATTCATTCATTATGTGTTGTCTACAACAGCTTTCTGACCAAAAAAGTAGAGTTGAGTAGTTACGATAGAAAGACCCTGTGGTCTGCAAGCCCTAAAATCTTTACGAAAAAGTTTGTGGACCCACTACTTTGATTATACATAACTTTCCACTGAAGCACAAAATCTTGCTTATATTTATTTACTTATTTTAACATTTATGTAAACAAAAAACATGAATAAATATGTAATGAATGTGTATTTTTCTTTATTATAATATAAAAAACATGGACACAGAGATAGTGTTTCTTTTTTTCCCAGTTACATTCCCACCACCTAAAGCAGTGCCTTTTGTGCTGTAGGCATTTGATTAATATGTGCTGAAAAATTAATAAAACATATGAGATAATCAGATAACTGTAGTTTGAAGAATCTTAGATAATGGTCGTATGTTTTGACAGTGGCTGGTTTGCAGTGATTTTTAGCTGTTCTTATACCAACTTTGAGTTTAGCATCTGCCTTTTTCTGCTACCATTAGTGAAGTTAAAAAGTTAAGAACATGACTCTCAAGGGCTAGATTGTAATTTTTACACACAGCAGGATAAGGATCAGTTCCTTTGCTCTGATAGTATGTTCTAACCAGAATGATCACAGACTCTTGGGGTCATGCAGTCCTTATGCATTTCTGAACTTCCCTGGTGGCTCAGATGGTAAAGCGTCTGCCTACAGTGCAGGAGACCCAGATTCAGTCCCTGGGCCGCAAAGATCTCCTGGAGAAGGGAATGGCAACCCACTCCAGTATTCTTGCCTGGAAAATCCTATGGATGGAGGAACCTGGTAGGCTACAGTCCATGGGGTTGCAAAGAGTCGGACACGACTGAGCGACTTCACTTTCACTTTCAAGCATTATGTTTGTGAAGGCTGACAGATTTCTAAAAGAAATGCCTCATCCAAAAGATGTATTACTGGTGCTGTTGTGAGATAAACTCTTTCCTAAAAAAATATAGGAGAATATGAAAGTAAGGACATTGAGCTTTTGTTGTACCTTTTTTGAAACGTGTGGGAGCGTTGGCTTTGCATCTAGGATAGGATGGGCTTATGCATTATAATGATTGGAAATGCGTCATTTTTCTTCCTGTGCTTTTAGCTAGAGCTACTGGAAGTGCTGTGTCTGCTGTTTTCTAAGATTTGGCTTCTAATATGGACCATTGATCCAGTTTGATTCAAAGCCAAGACTGGAGGCTTTTATGTTTACTGATCTGATATCAGAGATTCCCCAGATCTCTTTGACCCACTAGTATACGCTGAAATGGCCCTGAGTATGTTAGTGCTCACATGGAATCCTAAAAGTGATGAATCACATTTTCCTCTCAGATGCTCATTTAAGCAGACAGATATTAGAGATAGTGACAGAAGTAGTTTTGTTCAAAGTTCCTGTTTTCTTCTTTTTTTAAATTGAGAAATTCCGATTTTCTAGTGCCAGTTGCTGCATATTTTCTTGGTTTAAGGAGGCAGTACCAAGTGTATCTGGGGAACTTTCTAGCATCATAGGACAGACAAGACAGAGCATGAATTGGACAGATAAATGCTGAAATGTTTTCCACAATAAAGGGTTTCACCACAGGCTGCAAAGGAACAGGGGAAGCTTTTGAAGCACAGAACACTAGAGCAGGTCAGGAGCTTTGAGGTCATCTAGTCCAGCCCCTTCATTGATAGCTGAGAAATCAAGTCATTTGTTCAAGGTCAAAGGACAAGCTAGTTCCGGAGCTGGATTGTGAAGGCATTTCATCATTCTGAGTTGGTTATGGAAGGAATTTTAAAATTCATCTGATCTGAGTTTGAATTCCTGGATTGCCACTTACAAATTTGGTGACCTCAAACAAGTTACTTATCCTAACTGAGCCTCTGTTTCTTGAGCTACAAAGGAAGAATGATTTTGTGAGACAGCTGTGTGCAGTAGACACTTAGTCATTTATCATGGTGCTTGCTGCCTGACAGACGTTCAGCTGATTATTGCTGTTGTATGTTTTTGCGTTGAGTAAAATTTGATGTGTCCAGTGGCAAAGAGTATTTATATTTAGCATTATATGAATGTGGACTTTTATGTAGCTAGGAAGAATGTGATATTGAACAAAATAAAGATATACTGAAAAGGTTGTGACAAAATCACAGGTATGAGTGAAGAAAATGACATGAGAAATATGATGTGATACTGTTCAGTCTGTTACAGATCATGTAAACTAGAGGCTGAGAGAGTACTACTGAATGCCATTGGTTTTGCTGTTAGTTATTGGCTGGATGGCATCACCGACTTGATGGATGTGAGTTTGAGTGAACTCCGGGCGTTGGTGATGGACAGGGAGGCCTGGTGTGCTGCAGTTCGTGGGGTCACAAAGAGTCGGACACAACTGAGCGACTGAACTGAACTGGCTGAACTGATTGAAACAGAAAGCAGTGATGAAATCTGGTTGCTTAAATTAAAAATCAGTTTTAAAGCTGAAGTCCATTTCCCAGATTCTGTTATCAAAAGCACACTATAGAAAATGGCCAATAACGACAAGTAGAAAACTCACTCTTCCATTAACCAAAGTGAAAGTGAAAGTTGATCAGTTGTGTCCAGCTCTTTGCAACCCCATGACTATATAGTTCATGGAATTCTCCAGGCCAGAATACGGGAGTGGGTAGCCTTTCCCTTCTCCAGGGGATCTTCCCAACTGAGGGACTGAACCCAGATCTCCCACATTGCAGGTGGATTCTTTACCAGCTGAGTCACAAGGGAAGCCGAAGAATACTGGCGTGGGTAGCCTATCCCTTCTCCAGAGAATGTTCCTGACCCAGGAATCGAACTGGGGTCTCCTGCATTGCAGGTGGATTCTTTGCCAACTGAGCTGTCAGGGAAGAGCAAACACATTTTACCATTTTGCTCTATTTTTTCCATTGTTTTTAATTGATATGATCTAATATCTTGCTTTTTCTCACTTCCTGTTTTCCCATGTTATTATAAACTCTTAGAGATCACTGTTATGTGGTTGAGATGAGGCATGCGATTTGAAAGGGACTGCTTGAGTGTTTTCTTCAAAAGATGTTTGTTCCCAGTACCTCTCATAGCATTGCCATACTGAGGAGGATTCTGGTAATTTAAGATAAGAGTTTTCAGTGACAAGGCCCCTGGCTGCGGGTTGCTCACTGTATCTGATGTTGGTCGACACGCGAGGCACACGTGCTCTTGTAGACTTACTGAAGGGCAGCCCGAAGGGTTTTCAGGTTTGACTTTAATTGCTGCTGTTCTGTGCTCTGCTCAGTTGTGTCCAGCTCCTTGCAAGCCCTTGGACTGCAGCCCCGCCAGTCAAGAAGTCTAGAGTAGGTTGCCATTTCCTCCTCCAGGGAATCTTCCTGATCCGAGGATCAAAGCTGGGTCTCTTGGGTCTTCTCCATTGGCAGGCAGATTTCTTTTGCACCATCTTGTTAATCTTAGCTGCTTGACTGTAGAACCTAGTCTTTATATAAGAAGTTAAACCAATGAAATTACAGCTCAGAAGTATTAAATACAGTGGTCAGAGTAGAAGAAAGAGAAAGAAATTTTAAATATAGTTAGCAAGTTCAGAATGAGTGAGATAGGGCTTTGCAATGGTATCTGTGAAAAAGGGGTCGGGGGTTTTGTTCAGTTCTAAGTCAAAGGAATAAATTGAGCAGAATGTTGGCAGTGATTCCACATGTGAATGCAGCTGGAGAAGGACAAGAGATACAGTGAAGGGGTGATCTTGGGGTTGTTAATATGCTTGTTCATTGAGATATATTTCATAAGTAGAGGATTAGAGAAAGCTCAGAAAAGAGTTCAGGAATTGTGTTATCAAAAAAAAAAAAAAAAAGAATTGTGTTATCAGGCACCAGCTAGAGAAGGAATGTTTGTAGCATTTAGGAAAAGAATAAGTTCCTAAAAGAAAGGCACCCCATGGGAGATAAAGAAAATAATGGCACATTAGACTAAGGAAGAAAATTTTCATTATTGAGTGTGTGGGAAGAGCTATCAGAATACAGGAAGCAGTGGAAAAGGAAAGAGAAGACAAATATGAATGAAAAACCGGATTCATTTTAAATTGAGTTCAACTCTTGAGTTCAGAGATGGGTATTTTTAGATGTCTTGATTCATGATAATGTAGATGGAACATACATTTAATTTCTCTAAGAAAAGCTTTTAAAAGATAAAGCCAATCCCATAGGAAAGATCTATGGGATAAGACATCTTATGGAAGGTGATAGACCTAACTTTATGGAGAAAAATACGTGAGGCACTTATAGGCAGAACAGCAGGTTAGTGGCAGTTAATTACAAGCTCCATGTATTTTCATTACTTTTTCTAATTAACTGAAACAGAGAGAGATGAAAAGCAGAGTGAGCTTATTTTCTAACTTACCCAACCTCGCAGCAGATCTCTTGTAACTGAATTTTCTCTTATGCATGAAATTGCTTTATAAGGTGTCATGTTCTATTTGTAATCTTTCAGTTTATATGTTCAAAATTGTGAAATGGGAAGTAAGGCATGAGTGTCAGGTGGCTAATAAAGCATTCTGTTCTAATACAAACAAGTTGTTTGTGTCTTTACAAGGGGAAATGTGGACTTCCTATTTTAATCTAAACACTTCAGGCAGTAACAGTATCTTTGGCATTTTTCTCAACAAAGGAAATCCTCTCCATTTCCCATCACATTTTATTGGGTCACCAGAATAGCAGACGCACAGAGAGCATTAATGTGTAACACTCAGGAAGTAATTTTCTGAACATCCTGTCACATTTTCAAAAGTTAATTTCAGTTCCGGCGAGGTAAAAATGAACGTAATTTCCATATGGAAATATTTGACGCACGTATGACTTTAACGTTATTCTGTTAATATGTTTTTAGATGATACTTGTTCTTGCTAAAATGGTTGCACATCTGGCATGCCTGTTTGCTTGAAAGCTTCCTATTCAGATGCTGGTTTTAGTTTTGAATCAAATATTGACCAAAGATCATGTCTTTCCAGCTCTGTTGATTCCTTTTGTCTTGGTGCTCACCAGGTTCATCTCTTTACCATTCTTGTTTTGGGCAAAAGAGAGATGGGAATCACTCTGGTACTCCAGGGGCCTGTTGGTATGGTCACCTAGAGGGTGGTGGTAGAAGGTAGTGCTTATAGCCAGCGGTCAGTTTTTAGTTTCTGAGTTTGCCTGATAGTCTGAACACTCTGGCACTTTCTTTGACTAATATGCCTGTTACCTACTGTGGAGTTGTGTTTTGTTTTGTTTTTTCTTTTTAAACTTAAAAATAGAAGACAAATTATACAAATAGGAAAGAAATTTGGGTTACGTTCTTTTAAAGGCCAGGCTAATACGGAAAACAAAAAGTTCTAAGACTTGGACTTTCTTTTACTTTGATATGGTGTCCTCTCAAATTCTAGGCAAGTTTGTCTTCCAGTGCACATGTGCCCGGATGTCAGCATGCTCAGGGCATGACTTTTGTGTGTTTTGCTTTCTGCTGTATCCCTGGTGACTAGAACCATGTCCAATACTTCGTGGGCTCTCACTGAACACGTACTGATTTGAAGGAATGAGTATTTGACACTTCATTTTAAAATTTTTATTTTGTAAATATCTCAAATATGCATAAGAGTAAAGATGGATATAATGAGCCTCCATCTATCCATCTCCTTGCTTCAGTGTCATCTGCTTTTCCCCCATGCCCTTTTGGGTGATGATTGTGGGATTGACTTGTGCTATTAGCAGTTTAAATTGCTCTAGAAGGTAGTTTTGAAAATCGTTGTTGTTGCTGTTCAGTCACTCAGTCGTGAGGGCTGCAGCATGCCAGGCTTCCCTGTCTTTCATTATCTTCCGGAGTTTGCTCAAGCTCATGTGCATGAATCAGTGATGCCATCCAATCATCTCATCCTCTTCCACCCTCTTCTCCTGCTCCAGTCTTTCCCAGCATCAGGGTCTTTTCCAGTGAGTAGGCTCTTCGCATCACGTGGCCACAATTAATAAATGGAGGGAATTCCCTGGTGGTCCAGTAGTTAGGACTCCATGCTTTCACTGCAAAGGGCCCAGGTTCATTCTTTGGTTGGAGAGGGAAGTCCCTGTACTGAATCTTGAAGGATGTGTAGGAATTAACCAGTGAAGAGGTAGAAAGAGAGAGCTTTCTGCACTCAGGGATTGAAATTAGAGCCTCAGATCTGTTCAGTGCACTGGGAAGGAGCTTAGGTTTTCCAGGGATGGGGAGGGGCAAGAGATAAGTAAAACTGGGGAGATAAAAAGGCCTATATCTAAACCTTTTGTACAGTGTTTTTGGTTTTGGTTTAAAGTGGAGTGGCATGCTTTTGATGGGTTTTATTCAGAGTTGTGAGATCAGATATGGGGATAAGATTATTCTGCCGCTAGGAAGGGGCGACTTTGAAGCAGGGGTTGTGCCTGTTAGTTGCTCAGTCCTGTCCAACTCTTTTGACCCCATGGACTGCAGCCCTCCAGGGGATCTTCCTGACCCAGGGATCCAACCCAGGTCTCCTGGATTGCAGGCAGATTCTTTACCGTCTGAGCCACCAGGGAAGCAGGAGTTAGGCTTGTAATTGATCAGGAAAAGTTCTGTGAGCTCCCTCTGAGATACTGGCAATGGGTGGTGAAGGAAGACACAGAAGAGACAATAAGGAGGTAATACATCCTTAGGGCTTGGTGATCATTAGGTGGTTGTTCAGTAGCTAAGTCATGTCTGACTTTTTGTGACCTCATGAACTGCAGCACTCTAGGCTTCCCTCTCTTTCACCGTCACCTGCAGTTTGCTCAGATTCATGTCCGTTGCGTCGGTGATGCCATCCAGCCATCTCATCCTCTGTCGCCTCCTTCTTCTCCTGCCCTCAATCTTTCCTAGCATCAAGGTCTTTTCCAGTGAGTTAGTTCTTTGCATCAAGTGGCCAAAGTATTGGAGCATCAGCATCAGTCTTTCCAATGAATATTCAGGGTTATTTCCTTTAGGATTGACTGGTTTGATGTCCTTGCAGTCCAAGGGACTGTCAAGAGTATTCTCCAGCACCGCAGTTAAAAAGCATCAATTTTTAGACACTCAGCCATCTTTATGGTCTAACTCTCACATCTGTTCATGGCTACTGGGAAAACCATAGCTTTAGGATTAACTGGTTGGATCTTCTTGCAGTTCAAGGGACTGTCAAGAGTCTTCTCCAGCACTGCAATTCGAAAGCATCAATTCTGTGGCCCTCAGCCTTCTTAACCATCCAGCAACATCTGTACATGACTACGAGAAAAACCATAGCTTTGACTATATGGATCTTTGTCAGCAAAGTGATATCTCTGCTTTTTTAATACACTGGCTAGGCTTGTCATAGCTTTCCTTCTAAGGAGCAAGTGTCTTTTAATTTCATGGCTGCTGTCACTGTCCACGGTGATTTTAGAGTCCAAGAAAATAAAAATTGCCACCGTTTCTATTGTTTCCCTATCTATTAACCATGAAGTGATGGGACTGGATGCCATGATCTTAGTTTTTTGAATATTGAGTTTTAACCAAGCTTTTTCACTTTCCCTTTTCACCTTCATCAAGAAGGCTCTTTTTAGTACTCCTTTGGTTTCTGCCATTAGAGTGGTATCATCTGCATTTCTGAGATTGTTGATATTTCTCAAAACGAAAGTTGTGAGTGAGTTATTGAACTTTCTGGAGAGAAAAAGAGCTTTTGTATTTCGTAAAGGTCTCTTCTCAGTCAATATCACAAATATCCTAAGTTCACTAAGGGCCTCAATCCTGAATTATAGGCTGGACCCCTGACTCTTCGTAAAGATCATCTGAAACAATTGATGTTTCAGTTTGATGTTGTATGGCTTGTTGATCAGTTGGTAACTCCATCTGTATGTGTGCCTCTCTCCTTTGGGAGCATTGTTTTACTTTAGGAAAAATGCTTTATTAAAAAAAAATGAAATGTATAAACCAAAGAAGTCCTTCATAACTGCCACTCCCACTAGTGTTGTTAACAAGATGGTGTACATTCTCTTTCCCTCCATGCCTACCATGCAAACCCTGCCCACACACTAGCATGTGATTTTGCAGAATTGGGATCTCATGATGCATGCTGTTCTGAGAGAGATTTTTGTCATGTAATGGTATATCAATATTCTGATCAGATCAGATAAATGTAAAGTAAACCCATTCTTTTCAATAGTTCCACAATATTTCATTATATAGGTATGTCATGATTTATTTGCCTAGTTTCCTATTAATGGGTATTCACCACTCATTTCTTTGAGTTCTCTATACCAATGCTGTTCAGAAAACTTTCTCTAATGGAAATGTTCTAAGATGTGCTCTGTCCAACATGGCAGCAAATAGCCATGTGTGATTATTGAGCATTTGAAATGTGCTCAGTGTGCCTCAATTCAGTTCAATTCAGTCGCTCAGTCATGTCCGATTCTTTGCTACCCCATGAATCGCAGCATGCCGGGCCTCCCCCATCCATCGCCAACTCCCGGAGTTCACCCAAACTCAAGTCCATTGGGTCGGTGATGCCATCCAGCCATCTCATCCTCTGTCGTCCCCTTCTCCTCCTGCCCCCAATCCCTACCAGCATCAGAGTCTTTTCCAGTGAGTCAGCTCTTCGCATGAGGTGGAGTTTCAGCTTTAGCATCATTCCTTCCAAAGAACACCCAGGACTCACCTCCTTTAGAATGGACTGGTTGGATCTCCTTGCAGTCCAAGGTACTCTCAAGAGTCTTCTCCAACACCACAGTTCAAAAGCATCAATTCTTCGACGCTCAGCTTTCTTCACAGTCCAACTCTCACATCCATACATGACCACAGGAAAAACCACAGCCTTGACTAGACAGACCTCTCTTGGCAAAGTAATGTCTCTGCTTTTGAATATGCTATCTAGGTTGGTCATAACTTTTCTTCCAAGGAGTAAGCGTCTTTTAATTTCATGGCTGCAATCACTGTTTCCACTGTTTCCCAATCTATTTCCCATGAAGTGATGGAACCAGATGCCATGATCTTCATTTTCTGAATGTTGAGCTTTAAGCCAACTTTTTCACTCTCCTCTTTCACTTTCATCAAGAGGCTTTTTAGTTCCTCTTCACTTTTGCCATAAGGGTAATGTCATCTGCATATCTGACGTTATTGAGATTTCTCCCGGCAATCTTGATTCCAGCTTGTGCTTCATTCAGCCCAGCATTTCTCATGATGTTCTCTGCAGTGCCTCAGGAACTGAATTTTACATTTTATTCCATCTTAGTTAAGTCTAAGTAGCCACATGTAGCTAGTGGCTACTGTATTGGACAACAGAGTCAAGTTAGGTCATTAAGCTGTTTGCTTGGATCACGTTACTTGGACCTTCATAAATTGCAGTTCAATGCTTCTTTGATGTTTAACAGTCATATGAAGTTTCTTTTGTAAATGTGTTTTAAAGAAATACTATCCAGTTAGAGTTCCTTAGAGAGGGATCTATGAAATGCTTCTCAAGTTTAGTTCTAAAAGAGAGCTTCTCTTTCCAGACATATCAGTGTGCTTCTTTTTATCAAGTAAGTAGTGGCTCTATACTTTATTATACATCACTTTTTGCCTTGGTTGCCATGGAGTCTGATTTTGGAATCCAGTTTTTGGTTCTGCTGTAGGAGGTGATCTTTTCCCTTTCATCACTCCCCCTACCAAACGGCATAGCTTTCCTTTCATTCTGAGTTTGAAGATGTCATTATGTGTATGCTTTTCCTTGTAAAGCGCTTCTCTTTTGAAAATGATTAGATTTATGTCAAGTTTTTGAAATCTATCCTAAGACTTCACTAAGAAAAGATTAATACAGTATACATACTACATCCTTCCCACAACCTTGTACATACACACACATACCGTATATCCTAGTGAAAGAAGAAAGAAGTGAAGTCGCTCAGTCATATCTGACTCTTTGCGACCCCATAGACTACCAGACCCCATAGCCTACCAGGCTCTTCCGTCCATGGGATTTTCCAGGCAAGAGTACTGGAGTGGGTTGCCATTTCCTTCTCCAGAGGATCTTCCCGACCCAGGGATCAAACCCGGGTCTCCCACATTGTAGGCAGACACTTTACCGTCTGAGCCACCAGGGAAGCCTATATATCCTAGTAGGGCCATTATATTGTCATATGTAGGAATCCTGTCTATCATCATAGTGGGGAACACACATATTTAAAATCTGAAATATTTGCAATTTTTTAAGGAATCTCCACACTGTTCTCCATAGTGGCTGTACTAGTTTGCATTCCCGCCAACAGTGTAAGAGGGTTGGTTCCCTTTTCTCCACACCCTCTCCAGCATTTATTGCTTGTAGACTTTTGGATCACAGCCATTCTGACTGATGTGAAATGGTACCTCATTGTGGTCTTGATTTGCATTTCTCTGATAATGAGTGATGTTGAGCATCTTTTCATGTGTTTGTTAGCCATTCGTATGTCTTCTTTGGAGAAATGTCTATTCAGTTCTTTGGCCCATTTTTTTGATTGGGTGGTTTATTTTTCTGGAGTTGAGCTGCATAAGTTGCTTATAAATTTTTGAGATTAGTTGTTTCTCAGTTGCTTCATTTGCTATTGTTTTCTCCCATTCAGAAGGCTGTCTTTTCACCTTACTTATAGTTTCCTTTGTTGTGCAGAAGCTTTTAATTTTAATTAGATCCCATTTTTTTTATTTTTGCTTTTATTTCCAGTATTCTGGGAGGTGGATCATAGAGGATCCTGCTGTGATTTATGTTGGAGAGTGTTTTGCCTATTTTCTCCTCTAGTTTATAGCCTTATGACCTGGCAATCCCACTGCTGGGCATACACACCGAGGAAACCAGAATTGAAAGAGACACATGTACCCCAATGTTCACTGCAGCACTGTTTAAAAATAGCCAGGACATGGAAACAACCTAGATGTCCATCAGCAGATGAATGGATAAGAAAGCTGTGGTACATATACACAATGGAATATTACTCAGCCATTAAAAAGAATACATTTGAATCAGTTCTAATGAGATGGATGAAACTGGAGCCGATTATACAGAGTGAAGTAAGCCAGAAAGCAAAACACCAATACAGTATACTGACACATATATATGGAATTTAGAAAGATGGTAATGATGACCCTGTATGCAAGACAGCAAAGAGACACAGATGTATAGAATGGACTTTTGGCCTCTAAGGGAGAGGGAGAGGGTGGGATGATTTGGGAGAATGGCATTGAAACATGTATACTATCATGTAAGAAATGAAGCACCAGTCTATGTTTGATACAGGATACAGGATGCTTGGGGCTGGTGCACGAGGATGATCCAGAGAGATGATATGGGGTGGGAGGTGGGAGGAGGGTTCAGGATTGGGAGGTCGTATACACCCGTGGTGGATTCATGTCAATGTATGGCAAAACCAATACAGTGTTGTAAGGTAAAAATAAAATTAAAATAAAATCTGAGATAGACTTTTCACCTGGGTTATAGAAAATTACTTAAGTGCATTATAGTTGATTACATTTTATTCAGTTATGACTTGAACTTGGGTTCTTTTACCCTCTTTTGCTCTGTCAGTATAATGCTCTACTTTGGCTTTCTTTGGGAATATATGGAAAATATTCCTTTGCTTGAATTTAAAGTGCATTCTTCAGGATTTCCTAGTTCCACATGGCACCTTGTAGATAAATATTAACTGCTAAATGTTGGGGCAAAATATTTTTGGACTCCCTCCCCCCAAAAAATAGCAGTGTTGAGGAGTGTAACCTTAATTTTAAAACATTTTACTCTTCCTGTGTCTATGCCAAGTTTCTTCAGGATACCCTTAGATTTTATATGGACTTTAGAATTAGAAGGCATCAGAATATGCTGAAATTTTTAAAATAAATTCCTTTGCCTGTAAGGAAGTAGGATAGAACCAGGAAACTGCTGATGTGGTAACCAGGATAGCACACTAAAACCATCTGTGTAACTCCTGGCAGGAATAAAATGACAAAACAAGATCTTGGAGAGTGGGTGTTACCAGGTGTGTGATCAAAAAGATAAATACATTCTCAAATGATTAAATTGGCCGAGTGCCTTTAGCACCCATGGGGCTGTTACGTGTATTCTTATGTGCAGACATAGCCGTCAAGGTTGAGCATTTTTAGCATAGTTAGGAAACTGGGACCGGAAAAGAATGGAAGCAGAGGATTTTAACATTGCTTGGAGTCTTTGGAGCTGTGGACTCTGGGTGTGAACTTGAAGAAACTGCGTGGAACATGATAAACATCCAGTGATACTTGCTGCACAGCCACAGTCAGGCTCTCTAGGATAGAATGAGGAGGAGACCCTACGAGAGCATGTTTGCCCCGTTTAACAGTGGACTTTGAAAAAGAGGGACCATGTTAAGATTCTTCCTTTTTTCTTGAGCATTGAAGGAAGATGGAAGCTGAGGACTTTTTCATACTATTTAATGACTATTTGTAATTTTGCAAAAACCAAAAATGAACAGTTTTTCATTCTAACTCAAATTAGAAATACTTAGGTTAAATATAGTACAGCTTTGAATACTTTAAAGAGAACTTGAAGATATTTGGTTTATGAAGAAATGTCATGGTTTTGAATAAGATTTTTGCTATCTCAAATTGGCCATGGTTCACTTGAGAGTAATTCTTTTAAGCCCTTTTCCTCAATTTAGCCGGACTATTTGGTGTTCACTAAGCTTGCATGTTCTGAATATCACCAAGCTCAAAGTCAGGAGATCTCCAGTGGATATATGCATTTAGTTTTCAGTGCATATAAAAGTTATGTTTACAGTATACTATATTGTGTGCAAGAGCATTATGTCTAAAAAATGTACGTATCTTAATTTTAAAATATTTGACTGCTAAAAAGAGGGGGCTTTCCTGGTGGCTCAGTGGTAAAGAATCCCCCTGCCAATGCCAGAGATAGTATTTGATCCCAGAGTCAGGAAGAATTCCCTTGAGAAGGAAATGGTAACCCACTCCAATTTTATCGCCCAGGAAATCCCATGGACAGAGGAGCCTGGCGAGGCTACAGTCCATGAGATGCCAAGAAAGCAACTGAGCACACACATTCATACTTAGTTGCTAAGTTGTGTCTGACTCTTTGTGACCCCCACGGACTGTAGCCTTGCCAGGCTTCTCGATTCGTATGATTTCCCAGGCAAGAAAACTGGAGTGGGTTGTCATTTCCTTCTCCAGGGGATCTTCTTGATCCCAGGGATCAGCAGCTTGCTAATCATCATCTGACAACGCAGGGTTGTCATACACCTTCAATTTCTAAAGAACATAGTATCAGCAAAGTGCAATAAAATGAGGTCTGTGCCTGTATTGGAGAATTCTGAGATAGCAACATGGGGAAGGCTGTCTTTGGGTATCTTTAGTTTTCTATAGAGAATCCCCCAGTTTCTCACCAGGAGTGCTGGGGGTTTTGGCTGGCAGGGATGGAAGCCCAGCAGCACGCGTGTGGCTCTTGGGTTGGAAACTGGACGGAGGGCCACATACTTTGATGTGTAGGCTGCCAGTTAGTTTGTCAATTCCAGCCTTACAGCTCAAGTCACCACTGCCGGGTATCCATGCACGTGGAGCAGCTTTCCTTCACTCTCTCCAGGGAACGGTCCTCTGGTTTCTTAAGGGGCTTCATCAACTCCGTCATCTCCCCTCTGTTCGGGCCCCGTCTTCCCAGATACATGGAGCCTGGGAGTGCTGGATCTCAAGGACTCAAGGAATAAATCTAGTCTCCTCCTTGTTATTACCTCTGTAATTTATACTGTGTTAAATCTGTTAACCACTGTATTTTCTTCTCTTGTTCTTTTTGTCCTTGCAGGTTATTATCTTTTATATTGATTTACTGTCATTTTAACTAGGCTTGGGAGGGAGAGGAGATAATATATAGTTAGTGTGCCACTAAAGTGTTTGCCAGCTGATGGTGGTAGGGTGGCATAAGTGATTTTACTTTTTCCTCTTCACCTGGCCTTATTTTATGATTGAGCTTCCCTGGTGACCCAGGGGTAAAGAATCTACCTGCCAATGCAGGAGACGTGGGTTCAGTCCTTGGGTGGGGAAGATGCCCTGGAGAAGGAAATGGCAACCCACTCCAGTGTTCTTGCCTGGGAAATCCCATGGACAGAGGAGCCTGGCAGGCTATAGTCCATGGGGTTGTAGTCAGACACGACTTAGCAGCTAAATAACAATTATTTTATTTTATTATCCTTTTATTTCAGTGTCTAAACTACTTTTCAAAAACGGAATGAAAATTGAAACCATGGCGGATAATTTTTCTTTTTAAAATAAACATTTTTAAATGTTAAAATTAAATCACTCTTTTGCTAATCTGATTTTTAGGAATGAGAGAACAAAGCACTACAAGTCAGGTACCTGTAAATGACTCATAATTACTCACGCAAATGCATGTAAACTTGGATATGCAATTAGGCAGCTCATTATGTTGCAAATGCAATTACATGCTCAAATTCATGGTCACTCCCTTGGCTCACCCAGCTGTCTCTCTTGTCTTAGGCTTATTTATGATCGGTTATTAGTAATCCCCAGCTGTCAGAATTTGAAAATACATGCTGGTGCTAGTGGTGTCATTCAGCTCATAATGGAGGGAAAGTTTGAAAAGGAAGTTTGCCTTTGAGTTTATGTATGCAGGGTTGGTTGTCTTAGTTGGCAAAATCCCATTCCCCTTCTGAAGGTACAGGCTTTCCATTTAGAAAAATTATCATTAATAGTGGTTAATGATATTTACAGTACAGTATACTCCATCATCTCTGATCTGCCCTTCTGAAGTCCAAAAGCCCTTAGTTGTTTTTTTTGTTTTGTTTTATTATAACTCATTGGTGGCAAAATCAGAAATGCTTCATTAGGACTCAAATCTGACATGGAATAGCAAGACTGTTTCTAGTCTGTTTATCCAGATCACTGGCATGAAGATGTATGGATTTTGCCTCAGTAAACTTTTAATATGTTTAGTTATGACATGTAAATGCAGTATACATACTGTGTTACCTTTGGAAAATGCCTAAGTTTCTGAGTTTCAGATGCTTTTTGGCCCCAGCAGTTTCTAATAAAGAATATTGGCCTTACAGTGAGAGTAACAGAGTCCACATTAGATATGGGTTAAAATTCTAGTTGGGGGAAACTTTAACTGATAGATGTATTATTAGACCATTTGGGTATTTTACATACAGTTAGTTTCCCATTTTGATTCAGAGTTACTGTGAAAAAAGAAAGAAGTTATTTATTGTATGCTGACATAGTTCTACTAAATGGAGTAATTAAGAGTTTTCTTAGTTACTAAAGTTTTTTAAATTGTTTTTAGAGAATTAGTTTAAAACTCAAGATAACAATTTCATATTTAATTGTTGTTCTATATTGTCAGTGACTTTTAGATTAATAGTAGGAAATACTCTCAGTATTGTTATAAGTAAATGGAAAAAACTGTCATCTATATTGAGTTAGTACAGTTGGTTCTTTGTCTCTAATAATGTCAATAATTGTTAATCGAGGCACCCTCGATCTATTAAAACCATCCATCCAGTAATCCTCAATGCTTAGTTCTGCCTTAATCCAGCTTTAGGTGTGGCACATTGGTTTTTCAAAAGAAGAAGGAAGGGATGCCGTTTTCTGTCAGCTCTCTGAGAATTTTAATATTCATTGTCTTTCTTCCCCACTCTTCATCATTTTTGTCCATTACAAGAATATATGAGAATTTTGAGGTTTTAAACTAGGCATATATGCTTAACCTTTTACAGGTAGCTTGTAATCATGCAGACAGATAATCTTGGGCGCGTGGCATGTATTTTCATGTACCTTCAAATTGGTTCTTTTGCCCAAATGGATTAGAGGAAGCAGATACTTGGCTGCATTTGAGTCAAGAGCGTCTCATAGCACACTGATAAAGATTCTCTCCTCTTTTGGAGGACAGGTATTTCTGTTTAAATTGGTTGTCATTAAAATTGCCTAGAAACACTTCAGTATCCTTTATAGCAGTTTGTTGAGTCAGTTTCTAATTCTGTACTTTTACTGACCTGTGACTTTAGAAAATTCTTTATGAATAAACACTGGAAGATCATAGATCACTGAAGTTTAAAATAGAAGAATTTTCACCAAGTTTCTGAAACAAAACTCTTACGGTGCATAAAAATGTAGATCATCAAAGAATAATCAGTTTTGACTGCAGTAGAGAATATAACAATATAATGATACTACAGAAAACCTCGAAACTTTTGAAATAGTAGTAATAGTACGTTGGTTGTAAAAAAAAAAAAAGATGTTTTCTTCAAGTTGTGAAGCCTGAATTTTAAGAATAAGTTAATTTATTTAAAAATCTTAGTTGAAGGATTAACATTTTATGAGTAAGGACGGTGAGGAATTTTTACACATGAATTAATACTGTGGTCATTACAGATACATCAGAGCTGTGCATGATGTGGTTAAACCCTCTTTGTTGGTTAAGCCAACCACTGTTTTTGCAACTCATTGGAGGTAGACCTTTGCGGAAAGCTCTTACGTGGATAAAACCTCTAGTTAATGCCAGCTAAATCAGTAATTTCAACTTTGTTATCATCATTTTGATGTTTTTTTCTTTGAGTAGGAAGTAGGGAAACGTGATTAATAAAATGAGCCCATTAGACTTTCTTGTTTTTGATGGAACTGTTTCCTCTTGTAAAATTTGATGGTCGTGAATTTGATGGCAGAGATTATTTACTTAGCCAGACTTGTCCCTAGAGAGGCAATCTGAAACAATTCCATTAGAATCCAGATAACGATCAAGAAACATAATAAAAAGAACCACATGAAAGTAAGTTCAGATCTGGTCTGATATTTTGATACTCCTACATCTCTTCCCCCAAGAATAGTCAGTAAACACAGAGTAGTATCTTCTCATTGTCTTTGAACCCCATGTTTATGACTGATTTAAGGTTTAAGTGTGAAACTATTGCGAGGTCCTAGACAATTTAAAAATACTTTTGCCAGACAAGACCTTTTAAGTCTTGTTTGGAAACCTTAAATGCATTCATATGTGTTTTATGTATGAATCGATTTATTTATGAAACCCTTAAACAACCTGCTACTTGGCAGGCAATGTTCTAGGTATTGGAAATTAAGCACTTAAAACAGGTGAAGTTTGGACCCTCTCGTAAGAACCTACCTTGGATCTTAACATCCTGAAAAAGTACTAATAGTGGATACACCTTGTTCCTCTTTGAAAGAGAAGGCTGTTACCCGGGTCATACAGCAGCTCGTGATAGAGCTGCGCGTCTGCAGCTTTGTGACTGATGGAAAGCAGATTCCTTTGTAGCTCCAGTGCCTAAACTCTCGCTCTCAGAAGATGCCCCGTGGTTTTCCTAGTTTGCTCAAATGTTCATTGCAGCCAGAAGTCCTTTCAGATATACTTATCCCAACCCAGCCTGTTTCATCTGGCCCTCACTTGTCTTCCACATGGACTCAGTGCAATCTCAGTCCATTGCTTTAAGCAGCTGAGTGTGTGTGCATGTGCATGCGTGTGCACACACATACACACTATCTGCTCCAGTTAGGTTTTTTTAACTCCTTGGGGGATAAGACCATGGTCGGGACTTTGGTTTAGCACAGTGTTTTATATCAAGTAGTAATTAATACCAGTATTTGTTGACTTCAGCGACTGTCCTAAAATTGCTTAATATCTGAACAGTTTCTTTAAAGTGGTCTACATTGATTTTTTTTTTAATGCCTTGCGTTTCTTAAAGATTTGTCTTTTATAGTTAGTCAAACCACTTAGTGTATCAAGACCTTTCCTTCTGTTTTTAAGAATTATATATATTATGCTAGTAAGAAAATTCTCAGTGGTACTTTTGAATGGTCATTAAGAGTTGTTTTTCTTGTTCATGAGCCCCATAGCCTTTGGCAGGAGTGGTGGGATCACTCTCTTTCTAATCAGGCAAAATAATAAAACTAAATTAGTGTGGTTATACCTAACATATGCTTTTTTTCTTTTTTTAATGGTTGAAGAGGATATTAGGGGCCATTTTTCTTTGATGTAACTTTCTTCCTCCTGCCTTCCTTTCTCTAAAAAGTTTAAGCTAGATTTAATAATTTCCACTATGAGTTTTTTTTTCCCTCTGTTTAATTGATTACAAAATACACAGGCAGGTAGATCCATTTTGAAAGAGCCCAGAGTTCTCTCTTCTGAAAGCCTCTACCATGAGCTTGGCTTTCCTGCTGAGTGTTATTTCCTTTGGGATAAATGTTGACCTCAGTGGGTGAGGCATCTGGTGGGAAAGAGTTGTATCAAGGGTAAAAAAGTGAAAAACAATCATTATTTTATGGAAGTAATTGGGTTATAAATTGAAGTATCCATATTTTATTACTTGGTTATAAATTCTCTTTAATCTTTTGTTTCTCAGCCTTTCGTTGGGACTAATTGTGGATCTTGGCCACCCTTGTAGGTTAAATCTGAAGATTTCTATACACAGAATTTTAAATTTTTCATCAACTAGATGAAATGGACCATACAAGATAGAATGTAATTATCAAGTCATTAGTTAAAAACTATTAAGAAAGGGTGATTCTCCTTTTGTTTAGACTTTTCTTTGTCATGCATGAAAAACTTAAAAATCTGCTATGCCAAGTGTATGCCTTTGTAAATTCTATTTATGTTTTGAATGAGAGAGGTGGTGGAACTATATAGATGGATGTTATTCTTAGTACCTGAGTTATTATTTATTTTTCATAGTTCTCATGTAGGAATATTCATTAATATCATTGTATCCCAGACTGAGATTTTTTTTCCCTTGTAAGCCTAAGCTTCTTCCTACTTTGTTTATTCTCTTCCATTATAGACTTGATGATGCATTTTGCAGTTATTTCTCAGTACTTCTGATGGAAACAAGGATTTTAAAAGTATATTTACGGAAACTGGTTGTAAAATAACTGGCTCTTAGTTGATATGATAAGGGTATACACTGGATAACTTTTCGTCAACCCGGCAGGTTTTGGGTCCTGCTCCCAGGTGGTGCTCCTTCTTGGACAACTTGACAGAAGAATTAGAAGAGAACCCAGAAAGCACAGTTTATGATGATTACAAATTTGTCACCAAGAAAGACCTTGAAAATTTAGGTAAAAGAAAATTACGATGAAATGTTTATAAAATTATTTCTACTTGTTTTGAATTTTGAACATCAAAAGTGATGGAGTCACGTTTATCTGATGTTGCAGATCTTCTCTTTCTGACAAATCAGGTATTAAACATAGTACATACAGTGTCTGCTTAGAAGATTCAGATAAGTTCAATCTACTGAAGTGTTTTTGTATGTTAAGTAAGAAACAATTTTTTAGTCTACCACCTGTGTATAGGAAAATACCAGTCCAGGAAGCAGTGACTTTCTTTCCAAGTACTATTTGAATATAATAAGATTGTGAGTAATCTCAAAGGCGGCATGTAAATGATTTTTGTCTCTTTTGTAGGTTTGCTTATTACTAGACCTAATCCACGACTTAGAAACCATGGGTTGAATCCTCAAATATGTAGAACCTTAACTGTTATTTGGGTTTAAAGAATACAAACCAAAAATGCTTCTTAATAATGGCCAACTTTAAAATACGTCTTACATGTGCCCAGGCAGTATTCTGAATGTTTTATATACATTTTATTTAATCCTCACACCTGTGGAGTGGATATTATTATGATTTCATTTTATAGGTAAAGAAACTGAGGCATGGAAAGATTAACTTCCCAAAGGCTTCAGTGGTGATAAATATGAGGGTTATAATTTAAACCTAAAGTCTCTGCTCTAGCCTCAGCCATACTGACACCCTGAAGAACATATTTGTTTTAGTTGACTAGCACTAGTTTGCAGGATGAGAGCAGGTTTTGTTAATCTTGTTCTCTTGGGAAAAGCGTGCATAAGCAAATTATTGAGAATAGGAAAACAGGATCCATTCTCCGTAAGCCTAGGCAGTTTAGTTGTCTTTAGAACAGAGAGATTTACAATAGCAGTTGAAAGTTAAAAGAAAATAGAATCATGTAACAGATTAGACAAGAGTCTTAAACTTTATATTTAAACCATATCTTTAGTACAGTTAATTCAGGCAAAATTATCTTCTGCCAGCTACCACCAAAATAATTCCTTAAATTTTAATGTGTTTAAAAAGAAAAGAGTTGTGTTTACCCTTTAGAAAAGTGACTTATGGATGAAATAAGGTAAAATAGATCTTTTCTGTGGAAATGCCTTCTTAAATATCTCCAGCATAATTTTTACAGTATGGATGTGTGACACTCGCCTACATTCTTACACTGGAGAATAAAAAGACATTTTTATTTTGTGAATTTTTAAAAACTACTGTGTTTAGTATATTTTGGGTGCTTTTTCAGTCTCTTGACTATGTTTATTTTGGGTGAGGAAGGCAGTTATAAAGGTTTAAATATGTACATTCATGCTGCCAATTTCTTTCTTCAGATGCTTATTTTTAAATGTATTTATTTGGCTGCACAAAGTCTTGGTTGCAGCACACAGCATCTTTAGTTGGTGCCATGTGAACTCTTAGTTGCAGCATGTGGGATCTTGTTCCCCAACCAGGGTTCAAATCTGGGTCCCCTGCATTGAGAGTACGGAGTCTTAGCCACTGGACCATCAGGGAAGTCCCCACACTGCCTATTTTTATCAACAAAATAAATTATACTAGAAATCATCTTCGTGTAGATTATTATCTTTTAATATAAATTAGCCTTTTGGTTATATTTTTCAATAGATTTTACCATCAGTATAAACCATTTATCCAATAAGTAGCTTATGTTAAAGTAAAAATAAGGCCATGTAACTGACTTCTCTTGTTTCTTAAGATTATGGCATTTGAAAACTTGCAGGTTCTGTCATTCCCTAGCTGTGGCCTTTAGCAGGTCCTGTGCCATGCCGTTTCCCAGAATGTGTTTCGTGGGGCCCTGCTTCTGTAAGAAGTGCTAGGTGGGCAGCATGATGGCTGATACAGGCTTTAGAGAGGCTGACATGGGTTCACACCCTGCCTCTACCGCACAATAGCTCCGTGACCTAACCAGTTTACTTAGCTACATTGTGCCTTGGTTCCTCATCTATAAAGTAATGATAATGACACCTACCCATCGAGTTGCTTAGAGAATGAATCCTGTCATGCCTGAAAATTACTCAGTACAGTATTTAAACAATCCATAATGTTACCTATCATTTTAAGATATTTGTGACAAATAAGTTTGAGAAATGTTCAGTTTAACCAAGTTAAATCAATTTCTCTATGGTGGACTTTGAGCCTTTAATGTCAGTATACGCTGTAAATCACCAGGAGGAAGGAAACTTACTTAGTCACAGAACCTCGTCTTCCTCCAAGATCTGTTGGGACTAGTGTTCTCTGGAGCTAAGGATGAGAAAACCTGATTCCAGATCTCTCCTTAGAATTGTTTTAATATGAAAAACTTCCTGCTGGATTTTATTCATGATCTAAGTTGGAATGGGAATAATTCTGGGCCATAAATATAAGTTCTATATACTTAATAGAGGAAATAAAAAGTTATAAAAACACATGTGCAGGTACCTCAATGCAGATTGTTGTGCATTTGGACATTTCATTAAGGTTCAGCCCGCCCCACTGCCCTTTTAAGTTTCCACTGTGCAAATTCAAACAATGGAGTTTTATTGACCTAACATTCTAGGAAAGTACTTTTCTGACCAAGACTTATAATTACCTTATGAAATTGTCCTAAATTTAGGTTTGCCTTTTGATGTTCTATTTAGGTTTTGTACACCTATGTGATTTTTACCTAGACATTATTTGTAGCCCTGGAGGGTTGTTTATTTCTGAAATTTGGAAGTCAGGGTAACACTTTCCCTGGAACCTTAGTCACTTAGTATTATACCAACTAAAGCTGCTGTTCATGTGAATTATTTCATAGGCGATCTTATTCTGAAGATGAATATTCTCTTAACCTTTCTGTGTGTAAATATTTGTAGTTAATAATTTCTATGACATAGGCAGAGTATCCTTATGTGACCCCCAGCACCACTAATTGTAAATGAAATCTACTAAATGTTGGGAACCCTGTGAAAGAAAGTCTTTAAAGCAGGGCAGCTAGACACTCATCGGCATTGGACTTTTCATTCATCCTTAATGCAGTATGTGTGTATAATAGTACGTGTGTTGGTATACATTTGCCAGTTATTCTGTTTTGGGGGAACACATACCCTTTCTACATTATTGTTGTGACACAGTTTTTCTTTTGTTTTTGGAAATTACGGGCCATCTCCCTCCCCCCGGCCCTGTTCTTGCTTGGCAATATGAAAGTTGACAACCTAGTGTTGAATCTCAGTATTATTTTTAGATTTAAAACTGGCTTATGGAATAAAGGGCTTCCCTGGTGGCTCAGAGGGTAAAGCGTCTGCCTGCAATGCAGGAGACCTGGTTTGATCCCTGGGTTGGGAAGATCCCCTGGAGAAGGAAATGGCAACCCACTCCAGTACTCTTGCCTGGAGAATCCCATGGACAGAGGAGCCTGGTGGGCTACAGTCCACGGGGTCACAAAGAGTGACACGACTGAGCGACTTCACTTTCATGGAATGAAAAAACCTGAGAGCCAGTAGTATGGGGAGCCCTTCTTTACTAGTCTGCTACAGCTCATGAATACCTTTCTATCAGCTTTATGCTTAGTGCAATGTTACATTAAAAGTAAGAAAGATAATGTTGCTGAAGTAGATTAAAATTTTCTTTGCAGTTGTTAAAGAAGATTGGTGGTTCTAATCCTTAAATTTTTACTTAGAAGTGAAATTATAATCAAATTGTAGTCCATGAAAAACTGCTGAATTTTAATCAGGATTTCATAAAGATCTGCCCTCTTCTGGTTAACTTACAGGGCTCACACATCTCATTGGATCACCTTTTCTTCGGGCATATATGCATGGATTTTTCATGGATATAAGGCTCTACCACAAGGTAAGTACAAAGCTACAGTTATTTAAGGTGACCAACAATCACTTTGTGGCCATTTCTTCTCTACTTATGTATATTTTTATAAAACATACTTAAGATTTGTAAAATATCTATCCTTTGGCATAATATTAATGCTGTATATGAGACATGCTGCTAAATATAGTTCTCTTCTGTTTCGTTTTCTTCTACTTCAAAAGGTGAAATTGATGGTAAATCCATTTGCTTATGAAGAATATAGGAAAGATAAGATCCGGCAGAAGATAGAAGAAACACGAGCACAAAGAGTGCAGTTAAAGGTAAATATTAGAGTCAGCATCGAAGCTACTAGAGAAAGGCTCTTCGTTTTTATTTTGTTTATTATTCGGAGAAGCTTGCCATCCATTTCTTACTTTTCCCATTCTTAGTATACATCATTCACTAATATTCTTGGCATGTTTTATTTGTCGTGAGGGTGGATGCTCTAGTTTCATCCTTATGGTAAAGGTAACGGTGTTGTGGCAAGTAATGCCAGGTGAGCTGATGCTATTGGTCCTACCAAGAAAATATGATGCTGTTTTCAAACAGGTGTTTTTAGACTTTGGAGTGCTGGGGCTTTGCTAATCCCCATTTCTTGATGACACATGGAAATGTCTTAGGCTAGCTGCTTGGATCATGGGAAATGGTCATCAGACTATGCCAGGGCCCAGACAGAAATCAGGCCACACTAGTTCTATTATCAGAGAGAATTTAATGTAAAAGAATTGTTACCCGGGTATTAGAAAAGTGAAGAGGCAAAAACACTGTGGTACTCATAAAGGAGGTGGTGGCTACAGGGAGCAGCTGACTCGCCAGGACTGGGCAGTAGGAGACAGGCGGGCCTAGAGACTCGGACCTCAGAGGGGGCCTGACATCTGGTGGTGGGGCCCTCGAGGCAGGACCAGGCTGTTCCAGGAGTGTGGGGAAGCCACAAACTGGACTCTCTTGCTCTGCTAGAGTCATTGCTGCCAGGAGACAGAACTATTGGACGCATGACACCAGCCCTGCAGCCAGCAGAGGGGAAGCGGAAACCCCATCTCCTGCCTTCCTGGCCTGATCGAGATTGACCACCGGGGATATGATCGTTTCTAACTGGACATTTTGTAAACGCACGCACACACTTTCAGTGCAGAGACTAGTAGCAAGCTTTTCCTTTTTCCAGATTATTAGGTAAAAGCAGTGAATATGTGTGTGTATATTGGCCTGGGCAGTGTAGGACATGGAGTCCCTTTGTCCCTACTCTTTGCTTTAACCTTCAAAGCTCAATTGTAGGTATTGCAGTACAACTTTTATTTTTTTCTCCTCCACTAGAAATTGCCAAAAGTTAACAAAGAGCTGGCACTTAAATTAATTGAGGAAGAGGAGGAGAAACAAAAATCTACCTGGAAAAAGAAAGTTAAGGTAAGATTTTATAAGGCAAAGAAAATATTGATAAGTTATTTCTCTGTTTTCTTGATAGTAAATCGTATCCTTTTACTTTGAAAATGTGTTTAGTTTTCCTTGTTCCCTCTGCTTATTAGGTACTATATGCTCAGTATGGAAAGTTTGTAAAACAGATAAGAGTATAAAGAAGAAAGTCACTCATGTACTTCTATCCAGAGAAAGGCATCATTAATAGTTTAGTGAATTTCCTTCCTGTCTTATTTATCTTAAAATCATAAACTGTAATAGGATACTACTGTATATGTATATATAATATTTATCTTGGGTCTGTAAAATAACACACGTGGCTTCCCATTTCACTAAACAATCTTTATAAATATTTTGAGAGCTGCATATTTTATCTTGTGGATATATTTTAAATAACCAAGTTGTTAAATATTTAGTTTGTTTATTGTTTTTCTTTATAGTCACTAGGTTTGTTTATAACTGAAAAACTAACCACCTTTCGTTTAGACTTGGCATTACTGGGCACATGCACTCTAAGGAGTAACTGCTCTCTACCTTCCATCCCTGATGTAAAATGGACAAAGGTCGGTCGTAAACTAAGTAAGGGTCAACTGGTGGTGTCAAGACAGGAGGCGGATTTTTTCTCATTTTCCCAGAGAAGTGAGAGCTTCCTCGTTCCTCTCAGTACTGTTTCCCCATCAGCTTAGATCAGGCAGGCAGATAGGTAGGCCAGACTCTTCTCTGGAATGAGTTGTAAAGATCCCATCTCTCCTAAGAGCCTGCAGGACCTGCCTGAGTAGATGGCCAAACTTTGAATCTGGGCCAGCTGTGTCAAGCTGACGGGAGAGTTTTGTTAGTGTTTGTTCTTTCTCTGTTCTCTCTCTAGTTTTTTAACCAGGTAAGTGAATGGAGACAAGTGAGCTCTTCTTGTGTTTATTTTTGTACCACTCTTCAGGAGTGTCAGGGGGCTGCCACTGAAGAATCTCTCATGTCTGGTCCCCCTTGCTCACCAATTTGTCCTTGTGGGTGATCCTGAGCTTCACTGGGTCATAGCTTGTTCTTTTCTAAGATGAAGAGTAGGACTGAGGTGGGAACAGGGGCCTTCTTGGTGCTGTGAATGTTGTGGCTGTGTACCTTCCTAATTTCATCAGTGTATCACATGTATGCATAGAGCTTTAAGTGTTCAAAATGTAAGTGCTTCCGGCTCCCTTGACGTTCTCTTTGGCATGCTCCCAGTGATTTTCTTGTTAACCTAGCCCGAGGATGGTTAGGGAGGTAACTTGTCAGCTTTATAGGTCATTCCCCAAGCTTCACGGATACGATCTTTGGGAAGGGAGAGAAGCTGGTTTATGCCGCAGAGGTCTTTCCTGTCTACAGTTTATGCATCTGAGTCTGTATGACATTCAATGTTACATAGAATACAACAAAAATTAATGTTTAATTTTGATACTTTGTGCAGCATGGTTTACACAGTGTAGGAGCCTTTCTTAAAGGTCTTACGATTATGAAGATGTGGGGAAGCCCCGTTTCTCTCTGCCCACCCCCTTCTTCACACTCTTACTGAGGTTAGAGACAGCCGAAGAAGATGGAGCACACAGTTGGCGTTTGCTGTGCCCAGGGGTGCAGGGTGGTAGCAACAACCCCATGGAGAGTGACCTGCAGAGTCCATGGGAAAGTCATGGTTGTCTGTGCCTTTAAAACAGTTTATGGGGTTATCCTATAAAGAAGCATCCAGCTATGTGCTGTTCATACTGCAAGTGCAAAGAGGAAGAACCTGAGAAATCCCTCTCCCATCAATTTCCCTTCAGCTGTTGGAAGCTGGAAGCTGGAAGCATGGTGTTCGTAGTGGTGTGAATTCTAGAAAACTGCTAGAAAGGGGTGTTTGTCATTGACTTTTCAGTGGCTTGCTGACCTAAGTCAGGTCTCATTATCAGAGTTCAGTTTCTTTCCAGAAATACTTAAATTTAGGAAGATTCCCCTGGAGAAGGAAATGGCAACCCACTCTAGTATTCTTGCCTGGGAAGTCCCATGGACAGAATAGCTTGGCGGGTAGAGTCCATGGGATCGCAAAGAGTCAGAAACCGCTTAGCTACTACAAACTAATCAACAGCAACAACAAAAAGTCTGTTGTTAGAGAGCTTGTCTAATTTGTTGTTTAACAGTTTTATCTAATTCAAATGACCTTGGAACTTCCCTGGTGGTCCAGTGGTTAGAACTTGGTGTTTTCACTGCTGGCACCTGGATTGCATCCCAGGGAATTAAGATCCTGCAAGGTGAGGCCAAAAATAAAACAACAAAAAACAAAGACCTTAAAAACTGTTCCTGAATTAAGAAAAAAGTCCTTCATTATAATTGTAAAGAATGCTTGAAAGAATTGTTAAATCCATCAGCACTTTGTTAGTCTTGTCTTTGAACTCAGCTTTTCAAACCCTTAAGGGCCTTAATAGCTCTGATAAAAGTCAGTACGGTGCAGTTATGGCCTGCTTTGATTCCAGCTGAAATTTCATGGAGGCAGACAATGAAATATGTTCCCAGATATTGCTCCCACTGATAACATGATTAAATTCTAATAAGATGTTTACCATTCACTTCATGTTAGATCTGCAATGGCAAGTGACTCACCACATAGTGTCAGGAAGCAATTATCTGGACCTTATCCAAACTTAGAAATGCAGTGGTGTTAATTCTAATTAAGAATCAACTCATTTATTCTTTCAGCTAATATATATTGAGCTCCCAGTAGGTACAAGCACTTTGCGAGAGGCAAGCAAATGGTGATCCATTTGATCTATAAGGGTGTGCATTGTAGCTAAGCCACTTTTATTACAAGTGCCATTTCTTGCCTATTGGCCTATTCTGCCAAATTTTCACCATTGCCTTAAAGTCTTGTATGAAGATACTTCTGTCAGATTCTGTAGCAACCCAGCCAGGTACTGTCGTGCGTGACATCCGTAGGCAAGGTGTGTTCTGTGGTTCAGAGACCGTGGGAGAAGTGTCCTACCAGCCTTAAGGATTCTTCCATACCAGCATCAGCTTAGATGTTAAGTAATTATTTATCTCTCCAGGTCTAATTATGCATAGACCCTGGGTTGGATCAGATGAATTTAAACATCGAAAATGCTATGTTTTAAAGCTTTTCAGTACCAATTAAAGATTGTGTAGTTTCTGTTGTTGTTGTTACAGTTCTGTACACAGAGTTTTGAAAACTAAGTATTTCTCCAAGGTTTGTTAGGAGTGTTGCCTGCCCTCCCATCCTTCTATTCACCCTCTTCTTTCCTGTCTCCCATTTTCAGCTCCCCTGACTCTCTTGCCTTTTTAGTTCCTTATTTCAGTCTAACACTCTGTCCCTTACTGCTGGCCTGTGGTGCTACTTCTTGATTTTCAAATATCAGGCATTGTCTTTTCTTTCTTTTCTTTTTTTTGTCTTTAAAAATTTATTTAAGCAATAAACTTGATCACCTCACAAGGACTCTTCAGTAACATAGCTCTCAGTTGTCTGAGAATATGGAAGCGTTGTCTTTTGATAACCTTTCCTTCCTTGTAACTTTGAGTAAGTCAATATTCAGTGTTTCAGTCTAGTTCAGTTGCTCAGTTGTGTCTGACTCTATGACCCCATGGACTGCAGCACACCAGGCTTCCTGTCTATAACCAACTCCCGGAATTTACCCAAACTCATGTTCATCATGTCAGTGAGGCCATCCAACCATTTCATCCTCTGTCGTCCCCTTCTCCTCCTGCATGAGTCAGTTCTTCACATCAGGTGGCCAGAGTATTGGAGTTTCAGCTTCAGCATCAGTCCTTCCAGTGAATATTCAGGACTGATTTCCTTTAGGATGGACTGGTTGGATCTCCTTGCAGCCCAAGGGACTCTAAAGAGTCTTCTCCAACACCACAGTTCAAAAGCATCAATTCATCGGCGTTCAGCTTTCTTTATAGTCCAACTCTCACATCCAAACATGACTATTCAGTATTTACTTTGTTACAGATATGCAGGTACTCTTTACATCTCCTCCTCCTCTGCTCAGCTCCATTCTGGAACGGTCCCTTTCAAATCCTGGTTCACAGCCAGCATCCTGGTGGTTCACTCCACCTCACGCCCGTGATGGACCCAGGATCATAAGGACCTTCAGGTTTCTGAAGGAGTGTTGTTTCCAGCCCAGTCAGACAAGCAGTCTGTATAAGGTGTAGTAAAGAGATCCTCACACCCACAGTTATCAATAGCAACAACAGCAAATCACTCTTACACGCGGCTTTTCCTCGGGAAGTTCCTTAGGGTTTTCTCCTCCAATGTGAGACTAAGGCAAGAAGGAGAAAGAGTCCAAGGAAGTCTCCCGGACCGGCCCAGGGCCGTTCTGGGCCATCTTCCACCAGAGATCCAGCCTCAGTGCTGGCCACCTTGGGGCCCCCTCAGTCCAGGAACTCAAGTGGTGGGAGATAGTCTTGGGTAAAACCTGTGTGTAGTTTTTGCCTGCTGTGGTGCATAGTCCTTGGTTCAGATTTAAGAGTGGAAGATATAAAAAGCTGAGTGGAGGCCCTGAGATGTGACAGGGCACCTCCATCCTGTGTGCTGACCTGGCCAATCTGTTTGTTTTGGGAATGCACCAAACCTCAGTGTCTTTCAGCCTCTCTCTTCCGGTCAGACTCTTGCTCAGAGGGTGATGGCCTGGCTGCCAGCATTTCGAGGACTGGGAGCTGTCAGCAGGAGGGCAGGGTTGTGGGGTAAGGTGGCATCTCCCCCTCGCCTGCCTCCCTGGCTGCCAGCTGCGTCCTCAGCGTGCTGCGGCCCCTGCCGGACGTGTCCCCCTCCAGAAGGGCCTCTGCTTGGGGATGCTGGGTGCTAGACCTTCCTCTCTTGCTTCTGCAGCCTCCTTTCCTGGTCTCCTCATCCTTAGGGATTCGTGTTCTTTTAAAGCCCCTCTTTTATTGTTTTAGTGGTGTTTTAGCAGAGATTGGAAGAAGATGCTCCCATGCAAACCACCATCTTTACTCAGAAGTCGGCATCACCTTAATTTCATAGATGCCATTGCATTGCAAGTGTTGATCTGTTTTAAATGTAGAGTATTCCTCATGTATGTTGCTGTGTTGGGACACAGTGTGGATAATGAGCATCCCCACTCAGATCTACCCAGAACACCCTTCTCTGAGGCAGGGCTACAGTGTGACAGCACCTTACAATGTTTCCCAGATCCAGTGGTGCGTGTTTGGCATACATACACATGTGTATAGGGCAGACTGCGAACCAGATGTATGTAAACTACTACAGCACATCACTAGCTCCATCTCATCTAACTTTTTTTAAAAGACAGCTGTGAAAACAAACAATTAGACTAGGAAAACTCGCTGGGGAAATATTTTTACTGCTTGGTTATAAGAGTTTTTATATTTGTTCATCCAAGGCATACTTGTCTTTGGGCAATGCAACTTGTTTTAAATTAAGGGAAAAAGAGAGATACTAGCCAACTTACTCTGTTTTTTTAACATGTTTCTCTGTTATTTATTAAATGTGATAATACAGTAGGATGGAAAAGAAAAGGTTTCCTAGGGATCTGTGTATTTACACATATATATACGTGTACATTGGCTTCCCTGGTAGCTCAGACAGTAAAGCATCTGTCTGCCTGCAGTACGGGAGACCTGGGTTTGATCTCTGGATTGGGAAGATCCCCAGGAGAAGGAAATGGAAACCCACTCTAATACTGTTGCCTGGAAAATTCCATTGATGGAGGTTCCTGGTAGGCTACAGTCAGTAGGATCACAGAGTCATACATGACTGAGCAACTTCACATACATATATGTTATATATTTTGTATCTAAATATACATTTTATAGACATATAGATTACATTTTATATCTAAATATATAAAACCTGACAATGTGTAACTATAAAACCTGAAAATATATACTTAGCAAATAGTTATTCTTCTGGTCTTGGGCAGTATCACCTGATTTGTGTTGACAGGTAACTCCAAAATGTATCTAGTGTAGCCCTCTCTTCTCTCCTGAGCCCTGGTGCCTGGTTTTTAGACACCTGATGGCATCCATCAGAATCCAGGCATACACTGAGTTAACCAGTCTTATATGGAACATAATTTTGTTTTTCCTCTGTTTAACTTCTCTCATTCACTGGATTTTGCTAAAGACACTTCTTAATAACAGTTTTACATTCACAGCAAAAGCGAGAGGAAGGTATAGAGATTTCCCACATACCCCCTGTCCCCCACACGTGTGTTACGTCCAGACCCAACCCACCTCGCTGTTAATATCCTCCACCTAGTGGGGGATGTTTGTTACAGCTGATGAACCTGCATTAATATGTGATAATCCCTTGAAGCCCACAGTTTACATTAGGGTTCACCCTTGGTGGTGTTCATGCCATGGTTTGAGACACGTGTATAGAGACACACGTCCACTATTAGAAGGTAAGCATATTTTCGCTTCCCCCACACCCTCTGAGCTCCACCTTTTCCTCCCTTTCCTTGACCCCTAGCACCCACTGAGCTTCTGCCTGAGTCCATTGTTTTACCTTTTCTACAGTGTCATTTAGTTGAGATTGTAGCCTTTTCAGATTGGCTTCTTTTGCTTAGAAAGGGTCTCTCTCTGTCTTTTTGTAGCTTGATGCCCTATTTCTTTTAGCGCTTAATAATACTCTGTTGTCTGAATGTATCATGGTGTACTTAGAGCCACTGAGGGACATGTTGGTTTCTTGGGTACATAATTTCTTGCCCTTTATTCCACCCTATGTCTTTTTTTTTTTTTTTTCCTGATCATCTCCAAGGATAGATCCTAACTTACGGTACTCCCCAGCTTTCTAGTCACTTTAACTAGACATTTGGTAGAAATTTTTAACAGTATTTAAAACAATTTTTTAAATACTATTTTTCAGTATTCCTCCTCCCATCTCCTCCATAGAGATACCTGTCAATTCTAGCTTACTAGTGTATCTTCACCCTTGGATTCCAGTTGCCCTGATTCAAGGCCTGTCTCTGTTCCCGTTTCCTCAAGTGGCCTCTTTTGTCTTCCTCATGCCTGAGTTCTGTCTCAGTAGCCCACCGTGTGCCATGCGGCTGCAGAATCACAGAGCAGGTTTCTTTGTTCTGAGATTTTTGACTCACTCTTCTGCTTGTCACCTTTCTCCTTATCCTCTTTTTCCCGAGTCATTTCCCCTTACCTGCAGAGTGAGGTCACAGCATATTAAATCTTTTACAATCTGGCCTGATCAAAAATTGTTTTTGTTTTTTTTTTTTTTCAAATTTTGCCACTCTTCTTGCATTATCAGACTGCTTACCACTTCTCAGGAGGCTGGAAATGCTCTTCCCAAATTCCTATCTGTTGAAAAGTACCCTTCTTTGAAGCTTCCTCCCCTGTGTGCACCTCTCCTCCCTCCTCCTCCCCACTGAGATATCTCTTGTTGGAATTACTTTTTACCCCTTTACTCCTGGAGCACTTATGTCTGCTTAGTGTCCTTCATAAAGTGCCTTGTAGCATAGAGTCTGGTTTGTTTATTACTCAAGTTGTGAGTGAGTGAGTGCCTTGGGGTCAAGAACTAGGACATATCTCTTTGTTTCTAAATCTGTCTTGGAAATGATAATAGAGAAGCCTTCAGTGTGTCTCAGATATTAAAAATTCAGCATATCATAGAATTTTAGTAAAGGTTAGTCAAAGGAGAGTGAGAAAGTTGGCTTAAAGATCAACATTCAGAAAACTAAGATCATGGCATCTGGTCCCATCACTTCATGGGAAATAAATGGGGAAACAGTGGAGACAGTGTCAGACTTTATTTTGGGGGCTCCAAAATCACTGCAGATGGTGATTGCAGCCATGAAATTAAAAGACGCATACTCCTTGGAAGGAAAGTTATGACCAACCTAGATAGCATATTGAAAAAGCAGATATATTACTTTGCCAACAAAGGTCCGTCTAGTCAAGGCTATGGTTTTCCAGTAGTCATATATGGATGTGAGAGTTGGACTATGAAGAAAGCTGAATGCCAACAAATTGATTCTTTTGAACTATGGTGTTGGAGAAGACTCTTAAGAGTCCCTTGGACTGCAAGGAGATCCAACCAGTCCATTCTAAAGGAGATCAGTCCTGGGTGTTCTTTGGAAGGACTGATGCTGAAGCTGAAATTCCAGTACTTTGGCCACCTCATACGAAGAGTTGACGCATTGGAAAAGACTCTGATGCTGGGAGGGATTGGGGGCAGGAGGAGAAGGGGACGACCAAGGATGAGATGGCTGGATGGCATCACCGACTCGATGGACGTGAGTCTGAGTGAACTCCGGGAGTTGGTGATGAACAGGGAGGCCTGGCGTGCTGCAATTCATGGGATTGCAAAGAATCAGACACGACTGAGCAACTGAACTGAACTGAGTCAGATTTTAAGTACATACAGGTAATAAATAGCCCAAGTTCCTTAGTGTCTCATGGTTTGCCAATTTTTTTGTATAGTTCAGTTGCTCAGTCGTGTCCAACTCTTTATGACCCCATGGACTGCAGCACGCCAGGCTTCCCTGTCCATCACCAGCTCCTGGAGCTTGCTTAAAATTGTGTCCATCGAGTTGGTGATGCCATCCAACCAACTCATCCTCTGTTATCCCCTTCTCCTGCTTTCAATCTTTCCCAGCATCAGGGTCTTTTCCAATGAGTCAGTTCTTTGCATCAGGTGGCCAAAGTATTGGAGCTTCAGCTTCAGCATCAGTCCTTCCAATAAATATTCAGGACTGATTTTCTTTAGGATTGACTAGTTTGATCTGTTTGCAGTCCAAGAGACTCTCAAGTGTCTTCTCCAACACCACAATTCAAAAGCATCAATCCTTTGGTGCTCAGCTTTCTTTATAGTCCAACTCTCATGTCCATACATGACTACTGGAAAAAGCATAGCTTTGACTAGACAGACCCTTGTTGGCAATTTTTTGTGTAGTTGTTATACAAAAACAGTATTCTGACTCAACAACTTAGAGCTGTATTTACTCTCAGTAGTGGAGAAGCAGGCAGTAAGATAAAGTCTGTTAGGTAGAGGCAGGGGCCACCACAGACAGGTTTGTTTTTTCCCAGCCTCTTCCTTAGGCTTTCTACTTTACAAACCATGTCAGGTAGGTTAGTTAATCTTGTTTCCAAGCCTACTGCAGATTAGGACAGTAGGAAGCCCTGAGTGTATACAAGTATCATCTATTTAAGTTTATAGTTGGGCTACAGTGAGAGCTCAGTTGGTAGAGAATCCGCCTGCAATGCAGGAGACCCTGGTTTGATTCCTGGGTCGGGAGGATCTGCTGGAGAAGGGATAGGCTACCCACTCCAGTATTCTTGGGCTTCTGTTTTGGCTCAGCTGGTAAAGAATCCACCTGCAATGCGAGAGACCTGGGTTTGATCCCTGGGTTGGGAAGATCCCTTGGAGAAGGGAAAGGCCACCCCTTCCAGTATTCTGGCCTGGAGAATTCCATGGAGTGTATATCCATGGGGTCGCAAGGAGTCGGACACGACTGAGCAACTTTCACTTCACTAAGTTTATAGTACATTTCTAGAAAATGTTCTGTTCAGAAGTGATACAAATAAGAAAGAATTCCGTGTCAGTCCTGAGCTATCCAAGTAGGTGTCGAGTAAAGCTTTATTATGATGAAATCACTTTATCCTTTGAGAACAATGCAATGGCCTAGGGGAAAATTGACGAGGCTATCCAATAAGGGAAGGAAATAATCTGTTATATTTCCAAGTAACTCAGAGTCAGTAAACTTATACCATCAGCTTCCCTCCTACCCCATGTTAATTCTTAACTTATTATTGGTGCATGCTTCCTCTCCCAGTTTTGGATTCTGAAGTTGACAGACTCACTGATTCTCATTCAGCGTAGTAGCCAAGCTTAAAAGCCATATCTCAAAACCATGTATTTCCTTGAGAAATGTTTTTACATCAAAAATGTTAACTAAAGAAAATTCTTTCCAGCATATTAAGCATAAAGTTAGCCCAAAAGACTCATTCTTAGCTCATTGTGTGCAGCAGCCAAGTAATGCATATTTGCTGTGAAATAGGTTAATAGGATTTGATTGTGGGTAAGAAATGAGCTGGTCCCATCACTTCATGGGCAATAAATGGGGAAACAGTGTCAGACTTTAGTTTTGGGGGCTCCAAAATCACTGCAGATGGTGACTGCAGCCATGAAATTAAAAGACGCTTACTCCTTGGAAGAAAAGTTATGACCAACCTAGATAGTATATTCAAAAGCAGAGACATCACTTTGCCAACAAAGGTCCGTCTAGTCAAGGCTATGATTTTCCCAGTAGTCATGTATGGATGTGAGAGTTGGACTGTGAAGAAAGCTGAGCACCAACGAATTGATGCTTTTGAACTGTGGTGTTGGAGAAGACTCATGAGAGTCCATTGGACTGCAAGGAGATCCAACCAGTCCATTCTAAGGAGATCAGCCCTGGGTGTTCTTTGGAAGGAATGATGCTAAAGCTGAAACTCCAATACTTTGGCCACCTCATGCGAAGAGTTGACTCATTGGAAAAGACTTTGATGCTGGGAGGGATTGGGGGCAGGAGGAGAAGGAGATGACAGAGGATGAGATGGCTGGATGGCATCACTGACTTGATGGACGTGAGTCTGAGTGAACCCCGGGATTTGGTGACGGACAGGGAGGCCTGGCATGCTGCAGTTCATGGGGTCGCAAAGAGTCGGACACTACTGAGCGACTGAACTGAACTGAAGAAATAAGCAAGAAGGAAGGCCGGGAAACTGGTTAACAATTTCATAATACTTTAGTAAATTGTGCCTTATGTTGCTTTTTAATAAATTGTTGAGTAAGATGTTTTTAAGCTATCTTCCTGGGCAGATTTTATTCTAATATTAACTTTAAATTTTGACATTCTTTTTCTTACAGAGCCTTCCTAATATTCTCACTGATGATCGATTTAAAGTTATGTTTGAGAATCCTGACTTCCAAGTAGATGAAGAAAGTGAAGAATTTAGGCTTTTGAATCCACTTGTTTCCAAAATTAGTGAAAAAGGAAGAAGAAACTGAGACTCTTAGAACAACAGGAACTTCATGGAAAAGTAATATACTGTTTATCATTTAGAATTTGTATAATATTTAGTTTTTTGTATAGGTTAGAAGAGTCATTGAATAAATGTGTAATGTGTAATAAATGTGTAATAAATCTGTAATGTGTTTGACCTTCAGCTTAGGAATATACCTTCTTTTATTAAAGACTTTTTTTCCAATGCCCGCAGTGTCACAGACTCTGATAGGTTAATGCTATTTAAAAGGAAATAACGGGTCGATATTTTTGGCAGAGGGAAAGGAGCTGCTTCTTAACTATTTTTATTTTCAGGAAGAGGAGGAAGAACCGGAAGGAAAACCAAGTGATGCAGAAAGTTCTGAGAGTTCAGATGATGAAAAGACTGGGTCGCAGAGGTCAGGAAACAGCGCCGGCTTCTCCAACAGGAGGAAAAAATGAAGAGGCAGGAACAGCTCCGGGAGGATCAGCAGACGGTCCTCAAGCCGCAGTTCTATGAGATCAAAGCTGGCGAGGAATTCAGAAGCTTCAAAGATTCAGCCACAAAACAGAAGCTGATGAAGTGAGTAATGCTGCCCCTGATGCTGGCTTGCTCAGTGTCCAGCCTTGCTCTTCCTGGCTGGCCCTGTGCCCTCAAGGGGTCATCTTGATCTTTGGAGTTCATGTGACAGTAGCAGCTCAAGGCCAGAGGGGCCATACACTGGTCCTTACTGTGGTGATTCTGAACAACTTTTCGAGGCATAGTTTACATAGAGTAAGATGCAGGGTGTGGCCCCAGGAGTATTGGTAAATACGTACATTAGAGCACTTTGATTCTGCAAAACCCACATTCTTAGGTAACAGCTTCTTTCACAAAAAGTTATTTTTAAAATATTTCAGTTATATTTACTCTCACCGTAGTTTATCTGAGCATTTAAAAGGTCACTTGGAAAATTTGCCAGGAATTTTTTTAGCTTTATGTAGGAAAACAAAGAGATCAGAAAGAGTGGTATTCTGGAATAGGTGAGTACACAGGGACAGAAAGTAGGAATGGTGGTTGCCAGGGTTGGGGGCTGGAGAGACACCACTTAATGAGGTTTCCATTTGGAATGATAAGAAAGTTCTAGAAATGGATAGTGATAATGGTTGCACAATAGTGTAACTGTTCACTGAAGAATAGTTAAAATGGTAAGTTTTATGGTTAAATATTTTACCACAGTAAAAATTTGAAAAAGTCATCGTTAAAAAGAAATGGTGTTATTTGAACAGTCTCAGTTGTCAGGTGTCTAAGTAAGGAGTTAGGTATTTAAGCCCCCAATGTTTATAAGCTCTAAGTCACATGAGAGTCACATGAAATTCTCTGCTTTGAGAATTTCTTGGCTGAGTGTTGATATACAGGATCTGGATATAATAGAGTAGACAGTCTTGTAAGAAGAGCCTAAAGGTCTGGGGGGCCAAGGGGGAAGGGCAGGGGGAGCCAAGCAAGGCAAATGAGGCATTAGATGGGGGCTGTTCCAGTTCTGTACCCTGTGCTTTTCTAACCCCCAGCTTCCTGGTTTGAAAATTGTGCCTTTTCAGACAGAAGAAGAGGGGAAAGGTGGGGAGAACATTGACAGATAAACTGAATTGTTTCTGGAATGGAGAGATGCCCGTTCATGTTTATTTTGCCAGTTTCTAGCAAATGTCTGAGACATGAAATGTTGAGGGAATCCTTCAACTTAGATCCAGGAACATCTAGAAATTCTGGCTCTGTCTAACAGAAGATAAACGTCAGTAGACAAACAATCTAGTAATAGGTTTAATAGCTCATGATGAGATTTTCTTCACCTACCAACCTCACTTTTTTTTGGTAACAAGTTTCTTTAAATACAATTTACATAGCTATCACATACATGAAGTGCACAGTCCGCTGGGTTTTGGTATAGTCACAGAGTTGGACAGCCACCACCAGAGTTAGGTTTAGGCATTTCGTCACAGCCCCACAAGCAGAGTTCCTTACCCTCTCAGTATTCACTCCCATTTACTCCACCTCATCTCACCCCCAGGCAACCACTGATCTGTTCTCCAGCTCTATAGGTTTGTCTTTTGTGACATTTCATGTGAATGTTATCATGTATGTGGCATTTTGCCCCATTGCCTTTATTTGGAATGATGTCTTTAATGTTCATCCATGTGATAGCATGTGTCTATTCCATTCAGTTTTATTCCAGGGTATGGGTGATACTGCATTTTATTTATCCATATATCAGTTGATGGGTATGCATGGTGTTTCAGCTTTTCAGTGCTTCTGTGAACATCTGTATATGTGTTTGCATGGACATATGCTTTCATTTCTCCTGGCTGCATACCTAGGAGTGGGACTGCTGGTCACATGGTAACATTATGTCTAACCTTCTGAGAAACTGCCAAACTTTTTTCCAAAAAGACTACTTCACTTTATGTCTCCAGCAGCGGTGTGTGCAACCCCACTTTTTATGTAGCTGTCATTCTTAGATTTTTACCTGGAGTCCTAGTTAGAAGCAGAGGGAAGACTGCTTGTTTTCAGTATTCTGTTTCTATGGAATGAATTTCTTTGTTATTATCTGGTGTTTTTGTCTTGCGTTATTTGCTTTACCTCTGGCTCCTAAATCTGTATCTGGACCTGAATAGGCACTTGATAAATCCCTGTGAGACTGGATCTTCTATGCATTGACTCCTTGTCAGGCAGCCCTGGAAGTTACTCTTCCAAGATCTACTGAAAACTCATTTACCCGCAAACCACTAACCAGGACAGTCCAGGAGCAGTCGTTTTCTGTGTAACCATGGTAACAGGAAGCTGCAGTTTGAAGGTGGGAGGCGTGACCAGACTGTCTCACGTTCTTGTTTTGCCTGTGAGCTTTGGTAGGATATTTATGTAGAAAACAAAAGGGATGTACATTTAGTATTTAACAATAAGTGATAGCCAAGCTAACACACTGCAGTTACACATTCTTAATAAGTTGAGCATCAATAAGTTAGATAGTTGTTTTGAGAAGAGGAGCTGTATGAGTGATAATTCTTACACAGGCTTAAAAGTCCCATTGCTTAGAGTAACCACCCTTTGGTAGGAATAGCCCGCAGTTTGCTGGTGTTTAGGCGCACACTCCTTGTTGAATTCTAGTCTTGACTGGATTATTTTGGCAAATCCCGAACTTGTAATGTTCTAATGTTATTTAATGAAGCATTGTACCATTATCCTTCAGAGAGCTAAAGTGACTCCTTATGTTTATTCTTGGAGCTACCACAAGGCAATCAGCAAAACGCAACATCGGATTCAAGTGGATTATGTTTGAAAGTTCAGTTGGACTTGCCCAGCTTTAAAACCATTTCAGTTTTTAAAACTGGAGCAAGTTGTTTCCATTGCTTAGCCTGGCAACAAGAGCGTCACAGAAACACAGACGTCTGTCAGCACATTCTTACACGTGCCTTCCGGTGCGCTGTGCTTTCCTCCTGAGTGTGTTCATCCACCTGTCAACCTCTCCACCCACCCATCCGTCACTCAGACAGTCGTCTGGTGCCTCGGGTGAGCAGAGTGCCATCCTAGGCCCCGGGGTGGGAAGGAAGGGCCTGCTCACACGCTGGAAGCACCGCTGTTCTCTCCCGGGCTCTGTGAGCCGTCCGGAGGCCCTGGGCACGTGTGCGAGGAAGAGAGGGGGTGGATTTTTAGAGGTTCACTGAAGTCTTAATTAGAGGTCATATTGAAACTGGTCTTTTGAAAGAAAAAGGATGACCACTGAGAGCAGGGTGGCAAAGCTGGCTTTCTTGGCCAAAGGGATCGTATGAACAGGACTGCTGTTTGGAGGCGAAGGAAGAGCTGTGGTCATGCGGTGGAGTGCACAGCCCGGGAGCCGGGAGGCAGGCGCGTGAGGTCCTGGCCCTGGCTGAGGTACGGTGAGCCAGGGGAGGTTGGGGCTAAGATTATCGTGATCAGATCTGTTCAGTCCCTCCTCCCAATTATGTAAATATTTAACACAGTAAAAGCAGTACATGTTTGTTGTAGAAAATAAAAGCATAGGTATAACAAAGCCCTATTTCCTAGAAACTGTTAGTGAAATACTGCAGTTTTAGAGAGAGAAAATGCAGGAAGAAACTGGGCCCATGAGATCAGCTAGCCAGCTGTAATAAAGCAGTCCCAGGGGAAAGTGATGAATGCCTGACATGGGGTGGAGAGGAGCAGACAGATGTTGAACCAGATTATTCCTGAGCGTGTCTAAGAATAAGAAGCACACTACAGCACCGTTTGATGACTAATTTAATATCAAAGGAGGTGGGGCGATGTTGAAATGTCTAGCAGTGTTGCCACTGAGATAAAGGATACAGAATGAAAAACAAATTTAAGGCTCAACGTATTGAGCTGGGTATTCAGCGCATTGAGTCCCCAAGACCCATGTGTCTTCCTGGTCATGTTCGGCTGACAAATGGGAATGTAGGAGGTAGGCCAGAGACACTGGTTTAAGAGATAGCAGCCTCCCTGTGGGGTTGAGACCCTGGCATAAAAAGACTTTGCAGAGGTGTATATAGGGAAACGAGGGCTCTGAATAAAGCTCTTGGGAACAACAAATTTTTTTTTTTAAAGTCTATGGTGAAAACCATAGATTTCTCTAAAAGCATACAAATGCATGCGAAGTAATAGATACGGTTTTAGAGGTGTCAGGAATGTATTGCTAGCCTGGGGCTAGGAGGTCTGATTTAGAGGGCTGAAGGAGAAGTTGGGCAGTAAACAGTACTAAGGAGTTGCCCAAAAGTTGGGGCAGGGGTGCTGGAAAGAGCTGAGTGTGGAGAAGATGTCACAGAGAAGGGCATAGTACCGATGTCGGGTGGAAGGGGTTCTCCAACATGGAGGCGTGGCCATGGGAAGAGTGCCAAGATCAAGGAAGGAATGGGAGAGAAAAGAACATTGTGAACAATTAGTGTAGATGGTTCCTTCCAAGATACTGGCAGTGAAAGGAAGGAACCAAGGCCAATAGCTTGACAGGAAAGGGTTTTTAGGCTTGAGAGCTGTCTTATTAATATGCAGAGAGGAGTTAACCATGGAAAGGGCAGAGTGAAGAAATGACTGGACTGAATTGGTAGGGGCTGTACTGGGTGAGTAGTCAGGAGCGAATGGGGCCAGGAGCTACCAGTTAAAGAGATGGTCCATCTTCAGAAACCAGGGAGACAAGTCAGGATGGGTGGGAGTGACTCTGTTTCTAGGTAGAAAGAGAAGATGTTCACACTGGCCTCTGATGGGATTCGGAGCATGTGACCCCCTTCAGTTACTGGGGTAGCCTTGGTCTGGGGGCACCTGTTGTACGTGCTGGAGGTGTCTGTAGGTAAACCCAGGAGAAAGAGTCCTTAGGATAGCTTTCAGATTTTGGTAACAGAGGATAGCTCCTCTCCTTAGGTGATAAATACTACATGCCGGGAGGCCCTACAGCTCAATTCATGAAAACATTCTTTGAAGCACCTGCTCTGTGGTTGTTGTTCAGTCACTTAATTGTGTCCAACTCTCTGCAAAGAGATTTTCTGCCTTCAAGGAACTCATCTTCATCAGGTACTTTGGTATCTCGTGGTGAGTTGCTTATCATGTCTGCAACCTTATCCTCTTTGAATCAAACAACTGTGGCCAGATTTTCCTCCTCAGCTAATTTCCTTCTCACTGATAGTAGATAAGAACTAAAAGTCTAATTCTGAAAGAAGTTTCATTTCAAACTTCTTTTTTTTTTTTAAGAGAATCTTTTAATACCCCAGTAATCGGTACTCCACTGATACACAAGCATGTTATCATCGCTGTATGTATGACTTTGTTATCATCGCTGTATGTATGACTTTATTATCACAAGCATGCTATCGCTGAAATACAAATGTAGGATGAAAGGTAAGTCTTCTCTCCCCCGACACTCCCTCCCTGAGGTCCTGAGTGGCCTCCTGGTCACTCCCAGGTATGCACGCACTCATGTGTACGCTTGTGGATCCCACCAATCTCATTGCCAAGTCACATGTTCTTTTCATTGAAAAACAAGTTTTGAAATGTTTTCTTTGTAACTGCATGGAGGTTTGCCTTATGGCTGCATAAGTATTTCAGAAGGTGGATGGGCCATAATACCTAATTTTGAGTGTTTAGGTTGTTTCTTGATTTTCTCTTCCATTTTCACAGTTATAAATATGTACCCACGTGCAAGAATTTCTTAGACCATAACCTGATGATAGAGTTTGCTGAGTCATAATAGGTGTGTGTGATCAGTGTGGCCAGGTTGTCCTCCAAAAAGGCCTTGTGTGCCTGTCTCCCCCACGCTAGTAACAACAGTGGAACCTTCTCAGATTTTAACTGAGCTGAAGGTTGAGCTAACACCTAGTGGTTGCCTGAACTTACATCTGCTGCAGTAGAGGCTTTGAAGCAATGTGTGTAGACTGGAAGCACTCAGTTTTCAGTAACCTTTATGTGTTACAAAGTTGCATGTTTAAAACAAAGTACTTAAAATTCACCATTTATCTGTGGATTCATTTCTCTACTCTCTTTGTATCCCCTTTAATGCAGAGACTATGGAGGGGGTGAGTCCTTTACTTTCCATCAGTTTACGTCTTCTCTTCTGTGTATTCTTGCCACCTCTTCTAAATATCTTCTGTTTCTGTTAGGTCCATACCATTTCTGTCCTTTATCGAGCCCATCTTTGCATGAAATGTTCCCTTGGTATCTATTTTTCTTGAGGAGATCTCTAGTCTTTCCCATCCTATTGTTTTCCTCTATTTCTTTGCATTGGTCACTGAGGAAGGCTTTCTTATCTCTCCTTGCTCTTCTTTGGAACTCTTCGTTCAACTGGGAATATCTTTCCTTTTCTCCTTTGCTTTTCACTTCTTTTCTTTTCACAGCTATTTGTAAGGCCTCCTCAGAGAGCCATTTTGCTTTCTTGCATTTCTTTTCCATGGGGACCTTGATCCCTGTCTCCTGTACAGTGTCATGAACCTCCATCTATAGTTCATCAGGCACTTTATCAGATCTGGTCCCTTAAATCTATTTCTCACTTCCACTGTATAATCATAAGGAATTTCATTTAGGTCATACCTGAATGGTCTAGTGGTTTTCCCTACTTTCTTCAATTTAAGTCTGAATTTGGCAATAAGGAGTTCATGATCTGAGCCACAGTCAGCTCCTGGTCTTGTTTTCGCTGACTGTATAGAGCTTCTCCATCTTTGGCTGCAAAGAATATAATCAATCTGATTTCGGTGTTGACCATCTGGTGATAGCAATGCGTAAAGTCTTCTCTTGTGTTGTTGGAAGAGGATGTTTGTTATGACCAGTGCATTTTCTTGGCAAAACTCTATTAGTCTTTGCCCTGCTTCATTTCGTATTCCAAGGCCAAATTTGCCCATTACCCCAGGTGTTTCTCAACTTCCTACCTTCGCATAAAAATTCTCCAAGCCAGGCTTCAGCAGTACATGATCCGTGAACTTGAAGATGTTCAAGCTGGATTTAGAAAAGGCAGAGGAACCAGAGATCAAATTGTCAACATCCGCTGGATCATGGAAAAAGCAAGAGAATTCCAGAAAAACATCTATTTCTGCTTTATTGACTATGCCAAAGCCTTTGACTGTGTGAATCACAATAAACTGTGGAAAATTCTTCATGAGATGGGAATACCAGGCCACTTGACCTGCCTCTTGAGAAACCTATATGCAGGTCAGGAAGCAACAGTTTGAACTGGACATGGAACAACAGACTTGTTCCAAATAGGAGAAGGAGTACGTCAAGGCTGTATATTGTCACCCTGCTTATTTAACTTATATGTAGAGTACATCATGAGAAACGCTGGGCTGGAAGAAGCATAAGCTGGAATCAGGATTGCTGGGAGAAATATCAATAACCTCAGATATGCAGATGACACCACCCTTATGGCAGAAAGTGCAGAGGAACTAAAAGCCTCTTGATGAAAGTAAAAGAGGAGAGTGAAAAAGTTGGCTTAAAGCTCAACATTCAGAAAATGAAGATCATGGCATCCGGTTCTATCACTTCATGGGAAATAGATGGAGAAACAGTGGAAACTGTGTCAGACTTTATTTTGAGGGACTCCACAATCACTGCAGATGGTGATTGCAGCCATGAAATTAAAAGACGCTTAGGTCAGGAGGGGGTGGCGGTGAGGAGATAGGAGCAGCTGTGAAGAGATACCCCATGTCCAAGGTAAGAGAAACCCAACTAAGACGGTAGGTGTTGCAAGAGGGCATCAGAGGACAGACACTGAAACCATAATCACAGAAAACTAGTCAATCTAATCACATGGACCACAGCCTTGTCTAACTCAATGAAACTAAGCTACGCCCTGTGGGGCCACCCAAGATGGGAGGGTCCTGGTGGAGAGGTCTATCAGAATGTGGTCCACTGGAGAAGGAAATGGCAAGCCACTTCAGTATTCTTGCCTTGGGAACACCATGAACAGTATGAAAAGGCAAAATGATAGGATACTGAAAGAGGAACTCCCCAGGTCAGTAGGTACCCAATATGCCTCTGGAGATCAGTGGAGAAATAACTCCAGAAAGAATGAAGGGATGGAGCAAAAGCAAAAGCAATACTCAGTTGTGGATGTGTCTGGTGATAGAAGCAAGGTCCGATGCTGTAAAGAGCAGTATTGCATAGGAACCTGGAATGTTAGGTCCATGAATCAAGGCAAATTGGAAGTGGTCAAACAGGAGATGACAAGAGTGAACGTCAACATTCTAGGAATCAGCGAACTAAAATGAACTGGAATGGGTGAATTTAACTCAGATGACCATTATATCTACTACTGCGGGCAGGAATCCCTCAGAAGAAATGGAAGCCATCATGGTCAACAAAAGAGTTCAAAATGCAGTACTTGGATGCAATTTCAAAACGACAGAATGATCTCTGTTTATTTCCAAGGCAAACCAGTCAGTATCATAGTAATTCAGGTCTGTGCTCCAACCAGTAACGCTGAAGAAGCTGAACGGTTCTATGAAGACCTATAAGACCTTATAGAACTAACACCCAAAAAGATGTCCTTTTCATTATAGAGGAATAGAATGCAAAAGTAGGAAGTCAAGAAACACTTGGAGTAACAAGCAAATTTGATCTTGGAATGTGGAATGAAGCAGGGCAAAGACTAATAGAGTTTTGCCAAGAAAATGCACTGGTCATAACAAACACCCTCTTCCAGCAGCACAAGAGAAGACTCTATACATGAACATCACCAGGTGGTCAACACCGAAATCGGATTGATTATATTCCTTGCAGCCAAAGATGAAGAAGCTCTATACAGTCAGCAAAAACAAGACCAGGAGCTGACTGTGGCTCAGATCATGAACTCCTTATTGCCAAATTCAGACTTAAATTGAAGAAAGTAGGGAAGACCATTCAGGTATGACCTAAATCAAATCCCTTATGATTATACAGTGGAAGTGAGAAATAGATTTAAGGGACTAGATCTGATAGAGTGCCTGATCAACTGTGGACAGAGGTTCATGACATTGTACAGGAGACAGGGATCAAGACCATCCCCATGGAAAAGAAATGCAAGAAAGCAAAATGGCTCTCTGAGGAGGCCTTACAAATAGCTGTGAAAAGAAAAGAAGTGAAAAGCAAAGAAGAAAAGGAAAGATATATCCATTTGAGTGCAGAGTTCCAAAGAAGAGCAAGGAGAGATAAGAAAGCCTTCCTCAGCGACCAGTGCAAAGAAATAGAGGAAAACAACAGAATGGGAAAGACTAGCGATCTCTTCAAGAAAATTAGAGATACCAAGGGAACATTTCATGCAAAGACGGGCTTGATAAAGGACAGAAATGGTATGGACCTAACAGAAGCAGAAGAGGTGGCAAGAATACACAGAAGAACTATACAAAAAGATCTTCACGACCAAGATAATCACGATGATGTGATCACTCACCTAGAGCCAGACATCCTGAAATGTAAAGTCAAGTGGGCCTTAGAAAGCATCACTACAAACAAAGCTAGTGTGGGTGATGGAATTCCAGTTGAGATATTTTAAATCCTGAAAGATGATGCTGTGAAAGTGCTGCACTCAATATGTCAGCAAATTTGGAAAACTCAGCAGTGGCCACATCCCAAAGAAAGGCAGTGCCAAAGAATGCTCAAACTACTGCGCAATTGCACTCATCTCATATGCTAGTAAAGAAATGCTCAAAATTCTCCAAGCCAGGCTTCAGCAGTACATGAACCGTGAACTTGCAGATGTTCAATCTGGATTTAGAAAAGGCAGAGGAACCAGAGATCAAATTGCCAACATCCGCTGGATCATGGAAAAAGCAACAGAGTTCCAGAGAAACATCTATTTCTGCTTTATTGACTATGCCAAAGCCTTTGACTGTGTGGATCACAATAAACTGTGGAAAATTCTTCACAAGATGGGAATACCAGGCCACCTGACCTGCCTCCTGAGAAACCTATATGCAGGTCAGGAAGCAACAGTTTGAACTGGACATGGAACAACAGACTTGTTCCAAATAGGAGAAGGAGTACGTCAAGGCTGTATGCTGTCACCCTGCTTATTTAACTTATATGTAGAGTACATCATGATAAACGCTGGGCTGGAATAAGTACAAGCTGGGTTCAAGATTGCCGGGAGAAATCTCAATAACCTCAGATATGCAGATGACACCACCCTTATGGCACAAAGTGAAGAGGAACTAAAAAGCTGCTTGATGAAAGTGAAAGAGGAGAGTGAAAAAGTTGGCTTAAAGCTCAACATTCAGAAATCGAAGATCATGGCATCTGGTCCCATCACTTCATGGGAAATAGATGAGGAAACAGTGGAAATAGTGTCGGACTTTATTTTTAGGGGCTCCAAAATCACTCTAGATGGTGACTGCAGCCATGAAATTAAAGACGCTTACTCCTTGGAAGAAAAGTTATGACCAACCTAGATAGCATATTCAAAAGCAGAGACACTACTTTGTCGACAAAGATCTGTCTAGTCAAGGCTATGATTTTTCCTGTGGTCATGCATGGATGTGAGAGTTGGACAGTGAAGAAAGCTGAGCATCGAAGAATTGATGCTTTTGAACTGTGGTGTTGGAGAAGACTCTTGAGAGTCCCTTGGACTGCAAGGAGATTCATTCAATCCATCCTGAAGGAGATCAGCCCTGGGATTTCTTTGGAAGGAATGATGCTAAAAGCAGAAACTCCAGTACTTTGGCCACCTCATGCGAAGAGTTGACTCATTGGAAAAGACTCTGATGCTGGGAGAGATTGGGGGCAGGAGGAGAAGGGGGATGACAGAGGATGAGATGGCTGGATGGCATCACTGACTCAGTGGACATGAGTCTGAGTGAACCCCGGGAGTTGGTGATGGACAGGGAGGCCTGGTGTGCTGCGACTCATGGGGTCGCAAAGAGTTGGACACCACTGAGCAACTGAACTGAGTGACTCCTTGGAAGAAAAGTTATGACCAACCCAGATAGCATATTCAAAAGCAGAGACGTTACTTTGCCAACAAATGTCCATCTAGTCAAGGCTATGGTTTTTCCATTGGTCATGCATGGATGTGAGAGTTGAACTGTGAAGAAAGCTGATTGCTGAAGAATTGATGCTTTTGAACTGTGGTGTTGGAGAAGACTCTCGCGAGTCTTGGACTGCAAGGAGATCCAACCAGTCCATTCTAAAGGAGATAGTCCTGGATGTTATTTGGAAGGACTGATTCTAAAGCATCCAATACTTTGGCCACCTCATGCGAAGAGTTGACTCATTGGAAAAGACTGATGCTGGGAGGGGTTGGGGGCAGGAGAAGAAGGGGAGGACAGAGGATGAGGTGGTTGGGTGGCATCACTGACTTGATGGACGTGAGTTTGAGTGAACTCTGGGAGTTGATGATGGACAGGGAGGCCTGGTGTGCTGCAGTTCATGGGGTTGCAAAGAGTCAGACACGACTGAACTGAACTGAACTGAACTGAACTGAACTTACCTCTTCTCTGTACCTTTATGGATTTCTTCCACTCTCTCCCTCCCTTTCCTCACAAAATGATTTTAAGAACTCCAAGAAGGAGCATTATTTTAAATTTAATATCAGTGTGTGTGTGTTTTAGAGCCTCAAAGAAGTAAATCATTCAGCTCTCCTGGAGCATCTAGTAAGTACCTTGGTATTTCCCCCTGGAGTTAATGCCCACTCTTCTTTCTTCTAATACAGCTGTACTGATCATGTAGGTTCTTGACCTCGTGTCTGCTCCATCTCTCACTTTCCACTTGCTATGGCCCGTGTTGTATCTGCCTTCTTGGCAGTCCCCGTAGTCATCTCATGAAAAAAGCTTTTTTTTTTTTTCTCCCTATTGAAATTCTTAACTTGAGCATCAATTAGAAAGTAGCCAGAGGCCAGCCGACCTGAAGCCAGACAGGGAGGGGAGCGGGACTGGGAGGGCCTGCCGTTCGGGGCGAGTGTGAGAAGGACATGCACCGAGGCTCCTGCGTTTTCTTCTTTGTTTGCAGTAGACAGTTTGCAGGTGTCTGGCCGGGTCTTCCATCCTCTCTGACCAAATTCACACTCGGGTAGCAGGCTCGGGACTACTGGTTCACAGCCGCGTTTGCGGGCTGACTTTGAAGGGAGGAAAGTGGGACCTGCTTTACTGCAGAAGCCTCTGCCCTTGGCCCCCGCATCTGATCCTCTGCCACGGCTCCTTCCAAAGCTCAGGTCTCTCCAGGGAGCCGAGACAGGACAAGTCTCTACAAGCACACGGCCAGGTACCCGGAGAGGAGACCAGAGCTGCTCTGCCCTGTCATGGAGGAGCTAGGTCATCCTGAGAAGAGTAGTAATTTCCCACAATTTACTTGAAAAGTCTTTTTCTTCCCAAATTAGTGTTCTCTGGGTACCACCTTGTCTCAGTGGCTCCACAGTTATTCAGAATTCCTGTTACCTTTAAAATCTCAGCGTTTATAGCCCTGAAAAGAAAGAACAAAAATGAAATGAACGACCAAAGGCATTTGCTGAGGCTGACATGAGTCACACATATGCTGGAGTCGGTTTACACTTTACTTTTGAATTCTGGTTTAAAAAAAAAAAGAAAAGGCAAAACCAAACCTTCATTTCACTCAGTTTGTCATGTGGAAGCTTGTCATTTAGAATACTTACTGGACACATTTCCTGAACAAAATTTTATAAATCAAGCATGGTCTGACACACGCCTGGAAACCAGAAATTCTTAAATTGGTATCCTGGTTTTAGACTTGAATCCTTCTGTGGCCTGGGGCAAGTCATAGAATATCTTACCTCCCTTTTGCCATCTATATTCTGTCTCAGGTATGTTGAAAGGATTAATTAGTTAGTCTGTTAAGAACTTTGAAGATGAAAAGTACTTTAAAAGTGCTTCTTAATAGCATTATTGCTTAGAAAAGAGTTGCCACTTCTATGCTAACCACTTTATATCTCAAATTACATAAGGAAGGTATATTTAGTACTAACTAGTAGTCGTAAACTAGAGGTAGAGCTTTCAGAGCTGTGAACATCAAACACTGGCTTTCAGAATTTCAAAGGAGCATCACTTTATCTTGTGGAGCTGTGTCCTCAGTAATTAGTCCCAAAGATCGTATTTCAGGAAAAGGACAACTCTTTCATACAATGTACCACCACCACCACCACCACCACCAGTCTCTTTAAAATTCAGCCAAGCTTTTAAATTAAAAAAGGGTGCATTCACTTTTAAGTTGGTGCAAGGGGTATTGGAAAGGGAAGTGTTTTTACTTTTTTTTTTTTTGAGGAAGGAACTGAATAGAAGAGACAACCTTATTCTTTTGATTCCCTCTCCTCTCCTCTCCCAGTTTCATCCAGGGATGTGAGGGTATTGCTTTAACCTCTTCTAGAGGGCTTCCCAAATCCACCTGCCAAAGGAGATGTGGGTTCGATCCCTGGGTCAGGAAAATTCCCTGGAGGAGAAAATGGCAACCTACTCCAATGTTGGGTGTTTTGGTTTTTTTTTTTTCCTTTTTAATTGAAGAATAATTGCTTTACAGTATTGTGTTGGTTTCTGCCATACATCAACATGAATCATACCACTCCAGTATTCTTAACCTGGAGAATCCCATGGACAGAAGAGCCTGGCAGTTGGGGTCGCAAAGAATTGGACACAAATGAGCACGCACACATGCAGAAGGGCTAGAGCTGACATTAAAACTTACTAAAATATCTGTCTTTAGGCTTAGTTCTGTTTTTTTCTAAAGCAGGTTAACGCTGATCTGCTTTTATAGTAAAGCATTGTTATAAGAGCATGTAATGAAGTGTTATATAACTGGTACTAAACTCAAAATCAGAATCAACATCTTGACTGTCATAGATGCAGTGAGTTGCCAGGCACAGCAAACCATAACAAGGACAAAGATTATAGAAAGAAACTTTAGAAACATGATCAAGAAACGAAATTTGAATTGGGGGTAAATTGTGTCAGAAAGTAAGTCAAGTACAAAGTTGAAAGGGGAGGTAGCCCGGAATCAGGCTAAGTCAGATCCCCAGTGTGATTGCTTTTATTTTCTCCGTGTCATCAGATGATCTCATGTGTCAAGTTGCTTGTACTGCCAGTAATGAGTGTGGTCAACAAGCTAAGAAGTGAAGGAAAAGTCAAGAGTTCTCATAGCACTTCTCTGTGGCTTGACCTGAAAGGCTTTGTTTGTGTTCACTACTGTGTAGAAGGTGAATGAGTTGCTGAGATGCTCACGTATCTAACTGGTGCCTGGATTTAATATAAAATGCTTTAGCAGCTTAAGTGCCTCTGACCGTTACAGTAAATTACATGCTTCAGAAATATGGCTCCTTTGCATTTTGGCTTCAGAAATGTGATTTAGTAACATAAATAGCAAGCACTGAAATATGTGGAACCACCACTTAAAACACTTAATTAGTGGGTGTTTGGGACAGCCATTGTTTCTACTGCATATTTGCTGAGTCTGAGTAATGACGGTCTGAGTGTCTGCAATTCTGTCCATTGATTGTGTTAAATGCCATTTTCTGTCTTTACCACATGTGTAAAAGGTCGTTCTTCGTGTGATCAATTCTAATTAAAGCTTGTTTCTAATGGGAAATCAAAACATAACCCTAACTAATGTGTCATTCTCTTAAATTTCCTGTAGTAAAACCCTTGAAGACCGGTTGAAACTTGAAGCGAAAAACGGAACATTGAGTGTATCCGACACCACGGTTGGCAGCAAACAACTGACATTTACGTTAAAGAAGGTAAGTTGCTTTCTCGTGTTCTTTTTAATTCATAGAAGGAAGATGAGGCTTCCAGCAGTGCTGTGTGTGTCTGACCTCAGAGCTGCCTTCCAGGCTTCCCCCTGTTGAGGGAGCGTGTGCTGTTCAGGCATTTTTTCCCTGCAGCTAGAGCCCCTCCTGGGTTGCAAGCACACTGCAAGGCAGAGCATTGGCAGAGCCAGGTGTATGTCTGGTGTCCTGAGGGAGGCAGGCCCCCAGTGACCCCAGGCTCAGTACTGTTGGTGAAGAGCCGCAGCATGGTTTCGGGGTCTCTGGGCCACCTGAGGTGGGACCTTGTAAAACAGAAGTCCTGACCATCCACGGCTGTGAAAGAATAGTTCAGGCTCACATGGACTTGATCAAGAACTGATTATTTCTAATGCGTTCATCACAGTGTAATCAGCTTGCCCAGGGTGGGTAGTTTCAGGAGGCGAACTACTCTATCCGCAGTAGGTCCTATTCTAAACTGACTTAACAACAGTCATTTCTAAGCCACCTTTGATGACACCTGGCATACAATGAAGGAGGAATAAGCTGGTTTAAATATTTTCTATGAAGAAGCTCCATGGTTTTAGTTTTCAAAAAATTTTTTTCTCATTTAGTCACTCGCTTAATATGTATTGTCACAAAGAGGGAAAGAATGACAAAGAGTTCGCTTCTGATCCTTTTCTTAAATTGAAATACAATACAAGTATCTAAAATCCACCCTTTTAAAAATATACAGTTCAGAGTTTTTCAGTTTAGTTCGGTTGCTCAGCCCTGTCCGACTCTTTGCATCCCTATGAATCTCAGCACGCCAGGCCTTCCTGTCCATCACCAACTCCCGGAGTTTCTAGTAGTCACCAAATGCTGTGCTCGATTATCACCATCTAAATCTGGACCATCCTCATCACTCCAAAAGGAAACCCTACCCTCTCATGTCCTAGCCTATGGATTTGCCTGTTCTGGACATTGTGTATATATATAGAATCACACAATGTGTTTTCTTTTGTGACTAGCCTCTTTTACCTCAGCATGTTTTTTAAAGGCTAATCCATGTTGCAGCCTGTACAAGAGCTTTATTCGTTTTTGTGACTGAATAATATTTAATTCTGTGAATACACCACAGTCTTTTGTTGTTCAGTTGCTAAGTTGAGTCCGACTCTTTGCGATATTATAGGCTGTAGTCCACCAGGCTCCTCTGTCCATGGGATTCTCCAGGCAAGAATACTGGAGTGGGTTGCCATTTCCTTCTCCAGGGGATCTTCCTGACCCAGGGATCAAATCCATGTCTCCTTCATTGGCCAGCAGATTCTTTACCACTGAACTGCCTGAGAAGCCCATACCACAATTTGCTAATCCCTTAATCTGATGGTGGACATTAGGGTTGTTTGTTTTTTTAACTTTTAGGAGTGAGGGACGACTAGACTATTTTCAAAGCTATGGCACCATTGCCCATTCCCACCAGCAGACTGTGAGGGTTCTGATTTTTTCTTCATCCTTGCCAATACTTGTTACTGTCGGTCTTTATTGTAGTCATCCTTGTGGGTGTGAAGTGCTATCTCACTGTGGTTTTGATTGACATTTTCCTGATGACTAACAGTGGTAGAGCATTTTTTTTATGTGCCTATTGGCCATTCATACATTTCCTTCGGAGAAATGTGTTCACAACGTCCGCTCATTCATCTCTGGTTGTTGACAGTTCTTTCTGATGTCATCAGAAGGCCTGCCAAATGATAAGGGTATTTTTTACTTAGTTACCGTTCATTATATAGATACAAAAAAAAAGCAGAAAAAGAAAAATATTGTTTTTTCTTTGTGATGAGAACTCTAAGGATTTACCCTCTGAGCAGCTTTCCTGTGTGTAATATCGCGGTTTTGACTGTAGTCTTCACACTGCACGTTGCATCCCTAATACTCCCTTGTCTCGTGGCTGGAGTTTGTGCTTCTGATCACCTTTTCCCAAATCCCCCTTCCCACTCCTCCCATTAGAACTTTCTCATTCTGTGTGTGAGGAGCTTTTCAGTTAAATCTGTCTCCATTTACAGCAGACTTGCATCTGACATTTCCCATTTAAATAAGCCGAAACTGGCTGTGTGTTCAGACTAACTTGTTGTGCCTGGTTTCTTAGAGAGTCTCTGTGTGCCCTCGACCATTCCCTAATTCCCTCTGGGGGCGGGAGGCGCAGGTTCCCTGTGGGAAGGCCTCACAGGCTCTCGGCTGCCTGGCCCAGGGCTCCCTCTGCCTCACCGGGTGAGCTGGGAGGACGCAAGCATACTCCTTGCCCACGTTTCCCCAGTTGGAAGGTACTGAGGTCAGTATCAGTTTATGATTTCTGGTAAACTGGAAATAAGATGGCTCTGATTTTCCCCCCCAACCCCCCAAAGAACAAAAGAGGGCTACCCTGATAGCTTAGCGGTAAAGAATTTGCCTGCAGTGCAGGAGACATGGGTTCGATCCCTTGGCCTGGAAGGTCCCCTGGAGGAGGAATTGGCAACCCACTCCAGTATTCTTGCCTGGAAAACTCCTTGGACAGACAAGCCTGGTGGGCTACAGTCCATGGGGTCGCAAACAGTTGGACACAACTTAGTGACTAAACTGCAACACAAAAATGAAATGTTTAAGTGAAAATGCTTAAAGCAGCCTTGCGTTGAGTCTAGGAGAGGCTTTGAAACTAGTTTGGGGAATGCATCAGTTGGCGTTTGACTTATGCCTGTTTCATCCTTTGACTAATAGAATTTCAACTATTAAATCTTAGTTTTATTTAAGAATTTTTATGGAGTTATTGTTTGTGGGTTTTTAAAAATACAAATCCTTTTATACTAGGTATGTGATATACTCAGGTAAAATCTCGAGTTTTCCAAGTATTTTCATATATACTTTGTAAAATGTTAATCAAATTGAAGGAGAAAAACCTATGCCTTAATATTATTTAAAATTGTATGGTGGAAAAACTAGGATTAGGTCCCAGATTCTACTTTTAAATACCCTGTAGTTCATTCCCTCAGGGGCCCTGGGCCAGCCAGGTACTGGTGCAGGTGTGGGCTTTGCATTTAGCCTTCCCCGCCACCACCACCACCCCCCCACCCCCCCACCCCCCTGTCCCAAGATAGGACTGCCATGGATGTGGGGAAGGAGTCAGAACAGGAACAGGGAGGAGAAGAAGCTGGTTGGCTCTTAACTCATAACGAATCGGTCACACAGTGGCAACATCTTGCAAATACAGCTCTTCTCTAGATTGGGGATAAGGACAGTTTTTTTCTGGACAGGGGCTTCCCAGGTGGCACAGTGGTTAAGTGGTAAAGCCTGCCAGTGCTAGAGATACAAGAGACCTGGGTTTGATTCCTGGAGAAGATCCCCTGGAGTAGGCAATGGCAACCCACTCTAATTTTCTTGCCTGGAGAATCCCATGGATAGAGGAGCCTGGCGGACTGCCACCCATGGGGTCACGAAAGAGTCAGACACGACTGAACACACATGTTTCTGGACGGAGGTTTTTCTGCAGGGATCGCTGCTACCTCTGAGCTCACGTGTAGACACACCTGCCTTTGTGGGGACTCCACGGGCTGGGCCTCGTGGAGTGTGCTCCAGGAGACGGAGGAGGGGCTCCTGGAAGCCCACACCCCCAAGGGAAATCCACGACAGATGTCCGTATCAAAGAGGCAGAGCAGCTCCTGACTTAAAAGCCCCAGCACTCCCTGTTTATCTTTATTTAGTACCTCATTTCCCAAAGTTACTTGGACCAGAGGCATTTTTAAAGGAATGCTTCTTAATATGAGAGCTTCCCTGGTGGCTCAGAAGGTTAAGTGTCTGCCTGCAGTGCAGGAGATCCCTGGGTCGGGACGATCCCCTGGAGAAGGAAATGGCAACCCACTCCAGTATTCTTGCCTGGAGAATCTCATGGATGGACGAGCCTGGTAGGCTACAGTCCATGGGGTCGCAAGTTGGACACGACTGAACAACTTCACTTTTCTTAATATGAAGAAACAGAATATTAAATAAGCAGTGTTCAGGGGCTTGCTGACACACCATTATCTGCTCTGCTAGGGAGCCTGCAGTTTCCCTCTGGTTTCTGAGTTCTCCATTCACAAAGGAGCCTCAGCCTGCTCTCTGCCACGTGCTAGGGACACACAGAACAGAGACGTGGCCGTGGGTGCTGCAGTCCCATGGATGGAGGGAGATCACGTACAGTCACCTCATTGTAGTGTGGGACATGCTCCCGGAGGCCCAGGGCTGGGAGTGTCAGGGGCCCGGCCCAGCCGGGAGGAGTGAGGGACAGCTGGGTGAGGGGCAGCAGAGCCCTGGGGGCCAGGCAGGGCTCCAGCCTCCAGCCTTGCTGGGGGTGGGAGTGAGCCTACGTGTGTGAAGCACAGCCATCACGGGGCTGCCAACTGTGGCCTCACACGTAGCTGGAAAGGCACGTAGAGCTGTCCAGCAGGGCTGTGTGCAAGGTTAAATTTTAACCGTGGTCTTAAGAACCATGGAAAGCGGTTGGAAAGGTCTAGTTAGCAGGAGACCGGCATACCATTTCTATTTTTAAAAAATCACTGTGGCCCGTTGCAGGAGGAGGCAGACTGAAGGGGGGCTGACAGAGGTTCCTCACTCTGTAGTGAGAGGTCAGGGCTGGCCTCAAGCAGGAAGGACTATGTCCTAGGCTTGGTGGGGCCTGGGGAGTGACCTACAGAGGAGCACACTGGGCAGGGTTACTTTGAAAAGGCTTTGAAGAATGGTACATAGGAAAAGTGCTCGATTCTTCAGAATCTCAGTCCAAGGGTTTCCTCGAGTAGAAAAGAGTCATCAGTTTTTGGTCTTACAAATCATGTTCTTTTCTCATAATTCCGTCACCTCCCAGCTCTTTCACTTTACAGAAGTGGAATAATCCCGGCAATAAGTGAACACAGAGACTTGTTCTTCAAGGCAGACATATGAATGAGTACCAGGTGCCTGGAGCTGGCAGGTCACAGGCTGGCAGGCTGTGCAGGTGTCTCTAAGGCAGCATTTTGCAACTTTGAAAGTGGTTGCCCCACCACTGCTGTCAACGTTGGACCTTCTTTAAGTTTCACCAGCTAAGATTTTTATTTTGAGCTTCACAGTTAGGGGTTTGTATTCTCCAAACCGTACTTGGTGGAACAGAGCTGTATTCTTAGAACTCCGAAGCCTTTCTTCCCCTCAGCGCAGATTCTGCACTGATGTAACTCTCTTCTGTGAAACTAGTGGCACTGTTTGGAGTAGGTCTGGTTTTCTCACCTGAGTGTTGAGAACAGTGCCTTCAAAGCAGCCATCCCAGAACCCATGTGCCCCTTCCGGCCGTGAACTTGGGATTGACTGACGTGTCTGCTGAGCCTTTATCAGTGTTTAGTGGTAGCTATCTGCCTTTCAAGGGAGGTTGATTCTCTTTGGAACCAGGTCCGGGGACTGCATTGTTAATCATGGGTGGGTTATTACAGTTTGGGGATACAAAAGGACTTTTTGTGAGTAAACTGATGAATGGCTCTGGCTTGTCAATGAAGGACAGCTCCGCAAGAGAAGTCGTGGGCGTTTGGAAAGCCATCGCGTCTTCTTCAGGCTAGCTTTCCCGTGAGCAGCTGTGTGGCGTGGTGGGCTGAGGAACCAGCCTCGAGCTATGTGGTTCAGTCCGGCGTGCCCAGGCCACGCTCCGGCCCAGGGGATTTAAGGCTTCGGCTCTCACAGTGACCGTGGCGGCTGGCACTGGTCCTGCTATCCCTGCCAGAACTGGCCTAAGGGTGGTGGTCGTGCCGTTGGCATTGCGATGGGCCCCCAGAAAGGGGTGTTCACATGTCCTTTCTCTTTCTTTCCCCTCATATACTCTTCTTTCTCAGTCGGAGCAGCAGAAGAAGCAGCAGGAGGCTGAGAAGCTGCACCGGCAGGAGAGGAAGGCTGTGCGCCGCTCGGCAGGTCATCTCAGGTCCCGGCCCAGGCGGGGGCGGCCATTCCACTGAGACCGGAGCAGGCCCTGCGCGCGACCCCAAGGAGCTCAGCGCATCGCCCCCGCCGGATCATCGTTCATTTGGGCGTGTTAGCCACAGCCGGGGTCAGGCGGCCCTCAAGTCCCAGGGAACCCTCGCGTCTGCAGAGAAGTCCAGACCGGGCCGTGGTCCCCAGGGCTCTGGTCAGACTCTGGGGCTGGGCCCGCTGGCCATGTGGAGCCCTGGGGCACTTCTGTGCCGTGTGGCTCCATGAGAACATTGTTCCTTCCCCCTGGTTTTAATCCAGTGTGAGAGGTGGTTGTCTTCTAATACGGTGAGATGTGCCCCATGAGCTGAGAGGGTCTCCTGGGCTGCAGACTGGGGCCCGGCGTCTTCTGGGACTGTCTACCCTGCCTGCTGCCGCTCACGACTCCGCTCGGCCCCCCGCCCCAAGAGGCCACTCCCCTGTCACCCGACTGTGGGCTTCGGTCGTGTTTGTGTTTTTAAGAATGTGCCAATAAATGTGTTTATGTGTTGGTCTGGGATTTTTAAAAACATATTTTTATACCAAGAGAATGTAAATTAAATGTTAATAGCCATCTAAAACAGAAAGTGGAAGCTACTGGATATTCTTTTAACTTGGCAGAGGATTAAATACAGATTTTTTTTCCCCAGTGTCTTAAGTGCAATTAGAGATATACTGGCTGGAGATGACGTTTATAAAAATAAATGCTTTCATTTGAACAGCTTCTTGGAGAGAGACCCATTCCTTGAGTTAATTTGAGAAATGATTTTGGTTTCTTTGTATGCGAATGTGTGAAGAGTCCCTGAGATAGTGACTCTTGGGGCTGTAAATGATAGAATCTAAGTTGAGATTTCAGGAGCAAAAGGCAAAGGCGTTACTGAACACAACCAGGCTGGAGAGTAACCGCCTCAGGCCACCGGGATCCAGGCCTCCTCCTTTCTCGTCTCCCTCCTGTTGGGACCTTGCTTCCTTCTCCTCGGTCTCCCCTCCTGTCTTCCTGCAGCCCCAACCCCACCACGTGTCTGTGCTGCCCTGCAGACTGGGAATAGCACAGGTCAGGCTGTGACCTCTGTGGTCTGAAAGGGAGAGAATGTTTCCAGGAAAAAAAAGAGAGAGAGTGTGTGTACAGACACGTCACCAAAAAGAGACTGTTGTTACCTGGAGGGCCCTCTGTGGTCTGAGAGGAAGAGGATGTTTCCAGAAAAAAAGGAAAGGGAGACAGTGTGTGTCTGTCTGTGTGTGTGTGGTGGGGTGGAGTGGGGGTGTGTGTGTGTGTACGTGTGTGTGTACACAGACACGTCACCAGAAAGACTCCTGTTACCTGGGTTGTGTGTGTGTGTGTGTGTGTACACAGATGTCACCAGAAAGACTCTTGTTACCTGGGCTCTGTGTGTGTGTGTGTGCACACGTGCACACAGACACGTCACCAGAAAGAGCCTCCTGTTACCTGGGCAGCCAACTCAACTTGTGTTGTGGTACCCGAGGGCCCCCAACATTCCTTTCCTGGCCCGTCCCCTGGTCTCTTCTCGGGGCTCCAGCTTCCTGTGACTCTTGTGTCTCCCACTTGTTTGAGAAGAAGGTAAAGAAGGACACTGCCGGCTGTCGTGTTTCCCCAGGGTTGAGGGACCTGTTTCCAGTCCTGTGTCCTGGGGTCAGGCTCTTCTGCACCTATACCTGGCCTTCCTGCCCCCCCCACCTTTTCCTTCTTTCTTTGGAGTCCTCCCTGTGGTTTGGGGAGCCAGTACACCTTTGGGGAGTTTACAGAAGCAACGCTGCCTCTGGCCAAGGGGCCTTGCTCGCCTGTGAAGCGAGTGCTCGTCTGTCTGGAGCCTCAGCAGGTTCAGGGCGATGGTGCAGGCCTGTCCAGGATGCCTGAGACAGGGGTACCAGGGCCAGCCTGTGACCAGGTGGGCAGTCCCAGCCCTGTTGCTACCAGCTGGGCGTCCTCTGGCTGTTTAACCTCCCTGGGTCTTGTTTCCCCTGAAAGTGGGCCCGATCCTTGCTTTTGGTGAGGAGCGCGTGGGGCCCACGCATCCGTGAGCGCCAGGCACAGTGAGGCTTGGCAGCGCTCCGTGGAGTGCTGTCCGCGCCGTCCTGCCCCCACGCTACACACACGCCCTCTGACCTCAGTGTGTTCCTTAGTACCAAGGTGTTCCCAGGGTGAGGTGTCCCTCAGCGTTTATTCTGGGGGATTCCTGAAAGGGCAGATGGAGGCCTGAGCTGAAGCTGTGAGGGATGTTTAAGACAACTTGCCGAGTAGATAGAAAGCTGCAGAACGCATCCTCAGGGCCCTACTGTTCAGGGCCCTCCTCTTCAGGGGGGCTGTTCCTGGAGCACCTGCTATGGACCCCACATTATCTTCGAAGTACCTTGTGTTTTTAAAATGTCACATGAGTTTTTCGCACCATGATTTCTGATCGCTTCCTTGCAAGCCTGAGAACATGACCGTGCTTCTCCTGGGCTTCCACCTAGAAGATGCTGGTAGGGCATCCACAAGCCAGAGGCCCAGCCTGAAGCTGGGGGCCTGGGTTTTACCATCAGGACCACCCTGGGGTTGTTGTTCAGTCATCAGTCCTGTCCGACTCTGCAACCCCAGGTACTGCATCACGCCAGGCCTCCCTGTCCTTCACTGTCTCCTGGAGCTTGCTCAAACTCAAATCCACTGAGTCAGTGATGCGATCCAACCGTCTCATCCTCTGTCGCCCCCTTCTCCTTATGGAAAATTTCAAACCCAAACCAAAGCCAAAGAAAGCTCGATGAGCTTCCATGTTCCTATTCACTGTCCAGCTTCAATAATTAACAACATAGACTCCCCCTGGTGGTACAGTGGACAGGAATCCACCTGCCAATGTAGGGGACACGGAGACACGGGTTTGAGCCCTGGCTCAGGAAGATTCCACATGCCACAGAGCAGTTAAGCCCACACACCACAATTACAGAGCCCCCATACTGCAGCTAAAGCTTGGGCTCTGCAACAAGAGAAGTCACCACAATGAGAAACCCGTCCACCACAACAAAGAGTAGCCCCCTGCTTGCCACAGCTAGAGAATGCTGGCTCACAGCAACGAAGACCCAATGCAACCAAAAACAAATTAATAAAAACAATTTTTAAAAAATTTTTAATGATTAATGACAATGACACAAGCGCATCTATTTTCCGCTTTGCTCCCATCCATTAGCCTTTTATTTTGAACTATTTTATCCAGACATCATGTCATTTTACCAGAAATACTCATAATGCTTTACTAACTTACTGTGTGTCCCATTCCCCCCACCCCCACCGCCAGCCCACACACATACCAGAATGTAAACTCCATAAGGAAAGATAGGAGTGGTTTTTCTTTTTTGCTCCCCTTTTCTGGTCTGTTTTGCTTACTGCTATAGATCAATCATCTAGTACAATGCCTGTTACACAGTAGCTACATAATAGGTATTTATCAAATGAATAGTTGGGTCAAGTTAGATGAGGACTGTAGTTGGATTTTGGATTAAATAAAAGGATGATTCTTACTTGACCAGAGCTTTTTAGAGCTGAAATGCCTATTTGAATAGCTCAGGAAAAGAGAGGGAAAAGGGAATCAGAAATAGTGACTATAGAACCGTTAGTAGGAATTTCAGTGTATAGAATAATAAAAAAACGTGAGATCAAGAGTTTTGAAACAAGAGATTCCAGCATGACTATACACCTCTGGGGATAATCCAGAAAAAGAAGACAGTGGTGTTGGACAGGGATGGTTATTGACCTGAGACCCATTAGCAGGCAGTTCCTATTGCAGTGTAACAGATTCTCTCAAAACATAGTAGCTTGAAGTAACAGCTGTCCATCAGCATCAGGGGTCAGGAACTCCTGAGCAGCTTCGAGGGATGTTTCTGACTCCCGGTCTCCACAATCAGCTAAAGGCTTGACTGGGCCCAGGGGAGCCCCTTTCCAAGTTCACACACGTGGCAGTGGGCAGGAGGCCTCAGCTCTGTGCCACGCGGGCCTCTCCATAGGACCACATGGGTGTCCTCCCTTCACCCAGAGCCAGGGATCCAAGACAGCAAGAGAGACCGAGACCGAGGCCACAGTGCTTTTTTGATCTGGTTTATGGCTGGCATGTCATCACTTAGCTTTTCTCTGATCTGTCGCTGGTGAGTCACTAAGTACAGTCCACGTGCAGTGGAAGAGAAATTAGCTACCATCTTTTGAGTGAAAGGAGTATCAAGTAGAGTTGCCAGATAAAAAAGTTACATTTAAATTTCAGGCAAACATAACTTGGTATAGATATGTCCCAAATATTGCATGGGGCGTATTTACCTTAAAAATCATTTATCTGAAAATCAGATGTAACGGATGGCCTGTATTCTTATCTGCTAGTTTTGGCCACCCTAGGAAGCATCTGTAGACATATTTTAGCAAGACCTCACTAGCCAAAGAGGGATAGGTTGGAGTGCACAGAGGCATGGACCTCACCTAGACAGCATGGGGCAGAGGGTGCAGGCAGTTCCGATCAGCGGGCGGCAGGGCAGCAGGTGGGTGTTCTAGTTGCTTGTTTTCTCACTGGGCTGAGGTGAGTTTCTTCCCCTGCTGACCGTGCCCTGAACTTCCGTGCTTATGGCCAAGCTCACCCTTGATTTCAGAGCCTTTGTTCTCCGTGAACCTCTTAATCCTCAGGAACTGTCCATCGGTTTCCTGTCTCCTTCCTACCCCCTCAACCCCCGGGAGCACCTTTGGAGAACACCCATCGCTTGTTCGGAGTAATGAAACACAGGACATCGAGTTGAGTTGAGAATCCTGTGCTTTTGCTTTTCCTCTGATTTTATTACCACTCTTGAGTTTCCATAATTCTACCTCAGTGTTTTCAAGTGTTTTTTTCACTGTGTCCCATAGTAAGAAATACCCTGGAGAAGGAAATGGACAGTATTCTTGCCTGGAGAATCCCATGGACAGAAGAGACTGGCAGGCAACAGTCCATGGGGTTGCAAAAAGAGTCTGAGACGATTTAGTGACTAAACAGTAGCAAATGTGTATAAATACTGTAAGTTGACCCTTGATTGTTTCTTCAACATCCCTGTCCAAATGAGCAGAATTTGTTTTTCTTCTCCTTGGCAAAATATGATGCTGCCTTATATTTGGAGTTGCCTTTTAATTAGGCCTATACAGTGACTTGATTTAGAATCTGCTCAGTCCCACAGTCGTGTCCTACTCTTTGTGACCCCATGGACTGTAGCCCCAGGCTCCTCTGTCCATGGGGTTCTCCAGGCAAGAACACTGCAGTGGGTTGCCATGCCCTCCTCCAGGGGATCTTCCCAACCCAGAGATCAAACCCACATCTCTGTGTCTCCTGCATTGGCAGGCAGGTTCTTTATCACACCTCGGAAGCCCAAATACCACACACCTTTTTGTACATGTAAGGAAAATTCCAGTCTTAATAGTTTTGATTTTTTTTTTTTTTTTGCTGCACTGGGTCTTTGTTGCAGCATGCAGTTTTCTCTAGCATGTGGGATCTTAGTTCCCTAACCAGGGATCAAACCTGCATCTCCTGCATTGGAAGGCAAATTCCTGATCACTGGACCACCAGGGAAGTCCCCATTCCTAATAGTTTTTATTCTTGAAATTCATTTTTTTAATCCATGTGTAAATTTTCTAAAATTAGTGCAATAAAAGTCTAACAGATTTGAAAGAATTCTTTTGAGAATTAGGGTGCTGCTTCCTACTTAAGACTCTTAACCTTCATCATGAGCACATCCTGATGTGCTCATGATGTGAATGGAAATTTGTTAGAAAACATTCTGTCCTTGCCCTTGAAGATACGATGTCCTAGAGCCAGGTTTTGGGAGGAACACATCTCAGGGTATTTGTGGGGTGTCCTGCTGCTCAGACCTCCTGCAGAGGCTGGAAATCGCCCATGGGCTCCAGGCCTTCCTGCCTACCAACCCCCACTGCCCCCCCCAACCCCTCCCCTCCGCCCCGCCATACACACACGTCTTAATTGAGCAGGAAGTTGTTATTTTCTGACGGTGCTGGAATCCAGACCCAAGCTATTATGGAAACCCAGATGGCACTTCAAAGTTGGAGGGCCATACACTTTCCTGTTGGGTGGGAGGAAGGCCAACTGTATTTTCCTAGTAGCCTTGGGTTTCTTTCAGACTCAGGGCAGCATCACGCATCCCAGACTCTCGGGATTTGACGGGACCAACCTTCACATTCAGCAGGCCCTCACACCTGCCTGATTGGATTTCCCCTGTCCTGTCCCTTTGAACTCAAGGTCCAGCTTCTGCCGACACACCCGGCTGACCAAGAGCCTTCCTCCTGTTTCAGATGCTCCAATTGTGAGTTAAAATTTGAGTGGAAACCTCCCTCCCCCTCCTCCCCTTTTCCTCCTACCCAGCCTGGGTTTCTGAAAGGTGAGTTGAAAGTCCCCCTTTCTGCCTCCTTTCCCTTGATGCCCTCCCCTACTCCTCTACTGAAGCCGCGTAGACCAGGGGGGCTCATCTCTCAATTTTTCTGCATCTAGACCCTCTCCTCCCCACTGGTTGACTCTTTTGCATGTTGAGTGCTGTCTGGTCCTTGGCTCGTCTTCACCCACCTGTGCAGGTGCAGGCGTGCCCAGGTTTCCTTCTTTCTCTCAGGACCATATCCCCTACCAACAGCCTTGCACCCTTCATCTGTGTGCCTGTTGGAGTCTCAAGTCAACACGCCCAGAACATGGCAGGGACCCCCTGCCCCTTGTTCCTCCCCCTTGTTGCTCATCCAGTAGCCTGAGTCAAAATCATGGTTCCTATCAGTATCTATTGATGACACTGTGCAAGGGTCGGGTTCTCGCGAGAACTTGCATTTTCATGGGGGGATAGACGATACCTCACAGGCTTCGTGGAAGGTGACGAGAGCCATGAGGGCCAGCTCAGGGAGAGGCAGGCGGTGGGAAGGGGCCATCACTGGGCTGACGAGGCTTGGTCAGGATAGTCCCTGTTGAGAAGGTGAGATCTGAAAAAGGCTTGAAGGAGGGGAAGAACATTCCAGGCAGAGAGACTGGAGAAGCCGTCAGAGAGCTTAAGAATAAGAGATTGTCTTTTGGCAGCTCTGAGATGGACAGAGCCCCTTGGTTTCTGACATCATAGCTGCTGCTCTGATCTGGGCCCCCTCCAAGAGCTGCTGAGCAGAGGCCCCAGCACAGGGTTTCTCTGGGATGTTGATGGTACAGCCTGTTGGCCAGCGTGGCTGGCACTGAGTGTCTGACTCTTGTGACTGAGGCGGGCGCCGCTTGGTGTCAGGCGTGCCCTGAGGCCCCAGCGCCCCCTGGCCGAGTGTGTGAGCCACCCATGCCTGTGGATGTTGGCTCCACAGGCTGAGAGTCCAGCCAGCAGCACCTCCCGCAGACCCCCAACAGCCCTGCCTCTCCTCCCCCAACCCCCCATCCCTGCCATCCTTGAGCTTCCCAGGCTGGGCAGATTTTTCTGCACAGGGATGGTGGCAGAATCTGGGGTCCCACAATCACGCTGTGGGAAACAGCCTTTCATGATGAAGGGCTTACAAAACCCCCATTGGAGACGGATGAGTAGAGAAAACAGAAGGAAACAAGAGGAGACGTGGGTCTGGCCCAGGCTTGCTCCTGGTTAAGCTCCCTGTCAGTGGCCAAGTCACTTAACCCATCCTTACCTTGGTGTCTACGTCTGTAAAATGGTTTAATAATATCTGTCCCCTAAAGACTTCAGAGGATGGAGCTTAATGAATGAGGTCCATTAAACTCCTCAGAAGAAAGGTGTAACTAAATATAAAGCACTATTGTAATTAGCTCTCAGGCTTTTTAAACCTTGTTGCATCTTGTTTTAAGAGAGTTACCATGACAAAAAGTTTGTTTGAAAAACATACGTAGAAGAGGCGTGGCTATAACTCTCACAATAATAAGTGAACTCTATTTCACTGGTTTCTGTTGTAACTAAGAAGCTCCCTACTCCTTAGTTGCCTTAGTGGTCTTCTGTGGACAGCCAGCCACTACTGTGACTGTTAACTTCTGCATCTGTGGCGAGACCTGTGTGGTTATTCTCCCGTGCACACAGCAGGCACTTAATTAATGATTCTGAGTTAATGAGCTCTACAGGCTCTGGATGTTTGTTGGGCTGTATAAATTGGTGATATGGTCATACTATTAACCACGCTGACTCTATTAGTCAGGGTTCCCAGAGAACAGAACCAATAGGAGATTTTACATCTACATAAAGAGATTTACTATTAGCAGTTAATTGGCCCATGTGATGATGGAGGCTGACAAGTCCCAAGCCATGCAGCCAGCAAGCTGGCTTGGGTCTTTCCCAAGAAGAGCCAATTTTTCAGTCTGAGTCCAAAGGTCAGAGAAAGACCAGTGTCCGAGCTCAGTCAGGCATGAGGAGTTCCCTCTAGTTCTGCCTTCTTGTTATGTTCAGGCTCCAGATGACTAGACAAGGCCCACTCACCCTGGGGAGGGCCATCTGCTTTGCCCGGTCTACCCCATTCGGACGCGCATCTCAACCAGAGACAACCTCATGTACACACCTGACCGAAGGTTGGTACCTGCAGCCCAGCCAAGCTGACACTCAGCCCTCCTCCCTAATTAGAGTTCCCGGTTGGCAGGCTGGGCAGACATGGTGGCCCTCAGTAATGGTAGATGGTTCCAGATCGGTGGGCCTCTCTCTTTAGCCACCAGGGCGGTGGGGTTGGGGGGGCATTCCTGCTGCCAGGGGGAGATGGGGCATGGATCTTTGAAGAGTCATTTAAGAAACGTCTGCTGGAAAATAATTATTTCCCCTGAGGGTTTGGCCTGGAAGTAGGGTCTTTGCCTTTCATGTAGTCAAATGTAGCCCCACATGAGGGAAAACCAGCATGTTCTCCTTTCTTCAAGCAGAGCTGAGTAACAGACCCTCCATGAAACTACATGAAAAACCTCAGGTCAGGGGCTCAAACCCATCCACTCACCCTCAGGGTCAGTCCCCAGGGGCCACAGCATCTGAGGCTTCTGTTCATGTCTCCTCACTTTCTGTTCTTCCTCAGCTGTTATTATTACTTGTCTTCTTTTGGTTGTGTTATAAGTTTGGCAGTATCCTTTTTAAATTTTCATTTATTTTTTTGGCCCTGGAGCATGGCATGTAGTATCTTAGTTCCCTGACCAGGGATCAAACCCAAACACTTGGCATTGGAAGCACAGAGTCCTAACCACTGGACAACCGATGAAGTCATGGTATTACTTGATAAACCTTAGCATGTCCGTTCACAGGGCCATCTCTCGTCTCCACCCTAAATGCTCCAGTTAACTCACCCAGCCCTGGCAGCCCAGGAGAGGGGCTGTGTCCACCCCTGAGCAGCCCCTGTCTTAACTGATGCTGATAAAGAGAAAGGGAGCTGGACAGAACACACGGCACGTCTCTCCCCTGTTCTGGCTCCTGTTGGACCCTCTAGAGAAGCGGTGACATCAGGTAAGGCCAGGGACGTGGGGCCCAGGGCACCTGTGCAAAAACGCCATCAGATTGGCCTGCAGCTTTGCAAGCTCTATCAAACACGTGGGCTGAGCTCCTTCCTGCTACTGTCAACCACAGCAACACCTCCCTGGGCATGGACTTCGCCTCAGCAGTACCTCCCACCTTTGGGTCCCCAGGTACTACCAGCTCAGGAAACAGCAGGGTTTGCGGGTTTCCACATCTAGAAACATGCTGGATTTCTTTCTCTGTTAGATGGACATACATGTTTCTACCTCCCGAGGCCATTTAATGAGATAAAATGTATAAAGAACCAGGCTTCTGTTGTGACCCCATGGACTATAGAGTCCATGGAATTTCCAGGCCAGAATACTGGCGTGGGTAGCCTTTCCTTTCTCCAGGGGATCTTCCCAACCCAGGGATCGAACCCAGGTCTCCCGCATTGCAGGTGGATTTTTCACCATCTGAGCCACAAGGGAAGCCCCCTTTAGAATATTAGAAGAATACAAAAAACCAGACACTGCCTAGAAAATGATAGGATCTGGTGGATGTTAAACATCCACAGGGTTTACTTGGTGGCTCAGTGGTAAAGAATCCACCTGCCAATGCAGGAGATGCAGGTTCAATCCCTGGGTTGGGAAGATCCTCTGGAGAAGGAAATGTCAACCTACTCTAGTATTCTTGCCTAGAGAATTCCGTGGACAGAGGAGCCTGGCAGGGTACAGTCCATGGAGTTGTAAAGAGTCGGGCACAGCTTAGTGACTAAACAACAGCAAACACCCTGCCCCCTTCCCTGCCCAGGCTGGCCAGCACAGTTGGCCCAGTGTGGACCAGGTAGGTGACGTGTAGGGGCAACACTGCAGGAGCAAGCTTCCGGTGGGTTCTGCCCACAGGACAGCCACCTGACTGTGTGACAAGGTGGCACCGTGCTGGAGACTTGGCCTCAAATGGGATCCCAGCCCCCCATGTTAGTGGAGTGGGTTCCACGCTGGGGTCACAGTCTCCATCACCGTGGAAACAGTTGATGGGGTCCTAAGGCTTCACTCCCCACTCCTGACCCCATTTGTGCCGCCACTGTTTCCAGCAGCAGGAGCCAAGTCTTCACCAGATGCTCACTCCCTCTTCCTCGTGAGTCCCCTGTGGGCCCAGTCGTGTCCTGCTCTTTGCAGCCACATGGACTGTAGCCTGCCAGGCTCCTCTGTCCATGGATTTCCCAGGCAAGAACACTGGAGTGAATTGACATTTTCTCCTCCAGGGGATCTTCCCAACCCGAAGACTGAATCCACCTCTCTGGCGTCTTCAGCGTTGATAGGTGGGTTCTTTGCCACTAGTGCCACCGCCTCCGTTTTTGAAGGACCATCTCAGAGAAGGCTCTGGAAAAGACCTAAGAACTCACTTCCTGCATCTCTTTCCTCCCGCTGCCTGTTGGTCACTGGGGTCTCCCTTCCCTTGCTTGGAATGTTGCCAAGACCCTGAATAGGAAAATGCCTTCTGTTCCTTTCTGTGCAGTTTTCTTGATGAGAATAAAGCCTAAGCTTTGGGTGAATTTGAAAATTTTTCCTGCACACATTCATCTCTGTCCTTTCTCACTTTGATTTCAGAATCCCAATTTCTTTCTAAAAGGATATTTGCAGTTTAAAGAATGACACATAATACTTATCAATAAATCTGACTTCTAGCTCAGCAGTTTTCAAAAATATTTCCATCATCTCTAGGCTGCAGAATGTCTGGTGGAAAAACCTCATTGTTTGCCCACTTCTCCCTGAGGTCCCTGGCTAGGCAGATGGTCACCAGGTCAGGCTAATGTGGGCAGCAGCCAGGTGGGTGTGGCTGTGATGGGTTGGAGGAGAAGCCCCCAAAGCTGAGGGCAATCAGGCCCTGGAGACCTGGCTTATTTTGCCTGCTTCCCTTATTAGGACATGGGCTCTAAACAGGGCTTGAGGCTTCAGAGTTTCTGTCAGTTCTACTTGAAAATACTTGTCCCATCAGTTTACTTTTCGAACTCTACAGGCAAGATGTGTTTGAGCCCTCAGTGTGTGCCTGGCGTTGCCCCAGACAGTGGATGGGAGACGGGAGACATGTAAGAGACAGATAAGACCAGGTCCTTCCTCCGTGGGGACACGAGTGAACCAAGAAAAGCAGGATGGGGCTGGGCAATGCAGGGCAGGGCTGGGGTGAGGAATGCCCGGGCGCCCTGGAGAGTGGGGAATGGAGTGAGGTTTCCAGGCACAGGCATGAATGGCAGGCAGCAGCTGTGCCGGGAGGTGAAAGGGCTCGTGGGGGCACAGTGGGGTGGGGGTGGGGGTGCCTCACCTCTGGAGCAAGGGCGGCCCAGCAGCATCTTGAGCCCAAGTGTGACTTGGCCACCACGCGCTCCTTCCTCCATCACCTCATCGCCTCACTCATCCCAACAAGGATTTCTTTTCAGAAATGGAATATGGGGTCCCGGAATGCTTCAGGAGGAAACTGGAGATCGTGGGCACGTGTCAGATTTCATTCATATCCAACAGCTTTGAAGTCTTTGTATTTCTGGGTGCCTTGCTTGGGTGAGGACTGGAAAGAGCCAGCCCACTCTGCTCTGGGCTCATCTTGGACCCGCTGGTCACCCCAGGCAGCTGCCCCATATCTGGGGGCACCAGAATCTTCATCCATCAAGGGGGTAAGATCTGGACACCTCCAGTGCTGAGAGAACCTGCCCAGGCTGTGTTCTTAAACAGGCCCCAACTTGCAACCTGAATTTACCTTATTCTTTCTAATTAGGAGAGAAATACATGCTGATTATTTAAAGTGCGTTAAACATTATAAAGAAGGCTGAGTGCTGGAGAATTGATGCTTTTCAACTGCGGTGCTGGAGAAGACTCTTGAGAGTCCCTTGGACTGCAAGGAGATCAAACCAATCAATCCTAAAGGAAATCAACTCTGAATATTCATTGGAAGGACTGATGTTGAAGCTGAAGCTCCAATATTTGGGTCACCTGATGCGAAGAGTTGACTTATTGGAAAAGACCCTGATGCTGGGAAAGATGGAAGGCAGGAAGGAGGAGAAGGGGACGACAGAAGATATGACTGGATGGCATCACCGACTGGATGGACATGAGTTTTTGAGCAAGCTCCAGGAGATGGTGAAGGACAGGGAAGCCTGGTGTGCTGCAGTCCACGGGATCTCAAAGTGTCGGACACGACTTAGTGACTGAACAACAACAACGAAATGTTATAGAAATATAACAAGGAAAGTGAAATTCCCCCAGAACCCCGGTTCTCCAGAAATGACTGCTGCTGTTACTCACTTGCTCTTAGTGTCTGGACGTTTGCTGGGAGGAAATAACCACAACCCACAGCCGAGATTCCAGGCATAGCCCTTGCATGTCTCTGGGCCTCTCGATGGGCAAAGCACATTTAGGGGTGTGGTGAGGGACTGGGAGGCACTTTTGCCATTAAGAAGCTTCCAATCTAAATAGGGAGACAAAAATCCAGGTGAAACTTAGGCCAAGAGAAACCTAAGGAGACATGATGCTAAAGGTCATGTGGTGACCTGGCTGGGGTCCTGGCACAGAGAAAGGACTTCAATTTAAAACCAAGGAATGGGGTGGGAGGTGGGAGGGGGCTTTGGCATTGGGGGATCGTGTTCACCTGTGGCTGATTCATGTCAATGTATGGCAAAACAAATATAGTATTGTAATGTAGAATAAGGTAATAAAAAAATAAAGATTAAAAAATAAATAAATAAAATAAAACCAAGGAAATCCGAGGAATCCCTGGTGTTCCAGTGGTTAAGACTCCTCACCTTCAGTGCATGGGGAGCGGGTTCAGTCTCTGGCCTGGGAACTAAGATCCCACACGCCTCAGGGCCAATAAAGAAATAAATAAAACCAAGGAAATCAAAGTAAACTTTGGACTTAAAGATAACATACCCACATTGGGGTGTGAACTATAACAAATATGCTATGTGGATCTAAGATGCTTCCAAGAGCAGAAACCGGTATAGGAACACTCTGTATCATGTTCTTAATTTTTGGTAAACCTGAAACTGTTAGAAACCACTAAGTGTATTAAAAAACAACAGCAACAGCAACAAAGCCGTAGAACAGGCGAAGTGGTGAATGGTTTTTCAGGTGGAAGCTCCAGAATTTCGGCTCTGCAGGCTGGAAGCACCAAGGGCTCTCGCTGGGGGACCACCTCCCAGCCACGTGGGGGAGGGTGGGGCTAGGGGAAGCGAGCCGGATGGTCCATGAGAGAGTGATCGGGCCCATCCAGACACCGGTCCTCAGCCTCCCCCTGAGGACCTGGAAATGCCACACGAGAAAGGGGATAATTACCTGTCATCATGAGGGGAAGGCTGGCCTTCCTTCCTCCTCTGCCAGCCTCTCGGGGAGGCCCTGCAGGTGCCGGTAAATAGATGCTCAGTAAGTCTTCTGATTCCTGTTCCTGTTTACAGTCATTTCACGGCCAGAGATCAAGTCCAGAAAGCAGCGCAGAGAGTCTCTCGGCTTCCTGACCCCCCTCAGTTGGCCTCCACCACCATGTTCCTGTTAAAACACTCAAGGTATGTTGAGGCCAGGGGAATTGACCGGCAGGCCTGGAGAAAGCCTGCTTTCTTCTGGTTCCTTCCCCTGGACGTGTGTTTATGAAGGTGTCTGCAAACTGAACTGCTTGGAAACATCTTGAAATAGGAAGCAGAGTCCCAGCGGAGTGTCTAGGTGAGAAGAGAGTCCAAAAAAAAAAAAACTGAAAATCATTTCCTCAGCGGCTGCCAAGGTTGGAGGCCCTCCGCGGATCTGTGTACATCCTGCCGATGACTCAACTCGAGGCTCCCCTCTGTCCTCTGCGCTCCTGGCCCGCACTAGTGCAGCTGGGCCCTGAGGGAGCCCGCAGGCCCAGCGGGGGCCCTGAGCCAGCCTCCTGCTCTGTCACAGCACCCACTCTTCCCCAGCCCAGGCTCAGGCCCTGCTGCCTGGCCAGGCTCGCTCTGCCAGCTACAGCATCTGGGCACTGAAGATGCTGTTCTCAATGCAAGCAACCATGTCCCGTGCTGTTCACGGGGAAAATTACTCTGCTATGTTTTATTCTTTGTTGCTGTGCAGGCTTCCCCATTGTGGTCCTTTGCCCATTTTTAAATTGGGTAGTATGGGGTCTTTTTTTTCTTGGTTATTGTTGTTAAGTTGTAGCAGTTCTTTTTATATACTCGGTCCATATCTGAATACTAATTTGCTTTGGTTGTTTCTGACTCGTCGTGACTCCACACTCCTCTGTCCATGGGATTCTCCAGGCAAGAACACTGGAGTGGGTTGCCATTTCCTTCTCCAATGCATGAAAGTGAAAAGTGAAAGCGAAGTCACTCGGTCGTGTCTGACTCTTAGCGACCCCATGGACTGCAGCCTCACAGGCTCCTCCATCCATGGGATTTTCCAGGCAAGAGTACTGGAGTGGGGTGCCATTATTCTTAGGCATTTCATGCTCCAGAAAGGGGATCTGGGTTACCCAGGTGTCTCACGGTGCCAGACTGGGAACAGGAGAAAAGGAGAGAAAACTGGAGACCAGAGCTGGGGATCTCCATCCAGGGTGGCTTACAGCTCCAGCCTCCAGTCGCCGATCTCTGCATAGCAGTATCTGGAGGACTCTTCACACGCAGGTGAGTCTGTGGTTCTGCACTTGGGTGGAGCCCATGCAACACCACGACCACTGCCCCTTCCACCCCAGTCCTTTTTGAAGGTAACTGCACGTCCAGTAAAACCAGTACATCTTTGGACCGTCTGGTCTCGAAAGCCTTCACACCAGCCAGGGGAACTCTACTCACAGGGCTTTTCTTGTTAGTCTGCCAGGCTCCTCTGTCCTTGGGATTTCCCCCAGGCAAGCATGCTTACTGGAGTGGGTTGCCACGCCACTCTTCCAAGGGGTCTTCCCAACCCACAAATTGAAACTGGGTTTTCTGCATTTCAGGCAGATTCTCTACTGTCTGAGCCACCAGAGAAGCCCCTTTCTTGCTACCCCAGTTAAATCAAAAGACTTGACTGTAAAAAACAGAGGCACCCCCAGTAAGTAAGAAGCCCACCTCACCCACTGTGGCCTCAGACTGGCTCCAGGCAGACCCTGCCCTCTGCTCCATGCTGCTGTGCATGGGCTGAGGCCATGGTGGCTTTTCATACCACAGGACTGAAGCTTCTAAGTGAAGGGGACCACAGTTCTTAGAGGGAGTCTCCTCAGATGGGAGCCTGTTTCCTTCTCCTAAAAGAGGAGAACATGGGGTGAATAGTGACTAGAGAGTCTGTGCACCGCAGTGTGTAAAGGATCTTCTAGCCACATGACCACAGATCTGTCTGCTTGCTTCCACAGTCATATTTCTAGCTCTGCTGCGGGCTCGAAAATGAGCCTCAGATTCTGAGCACCATTGTCTTTTTGCAATAATTTGCATGCAGCATATCTTATCAACCTAGATGGCATATTAAAAGCAGAGACATTACTTTGCCAACAAAGGTCCATCTAGTCAACGCTATGGTTTTTCCAGTAGTCATGTATGTATGAGAGAGTTGGACTATAAAGAAAGCTGAGCACCGAAGAACTGATGCATTTGAACTGTGGTGCTGGAGAAGATTCTTGAGAGTCCCTTGGACTGCAATGAGATCCAGCCAGTCCATCCTAAAGGAGATCAGTCCTGAAAGTTCATTGGAAGGACTGATGCTGAAGCTGAAACTCCAATACTTTGGCTACCCGATGAGGAGCTGACTCATTTGAAAAGACCCTGATGCTGGGAAAAATTTGAAGGCAGGAGAAGGGGATGACAGAGGATGAGATGGCTGGATGGCATCACCAACTCAATGGATATGAGTTTGAATAAACTCCGGGAGTTGGTGATAGACAAGGAGGCCTGGCGTGCTGCATTCCATGGAGTTGCAAAGAGTCAGACACAACTGTGTGACTCAGCTGAACTGAACTATCTTAATTCAGTGCCACTGACCAGATTATTTGGGAGGTTGTGAGCATAAACAGCAAACTCGATAACAAGGCCTGTCGCTGGCAGGGCACCTAGAATATTCCAGACACGGTGCCAGTGCTTTTCCACTTGTGGAAACCCCAGGGTCAGATTCCACCGTTTTGCAGAAGTGAAAGCACGGAGGCTCTCCTAGTTGTTCTGGACCGTTTTCTCCTGAGAACTGAGAGCAGAAGCCCAATTCCTGTTATCTGGAAGCTCTGATAACTCGGGGCCAACATCCTCAGTCTCGAGAACTTGAAGTTGACCTCACTTTGTTGGCTTGACCGAAGGACGTGAGCTGTTGTGAGATTGTCGAGGTGGAGTGAGCGGGGGGCTGCCATGGCCCCTCTGGCCCAGAACATTGTGCTCCTGCTTAGCTCTGCCCACCATGCACATGCATCTCATGAACCCCCACACCCCTCTGGAGCCCTCACAGACCCACGTCGCCTCCTTCCCTTCCTGCACGGCGTATGCCTCCCTGCACCCACCAGCACCCATCTCCACTCTCTGGGAGGAATTTTGTCTGCAGTGCTTGATGGATCTCTGTGGATCCAGTCTCGTCATTCAGGGAAACAATGAGTATGGATGTTAAATACCAGTTACGGAAAAGGAGAGCAGAACCCAAGCCAGTGTTATTGCACAAGGTGTGGTGTGTTCGAGGGACATGGTAGACCTTCCCATCTGAGCCACGCCCAAATAGCCACGTCTATTTGTCAGATTTCTCCAGCTGTGCAGACATCCCAGGTCTTCATCTCGTGGGTGTATGTCGCCCACAGTCAGGCTCCATAGATTAGTCTCCTTGTTGCCACTTGGGTGAACACCCTATAGACTCTGCAGAAACTGTGAAGCAGCAGTGAGCAGCACGTCCGACAGAAGATGCAAACCAGACATGATGGATCTAGGTCGGACTGGAACCGGGTGCTTCATGCCACTTAAGGGCTGCTGGGGTCTCTGTGGCTGCCAGGAGTGAGTGCCAGCTCGATCCCTCTGCTTAGCCTGGCTGTGCCACCAGGATGGGGCTGAACAAGCCCTGAGCCACTGGGCAGAGATGCAAGGACCCCCGGTCTCTCAAAGCTTCTGCTTGGCCCTAATAACTGCCCCCTTATATAATCACATCGTGATTCACCGTCTCCTCAGCTACGGTGGAGCTCAGCCCCTTGGTACGGAACCTGAAGGAGTTCGAACCACAACTGATGTCATCTGTTTGAACAACTTTCCTGCCATCATCCCTGGAAGCTGCTCACCACAGTGGAAAATCTGTATTTCTAGAACCCTGGATAGAGCGGTGTGCTCCAGCTTTCACTGAGTGGAGAAAGCTCCGAAGGCTGGTGGCCCATGACCAGGCCGCCTGCATCTTCAAGACGGGACAGCTGGCTGTGTGGCCAGGGCTCGGGGGACCTGCAGGTGCCCCTCGAGTGAAGGAAGCCTCCAGCCCGCCAGCCTCCCATGCCAGCCTCTCGCTTTGAGGACGGAGGGGTTCACTTACCCGAAGGACCCAGGCCCAGGTTCAATGTGGGGACTTCAGCACTTCCCCTGCCCTCACTCACCGGACTCTCTGTGTCCCTCGAGCTCCCTGTTGTTATCTGGCCACGGGAGTTCACATTTGTCTCCCTCTTGTTCTTCCTGGTTGACTGCTTATAACCCAGGACTGAAACTGCAGCCTGCATCCTGGTGAGCCTGATAGTCTAAGTGACTAAGGGGCCTATCTGCTATGCGTGCTGAATCCCTTGGTTGTGTCCAACTCTTTGTGACCCCATGGACTGTAGCCCTCCAGGCTCCTCTGTCTGTGGATTCCCCAGGCAAGAATACTGGAGTGGGTTGCCATGTCCTCCTCCAGGGGATCTCCTCAACCCAGAGATTGAACTGGCATCTCTTACATCTCCTGCATGGCAGGCAGATTTTTTCCTCCCGAGCCACCAGAGAAGCCCAGTTTATCGGCTATTATGGTTTAAATTGTTCCCCCTCTCCCCACAAATCCTCAGGTTTAAGTTCTAACCTGCAAGACCCATGAGTGTGACCCATGAATGTGACCTTATTTGGAGATGGAGTCATTCAGAGGATCAAGTTAAAATGGGGTCCTTAGGGTGGATCCTAATCTGAGATGCTGTGTTCTTGCAAAGAGTGAACTCTGGACACATGCAGACCCAGAGAGAGGCCGTGAGCAGATGGAGGCGGAATCCCAGTGTTGCTTAGCCCAGGCAAGGAATGCCAGAAACTGCCAGCAAGCTGCCAGCAGCAGTGGGTGGGAGGCCTGAAAGAATCCTCCCTCACAGCCTCCAAAGGAACCTGCTGACACGCTGATCTTGGTCCTCCAGCCTCAGAGTCATGAGCTGATGAATTTCTGTCATTTAAGGCAGTTTGTGGTGCTTTGTTACGGTAGTCCCTAGGCAACCAAACAGCCGACACAGAGTCACTTGGTTTGAAAAAATGCAGCCAGGAGGGGCCGGGGCAGGGGGCTGGACCCATCTCTACCCTCCCGGGCCCAGGCCTCAACAGGATGCACTGCAGGGTCAGGTGGTATCCGGGATCTTTCCTGTGGTCCCCAGGGAGAGCGGACAGAAAGACCATGTGTGGCAGACGGAGCTTGCCTTGTAATTCCGGTCAGAAGGTAGGGCCCCTTGGTGAGAGAGGGCTGCAGCAAGACTGCATGTGTGCAGGAGGGAGGTGCATGTGGCCGGCCTGCAGACCTCCAAAGCATCTTGTTTGCTGGAGGAGTAGGGCAGCAGTCCCCTGGGGACCGCTGTGAAGTCCACCTTTGGGGACAGATGCGCTGTGAGGTCCCTTTCACAGACTGGAGGACTCAGCCATTGGGAAATCAGTGATGCCACGGTATTGCTTCCTGCGGGCTGGGCTTCCTTCCTGTGCGCCGCAGCTCCCTCCCTGGAAAAAGGCTGCAGACACGTGTGTCCCGGAGAGCTGGCGTTGAGAGTATTTCCTCTCGGTTGTGCAGAGGAACTATCAGGGGTCAATGTGGAAAAAGCCGGCTTGTGCAGGCAGCAGCCTGACCCCTGGGGCCTGGCTGGCCCCTCGGGAAGTGGCCATAGGGCTGGGCTATCTCCCTGCTCTGGGCCTTCTGTCAGATGATCTGTAGGGCTGCTGGGTCTGACGGGACAAGGGCAGCATCATTTCAGGGGTGCTCGGGGGCTCCTCAATGCCTGCAGCAATGTGGGGATCTGCGAAGCTGGGCAGGGGGCCCCCGCCCATCCGGCTCATCTCAGTGAAGACACCACCTGGGGCTTGCACTCTGGTGTACCCATTACTAAAGATGCTCACAGACCAGCGACCCTGGGGTAAAGCCCACCACAAGCCTGTCTCTCCCCGCTCATCTGGGGCAGCCCCCTCCTTGCCTCCTCTCACTTCTGAGCGGGAGGGGAGTCCCTTCCTGACCACCCACAGGACACACACTATTCCCTGAGTGCCCGGAGGTCTCTGTGCACACTGAGGAGTCCCCTCTCGTGGTCTCTTCGTCCCCCACCTGGCGTGACACCCAAACCCCCATTCGGGTCTTAATTTAACCTAATTATCCCTGGGCAGAAATTGGAAAAATCACTGATGCTGGGAAAGATTGAAGGCAGGAGAAGGGGACAGCAGAGGATGAGATGGTTGGATGGCATCACCGACTCAATGGACATGAGTTTGAATAAACTACGGGAGTTGGTGACGGACAGGGAGGCCTGGGGTGCTGCAGTCCATGGGGTTGCAAAGCGTCAGACACAACTGAGCGACTGAACTGAACTGAGAAATCGTGGGCCTGCTTAAGTTGAAGCTACAGAAGGACCACTGAAGTCCAAGGAGTGAGAACTGCCTTGGGAGGAGATGACGACATGTCACAGGTCTCCTCAAACAGAAGAGGGGCAGCCACATGAGGGGCCACCGATGTCACGAGGAGGTCTGAGGTGGGAACAAGTGTCCTCCAGGCGTTTCAGCCTGAGGGTCTCAGAATCTGTATAACTAACCAGAGCATACTGTGGTCTGTGTGCACTAGGCATGGTGTCAAGGGCCCTGAGAGCCCAGCTTCTCCCCAGGGTCACAGTCTCCCAGACCTTCGCACTTCCTCCTGCTATCACGGCATAGTAACAACAGCCCCAAGACCGGCTCTTCCTATTGGCCAATAGAAATCCCACACGCTAGCATGTGCCCTTCTGGAATAAAGACTACCCTTCCCAGACTTCCTGGAGCTAGGTGTAACCATGCCACTAAGTTCTAGACAAGGGAATATGGCATCAGGAAGTGCCTGGAGTGGGTGGCCATGCCTTCCTCCAGGGCATCTTCCTGATCCAGAGATTGAACCTGATTCTCTTATGTCTCCTGCACTGGCAGTTGGGTTCTTTACCACCTGTGCCACTTGGGCAATCCAGCGAGCACATAATAAGTGTTCTTTTCCCCCACAATATAACTCTCCATTTATTTAGATTCTCTTTCATTTCTCACAATGTTTTGTAGATATTAGGGGTTTTTTATAGCTTTTGTCAGAAATATCCCAAGTGTTTCATATTTTTAAAAAGATTATTGAATATATTTGACATATAACTGCAAATTTAAGGTGTACAACACGCTACTTTGGCACATTTATATATTATAGTATGGTTGCTGTTGTAGCAATATTTATCATATTATATATTTTTGATGCTATTGTAAATGGTATCTGTTATTAGTATGCAGCAGTTAGTGTTTTGATTTTATTTCATCCAACCTTTTAAAATCCTGTTCCTTACGGAGTAACAAAATCTATACCGTGACTTCCTGCTGTGTCCAATAACCCTTCTCTTTTTTTCTTTCTGAAAGCTCCCTATTTTAAGTTCCAGACAGGCCCTTTGAGGGATGTCAAGCTCACTTTTGACCCAGTTTCTGCTGGTGGCAGATCCGGATGACCTCACTTCTTAGCACTAGTCTTTCCAGATGGCAAGTTTCCTCCAGAGGCTGCTGAGTGAAGGCTTTGGCCCCGGCCATGTGCGGGTCAGCATCCCGGAGAGGAAGGGCCTCCAGGAAGGAAGGTCTGGGGTCAGCTGTCCGCGCCACGCAGGCCTCCTGGTGAGGTGCCTGTGGTGCCCTGGGGACAGGGGACAGGGGCCACCAGGTGAAGGGAGTACGCATTGCCAACACAGGGGAGGAGCTGGAGCTGGAGGGCCAGGCCAGCCCGCAGCCAGACTGGGGGAAGAAACGCCTCGTGTAGGGCACAGCGTCAGGGCCGCGAGGCCAGCTGCCTTTGTGGGGAAAGGCAGCTGCTCTTTTAACACAGGCAGTCCTTCCAGCTTGGGGTAGGTGGAGGGGAGGAATTTTATATTTTCCTCTGTACACATTCCTATTGTTTCTAGTTCTTCAAAGCCAGTTTGCCTACTTCTGCCATTGAGAAGGAAACATTTTAGATAGATTCTTTAAAAAGAAACAGTTGTTTTCAATATCCTGTGATAAACCCTGATAGAAAAGAATATTTTAAAAAAAAAAAGCATATATATGTGAGTAGCTGAGTCACTTTGCTGTATAGCAGAAATTAACACAACCTTATAAATCAACTATGTTTCAATAAAAATAAATAAATAAACCTATTATATATAGAATGGATAAACAAGGTCCTACAGTATTAGCACAAGGAATTATATTCTATAACCTGGGATAAACCATAAGGGAAAGAACATAAAAAGAATATATATATGCATAACTGAGTCAATTTGTTGTTCAGCAGAAATTAACACAACATTGTAAATCAACTAAACTTCAATAAAAATAAATAGATAAATAAGAAACCTTTAACAATTAGAGAGAAAACCCCAGGACGATCTCTCGAAGGCTTCTCTGAAAATGAGGCTTGTTTCCAACTGTGGGGTCAACTAGACAAAGGGTCACTGGTGAGAAGAGCTTTGGGAATTCCAGTTGGTACAAGAACTTGGCTTTGAGAAAGGTCAGAGTGGAAGCCGCAGTCTCAGACAGCAGGGACATTGACGTCCCTGCCTCTGGGCACCAGGGGCTCCAGGTCCTAGCACCTCCCTGTAGTCCTTTGACCCTGAGCCCAGCCTCACACTTTAGTTTTTTCCAGTTCTTTTCTTCCTGACAAAAAAGAACCAGTCAGCAGGGGTGGGCATGTGGCTTGGGTTGGGGTGAGGCCAAGGTCTTATGACCGTCACATGGCGTCCACAGTGAAAGGACCCCACAGAATCTCTTTCTTGTTTTCCACACTCAGTTTGTTTCTGCGGCCACTGAGTGGGGCTCCCACGTCAGAAAGCTAGGGACAGCGAAGCTCTGGGGTGAGCATCATGGCCAGAGCCCCGGATTGGGTGGGCAGGGGAGGTGCACCATCAGCGCAGACTCTGTCCAAGTCCACCGCCCACTGTAGACTTCACGCCTTTAAGCGCTGCAGACAGTGGGGCACGCTTCACACGTGGTGTTCAACTGCTATGCACAATGATCCCAGAAAGCATCTGCCCATTTTGTAGATGAAAAAATCAAGGCTAAGCCACCAAGGTCACACAGCCATGGAGCAGACCAGCTGGAGTGTGACCCAGGGTTTCCTAGTCTTCAAGGCTGAGATGTGTCTGCTTCAGGCCTGGGAGGTCCTGACTGCTGACTGGGAAGACAGACACAGAAAGTGTCTCCTTAATTGACTTACAGAGGCAGGGGTACTTAGGAAATGTACCATGGTTCATGCATTTATTTTTTTTCCTGCTCTGGATCTTAACTGCAGCATGTGGGATCTTAGTTCCCTGACCAGGGATCGAATCCAGGCCTCCTGAATTGGGAGCGTGAAGTCTTAGCTACTGGACCACTAGGGAAGTCCCTGTTTATGCATTTCTGCATTTCCTTTTCAGGCCCCTACTGTGCAGGTGGTCTGGGGCAGAGCTCACAGGGGTTTCAGGGACACACAAGGCCAAGTCCTCCTTCAAGAGCTGGCCCTGGAGACTGAGAAGCAGGGTGCACACACAGGGGACAACCCAGCAGGTTACAAGTGCTGAGGGACCCCAGGAAGGAGAAAGCCCCCTCTGGGGTGTGATCCAAGAATGCTTCCTGAAGGGAAAGTTCGAGCTGAGCTCCAAGCATGAGCAGGGCTTGAGCTGGTGGGAACAAGGGAAGAACATTCCAGAAGGGAGGAATAGGATGAGCAGTGAGTCAGAGGCAGATGTGTGAAAGGCACTTTGGGCAACAATAGGTTAGCCTGGCTGCAACAGTCAAGAGTGTGGTGGTGTCTAGAGGGAGATAAGTTTGAAAGTTTCAGTTCTGACACCTGGTACAATGAGGATGAACCTCGAAGACATTATGCTAAGTGTAATAGATAAATAATAGTCGAGTACAAACAAACAAATAAGGGCTTCATTTTCTAAATTCATGCTTCTCTTCTAAATCCACCAGTTACAAGGACTGTCTTGGTGGTCTAGCAGTCAGGACTCTGTGATTTCCCTGCCTAAGATATGGGTTCAATCCCTGGTTGTGGAACTAAGATCTCACAGGCTGTGCAGTGAGGCCAAATAAATAAGTAAGTAAATCCACCAATTACATAAAGATCCTTTTTTGTCATTAAAACTAGTGAACAACTTTCCATCTTCCCTGTTGTATATCTGTTGTTGTGGCAAACTAACCAGAGGCTTTGTGTTACACTTTTAATAAATATATTCAAAACCCACCAGGGCTCTTTATGGGGATGGTTTTAAAACAGAGAATTATGTTCCCAACTGTCTTTGCTGTTGTTCCCGACTCCACTTTTTGGAGTGTAAAGATATGGAAGCTTTTTTTATTGATGGCTTGATCGTCAGTTATCCCTCTCAAAAATCACAAAGCAATGGGAACATTTTCAATTGTCAAATGCTCAACTGCACAAACTAAAGCAAGTCCTGCCTTAGAATTATCAGGACAGCATGTTTTTTTCCTGAAGCGACACATTGTGTGCACACGTGTGTCTAGGCTTGAAGTATCTGCTAAGTGACATGTGATCAGAGAAAGTCTCTCTACGTTTTGGACACTTGATTTTCGTTTGTTCTCAGTTCAGTGGGTCTTTTAAGCGTTCTGTCACCTGATCACTTTTGGATATCTGTGGAATGGAAGATTTTGTTCACTCTTATTTCATTGCAAATTATTGAATATCTCTTACTACATTTAAAAGTTTTGTTTTTACAAAATTGACCACTTCTGGCTGCCTTGCTCTTTGGTGTCACTCTCTGCCTTCCTCAACGGTAAGGGCAGTGAGTTCCCTGCTTTGCTATCTTTGTAACCTGATTCTGAATTCTTTTCTTTTTTTAAAATTCCAAGTAAAATGCAGCTCCAATTGCTCACAGAGTTTTTCAATAGCACATTGTTTTGAAGAGGTCATTTAGGGTTGAGAAAATACCTTCCTGGGTAGTCTTTCCTTTGAAGGCTCAGGAGAAAATAGTAGCTGTTTGTGCACTTCGTTTTTGAAACATGACCTTTTCCAGAGACATAAGCAATATCCATAGTTTTATCCAACTGTATACAGCAAGCTTACCACTGAGTAATTTGTTCTAATGATTGTCTGTTCAAATTTCCACTCATGTTTTCTAGGCATTTTCCAGTGGTATTTGTTGACAAAGGGATGTATTTTGGTTTGTTACCATCTTGTATTCCATTATTTTAGCCATTTAAGCATTTGCATACTGGTAAAGCAAGCCACTGCAGTACTCTTGCCTGGAAAATTCCATGAATGGAGGAGCCTGGTAGGCTCCAGTCCACAGGATCGCAAAGAGTCAGACACAACTGAGCAACTTCACACAATTCTTCCTAGGGGCTTCCCTGGTGGCTCAGTGGTAAACAATCCACCTGCCAATGTAGGAGATAAAGGTTCCATGCCTGGGACAGGAAGATCCCCTGGAGGAGGAAATGGCCACACACTCCAGTATTCTTACCTGGGAAATCCCATGGACAGAGGAGCCTGGTGAGCTGCAGACCGTGGAGTTGCAAAGAGTAGGACATGACTGAGCAACTGAACAACAATGTCTCTTAGGCTTTTTCTAAAATAAAACTCAAAAGGAGCTTCTAGATATTTTTCATTACATTTGCAAGAGTTTGCAAAGAACTGGGTTGAGTAAAGAAAAGTTTATAGAGAAAAGTTTGAGGTGTGTCTTGGGCTCTGGGGGCTTAGTTCTCAAATGGGCTGCTGCTTGAAAAAGTGTCCCACAATAACCGTGAACTTGGAAGGAGGCTTCTTGTCAGCAAGAGCGATCAGTATGAATCCACACTTCAAATGGTCTCGATGGTTTTAAAGAATGGCTGACTTCCTGTCACAGACCACTACATCTGCACTGGTTTTTCTGGATGTCTGTCAGCCCTGTACCTATTATGCAGTGTTTTTCTCCATACCAATAGCTAATTCTCCAATTCTCTGGTGCCAGTGGAGAGACAGGGTGCAGGGCTCTAACAATTCCGTCCAATTTTGACGTGATGTACCTGTTTTGGTGTTTTTTTGCCAAGCTGAATGGCTTCCAGGATCTTAGTTTCCCAAGAAAGGATTGAACCTACACTCCCCCAGTGAAAGTGTGGAGTCCTAACCACTGGACCACGAGGGACTCCCTAGATGGGCCCCATTTCAGATGTCAGTCATACACAGGGACCCCAGGTGGCCCATGAATTGGCCCCAGTGCCTATATAAATTCAGGTGTTTCCCACAACCCCTCCCCACTCCACAGTGCCTGGGGTTGATAATTAAATTCAGAACTCAGGAAATGCTTTACTTACTCTCACAGTTCATTGTAATGGGCACAAATGAACAGATCTGGAATAGCCTGAACACAGGGGCCTCCTCCCTGTGGAATGGGGGTCCATCGCCCACTGGTACAGAGATATGTTTGCCAAACCCCATGGTTAAGGGTTTGTAATGGGGGTCCCACTACATAGGCACAATTGATTAAACCATTGGCCACTGGAGGCCGATTGGTGAACTCAATCTCCAGTCCTCTCCTCTGCTTGTAGATCAGGGGTTGGGGCTGAAAGTTCCAACTCCCTAATCATGGCTTAGTCTTTCTGGTGATCAACCTCCATCCTGAAATGATCTAGCAGGTCCCTTAAGAGTCATCGTATTTGCATACAAAATATGCATCATACTGGACAAGGACTTTAGGAGTTCCAAGCCAGGAACTTGGGACAGAGACCAAATCTTTATTTTTTCATACCATATCTATTCACTTGGATCCGTATATCAGGATTATTTCCACTTTGAGGTTTTTCAAGGGGTTTTGGTTTTGATGGTTTTTTGTTTGTTTGGTTTTTTTTTTTGGTTGTTCTCTGGGATATTTAAAACCACTTCTGCATTTTAACAGTTACTTTAGTTAATATCATATTATGTAATCCAGATATCCATATAAATTCCCTGGGTACCAGGGATTTGCAAATGTCACATGATGCTAAACAGGGACAAAATGTGGGACAGAATGTGGATGAGAGCCCCTGTATATTGTGTGCAGGACAACCTTCTGACATGCAGGCCATGTGGGACCAGCGTCAACTAGAGCAATAAATATTGTACATCTTACTTTCTTTGGATGATCGAGTCAGTGGAGATTTTTGAGGTTGAGTGACTCATTCACCCATTCATCCCACAGGCATGTGCTAGGAGCCTCCTGAGTTCCAGATGCTGGGAACGGGCTGAAGCCACGAGGCACGGTCCTCACCTTTGAGAAGTACAAGTGCGTGGTGCAGCCGTAAGTCCAAAGGACAGACAGTCCTACTGTCGGTGTAAGTACCACTGGCTAAGGCCAAGTGCTGGAACCTGTACAAGTGGGCACCTACATCAGTCATGAATCATGGGAAAAGAGGCGAAGATAAACTTCCAGGAGGAGGTGAGGTTCTGGCTGAAGTTATGGTATATGTCATGGCAATTAAGATTCAGGAAACTACAAGGAATGCAGTGAAACCAGAGGGAAGTTCCTGGGACTGAGCTGGGCGGAAGAGAAGTCAGCAAGAGCCGAGGCTAAGGAGTTTCGACCTTACCCAGAAGGTAACAGGGGCCGATGAGGGGCAGAAGAAGGGAGGGGCCTGGTAAGAACTGAAGTTTTGTGTTTTTTTAATGTATTTTTAATTTGAGGCCTCCTCTCCTTTTAAAAACATTTTATCGATTTATTTTGCTGCACCAGGTCTTAGTTCCGGCATGCAGGATCTTTAGTTGTGGCCTGTGAACTCTTAGTTGCAGCACATGAGACCTAGTTATCTGACCAGGGATTGAACCTGGGCCCTCTGCATTGGGAACACTGAGTCTTAGCCACTGGACCACGAGGGAAGTCCCAAGATTTGGGTTTCTGGAAGTAGGTTGAAAGATGACATAAAGAGCAAAGATGAGACAGAAGTCAGGGAGCCAGTGAGAGGGGTGTTCTAACTGGTGGGGTGCTGTGGAAAGAGAAAGCCTCAGGAAGGGGTGCTCCCTGGGGTCAGCCACACTCAAGGTTAAGTGCCCCGACTCCACGAGACAGACCTCATTTTAGACCAACCGCAAGCTCAGACCAGCTGGCTATAAACTCGGGGTTCCCATAGACTCCCTCAGGTCTGATAATCCCTAGAGTAGCTGAGTGAACTCAGGAAAGTGCTAGACTCTATGGTTACAGTTTTATGACAGCAAGATATGAATTAGAGCTGCCCAGAGGAAGAGGCGTGTGGGGGTGAGGTCAGAAGGGCTCTGAGCCCAGAGCTTCCTTTATCTTCGGGTCATGGCATTCCTCCAGCAGCCGAGTACGACAATTGTCCAGAAGTACTCCGATGCTCACCCGAGCTTCGGAGTCCAGCATTTTGGGGGATTCCACTCCCTAGGCATGATTGACCCATGGGCGTGTGGTCAGCTCAGTCTCCGCAACCCCCTCCCACCACCACACCCCAGCTCGAATTTGGTATTTTGTGGCTCAAGTCACACGGCGGTTGGTCTTTCTGTCACCAGCACGTGTCCTGAGCCATCGGTTTGCATAGACCATCAGAGTGGTCCGAGGGGCCCACTGTGAATAACAGGACACCCTGGCACGTGGGAAATCCCAAGAGTTTCAGTGTTCTTTCCCCCGGGGCAGACACAATACCCAGTGGGAAGAGTAGGATACAGGAAATCCTGGAGGAGGGTTTCTGAGTGATGGTGGTAGGAAGGGCTGCTGGGCGGGCATCAGTGGGAAGAGATGGGGAGAGGGGTGGTGAGGGGTGGCGGCTGGGAAAGCAAAATCTGTTTTTGTTCACCCATCACTGGCTCCTGGGCCAGTGTCTCCAAGCCAGCTTTGCCTGGCATGGCTTTGCAGTGCTGGGGGAGGGGTTGGGTGGGAGGGAGAGGGGCAAGGATGCTGAGCCCTGTCCTCAAGGTACCCTCTTCCCTGCCACTTCCTCTGAGAGCTCCCAGACCCTCTCTCCAGGCCAGAGGCCTAGGATGACTGTGGACAGTCATGCTAGGACAGTCCTGGGCAGACCTGGACTTCTTGCCCCTACGTCAGCATCACTTCACCCCTAGAAATGAAGGAAAGAGTCTGGTCCTGTTTTGGAAATCACTGACCCCCAACTCCAGTTTGTCTGCAGAGCCTCCCTTCTCTAAGCATGCTGGAATCATCACCAGTTCAAGAAAGAAAGATTTTCCAGAAACAAGATCAAAGACGAGACGTCAAAAGAATACTAGGTTTCGAGGAAAGGAGTTTCTAAACTACCAGGCCTGATGGTTTTCGCATCTCGAAGGTCCTGATAGGAAAAAGCCCTTTCTTTTCTTGTTGGCCCATCAGTGGTAACAGAGCTAAGCAAATAGCAGAGAGAGGCAGTGGCCAGCACACGAGGACTGGTTGGTGAGCCATGGCTGGGACTTGACTAGGGAGGTGAGGGAAAAGCTGGCCTCGTCTTTAATAGCAGAGGAGCCGTCAGACAGGAGGCGCCTGTCTATCTAAGTCCCAGGAAGGAGCGATGCCAAATCTGAAGCAGCAGCCTGGCCGCCGATGACGAGACTGGAGGGTGTGTGGGAGGCCTGGCTGCTGCAGCCCAGCTCGGCTCAGCCCACGCCGGGTCTGGGAGCTCGCCAGCTTCCTATGTGAGGAAGGGCGCCTGGGAAAGACCAGGCCTCCTGCCTATGAAGCAGGCCAGGGCAGGTGGCTCTCTCTGCACATGCTAGGATTCCTCATCACTGCCATCCCTGCCTCTGGGTTCTGGTGGGGGTCTCTCCATCCACCGGGTGGCCTTTGACTGGGGTTCAGGGTCCCAAAAGGCCATTCCAGGTGTCCGTTCCAGGACCCAGTTCCGTGCACAACATCCCCTATATCTGTCCACCAGGTGTCCTGTCCCTGGGGTGAAGCCCTTGCAGCTTGGAGCTCTGCAGCCCCCGCCATTGGTTGCAACTGCCAGCCTCCACCCCACAGGGTTGCTCTGCAGAAGCTGGTCCCTTCCTTCCTCTGACAGCTGTGCTCCAAGGTGACAAGCCTGGCTCTGGGTTGGGGTCAGGAATGGGGGTGGGGTTTGCTTTGGATCAAGCCTCTCCTCGCCACCATGCTCAGGCCCTGCTACAGAATCTGCAGGTAGATTTCAGTATTTAGGACAGACTCATACTCCCCACCTGGGCCCCAGTTGTGAGTTCAGGGCATCATTTGTGCTTCTGATGGACCCCCTCCTCTGATTAATTTACTTGCATGGCTCGAAGAACCCAGGGAAACAGTTCACCTGCTGTTTGCTGGTTTATGATGAAGGGATGGGATCAAAGACCCAGAGGGGCATCCAGATAGATGCAGGAGCTGTTTAGGCGCGAGTAGTGTCGGGCGTGGGTGAGAAGCCACCCCCTTCCCCCCGCACCCTCACCTGTCCTTCAACCCGGAAGCCCTCTGAACTCTGTACTTTTGAGATGTTTATGAAAGTTTTTATTGTGCAGGCATGATTGATCATTAACATCTCCAGTGCCTCTGTCCTCTCTTGAGAAGGAATTGGGGAGACGGGGCTGAAAATTCCAAGCTTCTAATCGTGACTTGTTCATTCATTCTGGATGAAGGGTGACCAGCCCTCACCAAGGAATCATCCAAGAGTCACCTCCTTCAACCAAAACACGCTTGTTATTACCCAGGAAGTTCCAAGCTATTTAAGAAGTCGTGTCAGGAAAACGGGATCAAAGGGCAACTATTGGAACAAAAAACTCTCAAAAAGCTCTTATCACCATCTCAAAGGTCTTAGGAGCTCTGTGCCAGGAACCAGGGCGGAGACCAGCATATATATTTTCTACTCTCTCACACCAGTCCAAAAAAAAAAAGGGTAAAGCCCTTATTCAAAAATTGTTATGGATTTCAGGATGGCAGGAAAGTGAAAGTGAAGGTGTTAGCCGCTCAGTCACGTCAGACGCTTTGCAACCGCATGGTCTGTCCAGGCAGTTCTCCAGGCAAGAATACTGGAGTGGGTCGCCATTCTCTTCTCCAGGAGGGAATCTTCCCGACCCAGGGATCGAACCTGGGTCTCTAGCACTGCAGGCAAATTCTTTACCACCTGAGCTACCAGATGGCAGGAACAGAGCGTTAAACTAGAGCAGGGTCACAGGGTGCCCATCTGGGCCAATCCTCAAGGATGCCCTCTGGCTTGTCGATGTCCTGCTTGGAGGGCAGAGGTCAGGCTCCTTTGGCTGGACAGGGTGGGCAACCTGTCCGCTGCAGAAACCTGTAGGCAGAGAAGTGACCTCTGTCCTCTGAACAAGGCAGGTCCACTAAACCTCCCATTCTCCTCCTGAGGCCGCTGCTCAGCCCATCACCCATCCTTGGAACAAAGCTTTTTCTGACTTTCTTTGTAAGAGCAGAACCTAAGCTTTCATCACTTGTCAGGGAAAGAAGCAGAGATGGCCTGAAGAAAGGCCACCCAGTTGCCCCAGACAGGAGGACACCCTGGGACTTGGGTCTGTTCGGGTCTCTCACCACGTTCCTGGGAGACCAGATGTACCTGCAGAGCCACCAGGGCCCAGGACAGTTGAGAAGGAGGTGTGGATGTCAGAATCCACTTGGGTGGAACAGACACGGAGACGCTTGTTTGCAGCCCTGAAGCCTTGCTGGGCCCCCAGAGGACCTGGACTGTGGCTTTCCTTCCAGGCCCTTCTCTTCCCCCATCTCCTACCCTGATTTTCCTTCTTAGTCCCCACACATGTTTCCCATCAGTTCTACACAGCTCAGAGCATGAGATCTGCCTCCCAGGGACCCCTGAAGCTCTCAGGACCTCCTGGCTCCAGAGCCTATGGCCCTCTGAGAGAGAGCCCCAAGGCAGCGCTGCCTGAAAGAGCTGGGAGGCCAGGGACTGGGTCAGAAAGCGGCTCTGGCCCTGACCCCTGCTTTGCTTCCTGCTAGGGATGAGTGCAATGGAAGAAAGGTTTTCATCAGTACATGTCAGAGGGCAGGCCCCCTGAGCTGGCCCAGCCCCATCACTGCACAGGTGAGGAGACGGTGTCCCAGAGGGCAAGGGGCCTGACCAGGTCCCTGACCCCACATCAGGGTTCTCCGCTCTGCCTTGCTCTCTGACTCCTTCCAGTCCAGAAACCGGCAATGACCTCCTCCTGAGACTGCATTGCTAGGCTCCCTCCCTTACCCAGAGTCCCAGTGGGTGGATGCCCAGGACCCCACACACATGCCTTGGTTTGCTTTTTCCTCTAATCCAGGATCTCTGGAAATAATTCTAAAGCTCCTGCACCTCTGTACATGCAGCATCTGAGGACACCGCTTGGAAATAGCTTCTTTTGAATCCTTTAGTAAAAACCCTTCTAAAATAAGGCAGCAGTCCCAGAGTTTTCTTATCTGATTATCTGGATTCTTATGCCACTAACTTACAGAGCATTCTGTGGGCAATCATAGAAATAAACCCTGGAGGGATTTTGTTCATTGCAGATGGAAGTACGTTCAATATTAAGAGAAACATCATTTTAAACAACAAGCGGCAAGGAAGCCACGTTTTTTTGGTTGTTAGGGGTGATGCTGCTATGAACATCCATATACAGGTTTTTGTGCTGACATGTGTTTTCATTTCTCTGAGACCCAGACTCAGTGGTGGTGCATGGTGTCTTTCCAGGATCTCGTCCCACTCTCCTTGGGAGCAGGTTGGTGTCTTGCCAACTATTAGGGCCTTTAGGCATGGAGAAAACTGTTAAGAGTCAATTGACTAGTGGAGTCTCCATGAAGTTCTCTGGCTGGGGTCTCCATGAAGTTCCCTAGGCCCTTCTCTCACTCATTCACTTGCATGAACCCTGGGGAGGGAGCCTGGGAGCAGGAGAAGGGGACGAGTCCTGCCTGAAGAGGCCCTCACCCTGCCGCGAGGGCAACGTCTCCCACACAGACACATTACGCTGCCCCTGGACACACACTGCGACAGAGCATGGCCCGGAATCATTTTCTCACCATTCACCTTCCAGGGGCAGTTTACGGCCCCTCGAGAGAATCAGTCTCACCCCTTCAGGGCCCCAGATCTGGACACTCCCCAGCACAAACCCCTGTGTTCTCACTAGACTGGGTGTGGATATTCCCACTTTGAAAGTTGTTGTTCAGTCACTCAATCATGTCCAAATCTTTGCGACCCCTTGGACTGCAGCATGCCAGGCTTCCCTGTCCTTCACTATCTCCTGGAGTTTACTCAAACTCATGTCCATTGAGTCGGTGATGCCATCCAACCATCTCATCCTCTGTTGTCATTCCCTTCTCCTCTTGCCCTCAATCTTTCCTGGCATCAGGGTCTTTCCCAATAAGTCAGCTCTTGGCATCAGGTGGCCAAAGTATTGGAGCTTCAGCTTCAGCATCAGTCCTTCTAGTATCAGTCCTTCCAGTCCCTCAGCATCAGTCCTTCCTGAATTTCCAATGGAAATTCAGGACTGATTTCCATTAGGATTGACTGGTTTGATGATAGTTACCTTCTGCAAAAAGCAAAAGTTCCTGGAGAGGCAGCTCCTCAGAACTGATGGATGGTACTACAGGCAGCACGCATACAGCCTTGAGCCAGTCAGAGGCAGTGGCCTCCGAGTTGAATTTTTCAAGGTTCTGTAGACCCACTGTCTGGTCTTCTCTTTGCAATAACCTCTGAACTAGAGATTCTTGTCCCAATTCTACTGACAAGAGGTGGAAGCTCAGAGGGGATGGAGGACTTTCTGAAGCCACACAATGACTAAGCTAAAAGCCAAGAGCTGAACTGAGGTTGGTCTTGGACCAAAATCCAGAGTCAGAGATGGCAGAGGTGTCTCGTGTTTGCCCCCAGTGCTGGGCTGGCCTGAGTTCTGGCCTTCTGTCTGCATCGCTGGGAAAGGGTTCAGTAGCCTCCTCATCACCCCATTGCCATTCCTTCTTGTGGAAGACAGTTTCACACCCACCGTCTCATTGTGCCCCTGATATCTAGTGGGTGTCAGTTCTGTTTTTCAGGACCAGAAAGTGAGGCATCACATAGGATGCCAAAAGAGGTCAGTGAGTCTAAGGAGCAATAGATGACAATGCCTGGATCCCAGGGAGAGATGTCACTGGTATCACCCTCTGAATGGTTGCAAACTGAACCTTTAGGGACAGGAGTTCAAGAGAGGAACAGCCCAGGAGCCAAGTCTCCAGTGGCCATAGGAAGCACCCCCACCCCCAGCTCCTCCAGGCCACGTTCCTCTAGGCTGTGCTCCCGAGTGGCTCCCCAGAGGGGTGTGAGTTTGGGGCCTGTCCTTAGGTCTGAAGGGTCCAGACCTAAGGGACCTCAACACTGACTGGGTTACTGGGGTCAGGTCAAGGTGAGGCAGGAGATAGATGGGACCCAGGCTGACCAGCTGGAATCTGTCCCCTGTAGGTGGATATATCCTTAGCAAGAGCAAGGAGGAACTGAATCCTGCTTAGATGAAAGATAAAGAGACCATATATTTCTCATTCTTCAGGTCAAGGAAACACCGCCCCCATCCCCAACTACACATGCACAAAAAATTCCTTAGAGGTCAGAGAAGGCTTGTGCTAGAAAAAAACCCTTCCTCTCTCACCCCACTGCTCGTCCCTTTAGACCAGCCACCCAGTAAGATACAGGAAGATGAGCATGGTCTTCTGGAAATAGAGCATCATCTTCTTTTACCAAAAAACCTCTGCCAGTTTGTTTTGTTAAAAACTTGGGGAATATATATGAGAATGGACTTGAGAAAATTAGATTAGGAAGAAAGAAATAGAATTTTAGACTGTACTGATTTTTATTAATGTGGTTGCACTGAGCAAAATTCTGGAGTCCCTGGGCTAGTCTGGGCACTGGAACAATGCTGTTGGCTGGGTCGTTGACTGGGAACTAGACCCAGTGTTGGCCTGAGATAAGCATTTGGAGATTCCTTGCACTAATGTGAGAATACTCGGTGGGTAATCTGCCTCGTGAGGCCCCCACCCCCACCCCCTCATTGTCCCCTCTGAGGACATAGAGGAGCCTCCCTTTACTTGCTGTCTGGGCAGTGCCAGCGTCCTGAAGAGAGATGTCATGAATGTCTTCCCCCGCTGCTTGGGCAGCTGTAGGATTTGTTGTTGCTGAGACGGGCTCTGATTTCAAAGGAAATTATGGGATACCAAGTAGCAACACCTGACTTCCGGCCATCATGGGACGCCTGGGACACAAATAGATGTGCAGTCCCTGAAGCCCTCCTTGGTCTATGTGGCTGAGGATGGGTCGAGCCTAACAGGTGGAGACCAGGGTTGAGTCATCAGTACGCAAACTCACAGTGCTTCACCAGCCCCCCACATCACAGAGCCCCTGAAATTAGAGAGAGGAATCTCCTTGTGGTAAACCTGCATAAACCTCACCCAAGAGGCCAAGGCCATTAACAGGGGATTGCGGAGGGAGGGAGTGATTGGAACCAAGATTCTAGGGGTTTGTCTGACACTAGTTCTGAGCTTTCAGGACTAAGGACCAGTTAGTAGGATCTGGTGACTACAGCCCTCCAGTCAGAGTACTGGCTTCTGGGGGTCAAGTGACAGAACAGGTTTTGACTGATTCCATCACATAAGGATGATGGAATATAAGACGCTTTGTGGATCTGGGATCCCACCCCGTGGATAGACAGTTGGAATCCCCACTGGCTTTCCACCTCCTAGGATGAGGATGGTCACAGCAGGAACCAGCTAAGTGTGTGTAGCTGAAGCTCCCTCTTCTTACAAAAAGTATCAAAGCAAGACTGCATCCCTGGTCAAGTCAGAGAGGTCATTTTCACCATCCAAGACTCAAATGATGCACATTAATTATAGAGACCTCATCAAATTGCCGAATTCCTTTAGATCATAGAAAAAGCAAGACAGTTCCAGATAAACATCTACTTCTGCTTTATTAATTACGCCAAAGCCTTTGACTGTGTCAATCACAACAAACTGGAAATTTCTTCAAGAGATAGGAATACCAGACCACCTTACTTGTCTCCTGAGAAATCTGTATGCAGGTCAAGAAGCAACACTAAGAACTCAACATGGAACAACAGACTGGTTCCAAATTGGGAAAGGAGTACATTAAGGCTGTATATTGTCACCCTGTTTATTTAACTTATACGCAGAGTACATTATGCAAAATGCCAGGCTGGATGAAGCACAAGCTAGAATCAAGATTGCCAGAAGAAATATCAATAACCTCACAAAGGCAGATGACACTGCCCTTACGGCAGAAAGTGAAGAAGAACTAAAGAGCCTCTTGCTGAAAGCGAAAGAGGAGAGTGAAAAAGCTGGCTTAAAACTCAACATTCAAAAACCTAAAATCATGGCATCTGATCCCATCACTCCATGGCAAATAGATGGAGAAACAATGGAAACAGTGACAGACTTTATTTTCTTGGGCTCCAAAATCACTGCAGCCATGAAATCAAAAGATGCTTGCTCCTTGGAAGAAAAGCTATGACCAACCTAGACAGCATATTAAAAAGAAGAGACATTACTTTGCCCACAAAGGTCCATTTAGTCAAAGCTATGGTTTTTCCAGTAGTCATGTATGGATGTAAGAGTTGGACTATAAAGAAAGCTGAGCACAGAAGAATTGATGCTTTTGAACTGTGGTGTTGGAGAAGACTCTTGAGAGTCCCTTGGACTGCAAGGAGATCCAATCAGTCCATCCTAAAGGAAGTTAGTCCTGGGTGTTCATTGGCAGGACTGATGTTGAAGCTGAAACTCCAATCCTTTGGCCACCTGATGTGAAGAGCTGATTCACTGGAAAAGACCCTGATGCTGGGAAAGATTGAAGGCAGGAAGAGAGGGGGACAACAGAGGATGAGATGGTTGGATGGCATCACTGACTCAATGGACACGAGTTTGAGTAAGCTCCGAGAGTTGGTGATGGACAGGGAAGACTGGCGTGTTGCAGTTCATGGGGTCACAAAGAGTTGGACACAACTGAGTGACTGATCTGAACTGAACTGAAGAGATGTCAGGATCCTGAAGGATGACAGTGGATTTTGAAGTTTAATCAGATTATTTAAACTACAGCTTCTGTTCTCACTGTGCTCTTTCTGATGAAGTAAACTTCTCCAGCTATGGCATCTATGGGCAGTTATTGACCTGGGAAAGGCCCTTTCTCTGTTTACATGTGCAGAGGGCACCAGAGATGGTCTGTTACCTGCAGGGTCTACAGTGTTCTTTTTCCATGAGACTACTCTCTGAGTCCTTGCATGATTTGGTCACAGGGACTGTTACCAAGCCAAACTTGGGTCTGCGCATCCAACACGCAGTAAAACCAACCTGCTGACATGGGGTGGTTGTGAAGGAAAGTACAGTGTTTGAAGCAAGGCACTCAGGGTGGGGCCAAATGAGAATGGGCAACTCATGCACAAAAAAAACCTGAGTTACCTGATGACTTCTGGGGAAGGGTTTGCAGAGGTCAGATGAGAGAGAGGGTCCTGGGGTGCCTCATCAGCTCATGGACATTCTTTGATTGGTTAGTGATGAGATAACTGGGTGACGTTTCAGTTCAGTTCAGTTCAGTCACTTAGTTGTGTCTGACTCTTTGCGACTCCATGAACTGCAGCACGCCAGGCTTCCCTGTCCGTCACCAACTTCCAGAGTTCACCCAAACCCATGCCCATTGAGTCAGTGATGCCATCCAACCATCTCATCCTCTGTCGTCCCCTTCTCCTCCCACCCTCAATCTTTCCCAGTCTTTTCAAATGAGTCAGCTCTTCGCAACAGGTGGCCAAAGTATTGGAGTTTCAGCTTCAACATCAGTCTTTCCAATGCACACCCAGGACTGAGCTCCTTTAGGATGGACTGGTTTGATCTCCTTGCAGTCCAAGGGACTCTCAAGAGTCTTCTCTAACACCACAGTTCAAATGCATCAATTCTTTGGTGCTCAGCTTTCTTTATAGTCCAACTCTCACAACCATACATGACCACAGGAAAAACCATAGCCTTGACTAGATGGACCTTTGTGGGCAAAGTAATGTCTCTTCTTTTTAATATGCTGTCTAGGTTGGTCATAACTTTCCTTCCAAGGAGTAAGCGTCTTTTAATTTCATGGCTGCAATCACCATCTGCAGTGATTTTGGAGCCCAGAAAAATAAAGTCAGCCACTGTTTCCACTGTTTCCTCATCTATTTGCCATGAAGTGATGGGCTGGATGCCATGTTCTTAGTTTTCTGAATGTTGAGCTTTAAGCCAACTTTTTCACTCTCCTCTTTCACTTTCATCAAGAGGCTCTTTAGTTCTTCTTCACTTTCTGCCATAAGGGTGGTGTCATCCTGGGACTCTCAATCATTAACCTTCTGGTTCCAACTGGTCGGGGGCTACATGTTGATGGTCATCATGTAGCTAGTTTCTCCACTTGACGTGAGAATTGCTGGTTTAGTCACTAAGTTGTGTTTGACTTTTTCAGCTCTGTGGACTATAGCCTGCCAGGCTCCTTTGTCCACGGGATTCCCCAGGCAAGAATACTGGAGTGGGTTGGCCATTTCCTTCTCCATAGGATCTCCCCCAATTCAAGGATCGAATCCCCATCTCCTGAAATGGCAGGTGGATTCTTTAATTCTAAGCCACCAGGGGAGTTAGAATCTGTAAAACAACTCACGACTATGGCTCAGGATATTATCTACAGCCTTTGAGGAGGAACTAAAGATCCTTGCCTTTTTCTTAATGGCTAAACTATTGTTCTTTGGTCCTGCTCTACTGTTTTCCTTTGTTTCTGCATTTTCTCATTTCTCTGATTAACTTTGCTGTTTAGAATTTGGGGAAGACCTAGAAGGCTAAAGCTTTTTACCAACAAGAGGCCAGAGATGAGGGGGAGTGAGGAGGAGGAGTCTGTCCCTGGGAAGGCTTCACAGAGTCCTGCTCAGTTTTAGGTTTTGAATTGTTTCAGAAATTATCAGGCTGGACCATTACATTGATGGGAACTAGTGGGCAGGAAGGATCACGTGTCATCTAGATGCTTTAAGAAAAACACGTGTGTACCAGAGGATTTGACAACCCCTCCTGTCTGAGCGAAGTTTCTGGAACTGGTAGGCACATCCACTCCACACTGAGGAAGAGGCACAAAGCATGGGGAATCCCTGTGGATTCTGGAGACAACATATATTCCATTTCCACAGGCTACTCCGTCCCACTTGCTGAATAGCCTTAACCACAGGCTGTCTGATCTACTCTGTGGCCAGAGTGAAACAAGGCTTCCTGGATGACTCAGGCCTCCAGGCAGGGAATTCTGCCCTTTGGCCCTGATGGTCCAGCAGAGTCAGGGATGCCCAAGTGTCCGTGTGACACCAGAAGGCAATGCGGGGTCCTAGACCAGCCCTGCTGGAGGAGCCACAGCACAGATGCCCAGCGTTGCAGAGCCAAGCAATGCTCTCATCTGTCATCAGCAAGTAACTGTTCTCCGTTTGAGAAACAGGTCCTAGGCTGAATGTCAGCCACTGGAGATGCCAAGTAACCATGAGCCAGCGAGAGGCATCTTGAACTGAGTGTGGTCTGAGCCATCGAGCTATATAGGTTGGGCGTGCCCAACAGTAATTAATCATCAGGGAGGCGGTTGTGCACGACTGGGCTTGAGAGGATCCCGGAGGCGCAGGTAAGTTGCATGGACAGGTGGCCACCCTCCCAGCGCACCAGCTCCTGCAGCGTTCCTGCCTCACCCCAGGCCCACCCCATGTCCCACTGGGGAGTCCCTGCGGCCAGTCGTGTTCCCCCTCCAGGGTGGCTGTAACAAAGAAACCATAAACTAGAGACTCAAAACAGCATAAATTTATTGTCCCACAGATCTGGAAGCCAGAAGTCTGAAATCAAAGTGCTCCTTCTGAAACTGCCGAGGAGAATCCTCTCTAGTCTCCTCCAGCTTCTGGTGGTGCTCGGCAATCCTCATCTTTCCTTGGCTTGGAGATGGCAACCTCTGCCTCCTACATCTGCCAGCATCACTCCAACATCTGCCTCTGTGGTCCCTTCGTGTGTCTGTGTCTCTCCTCCTTTTATAAGGACCCCGGTCATGATTGGAGGAGGGGCCACCTTCTTCCAGTACAATCTCACCTAAACTAAATACAGGCTTCCCTGGTGGCTCAGTGGTAAAGAATCTGCCTGCCAAGCAAGAGACGTGGGTTCAATCCCTGGATCAGGAAGGCTCCCTGGGAAAGGAAATGGCTACCCACTCCAGTATTCTTGCCTGGGAAATCCCATGGACAGAGGAGCCTGGTGGGTACAGTCCACAGGTTTGCAAAAGAATCGGACGTGACTTAGTGACAACAGCAAAACTAAATACATGGGTTAATTAACTTATTTCTAGACAAGTCATATTCTGAGGTTCTGGAGGTTAGGACTTTACAGTATCCTTTTGAGGGTGGACACTATTCAGCCCAGGACACCAGTGGACTGAGAGGGGATGTCTGAGCCTGGTTTAAGGATGGCCCAGCCTGACCAGCTGATGCCAGCACTTGCCAGAGTAGAGTCCTTGGCACTGTAGGCTTCCGTGGGCAGAGCCCTGAAGGCAGGGGACCCCACCTGCAGGGAGGCTGAGCAGCACACCAGGTGGTCCCCGTCAACAGTGAGGCTAGACCCATCGAAGCCTGGCTCCCTGGTTGTCCAGAAACCCGCTAACCTAGCCAGTGCCCTGTGATAAATATTTTTGTGTTTGAACTAGCAAGAAGAATCAGTGTTACAGCGACAAAGAACCCCATGATACAAGTACTCCTTTGGAGATCAGGAAAAACAAATAAATAAAGATTCATCTAAGAGTTTCCTAACGGGAGCTGATGCCAGAAGGAGGATCACAGGGGAGGTAAAGGAGAACGGGCCAAGGGAACGGCAGTCTGTGGGCTGATTTGAATGTTGGCTGCCCTGTTTGCACCCAAGCCATCTATCTGCAGAAAGAGAGGAAGAGTGAGCAAACGCAGGTTTTAGAGCTGGCCTGGTTCTCTGAACCTCTCTGAGCCTCGGTGCCTTAGCCGATGAGAGGCCATGAATTCCAGGTGAAATATTGCTCACCGGACCCATCTCCTCCAGGCCATGAGCCTTGGTAGGTGGACACACACAGAAGATGGTCATGGGGCTTGAAGCATACTCAATCTGGGAAGCCCTACTTGAGAAGAAGTTTAACACAAGTCCAACACTGTGGGCTTTGTTCTGAAAAGTGGAGAAAGCCCTGGGGGAAATGCAGCTGGAGAGAGAACTGTAAGAAATCAGGTCCAATCAGCAGCCCTTGGAACACTGAGGGTGCAACCCCTGGGGCAGGGGAGCGTGTCTGGGACCACAAGACCCGGAGAAGGCCTGCAGAGGGTCTGGTGTGTGTGTGTGTGTGTGTGTGTGTGTGTGTGTGTGTGTGTGCACGTGCGCATGTGCACGTACCACCTGGAGGTGCTGGACCCTCTTGGGTACTCACCTTTCCCTCAGGGAGGGGAGGAGAGAGCCAGAAAGGGCCGGATCTGGGGGCCTCTGGTCTGAGGGAGACAGCCCGCCAGAGTGATTACAGGAGAAAATGATTCTGGCAGGAACACCGTGAGTAAATTAAAGGGAAAGCGACGCAGTGAGGCAGGAAGTCAGAGAGGCTGGCTCCTGGCTGCCCTGGGCGTGATGAGGGGATGACACTGGCCCAGGCCGTAGAATGCAGCTATTATATCCGATGGGTGGCGGAGGAGGGGCGGGAGGGGGAGGGTAGGCAGAGCCTGGTGGTGGCCCCAGCGATCTGGGCCAAGGGGAGAGAAGGGACTTCCATGTGTGAGATCAAGAAATCTGCAGGGGAAGGGAAGAGGGCACCAGACAGAGTAGGGAGGAGACGGCATGAGGTCTTTCCTCACCAGGCCCTCCCATCCATTAGCCACGATCCCTCAGGATGCGACATCAGCTCACAGGACCAGGCACTGGCAGGTTAAAGCCGCTTTAGAACCAACTCTAGAACTTAGAGCGGTCATGCGGCTTCTCCCCCTGAAGCTGCTGCTTTCGGAGCTCCACAGCGGGGCTCACGTCCTTCTACTCATTTGTCTAAAGTGCCTTTTGCCTGTTTCCAGCCCCTTAAAAAAAAAAAAAAAATCTCTGCATCAGAGGCCACAGCAGTAGTGCTGGGAGCGGTGCCTGGGGCTGGATAATAGAAGGAGGACTGTGAGTGGTCCCCCAGCTGTGCTCCCCAGAGAAGGACATCTTTCTTCACTGGGGGCAAAAGTGTCCTCCATGGCTGAACCGGTGAGAGGTGCCCCGTCCCGGGAGTTCTTTCTCCTCATTTCCAGACTGGGTGGCCACCTCGGCCACATTCGAGGTACCCTAACCTGTATACATCCCAACTCCACTCCCCCAAGACTACCCCCGACACTCTCTCCAGCTTCCTGTGCCCTGAGTCCTAGGGGAGAGCATGGCCCACCCACACACCAGGAATATGGTGGGAGGAGACCCAGAAGGGGAAAGAGAGAGACGAGAATGTAGGAAACGGCTCTGATTAGGCCAGGGGTCACCCCAGAGAGAACCCTAAAGTAGATCTGTTTCTGAGTCCAGGCATTCTGAATCCAGGGACGGGCCAGCCTGAGTCCACACTGTTCCAGCAGGAAAACCTGGTAAGCATAGCCCTGTGCTCCCACTGCACAGGTGGGGCACACTGAGGCCGGAGCTGGGACCTAAACCTGGCCCGTCTTCTCGGCCTTGCTGACCTTTCTGAACACTGTTACCTCCCACCCCTGGGGTTTCAGGCTGCCCATGGAGCCTGCATCCTTCACTGCAGGGCCAGTGCTAGTCGCTCAGTCTAGACTAGCCGCAATTTGTGGCTAGTCAGACATGTGCACAATGTTCAACTCTTTGCCACCTTGTAGACTATAGCTCCGTAGGCTCTACTGTCTATGGAATTCTCCAGGCAAGAATACTGGAGTTGGTTGCCATATCCTTCTCCAGGGAATCTTCCTGAGCCCCAGATCAAACCTGGGTCTCCTGCATTGCAGGGAGCGTTGCAGGCAGATTCTTTACCATCTGAGCCACCAGCAAGCCCTCTGGGCAAAAAATAAATCAGAAGCCCTGCACCCAAGAGAGAGAGCAGAGCTCAGCCCTTGGTGAGAGCTCTCCAAAAATGGAGGAACTGCAGTAACACAGAACTCACTGAACATCTGATCTGAGGTTCAGCTAGCTTACAGACAGCACAGCCCAAAGTGCTAGACTCTCCTGAGGAACCGGCTGCACAATGTCCTTCCCGGCCCTGGCCTCCCATGACCTGTAGCCGCAGTGTCCATCTTCCAGCTGGCAGGAGTTGTAGCTGGGTCCCCAGGGGTTTGTCCCAAACCCAAAAGTCAGCCCGGGGCAAAGAAGCACAGGTCTCCCCACCTCCTCTTCCTGCCTCCCCCTGCCCTGTTGGGTCGTCTCCTGGGTACCATTCCCTGAGCACCACTCTAAGTTTATAATTCAGGTGCTTTTATGATTATGAGAGTTATCTGTGCTCATGAGAAACTTGGAAAATAGAGAAAGTGAATGAAGGAGACGAAGATCACTCATAACTGCACATGTGAGCAATCACAGTAGAGAGGTGGGGTCTACCGCTAGTTTCTTTGTTTTTCAGTGTATAAAGGTCACTTTTAAAAAAATCATCTCTTGGTAAATGTCACATTGCACTTGAAAATATTTGGGTTATTTTCAAATAACTTCTGATATTGATCTCTGACATAATTCCACAGTGATAAGACAATAGACTCTATATGATTTCAACACCTTTAGACCATGGAATTTTTGCACCTTGCTTTATGTCCTTGGATACGTGTCTCCTAGTTTAGAGTCTATGGGACCTTGAATAGAATTTGTATTCTGCTGTTGTGTAAAATTTGTATAAATCTTAATCATGCTGAATTGGTTCATGGTGCTTTTTAGGTCTGCCATATTCTTCTGCTTTTCTGTATAGTCCTTCTATTAATTTTTGAGTTTGTTTCTGAAACTCCAACTAAAAATCTTAATCTACTTAAAAATAATTGTAATATATAGTAAAATTCTATGTAACCTTGTGCTGTATTTTCCAAGTCTCTTGTAAATGTGTTATCACATTTTCACAACTTAAAAATAAAAAAGAAAGAGGAAAAAATAGTCATACTGAAATCACATTGCCTACTGTTTTTTATGCTGAGTTTTTGTTTTGTTTTGTTTTTGGTAACTGAATATACTATTCTGTGGATTTTCCCACATCAATAAACATTATCTAAATGCAGCATTCACTTTAAAAAAAAATCCTAAATTTTTGGATAGGTTATGATGCCTGTGGCGCCTGGGACATGGTAAATTCCCTTTGCCAAATAAATGCCTACATAAAAATGCCACTTGGCCCCTGCATTCCACAACTTCCACCTCTGAAAGCTGGCTGGTCTCAGGCTCTGACTAGGGCCAGGGAAATCAGACACGAGAGATTTGGAGGCTCTTGTGTAATGAGGGGGGCTGAAGACACTGATTTAAGGATACACGTGCGTTATCCCATCAACCCACACAGCCAGCCTGTCATATGGGGCAACAGATCAGAGATGGCCTGTTTCCCCCAGTATTTGTCCCCTTTCTTCCTTAGCATTGTGTTGTTCAGTTGCTCTTTCTGACCCCATGGGCTGCAGCACATCAGGCTTCCCTGACCTTCACTATTTTTAGGAATAAGGATCCTAATTTTATCTGGACACACAGTTGCTACAATCAAGATTATGTTCCTCAGAATCCCTTGTTGCCAAGTGAGGCATGTGACAAATTCTGTCCAAAGGTTTGTAAGCTAAAGTGTTGTGTGTGGCTTCCTGGAAGTGTCCTTCAATGAGAGTCAGAGAGCCCCTCTGTGCTCCTTACTCCTTCTCGCTAACTAGAAATAGGGCATGATGGCTGGAGCTTGGCAGCCATGTTGAGCCTTGAGGTGAAAACATCTTACTGAGGGTGGCAGAACAGCAAGAGAGAAGGGGCCCAGGTCCCTGAGGTTGTGAAATCACCCTGCCAGACTGGGACTACTTACCTGTAGAATTTTACATGAGAGAGACATTTCTGTCTTGCTTTTTAAAAAAATAGTAGTGGCAAGACTTTTGGAGCCCTGAGCCCTCTTCGTAGATAGTTCCCTGGTATTAGGGAATGTTGTTAACATTTATTGATGCCACGAGGCTTATTATATACCTTCTTCAATTGAGTTAAAAGTAATTTAGCTTAATTTAATTTTCCCAACAAACCTCCGGAGTTGATATTATATAAGTATTCTAGAGATGAAGAAACTAAGGTTCAGAGAAGCTGAGGAACTTGTCTAAATCATACAGACAATGACAGAGCCTGACTTCCCAACTTCTCTTCTCACTCTCCCTTACTGCTAAATTCTCCTGGCTTCATTTGATTTTGCTTCCTGAAAAGAACTCTACCTAAGAAAGTCGAGTTCACTCGTGGTGACTTTATCTTCTTGTTTTCTGCCAGCCTCACATTTGAGATGAGGTTTCAGAAGCTGAACCAAATTTCAGGGGTTGAAGGAAAACTTGAATCATGTTTTAATATTGGTAAATTATTTTTTTTCTACTTAAGACAAAAAAAAAAAAAAAAAAAGCCCGTCATCAGCTATAATAAATCCGACTCAATTACCCTTATTATAGTGATTACTGTTCATGCCACTCTAATTGGCTTCTCTCGGCATTTTCATTAAGAACCCGTATCTTCAAAGGTTTATAACGCAGACACATTTTTACTTGGAGCTGAAATTTGACTTTGATGGTCAGGTTGGGAACCTAGGCGCCGGAGGTGCTGCCGCCCGAAGAAGCAAGCCCGACCTCCAAGCCGGCCCCTGCGTTTCGGATGGTGCTGGCAGTTCAGCCCAAGGGCCGGTCTCTCTGCATGCTTGTCTCCACATGGGTCTGAGTCTTGGGGAGACAACCCCTGGGCTTGTCGGAGAGCAGTGTGGCCATGGCAGCTAAGGTCAGGCTGCAGCAGGGAGCTAGCAGCTCATCTCACTGTGAAACAGCCCCTCTGGAGGACCCACCCTGTGTAGTGGAAGGAGGAATGAGAAAGCCTGGGTTCAGTCCTCTCTTTGCTGTGATCTCGGGTACCCAGTGCTTGGGCCTTTTGGATGCCTCAGTGTCCCCATCTTCAGAGTGAACAGTAGTTGTCGTGAGGCTCAAGTGAGATGATTTCTATTTTATTTATTTCTTTATTTGGCTGCACCAGATCTCAGTTGAGGAATGTGGGATCTCCCGTTGTGGTGTATGGGATTTATTAATAGTTCCCTGGTCAGGGATTGAACTCCGAGCCCCCTACATTGGGAGCATGGAGTCCCCACCACTAGACCCCCAGGGAAGTCCCCTCAAATGAGATTCAGCATGGAAAGCACTTAAGGAAAGAGCTGCATAAATGTGAGTCTCTATTATGGACCCAAGGCTTTTCTCTCTCTCAAGAGGGAAGCTAGGACAGGCCGGTTTTCTGGGCCCACAGAGACATAAATGAGAGTCAGTTCTGCCAGGGGGCGTTAGGCCGTCAGGAGAGGCAGCCTGCTCTCAGGTGTAAGGTTCCCAGACAGTCAAGGGGCTCCTGCAGAGCTCTGGCAAGGCTGGGTGCTCCCCTTAGAGTTTGAATGCCCTCAGTTCGAATCCCGCCACTCCATTTATTCTGGGCAAATCATTCAGTTTCTCTTAGACTCACTTTCCACTTGCAGAAAAAAATGCAGATAATAATATTCACTTGTATAAAATACAGGCTGGCACAGGCTGGCCTGCCCCACAAAAGACCTATTGTGAGTAGCGATAGGCAACATTGCTGGATTCAGAGAGACTAGTGAGCAGGGCAGGAATTGGCCCTGCCGACACTTTGATCTCAGCCCCAAGCTCGTCTGGGACCTCTGGCCTCCAGACCTGTGAGAATAACCTGGGTATTTCAGTTGCTAAAGAACCTGCCTGCAATGCAGGAGATCCCAGTGCGATCCTTGGGTTGGGAAGATCCACTGGAGAAGGGAAAGGCTACCTACTCCAGTATTCTGGCCTGGAGAATTCCATGGATTGTAAGTCCATGGGGTTGCAAAGAGTAGGACACGACTGAGCGACTTTCACTTTCACTTCGAATCTGCAGTCAGTTTTTACAGCAGCTAGATAGAACAAACTGATGCAGAGGTGAAGTGGACTCACTGGGACCACAGGTCAATCTGCTGGGGTGGGGACTTGACCCCGTGTCAGTGTGCCCCCCGGCCAATCACCCCTGCAGGGGTCACACCCTCTGCCACCACTCCTCAGACCTAGAAGTTGCTACCCGCAGCCCACGAGTTGCAGCACCCTCCCAGCAGGCTGGACTTGGCACGAGAAGCCACCAGCACGTGGCAAGACGGGCCCCTGCAAGAGGGGCCTTACAACGTACATGAGGGGGTCTGTGCCTTCCAGCACAGTGCCTTTGACCTTAGCAATGACCCCAGCATCAGCAGCCACTCACCCTGGGGCCTCAGTTCTCCACCCAGGTCGCGGGGCTGCCTGAGCCTCCTGGCCTCCACTCTGGTCATTCCGCCGAACCCCCAACTCCACTTCCCCCACCTTTCCCTGTGTGTTTGCCTCCCCTCCTCCATGCTAACTCCCTCCGTCCTCCCCTGCCCACGCTGGGGCCTGAAAGCCCCTTCCTGGCTTACCCGGCCTCCCTGGATGTAGTGCTTCATCCCAGGGAGATGCCGGCCTTCCGCACGCCCACCTCTCTTCTCTCCTGGACCATCAGTCCCTCCGGTGCACCGACTCCTGACTGCTTGAGTAGGGGGCCCCACATCCTCACTCCTTCACTCATTCACTGGTTCTTCACTCAATAAAGTTACCTGAGCACTCACTCCCCTGAGCCATAGTGTCTCCATGCTGCGGATATATCCATGCGCACGATGAGAAAGATCCCTCCCCGGGGGAGACCTGCTCCAGCTGGGGCAGACCTGCAGCAAAGTACCAAGGAGTGGCTGGCTGTGGAAGACAGAGGGGCCAGAGCAGGTGGGAGGCGATAGGACCCACGTGGGGTCTCAGTGATCATGGAGTCTCAGTGATAAGATGGCTCATTACGTTGACCTTGCAAACGGATAAAATCACAGTGATCTGTGAGACTGACCAAAGTGCCCAAATGGCATCCTATTATCTCACTGGTGCCTATCTTCTCAAAGCTGTGCAACATCCAGATTCCAGACCTCTGGCTACGTGACCATCCCTGCAGAGAATTCTTCATTGGTGGGGTATAAGGAGGACTCTGCCAGAAAGGGAGGACACTGATGCTCCAGTCACCCTCTCTTTTCCCTCTAATAGATTTCCCTTTTCTTGCCTGACTGCCTGGCTCGCTCTCTCTTTCTCTGCTCTTTCCCAGCCCTTCTTCCTGGGAGGGTTGCTGGGGAGAGGGGGCAGCATTGAGAAACAGAGGTCCTGGCAGAGCAGAGGTGGGAGGTGGGGGAGTGGGCCAAGGCAGTGTCTGGGGACTGTCATGGTGGAAGGAGCATGATGCAAAGGCCTGAAGGCTGCCCTTGAGTGTGAAGGACAGAAGGAGACAGGTGAGAGGCATGTGGGCAGTCAAGGGGGCCTGCAAGTTATGGGCCAGGCTATGTGGTCCCTGCTGCTCCTGAAGTGACGCTGACTCATATGGAAAACAGATGGGAGGTCCCTTCTGCACTTCTCCTATGTTCCAGCCTCCCAGGGGCAGAGTCAGTACAGGGAACAGGGGGTGTAGGCACAGCAGATGGCAGGGTTCCCACTCCAGCATCATCAGAGCTGAGTGTGGAAGAGTGGGCAGGGAGCTGAGAGGGGACAGGTAAGGCCCTGACTCAGCTGCAGGCCTCTTTCCAGGCCAGCAACAATAATGGCTAATCCTGGGTGAGGGTTGCTCAGAGAGGGTCTGCACCAGGCCAGCACCCTCACAGCAATGCTTCCATAGGTCTTATGCTTTTTGAGAATGGGAAACAGGAACAGAGAGGTTGATCAACTTGCCGGGGTCACAGAGCAGGTAAGGAGAACTTGGGACCCAAACCCAAGGGCACAGGATGGTAGTCTTTTTCTTTCCCCCCAGATCTCTGCATCACATGTGACTGTGTGGACCACGCTCTCTTTGTCTTCTTTTTAAAAAATAATTATTAATTTATGTATTTGGCTGTGTCATGCAGGATCTTTTGTTGTGGCACACGGACTCTCTACTTGTGAGGCACGGGGTTTCGGAGTGGGTGGGCTCAGTAGTTGTGTCACTTGGGCTTAAGTCAGTTCAGTTTAGTCGCTCAGTCATGTCTGACTCTTTGAAACTCTATGGACTGTAGCTTACCAGGCTTCCCTGTCCAAACCAGCTCCCAAAGCATGCTCAAACTCATGTCTATCAAGTTGGTGATGCCATCCAACCATCTCATCCTCTCTTGTCCCCTTCTCCTGCCTTCAGTCTTTGCCAGCATCAGGGTCTTTTCCGATGAGTCAGTTCTTTGCATCAGATATTGGAGCTTCACCTTCAGCATCAGTCCTTGCAATGAAGATTCAGGACTGATCTCCTTTAGGATGGACTGGTTGGATCTCCTTGTAGTCCAAGGGACTCTCAAGAGTCTTCTACAATACCACAGTTCAAAGCATCCATTCTTCTGCGCTCAGCTTTCTTTCTGGGGCTTAGTTACCCCTAGGCATTTGGGAGCTTAGTTCACCAGCCAGGGTTCTGAACCTGTGTTCTCTGCGTTGTAAGGCACATTCTTAACCACTGGACCACTAGGGAAGTCCCGGACCACGCACTCTCCTGAGAGGAGGACTTGCCCGTCTCCTTCCTATTCCTGGGGTCATTCCAGCTTTATCTTCTTACGCCTCATTCTCTTCAATATTCAAGCTCTGGGGCTCTGTCTTAAGCCCATGGGTCCTCCCCTCCTGATTTCTGCTCAAGCTCTGGGGCTCCTGCCTGCCTGCCGGTGATTCCTGAACCTCCACGTTCAGATGCTACTCGGTCCCCCACAGTGGTGTCCATCCCCTGGGCAGCTGGACATCTCCACGTGGATGTCTCACCCACACCACAAAAATGTCTCTTCCAGGACTGCCTCCTGACATCTCCTCCTGCCCCCAGGCCCTCTCACTAACACCTTCTGAGCCCGGGCCCTGGGGGTCTTCTTGCCCGTGAACTCTCACATGCAACACCCAGGCCATCACCCGCCCCTCCCAATTTTGCCTCCTAAATTTGAGGGATCTCTTCCTATTCCCTTCTTCCCTTTGGCTTCTTCTATGTAAGTAATTACAATAGCCTCTACTGTGCTCTTTGCCTTAGGGTTCCCTCCATGCCATTGCCCACGGGTCCATCCCCATTGCCCGTGCATCAGTTGGGACCCTGCTGGAATGCCCCCCTCATGGCCAGTACCCAGCACTACCCAGACATGCCCCCTACTCCCTCCAGGGTGAGTGCGGCTGCCTGACAGAGGCCGGTCCACATCCCCAGCCTCAGCTGGCCTCCCTCCAACAAGAACACTTGGTCCTGGCTGTCTGCCCCGTCACACTGTTCGCGCACCTGCGCCTTTGTTCAGGCAGCCCCCTGGCAACGTGCCCTTCATCTCCTCCGTCTGCTTGGCTGATAGCTACTCTGCCTTGAACCAGGAGCACCTTTCTCACCGACCCTCCCGCCTTCCCGGCTAATGCCAGGTGTGTTCTTTCAGCAGGAAGCAGAGTGCCAGGGAGCCCGGAATGGGCAGGCTCTGTACAATGGGGGCCGGCCCGTCTTAGTCTCCCCAGGTCCACTGGATGCTATTCAGGACCAAGCGTTGTGTGATACCTGGTTCTAAATTCACGAGGAGACTGATTTGCTAAAACCACCCCAAAGGCTGTGATAACCCGGGGATACTTGAACCACCTGTGGGTCTCCTTCTTCCCAGTCCTTCCTCCCCTGGGCAGGGTCTTTCCAAAGTCCTTCAGATGGAGTGACTTTTCTGCTCGAAAGAATGGTCCACAACTCTGCAGGCACCAAGCCCAAGGCTTTCAGGCCCTTATCATCCGGCTCTGGCCCTTCAGGCCGGCCTTGCCGCCACTCTCCCACGGCTGCTCGGGCTGTTCTCTCTTGCCAGGAGTGCCCTGTCTGGCATCTCCGTCCACTGGGGTATCCCTACTGGACACCTTGCCCTAGGGTAGGCAGTAGGGGTAAAAAGCTGAAATTTTACATAACCTCCTTCTCCTTCTGCCTCTGTAACTCAGCTTGCCCCTTGCAAAGTCTGGACCATGTAGGTCACGTAGTCTCAGAAAGTGGGGACTTGCAATACTAGGAACTGGAGTTTATCTCACTCACCCTTGTCCTACTGTTTGCAATCGCCCAGCCCCTGCAAACCTGCTTAATCGTGCCTGTCCAGGCCAGGTATCCCCCTTTCCATCTTGACTGCTGTTCCTGCAAGCATGAAACCCCTTAGTTTAAACTAGCCTATTAACAACTAGTATTGCCCACAACCGTCTGTCTATAAAAACCCTGTAATTCCTTAGTTCAGGGCCCAGAGCTTGGAGTGTTAACTCCTCTGGGCCTGCCGGTATAATAAACCTGAGTTCTCCATCTCTCCGAGTGTGGTGCTTGGTTTCTCGAGGACTGGTTTCTGCAACAGGGGTTAACTGTGACCTAGGCATGGCCCTGACCTGGAGACTCAAGAATCCAGGACCCCTGTGCTCTGTGCTGTATTATTTGTGTTTATTCACTGAATCAACAGAGTGAATCAACTGATAAGATAAACAGATGACTGAATTCAAAGAAAGTGCCCTGGGAGAGCAGGAAGGAAGAGATTAAGGAGTGTATAAGCAAAGTGCTTTGGGGCATCCCATGGCATGGGGAATGGGGTGGGGCAACAGTATAATGTATGACAGAAGGAAGCTCTGAATGCAGTTTGTTACAGAAGAATTGATGCTTTTGAACTGCAGTGTTGGAGTAGACTCTTGAGAGTCCCTTGGACTGCAAGGAGATCCAACCAGTCCATTCTAAAGGAGATCAGCCCTGGGTGTTCATTGGCAGGACTGATGTTGAAGCTGAAACAACATTATTTTGGCCACCTGATGCGAAGAGCTGACTCATTTGAAAAGATCCTGATGTAGGGGAAAGACTGAAGGCAGGAGGAGAAGGGGACGACAGAGGATGAGATGGCTGGATGGCATCACCGACTCAATGGACATGAGTTTGGGTAAACTCCAGGAGTTGGTGATGGACAGGGAGGCCTGGTGTGCTGCGGTTCATGGGGTCGCAAAGAGTCAGACACGACTGAGCAAATGTTTAGTTCACTAAACTGAACAGACTCAAGGTCCTGTCACCTCTCCACCCAGATTCTTATGTTGAAACTCTAAGCACTCCTCCACAAAGGGACAGTATTGGAGCTGGGGCCTTTGGGAGTGATTATGTTTAGATGAGATCGTGAAGGTAAAGCCCCCATGATAGGACTGGGGTCCTTATTAAAAGACAGACTATCATGCTGTCTCCATCAGTGAAGCCAGCAAGAAGGTGGCCTTCTACAAGCCGGGAAGTGGGCCCTCACCAGGAACTGAATCTGCCAGCACCTGGATCTTAGACTTCCAGCCTCCAGAACTGTGGGAAATCAGTGTCTGTTGCTCAAGACACCCTGTCTGCTCTATTTTGTTGTAACAGCCCATGCAGACTAATACACGGGTGAAATGCCACAGTCACACAAGCTGATAGAAAAATGGCCTTATATGAAGCACACCTGCATTGAGTGGACAACAGACATATACATCCCCAGATATCCTGGGAATGCGCTCAAACGGATGCTCTGGGCTCTGGGGCCGACCATGCCCTGGGATCTCAGAGGGACCTTCCAAGGCTTTATGCCCTTGCTGAAGCTGTCACACAGACTCCCAACTTCCTCCTCCATCCATCCTCACTGACTTGATGCAGCTCTGACCTTGATTAAACATGCCCCAAGCTTAACTCAAGTCTCCTCATATCCAGTCCGTTGGGGAACTTCTTCTTCTTCTTTTTTTTTTTTACTTTTGGGAGCAAAAACATACATTTGAAAATTATAGAAAAATATTAAAATTACTTGTAGTCACACAGTTTGGAATTAGTTATGGTTAAATTTTCTTGTATTTCCATTTTGGTCCCAGTATTTTCCTATGGGCATTTCCCCACAAATTGTATCCTGCTATAGGTGTGATGTCATGCTGCTTCATTCTTTGGTGTGATTGTTTAGCTTAACTTGTACCGTGAGTATCTTCAGAGTGTCAGTAGCTGTTTTGTGGATTTTGATGTTTCACTCCTTCCTTCATTCAGCAAAGGCAGATTCTGGACCAGCTGAGCTTGTGCTGGACCAAAATGGAAAGAAACACAACAAAATTTAACCATAACTAATCAAACACGCAGTTCCCGCCCTTGAGCAGGTTCCTGTCCAGTGGGAGAGTTGAGCGGTACATGGTCATTTGAAGGGTGACAAGCATTATGAAGGTGGATGTTCTGGGTGCCGAGGAGAGGTGCACCCACCTGTCAGGAGCTTCTGTCAGGAACCAGTGTTGAACTGAGACCATCTGGAGGCTGTGCTGTATTAGTCACTCAGTCATGTCTGACTCTGCGACTGTAGCCCTCCAGGACTCTGTGACTGTAGACCACCATGGACTGTAGCCTGCCAGGCTCCTCTGTCCATGGGATTCTCCAGGCAAGAATACTGGAGTAGGTTGCCATGCCTTTCTCTAGAGGATCTTCCCAACCCAGGGACTGAACCTGGATCTCCTGCATTGCAGGCAGATTCTTTTTTTTTTTTTTTTTTTTTTTTACCACTGAGCCACCAGGGAAGGCTGTAGGGAAGTCTCTAAACCAGTGTGTGCCTGGTAGGTAGCCCAAGGTCTGGGATGTGTGTGGTACATAGCAGGGGCCAGTTGGCCCCCTCCTCCCTAGAACACCACGACAAGATGGTCTGCTCATCCATACGCTCTGCCACTCTTCACCCCAACTCACCAACTTCAGAAAGCCCTGACCGCCACTCATCAGGCCCCCAGGACTGAAGACCAGAGATTCTTTGCCTGTGCTAGAATATGAGAAGAGGATTTCTGTACAATCACCAGTGGACTCCCAGATTGAGATCTCCAAGGATGGGCCTGTACATAAATCCTACAAAGGCAGGTACAGTATCTACCCAGTGGATTTATTGACTATGTCACCGATACCTATCAGACTTCATCTTCAAAGTGCGGCAGGTGTGTCCTCTTGGAGCCTGGCCCTATCTGATGCTTCAGCTAAAAGAGAAAATACTAGGGTGTGACTTGCCAAAGGGATCATGAATAGGGAGGAAGCTCCTCTGATTCCAGTATCACCATCTACACCTCTTTCTGGCATGGAAAGAACAAACCCTAATGAGTTTCGTCACCCAGAGGCCTGGCCTGGAAACTGCATGCTGTCTCTACCATGACAACATCTGGACCTCATCTGCATCCAAGCAGAAACTTTCTCAAGGGCAGTCATCTCTCCAAGGCATTTTGTGGATTAAGAAACAAAAACTATAATTAAGAAAACCATCCTCCAGCTTAGAAGCCCACTGTTGGAGGCTCCCCCAGCAAGGAAGGCTCTTAGGTTCAGTCAGTTGAGTTCATGCTGCTTTGCTGGGAGGTAGGCAGTGGGACAGCGAGATCCCAGCATGACAAGCACTGGCTGCCTCCCCCAGCCTGTCTCCTGTTTTTCCTCTCCAATGTGATTCTAACTGTAGTCAGAGTAAAGTGTGCTCAGTCCTAGGGGTGAACCAAGACTGGTCTAAGAAATCATGAGGGAGCCTGGGGAGGAGGGGGTGGTTGGTGCTTTGGCCTCCCTGATTTAACAGACCAATGAGACTAGTGCTATCTTCTTCCTTTTTCCTGCCTTGAACACAGACATGATCTTAAGAGTGATGGTGGCCATTTTATAACAACAACAAAAAAGAGATGATCAGCACAATGAAAAGTCACCACAAAAGAAGGGAAGTACAGAAAAAGCCAGGACCATCCCCCAACCCCGGTGGCATTCTTGAGCAGATGACCCAACACCACCAACTGTTTACCTCTAGACTTCTTATTTTCTAAGAAAAAAAAAAAGCCACTGTTGGTCATGTTTCTACCACTCACTTGTAGTTGAAAGCTTTCCTGATTTATCTACTAGGTCTAAAATCTCTAAAATTCCCTAAAGCTGGTTTTGTAACTTTTCAAGTTCCAGAGTGTTTAATCTGAGTAAGCACAATTGCTGATGTGGCAGAAAGAATATCCTGTTTCAAGGAAATTTGAAATTTTTTTTTAATTTGAAATTTCATTTCATTTCATAACTTTCTGAGACTTAGCACGTAGATAGTAGACTTATTACTGTGCTTGGAAGAGGAAAATTAACCTACCAGAATTCAAAATCTCAGAGCTCATGTAAGGTAGGGAATCTAGTAGATCCGCAGCCCATTATACTAAAACACTAAAGGGCTATACACCCAAGATGAGTGTGATCAGAAGCAAATATTCCCTTCTTCGCCCACTTTGGAGGCTATAAAGACTGGTTTCTGGATGCTGAGGAGGTCAGGGGAAAAGTTCATCTCTGTGAAGTTGTAACCACATGCTAACCCTTGTGCAGACTGGTAGCCTGCATCACCTGAAGGGACCAAAAAAACTTCATGAAGCAAGTTTAGACTAAAGTGATACTGAAGGGGACATGATCCAAGGTACATGGCAGAAGCAAGTGCAAATCCTTTCTGGAAGAATTCATATTCATCCTAGGCCTCAAAAAAAAAAAATTCCCCCTAACTAATTTTTCAGTAATAGCAAGCCACACTCAATGAAATATAAGGAAGGAAATGAGGCAACAAGAACAAGAAAAAGCAGGGGAAAAAAATACAGCTAAGTTGACCCTCAACTACATCATAGGATTATAGGGGGAAAAAAAAACACAACTGTTTATTATGTTAAATAAAATGTAAGCTTAAAAATATCTGCAGGAAACAAACTATAAAAAACTGATCTGATAGATTTTGTTAAAGAACGAACTTTTAAAAATATAGATGAAAAATACAATAACTGAAGTTTAAAATCCAATAGATGGGTTTACTAAGAAATTAAATACAGACAAAGAATCAATGAACTGGAGAGTGGGTCTGAAGAAATTACCCAAATAACAGCACAGAGGAACAAAAAGATGAAAATCATGACAAAGAGGTTCAGGAACTAGAAGGATAGAGTGAGGATGTCCAAATACACTTAACTGAAATTCTGAAAGTAGAAGTAAGAGAGAAGGGGCAAGGGTAATGTTTGAAGAGACCTTGTCTGAAGATTTTTCAGAACTGTCGAAAGACGCCAATCCAAAAATTTAAGAAGCCCAGCAAATGCTAAGGTTGAGCAGAGAAAAAGGAAAAAAGGAAATTTAGATTTTGAGTGCCCATGACTGCCCGGTCTCTTTCTGGTGGTTAGCCCCGTGATGTGTCCATGGGGCTGGTATTTCCTGGGCAGTCCTTAGACATTGAACTCCTGCCAAAGGATGAGCAAAACAAGTACAATAAAGGTATCTGCAAAGCCCTTCCTTCTTTCCTGACCCAGGTCTGCTGAGAACCATGATCAGAACGGCAGCTGAGGTGCCAGTATATCCAGATCCTCCATTGCTTATTATTTATGACATAAGAGAGATGGATAAATACTGGGAACCCCATTCCTCCAAGGCTCGATTAACTTATTATTAAGATATCTATTATGAGTCCACTGTTTTCCCCACCCTGCCTTTTAATTCAGTTTCCACTTCTACTTTTGTAGGGCCATGCTCTGAGGATTTGATAGCAAACACTCTGGGAACTCTTGTCTAGCAAAAAAAAAGACATGCTGAGAAAAGTTTAATCTTGTAAATTCCTTGAATGTCATAGCTTAGGTTTGATGTGGTCCAGTATCTCATTTTAAGGTGGGGAAACTGAGGCCAGAGAAGACAAGGAACCCAGGGGAATGTGGTCCAGGGTCTCCTGATTCCCAGTCCAGGGTACTGTTCACCTTCCAGTTGCTCCCTTCTCAAAGAATAAGGAGGAAGGAGATTTCATTCTCGAGGATGGCATTTCAACAATGGTTTGTTATAGTATGTACTAGGGTGTGTGAAAAGACTATTCCCCAGAACTTCCCAGGGGTGACATTGAAATACAGAGATAGACACCTCAGATCAAAACAGCTCCAATTACATAACTACGACAGCAAATCGTGAATCATTGCCGTGTAATGAAAAAATCAGATTGGTCACTAGGAAAAGTAAAAGGATCACTGTGTTGAGTCACTGGGCCCACCCTACTGCAGAGTCTCCAAAACGCTACACCTACTGGTTGATTCAGAGTCTGGGCTTTGTCTTCCTTTCTTCCACATCGATGTTTCGATGTTTCACAATGGATATTCACAAGCGATGTAAATTTCCAAAGAAGGTTGGGCCAAAGTGCCACAATCTGTCTTTGGACTGTCCTGATGGGTGGGCTCTGCTCCTACACCTAAGGGATGATAGCTTAAGAGATGATAATAATAGCTAATGTTATTGGGTGCCTACTGTGTTTCAAAAAACACTCTTGAGATTTGTAATCCTGACTAGTCCTCACAACAGCTCTATGAGTAGGTAGGCATTGTCCTTATTTCACAGATGAGAGAACAGAGACTAAGAAGTATTAAGAAACGACCCAAAACCTTACAGTTAGTATGAAATGTCAGAGGTGGGATTCATCCCAGGCAAATCCATCCTAAGATCTACCCTCTTTCTACCAGAAGACAAGACTCCTCCAGTCTTAAGGCTGCCCTTGTGATGTAGAGAAAGGCAGATGCCCCCCGTCCGCAGTTGTCACAGGAAAGGACAGTGAGTGGAGGGTCCCTGCTCCACCTCCAGGGCTCCCAAAGGCTATGTAGGAAGGATGGGCTTCTCCATTTGGTAGACTGGAAGAGTTGAGGTGGGGGAGAAGAAAATCAACCACAGTTCTTGGAAAAGACCCTTTTTGTTCAGTGGAGAACAAGGCTTCGATTATCTGTTGCTTCTTTGTGGACCATGTTTTAACTTAGCCATCCGAGACCAAGTGGTAAAGTTCTGGAAGGCAAACTTCGAGTCAACACTGACGAGGAGCACTTAGAGGGAGGTCTCCAGGCAACCCCCTGCTCTGGCCTGTGCCACATGGTGGAAACTCCCGTGCATAATATTTATCAAAGCAGCTGTCCACTTGGCAGGCTGGGTGTGGAGCATCACCTCTTCCTCAGGAAATGCCAGCTGAGCCACATCAAAAAACGACTGTTTTGATGGTTTGAAGGGTGATTCACTTATTTATATAAGTTACTGGCATGACCCACTTCCTCAGGCGCATCTCTTTAGCATTCAAATTAGTCAATTGAGCGTGCCTCTAACCAATTTCCTGAGAGTCACAGAGACTCAGTCCAAAAGGACCAGACCCTCTGCCTCCACTTGTGAAGTATGAACTTGAGGCAGTTTCCCTCTAATGGTGGGCTCATCGTGGCCTTGAAGGGTCATCGTCAAGGCTTGACAGGTTTCCCCTCAGTTGGCCTGGAGGTGGTTCTGCAGGAAGGATGGAGGAGTCTTTGCCTGCGTCCATTCAGGCATGACCTTCCTGTCAACAGCCAGCCCAAGGCCACCTGTGCCGATGCTCTCCTGAGTCTCTGACTCCCGGCCTCACCCACCTCTTCACAGCCTCAGTCTCTTTGGAAAGCAGCCAACGTGTTCTAGCTGGAGACCCATGCAGAGCCGAATGTTCAACAACAGTAAAGGGGGTCTTTGATATAAGAAAGGTGGTTCCCCCTGGAAGAGCTGGTGACTGGAAGGGCCATGAGGTGACTTCTGGAACATTCTGCATCTTGCTCTGGGTGGTAGCCTCACCTCTGGAAAGTTCATGAAGTTGTTTCGCTCAGAATTTGTGCACTTCCTGATGCAGTTTCAGAGTCAAATTTTTCTTAAAAAATAAAAAGGGAAGACATCAAGATTTCCAGTTCTTTTCTTCCAGAAGATTTCTAACTGTTTATGAGTTTGCCCACCTTCTCACCCTGCTATGACCTTGAACCCTGTGTTTCAAGGAGAGTTTCCAGGAACGGCCTTTGTCTAGACAATGAACACCTGTGGTTCTTCCTTGTGCATAAGTATGGAGGTCACTCCAGGGCCTTTGCCCAGAATAGGGGGATGTGCTTTGCCTTTCCTGCTAAGCATCTGGCAGCTGTAAAATAACAGCTTCTCTCACCAAAGCAAGTAACAAACAAGGTTTGCCTCATATCCTGCGCACACACGCACACCATTTTTGGAATATCCAAGAACTGCAGACCCATAGAGAACATTTAGAAAATTTAGAAAAGAATACAGAAGGAAAAAAAAAAATCATCCATAATTCTATTACCCAGAGACAAAGGAAGTTACTATTTTGACACATTTTCTTCCAGTCTTTTTACACGTATATTTTAGGAATACATTTTTAATTGCTTTATTGAGGTTTACTTTATGTACTTTAAAAGTTGCCTGTTTTAAGTGTACAATTCAATAAAATGAATTTTAAAGGTGTAAAGTTCAATTGACTGTCAGTAAATTTACATTTGTATAAATTTGTGTAAATGATATGCAACCATCAATCACCACAGTTGACTTTGAAAGCATCCAGCACCCTCCTAGGGTCCCTGGAGAAACTGTGGCATTCCCACTCCAGCCCCAGGCAACCACTGGTCTGCTCACTGGCTCTATAAATTTGTCCTTTCTGGACATTTCATATAAATGGAACAATACAGTATGAAGTCTTCTGTATCTAGCTCACCTTAGCATAATCTTTTTATATTTTTACTTATATGTATGGAGAAGGCAATGGCACCCCACTCCAGTACTCTTGCCTGGAAAATCTCATGGACAGAGGGGCCTGGTAGGCTGCAGTCCATGGGGTCACTAAGAGTCCAGACACAACTGAACGACTTCACTTTGACTTTTCACTTTCATGCACTGGAGAAGGAAATGGCAACCCACTCCAGTGTTCTTACCTGGAGAATCCCAAGGATGGGGGAGCCTGGTGGGCTGCCATCTATGGGGTCACACAGAGTCGGACACGACTGAAGTGACTTAGCAGCAGCAGCAGCAGCACTTATATGTATGTTGGGCTATGCTAAGTCTTCACTGCTGTGCAGGCGTTTCTCTAGTTGCGACAAGCAGGGGCCACTCTCTAGTTTTGGTGCGTGGGCTTCTTGTTGCGGTGGCTTCTCCTGTTGTGCACGGGCTCTAGGCACCCGGGCTGCAGTAGCTGTGACTTCTGGGGTCTAGAGCACAGACTCCACAGTTGTGGTGCACAGGCTTACTTGCCCCAAGGCGTGTGGGGTCTTCCCGATCAGGGTTTGAATCCATGTCTCCTGCATCGGCAGGTGTATTCTTTACCCCTGAGCCACCAGAAAAGCCCTTACCATGATATTTTGAGGTCCATCTACGTTGTTTTAGTAGTTTGTTCCTTTTTGTTGAATATTATTCCAGTGTACAAGTCAGCTGATGATCATTTGAATTTCCTCCATTTTGGGCTACTATGAATAATGATTCTGTGAAAATTTATGTACAGTTTTTTGTATGGTCATATTTTTTTCATCCTATTGTGTAGGTTCCCAAAGGCGAATTACTGTGTTATATGGTAAAATTATGTTAACTTTTTAGGAAACTGAAAACTTTTTTTTTTTTTGAGGTTTGAAAATACGGGATGGACAAAAATGTTTGCTCTTTTTTTTTTTCTGTAAGATGGCTCTAGTAGCACATAGCCGTCTAGCTTCATCTGAAGAAATTTTGTTAGACTGTGCTTTGACAGCTGTTATATCAGAATGCATCTTTTCAAAATTAGCAAAATTGGTGAATTTTTGTGTAGCCATTTTAATACTGAAGATGAAAGGATAAAAGCAAAATCTGGGGCATATTATGCCTTGTTATTTCAAGAAAAGTAAAAGCACTACTGAAATACAGAGCAAAAATTTATGCCGTGTATGGAGAAGGTGCTGTGACTGACCAAATGTGTCAAAAGTGGCTCATGAAATTTTGTGCTGGAGATTTCTCATGGATGATGCTCCATGGTCAGATAGATCTGTTGAAATTGAAACCAATCAAATTGAGACACTAATTGAGAACCATCAGCAGTATACCACGTGGGAGATAGTTGACATACTCAATATCCAAATCAAGCGTTGAAAATCATTTGCACCTGCTTGGTTATGTTAATCACTTTGATATTTGGATTCCACATAAGTTAAGCAAAAAACTTTCTTGACTTCATTTCCACATGTGATTCTCTACTGAAGTGTAAGGAAAACATCCCATTTTTAATACAAATTTTGATGGAGGATGAAAGGTGAATCGTGTATGCAGGTCAGGAAGCAACAGCTAGAACTGGACATGGAACAACAGACTGGTTCCAAATAGGAAAAGGAGTACATCAAGGCTGTATATTGTCACCCGGCTTATTTAACTTACATGCAGAGTACATCATGAGAAATGCTGGGGGTGAAGAAGCACAAGCTGGAATCAAGATTGCCGGGAGAAATATCAATAACCTCAGATATGCAGATGACACCTCCCTTATGGCAGAAAGTGAAGAACTAGAAAGTCTCTTGATGAAAGTAAGAGAGGAGAGTGAAAAAGTTGGCTTAAAGCTCAACGTTCAGAAAACTAAGATCATGGCATCTGTCCCATCACTTCATGGTAAATAGATGGGGAAACAGTGGAAACAGTGGCTGACTTTATTCTTCTGGGCTCCAAAATCACTGCAGATGGTGACTGCAGCCATGAAATGAAAAGACGCTTACTCCTTGGAAGGAAAGTTATGACCAACCTAGACAGCATATTAAAAAGCAGAGACATTACTTTGCCAACAAAGGTCCATCTAGTCAAGGCTATGGTTTTTCCTGTGGTCATGTATGGATGTGAGGGTTGGACTATAAATAAAGCTGAGCACTGAAGAATTGATGCTTTTGAACTGTGGTATTGGAGAACACTCTTGAGAGTCCCTTGGACTCTCCAACCAGTCCACCTAAAGGAGATCAGTCCTGCGTGTTCATTGGAAGACTGATGTTGAAGCTGGAACTCCAAGACTTTGGCAACCTGATGCAAAGAGCTGACTCATTTGAAAAGATCCTGATGCCAGGAAAGACTGAGGGCAGGAGGAGAAGGGGACGACAGAGGATGAGATGGTTAGATGGCATCACCAACTCGATGGACATGGATTTGGGTGAACTCTGGGTGTTGGTGATGGACAGGAGGCCTGGTGTGCTGCGGTTCATGGGGTCACGAAGAGTAGGACATAACTGAGTGACTGAACTGAACTGAAAAGTGAATACTGTATAATAATGTGGAATAAACGAGATCATGGGACGAGTGAAATGAACCATTACCAACCCCACCAAAGGCTAGTCTTCATCCAAAGAAGATGATACTGGGTATATGGTGGGATTGGAAGGGAATCCTCTATTATGACCTTCCAGAAAACCAAATGATTAACTATACCAAGTACTGCTCCCAATTAGACCAAGTGAAGGCAGCACGTGATGAAAAGCATCCGGAATTAATCAACAGAAAATGCATAATCCTTCACCAGGATAATGCAAGACCTCATGCTTCTTGGATGACCAGGCAAAAAACTGTTACAGCTTGGCTGGAACGTTCTGATTCATCTGCCGTATTCATCAGACATTGTATACTAGGTATTTTGGTTTTTACAAAATTCTCTTAATGGAAAAAGTTTCAGTTCCCTAGGAGACTGTAAAAGTCACTTGGAATAGTTCTTTGCTCAAAAGATAAAAACCTTGGGAAGATGAAATTATGAAGTTGCCTAAAAAATGGCAGAAAGGACTGAAACAAAATAGTGAATATGTAGTTCAATAAAGTTATTGGTGAAAATATAAAGACGTGTCTTTTCATTTTCCTTAAAATCCAAAAGAACTTTTTGACTGACCCAATACATTCCTACCAGCCATGTTGACATTTAGTATTGCAAGTTTTAAAAATTAGATCCAGTGTGAGGTGTAGCTCATTGTGAAATGGTTTCAATTAGCATTTCTCTAATGATTAATGAGCCATTTGTTTATCTTTTTGGATGAAATGTCTATTCAAATATTTGGCCTCTTTTTAAATGAGTCATTTGTCTTCTTTATTGAGCTATATATTCTGGGTACAAGTGCTTTACCTTGATTGACAAATAGTTTTCTCATAGTCTGTGGTTTGTCTTTTCATTTTCCTAATGATATATTTTAAAGTACAAAAGATTTTAATTTTTGGATGAAGTCCAACATATCAGGGTTTGATTTTCCTTTTATCACTTGTGTTTTTGGTGTTGTATCTAAGAACTCTTTGCTTAGCCCAAAGTCAGGATGATTTTACCTACATTTTTGTAAAAATGCTAAGTTCTTATACACATGTCTAGGGTCTATTTTCACTTAACTTTTGTAAGGTATCAGTTAAGGGCCTAAATTCATCTTTTGGCACATGGATATATAATTATTCTAGCACATTTGCTGAAACACCATTCTTTCCTGCCATATACATATACATATCCTTATGCCAGTACTATACTGTCTTAATTATTGTAACTTTATAATGAATTCTGAAATCTGGAAGCCTGAGTTTTCCAACTTTGTTCTTCTTCTTTTTGAAAATTGTTTTGGCTAGATTGGGTTCTTTGTGTTTCCATAAAAATTTTAGGATTAGCTTGTCAATTTCTGCAAAAAATGCCTCATGGGATTTTTAAAAAATTAATTTATTTTTTGAAGTGAAAGTTGCTCAGTCATGTCTGATTTTTGTGGCCCTGTGGATTGTAGCCTTCCAGGCTCCTCTGTCCATGGAATTCTCCAGGCAGGAATGTTGGAGTGGGTAGCCATTCCCTTCTCCAGGGAATCTTCCTGACCTAAGGATTAAACCCGGGTCTCATCCATACAGGTGAATTTTTTGTCATTTGAGCCACCAGGGAAGCCCAATTTTATTTTTTGGCTGAACTGTGACCTTGCTAAATTTGTTCATTGTTTCTAGGTGTTTGTGGGGGCAGGGCGGTGTATTCCTTAGGACTTTCTATGCAGGCATACCTCATTTTATTGCACTTCACAGATAATGTATCTTTTGCAAATTGAAGGTTTGTGGCAACCCTGCACCCAGCAAGTCTACTGTCACCATTTTCCTAGCAGCATTTGCTCACTTACTACATTTTGGTAATTCTTCCAAAATTTCAAATTTTTAGTATTACTATAGTATCTTTGATATTACTATTGTGAACAGATAACTCACTGAAGGTTTAGATTGTGGTTATTTAGCAATACTTAATGTTTTTCTTTAATTAAGATATGATTTCTTTTCAGACATAATGCTATTGCACAATTAATAGACTACAGGGTAGTATAAACACAACTTTTATATGCACTGGGAAACCAGAAAAATTGTGTGACTCACTTTATTGCTATATTTGCTTTGCTGTGGTGGTCTGGCACTGAATTGACAAGTTCTCCTAGGTATGCCTACATACACAATCATGTCATTTGCTAATAGGAAAATTTTGCTCTTCTCTTTTGACTCTGGATGACTTTTATTTCTTTTTCTTATCTAATTGCACTGGCCAGAACCTCCAGTAGAAGGCTGAATAGAAGTGGTAAGAGTGAACATTCTCATCTTGCTTCCAATTTTAAGGAGAAAGCTGTCTTTCTACTACAAAATATGTTGCTAGCTGTAAGTGTTTATTAAAGATATTTTATTAGGTTGAGGAAATGTCCTTCTATTACTAATTCGGTGAGAATTTTTATCATGAATGTATGTTAGAGTTTGTCAAGTGCATGGTTTTTTTTTTCCTGTGTCTATTATTTTTATTCTATTGATACAGTGTGTTACATTAGGTCATTTTCTCACATACCTGGGAAAATTCCCAGCTGGTCACGGTGTATACTTACTTTTTTATATGTTGTTTTAGAGTTGATTTGTTTTACTAGAATTTTTGAGAATTTTTACATCTATTCTCATAAAAGATACTGGTCTGTAGTTTTATTTTCCTGTGATGTCCTTGTCTAGTTTTGTTATCCCAGAATTTTTGGCTTCATAGAATGAGATGGAAATTACTCCCTCCTCCTCTAGTTTCTGGAAGAATTTGTGAAGGACTGTTGTTATTTCTTCTATAAATGTGAGGTAGGTTTCACCAGTGAAGTTATCCAGGCCTGGACTTCTGTTTGTGGGAAGTTTTAAAATGACTGATTCTGTTTCTTTACAATATTTAGATTATCTCTTTCTTGAATTCGTTTTGGTCACTTGCATTCCAGAAATGTATGCTTTTCACCTTAGTTGTCTATTTGTTGATGTAGAGTTTTCCTTGGTACTCCTGATAAGCCTTTACCTTTGGGAGAGTCAGCAGTGATGGCCCTTCTTTCACTCCTGGTTTTGGTAATCTCAGACATCTCTCTTTCTTTCTTTGGTCAATCTTCTTGCTCAAGTGTCGGTTTCGTTAATTTCCTCTTTTATGTCTCCTTTTTCTTTTTCAGTGATTCCACTTTAATCTTCATTTGATATGTCTAATTTTAAATGCAATTTGATGCATACAACTTTATTTTCCTTAAAGCTGTCATAAATATTTTCTCATCATTAAGCTTTCCCTACATCTAGTTTTTGTAGGGACTTAGCTTCACGTTTCACTTTTCACTTTCATGCATTGGAGAAGGAAATGGCAACCCACTCCAATATTCTTGCCTGGAGAATCCCAGAGACAGGGAGCCTGGTGAGCTGCTGTCTATTGGGTCTCACAGAGTCAGGCACGACTGACGTGAATTAGCAGCAGCAGCAGCAGCAGCCTCACGTTGCAGTACGCAGCCATCTTGCTACTGATAAACATGCTTCTCATTATGAATGATGCTTAGATGAACTTCTTTCTGCTGAATCTAGTGATTGCTTTAGGGTATTTTCTCAAGAGCAGGTTTCCTGGGTCAAAGCATTTGAATACAACAAATTCCTTTTTTGGAAACCAAAGTGACAGTTGTTCAGTCGTGTCTGACTCTTTGTGACCCCATGGACTATACAGTCCATGGAATTCTCCAGGCCAGAATACTGGAGTGGGTAACCATTCCCTTCTCCAGGGGATCTTCCCAACCCAAGGATGGAACCCAGGTCTCCTGCACTGCAGGCAGATTCTTTACCAGCTGAGCCACCAGGGAAGCCCAAGAATACTGGTGTGGGGAGCCTATCCCTTCTCCAGCGGATCTTCCTGACCCAGGAATTGAACCAGGGTCTCCTGCATGGCAGGCAGATTCTTTACCAGCTGAGCTACCAGGGAAGCCCAAAGGGTTTTACCAACTGTTGCTCTCACTGCTGCATTTGAAAGCATTTATCTGATTGTGCTTCCATTATGGATGCCTAAGTAGAAGCCCTGACCTGGGTTTGCAGGGGCTCAGTGACCCTGGGGTTCAGGGCAGTTGCAGTGAGCCTAAATCCCAGCACAGGTCCCTCAAGCTGCCTTTGGTTGGGGGTCAGTGGGGAGAGAAGTGAAGGGTGTCCTCTCCCAGGTTTGACCTCTGAGACCTGGAGACCAGCTGGCCGGCCTTCATAATTCACCACTTTAGAACAAATGATTCTCTGCCTCAGTCTCTGCCAGTGGGAACCTCAGTGTTGGTTCCTGGGCCTCTGGGAGTACATGATTTTCTCTGGGTCAAGGGGCCTCTGTCTGCCAGTCAGTTCTGCACACACTTGTTACACACTGGCCACCAGAGTGATCTTCCCAAAGCACAATTGTGGGTTCCCCCACGCTCAAAGGGCTCTCTCTTTTCTCCTTTTGAACCTTTTATTTTGTGTTGGGGTATTCAAAGGCTCTCTTTTGCCTGCAAGGAATGGTGTGCAGGCTCTTTGGCTTGGTGGTCCCCAACTTTCCATGACCTGATCCCCAACTTACCTTTCCAGCTTTATTCATCCTTTCATTCATATATACAACAGACAGGAGCTCCTGCTACGTGCCAGGCCCTGTTCTATGTGCTGGGACATGGCAGTGGTGCAAACGGAAACCCTTGCCTTCAGGGAGCTTCCGGTGTCCCTGCCCCCCAGCCCCCTCACTCTCCCCGCACACTTGCGCTGTAACCATGCCAGCCTCCTGTGAAGCAGCTTCACCCTGCCTTCCTAAAGCATCCACTGCACCATCTGGCTGTAAAGTTCTGCTGCCCAACGAGACCCTTCTTTGCTTTTTTAAAGATTACTTCTTTGAAGAAGGCTTCCCCCGGCTCTGTCTGGCCAGAGCCCAGCCCTTTGCTCACACTAGGTCATCAGTAATGTTTATTGAATTTAAGTGTGCTGGGCTGAGGGCCAGCTCCTAGCAGCAGCTTGCGTCCCCTAAACATGGGGCAGCTTTGATCCCTCAGCCCTTTCTTACCACCCGGCTTGAGGGAGGCGGGTGGAGAGTCAAGGCGGGGCTGTGCGGGATGGTGGAAGCCTGGCTGGACACTAACTGTGTGCCCCTGGCAGGCTACGCACCTTCCTGGGGCTTCGAGGGCTGCTCAGTAAGACAAGGGCTTGGGCTAGACTGGGAATCCCTAGGAACTAGGGACCCGAACAGTTAGTTCTCCCTGTGGGAGTTTTGTACAAAGTCAGACTCCTGGTCCTAGCCTCTGTTTCTGATCCAGCAGGCCAGTGGCACAACTCAGGCGCTTGTACTTTCAATGACTGCTCAGATGTGAGGTTTGGTGTGTCCCCCCGCCGAGTCCCAGCCTGGGAGGCTCTTTAGAAGGGGCTCCTCTGGTCTCCCAGGAGACCCGCCAGCGCTTGCATCCTGCAGGGGTGGATGGTGAGGAGCTGTCAGACCCAGTGGGGCTGAAGGCAGGTGCTCTGAGCAGGAGAGTGTGTCTTGGTTTCCTCGTTTGTTCCATGGGAGATCCCTGCAGGCCTGCTCCATAGGTGGTGCTGGTGTGAGGGGCTGAGCCACTCCTTGGGGAGCAAGGCCCAGGCTCCGCATCAGCCCTGGTGCTGGGCTTCTAGGGGAAAGGCCAAAGAAGCAGGGGTATGACTCAGGTGGGGGCCAAGCGGAGGCTGGACCCCCAGGTGGCTGTTGGGCAGAGGCCCAAGCTGGAAGTGGGGCTGGAGCAGTGCCTGGAGATGTCTCCACGACTGCTAGGGGCTCAGGGTCCGTCCAGAGTGAGAGTGCCCCACGGGCTGCTTTCTGCCCCTTTATAGAGGTAGTGAGCTGAGGGACCAGCCTGGGAGCACCACACCTACACAGGCCAGAGAAGGTCGAAACGAGCAAGGCCCACCAGGATGCCAGACACTTGCCTAAGCTAGAGATTTATGCAAAGCACAAGTGAGGTCAGAGCACCCATGACCATGGGCATCCTCTAGTCCAAAGAGCCCATTTTACAGAGAAGCAAACTGAGGCCAAGCAGCTAAGTGCAGGATTCCATGTTTCAAATCTGGGACCATTTCTGTTCAGCTGTTAATTGAAGTTGAAGAGTTCGACTTCCTGTTGGTTTTTCAGTCCCTTTCTCAGGCGGGCCTGTGACTGGGTGTTCCTGCCTCAAGACAAGCATGGGAAAGGAGCTTCAGATGAAGGTTCTGGGGAGAGGGGCTGTGGGCAGGTTTCTTCCAGGCCCTCAGCTCAGCCTAGATGAAACCATACGTGTAATGCCACTGACCTCTGCTAATTATTTACTTCCATTATCTACCTTGAGGCTGACCTTGGACTGAGGGCTTCTACTTGGGGACAGCAAGGCTCAGAGGTAGGCATCTTTATCTCCTTTCCACAAAGATGGGAAGAGCTCAAAGTCACACTGCCTGTCAGCGAAGGGCTGGGATTTGAACCTTGACCCTTGGACAAGGATCAAGCTCCAGAAAAAGAAGAGAGAGAGAGAGAAAAGATAATATAATAAACACACACACACACACACAAAGAAAAGGAAGAAAGAAATCCATAAAGTTTTAGTATGTCAAGCTTGACAGATGAGCCAGGAAGCAACCCCAGGTCGTGTGCTGTGGTCAATAGTTTTCCATGTGTGTCACACTCAATGGCTCAATCATGCCCAACTCTTTGCAACCCTGTGGACTTCCAGACTCCTCTGTCCATGGGATTCTCCAGGCAAGAATACTGGAGTGAGCTGCCATTTTCTTTTCCAGGGGGATCTTCTCAACCCAGGGATCAAACCCTACAGGGTCTCCAGCATCTCCTGCACTGGGAAGTGGATTCTTTACCACTGAGCCACCTGGGAATCCCTAGTTTTCCATGTATCTGTATCTAATTTTCATTTCTTAACTGTGACAATTCTGTGAGGAGGAAGTTGTTGTCTCCAAGTGCAGAAGGGGCGAGCAGGTTCAGAGGGAGCCAAGTCCCATCAGGGGTCACCTGGCAGTGAGGATGGAGCCTGATGCTGTTTATCACCCACCCCCTTTCTGCCTCTGCTCAGAGCCTTCTGGCTGGTGAGTGGGGTCAGGGGTGATGCTGGGGTTGATGCCGCCTATACCTGCCCATCTTACACTCAGGGAAACTGAGGCTCGGAAGGGAGGCCTGACACTGCTAAGCTCACACCACTGACACAGGGGTTCCCACCAGCTGACTGGTCCAAGACAGATGCATGAGAGGCCGTCTCAGGATCTGCCCTTGCAGGGCCTTCTATGCAGACAGGGCAGGGGTGGGGGTAGGGGTCCAGGAGTGCCCAGCAGATGGGGCCATTTGATACTTTCAGCTTTTGGCAAATCTTAAAGTATCACCTTTTAATTGCTTCATTTTCTGCATTCGTTCATTTTATTTAGACTAGCCTGAGGCTCTCCAGCCCGGCATATTAGAGAACTTCTTACTTTTTAATAATAATACTTAGCTTTTATATAGTGCGTTTCATGTTCAAAGTACTTTACAGAGTTCACTAATTAATCGGAACAGCAACTGCCGCTCTGGGCAGGTTTGACCAAGTTCTCAGGCTCCTAATTGTGTGTGTGTGTAGGGGGGGTGTGATTCTTCCCGCAATCCCACCCCTGTTCCCTCTCTGGACCCCCATTTCCTCCTGCAGCAGAGACCCTGGACCATCGGTCACGGCTTGGGACCTGTGGGCTGGGCCATGCTCAGGGCTGGGGACCAGGAGCTGGGTCAGAGAGGCTGCCCCATCTGGGAGCCCTCTGAGCTTTGGGGACCAAAGCCTGTGTGCACACGAGGCTCATGCTGGAGTGGACGCCATCGGGGAGAGGAGTCTGGAGGCCACAGGTGGGGTTGGATGGTGGGGCAGGCACCCAGGACATGGGACCTCCTGGGCCCCTTAGAGCAGGGCTCCTGGAGGAGGAGGAATTGAGGAGTGAAGAGGAGATCTTCCAGGCAGGGGAGGCAGGAACGTCATCGTTCACGGAAGGAACAGCCTGTGCAAAAAGGCTCATGTTACGAAGCAGGAGTTCAGTATGGCAACGGGGAGAGAGAGAGAGCTGGGCGTGGAGACCAGGGACCAGGAGGCGGCAGGCAGAAAGGCCAGTTGTGGAGCTGGGAGGTGGACAGGAAATGGGGCAGAGGGGAGGAAGATCAGACCTCAGAGCCACTTGATGGGAGATGAACAGGACTCAGCGGCTGGCTGGGGGCAGTGGGGCCGTGAGCAGTCAAAGTGCCCAGTCTTCGAGGGACGGACCCCAGGAGGACAGTGGCTGTGGACTTCCTGCCAGCATAGCTGTAGGGGAGATGTTCACTTGCCCACTCCGCAAATGGCTCTGAGGGTCTACACCTCTGAGGAGGTCGGAGAGAAGGTCTGGAAAGACCTAGAGTTGGGGTCCAGGTGGCATTTGAGACCTGGAGTTGTGTCTGAGCTTTCTGGGGAGATCTGCACTTAAGGAGTGGCTGAGGACAGGTGCTGAGGTGAGAAGGACTGTGTGGGACAGAGAGTCTGGGCAAGGTCAGCTGGATGGAAGCGCCCACTGAAAGCGGAAGAAGGAGGCTTTGAGTACAGGAACGCGGCCAAGCCGGGAACGGGGGGACAGGAAGGGCTGAAGGCACTTGGCCACAGGGAGGTGGGAAATCAGGCGAGGACAGTGTCAGAGGACGAGGGCACGGAAGAAGGGGGCCCAGCTGATGCGCGGTGGGAGGACGAAGGGAAGAGGTGGTCAGGTCAGGATGGTGGCGAAAAGGGTAGCAGGAAGTTTCAAAATTCACACAGGATTGTGTACAGAGGGGAGAACAGAGAGAGGCAAGAAAGAGGAGGGAGCCAGCTTGTGGGAGTGGGTACAGAAGAGCCTGGGGCTGGGGTGCACTGTCCATGGTGTGGGGGTGTGATGGTGCATGTCAAAGGGGTGGCAAGCAGGAGCGGAGAGGGTTCCCATCTGTGGACGCCGGTTGCCCTGGTGGTGTGTGCATGTGCGTGTGTTAGCCGCTCAGTCGTGTCTGACTCTTTGCGACCCCATGGACTGTAGCCCTCCAGGCTCCTCTGTCCATGGGACTCTCCAGGCCAGAATACTGGAGTGGGGAGCCATTCCCTTCTCCAGGGGATCTTCCCGACCTAGGGATCGAACCTCTGTCCCCTACACTGCAGGCAGATTCTTTTACCATCTGAGCTATCAGGAAAGCCATGGTGGAGGAGGACAAGAAACCCTTCCATGGGGCAGAAGGACCCAGCCTGGCACCAGAGTCCGTGGGCCAATCTTGGACCGGCCCCATCCTCTTCCAGCAGGGCCATGGGAACCCAGGGGCTGTCGGGATGGATGGCAGGTTTGCTGCTATGGAGGCTCATCCCGGGGACCAGCCTCACCCTCAGAGGACTCCAGTGTTCTTCCCCTCCTCCTCCAGTTGGGAAGGAGCTGATGGTCCAGCTGGGGCTCCTTGCCTTCCCACAGGCTCCCACAAGGACAGGGCTCCCCTGTTTTGCTGGGGCTCCATCCCAGCGCCTGGGCCGCTCTGTTGAGTCACTGAGGGAAGTAGAATCAGCTCCTCCCAGTTGACCCTCAGAGTAGGGGTGAGCAACAGGGCTCAGGCAGCCTGTCCTAACTCCCAGTTCCCCAATTCTCCACCCACGCTCCAGAGAAAGGGTCAGAGATTAGGCTCGAAACCTGCGTTGTGGGCCCAGAGGAGCAGTGCCTTGGATCCCACCTCCCGCCAGCCAGATGCACCCACAGCTGGATACAGCCCACCCTGAAGCCAGCCTGGGCCTCAGTCCAAGGAGATGGGGGACAGCAGAGAACTGAGGATGGGCCAGAGGGGCAGGGCCCATGAGCTGGAGCCCAGGTCCTGTGCGACTCTGCCCTGGCTGGGGGCATGGACACCCTGACCCTTCACCTGGTGACCAGGGGACTCGGGGACGTCCGGGATGTGGAAAAACAAGGACTACAGACGAGGAGGGAGCAGTGGGGATGAGGGGAGAGGTCCCCGGAGGGGGAGGGGATATCTGATTGTCCAAGATGACAACACGGTGGGGCCAGAGAGGAGGTGCTGACTCTGGGCTGGGGCTCTGCCAGGTCTGCGGTGACTGGGCAACGTTGCTGCCCCACAGGGAGGGAGGAGCATGCGGGTCTCGTCTCCACTCAGGCCTCTGACTAAGGGGGTGCTCAGGGCCCAGGCCCAGCAACCTGCTGGGCTCACGCGTCCCCGGGGCTGGGAAGGAGAGGAAAGTAAACTGAACAGCTAATAAGTAAGAGGCCCCGGGCCAAATAATAATAATTAACTTTTATTGAGCATTCTGCCGGCACTCCCCTTAGCCCTTCACATGGATTATCTCATCTAAGTTTCATTACGGCCTATGAAAGAGGAGCCAATAACTGATGCCCCCACTTTGCAGATGGGGAAACTGAGGCAGGAATCTGCGGCCACTGCATCAGGACCAAAGCCAGTGCTGCACTCTGGATGCCGCTGTCCACCTGTGCAAGCAGGATGCCAGGACTCAGGACACCCAGAGGATGTGGAGGGTGTGGTGTGGTGTGTGTGTGTGTGTGTGTGTGTGTGTGTGTGTGTGTGTGTGTGCGCGCGCGCAGAACAAGTTACTCGTCACCCAGTCATGAGCTTCCATATGGGCAAAATGAGCACTTTGGACCAGAAGTGAGCCCAGAGTTTAATCATAAACTCTTACTCAATGGAAATTTCACATGGGATCCCCAAAACATAAAACAGATCTAAAAGGAGCACTTCCAGGTATGGGCCAGAGCTGAATGGACATCTTCTTTGACCTGCCCTGGATAACTCCAGACACCCAAGAAGAGTCTTAGAGATAGGAAGGGCCCCCACACTGCCAGTCTTTGCCTTGAAGACCTCAGCTTTTGCTGAGAATTTTCTAACTTCCTTGACAGAGTTACCATCTTTGAGCTGTATGAAAGCAGTCCACAGCCACACAAACTAGATAGGATTAGCCCCCAGACAATAAGTTAACTTTATTTTCAATAAATCCTGAATATTCATTGGAAGGACTGATGCTGAAGCTGAAGCTCCAGTAGTCTGACCACCTGATATGAAGAGCTGACTCACTGGAAAAGACCCTGATGTTGGGAAAGATTGAGGGCAGGAGGAGAATGGGGACAACAGAGGATGAGATGGTTTGGATGGCATCACCAATTTGATGGACATGAGCTTGAGTAAAGTCTGGGAGATAGTGAGGGACAGGGGAAAAGAGGGGTCGAAAAAGAGGTGCACATGACTTAGTGATGGATCAACAACAATTTTCAGTATAAAGACATGCAAATTAATCATGAGCTGGTGGTTTTTTTTAATTACCATTTTGCAGCTTCTCTCTGAAATGTAGTTTGAAACCAAAGCCACTTTATAGAAAAAAACAGCACCAGCATACTTGACAAACGTTAACCCAGTGGTTCTCTCTGTGAAGCCCTTGGGGCCTGGCCCCTACCCCTGCAACTGCAGGAGACTTCGAGGGTGGGGCTGGCGCTTTTGAGGGGGTCCTGGCTGGAGGAGCTCCAAGGAACCCAAGGTCATAGCTGTGCTGTATTTTTCATTTATCCATGATATTTATGCATTTAAATTCAACCTACATACACTGGGCACAGCTTGTGTAGGGCACTCAAAATCTCAGAGGGTAGGGTGGCCAGGGAGTGCTGCTCTGCCCGCTGGTGCAGAAGTATGTCCCTATTTTAACAGCATAGACAAGCTGGGATGTTTGGGGTACACACCCCCGGACCCCTATTCTTTCACTTCTGCCCCAGACTCTGCCCCCATGTTTCACTGGATCCAAGGTGGTGGGGGAAGCAGCTGGGCGATGTACTGGCCATGCCAAGGACCTGCCCAGGTTCTCAGAGCAATGCTCAAACAAATCAGCTTGGCATGACAGCTGGCAGGGCTCTCCCAAAACCCTGGCTTCCCCAGCTAGATCTGGTGACACACCTCCCTCCAGCCATCCTTCACTTCCTCCTTCAGGGCCTGGCCTCCTTCAATTTGGTGATTCCCATTTGCATGGAAAGGAATTCTGTGACAGTGGCTCAATGCAGTCATCTAAATGGGTTTGTCAAACCTGAATCCTTGAGTTTCACCACTGGAAAGTCCCCTGACATTAGGCAATCCATAATAACATGACCTAAACAAGTGGATGGCCCACGATGGGAACATCATTACCTTTAAGGCCACCCCGTCCACTTCTCAATGGATCTGGTTAGAAACTTTTTCTCAGATGTTCCCCTTAGTCATTTGCGGGGCTTCCTTGGTTGCTCAGTTGGTAAAGAATCTGCCTGCAGTGCAGGAGACCTTGGTTCAATTTCTGGGTCGAGAAGATCTGCTGGAGAAGGGATAGGTTACACACTCCAGTATCCTTGGGCTTCCCTTGTGGCTCAGCTGGTAGAGAATCTAACTGCAATATGGGAGGCCTGGGTTAGACCACTGGGTTGGGAAGATCCCCAGGGGAAGGGAAAGGCTACCCACTCCAGTATCCTGGCCTGGAGAATCTCATGGACTGTATAGTCCATGGGGTCACAAAGAGTCAGACACGACTGAGTGACTTTTACTCACTTCATCGTTTACACTCACACATCCTTAGGGCAGTCCCGACCAACGTGCATCCTTTTCCTTGGAGTATTTCAAGTGCTAGAAAAACAGGACTCAGGTGGGCAGAACAAAGCTGCCATCACTTCCACAAGCCAATCACATGCCCCCGCCACCATGAATGTAGGACCAGTGTCAGCCTCTGTTCCTTCTATCAAACACGACCAGCCCCTTCGCTTCAGCCCCCCAGTCCTGCTGGGTTCTTGGCTTGCTTGCTGTTCTGTAAGAGCGCTGCTAGTTTCTGTTTCAAGACCATGAGTGTCTATTTTCATTGGTAGAATTTGCCAACAAGTCCATTAAGGTGACCTTCTCCTGTGAGAGGCCTCTGCTTGTAGAGAAAGTTGGTTTCATGTGGGAGGGAATGTGTGGCTGGCTCCCGGGGTCCCGGCTGCTCCACCCACTCCAATCTCGGGGACAGATCGGGGGTGCCTGGCAAGGACCCGCTTCTCACGCCAAGTCTTGTGTCCTGGTGGGAGCCTAGATCTCCCCCAGAGGTGCAGTCGTTTCTCATTCACATGAAGACGGTTGTGAGCACCAGTTCCAGCCTCGCCAGAGAAGTCAGACGACCTCTGAGCCTCGCTTTCCTTATCTGTAAAATGATGACATGTATGCTGGTGCCTGGCAGGTGCTCAGAATATTTGAGGGAATGAATGGATGGGTGAATGCAGGAGCAATAGCCACCTTACTGGGCAGTTGTGAAGACAGTCAGCTCAGGCAGGTGTTACACTGCTCCTGACTCCCAGGAGGTCCTTGGTCCCTCCTTCCTTCGTCTCCTTCTCTAGGTCAGGAGGTGAAAAACCATCCTTCACACACAAGTCAGTCTGCTTTGGGGCCTGCCCAGCGTTTCTTTCTCTCCTGACAGACTCTCGGGGCCAGGACAGACCCTAGCGGTCCATGTGGTCCAAGGCTGTGCTAGCGGCGGCTTCGTGGGGTTGGCGGAGGCATGGCGTCCTTGACATTTGGTGCCTGGCAGGTGGCCTCAGCTGTGGGCACTGCCACCCCTGCCCCCCTCGGGCCGTGGGAGGCGATTAGAGACTGTAGACAAAGGAGGAAAGTTAGTCAGCGGCCTTGCCACCAGCTGCAGCTGTGGCAGGTCTGTTACATCACAGTCCACACACCCGGCTGCCTGTCACCCACCCAAACACATGGGACGACGCCCAGCCCGGCCCGGGCCCCGGCCAGTGAGCCATCGTGACGGCAACTCCCAACCGCCTCCCCATGCGACTGCGGGCCCCGTCTTGCCTTGGCACCGTTGGCTTTTCTTCTCCCGAGATCGTTACCGGGAGATTGGTGGGAATAGCCTCTCTGTCTCCCGAGGCCAGGCAGCTCAGAGTGCTTGCACAGGGCTCCATGGGATCCGGGGTTCCCTCTGCACTGGCTCCCCGGGGACCAGCCACCAGAGAGGCCCAGGGGCCAGCTTCCGATGAGTGCTGGTGTAAGCCGTGCAAGCGGGCCAAGGAGGGCTGGGGTATCCGCGGACGCCAGCTCTACCACTGACCTGCTGTGACTCCGTGTGTGTTTCTAGAATCTCAAAGCCCAGTTTCATCAGCTATCAAGTGAGGATAATAAAGACACCTATTCTGCACCCTGTTTTTAAGTTAAAGGGGATGGGGACTTCCCTGGTGGTCCATTGGTTATCACTCCACACTTCTGATGCAGGGGCACAGGTTTACTCCCTGGTCAGGGAACTAAGATCCCACATGCCATGTGGTACGACCAAGAAAAAGAACAACAACAACAAAAAGGTTAAAGGAGATGATGCTTGATCTAAGGTTGATGCAGAACCAGGATGCAATCATATAGAAAGAAAGAAAGTGAAGTTGCTCAGTCGTGTCCAACTCTTTGCGACCCCATGGACTGTAGCCCACCAGGCTCCTCTGTCCATGGGATTCTCCAGGCAAGAGTACTGGAGTGGGTGCCATTTTGGCCTCCGTTGATTGCTATGATGACAGCTGACTTTCTTTCCTTTACTATTGGGCAAATAGCCAAATCCAAATACTTCACTTCCAGGAGAGATAGTGGTGAAGCATAGTAACAAAAAACAGCACAATCTTTGAATTACAAAAATGATTAATAATTGAGTTGGGGACAACAGGTCATGGTGAGAAGGATGAAACAAAAATGGCAAAATGCGGATAATTATTACAGTGAGGAGATGATTACGGGGTTCATTACATGGTTCATATAGTCTGTTTTCTTGGTATAAGTTTGAAATTTTTCATAATAAAATGATGAAATAAAAATCAGCCTGAGTCAGGTTGACACTTAGGTCAATTCAGGACGCATGTGCTCTCTGAAATGGGACATGGATTTAATAAGGAATTTTATAGATTTTTGTGAGGACCTGGTGGCTCAGACAATAAAGAATCCACCTGCAATGGGGGAGATCTGAGTTTGATCCCTGGATGGGAAAGATCTGGAGGAGGGCATGGCAACCCATTCCAGCAATCTTGCCTGGAGAATCACATGGACAGAGGAGCCTATCTGGCTACAGTCCATGGGGTTGCAGAGAGTCGGAGATGACTCAGTGACTAAGCACAGCACATTCTACAGCTGAGGTATCAGAGACGAAGGAAAGAGGGGGCCTGCTTGCTCAGTGCTTCCAGTTTAATTAGAGGGACACACGAACAGGTCATTTCTGAGAGATGAGCACAAGACAGGGGCCTTCCTGAGATGAAGGTTTTGGGCAGGAGTGGCCTTTTGCTGGTGAGAGCAGCCCACATAAACGTGCAGGGCCCATAGTGACCCCCGGGAAGGTCTGCACGAGGGTGACTTGTGAGGTCAGATGTGGCAGGTGACAAAGCAGGCCAAGTAACAAGTTTAGCCAGCCTGCACACCTGGCCGCTCATCTGGAGGCTGAGGAAGAGCCCCAGGGGTTCCACCAGGTGAAAGAATAACTGACATTAAGACATATGTCCTAGAAAGTTCATTTTCCAACTGCAGGGAGACTTGAGAGAGCCAAAGAACAGCTGGGGAGCTGCTGCAAGGGGAAAAGGTCTCATCCCAGGCTGGTAAAACTTGACAGGAAAGCTGGCAGGACTAAGTTTGACTAGATGGAGATGGGGGCAGGCCCCTGGACAGGCCCCGGATTACTCATTGGGATAGTTTGCAGATTCTGGATCCTGGGCAGGGAGGTGAGTGGGATGGCTCCCCAAGGAGGACGGAATTTGGCTAAAAGCAAAGATCCCAAAGACTGGAGGCAAAAGGAGCCAAGGACAGTGGAGGATGAGATAATATCACCCGACTCAATGGACATGAACTTAAACAAAACTTGGGAGATGGTGGAGGACAGGGAAGCCTGGTATATTTCACTCCATGGGGTCACAAAGAGTCAGACACGACTTAGCAACTCAACAACAACAACAACAACAAAGATCCCAAGGGACCTGCTGTTGAAAGTTTCTAAGAAGTGGATGCTTAATGTTTGTTTAGTCATGGCTGGAAATGGAGGTTGAACTTGGAAGTGATGGGGAGCAAATGGGCCACTCAGGAGGAAACCCCAGAAGTGAGAAAGGCAGAGGTCAAGTCAAGGGCATCTCAATATAAAGGATGATTGGGGCAGGCAAGAGAGAGCGGTGTCGTGGGAACCAAGACAGAAGGTCAGGAATCACGTGGGAGAGGAATCTACCGGGAAGATGTGACATTTGCTCATTGCGCTTGTCAACACGGCCGCCACTGGAGACTTCTCCCAGAGCTGAACAGGGGCTGCAGCGAGTGAGCCCAGGGATGAGAAGTAAACATGAGGTCAGTCACTGGAACTCAGATGGAGGAAGTGCGGTTCATCCCACAAGGTGGGGAGAAGGCGGTGGGGGCTGAGCAGGAAGGGTTAATTTCAGGTGGGTTAAGTCCATCCTAAAGGAAATCAATCCTGAGTGTTCATTGGAAGGAGTGACATTGAAGCTGAAACTCCAATACTTTGGCCACCTGATGCAAAGAGCTGACTCATTTGAAAAGACCCTGTTGTTAGGAAAGATTGAAGGCGGAAGGAGAAGGGGACGACAGAGGATGAGATGGTTGGATAGCATCACAGACTCAATGGACATGAGTTTGGGTAAACTCTGGGAGATGGTTGATGGACAGGGAGTCCTGGTGTGCTGCATTACATGGGGTAACAAAGAGTCGGACACGACTGAGTAAGTGACTGAACTGAACTGAACTGAACAAATTTTCTAGGCAGAGGGGAAAGGGTCAGGAGACAGGAAAGGATGAAGGTACAGCTGCATCCTTCTGCAGAAGGCTCCCACCCACTTCTCCTGAGTGTGGGGCACATCCAGGAGGCCAGCGGCAGCCTGGATCCAGTCCTGCAGTCCTGTGGTGTTGGGCTGTTTATACCACAGATACCCCACGACTCAGAGGAGGCACAACTGGTTGTGCACAGTTGGAGGCACAACAGAAATTGTCCCGAATCAAGTGTCTGAAGACTTGGGTTCTGGCCCCAGCTCCACCAAATCCTCAATTTCCTCATCAGTGAAATGGGCACGAACACATGAGGCCATTACCAAGCTTGGGCCAGGTCAGGCACGCAGAAGACGTCGGCCTATGGCAAGACGCACATGTACACAAGGGCAGGGTGTTTCTTGTAGGGTAGCACTGGCTACAGCGCATGAGGAGTCCCACGGTGCTTCCCCCCTCGGGTAAACCTTGGTGTGCCAAGGGCCAGTCTCCACAGTTCCAAAGGGGCAGACCGACATGTGTGGACGCGGTCATGGGCTGCTTTCCCTCGTCTCTGTCTCCAGCTCGGGGGCCTCATCCATCGTGTGGGCGTTTCCAGAACTCACCGGCGTCCAAGGCACTGACTTGAGTTTTACAACAGTAAACATGGCTCAGCCTGGCTGGTTCCCTGAATGGTCTGGGTGAATCAGTGGGACAGCTTGCACATCCTGTTACGTATTCACCCTCTCTCTCGGGGGTTCCCCTCTTTTCAGGAAGTGATTTGTAGAAAGTCTGCTGTCTTGGGATATGCTGTCCCACCCCGGCGTCACTGTCTGAATTGCACAAATGGCCAGCCTAAGGCAGCCGCTTCCTGCAAAAGGAAGGCAGGGCCCAGTGCAAGTAAAATCCAGGCTCCTTATACAACCACTGATTCTTGCCCCAGCCCATGTGCTCCAAAGGCCAATTCTCTTTATTTTATTTATACTTGAGTATCAAACTTAACTCTAGGGAAAGACAGACTTGTCTGCAAATCCACAAAGTGGGTTTGTCATTTCCCTATTGAAACATGGTCTTCCTTGTGGTTTAAAGGGCTCTGTACCTTGACAGTGTAGAAGACTTAGTGCCTAGGAGGGTCATTCATGGCCACTTCTACTGAGGTACAATTACAAATAAAGCGGTAACATATTTGAACTATACAGCATAGTGATTTTTTTTTTTAAATTTAAATTTTGATGAAGTTTATTTATTTTTTGTCTTTGATGCTTTTGGTATTACATTTAAGAAATCATTGCCCAATCCAAGGGCATGAGGACTTAGTATCTAACAGTTTTATAGTGTTAACTCTTACATTAAAAAAATTAAAAAAACCTTTGACCCATTTGAGATTTCTTTTTGATATGCTGTGGGGAATCCAACTTCCTCCATCAGCCCCAGCGCCACTGAAAAGAGTCTTCTTTCCCCATTGAATTGCCTTGGTGCCATTGTTGAAAATCCATTGTTCATACGGGATTTATTTCTACCTTCTCAATTCCGTCTCATTGATCTCTGTGTACATCCCTCTGTTATTATCCATCTGTACGTATATCGCTCGATTACAGTAGCTTTGTAATAAGTTTTGAAGTTAAGAGTGGGCATCCTCCAACTTTGTTCTTCTTTATCAATATTGTTTTGGCCTCTTCAATTTCCACATAAATCTGTGGATCAGCTTGTTAATTTTTGCAAAATAGCCATCTAGCATTTTGGTAGGGGCATCAGCTAATTGCATAGGTGAACTGGGGAGTATCGCCATCTCAACAATACTATATCTTCCAGTCCATAAACCGGAGATGTCTTTCTGTTTATTTAGGTCTTTCTTTCAGCAGTGTTCTTCCTCTCCCTCTTGCTCCTCTTGCCTTTTCCTTCCAGCCAAAACAGCAGCAATCCCCCAAGGTAACACATCAGAGATGGTTATAATCCCCTCCACTGCCTGGGTGGCCCTCTGAGATGCATCCCTGTTTGTCCAGGTCCCTGTGATGCTGTGGAACCAAGAACTCTAAACACAGAGGTCTCACTCCCGGCTTGCATGGCAGCTGGGGAGAATGGCACTTTGGGGGCTCCATCGCACCCTAGCATGCCTCGCTGACCTCCACCCACACACTCCTAGGCCTCAGCTTGCTGATCCTGGTTGTTGTCTGCCTACCCTAGGACACTATGAACCCATTCAAAGCAGTGGCCCAGGCTTGGCCAGCTCTGTGTCTCCAGGGTTTGACTCCAGGGCTTCTGTTAACGTTTGTGGAACCAAGCAGCTCCCATGATCTAGACAACTATGAATTTCACCCAAGAGTTAACCTGGAGATGTTCCAGGGCAGGATTGATTCTATGGCATGTCCGGTGAATGAAAATCCTTCTCTCTTTGGAATCTAAGCATTCTCAGCCTGATTGGAGATTGCCATTCAGTCTCATTTCACAGCTTGCTTCCAGCTGACCAGACTCGGCATTTAGCTCTAACTGGGAGCTTAAATGGAAGCATTGTTTCTTTTATGACTACCCACAGGCTCACAGATGGAACACTTTAACTGCGATAAATAATAATAATAATATTAATAATAATACTCACTTCTCCTGGGGGCTAAGTCTTTAAATTAAATGTTTCATTTGGCTGGCGCCTTCCAACACCCGCAGGCAACCTGCAGCGCTTTCAGAAGGGAATTGCGAACAGTAAGAACCATGACTCAGTCGCAGGAGAAGCTCAGGAGAATGTCATCAGTGCCGCTTCTGAGATGCAGCGTCTCCAGGGACAGAAATTTCCCAGTAGAAACAGGACCAGACAGAGTGGAAGACACCAGGCACATTGTAAACTATTAATAGATCCAGAGGCTGAATGAATACGAGCATCATTAGGAAAGAAAGCTGTGACTCCTCTGAGAACCTGGCTCCTCACCTGGGAGATTCTCCCCAAGTTAGCCCATCAAGAGAAACCCTGTTGACCCAGAGGCTGACATCCCACTGATGTTCAGATACCAGGTTGGTCCACGCTTCTTTTGAGAGAAGTGAGCTGAATCCTCGCTGTACTTCGCTGGGGAGTTTGGTTTGTCAGAAATTCCAAAGTAGATGCAGTGAGCACTGCCTGGTCTGGTCCTACACTCTGGGGCGTCCTTCTTTCTTGGGGAGGGCACTACAGAAATCAGATTTTTACAAACTCCCATCAGGCTCTGCGTGAATCTGTTATCAAATATTTGTTCATGGTATTTGGGTCCTATGTGCATGCTTAATCGCTCAGTCATGTCCGACTCTTTGCCACCCCATGGACTGTAGCCCTCCAGACTCCTTTGTCCATAGTGATTCTCCAGGTAAGAATACTGAAGTGGGTTTTCAGGCCCTTCTCCAGAGGATCTTCTCAACCCAGGTATTGAGCCCAGGTCTCCCACATTGCAGGCGGATTCTTTATCATCTGAGCCACCAGGTAAGCCTATTTGGGTCTGTAGCCAGGCTCTAAAATGAAAAAGTTAGTGGGGGAAAAAAACCCTAATGTTTCTTTGTACCAGGATGTCTTTTGGAGTTGCCACCAGCACCAAAATAAAGACCAAAAAAAAAAAAAAAGGGGGTCTAAGAAAACCGAGCCTGTTGCCCTGCCCACGTGCCCAGGATTTCTAATCAACCTCTTAGCACCTCACTCTGTAATAGGAACATGCAGCCAGGGATCTGGGACCTTGAAATACAGAGACCCAAATAAACAAATAAGCCTGAAGAGAATGTCTCTACAGGAGGAAGGGAAAATCATTCTCAGGGAACTCATGAAAAGAATGTTAATTCCATTCATGAAACAAGAAGCAAATAATAGACAAAAAGAACACTCAGAAAACAGCTAACAGTTCTGGAGGATTAAATATTTGATATTAGTAATGAAATAACTAAAGAAAGGAAAAAGAGGTTGAATACATCTCACAGGAAGTGAAGTTGAAAGGCAAGGTGAAGGTCCAGGAGAAGACAAGACCACTAACCACATAATCCAGTTAAAAACAACTCTCCCCAAAGTAGTCATGAACGAATGTGAGAGCTGGACCATAAAGAAGGCTGAGCACCAAAGAATTGATGCTTTCAAATTGTGGTATTGGAGAAGACTCTTGAGAGTCCCTTTGACAGCAGAGAACAAACCAACCAATCCTAAAGGAAATCAACCCCAAATATTCATTAGAAGGACTGATGCTGAAGCTGAAGCTCCAATTCTTTGGTCACCTGATGTGAGGAGCTGACTCACTGGAAAAGATCCTGATCCTGGGAAATGTTGAAGGCAAAAGGAGAAGGAGGTGGCAGAGAATGAGATGGTGAGATGGTATCATCAACTCAATGGACGTGAATTTGAGCAGACTCTGGGAGATAGTGAAAGACAGGGAGGCCTGGCATGCTGCAGTCCATGGGATTTCAAGGGGTCAGACATGACTTAGAGACTGAACGACGAACAACTCAAAAAGTAATCTAGAAAGAGGAACTGAGAAAATGGGAGAGAAAATAATGGATGAAATAATTTAAGAAACATTTCCCAAACTAAAGGGCCTGAATGTCCAGAATGACAAGTCCTCTAGCTCCAGCTCACTGGAGGCAAGTCGACCAGTGACCAAGGCCTTCCTGGAAAGGGCTTGCTTTTATTTCTCTGAAAACGTGTCAGCAGTCATTTTGCCCCTGAAATGTGGGAGGACAGAGGCTTCTGGGAACCGTTCCTAGTCCTGGTAGGTGCAAAGGCCTTGTAGCAGGAACGGAACTAAAGGGAGGTTTAGCATACCCAACCCCCTACCCCCGACATCGCTCCCCTGGTAGCTCAGCTGGTAAAGAATGCCTGAAATGCATGAGCCCCTGGTTTGATTCCTGGGTTGGGAAGATCCCCCTGGAGAAGGGATAGGCCACCCACTCCAGTATTCTAGGGCTTCCCTGGTGGCTCTGGTGGTAAAGAATCTTCCACAATGTGGGAGACCCTGTTTGATCTCTGGGTTGGGAAGATCCCCTGGAGAAGGAAAAAGCTACCCATTCCAGTATTCTGGCCTGGAGAATCCCATGGACTACAATCTCAGTTCAGTTCAGTTCAGTCGCTCAGTCATGTCTGACTCTTTGCAACCCCATGAACTGAAGCACGCCAGGCCTCCCTGTCCATCACCAACTCCTGAAGTTCACCCAAATCCATGTCCGTCGAGTCGGTGATGCTATCCAACCATCTCATCCTCTGTCATCCCCTACGCCTCCTGCCCTCAATCTTTCCCACATCAAGGTCTTTTTAAATGAGTCAGCTCTTTGCATCAGGTGGCCAAAGTCTTGGAGTTTCAGCTTCAACATCAGTCCTTTCAATGAACACCCAGAACTGATCTCCTTTAGATTGGACTGGTTGGATCTCCTTGCAGTCCAAGGGACTCTGAAGAGTCTTCTCCAATACCACAGTTCAAATTCATCAATTCTTTGGTGTTCAGCTTTCTTTATAGTCCAACTCTCACACCCAAACATGACTACTGGAAAAACCATAGCCTTGACTAGATGGACCTTTGTCAACAATGTAATATCTCTGCTTTTTAATATGTTGTCTAGGTTGGTCATAACTTTCCTTCCAAGGAGTAAATGTCTCTTAATTTCAAGGCTGCAATCACCATCTGCAGTGATTTTCGGGCCTAGAAAAATAGCCACTGTTTCCACTGTTTCCCCATCTATTTGCCGTGAAGTGATGGGACCGGATCCCATGATCTTAGTTTTCTGAATGTTGAGCTTTAAACCAACTTTTTCACTCTCCTCTTTCACTTTCATCAGGAGGCTCTTTAGTTTTTCTTCACTTTCTGCCACAAGGGTGGTATCATCTGCATATATGAGGTTACTGATATTTCTCCCAGCAGTCTTGATTCCAGCTTGTGCTTCCTCCAGCCCAGCGTTTCTCATGATGTACTCTGCATATAAGTTAAATAAGCAGGGTGACAATAAGCAAAGCAAAGAAATAGAGGAAAACAATAGAATGGGAAAGACTAGAGATCTCTTCAAGAAAATTAGAGATACCAAGGGGACATTTCATGCAAAGATGGGCTCAATAAAGGGAAGAAATGGTAGAGACCTAACAGAAGCAGAAGATATTAAGAAGAGGTGGCAAGAATACATGGAAGAACTGTACAAAAAGATCTTCAAGACCAAGATAATCATGATGGTGTGATCACTCATCTAGAGCCAGACATCCTAGAATGTGAAGTCAAGTGGGCCTTAGAAAGCATCACTACAAACAAAGCTAGTGGAGGTGATGGAATTCCAGTTGAGCTCTTTCAAATCCTGAAAGATGATGCTGTGAAAGTGCTGCACTCAATATGCCAGCAAATTTGGAAAACTCAGCAGTGGCCACGGGACTGGAAAAGGTCAGTTTTCATTCCAATCCCAAAGAAAGGCAATGCCAAAGAATGCTCAGACTACCACACAATTGCATTCATCTCACATGCTAATAAACTAATACTTAAAATTCTCCAAGCCAGGCTTCAGCAATACGTGAACTGAACTTCCAGATGTTCAAGCTGGTTTTAGAAAAGGCAGAGGAACCAGAGATCAAATTACCAACATCCGCTGGATCATGGAAAAAGCAAGAGAGTTCCAGAAAAACATCTATTTCTGCTTTATTGACTATGCCAAAGCCTTTGATTGTGTGGATCACAATAAACTGTGGAAAATTCTGAAAGAGATGGGAATATCAGCCCACCTGACCTGCCTCTTGAGAAACCTGTATGCAGGTCAGGAAGCAACAGTTAGAAGTGGACTACAGTCTGTGAGGTTGCAAAGAGTCAGACACGACTGAGTGACCTTCACTTTCAGTCCCTGGGGCCCCAGTACCCCTCAGAACATACTCAATCCATACCACATTAGGGGTCTTCTGGGATTTTTATTTGAAGGAGATTTCATGGGAGGAAACATTGGACTGAAGGGGTGTCTGATCAGTGGAGAGGGTTACTAAAGCCGCACAAGGCCCGGCCTGGGTGGGACCCTGCCAGGCCTCATTGTGGGGAGGGGTCCCACTCAGGCTAGACCTCATTGGGGGAGGGTCTAGGCTCCTTGTTGACTCTCCCTGGGGAATTGAGGAAAAGAACCTGTTTTAGCAGCAGGTGTTGGGGCAGGAAGGGATCCTTGGTGGCTGCCACAGGGCACACCTGTGTTGGGTGGGGGACAGGTGCTTCAAAGGGATGTTGGCTGAAGGTACAGGTGATGCCATAGCATCATCCCCTGCTCGGCTTTTTTTAAATCCCTTGTCTGACGGCACACCTGTCCATGCAGCAGTGTGTCAAGGCTGGATGAGCAATCCATTCACATCTGGGGTTGGGTGTGAAGAGACCGAGGCAAGGATGACAACCCTGGCCACTCGTTTGCCTCGTGGGAGAAGGCGCCGAGGGCCTTTCTCCAAGCATAGGATTGATCCGTGATCCCTGAGTCACGAGCAGGCAAGTGGGAGAGGCTTTCAAACTGGGGCGTTGGAGAGAAGCGCAGGTTAGTAATAGAAGCGTAGTGAGCTGTTCTTGATATGATTACCACTCTTGGTAATTATTGTTATTACTATTTGACCTACTCAGATGGATCCAATTAAATAAGAATTGTTTTGCAATCAGGATGTTCTGATGATGGCAAAGCACTCTATGTGGAGGCAAGGACAATCCCTTGCATTTATACTTCTCTCTATCTGTAGGGTTACCCTACCTGTAGGATCTCCTTTAGATTTTGATCCACACAACCAAGGAGATCAGACATGACTGCCCCCATTTTATGAGTGAGGGATTATTTTAAGCTTCAGAGAGGCCAAGTGACTTGCCCAAGATCACACAGCAGGAAAAAAGACAGAGCCAGGGCTGGCCTGGTCTTCTGCCCGCCCCCCATTTAGACTTCCTCCACTACCCCAGGACATATTGCAGAGAAGCTCTTGTCAGGTGGCACTGTCGAGGTAGAGGGACAGCAAATGCTGGAAGGAGCAAGGACTTTGGGTTGAACAAGCAACTGTAATATAGGTCCTTATGTTGGGACATACTGGGTGGCCAGGCTGTGAAAACTCTGGGTGCTGTTTACATATGAAGGAGACATAAAATTCTCACTGTCAAGGGACTTCCCTGGTGGTCCAGTGGCTAAGACTCCGTGCTCCCAGTGCAGGGGGCTCGGGTGTGATCCTTGGTCAGGTAACTAGAACCCACCTGGCGCAGGCAAATAAATAAATACAAACAAATATGAAAAATTCCTTCTATTGACAGACATTTCAAAGTTAAATTACGGATTTCCTCCTGATTATAACGGCATGAAAAGTTTATTATAGAAAACCTTGAAAATACAGAAGACTATGAGGAACACCCTGGAGAATACAAATGGCAACCCACTCCAGTACTCTTGCCTGGAAAATCCCATGGACCGAGGAACCTGGTGGGCTGCAGACCATGGGGTAGCAGAGTCGGACAGACTGAAGCGACTTCGCAGCAGAAGGAGGAGGAACACCCAGATCTCTCTTAACACTATATTTCCTTTTGGTGGTCTCTCACGAATAGATGGGTATTTCTTTTTTTTTTTTTAATAATATCTTGCTGTCTATGGTTTTGCATTCTATTTTTTCTCTACTTTATTTCACAATTCTCTTCTTATGACAATAGTTTTGGAAATATGTTATTTTATTTATTTAGTTTTTGGAAATATGTTATTTTAAATGATATAGTATTTCATCATGTATGAAAACTTCTTGATTTTTGTCTTTGAAAAACTATAGAGATGAATTAAAATAAGAAAGACTATGCTGCTGCTGCTGCTGCTAAGTCGCTTTAGTTGTGTCCGACTCTGTGCAACCCCATAGACGGCAGCCCACCAGGCTCCACTGTCCCTGGGATTCTCTAGGCAAGGACAATGGAGTGGGTTGTCATTTCCTTCTCCAATGCATGAAAGTGAAAAGTTAAAGTGAAGTCGCTCAGTCATATCCGACCCTTAGCGACCCCATGGACTGCAGCCTAAAAGGCTCCTCTGTCCGTGGGATTTTCCAGGCAAGAGTACTGTAGTGGGGTGCCATTGCCTTCTCCAAGAAATACTATAAGCCTAGGTAAATTTCCAAACATGCAAATTTCTTCTTTAAAAGCAAAATTATACCAATTCAAAGAAAAAAAAAATCATACACACACATAAAACTGAGTCTAAAAGCATTTGGAAAAAACTTAGCATCCTTTTAAGTTTTAAGTCCTCAATAAAGGCAAAGGCATACCCTATTCTTGAATGGGAAGGCATAATATTTAAACTCACCCCTCAGGGCTTCCCTGGTGGCTCAGTGGTAAAAATCCATCTGCCAATTCAGTAGATTAGATCCCTGGTGGGGGAATACCCCTATGCCACGGAGCAACTAAGCCTGAGCACCGCAAGCATAGAGCCTGTGCTCCAGAGCCCAGGAACCGTGACTCCTGAGCCCATGTGCTGCAGTTGCTGAAGCCTGCATGCCTACAGCCAGTGCTCCGCAGCAAGAGGAGCCACTGTAGCGAGTCCACACACCACAACTAGAGAAAAGTCCATGCAGCAACAAAGATCCAGCATGGCCAAAAATAACTAAGTAAATAAACAATTTAAAAAATAGCCACCACTACCCCCCCTCCCCGAATTAATTACATATTTGATGAAATTCCAGATAGAATTCTAACAGAGTTTTTTTCTTTAAGGGACAGATAATGGATAACATAAATTCCTAAGAATATCAACTTTTTGAAAACGAATAGAGGAGTTTGCTTTATAAGATCAGGACATACCGGAAAGACACACTACTCAAGTAAATACAGTACTGGCATAGGAACAGAAACTAGACCTGGAACCAGACTGAGAACACAGAAATAGATTTGATGTGTTTATGAAAAAGATGGTCTTTTACTAATGGAAAAGAAAGTGAAAGTGTTAGCAACTCAGCGGTGCTTGACTCTGTAACCCCATGGACTGTGGCCCATCAGGCTCCTCTCTTCATGGCATTCTCCAGGCAAGAATACTGGAGTGGATAGCCATCCCTTCTCCAGGGGACCTTCCTGACCCCGGGACTGATCCTGGGTGTCCTGCTTTGCAGGCAGATGCTTTACCACCAGGCGAGCTCTGAAAGATGGATTAATTGGTTCTTAGCCTTATGACTTACATGGGGATCAATTCCAAATAAAAACTTATATATAAAAGAGAAGACAAAAATCTCACAAAAGATGCTCTTTATTTTAAATAGGCTACACAATAATTTAGTAGTAGGAAAATACTTTTATCAAGAATGAAGACTTCTAATCTATTTTTTAAAAAAGACAGACATGTTTGTCAATATTAAACCATTTAAAATTGTTTATGGCAAAAGATACCTTAAACAAGGTGCCAATTATATGTATTTGCAATTCAGAGGACAGACAGCAGCTTAGTATCTATTATTAATAGTTACAAAGACTTCTTAGAAATTGATGAGAGACAATTACCCAATAAAAAATGGAAAAGATATAGAAAAGCAATTTACAGAAGAGCAAATCCAAATGACTAACAATTTTTTAACTTTATCAGAACCTTTGTATTATAGAAAATACGGTTCATATTAACAGCCAGATAACTCTTCATAAGTATCAAATGAGCAAAATTAAAAAACAGAATATCTTTTGCTCTTGGGGATATGGGGAAATGAGCACTCAATTACTGGTTACAGCTTATTGAGAGGCAATCTGACAACATCTATCAAAACTATATATATATATATATATATTCTTCTTCAGCTTAACAATAATTCCAGGTCTGGGTATCTAGTGCACAGAAATAAAAGCATCAATATATAAGGCTTTATATTCAAGAACTGCATTGCAGCCCTGGAAAAATGTGGGCACAAAGGGGATACCTATCAATAGGAGAAGGTTGGATAAAGCATAGTTATTCTCACCCTAGAATATTATATAACCATTGATAAGAATGAATTGGAGCTATGAATGTTAACCTCTCTGAGAATGCTAGAATGCAAAAACCTGTATCAAGTATGATTCTGTTTTTGTAAACAATATTATTAAAATTTTGTATATGCTTGTATATTATTCCATAAGGGAGAATATATTTTAGGTTGTTATCATAGATGTCCAGGGAGTTCCAGTAAGTGTAGTTGGAAGGGGTATGCAGGGCTGGCAGAAAAAAAAGGCAAAGGAAGAAAATTACCCCCTGATTAGAAAAATAAACCAAAAGGGATGGTGGAGATGGTGCATTCTGGGCCTTCTCCCTTGGCCTGGACCCAGGGAAGTCCAGTGAGATTTGTAGTCTCTGCCAGTGGAGACACAGCATGGAGGCTTGTCTCTAGTATTTAGCAAGTAAGAACTGGGAGGCACCAGAGAAGGCAATGGCAACCCACTCCAGTGTTCTTGCCTGGAGAATCCCATGGACAGAGGAGCCTGGTGGGCTGCCGTCTGTGGGGTCGCACAGAGTCGGACACGACTGAAGCAACTTAGCAGCAGCAGCAGCAGCTGGGAGGCACAAGCTCAGCAGCTCAGCCTACAGTGACCCAGTGCTAGTCAGTAAAGTCATTCCTACTGTAGCTTCTTCATCAGTTAGTCAATAGTGAAATCTCAGACTGACCCGCCCCCATGTCGGTGATGATATGTAGTCTTGTATTGCCTGTCCCACCATGGACACTTTCTTGGACAACCTCCCTCTCTAAAATGCCTATTGACCATAGGGCCATGAGACTCAGGTGTCAACCGGATTCAGGATACACATGAGTGCAGAAGAGACTGGGACTAGTCATTTGGTGATGATGAACTCTTGCATTGAAAGGCTGTGTTGAGTTGGGGCTAGGGTGACTGTTTGTGGGTGAGGAAACAGGAATGAGAGAGCGATGGGGGAGAAAGGGTAGACTCTAGTAAAGTAAGAACCATCACACATCCCCAGAGAGAAATTGAGAGATTAGCCACCAAGCCCTCAATGACTTCCTAGCCCCCAGCTTCCATTCCGATGAACTGGACTTTGTTTCCATGAGCTTGCACTGTGCACCAGTTCTCTACTGCTGTGTAACAAACATCCCCAAGGTGTAGTGGCTTAAGACAATAATTTTATGTAGCTCATGACTCTGTGTGTCAGTGATTTGAGCTGGGCTCTGTGAGGCTGCCTTTCTGGGCTGTGTTGAGGTTGGCTGTGCTAGTTGGGTCACTCACTTGTCTGGGCATCCATCTTCGTGTCTCTCATCACTGATCAGGCTAACTGGGGCCTGGTAGAGAATTTCTAGCCCAAGAGCAGAAATGGCAAACCTCTTCAGTTCTAGGCACAGAAACCCAATGTCACTTCTGCCAAGGCCAGATTCAAGGAGTGAGGAAAAGACTCCACTGGTGATGGCACCCCACTCCAATACTCTTGCTTGGAAAATCCCATGGATGGAGGAGCCTGGTAGGCTGCAGTCCATGGGGTCGTGAAGAGTCAGACATGACTGAGCGACTTCACTTCACTTTTCACTTTCATGCATTGGAGAAAGAAATGGCAACCCACTCCAGCGCTCTTGCCTGGAGAATCCCAGGGATGGGGGAGCCTGGTGGGCTGCTGTCTATGGGGTCGCACAGAGTCGAACACCACTGAAGCGACTTAGCAGCAGAGACTCAAAGTTTCATGGAAGGAGCTTTGAAGAGCTGCGGCCATGTTTGCACATCCTGTATCATTTTGTTAACTACTGTCATTTCATTATGTTAATAAATTTCTGACCCCTGAAGCCAGAGAAGTTGAGATAGAATGTGGATATAGAGTCCTTAAGGAGACCTCAAATCCTTCCTCTCTCTATATCCTGAACCCTAAGAAATAGTAATAATTCTCATTTGTTGGTCACAGGAGGGAACAGGTAGTTCTGACACGTGGACTCTGAGGAGGCTTTGCAGCAACTGGGCCAGGCTTGGGAGGAAAGGCAGGCATTCTCCCCACTGAGATGAGGTGCCACCAGGGCCCAGTGAGCAGGAAAAGGCAGGACTGGGCAGGACAGCGCGTGAGGAGTGCTGTGCAACCCAAGACTTCCTGGTCTTAGCCCTGTTCAGGCTAATGAGGGAAAGCCTGTCTCCAGGTCCCATTGGGTTCTGGAAGAGCAAGGGCCACCTGCCTCTGGTGTCTTCTTCCTTGGAGGGTATCCCAGGCAAGAATAGATTTCTATAGGTGTTGAGCATCAGTGATGACGCAGATGCCTCCGTGGACCTCCTGTGCACCGAGCTCTGCTCCACGTGCTTTCCCTGGAGACCAACACTTACAGAGCCAGGCTACCCCAGCTCTGGACGCAGGCAGGGCTTCATTTCACTCACTTGTTAGCTGGTGGTGGCACCACATCCCTCATGGATTTCTCCTGAAGGAGGTGTCAAGCATTATACTTAGCACAGGGTCTGGCACTCAGCAAGCACTTGATAAACGTGTCATTTTGACGACCAAGGCAATGCTCATTCATCAACCAAACACGATGACGAATTGGCTTCAGTGACATTGCATATTTGTGTTGACTTCCTTCCTTGGCTCCCCAATAACCTGCACAGAAGTTGGCAGACTTTAGATCACTTTATTCTACTAAAAGTATCACGATATGCCACTGGGTAAAGGTGTGGGTTTGGGCCATCTTGAAACAAATCGGCAGTTTCTAAATATTCTTAAATGAGCATATCCATTGAGGCTAAATTGAATCAGTTTAGAGGCCTCCAAACTGCTAAATCATGGTTGTTCTTACTCAAAAATTCAAATATCAACTTTAAATTAAGAGACGGCCCACACTCTATTTAAAATTTAAGTGACGATTGCTCTTCGCTTTAAATCCATTTTACCTGTATACCTATATAACCAGAGAAATTTATTTTTACTCTCTTGAAAAGAGAGTCTCCATTTTCCTGTTCGTAAAAAAAAAAAAAATAGTGCTTTTTAAAGTTGAAACGTCCAGGAGAATATTCCACAGGCCCAAAGTTTATGACCTTTAAATAATGGAAACTATGTTGGTTTTTCTTACAATAGAGGTGCCTGTATTCACATTTGATAAACTTTCCCCTCTCATCTCCCCTCTCTGTGCTCCTACCTCTTCATTTTTCTGCCATCACAAAGGTCAGATGAGGGTCAACAGCTCCCATGAGAAAGGAAAGCTGAACACTCCTCACCTCTTGCAGCAGGAAGACGCGGGCAAACCCATGGTGGTTTCTGATCAGGCTGATGTATGGGGCACACACCCACACACGGCTGTGTGGACTTGTTGTTCCCATGAAATGAGCCTTTCATGGTGGGAAGGGAATATTAATTTGTTTGATTGGATGCCTGTCAGCATTGTTCTGGGGGTGGGGGGAATGCCAGAAGGGCACCAGCAAACAGGCTTGACAAAGCATCAGCTGAAAATTATTTCTCCATCCAGCTCGGCATTTCTTCACCATTACCTCCTTTTTTGGCCTTGGGCCTCTATACACACACATTTCATTCATTCATTCAGTACTTATCCAGTTTCTTCCATGTTCAGGGGACTCACAGACAAAAAAATCCCCAGGTCCCACCTTATGGGGCTCACATTTAGCGGGTGGTCAGCAGAGGGAGACTTCCTGGGGGCAGGCTTCCCTGGTGGCTCAGCTGGTAAAGAATCTGCCTGCAATGCGGGAGACCTGGGTTTGATCCCTGGGGTTGGGGAGATCCACTGGAGAAGGAAAAGGCTACCCACTCCAGTGTTCTGGCCTGGTGAATTCTGTGGACTGTATAGTCCATGGGGTTGCAAAGAGTCAGACACGACTGAGCACCTTTCACATAGCAGAGGGAGAACAGCAACAAAGGGCCAGCGCCCTGGGTCCTGGTAGAGAAAAGCTCAGCTTGGGACAGGACGGCTAGCAGGGTGGCTGACACTGCAGCTGGGTCTGGAAGGATGAGTAGAATTCACCAGGAAAAGAACCGGCAGGTGGAAATGTTCAGAAGAGGCACACAGAAACACCATCATTATTTGCTGAGTTGTGCCTCTTGTCCACCGGACTATAAACGTTAGGGCACAGATGGCCTTTCCTTCCTCTGTGGCCGCCCCAGCACCTCACAATGGGCTTGTTGCTGGTGGGGCCACTCAGTGAACGGAGACTGAGTCAAACAAAGGCCATCGCTCAGTTGACCCTGCAGTGGGTGCCATCTTGTCCTGGCCCAGAGGGAACTTGACGTCTTTTCTCCTTTTGTGGAGCCTGGAACTGGGCATTCTGATCTCTCAGTGTTTGCTGGGTATCTCCAAACATCAAGATTCTTTTTCTTTCTGTCCTAAACTGCAGAAAAATAATGAAAAAAATGCAATTTTGACTCTGAAATGCCAATGACGTCTCCAAAAGCAGAATGTGCTTCTCCTTGCTGGTCTATAAATTAATGTCAAAGGAAGACATATGGGTAGAACATCACACCATTTGAAAAAAAAAAATTCTATGATCAAAGAAGATTGTTTGGTAAACTTGCCCAGAGTTTAACTAATTGGTTTGAGAGCAGATAGAATCTCCCTGAGATGTTCTACTGCGAGATCAGTATTAGTCAAGATGTTTGAAGTTCAGAGGAGGGTGAATTCTCAGAGGAGAAGCCTATTTGACTAATTGGCATCACGTGGGTTCCCAAACACTGTCTCCCAACATACAACCCTCCTGGAGAGATGAAAGAGACACCTCCTTATAACTGAGCTGACTCTGCTGCTGATGGAGACATTCCCAAAACTTTTAAGAACAGGTGGCTTATTACTTTCTCTTGAAAACTGAGTGATTGAAGAGTACTAATAAGTGGGAAGAGAAATAGATTTGAAAGGGGAGAGGCCTGCTCCAAAGTCTAGACCATAACAAGGTTTCTTTTTATCCTTCCTTTTTCCCCCTCTGTCTTGAACCTCCTTCCCACCTCCCACCCCATCCCGACCCTTTAGATTGTCACAGAGCACCGATTTGAGCTCCCAGCATTGCAGAGCGAATTCCCACTGGCTATCTAATTTTACACATGGTAATGTGTGCGTTTCCAGGCTACCCTCTTGTCCCACCTTCTCCTTCCCCTACTCTGCCCACAAGTCTGTTCTCTGTGTCTGCGTCTCCATTGCTGCCCTGCAGACAGGCACAGTGGGGTCTCTTAACCTTGGCAGTACTAACTTTGGGGGTAGATCACTCTTTGTCGTGCGAGCTGCTGTGTGTATCAAGAGATGTACAGCTGCATCCTCAGCCTCTACCCACAAGACGACAGGTGGACACATGCCTTCCTGGCTGTGACAACCTGAAATGTCTCTGCACACAGCTTATGTCCCCTGGGAAGCCAGAAGCATCCCTAGCTGAGAACCACTGGACTAGACTGATAAGATCTATTCTTTGGCTCTGAACAAAATTTGGTACCTGGAGCTTTAACCGAGAAGCTTCCTTTGTCAGAGAATGCTTCCTCCTCCTGATGTCTTCTTCCTAGCCTGTAGAGTGAAGATAGAGGCCAAAGTCACAGTTCTCCATGACAGATTTGCAGTATTGAAGCCCAGTCCGGAGTTGGGTCTCCTCCTTCCTCTGAGATCAAACGACCTAACAAGCCCCTCTGACCTCGCAGAGTCTCGGAGTCCCACCTGTGGAGTATGGACGAGGCCCATTCCACCAGCATGGCAGAGATTCCAGACACTGACGGAGGTGGTGCCCTTTACACGGTAGGGAATCTTGCTATGTGTACACTTCTCTTGAGCCAGGGAAGGCTGGGACCATTCCCAGGCCAGAGCATCCAGCCTGCTACCAAGTCCTCTGCTGTCAGCTTAACTCCTTCACAGCCTGTCTCACACATTTAGAAAGAGCCTGGAGAGAGACTTTGCTGGTGGTCCAGTGGTTAAGATTTCATGCTTTGATCCCTGGTAGGTTTGACTCCTGGTTGGGAATCTAAGATCCCGCCTGCCATGTGGCACGGCCAAAGGACTTTTCAAAAACAAAAATAGGAAGAGTCACGAGACCATTCTCTCTGTGACAGGTACATAGGGGCTCTGGGGTCAATCAGGCCACACTCAACCCCTGGCCCCACCATTGCCCCTCTGGGTCCACCATTGCCTTTCTGGGTCCAGGGCTGGGCAGCTTCACGTTTCTCCTTCCCTGAGAAAGCAGGGTTAATAGTCCCCGCTTCAAGAGGTCTTGGCAGGGATGAAGCAGGGCAACACATGTTAACTGTTCGCAACACACAGCAGGTTCATGGACATTGCAAACCATCACATCTGGGTCAGTCAGGTGACAAGCCCAAACCCCAGAAGGCAGGGACCAGAGCAAACACAGCCCTTGACTCAGGGAGAGTCGAGCAGGCAGCGCTTTGGTGGAAAGTACAGGAACGGCTCCACCGCCCAGGGGGGCTCCTGTGCAGCAGCATGCTAGGCACAAGTCAGCGTAAGTCAGCTCGCTGAGAACCAGGAAATGTCAGCCCTGAGGGACAGTCCACGAGCATCTCCCTTGGTGGTTCCAGACTGTCGGGGTTTTTGAAAACCAGATAATTTTCTTTCAAACCAAGACATTTGTTCCCCCAGAGAATATAAAGCTAGCAAAGACTGGCTAAGAGTCTTTGGGGTAGGTGCAGAGAAGAGCTGGGTGGAATTCTCTGGGGTCTCCCCAAGGGGCCCTCGGACTCAGACACACAAGTCCGGAAGCATTTACTACAATGTCTAGATTTGGCATCCAATTTGCTTCTGCGTTGTCTTCCTCTGAGAACCTTGGTTCTTAACAGCATTGACATTTATCCTGCTGTACACATTCACATGGGCTTTCCTGATGTCTCAGTGGTTAGAGAATTCACCTGCAGTGCAGGAGATGCAGGTTCAATCCCTGGGTCAGGAAGATCCCCTGGAGGAGGGCAGTCAACCCACTTCAGTATTCTTGTCTGAAGAATCCCATGGACAGAGGAGCCTGGTGGGCTGCAGTCCATGGGGTCACAAAGGGTCGGACACGACTGATGTGACTGAGCACGCACGCACATACATTCACATATATCACCATTTCGGAATCACAACACCCACATCAGCACCACGAAGACAGTCACTAAAAGCAGTCTTCGTGAGTCCTTAGGAGGCTTAGTGTCACAAGCTGTGACATCAAGGCACTCAGCAGAGGTTATTCTTCTCTGGGCATTCATGTCACCACATCGATATGCAAACTTTTATTTAACCGGTGTGTTGTAATTAATTTTGTAGATTGCTTTGCTGGGCGGTTTTTTTTTAGTTACCTTCATTTTTAAAATTTACATGAAATATGTGCACAATTCCAAAATGAGCACTGTGCATCAAGAGGCCCAGCTTCCATGCCTGGGTCCCCCCTCTCCACCCATCTTGGCTTTCCCTCCTCCCTTGGGCAACACTTTAAGAATAGATGTTTGGCTATTATATACAGAATGGGTAAACATCAAGGTCCTACTCATCTAGCATGGGAAGCTGTGTCCCATATCTTGGGATAAACCATACTGGAAAAGAATATGAAAAAGAAAATATAGGTATAACTGAGTCACTTAGCTGTACAGCAAAAACTAACACAACATTGTAAATCAATTATGCTACAATAAAATGAAAGAAAGAAATGTTTGGTTTACTCTAGCATTGTTTCTTTGTGAAAAATAAGCAAATATATCTTTTGAGTCTGTTTATACACAGAATATGGAGCTTCCCGGGTGGGTTCGATCCCTGGGTCAGGAAGATCCCTTGGAGGAAAAAATGACAACCCATGCCAGTATTCTTGCCTGAGAAATCCCATGAACAGAGGAGCCTGGTGGGCTACAGTCCAAGGGGGTTACAAACAGTCAGACATGATTGATCATACCCTGAATAGGAATATGTCATGTATATATAAGCATACTTTAAAAATATATACATATATAATATATACAGAATTTTTAGTTAGCTTGTTGCATAAGCACCATGGTTTTTTCTCAGTGTACCTTAAAGATCTCTTTCACAGCAGAATGTGGAGAGTTTTCTTCTTCCTAAAATCAGCACCTACACCCCTTTCACTCTGACAGGTAAGGACACTGGCCCAGAGCATCTCATCTGTGGTGTGGGGAGTCCAGGGGCCCAAAGGTCCAGACCAGGCCTTTTTCTACTAATCCTACACTAATCCAGGGCCCACTGAGACAAGAGATCTTTCCAAGGCTGCAGGCTGGAGCCATGTCAGCGCAGTCCTGTCTCTTGCCCCAGGCCGAGGGTAAGAGCCCCGTGGGGATCTTATCCAGACCACAGTCCAGGGTACCCAGCCCCAGGCCCCAGAATGGGGGCTAGAAAAGGATTAGGCAAGCCCTGGGTCCAACATCTCCCTGCACGGACATCTCCCTCTCTTCCTGAGGCCAGAAGAGACCCCAGGCTCCCTTCACTGACCCTGATCTCAGTCTCTGCTGGAGGAAGGGCCCATCCCCCAGTGGCCACAGAGCATGGGAGTGGACCCCAGGAGACTGGCTGTGCCTTCCCGTCCTTTGTGGCCCTGGGCCAACTGCCTAACAGCCCTGAGCCCTGGGGCCCGCATTTGTCAACCGAGGCTCCCACACCCCAGACTTCATGGCTGGCTGACCCAGATGGCTGAGAACTGGAGGTGAGCATTTCCCCGCACACAACGGGCTTTCTATAAACCTCAGCCACGGTGTGTTCTGACGTGGCACATTCAGGACACAGCCAAACAGAGGAGAAACCCCAGCCACCTGAAAGCCAATGTCGGGGTAGGCGGGGAGTGGGTACCGGTCAGAGAACAGGAGTCATCTCCCCAAACCGCTTTCTTGTCCCTGAAGGAGGCCTGCCTCTGCTCAGGACTGGGACCACGCCCTGATTCACCCCGAGGAAGAGCCTCCAATAGAAGAGGTGACAGAAGCTCTTGGGAGTCCCCTGGGCCTGAGCGACTAGGGCAAGGCCCTGCCAAGGCCCCAGCTGCCCTCCCGTGGCCGTTTCTCCATGAGCAGGTCCAGTAGAGGAGGAGCACCCGCGCTGCAGCCTCCAGCCCCTTCCTCTCTTGGTTGATAACTCCTGGTGGCCTCCATGCTCCCAAATGGCTCCTGCCAGACTTTCTATTCTTCTGGTCACTCTGGGTTCTTACTTTTGTCCTGGGGGGACGGGCAAGGGAACTACTGTTACCCTGGCTTTGCAGAGGCCACCAAAATCAAAGAGTCAGTGGAAAATGCAGGAAGGGAAATTTGACTTTCCCTCTCCAGGGACATATTCGGGAAGCCCCCAGAACTATCTGAGTCTCAGCGTTTCTTATCTATAAGATTGGGTGGTGTGTGCTAAGTCGCTTCAGTCATGTCTGACTTTTTGTGATCTCATGGATGGTAGCCCTCCAGGCTCCTCTGTCCATGGGATTTTCCAGGCAAGAACACTGGAGTGAATTGCCGTACCCTCCTCCAGGGGATCTTCCCAGCCCAGGGATCGAACCCAGGTCTCCTATATCTCCTGCTTTGGCAGGTGGGTCCTTACCACTAGCACCCCCTGGGAAGCCCATCAGTAAAATTAGACAATCTCAAAATCCCTTCTAACACTCCACCCCCTCAGATTCTAGGAGTCAAAGAACTTGGATTTCCTTCCTCTCCCCGATCTGTGTCAACCCCTTTGTTGGAGAGGAGGGGGCGGTCTCTCTCTGCAGAGAACCTGGGCCGACGCTGGGACCCGTACCTGGTGGGAAGAGCGGCTGGCTTGGCCAGGTCTGCACGTGTTCGTCCCTCCCGGCTCTTTGTCACCTGCCCAGGGAGGCCGGCATGCGGGGACACGACAGAGCGTCTCAGACCCTCCTGATGGCAGGGAGCTCCCACAGTCTCTGCCTCCCACTCAGACCCTCACAGAGCACTGCTCCCTGCCCTTTGGGTGTGGGGTGAGGGGTTTCACCTCTGTGTTCTGTTAGGTCACAAGTTCTCCTTCACTCTTTCTTTATAGAACAGAGAATTTCATGGGAAAATTTTTTTTTTTAATTCATTTTGTTTAAGTATAGAGACTGTATGAGCTTGCTGGGTAACTCAGCTGGTGAAGAATCTGCCTGCAGTGCAGGAGACCTGGGTTTGATCCCTGGGTTGGGAAGATCCCCCGAAGGAGGGCATGGCAACCCACTCCAGTATTCTTGCTCGGAGAATCCCATTGACAGAGGAGCCTGGCAAGCTACCGCCCACAGTGTCACAGAGTCAGACATGACTGAGTGACTGAGCACACACAGTGAAAGTATAATGCTAATGTCTACTCTTTAGCAAGGTAATTCAGTTATACATATGTATACATGCTTTTTCATATTCTTTTCCAGTATGGTTTATCCCAGGATATTGAATATAGTTCCCTGTGCTATACAGTAGGACCTTGTTCTTGTAGGAAATGATTTATTAAAGTAAAATTAAGATCCTAACACTTGGGACTTCTCTTTTCAGTATCAGATGCTTTCCAGGCATTGACTAAGGGGTCTGGGGTTAGAGAACTCACCCCAAATTTTACACCTATTGAGGGGGGCAGCGCGGGATTCCATCCAGTCTCCTTGGACCCCAAGGCGATGGTTACCCCACTCTGTCTCTGCTTCCCCCATGTAGACAGCCCTCTTAGAGGCCTGGGTTTGTCTGCTCCCCCCACCCCAGGCTCCCCAGCCTAGGACTTAATTACACTTGTGGAAAGGCTTCAAGCAGACATGAAAGGGATCAGCAATATGGAATTTTCCACACATGGGCCTCCCGTCTGAAAGCTCTATCTATCTATTTATCATCTATTAATTTTTTTTTTTAAAGAAGGTAATTGACTCTCCCAACAGAGCTCGGAGGCAGGTGGAGACAGTCTTTCCTTTTTTCTTAGGAAGAAAGGAGCCTAGAGACACAGACTGGGTGGTTTTCTTGAGGGATTGGTGTTTGAACATGATCTAGAATATAGGGTAGCAAGAGCTCATTTTTCCTGCAAGACACCTGATCCCAGCCCTTGCCTCAGTTTCCCCTGTGGTTACCTCTCAAATCTGCAAAGGGAGTTAGAGTGTCACCAAGCACTCCTCAGAGCCTTGAGCTAAGGCCAGGAGGGATTCTAGAGTTAGTCCTGGAGTCCTTGTCTCATATGTTAAACTGGAGTGGTGACATTCACCTCATGGGGTGGTCAAAGGATTCCAGGACATAATTAATTCATGCAGAGTCCCCAACCCAGGCCCTGGTACTCTTATTATCAGAGACTCTTATTATTATTAACATTTGCTGGTCTATGACTGAAATCTGTAATTATCATGCTGCATTGATTATTGGTAGAGAGAAAACATGGTATAATTTTTAAAAATTATATAAATTATCTTCTAGACCTTTTTCTCCCACTTTCTATGACTATATCTGCCTTTGTTTCTGCTTGTATGGAAATTAAGCTTTTGCCTTTTCCTGCAAAATTATCTTTTATAGCCTACTGGATTATGATAATAATACTTTGTACTTTCACAGAACCTTTTATCCGGGAATCTCAAAGCACTTCATAAACTTTAATTAATTCTTGCAACAAGCCCCGTGAGGTAGGTAAGTATTATTATCCCCATTTTACAGATAAGGAGAGCGAGACATTGAGAAGTTAAGTAATCCGCCAAAGGCCTCAAAGCAGTCAGAAGCTAAGTCTGAACAAGACCACGGAATGCCTGTCTCGGGCCTCGCTTGGCCCACTGGGGCTGCCCTGCTGGTCTCCCCCAGCCCCAGGGCATGATTGATGGGGAGGCCTTGATCAATTGCAGGGCCCTGTTAAATACATGTTGGACAGCTTACAGGCGTTACGGGGAATTATGTAGGCTGACTCATACACTTGGCCCCTGGGTACTGGCCTATCTTCAGGTAAGCTGAGCAAAGCCTGCAAACCCACTTCTCAGATCAGGATGCTCCTGCTACAAAACTCCATTCCCCCAGATATGGACTCAAACAAAACATCTGCTCTGTGCCAGACAGTGTACTAATGGCTTTTTTTTTTTTTTTTGCCTGTGCCATCTCTTCTGACTTTATTCCTCTGGCAACTGTTATGAGTGACTACTGTTATCCCCATTTTATAGATGAGGACAGTTGAGGCTTGGAAAGTGAAGTGGCATATCCAAGGTCACGCAGTAGAACTGGGATTACACACCAAGTTCTGGCTCAAAGATGGGTGATCTTGTCACATACCACCTGATACTTGGTGTCCAATTGTGTGGCAGGGAGGGTAACTGATCCTACAAGGGCATTTCCAAGGGGTAATTGTAGATGATCGAGCTATTGGCTTCTGTTCTTAGCCGGGTCAACTCACAAGGGACTCTCCTGGGAAGTTCTGATTGTATGCAAGATTTCAGAAAGGAGTATGGATCCTCCAGAGACCCCTTCCACAGGACTGGAGGGAGCAGAAGGCTCCCATTGTCTGCTGATCCCACCCCACCTTTCCTGACTCCATAGCCTATCACACCCAGCAGCAAAACTCCTTCCTGCAGGCCGGAGACATCAGAGAGACTCCAGAAGCTTCACTTTCTTTCCTCCAAAGTGACAACTGAAGTCAGACAAGCCTGGATTTGAATTCTGGTTCTGTACTCATTCGTGGCTAATCTCGGGCAAGTCCCAACCCTCCCCGCGCCTCAGTTTCCTCACCAGCAGAGAAGTTGCCCCAAGGATTCAGTGAGTTAATGAGCACAATGCATGAAGCACGGGGTCGGGCATACAGTAAGTGCTTAGTAAATGTCCATGCCCGCTCTGCCTTCCTCTTCATGTCTGATCACTGCCCATATCCTGGGTGACTCAGACCAGTGCTGACCGATTTTCTTCTTGTCCTAAGTGACAGGCACCCAAGCCCGCCTCTCACCAATCTTGGATGTCACTCCTGTCCAGCCTTCCAGTCCTGATGCCCCGGGAATCCTCTGCCCTGATCGCCTTGGAGCTGCAAATTCAGCCTCAGAAAACCAGGTAGGCCCCTTCCCGGGCCACTAGGTGAAGGATGCTCATATGGCCTGAAGAATCGGGCTTCTCTCCAGGTAGGGCAAATCTGAGAGAAATGAACAGAGTTATCTACTGGAGGATATCTTTGAAAAATAAGAATCTTTACACAGCAGCATTTAATCTTTCAACAAGTTCTGAAATCCCTTTCTCTCTCCTTTCCCTGTGGGTTCCCCTTCGCTGTTGTTTCTTTTTGCTCTTCTGGACACACCTCCTTTCGGGCTCAGCTGTTGAATCTTAGTTTACTGTGAGGACCCCTTCCCCAGACGTGCTCAAGGTCTTGGTCAGCTAGGAATGAAAGGTTCCTCTTGGATTGGCCTTTTCTCTGCTCCTCAAGCAGGCTGGGTGACTTGACCTCCTTTCCCCCTCGCGGAGCACAGCTGGCTTAACCCTGCACAAGCCATCGAGGCTGGGTGGCCTGGAGCCTGTCAGGCACCTCCGAGGAAGTGGGGGGTGCCTGTGGGAGGGGGGCATCTGGCAGCAAGAGCAGGGAGCCCATGAGAAGAGCCAGTGTTGCCAGAGGTGCCCTAAGGATGGCCCCCATCACTGAGGCTGGAGGGCAAGTCCCCAGATACTGTCCTGAAACAACTTTGTTCCGGCCCAGTGGAACCTTGGGCTTCCCAGATGACGCAGTGGTAAAGAACCCCCTACCAATTCAGGAGACCGGGGTTGGATCCCTGGGTTGGGAAGATCCTCTGGAGGAGGAGGAAATGACAACCAACTCCAGTGTTCTTGCTTGGAGAATCCCATGGACAGAGGAGCCCTAGTAGGCTACAGTCCATGGGGTCCTGAGACAGCCAGGTCACCGTGCCTCTTAGCATACCGGCCCCAGACAGACTCTGACATGTGATGCCCGCAGCCTTGGAGAACTGGGATTGGTCACCTGCTTGCCCATAGCCATCTGGGGTCTTTGGCTCCCTGATAAACCTTCTGTCCCCTAGGCCTCCCTACCAGGGTTGGCCTGAGCCAGTCCCTCGAGCCCTGCCCAGTGGGGAGTGTCTGGGCCTCCAAAGGCAAGGACTTGGCCACGGTCATCCCCATCCAAGTCCAGCCCCAGAGAACCCTGTCCTCTCCCATTCTCTGGGCCATCTGCCTTCCTTATTAAAAGAGACGGACTTCCCTGGTGGTCCAGTGGTTAAGAGTCCGTGCTTCTAAGGCAGGGAGCATGGGTTCAATCCCCTGGTCGGGAAGCTCAGATCCACATGCCATCTGGCAAGATCAAAAAATTAAAATAAATAAAGAGTAGCAGCTTTCGAACTGTGGTGCTGGAGAAGATTCTTGAGAGTCCCTTGGACTGCAAGCAGATCAAGCCAGTCAATGTTAAAGGAAATCAACCCTGAATATTCATCGGAAGGACTGATGCTAAAGCTGAAGCTCCAATACACTGGCCACTTGATGTGAAGAGTTGACTCATTAGAAAAGACTCTAATGCTGAGAAAGATTGAAGGCAGGAAAAGGGGATGACAGAGGATGAGATGGTTGGATGGCATCAGCAACTCAATGGACATGAGTTTGAGCACAGTTGGGGAGATGGTGAAGGACAGGGAAGCCTGGCATGCTGCAGTCCATGGGATTGCAAAGAGTTGGACACGACTGAGCAGCTGAACAACAGCAACAATGGAAGGGCTTCTGTCCATGCCCCAACGCTTCCTAACCCCTGCTCTGCCCTCACATATGTCCTGACCCTTTCTGCGCCAGGCTGCAGACCTTATCTCCCCTAAGAGCCTCACATTTGAAGCAGAAACATCATATTATTAAGATGCACACTCCACTCACTCCCCCTCCCCCACCCCTCACAGAACTCTTTCCTTCATCACATGGTAGGGAGCAAAGTGTGGAGTACACAGCAGGGTCCCCAATCCCCCCACAGACAGATTCCCCCAGTTAGACATGCAGTCATGCTAGTCATGGCTAGAGCGACCAGGGGCTCACTGCTCAGGATCCGGGCTCTGAGACCTGCTGGATGGACACAGGGACCATAGAACTAATTTCTTTTTTAGAGGATGGATTATGTTATTTGAAGTAAAGGCAGCCCACCTGTTGCTTTTCCGTCTCATGCAGCACTCAGCAGCTCCCCACGTCTGGAATGGAGAGTGGGCCATAATATAAGGTTTTGTTTGAAAGCTGTGTGTGTGTATTAGACATTCACTCATGTACAACTCCTTGTGACCCCATGAACTGCTGCTCACCAGGATCCTTTGTCCATGGAATTCTCTAGGCAAGAATACTGGAGTGGGTTGCCATTTCCTTCTCCATTTGAAAGTTAGTTATTTGGAATTTGAGGTATGTTTTACTATAGACACACTACTGTGAAAGTTGCCCCAAATAACCCATGAAACCAGGCTAGCCCACGCGTTTTGAAGCACTGCACACTTATCAGTGGCCAGTGATAGAAAAGAAGGGCCGGAGAATACCAATGAGATCTTGTCTGTACATCCAGATGGGTCCAAACTGACCAGTGGATGAAGACCTCATTAGCTCCCTCTCATCTGCTCTCAAGTATCTCCAACCCTCCATGTCTGCCCTGTGTTTCTCTCTGGGGAACTCGGGCTGTGGGTTCTGGTGAGCCAGACAGCCGAGAGTGTTAAGCCAAAAGTGAGCTGACCTGAGGCTCCTTGAGCAGTCTGTCTTGCTCTGGCAGCACCACCTTGAACTTCATGACCCCTCAGACTCCTAGGCTCCCCCGAGGGTGCCCCCCTTCCCCTTCACCTGAAGTGAGGTGCAATGGAGCCCCTTCACAACTCACCACAGTGGACTTGAGGCAGATCTGAGAGCTGACCTCCATAGGTTAAAAGGAGTAGATACTTGGATGTCATTGGAGACAGATGATGCTTTGGTGCCTGGATTTTTCTACTGATGCCATCACAAGAACTTTCCCAAACTCAGAGCATGATGATCTTAAAAACAGTTAACAACTATACAACACGAAAAGTAAGGCCTCATGGAAACTGCAGACTTGCGTTAATAATAATGCAGTGATATTTCAGTACTGGATCATCAGTTTTAATGATACTACACTGATAGAAGAGGGATTCCCAAGTGGCACTAGTGGTCAAGAATCTGCCTGCTAATGCAGGAGATGTAAGAGAAGTGGGTTTGATCCCTGGGTTGGGAAGATCTCCTGGAATAGGAAATGGCAACCTCCTCCAGTATTCTCACCTGGGAAATCCCATGGATGGAGGAGCTTGGCGGGCTACAGTCCATGTGGCCACAGAGAGTTAGACATGACTGAGCAATGAAGCACACACACACACTACACTGATATGAGATGTTAATAATACGGAAATGGGGTAGGCAAAGGAGTGGGTATTCAGTGGCCAACAAGTTGATTTTTTTTTTCCTGTAAGATGGTTCTAGTAGTGCTTCAGTTCAGTTCAGTCGCTCAGTGGTGTCTCTTTGCGACCCCATGAATCTCAGCACGCCAGGCCTCCCTGTCCATCACCAACTCCCAGAGTTCACTCAAACTCACGTCCATCGAGTCAGTGATGCCATCCAGCCATCTCATCCTCTGTCGTCCCCTTCTCCTCCTGCCCCCAATCCCTCCCAGCATCAGAGTCTTTTCCAATGAGTCAGCTCTTCGCATGAGGTGGCCAAAGTACTGGAGTTTCAGCTTTAGCATCATTCCTTCCAAAGGAATCCCAGGACTGATCTCCTTTAGAATGGACTGGTTGGATCTCCTTGCAGTCCAAGGGACTCTCGAGAGTCTTCTCCAACACCACAGTTCAAAAGTATCAATTCTTAGGTGCTAGTTGTCTTTACCTTCATTTGAAACAATTCCGTTAGATTGTATTGTTGACAGCTGTCATATCAGCATGCATTAAAAAAAAAAATTGGTGAACTTCTGTGTAACCATTTTAATATTGAACATGGAAAAAAGCAACATTTTTGGCACATTATGCTTTATTATTTCAATAAAGGTAAAGATGCAACTGAAAAACACAGAAAAGGATTTGTTCAGTGTCTGGAGAAGGTGCTGTGACTGACTGAATGTGTCAAAGTGGCTTGCAAAGATTCCTAGTGGAGATTTCTTGCTGGATAAGGCTCCATGGTCAAGTAGATGGCTTGAAGTTGATAGTAATCCAATTGAGACAGTAATTGAGAACAATCATTGTTATGCCATGCAGCAGATAGCCAGTTTGGTTATGTTAATTGTTTTGATATTTGGGTTCCATGTAAGTTAAGCAAAAAAAAAAAAGGAAAAAAATCTGACTGTATTTCCACATGTGATTCTCTACTTAAAACTAACATAAGAGTTCCTTTATTAAAATCAATTATGACAGATGATGAAAAGTGGATACTGTACAATAATGTGCAATGGAAGATACTGTGATACAAATGAAAGGAACCACCACCAATCACACTAAAGGTCAATCTTCATCCAGAGAAGATGATACTGTGCATTTGGTGGGATTGAAAAGGAGTTCTCTATTATGAGCTACTTCTGGAAAACCAAATGATTAATTCCAAGTTCTGCTCCCAATTAGACCAGCCGAAAGCAACACTCGACAAAAAGCATCCAGAATTAATCAATAGAAAATGCATAATCTTCCATCCAGATAATGCAATACCACCTGTTTCTTGGAAAGTGAAAGTGTGAGTCTCTCTGTCATGTTCATTTCTTTCCGACCCCACACACTGTAGCCCTCCAAGCTCCACTGTCCATGGAATTCTCCAGGCAAGAATACGGACGTTGCCGTTTCCTTCTCCAGGGGATCTTCTCAACTCAAGGAATGAACCTAGGGCTCCTACATTACAGGTGGATTCTTCACCATCTGAGCCACCAAGGAAGCCCATATCTTGGATAACCAGGCAAAAACTGTTACAGCTTAGCTGAGAAGTTCTAATTCATCCGCTGTATTCACAGACGCCACACCTTATTTCAGTCTTTACAAAATTCTCTTAATGAAGAGACTTCCTCTGGTGGTCCAGTGATTCCATCTTCCAATGCAGGGGTTATAGGTTCAATCCCTGGTTGGGGAACTAAGGTCCTAAATGCTGCAGGAAGCAGCCAAATTTTTAAAAATAATAAAAATAATGTTTTAAAATCGTACTTAAAAAATTCTCCTAACGGAAAAATTTTCAATTCTCTGGAAGGCTGTAAAAGTCACCTTGGCAAACCAAGCAAGTCCCTGTGGGGCTCCCAGGCACAGAGGCCTTTCTGTCCCCCATTTCTTATAGGCAAGACTCCAGCCTCCATGACCTCCTCTGAGCTCCAAAGGGCAGATTTGAACTGTTTCTGATCAAAGGAGGACTGATGCAAAGCTGAAGCTCCAATACTTGGGCCACCTGATGGGAAGAGCCGACTCACTGGAAAAGACCCTGATACTGGGAAAGACTGAAGGTGGGAGGAGAAGTGGGCACTGGAGGATGAGATGGTTGGATGGCATCACCAACTCAATGGGCATGAATTTGAGCAAACTCTGGGAGATAGTGAAGGACAGAGACGCCTGGTGTGCTGCGGTCCATGGGGTCTATCAGCTGAACAACAGCCAGGGAGAAGCAGCCAAGACACCACCTGAGGCAGGATTACAGGAACCAGAAAAGCTCATCACGATTAAGAGACCAACTTCCTGAAATGAGATTAAGTGGGTGCAAGCCCTGCTCACACCCTAATCTTGTTAGGGACTCCAATTTTGACTCATTGTTATAAACTCCCCTCATCAAGTTCTCCAGGATAGTCTGCTATATCCTCCTTTGTCTGGCAAAGCAATAAAGCTCTCCTTTTCTGCTTCATCCAAAACTCTGCCTCTGGGATTTGATTCCAGGAGGCCAAGCTTTCAGTTACAGTTGGAACAGTGCTTTGCTCAAAATGATAAGAAAGTTTGGGGAAGATGCCTGAAGTTGCCTGAAAAAGGGCAGAAGGCAGAGGAACAAAACAGTGACTATGTTGTTCAATAAAGTTCTTGTTGAAAATGAAACATCTGTCTCTTCTTTTTTAAACTTCAAAACTAACGGAACTTTTGGCCAAACTACAAATGACAACTCTGCATTTTCTGAGAAATTTTTCTATAAACTGAAAACTGTTCTGAAAAATCAAGTCTATCTAGTGGTTTAGATGGTAAAGAATCTGCTCACAATGCAGGAGACCTGGGTTCAATCCCTGGGTCAGGAAGATTCCTTGGAGAAGGAAATGATAACCCACTCCAGAATGCTTGCCTGGAGAATTCTGTGGACAGAGGAGCCTGGAGGGCTACAGTCCATGGCGTTGCAAAGAGTTGGACACGACTGAGCAACGGACACGTTCATTCAAATAAACTGGTACCACACAGACCCTGGCCAACAAGATGTAAGAAGGGTCTCACAGGCCCCCTGAGAAACAGGTAGCAGCTCTATCTTTGCTGAATCCTGCAGGTAGACTAGGAGGGAGGAAGGGTCGCAAGGTGGGGGTGGGAGCAACAGTCAGAGGACTCAGGGCTAAGGATTTATTTCAACATACAAACAACTGGTATGGCCCTAGCAACTGAATAGCTACTCCAACTTGCACTAATATGGTTGTTATTTTATATGCGTATGCATGCTTAGTCATTTCAGTCATGTCTGCCTCTTTGCAACCCCATGGACTACCAGGCTCTTCTGTCCATGGGATTCTCCAGGCAAGAATACTGGAGTGGGCTGCCATGCCCTCCTCCAGGGGATCTTCATGACCCAAGGATCAAGCCAGTATCTCCTGTCTCTCTTGCGCTGGCAGGTGGGTCCTTGACCACTAGCACCACCATGAGTAAAAGGCAAAAGTGAAGTACACGAAGAAAGGACAGCCCTGGAAGGTAGATAGTGTTTCCCTGTTTTACACATGAAGAAACTGAGGCCTACAAAAATTGCCATTGCTTAACAGAAAACAGCTCAGATCTTGGGACCTGAACCGGAGATTTTTTACCTCAAAACCCAAGCTCTTCTCAGAGGAAAAAGAGCTGTTTTGCATGAGACTGCTGCTGACTAGCTAACCAGTCACTGGGCTACTTCTCGGTGAAGGGTGGGTCAGAAGCTGGCGTTTGCATAATGCCCTAAGGACAGTTCTGCTTGTGCACAAGCATGGAGCTTCTGCCCAACTTGGCTACTCACTGGGCAAGTCTTTCCTTTCCCTTTGCTTCACTAAGAACATGGAGATAGTCAGCATCGTAAGGACACTGAACGCTCTCTATCACAGCCCTCTCATTTTATAGATGGAAAAAAGTGAGATTCAGAACAGGGAGGCAAGGGACTTCACTGGTGGTCCAGTGGTTGAGAATCTGCCTGTTCATGCAGGCGACGTGCGTTTGATCCTCGGTCGGGAAACTAAGATCCCGCATGTGGCAAAGCAACTAAGCTCCAACTAGAGAGAGCCTGTGAGCTGCAATGAAGACCCAGCCCAGTCAGAAAGAAAGAAAAAGAAAAGACAGGGAAACGACCGAATTCCCCGGCAGAACAGAGGTTAGGACTCTACACGTCCACTGCAGGGGCACAGGTTCAATCCCTGGTTAGGGAACCAAGATTCTGCATGCCATGTGGCACAGCCAAAAAAAGAACAGGGAAACAACAGAACAGGAAGAGCCAGGGCTAGAAACCAGGCCTCCGGATGCCCGCTGCCTGCTGTCTTGGCAGGGTGCAGGTCAGGACACAATAACTGTCACTCCCCAGGCTCCAGAGCACACTTGCAATCAAGCAGTCGGGAGCCGCCTCCCACAGCGGTCAGCAGGCCAGGCCACAAGGCCGCTCTGTGAGCGGCACTCAGTGATGTCACTGGGAGTTGTCCACCTGTGACTTCACAGAGGTGTGACGGTGTCGCGTTCACTTCCCCTGTGTTTCAAATCTGCAGCTCAGCATCTTTCTGGATCTTTCGTTCACAAAAGTGATGCTTAACTGTGAGTCCATTTCGAGTAATAAGGGGTTTGGTTTTACGACAGGAAGAACTGCCTTTGTCCAGCAGCAGGAAAAAGTGGTTTTAAAGTTAAGATGACGTCATGGGGAGGCTCTCTGAGTCTGACAATGATGACACCTCTGAGGGGTGCTTTCTTCCAAGGGGAGGTCAGAGCTGAGAGGGTACAGCCTGTGGCTTTGGGAGCTGCTCCCACTTGCTTCTGAAGTTGCTGAGTTAACAGACTGTCCAAGGAATATCCTGTCCCAGGCCAGAGTCCTGCCTCGAGGGCACAGCTCTTAAAGGCCAAGCTGACAGGGGACTACGCTCCCAGCAGGTGCGGGTGGTCTTCACGTTGCAAATGCTGTCGGGCGTGTCATGATTTGCATATCTAATATCAATGTTTATAGCTTTGACCTAAAACTGCAGCATCTAACATGGTGACCACCAGCCAGGCATGGCTATTTAAACTAATCAATATTAAATGTAATTACAAATTCAATTTCTCAGTCACTCTACTCACATTTCAAGTGTCCAACGGCCATATTTGCAGTTGCCATGTGCTGGGCTGTGCTGTGCTTAGTTGTGTCTGACTCTTTGTGACTCTATGAACTGCAGCCCGCCAGGCTCTCCTGTCCCTGGGGATTCTCCAGACGAGAATACTGGAGTGGGTTGCATGTCCACCTCCAGGGGATCTTCCCAACCAAGAAATCAAACTGGGGTCTCCTACATTGCAGGCGGATTTTTACTAGCTGACCTACCAGGGAGGCCCAGTAGCTGCCATACTGAACAGGAAAAATAGGGAACACTACAGGGTTGAGAATGCAATGGCATTGGCCTAGACGGGGAGCACCACTGGCAGGAGTGGGTGTAAAGAGTATTGAGTACAGACCCAAGGAACCCATCAGAAAGGCCTGAGCGAGCCATAGATCGAGTCTGCAAGTTTAGATGCAGTGAGAAAATCTAGACCTGGGGACCGTGCACATTATTCTCTGGTATCAAATCAGTTCTGCCTGGAACAAGTTCCAGAATGAATCCCACTTAGTGGGGAACTCACAAGAGATACAAAGGAGCCATAGGCATCTCTTGTTTTTCACTTTGCATGCCTTTTTAGTCCTAGAAATCCAATTGTGAGGAGATTATTATAAATTGAATCATATTCTTCCAGAAAAATGTTCCCATTTATTCTGAGGGCATGTTTGCTCTCAAGGAACCAAAGTGACCTAGGTTAAGCAAAAGGAGATTTCTTCTAAGGAGCTGAGGAAACCTCATGACATCTGAGGGGGTCAGGGCTGCTCTGGCAGGGCTGCAAGTGACCCCTCGCAGGCCTGGGGTAGCTGCCCCCTGCATTCACTTTTTCCTGTTCTCTTGGCCACAGGCCATGTGCTTGTTAGCAGCATGTCTACCCTAAATGGCTCTCTTAGCTGCCTGCTGTAAGCTGATCCTGGCTGGTGGGTTCCCGGGCCTTTTGCCTCCAGGATGCCAGCACTTCCCTCAGCAGTCCAGGCCCAGGCTATGTGACCCCTGGAATCTGAACCCGCAGGTCTGGCTCAGGTATCTCTTCTATATCTGACGGGTTGAGCCTGAGGGTAGGTTTACTCAAGACTGTAGGAGGCCCACGTGCTCTAGGACAGCTGGAGAAGGAGGAAAGAATGGCTGCCCCTCTTCAATAGCACTTAAACCAAGAACTGCCAGATGTATAAGCTGTGTTTAGGAAAGGAGAGGAACCAGAGATCAAATTGCCAACATCCATCAGATCATCAAAAAAGCAAGAAAATTCCAGAAAAACATCTACTTCTGCTTCACTGACTAAAGTCTTTGACTATGTGGATCACAGCAAACTGTGGAAAATTCTTAAAGAGATGGGAATACCAGACCACCTTTCCCACGTCCTGAAAAACCTGTAAGCAGATCAAGAAGCAACAGTTAGAATCAGACATGGGACAATAGACTGGTTCAAAATTGGGAAAGGAGTACATCAAGGCTGTATATTGTCACCTTGATTCTTTAACTTATATGCAGAGTAAATCAGGTGAAATGCCAGCCTGGATGAATCACAAGCTGGAATCAAGATTGCAGAGAGAAATAGGGATAACCTTATATATGCAGATGACACCACCCTAATGGCAGAAAGCAAAGAGGAACTAAAGAGCCTCTTGATGAAGTTGAAAGAGGAGAGTGAAAAAGCTGGCCTAAAACTCAAAACATTCAAAAAACTAAGATCATGGCATCCAGTCCCATCACTTCATGGCAAATAGATGGAGAAACAATGAAAACAGTGACAGACTTTATTTTCTTGGATTCCAAAATCACTGCAGATGGTGACTGCTGCCATAAAATTAAAAGACAGTTGCTCCTTGGAAGAAAAGCCTTAACCAACCTAGACAGCGTACTAAAAACAGAGACATTACTTTGCCGACAGAAGTCCATATAGTCAAAGCTATGGTTTTTCTAGTAGTCATGTACGGATGTGAGAGTTGAACCATAAAGAAGGCTGAGCACCAAAAATTAAAATTGTGGTGCTGGAGAAGACTCTTGAGAGTTTCTTGGACTGAAAGAAGATCAAACCAATCAATCCTAAAGGAGAGCAGTCCTGAATATTCATAGGAAGGACTGATGCTGAAGCTGAAGCTCCAATAATTTGGCCACATGATGTGAAAAGCTGACTCATTGGAAAAGACCCTGATGCTGGGAAAGGCTGAAGGCAACAGAAGAGGGTGACAGAGGATGAGATAGTTGGATGGCATCACCAACGCAATGGACGTGAACTTGAGCAAACTCTGGGAAGGGCAGAGAAGGGCAGTGAAGGACAGGGAAGCCTGGTGTGCTGTTGTCCATGGGGTCGCAAAGAGTCGGACATGACAGCGACTGAACAACAACTGGTACAGTTTCATATGAGATCAGGCAGAACACCCTCAACGGGACTTCCTCGGTGGTCCAGCAGTTAAGACTGCACTGCTGCCCCAGGCGATCCTGGTTCGATCCCCGGTCAGGGAACTAAGTTCCTGCATGCTGTGTAGCACAGCCAAAAAAAAAGGAAGAAAGAATCGTTAGATGCTCAGACACAGGGTGGAAGGACCTGTGAACCCGAGACTGGCTCTGGCGAGAGCAGCGCTGATGCTGACGGGTGCTGTGGTTCTAGGGAGGGGCAGTAGAGCCCAGGTGCAGGTAGGGAGGACCCGCACAGCTTGCAGCTAAGTTTCAAAGCAACAGTAAAGCTGACCAAAAGCTGCTCTGCATATTATCATCATTGTGCCCACTAGTTGTAAACAATGTCACTGACAAAATGCTCCTCACTGAAAACAATTCCTTTGTTCAAAACAGTTGCTGTGGTTATGAGTTTCAGCAACATAGACGGAAACCTCCCCCTTTCACGAGGGTCGTGGTTTACACCTGAATTAACCCCCAGAACTCCCAGGTCCAGGCTGGACCTGATTCCCGTGGACCTGGCCACCTGGGTTCATTCTGAGTACTGCTATCGGGGGATGAGGCTTCACTGGGCTGACCTAGGATTTTCTGGCTTCAGCCCTCGTCATCCCAAACACGTGGGTCTAACAGAGGTTGTGAAGGCACAAAACACGGCTTGGACTGTTGCAGTTCTGCCATTCCACTTGTAGTTTGGGTGCTAAAAATTTAAACAGCAAGAATGCAAACTGCGAGATGCCATCTTTTTGTTGAGGAGGTACAAATTTAGTTTGCATGTGAAATGCTTAACTTAATTGGAATAATGTCTTTAGAACTGAAGTTTCGTCTTCAAATTAGATTTTTTTAACCCAAAGAAAAAAATCAAGAAAATAATAATTACTGCGTTTTTTTTTTTTTTTGCTGTTTTTGTTGTTTTGTTTTTGTTTTGCATAAGTTACTACAGAAAACAATCTTATATCAAGGAGAGGGTATGACAAGCTTTTCTGTTTCGGGGTCAAGTCCAATAGGTACAACACTGGTGCTACAGACACTGCATGACCTCATTTAATCCCCACAAGGACATTATGAGGTGGCTTCTCTATCTTCTCCTTTCAGAGCCAAGGAAACTGAGACCCACTGAGGACTGGGGTTCAGACCCAGGCCCTCTGTGTTCAGAGCCTGTTCTTCCTACTACTGTGTGTATGTCTCTGTGTTAAGTGTCTCAGTCGTGTCCAGCTCTTTCCGACCCCATGGACTGTAGCCCACCAGGCTCCTCTGCCCATGGGATTCTCCAGGCAAGAATACTGGAGTGGGTTGCCATTTCCTCCTCCGGGGATCTTCTAGACTCAGGGATCGAACCTGTGTCTACTTATTTCTCCTGCACTGGCAGGCGGGTTCTTTACCATCTGGGCCACCAGAGAAGCCCAACTACCTTCCTGGGACATATTTAACTCCCAGCTTAATTCTTGCAGAGACTGATTCTTGTTGGAGTGTGAGAGCCTGGCTAAAAATTTTTGGCCAGAATATTACAGGTGTTTCTTTGAGTTTTGTGTGGCTATATAACAAATATCCTAAACTTTAGTGGGTAAAACATCCATCTATTACGTGCACTGATTCAGTATGTCAGGAACAGTGGTGTTGGGTTTATCTCTGCTCTGTGATACCGGGCGGGGCCTCAGCTGGGAGGGTTTGATGGCTGAGAGAGACTCCCTGGCTTGGGGCTAGGTGTTATCTGCTGGTGTCCACACTGACAGCCTTCAGGAGCTCAGAACCTGCACACGGGCTCTCCATGTGGCCCTGCGGTGTCTCCCTCCTGATGGCCTCAGGGTAGCCCTTACAGGGATAGGTTTCCAAAGGTGAGCACCCCGTCCAGCAAGGCTGAAGCGGCACCATCTTCTCCACATTTTCTGGGTTTGAACAAGTCACAAGCCTGTCTAGATTCCACTTCACTCCTTAATGAAGGTTGCAGCTGTCCTTGTAAATTCCAGTTCACCTCTCTTCTCGCTTCCCCTGTGTCCTGCCCAGCTGCTCCTGACTCTCCCAGCTCTGTCAGCCCTCAGCTGGGCCCTTCCAGGGACTCCTCCAGCTCCCAACCTACCACAGACCTGTTAGGAAGTCCCAACTCAGAGAGGATTTTGGGGTACAGCTCTGGGAGGGGCAGTAGATAAGAAGAGACCTGTGACGTATATGGCAGCTGCTGAGTTCTGAAAGCTTCTTTCTACCAACCACCATGCAGAAGCTAGCTCCCTGGACTGTTGGTGAAAATGTTTATTACCTTGAAATTCCAGAGCTGACATTTTTTTTTAAATAAAGGAAGTCCCTCCCTGATTCACTGAATCCTTTTGGTCTTGTCTCATCTCAATACCTACCCTTTATCCTTCCTCCAGGAAGATGGGGCCTGCTTTGCTTTTCTGCCCTCCCTCCCATGCTCCAGCATCCAGAAAAGTCAACAGAATGGAGACCAGGGGACAGGTCAGGAGGGTGGGAGAGAAGCCCAGCTGTGAGGGGAGTGGCCCAGCAGGGCAAGGAATACAAGTGGTGCAGTCTGCTGAGGAAGGGAGAGAAGGTTCTTCCAGGGAAAAGAGGAAGCAGGTCCTGGGGGGTTCAGTTGCTGGAGACAGAGTCATGGAGACAGTTTAATGATAATATATTTGTTCCCTGGTCTTCCCAGGTGACTTACAGGTAAAGAATCTACCTGAAATGAAGGACATCCAGGTTGGACCCCTGGGTGGGAAGAAAATGTCAACCCACCCCAGTATTCTTGCCTGGAGAATCCTATGGACAGAGGAGCTCAGTGGACTACAGTCCATGGAGTTGCAAAAAAGTCAGATATGATCGAGCCACTAAACAACAACAGCAAATTTGTTTTCTCAGACTGATGTAAGCAAGTTATACAGACTGGGGGCTGAAACAACAGATCGTATTCTCGCGCAGCTCTGGAGGCTGGAAGCCCAAGATCATGGTGTTAGCAGAGCTCATTCCTTCTGAGGGCTGTGAGGTGGCATCTCTTCCAGGGAGGGCATCTCCCCTAGCTTCCAAGGGGTTTCTAGCAATCTTGGGTGTTTCCTGGCTCGTGGAAGCATTGTTTTGACCTCTGCTTCACCTTCCCTGGGTTGTCAGCTCCACTTTCCTCTGTGCTTGTCTGTCTCTGTGTTGTAGCCACGCGTTCCGGGAAACAAACTCACTCAGAAGGACAATGCAGATAGTGGAGTGCAGTGTATTACACCAGCGGGCCCGAGGCAGAGTCTCCTCTTAGCCAAGGACCCCGACCAGTTTTTGTGAAAACCTTATATACCCTAAGTGTACTTGCGCAAACCCACCTCCCCAAATTCCTTGAAACTAGTCTGGACAAGGTAAAAGAGAAATACGATCAAAGTTAACCCATGATTCACGTGTCACAAGACTAGATAAACAGTGGACATTTATCAATAGGACGGTGGTCATAAACATAATGGGATTTATGACTTTGTTCTGTTACAGAGATAATTAGCATATTCCTTTAGGCAACGGAGAGTCCAAGTACAAGTCCCGAGGCTCTTTTATCCGGGGGATTTGGTTTACCTTTGGTATGCCACTTCTATAGACACCGGGCACCAAGTTCAGAGTCCACTGGGAGGGTAACCATGTGTGTAGCCTAATGTTCGCAGCCTGGCCTAAGATGGAGTCCAGCTCTGTCTGTTTCCTCCTTCATCTGTGTTCAGATTTCCCTTTTATAAGGACCCCAGTCGTGTGGGATGAGGGTCCATCCTGATGACCTCCTTTGACTTGACTGTGAAACCCTGTCTTCAAATAAGGTCCCATTCCATGGTACTGGGCTGAGGATCTGAACAGATGGATTGGGTGCTGTGTGCTCAGCCACTTAAGTTGTGTCCGACTCTTCATGACCCCGTGGACTGTAGTCCATCAGGCTCCCTCTGTCCATGGGATTCTCCAGGCAAGAATACTGGAGTGGCCCAGAGTAATGGAAATAAAAGTAAAAATAATTAAACAAATGGGACCTAATTAAACTTAAAAGCTTTTGCACAACGAAGGAAACTATAAGCAAGGTGAAAAGACAGCCTTCAGAATGGGAGAAAATAATAGCAAATGAAGCAACTAACAAAGAATTAATCTCAAATATATACAAGCAACTCCTGAAGCTCAATTCCAGAAAAATAAATGATCCAATCAAAAAACGGGCCAAAGAACTAAACAGACATTTCTCCAAAGAAGACATATGGATGGCTAACAAACACATGAAAAGATGCTCAACATCACTCATTATCAGAGAAATGCAAATCAAGACCACAGTGAGGTACCATTTCACACCAGTCAGAATGGCTGTGATCCAAAAGTCTACAAGCAATAAATGCTGGAGAGGGTGTGGAGAAAAAGGAACCCTCTTACACTGTTGTGGGAATGCAAACTAGTACAGCCACTATGGAGAACAGTGTGGAGATTCCTTTAAAAACTGTAAATAGAACTGCCTTATGACCCAGCAATCCCACTGCTGGGCATACACACCGAGGAAACCACACACCGAACTGAAAGAGACACATGTACCCCAATGTTCACTGCAGCACTGTTTATAATAGCCAGGACATGGAAACAACCTAGATGTCCATCAGCAGATGAATGGATAAGAAAGCTGTGGTACATATGCACAATGGAGTATTATTCAGCCATTAAAAAGAATACATTTGAATCAGTTCTAATGAGGTGGATGAAACTGAAGCCAATTATACAGTGAAGTAAGCCAGAAAGAAAAACACCAATACAGTATATTAACACATATATATAGAATATAGAAAGATGGTAACTATGACCCTATATGTGAGACAGCAAAAGAGACAAAGATGTATAGAACAGTCTTTTGGACTCTGTGGGAGAGGGCGAGGGTGGGATGATTTGAGAGAATAGCATTGAAACATGTATATTATCATATGTGAAACAGATTGCCAGTCCAGGTTTGATGCATGGAGGGTGCTCAGGGATGGTGCACTGGGATGACCCAGAGGGATGAGATGGGGCAGGGTGAGATGAGGGGTTCAGGATAGGGAACACATGTACACCCACAGCTGATTCATGTCAATATATGGCAAAACCACTACAATATTGTAAAGTAATTTGCCTCCAATTAAAATAAATAAATTTAAAAAAAAAGAATACTGGAGTGGGTTGCCATGCCCTTCTCCAGGGGATCTTTCTGACTCAGGGATTGAACCTGCGTCTCCCCTGCATTGGCAGGCCAGTTTTTACCACTAGCGCCACCTGGGAGAATTAGGGGTGTGTGGGGGAGGAGGAGATACAATTTAACGTCTAACAGATAGCATCATCTAGGTATGGTCTTCATGGGATGCCTGAGGCCACACCCAGGGCTAGGGAGTGAATTGCCATCAGTTTATCGTCAGCCTTCGTGGCCCTACTCTCCTTTCCAGGGATGGAGAAGCAGAGAGACAGGAACAGAAGTGTCCCGAGGGAAATGATCTGTTAGATAAGAGGCAGAGATGTCCTTTCCCACTTTCCAGCAGCCTTCGTCTTCTCTGTACCTGGTGCTAAGAGTTGGGGCCATCTTGGAACCATGAGGGGAGCTGGGCCCACACTCAGGGCACAGAAATGAAAACCCTGGAAAAGTCTGGTCTGTAGCGTTGCCCTCAAGGCTCTGCGTGAATGATACTGGAACCTAACCTCCCTTCCTTGAGCCTTCTCCTTAGAGCAGATGATTAAGCCTCCCTGTTGCCTAAACCAGCCTATAACTTCACACTGTGCCCTTCAGACCCTTCTTGGGAAGTGACCTCCCGAGCGGGCAGGAAGGTTCTGAGAAGCCTTTGGAAAGGGAACTGGGCCTCTCCTTGGCTTGCTGGATCTCAGGCCCATTCCCTACCCCACCAGGCCCTGCTCTGTGTCTCGTGGTGAGTGGAGATGGGGGCCTACCCGGGAAATCATGCCTGCCAGCTTGCTGGCTGACAGGTTCCGGGCGGAAGCCATGGCAGGATCCTGGAAGATGGCAGGAGCTGATCTTTGCCCTCCTGTCTCTCTGCTTCAGGCAGCATCCTCTTTGTTTCAGCCCCTCAAGGTCCCCACTGGACAGCCCCCAGGTCCCGTGCAGGTGCCCCGACTCGCCCAGCCCTGTGGGTGGTGGTGGCTCCTGCAGCTGCCAGATACCCAGTTATCTCTGCAGCTAGCTCCCATCCCAGCTCAGTTCCCTCTGCTGAACTGCCCTGCCTGCTCTGGCCTCAGTGACACAGGGCATGCTGAGGGGGAGGCTTTGTACTTGTATCTGCTGGCCCTCCTTGCCTTCTAAGACCACGGAGTCCTGGGACTTCCCTGGTGGTCTAGGGGTTAGGACTCGACGCTTTCACTGCCTAGGGCCTGAGTTCAATTCCTGGTCAGGGAGTTAAAAACCCCACAAGTCTCTCGGTTCAGTTGAGTTCAGTTCAGTTCAGTTCAGTCGCTCAGTCGTGTCCGACTCTTTGCAACCCCATGAATCGCAGCACGCCAGGCCTCCCTGTCCATCACCAACTCCCGGAGTTCATTCAGATTCACTTCCATTGAGTCAGTGATGCCATCCAGCCACCTCATCCTCTGTCGTCCCCTTCTCCTCCTGCCCCCAATCCCTCCCATCATCAGAGTTTTTCCAATGAGTAGACTCTTCGCGTAAGGTGGCCAAAGTACTGGCCAAAGTCTCTCGGTACGGCCGATAAATGAAAAAATTGTCAGATCACTGGGTCCTGTTGTCAGTGAGGATCTGGCGTGGCTGATGGGAAAAGGCAGGTTGGGGCCAGAGCCAGACTGTCGGCTCAGTGAGGCAATAGCCCCTGGGGGTCAGATGATACCCTTAGAGTGACCCCTGCACACCATACTCCTCAGTCCTCTCTTCAAGTGAGGCGGAGCCTGTGGTGGTACCCCCAGTTCTTGTTCCAGTCCTGTGTGCCCTGGGCACCTCCCTGGCCCACCTCAGCCCTGGATGAGCCTCCCCAGGCCCAGAGGTCTCCCTGAGCTCTTCCTAGCACCTAGTTGGAGCTCACCCCTCTGCCCTTGGGCCCCACGGTAGTTGCCCTTGGTGACCACTGTCCCAGCGACCAGACATGCGGGCAGAATCCCTGGGATCAGTCTCCCCTCCGGACTGTCAGTGCCTTGAGAGCAGGGGCCTCCTTTGCTCCTCTTCCCTGCAGCGGCAGGAGGGGCCTAGCCTAGAACAAGGGCCCGCAGGCTGTCTGAAGGGAGGTGATGAGCCTCCTCTTTCGGTGTTCCTGCAGCCCCTCCCTTGGGATCCCCTGGTTGTCTTGTGTCCAGGGGCCCCCGGGGCTCAGGCTGCCGTGACCCTGCTGGCTGGGTTCCAACAGCCAGAAGATTCTGACTTGGCAGGAAAGTGATGCTCACCCCGCTCCTGGAAGAGAGCACACACCTCCCAGATGGTTTAGGTTGTGCAAGCGCCCTCCGAGTGCTGTTCCCTGCCATGGGAGGAAGAAGTCTTTTAGACTCTGGGGATTCCCACAGGTGGGGCCCCACCAGGGTGCGGCTCCAGCAAAAATGGGGCCATGGCAAACCTAGCAGAGATGCTGCGGCATGTCGGGTCAGATGCAATCACCAGGAGCTTAAGAGAAAATAAATCAGTTTTGTTTAAGCAATGGGGAGAAGGTCAGATTTCACTGGGCACCCATCAGTTCCCTGCTGGTCCCCAAGAAGCCAGCCCACAGCTGCATCCAGAGGTGGGGGGTCTTCCCTCACCTAGCACCTCACTTGCACGTAGCAGACACAGTATGAACGTGTATTGAATAAAGGAACAGATGACCAAAGGAAAACATTCTGAATCTTTTATCCCCTGACTTTCAGAAATTCCCGCCAGTTTGTCAGTCATGCAGCAAATACACATCACAGATTTCTCAGGATGGCCCTAGTTTCAAATTAACATCAGCAATGGACTTTTGCGTACCAGGTCCTGGGCTAGACACCTAAGCAAAGAAGTAAATTGTGGCCCTGACTTCAAAGGGAGCAGGAGTAGGAGACCCAAGGAGCCTGTCCAGTGTGATCTGGGTGGGATGTCAGGCCTGCAGGGCCTGGGGCAGCAGGAGGTGGGTAAGCCTGGGGAGGTGAGCAGGGCAGAGTCAGAGGGTCCTGGGTACCAGCCTAAGGGGTTAGGCCTTTACCCTGTGGACCAAGGGCCACCAGTGAAGGATTTCAAACAAATGGCTGGTCAAATCTGAAACCTGTCCTGCTGTGAAACCACATCTGAGGTAGGTGGAGTGTCCAAAGCTGGCCAGGCACACACTTCCTCGGACTCTGACTTCTGTCCGCTGAAAAGGTAGGCGAGGGGAAGCAAAGCATCACTACAGTCAATGCGCCAGGCAAGTGAGTACTTGCTTCAACACCTGGACAGAGGCCACCTCTTCCTTTCAATGTAGCGTGTGGCCACTGACCAGCCGCAGGGCCCTGCTGGGCTCCCAGAGGCCCTGACCCACTTCCTGCCAGGTGGCCCTTGTCCCAGCACCTCCCAGGGAGCCGCACCAGGGTGGAGGCCGGGTGGGGCGGTGATGCAACAGCACTTTGTAACACAAACGTCCTGGGGTTTCCACTGGTGTCTTTGGCTTCTGACAGGTATTTTTGGGGATGCTCCATTTCTCCGATGACGCCTGTGTGGTTCAGAGCAACGAGGGCCTCCCGGAAGCTCCCGGCTGCCCCAGGCACTTCATTTGGAAATTGGCAAAGACGTATACTTTCCGCCTCGGAGGGTGGATTGGACTTTGGAAACACCTAAAACAATTCAAGGGCAGGGCTGGAGGGTTAGTGAGTGATGAACTTCCGAGCTCTATTTTTGGTCAAATGTCCACACGTGACTAGCTGTGTGCTGCGACTGAGTCCCATTTCCCTAAGTTAGTGGCACCCTGGCAGAACAGGTCCCAACGTCCTCCTGTGGCCTGATGTCATGAACCTCACTCCAGAGTCAACTCTTACTACACTCCTGGGAAGAAACTTGGTGTGGAATATGACCACGGATATGTGGACCAGATGCAAACCCATTTTCCAAAAAGTTCTCGATGTTGACTATTCAATATTGAGGACACGGACACGTAAATTCTTGCTGACTATCGTCTTTGATGTTACTTCTGTTCAGTAAAGGTGACTCCATGCATTTGTAAATATCATGTACCTTTATTAGTCCTTTCGGGTAAATAACTTAAGAAAAAACACCCTTTGTGCCAGACACGTCCTCACTTTTGGCGTCAGAAAACGTGGTCAGCAGATTTATACAAAGTTCTTTGTAAAATACATCAGAGATTCTTAGGACATTAGAGCTTTGATCCAGTCCAGTCCAGCTAAAGAACATTTTACCGAAGGGCCCCGAGATCCAGAGAGCAGAAGTGATGCTCAGGGTTTCATGATGAGCTAGGTGCCGAAGACAGCTAAAATAAGTGGAGTTGGTCCCAGAACTGAGGTGGGATGACCAAGGGCACCGATCTTATTGGCATGTCCCATGTGCATTCGGATGTTTTTGCTTACTTCTGTAAGTTACTGCCTCTGCACCAAACACAAAAACCTTATCTCTATGTAAGGGTAACTTCATAGTTTGCAAGGATATGCTGCTTTTCTTTAAGGAAAAAAAAAAATTGTAAGGGAGAAAATAAAGTCTATGGAATTTATGCAGAAATACAAGAATGCCATGCATTTGAACAAGGCCAGGTTTAGTCACTGTAGGTTTATCTTCTCAGATCCAGATTAGTAACTGGATTTAATGACTCAGGCCTGCTGACTCCCAGGCCTAAGGCCAAAGTCAAGAGTCTGCCTGCAGCCCCAGAGCCAGCCCTCAAGGCACCAGCACCTCCTCCTTCCCTTGCTTCTGTTTCCCCATCTGGGTCAAGATGGGTCATCTGGGCATGGCCAGGCCTCCCCAAAGGAGAGTGCAACATACATGCAGTTTGTATGTTAGAGGTGGGCTGGCAGGAGAGGCCGTGTGTGAGGGTGACCCATGCGGGAGTGGCACCTGTGAGTGGCAGAGAGACAGACCATCTGGCTTCCTGAATCGAGAATTCGCCTCTTTGTTCTAGTGAATACTTCTAATTCTAAAATGCAATCACAGGACTGAGCTGAAAGAGACCCTAGACCAGGGCCAGACCCTTGATGGCTGGAGACAGAGAGGCTCATACAGGGTCAAGGAGATGGCCAAGGTCACAGAACAGCAAGCTGCCGGCAGGACGGGGAAGGTGGATGGGGGGGCAGGGGGCTGCCTGGCCTTCCCCCGACATGAGGCTCTCACTAGTATCCCACACTCGGAGACATCCGGTTCCCCCCCGCTGGAAGGAAGCCCAATAGCAGGGGGCCATGATTGCCACAAGGACTGGTTGATTGATGGGCCTGGGAGAGCAGGGCAGCAGACAATGCTCCCTCTTGGCCTTGGCACTGGACACAGGAGACTTCCGGAGTTTGAGAGAAAAAAATCTTCGTGTCACTGGAACAAAATGTTTCTTCACAGAGCGGGGACAAATCCCAGAGTGTTCACCATGAAATCAAAGCTGTCCTACTTGGTGAGTGCCTGGGGCTGTAATGTTGTCAGATGGGACTGTTTATTGCATTGTTGATCTCAGTCCCTCCTAGGAATTAAACTTGCTGGGGCGGAGTAACTCCCCCCACCCCCACCACAGTGGTACCTGGTACTTAGTGGTTGCTCAAGGACTGTGTAAAGATGAAATTAATCAGGGTGACCAAGAGTAAAGGCAGCTGTCAAGTCCCCTCATGTATGAGGACTCACTGCTGTTTACCCTCTTCTGTTGTCTCTCTTTCTAGATTCTGTGGAAGCCATGCATGGCCCAGGGAAAGTTAGATTACTCATTCACTTCTGCATTCATCAAACTAGTACTCTTCACAAAGGAGGTTTTTGTAGCAGTGAAGATCCTTGGGTCATCTAGTCCAAGATCACACAGCAAATTGAGACCAAGGTAGACTATAGTACTTAGCTCTGCCAGGCTCGTCTCCTGCACTGACTGTGTGGCTAGCGCTAGTTTCACGCCTTTTACTCCCACCGGCAGCTCTCAGGTCAGTCACACCCTATGCTGGGACATAAGGTCCACTGTTGGACTTTGTCTACAAAGGAAGGAACACTTTAAATGCAAGGGATAAAAAGTGTCCCACGTGCCTCCCTGAGGTCAGCAGTGGTGGTGAGTGTGGGCAGCATCTGGGAGAGGCCAGTTCTCCACCAGAGTCTTGGCTGCACTCCTGGGGACTCCCAATTTCCCAGTTTTTGCCATATGTATTCCTCCTATAGACACTGTTGAACCCTCCCAAAGCGAGCCAATCACAGCTGCCCTCAGAGAAGTCATTGATAAGCACCACTCAATGCAGTAACAGACTTTATTATCTTAGGCTCCAAAATCACTGCAGATGGTGATTGCAGCCATGAAATTAAAAGATGCTTGCTCCTTGGAAGAAAAGCTATGACAAACCTAGATATCGTATTAAAAGTGGAGACATTACTTTGCCAACAAAGATCTGAATAGTCAAAGCTTTGGTTTTCCCAGTAGTCATATATGGATGTTAGAGTTGGACCATAAAGAAAGCTGAGCACGGAAGAATTGATGCTTTCGAACTGTGGTGTTGGAGAAGACTCTTGAGAGTCCCTTGGACTGTAAGGAGATCAAACCAGTCCATCCTAAAGGAAATAAATCCTGAATATTCACTGGAAGGACTGAGGCTAAAGCTCTAATACTTTGGCCACCTGATTTGATGAGCCCACGGATTAGAAAAAGACCCCGATACTGGGAAAGACTGAAGGCAGGAGGAGAAGGGGACGCCAGAGGATGAGATGGCTGGATGGCATCACCGACTCAACCAACAGGAGTCTGACCAAGCTCCAGGAGGAGATGGTTAAGGATAGGGACGCCTGGCGTGCTGAAGGCCCTGGGGTCGCAGAGTCGGGAAACGACTGAGCGACTGAACAACAATACAAAGGACAGTGGATCGCCCGGTGGCTTGCAGACCTGTTACCTTCCACCCCCTTGCCCTAACGGCCTGAGACGAGTCTCTGGTTTAAGCGCAACGTGCCTCTTCGCATGTCCTCGGCTGCCTGCTACCTTCTAGGAAAACACCCGGACATGTCAGACGCGGTTTAACACGCTCAGCGGCTCGAGAGCTGCCCAGAGCTGTGCCTCTTGATTTGCCCACTGACCGCTGCCCCTTCTGCCTCCTGCCCCACTTCTTCGTGGGGTGGAGCTGCTCCAGGATCACCTCCAGGTCCTCCCACCGGCATATACAGACGCCCCGCAGAAAGAAAGAAGGGTCCGGGGTCGACAGGTAGGGTCCACGTGGCCCGCTCGCGCCCAGCGATTTCCGTTCTCTGCCCGAGGGCACGCGGCATTTGATGCCAGGTGGAAGGAGAGCGCTGGCTTGGCGCACACGCTGCTATCCGGCGGGCGTTCAGAGGCAGATTTTGCAATCCTTCGGCTGGCGTGCGAGCGGCTACCCGCCTTAGGCAGCAGGCCAAGCGCGCGGAGCCCAGAGGAGCCCGCGGCTGGTGCGCATGCGCGGGCCGGCGGCGGGCCAGGGAGGGGCGGGGTTGGGCGGGGCTGGGAGGTGCTGACGTTGATCCGCCGGCGACCACCCCCACCCCCCACTCCTCCCTCTCCCCCGTCCAGGGTTGGCCCCGCCCCCTCCCTGGGAGGACGCCCGGACGGAACCGATCGCGGCTGGTTTGAGCTGGTGCGTCTCCATGACGACACGCGCGGCGCTATAAGTAGCGGCGCGGCGGCGCGCCGGGCTTTGTCAGTTCCCCTCAGCCTCCGCCGCCGCCGCCCCTCTGCCAGCGCTCCGGCGCCACCTCGGGCCGGCAGTCCTCCGCGGGAGGGAGCGAGGCGGCCGGGCGAGCGGCTGACGGGGGCGGCGGGGCGGCCGGCGGTCCTGCGGCGCTCGGCGGCGGCGCGTTGTCTCCATAGCGTTGGCCCGCCGCGCCCCTGCGCTCTGAGGTAAAAGAGGGGTCGCGTCCGGGCGGTAGGGAGGCCGGCGGGCGGGCGGGCGCGGGTGAGGGGCGGGGAGTGCCGGCCACGTGTCCCGGAGGCCGGAGCACACCGGGCCCCTGGAGCTGCGAGGACACGTGGTCGCAGTGCCCGGCCTGTTGGCCCTGGGGGTCCCGGGTGGGGCCGGACCCCCGACCCCTCCCGGCTCAAGGGCAGCCTGGCTCTGGAAAGGCCCAAGGTTCACCTTTTCTGAACCACGTCAGTGAGGGTTTTCTGAGCCGGAAGCTCTTTGAGGAGCTCGATCCTTCAGCCGCTATTTTTTTAAACCCATGTGGTGGTCCGGCAGCAGGTGCAGGAGAGGCAGGAGGCGAGCCCGGCACAGGTCTCGGGGTGCCGGCCTCCCGTGCACGTGCCGTTCCGCCGTGTTGCCCTGGAATGTACTTTTTTTCCCCCCTTGCTGTGTGTACAGAGCGAATGGCCCAATATAGAAAGCCACTCAGATCGCTAGAGCTGAGATAACCCGTGTGTAACTGATACTGCTCGGCTGGACTTAGAAATGTTGACGGAATCTTTGAATGACTTGGTGATTTAGGAAAAGTCATTAGATTATTAAGATCAGGCGAAGGACTAAGACGTAGGAGCCAGTCACAAGATTTTCCCCCAAACGGCCGACTGTTGAGAATCCGAAATAATGAGGGAAGATGTGGGGAGCACAACCTCTTAGGAGTGTCTAGTAGGGAGGACATAATGTGCTAATTTCATTCAAACCTAAAATTTAATCGATTTGTAAAATTTTCAGTTGCGGTTTGAATTGGTACCTGTCTAACGTTTCCCAGTTGGCAAAAAATAATTTCATACCGGAGAAGGACCATGTTTTGCTAATCCATGTCATTTTAAGTAACGTAGCCATATGGAAAAAACACGCAAAGGTGTTCTAGGGTGAACTTTCTCTGTATCAAAAGTTACTGAAGTAAAGCTTTGAAAGATACAAGGAAGCAAAATACTTAATAGCGGTGTTTTTCAGAGAAATACACACCTGTAAGTTTAAGCCTGAATGTTGTCTTTTTTTTTTTTTTAAAGACCCTAAACAGCCCAGTCTATTACTGGTGACCCTATTTAAATGTTACTTATGTAGACAGAATGTGTGTGCTGGCGGTCTGTTCCCTTCCCCTAAGGGCGAATTAGGAAACTAGGAGGTTGACAAAGTCAGCAAGTCACATTAGATCAAGTCTTGCAAGTTCTCCCATGCATGGGTTTGGATTTATGGCAGGCTCGTCCCCCTGGGCCTCTCATAGTGTCCCATGCCAGAGCAAACCCAGCCCTGAACCATTGCCTGGCCTCTGCCAGTAGGCTGCAGGCACTGAAGCGGGTTGCACAGGGGAAAAGATGACCTCCCTATCAGAGATTAAATAGATTAAAATAATAATTTTAAGGTAACTCATTGGCCAATGTCACATTTCGTGAATGCCAAGGACAGTGGCTCTGATGGTTAAATGAGCTTTATTTTTGTTTATTCAGAAATCATTGTTTGCTAATTTTTGTAATTCATAGTTGAGAATGACTCCCAGGTGATTATCATTCATAGCCAATCATGTAAGTAGAGTGCCTGTGAGGATAGGTTGGGATTCCCACAATCCCAAGTAGTTTAGTAGGCAGTGCTGATTTTAGAATATTGATTTCCATTCAGATACAGCAGCTGTAATACATCCTGTTGATTTTTTTAATTGCATTTTTTAAAAAACACATGCCTAGCATGAAAATTAGCTCATTTCTCAGGAAAATTTAGAGCACTCAGTAAATTGATAACAATGCTTGTTGGTCACTAAAAGTTCTTCTGTATAAGACTTAGCTGCTGCTGCTACTACTGCTAAGTCACTTCAGTCATGTCCGACCCTGTACAACCCCATGGACGCAGCCCGCCAGGCTCCTCCATCCCTGGGATTCTCCAGGCAAGAATACTGGAGTGGGTTGCTATTTCCTTCTCCAATGCATGAAAGTGAAAGTGAAGTCGCTCAGTCTGTCTCACTCTTAACGACCCCATGGACTGCAGCCCACCAGGCTCCTCCGTCCATGGGATTTTCCAGGCCAGAGTACTGGAGTGGGGGTGCCACTGCCTTCTCTGATAAGACTTAGAAAAGGTAGGAAATAGCAAGGTGTTTATATGGCAGCTTTGCAAAATTGCTATCATGGTGTTTAAGCTTCTAAAGAAAAACAGGTCTGAAATAAAGTAAGCTAACTGTCATGAAGCTTTTTCCCTTAGTGGACTGAGTGCAGGAAGGTTTCTGAAACCTGTATTCTGCATTTTAGCAGGTATGTTTGGAGTGCCTTTTTGAGGTGGACAGAACTATATATGGGCTTCCTTGGTAGCTCAGCTGGTAAAGAATCCGCCTGCAATGCAGAAGACCTGGGTTGGGAAGATTCTCTGGAGAAGGGCATGGCAATCCACTCCAGTATCCTTGCCTGGAGAATCCCATGGACAGAGGAGCCTGGCGGGCTGTAGTCCATGGGGTCACAAAGAGTCAGACACGACTGAGTGACTAAGTACAGTACTATATATGGAAGTTGAGTGTGAAAAACTCTAGTATTGAATCTGTGAGGTCCTCATTCCATTGAGATTTATAGAACCATTGGACTTAAACCTAGAAATAATGGGATTTCCAAACCCAGGGAGTGAGCTGTCTGGAGGGTGCTTTAGTAGCCCTGCTTCTTGTGTGTGTGTGCGCTGTCAATACCTGATCTTCCAGTTTAATGTGTTCTGAAGGTGGAAAGCAGATTGTGTGTTTATCGAACATTTCCACTGCTGCACAGAGAGCACACGCATCTTCGGTGGACTTGGAATTCCTGGAGAATTGCCTTTGTGAAAAGTTGGCATAATCCCTTTAAATTCCATCTCTTACGTTTTCTATGTAAGTATTTGTGATTGTTGGAGGTTTATCTTAGGAGTTACTAAGTGTTAATAAAACTTATGAGTAGATTTGTCTGCCCTATTTGCAGTTTGTTGTGTCTCAAAAAGACATCAAGAGACCATGAACAGCTTTAGTAATGAAGAGTTTGACTGCCATTTCTTGGATGAAGGCTTTACTGCCAAGGACATTCTGGACCAAAAACTTAATGAAGTTTCTTCTTCTGTAAGTATATATGAAGTCTGTGCTGGTAGTGCAGCTTTGAGAATATTAGGCAGATGAATGGGAAACTTCAGAGGGGTCTTATGGAAATGTCCTGTTAGGGAATTGGGAATTTAATTAGCTGTGGATCCTCCAATGACAATTGTGATTATCATGTCCATGATTGACTAGGGTTCATGAGAACGGGCAAGTGAAGGGAAGGCTGTGCCTTGGTCACATCTGTTAAATTGCTGATGGGTCTTCTGTAACCACTCTTACTGCAGGATGATAAGGATGCCTTCTATGTTGCGGACCTGGGAGACATTCTGAAGAAACATCTGAGATGGTTGAAAGCTCTTCCTCGGGTCACCCCCTTTTATGCAGTCAAATGCAATGATAGCAGAACCATAGTGAAGACACTTGCTGCCATTGGGACAGGATTTGACTGTGCCAGCAAGGTGGGCAAAAGCAGCAGAACTCAAATGATGTCTATAATGGCCTTCCTAGCAGGGCAGATCAGAATTGCTTTGCTTGAGCAGTGGATGCTAAAGAGAGTGGACATGGGCCAGCTTTTCCATATATTAGCTACATGTGTAAATACCTCTTCTTTTTCAGACTGAAATACAATTGGTGCAGAGTCTCGGGGTGCCCCCAGAGAGGATTATCTATGCAAATCCATGTAAACAAGTGTCTCAGATTAAGTATGCTGCCAATAATGGAGTCCAGATGATGACTTTTGATAGTGAAGTTGAGCTGATGAAAGTTGCCAGGGCACATCCAAAGGCCAAGTGAGTTACTCCATCTGAGGGCGGATCAGATATGGGACGTGTATAATGTGAACAAACTCAAATTTCCAGTTGTTAGATTTCTATACTAGTAAATTATCTGTGTACTGAGTTAAACCAAATTAGACTCAGACCACAGGGTATCAGAGCCAAGGAGTCTTATTTTAAGCACGGCTGTAGGTGATCTTCTGTCGGTGGGAAATTTGATATACTTTTCTTGCTTCTAGGTTGGTTTTGCGGATCGCCACTGATGATTCCAAAGCAGTCTGTCGCCTCAGTGTCAAATTTGGTGCCACGCTCAAAACCAGCAGGCTTCTTTTGGAACGAGCGAAAGAGCTAGATATTGATGTCATTGGTGTCAGGTGAGATCTTGGTGATGGCAGAGATGGAGATGAAGTATTAGACAATGCAAGTTTTATGTCTTCTCCCACCATGAATAGTTACTTCCAGAAATAGTAAGAAATAGTGTATTTTTTGTGTGTTTTTTTTTTTTGACACCAGCTTCCACGTGGGAAGTGGCTGTACTGATCCTGAGACCTTTGTGCAGGCCATCTCTGATGCCCGCTGTGTCTTTGACATGGGCGTGAGTATCTGAGCCCCATGTGTGAGGAGGGGGACAGGGATGGCATTAACAACTAGTCCTAGTTCTAGAATTGACCTTTGTAAAACTCATCTCATATTACATATTTAACCTTAACCTGCTGCATACGTTTTTCATGACTTGTTAATCTGGCTGATTGACTTAATTTTCTTGACTCTAGGCTGAGGTTGGTTTCAACATGTATCTGCTTGATATTGGTGGTGGCTTTCCTGGATCTGAGGATGTAAAGCTTAAATTTGAAGAGGTAATTTATAACAAAATTACAGTCTATAACTCTTAGCAGGTTCTGTTTTGAAATATTTCAAAACTTGTATGTTACATGAAAGTAAATGTCTTGGTGTGGTATTTTGAATGACTTGGTCTGGTATTTTGAATGACTTCTGTGCTATTTAAAATTGTATTATGTTAATAAGTCTCTCAGTTGTGTCCAACTCTTTGTGACCCCATGGACTGCTAGTCTCCCCTGTCCATGGAATTCTCCAGGCAGAAATCCTGGAGTGGGTAGTTCCTTCCCTGGGGATCATCTCGAGCCAGGGATCAAACCTGGGTCTTGTGCGTTGCAGGCAGATTCTTTACTCTCTGGGCCACTAGGGAAGCCCTGTATTGTATCTTACTAGTTTTCTAAAATAAAATGAGACAATATTTTCAAAAGTCTTAGGAAAATTGAGGACTGTCATTGTGGAGTTGAGAGAACCTACTGACTTTAGTATTGCTAGATTTTGTGCTTCCTTGACTTAGAACGTTGTTTTTTAGTCATTGAAGGTAAGCCATTATATGCTACTTACTTATAAAATCCATACTTGGTTAAAATTTATGTGAATAGGAAGAATACAGAGTTTACCTTGTTAGTAGATATATTTATATGTTGGATAAAAATATTTAGGCACTGGTAATAAATTTGTCCCATTGCTGAATAAAATCATACCATAACATCTAAAGAGTAAAAAGTCTTGAGGGGAATCAAAATGAAACCACAGGATATGCAGACTGGTTTTCAGGGAGGTGTTTATCTTTTGCTCTTTGAAGGTAAACCTCTGCTGATGGCAGCTTTCAATGTTTTTGATGGGTTTCAAAGCGCTGCTCCATGTGAGTTCTCCTTGATGACCAATTGCTCTTTTCTGTCTGTCTCTGGTAGATCACCAGTGTAATCAACCCAGCACTGGACAAGTATTTTCCATCAGACACTGGAGTGAGAATCATAGCTGAGCCAGGCAGATACTATGTTGCATCAGCTTTCACGCTCGCAGTTAATATTATTGCCAAAAACTTGTATTAAAGGAACAGACAGGCTCTGATGGTAGGTATCAAGATTGAATCATTGCATATATATACTGAAAGTTCGTTACCTAAAATGGTTAAGTGGTAATTGAGACTATTTCTGCTTTTCTAATTATTTTCTTTTTTTTTAAATTTGCTTTTCTAGATGAAGAGGAGTCTAGTGAACGGACATTTATGTATTACGTGAACGATGGAGTATATGGCTCATTCAACTGCATCCTTTACGATCACGCACACGTGAAGCCTCTTCTGCAGAAGGTACCTTCCGAATGTGTTGTATACACCAGTTGAAAGATGACTGGTCAGAGCAAGTGTAAGCAGGTGTGCTTCTCTGTCTCAAATGTAGAGACCCAAACCAGACGAGAAGTATTATTCATCCAGCATCTGGGGACCGACCTGTGACGGCCTGGACCGCATTGTTGAGCGCTGTGACCTGCCCGAGATGCATGTGGGCGATTGGATGCTCTTTGAGAACATGGGTGCTTACACTGTTGCTGCTGCTTCTACCTTCAATGGATTCCAGAGACCCACCATCTACTATGTGATGTCAGGGCCAACGTGGTTAGTGACAGTGTGTGTTTGGTTCTGATAAGAATTAGGTACCTTCCAGGGTTGATTATGCTTGTTCTTGTCCAGTAGAATTAAGAAATTGCTTAGAATTAAATAATAACAATTATTTTTCTTTTTCTCCCCATATTAAGAATATATGCTTTAGAAATTTTGGAATAATTACAATGAAAGGAAAATTCCTCCAATAATAGTAATGTATATAGTTACAGAATTTTAAGGCACAGTTGATTTAGAAAACGCTGGTCAGTCTATTTCTGTACCTAGAGTACTTTAATTAGTGCATGTGACTTGTGGTTTCCTTCTTACTAAAAAGATGGTTCTGAAGAAATGCTTGCTGTAGTACTACATTGAATTGCTTCCTGATGACATAGTAACCAGAGATGTAAATAGGCTCATGAATAAGTTACTGTGTCACACACTGTGGAGCCGCTTGGTTAGCGGTGACTCAGGGTTTCTGACTGCCGCTTGTCTCCTGCAGGCAACTGATGCAGCAGATCCGGACCCAGGACTTCCCACCCGGAGTGGAGGAGCCGGACGTCAGTCCCCTGCCTGTGTCCTGTGCCTGGGAGAGCGGCATGAAGCGGCACTCGGCAGCCTGCGCTTCCACGCATATTAACGTGTAGATACCACTCTTGTAGCTGTTAACTTCGAGTTTAGCTTGATTTAAGGGTTTGGGGGGACCATTTAACTTAATTAATTACTGTTAGTTCTGAGATGTCTATGTGAGTAGGGTTGGCACAGGTGCACCAATGTGGAAGACTGGGAGATGGGGTCACATTTATCTGTGTTCCTATGGAAACTATTTGAATATTTGTTTTATATGGATTTTTATTCACTTTTCAAACATGCTACTAAAGGCTTCAACTGCTGAGCAAGCGTTTGTGGCTTGTGTATCAGCAGGGTGGGCCGAAGCTTAGTGTTGTGACCGGTTTTAACAAAAAGGAATAAAGTATCTTGACATAACTTGTCATTGGGAAGTTTCTACGGTGTGTTCATTTCAGATGGCTCACTTGAGCGTGTGTTATAGGTGGGAATTTGTTTTTTTCCCTGTAGGCTGAGAAAATTGCCCCAGAAGACTGAGGAGTTGACACATTTTTAATGTTTTAAAAATCCATGGAATACTTTTTTTTTTCTGTTTTGACATTTTTATTTCAAGTCTGAGTCCTGGAGAAAGTCTGCTGTGGCGTCTCAAAGAGTAGTGAGGGCATCTAACCTCATGGCAGGGGGAGGAAAAGGACAGGCGAGACCGTGGGCAGCCTCAGCTGTTAGTGGTTTCCCACCCTGGATGCTGACTGAGCTTAGTACGCCAGAGCCCCTTGTTAACTAAGTGGTCTTTGCCTGTCACAGTGGCTGCCTAGGCGAGGTACACAGGGGCCCTCTGAGCCTTGCCTCCAGAGACTAGTCTCACCTTGACTTCACACACAGAAAAAGGTACAGTTACAAACTAGCTTGTTACGGAGTTGCAGCTCTTCATCTGACCTTGGCCTTTTGTATTCTCTTTTACCCTACACCTCAGAAAAAGGGTGGCAGGCTCACATTTAAATTTCCAAGAAGGGAATTATGAACCCCTGCTGTAGCTCTGGACAGGAGAGCAGGCCACGTAAAAGCCGGAGTCTCTTGAGTAAGTCTCTCACTGGCCCTAGTCCCTGCAGGTGACGGAGTATCTGGCCAGCTCTGTTGGAGGGACATGGGGAGAGTAGCACACAGGCACGGACAGGGACGCTGCAGCGTCTTGCCTCTCGGGCTGGATTAAGTTCTTTTGATGCTATTAGTACCTTTACCACGGAGTTAAGGGGAATGACTTCTTAGTTTCTGAAAAGCCACTTTCCCACAGACCTGAGTTCCACCTGGACACAGCACACTGCTGTGACGTCTGTTGCCTCCTGGACGCTTAGCCAGACTAGGCCTTGGCTCATCACCACTCCTGGTGTCCTTGGACCTGAGAGCACTGCTCTAGTTGGCAGACCACTGAGTGAGACCTCTCAAGAGCCACAAAGAAAGGTCTGGCGAGTCTGGGCGGAAGAGGCAGAACTCTCAAGTGAACAGTCTGCCCCACTTCCTGTGAGCAGATCCTTGTCTGGGTCTTCTGCCCACTAACGTTCAAGATAGAGGAATTGATGTTCTGTGTGGATTAGTGCCAGGAAGTACAAGCTAGACACCAAGGTTTGGGTAAAGTAGTCTTGCTTTCAGAAGTTAGGAATAACAAGATACCTTAGTGACAAGAGTTGATTATGGATTGAAAAGAGAAAGTTTCCCCTCAAAAAGTAGGCTGTACTGAGGGCTTAGGAACTGCTCTTCCCTCCCTTTAGGTAAAGTACAGTCTGACCAGCCAGCCAGTGCCGGTGGGGACGGAAGTAGTCGCAGGAGGTCCCATGACACCCACATCACAACCTCTGAACCTGGCTCCTGAGGGTTTGGTGAAGCCACTTGGAGTCTATGGTGACATGGTCTGAGCTGGCCCAAACGACCTCACCTGGCCCCTACACCTGGGTGTGAGCATGTGAGTTCAGCAAGAGGATGGAGAGCTCAGACAGCTGGGTGGGCGTCAACACTACCTCTGGGACACTCTTAGAAGGTTCTAGGTGGCAGTGCAGACTAAAGATGGTACTGTCCGTCATTCACAGACACTTCTAGACCTTGGTTTGAAGTGGACAGCTCAGGCCTCCATAAGGTGCTGACAAAGTGCTGGAGTCCCCACACAGGCCCCCACTGGGAGGGGCTCCTGGTCCAAGGTAAAGGCAAGCCAGGCAAGTCTTTATTCGAGTCACTTGGCGGCATCTCAAAACGCAGATTGCTGGGCCCATCCCAGATGGGACAGGGGCTGTGGGGCAACAGGGAACCCCCTGGGAAAGTAGAAGGTGCTGATACTCCTTGTACCACAGTAAACCCCAGGTGTAAATTTTCACTGTGACGGATTAGGCCACTAAGCTATTAGAAAACATTTGAAGTAAAAAAATGTAGGGGGCAAAGGGGAAAACAACACATAGAAGTAGCCGAATTTATTCATAATAAAAGTTCCAATAAATCACTAAGAGGAACAATGCTGTAGAAAGTGGGCAGATATGAACTTTTCACAGAAAACCTGGAACAAACCTTTAGAACTATGAGAATCTCAGCTGTCAGTTTGGCAAAGATAGGAGAATTCACTCCCCCGGCTGGGTAAGTAGGCAAGCTCACCCATGGCAGATGGGAAGGCAAGAATTTGAATAATCTCTCGAGGGAATCTCTCAAGGCAATTTAAAAAATTATCTAGGCTTCCCTGGGGGCTCTGTGGTAAAGAATCTGCCTGCCAATGCAGGAGACACATTCGATCCCTGATCTGAGTAGATCTCACATGCCACAGGGCAGCTAAGCCCGTGTGCCACAACTGCTGAGCATGTGCTTTAGAGTCTGGGAGCCACAGTGACTGAGCGTATGTGTGCTTTAGAGTCGGAGCCACAACTGAGCCCACATGCCCTCGAGCCTGTGTGTCACACGAGAAGTCACTGCAGTGAGAAGCCCATCTCACCGCAACTAGAGAAAAAGCCCGTGCAGCAACGAAGGCCCAGTAAAACCCAAAACAAATGCACAATTAAAAAAAGAATCCACATTTTCTTTGCCCCAACAATTCTAACTTGTAAGACATCTCAGACACGGCCACTCTGACTTTTCATTGTGACAGTGTCTGTACAGCACATACGAGAAGCAAATGTGTGCTCACCAGGAGGGAACCATTGAGATGATCACTGGGACACAGCCGCTGCGAGATGCAGGGCCCTGCCGGAGCTGGTGAGGACCATGGGTGTGTGGTGAGCTACTGTCTGTGCAAAGAGCAAACCAAACTTTGTGCACACGCATACCTACCTGCATATACAGAAAATTTTGGAAGAACTGACAAAGACGTAGCAGGAAAATGGAAGGCCTGAGGAAGCGAGTGGAGACCAACTTCATACGCACTTTTACATGTGTCTATTGCTGACTTTAAAGGAATTATATAAAATATGCCTCCCAGGTGAGGAAACAGAGAAAAAATCCTGTTATGTGGCTCCTGTGCCCAAGAGCTGCTAAACAAGGGCCGGTGAGCTTGGTCGGGGTCTTGGGTGGGCTTGACCAAGGCCTCCTTGGCAACTTTTCAGGGTGAGGGGGGCTCCTGACTTGTGCCCACTCAGCTCCGGGGGCTAATGGAGACAGCAGAGCCCCTGGGATTAAAGACTTTACCCCTACCTCTCCCTTGCCCCCACCTCTGCCAGGGTGGGGCTCTCTGCCCCATCTGGAGTCACCCCCTGGGGCCAAGGTCAGACCTGAGTCTGCACCTAGACCAGCCTGCACTGCGAGCCAAGCCTGAAGCCTGCGCACAGACCGCTGTCCAGGCCTTCGACAGCCCTCTCTAGCCTCCCAGCTGACCATCCTTAGTGCTGCACAGGCTCCACTCAGCCTGTCCTCTGTAGCCCTGTGCTCCTCGTACCCCTCACAGTGACCCCGAATATGGTGACCTTGCATGTCTATGCAGGCTCCATCCCTCTCTGTCAGGTTTTCTTAGGTTACTCTACTTGCTGGCTGGTCATCCTGTTATGTGACAACCCTATCAACAGGGATTCCAAGTCCTGGGCACCAGGAGCCCAGCTGCAGCTTCTGTTTGCTGTGTGTCTTACGGAAAATCAGGTCACCCCTGGGCCTCAAGCTCCTCACCTGTCAAATGGGGCAGAGAGAGAAAGCTCAGATACAAATCTGGCCCCGGAGATTCCTAAACCAGGCTGGGGGTTTGCGCATTCAAGCCTAGATGGCCCTCCCAGCCACGGCCACCAGAGGGCAGCAGCGCCTCGTGCTTGAGACTCCTCTGTGGTCTTGCACTGCCCCCAAGCTGTCAGGTCCTGCTTCCTTGATGGCTCAGTGGTAAAGACTGCCTGCCAGTGCAGGAAAGAGATGCATGTTCGATCTCTGGGTCTTTAAGAGATGCACGTTCGACCCCTCAGTCGGGAAGATCCCCTGGAGGAGGGCATGGCAACCCACTCCAGTATTCTTGCCTGGAGAATCCCGTGGACAGAGGAGCCTGGTGGACTGCAGGGTTGCAGTGTCCAACGTTACTGAGTGATTAACACTAACATTTAGCCACTCAACAGATGCTGCTGGTAGAGGCCTGACTGTGATAGGAGGGCTGTGGGCACTGGAACGTGGCCCAGCTCAGAGGGAAATCCAGGGCCAGCCACACCGGGTATCTAGGCTCTGAGGCTCCAGACAGCTTGTCCTGGACCAGGCTGCTCCCCGGAATCTTTTTGAGCACAGGTGAAGCCCCCAAGGTGAGCCCAGCCCTCATTCCTGCCTCACACCCAGGGAAGAGCTGGTGGTCCCCCATAGCCTTTGTTCTTACCTCCTGCCTGTACCAGGGTGATGCCCTCACCCTGGGCTCCTGAGGTGCCCACACCATGCCTGGTGACACAGTTGGCCACCCCTCCCACCCTAGCTGTGAAGACAAGCCCTCCTCTCCCCCTACTGAAGTGTGGTGGCGTGGGGAAGCCGAGGGGCACTGCCCTTATCTCCCCACACCCACCGACCAGCCCTTGATGCCCAGGCCCAGGTCCTGCTTGTCCCCACACGTTGGGACCTGGGTACCAATGGCTGCTGGTGTGCCTCCCCCTCCCCATTTTTGCACGGCCCTGGGTCCATGCTTTTCCTACCCTGGGTGCCTGGTCCCACCCTGGCTCTAGCCCCCCTCTCTGGAGAAGCCGTGAGCTGTTTGCAGTCCTTGCTCTGAGCTAGAGAGTCAGAGGGGCAGGTCCTGGCCCATAGGTATCCTTGTCCTCCCTTGAGGCCCTGCACCTGCCTGCCCCACCCCTCCGCCAGCTGACCTACAGGGTCAAGGGCAGCACCCCTGGCTCTCTAGGTCCCTGTCACATGTGTCCAGGGTCATGTGGTTATCAGTGGCCAGGCTGGGACCTGTCCCTCTGCCTCTGTGTCCAGGGCCCACTGGGTGCAGTTCCAGACCATAAGGTGGGCCCTCAATACTGACTTTTTAAAAACTTAATTTAATATTTTGGTGGTGCTGGGTCTTTGTTGCTACTCAGGCTTTCTCTAGTTGCAGCGGGCGGGGGGCACCTCATTGCGGGGGCTTCTCTTGTTGTCGGGCTCAGCAGTTGTGGCATGCGGGCTTAGTTGCTCGGCGGCATGTGGAATCTTCCCAGGCCAAGGACTGAACCCACATCTCCTGTGCTGGCAGGTAGACTCCTAGCCACTGTGCCACTGGGGAACTCCCCCAACACTTACTCTTCATTCATTCACTCACTCATTCAGAACTTCTAGGTTTTTTGCCTTTTTCTTTAAGCTGCACTGCTCAGCTTGTGGGACCTCACAACCCAAAACCAGGGATCAAAGCCAGACCACTGCAGTGAAGGCCCAGAGTCCTAACCAGGAGGCCACCAAGGGAACACCCTGAGCAGCTAACGCCAAGCCAGGCTGGGCACTGGCTCCGGGGAGGGGAAGGGGTGAACTGCGAGGTCAGTTCAAGGGGAAGAGCGCTGTGAGCGAGGCAAGTGTGGGCACTGTGAGGGGTACCTGGGAGGGATGGGGTGACCTACTGGAAGAAAGTTTTCTGCTCCATTGGCATAGAGTCTTGGGAAAGGCACGACGTTCACGGAGGCCACAAGCTGGGGACAGGGGCCGGGGCTGCCCCTACTGTGAAAGCAGCCCGGGCCAGCCGCGGCAGGGGGCTCAGGTCCCTCCCCCACCCACCTGGAAGGAGCTGCAAGGCTGGCACCCGACACAGCCTCACACTGGTCCCCAGGGGCCACTCGCCTGCTGCTGATGCAGGCTGGATGCACGGGACCCTCAACACCCAGTGTCTATGTGTGTTGTGCCTAGTGCACACGTCCATGGCACTGCCCTGCAGGACAGACACACACCCCTCACTGGACCCCCGAGTCCCACCGAGCCCCGCCTGCAGAAAACACACTGCCTGTCGCCCTGCAAACACACACACACACACACACACACACACACACACACACACACACACGTGAAATGAGCACTGTCGGGGGTTGGGGGTAAGATAATCTGACGGGTTCTCCTTCTGCCATTAACTTCCTGGGACCCGAGGGGTATGGCCAGCTTCTAAGGGAGACCCCAAGTCAGTGAGGGGCCTGCGGGTGGTGCCTTCCCTTCCCTAGGGCAGGTCCTCATCGCCGACGACTCCCTAAGGAACCACCATGACTTCTGTGAGCTTCTGTTGGGGCAGGGCCCACCAGGACCCCAGATCCACGTCTTTCCCATTTGTGTGGAAGCACAGGGACGGTTATTTTATGTCTGTGTGGCTGGGTCATGGGTGTCTTGGCGCGTGGTTCGACGCTATTCTGAGTGTGTCTGTGAGGGTGTTTCTGGATGAGGTTAACACTGCATTAGCAGACGGTACTGTAGGCCTTCCCACCAGGGTGAGGCCCTTATCCAAAGGGCCGACTATAACAAAGGCTGAACTGAGGCTCTGTTCTCTGCCTGGTGGTCTTGGGCTGGGACCGCGGGCTCCTGCCTTCAGACCCGGACTGGAACAAACGCCGTAGGCTCTCCTGGGTCTCCAGCTGGCAAATCTTGGGACCATTCAGCCCCCATAATCCTATCAGCCAGTTCCTTATAATGCCTCTCTCTTTCCCATCCCCCTACCCCCACCCTGCCAGCCATATACGTGAGTAAGTATTCAGAGGGAGGTGCTTCCCTGGTGGCCCAGTGGTAAAGAACCCACATGTAGGAGACATGGGGTTCAAATCCTGGGTCAGGAAGATCCCCTGGAGAAGGAAATGAAAACCCACTCCAATATTCTTGCCTGGGAAATCCCATGGACAGAAGGAGCCTGGCAGGCTACAGTCCATTCTTGCTGCTGTAACTGAGTCACTCAGTCGTGTCCGGCTCTTTGCGACCCCATGAACTGCAGCACTCCAGGCTTCCCTGTTCTTCACTATCTCCTGGAGTTTGCACAAACTCAGGTCCATTGATTCAGTGATATCTTCCAACCATCTCATCCTCTGTTGCCCACTTTTCCTCCTGCCCTTAATCTTTCCCAGCATCAGGGTCTTTTACAATGAGTCTGGTCTTTGCATCAGGTGGCCAAAGTGTCGGGGCTTCAGCTTCAGCATCAGTACTTCCAATGAATATTCAGGGTTGATTTCCTTTAGGATCAGTCCCTAGGGTTGCAAAATTGACTTAGCAACTAAACACCACCACCAAGGGAGAGAGAGACACTCTGTTGTCTGTTTCTGTGGCAAACCCTGCACCTGCAGTCACTCCCATCTATGCCTCGTTACTGGGCAATATCCCGTTAGCAGCACTGCAGCCTGCTCCGCACCCCTCATCACGGCACCATCAGATGCGGCCTCGTGGTAGCAAGTGCCCCAGGTCACCTGGCCTCTGGCTCTCATCCCATCCCTGTGGACACTGCCTGTGAAGGTTTGGACTTGGCGATGCCATTGACCGCAAAAGCACTAGCAGACGGGGCTCACACTTTCTATCACAGGCATGGAGTCCTAAAAGGTATTAAGATTAAAAATAGCAAAACAGCCAGTGTCTCTGCTGTGGGGCAGCCTACATGCTTGCCCACTTACCTTGATCACCTGCCTTTCACCAGGTGAGACTCAAGAGCGGTCACCTGGCCCGTGGGCGGGGTGACGGACACTGGAACCAGAGCCTCAGTCCTGTCCACCCTTCCTGGTGGCACGCCCCCTGAGAGAGGGGCCCTTGTCACCCTGGGTGCCTCCAGGCACCTCACAATCCAGACCAAGACATCAAGAAGGCTGGCAGGGGTGAGGAGGGAGGGAGAATTTTGGAAAGTTCTCTCTTCCCTTTTAAGAAAGAAATAAGCCAGGGCCACTTCTTGTCCTGTCTTGGAAGTCTCCTGTGTCAGCCGCACTTACACTGCAGGGACCCAAGGATTCAAGAGTGTGGACAGAAGCTGCCCCAGAGGCCAGGGGCAGGGTGATGGGGCAGCGGAAGGGACAAGGACATCCTTAGGGATGCCCCCCAGATGCGGTGTCAGCCAGGATGACAAGGCATGGGGCTTGTGGGCACGTGGTGCCCACCTGCCCACAGTTAAGGCCCTTCTGCTGCTTCTGAAACCAGAAGCATTTCGACGGCCACAGTCTGAGAAACCAGGCCTGCCTGCCCTCCCGGCCGGTGCGTATGCCCGGGGTCTCTGCCCTGTCATCGCTGGGGATGTGCAGTCTCACAACCTTGTTGATTAAACCATGGGGCTGGGCTGGGGGCTGTGGGCAGAGAAGCTGGGGGAGGGAGGGAGGGAGGCAGAAGCCTGGTCATCAAACCCCCAACAACAGTCATGTTTTATTTCCACGTATTTCTTGGCATTAGGCAGAGATGGAAAGAGAGGTTGCACAGGATTTATAGACACAGTGATGGCCGCAGGGACACAGGGGCAGCCCAGTTTACAATGAGCAGCTGGACCCACAGAGGCCACCTGTCCAGAGAGCGCTCAGGCCACAGCAGTGGAACAGGGGCTGTTGCGGGCCAACACAAGACTCAGACACCTCCTGTTTATTTGATCATTTTAATACAGGGAATGCCAGACCAATCAACAGGGAGGACAAGCCTCACAGAGACACCTGCGTTCATGACGCGGACAGGAGGGTCTCCACAGCCCTGGGCATGCATGCATGTCCTTTGGAGAAGGGCAGATTGAGGGCATAAATACCACAAAGTAACCAGGCTCGGGGGGCCGGAGAGGGGCATCACAGGCCACAAGGGAACCACGCTTCAAAGGCAATCGAGGCATTAAATACGGAACCTACACATTACATTTCACATCACCGTACATATAATTTATATATTAAAAGGAGACCACGGTATATATACGTGCAAGCGGTTTTGGTCGGAGGAAACAAACGAGCTGGGTGGAGCCATGCATGGGGAGGGCTTGCCCGTCTCCTCTCCCTCTGTTCTTGTCCCCATCTTTCCCACAGAGCCACCTGCCATCACAGATCAATCGGCTGGCCTTGGCGCGATCTCAGAAAGTCCCACTGGTATCCTTGGCGTGTCCTCGGGGCTCCCTGTGGGCTGGGAGGTGCCCTGGAAGTGAGGACACCATGAGCCCTGCACGTAAACACATCCCGGGATGTCGCCCTGGAGGGACCGGGGCGGGGAGGGGTGGGAGGAGGCCAGGTGAGGAGGGGGCGCAGCTGCCGGGCAGGCAGGTGCGGTGACGTGTTGCCTGGTCGCCCGGGAGAGCAGGAATGATTGAGGAGGCATCCACTTTTGCAAGCAAAGCTTAAATGGCAAGACAAGCCTGTGTTTCTCTGCACTGTCCAGACGCCAACCCCTTAGAACTGACTTGCACTGCTGGGGTCACACTGTAACAACCGGACGATGGACGGGTCGCTCTTGGCACCTTTGATGAATTCTTCCAGGGACAGTTTGCCTGCAGGACGGAGGACAGGAGAAACAGGAGTTAGCCAGTGCTCGCTGTCTGCCACCCTCAGGAGAACACACGGACAGCTCCTGGGTCGGAGAAGCCTCCTGGGGGCCAAGTCCCGAGCCCTCCAGAAGCGGGATGCTGTCCAGGCTCCCCGCACCTTGAAGGCATTTCTGGAAAAACCCATTTGGCTTTCATTAATCATTGGTGGTACTTCTCCCAGGACACAGATACAGGAGGGACCTAGGTTTGAAGCAGACCCTGCATTCTGGCAACCTGTGCCTTGGGGAACCTCGGTCTTGTCTCTGTAGCTGTAAAAAGAAATAGAGTTAGTGACCCAACACAGGAGCTTGGGGCCATGCCCAGCATACTGCCGGGCGCTTAGCTCTGCCTCCACAGGCAAGTGATCCACCTCTCCACGTCCCAGGGTCTTCATCTGTGTAGGGGGATCACAGCCACGCCTGTCTCAAAGGTGTGAACACCCCCAGAGCATCCCCAGTAGGAGACTAAACCATGCCCGGCTAAGGGATAGATTGGGAAGGGGATCAGTCATCTCCCGGCAGAAATGGAGGCTCCTGGGATGATGCAGAGGGCTACTGGGCTTTGTGACGGTTCATACGGTTAACGGAGACGTTACCCTGACCACTCAGGGCAGGGGCTTCCCATGTAGCTCAGTTGGTAAAGAAGCTACCTGCAGTACCGGAGAACCAGGTTCAATCCCTGGGTCAGGAAGATCCCCTGGAGAAGGAAATGGCAACCCACTCCAGTATCCTTGCCTGGAAAATCTCATGGACACAAGAGCCTGGTGGGCTGCTGTCCATGGGGGTCGCAAAGAGTTGGGCACGACTGAGTGATTAACACTTACTTACTCAGGGCAAGGAGCTAATGAAAGCACTGGCCTCTCCTCTGGGCAGAAAGCGGGGCTGGCAAGGGGATGGGGGCCCCTGAGCACAGTCTGTCCACAGCCATCAGGGTGCTCCTGGTGCTCCGCCAGACTCAGGACCCGTGGCCTCAGCAACTACCTGTGCTTTCCGAGGAGGGGCCGGGAAGGTGGGAAGGGTGTGGGGCAAACCCAGAGAAGGACGAGGGCTGAATTCTACACACCGCTGCTTCACTCTCCTCTCCTCCAACACTGCCTCTCCCGCTCCCTCCCCAAGCTTCAGGAGAAGTGCAGGCCCTGGTTCACGGACAGCCTGGGAAGATGCACAGAGCTGAGAGGTCAGAGCAGATCCTCTGGATCCTCACAACCACAAGAGACTGAATTATTATCCCCATTTCACAGAAGAGTAAACTGAGGTTCGGAAAAAGCCAAGACTGGTGGAACAGATCTATTGAATCCAAAGCCTGTGCCTTGCTACCCTGGAGGGTGGAAAACATGCTTTGTGAATCTGCCCAAAGGCCACCCCAGGTGCAAGGCCGTCTTATCTTACGTTGATCGTGTTTTGAAAACTGTCTCTATGGGTTGATGTGCCTGCAGCCCCACCACGCCCCCTCCCCTCCTGGCTCAGTCCTTTGCCTTCATATGTGAACCACACTTTAAGGTTGGGGGTGGGGGGGCTTTCCCATGCATTAGCTTATTTTCAACCCCCAAGCACAGTGCAGCGGGTATTTTCTCTTTTTCTTTTCTAAATGCCGCATTTCTTTATCATTCAAAAGCAAATTTGACATGGCTCTGGGGCTGCACTTTGTGCAGATCCATCCTGTTTCATGGTTACCCTCCCCAGCGTGGAACCCCAAAGAAGCTCATGGACGAGGCAGAGAAGGAAACACTGGGCACGTCCTCCCTGCCAGGCCCCCATGGCCGCCTCCACCGAAACCCACCACTTCTGCTGTGGTGTGGTCCCAGCAAGCCTGGCACAGCTGCTGCAGGCCAGCACCTCCCGACAGAGTCGCCGGGGCCACTGGGGCCTGGAGGAGGGATGGTGGGGGCCATCCATCCATCTACCACGCAGGACACCTGATTCCAACCCCTCGGGGGCTCAGGTGCCATGGGCACACCTGCCTCTTCTCCCCTGGGACACACCCACAGGCCCACAGTCTCCCCATTCTAGAAGCGAAGAGACTACTGCTCAGGGGGCAGGACACTGGACTCCGAAGCCCAGCTCTCAGCATTGCTGCACTGGCCAGGCCTGGGCTAGGCAAGGCCCCGGGAGCTGCAGGGAAGGGCCCCAAATGCTTCTCTGCTCCTAGCAGCATGGGATAGAATGCGGGGGCCCTACCATCATTGTTGGTATCCATCTGCCTGAAGATCTTGTCTGTGCGTTTCTCCGGCGTGGACTCGTCCTCTGGCATCTTCATCACGGAGGACACCATTTTATATATCGCCTGCAAAGGGGCACACAGGTGCGTGTGCTTAGAGGTTCTGGGTGCTCCTGGGGGATGGGGCACAGGCCTGATCTGCCCCCTACCCTCGCCCACAGCAGGAGGAGAGGCTGGGCTGCCCACCAGCTCCAGGACCCTCCCCAGCTGGAATGTTCCGGGGCTTTTCCGAATAGCGTGCATGCATATTGCAGACAGCTCGTGAGCAAAGGAAGTCAGCCTCATTTACGTGAGGTTCAAGAACAAGTGAAATGACCTACTCTGACAGAGGCAAGACTGGGGCTGTCTGGGGGCGGGAAGTGGGACAGCTCTCAGGCCTTCTGGAGGGGGGGCAGCTGGGGACGACCCCTCACTCACTCGGCAACACGGACATGTGTGTGCACGGTGCATCACGCGGCACGCTTAGCCACAAATATTTGACTATGGGATTGCTGTACCTCAGTGAGAAGCAAGAAAAGAGAGCCCCTGCAACTCCCAGGGGAAACCATACCACCAGCCCCAGAAAGGACAGGCCTGGGGCCCATGGGTCTCTCCAGCAGGACCGAGAACCTTCTCTTCAGGATGCTGCCGTCCGAGGGCTTGGCACCATGCAGGCCATCTCTGTCCAAGAGTCCAGGGCCAGTGGTGTGTGCGTGTGTGTATGTGCATCAGTGTGTGTGTGTGTGTCCAGGGGGCCGTGATGAAGCTGGTGACCAGCAGCTCATTACAGTAACACGCGAGAGGGAGGGGGCTGTGCCACTGGGGGATTCTATGCGGAAACGGCTTGACTGACTGATACTCTCATTCCTCAAACAACAGACCAAGAACAGCAAAAACCTGGAAGCTGTAATGTCTTAAAAAGCAGGTTTACAAACCAAACCAAAAAGAATGACCCCCAGTGAGGCTTCTTGTATCTATTATACTCTGTACTCCTTGCTCTCTCTCCACCTGCAGGCAGGGTGACAAGGCCTCACCGCACAGCAAGTGTGTCTTTCAGGGCCTCCTGGGACAGGACCCCCCTCCTGGGACAGCGCCAGGCACTCGTCCGAGTGCAGAGGGAGGCAGAGCCAAGACCCTCCCCCGTCTCTGCTGGGCTGTGATGCACTTGGAGCCCAGTCTGTTTTGATGAAGGTGTAGCAGCCAGGCATCCTGCTTAGCATCTGCCGACAAGGAGGGAAGGTGCTTAAGGTTTGGGAACTCGGTCTGGGGGCCCAGCAGCCAGATCCCATCTGGACAGGAAGGCACCCTCATAGCTCTCACGGCTCCGCCGTGTCTGTAAGCTTTGGTCCGTCCAGTCTGCTTGGCCAGTGACAGAAGGGTAAGGGCCAGCAGGTAGGTCGGGACACGTGATTTCCCAGAAGCAGATCTCTTCTTTCCACTACTGCCTGTCGCTAAGAGCCAGGATCGACGCTGAAGGACGCTTTCCCTGGAACCTGTGCTGGTTTATCTCATGGTGTGCAATCCACCTGTTTGGAAAATGGGTCAGGCTACCTGCTGCTGATCAAGGAGTTCGAGTTTGATACTCTCTGTGTGTAGTTTAGTCCAGAAGTTTCTACCATGTGGACTAGAGAATACCTCCTCTGAGGAATTCTAGAACTGAGTCCCCAGGCTCCAGGAGTAGGGGGCGCGGGGTGGGGACCCAGGGAGCGGAGGCTCTGTGGCTCTCTACCACACATCTGGGAACCTGGGGAATTGAACAAAACTTGGTTTCTTGCCAGAAAACAGCTTCTCCCGCCAGAGTCGCTGACAGGAGAGAAGAGCTTTCTGAAGTGGCGCTTCCTGGGCCAGAGCTTATTCTGTCACCACGAATGTTTCAGTCTGGCTTTACAATTGTGTGTTCCTGAGGACATGACAAGCTGTCTATTGCATTCTTAAATAGGGGAATATGAAAAGGTCTTGGCAGTGCCTCTTGCAAGTGTCAAGGGTCCTCTCCTTTATAATTCCCAGCTCTGTTACTATGGCCACCTGATGTGAAGAGCCGACTCATTGGAAAAGACCCTGATGCTGGGAAAGATTGAGGGCAGGAAGTGAAGGGGATGACAGAGGACAAGATGGTTGGATGGCATCACTGACTCAATGGACATGAGTTAGAGCAAACTCTTGAGAGAGAGTGAAGGACAGGGAAGCCTGGCATGCTGCCATCCACAGGGTTGCATAGAGTTGGACATGACTAAGCGACTGAACAATAACTAGTAACTCTCAGGAAATCATACCCCCGCCCCCCCCCCGCCCCCCAGTGTTACCTAGTCTCAGAGTTTGTGAAAGGCTGAGAATGACACCCGCTCCCCTTAGAACTGGGAAGACCACAGCTCATCAGCTGCATGTAGGCCAGGGCTTTGTACCGCCAGTGGTCGGTAAACAATGGTCCTTCTCCTGCATTGGCAGGTGGGTTCTTTACCACTCGCTCCACCATAGCTCAGTCAGTAAACAATCTGCCTGTAATACGGGAGACCTGGGTTCAATCCCTGGGTTGGGACGATCCCTCCTGGAGAAAGAAATGACAACCCACTCCAATATTCTTGCCTCGAGAATCCTATGGACAGAGGAGCCTGCAGGCTACACAGTCCATGGGGTCGCAAGAGTCAGACAGGACTTAGCAACTAAACCGCCGCTGCCACCACCTGGGAAGCCCAACAATGGCTCATCACCATCTGTAAGGGCCCGCTGGTCAGGTGACAGTCAATCATTTTCTGACGGGCAGGAAAGAGGGGCAGGCAGCCACGTGGCCCCGAAGGTCCAGAGGCAGGCCGAGGAGTCGCACCTGGTCCCCGAGTGGACGGGGTCTGCTGAGGCCCCGCCCCGGTGCCAGCCCCGCCCCCCGGGCGCACCTGCACGATCTCCAGCATTTCGCTGCGGCTGATGTAGCCGTTGCCATCGAGGTCATACATGCTGAAGGCCCACTTGAGCTTCTGCTCCAGCTTGCCCCGCGAAGTCACGCTCAGCGCGATGATAAACTCCCTGAAGTCGATGGTGCCGTCGCCATTGGTGTCGAAGGTGCGGAAGACGTGCTCGGCCCGAACTTGGAAGCGTCGCCGTAGGGGAAGAAGTTGGCATAGATCTTCTTGAACTCGTCCACGGTCAGGTGGCCGGTGGGGCAGTCCTTGAGGAAGCCCTTGTACCACTCCTGCAGCTCATGGTCCGTGAACTCCGTGTTCTCCCGCAGGTCCTGCAGCACTTCCGGTCGCAGCTTGCTGTTTTGCTTGCCCATGGCTGCCGCGGGGACACCTGCAAGACAGAGGCCGGGCTGGAGATGGGGCGGGCAGGGTGCAAGGGAGGGCTCCCCACCTCCCACGGCCACCCAGTGGGCCGGAGGACCGTCCCCAAGTGTCCCTGACCAGTGGCCCGAGAGGCCTGACTCTGGCCATCATGGTGATGAGCTGTCCCCAGTGTGAGTTAGGACCCTCGCAGGGAGGGGGACCCGGAGGGGAGGGGGACCCTTAGGCTGTGTACTACAAGGAAGGCTGGGTGCTCCAGTGGAGTCAGGACCGGCCGCCTCGCACTGCAAGATCTATCCTGACCTCCAGAATCAGAAACGTGGAGAAAACGGCCACATAAAATCAACGGGAATGAGGCCCTCATCGAGTGCCCAGCAGGGTTTGTACAAGACTGGAGGCTGAAACCCTTCTTCTTATCACCCTCATCAGCTCCCAGCCAAACTGTCACCCTGACTGTAGCGCACGACCCGTGTTCTGAGCATTTCTTTCCTCTTTCAGGCACCACATTCTGATTTTATCCTTAGAACAGGCATCCAGAAACCTTTAAGGAAACCCTTCTTATTTTGGCCTCTGAGAAACCCTGTGGTTGGGAGCACCATGTGGATCTGGAATTAGCACCAAGAGGATGTATCCAGTGTGCACAGTAAAGTCCCAGGCAACTGAAGGCATGCAAACGCGTGCTCTCCATGGAGTTTCCCCCTAATGCCTGCACAGAAGACTGACCCTGCATGCACGATACATCACTTCAGTCGTGTCCGACTCTTTGTGACCCCAGGGACTGTAGCCTGCTAGGCTCCTCTGTCCACGGGATTCTCTAGGCAAGAATACGGGAGTGGGTTGCCATGGCCTCCTTCAGGGGAGTTTTCCAACTCCAGGATCGAAACCACATCCCCTGTGTCTCCTGCATTGCGCCTGGACTCTATCACTGAGCCACCAAGGAGCCCCTTTTGAAGCATACAGAATAGAAAATGAAAACAAAGGGTTTTCTGGCTTCCCTGGTGTCTCAGCAGTAAAGAATCCCCCTGCCAATGCAGGAGACACAAGTTCGATCCCTGGTCAGAGAAGATCCCTCATGCCACAGAGCAACTAAGCCTGTGTGCCACAACTACTGAGCCTGTGCTCTAAAGCCAGGAGCTGTGACTACTGAGCCCGCCCACCCCAGCTACTGCAGTCTGTGTGCTCTAGAGCCCGCTAGAAGAGAAGCCCGAGCGCTACACCTAGAGAGTAAGTCCTGCTCTCTGTAACTAGAGAGAAGCTGGAGCAGCAATGAAGACCCAAATAGCCAAACATAAATAAAATTCTAAAAACACACAAAGGGCTTTCCATCCTCATCCCAGAGGTAACCACCTTGAACTGCTTTTTTCCTTTTTTTTTTTTTAAATCATCTTAAAAACAATTTTTTTGGCCACACTTGCAGTGTAGGGGATTTAGTACCCAACTAGGGGATTGAACCTGAGCCCCCTGAACTGTGAGCACAGAGTCTTAACCACTGGACCGCCAGGAAGTCTCTTGAACTGCTTCTTAAAATTTATGAATCATAAACATTATGTACCGAACCCCCGTTAGGAAAGATATTCAATGCAGTTCACATATTTTCCCTAGCAGTTCCTCTTTCTTCAGTCTCTTCCCAGGTTTTATTAGTATTATACATGTCACAGTTTTTACTTTATGACTTTAAGTTTACATACATTTAAATTTAAAGAAATTTAAATTATAGAAAAGTTCCTTTTCTAACCCCCAGGTGGTGAGGGGGGGTGGGTTGGGAAGATCTTTCAAAATTACAAACATGTTGCCATGGACACAGCAACCCCACTTCTAGAGATGTTCCCATCTGTGCAAATAGCTTGTGTACAGCACAAGCACTTCCAGGCTTCCCCAGTGGCTCAAAGGTAAAGAATCCACTTGCGACTCAGAAGACACAGGAGACCCTGGCTTGATGCCTGGGTCGGGAAGATCCGGAGGAGGGCATGCCAACCCACTCCAGTATTGCCTGGAGAGTCCCATGGACAGAAGAGCCTGGTGGGCTACAGTCCATGGGGTCTCGAAGAGTCAGACATGACTGAAGCGATGTAGCACAGCACACAGACCGCTGCCTGCACTATTGTCTGTAATAATGAACCCAGACATCTGTCATTGCGACCAATGCAAAATAATCTTCAAGATGTATTTTTAAGTGAAAAGAAAAGGTACAGGACAGCATACAGAGTTTGCTACTCTTTATGAAAAAAAGAGAAAATCTATGTGTGTTGTTCATACTCGGAATGACTTCTTGGGAAATGGTAACACTGGCCACAGAAAGAGATGGTTGATAGACAAGGGTCATGTGGCAGGTTTTTACTGTAAATCTTTTTGTAACTTAAAACGTGGAACTCTGTGTAGTTTTATTCAAAAAAAAAAATAAACACATAAGCATCCTGTGTGTCTCAGTCCAGCAACATGACAGGGATCTCTTGATTCTCCGGGAGATTAAGTTATTAATCCCCCTTTTAATCTCCCTCTCCTCCCCTCCCCCTTCCACATGCGCTTCTGTCCCGCGTGGGAACCACGACTTTCACAGGGTCAGGGCTTACCCTCTCCACTTTCCGTTCCACTTTACCTGTTGGTTGATCCTTGTAAGTGGAAACCAGCAAGTCACTGTGTAACATGGTTGTCAGTTTCCACTGGCCCCCAGCGCCTTCCACCCCCCACAACCCTACTCCCACCACAGGGCTCCCACGCTCGACCTAAGACACCCTGCAGACTGCACACGGCCACCTACGTATTTTCTGCACTAAAAGCCTCATCTGTGATCCTTTGCTCAGTTCAGCTGCTCTCAAGGCTTTGTATTTGCCACGCTCCTCTCAGTTGTGTCTCCCAGTCAGCGTCTGCAGAAAGGGAGAGCTGTGGTTTGTCTCAGATATCTCTCCTTCTGCCTCCCGCCTTTGGCTTCCAGGGCAGCCACCCATGTGCAGAGAGGGCTGCGATGTGGAGGGTCTCACTGCACCCACCCACCCTCGCTCTTCACTCCTTCCGCTGAGACCTGAGGCCGTTCTGCTGGGGGCGAGCGTCCACATGTCCAGGGAGGTCAGCGGAGAGGGCCAGCTGCTATCACGGACTGAACTACTCCCTACAAATTCACACGCTGACCTCCTAACTCCTGGACCTCAGGATGTGTCTGTATTTGGAGACACAACCCTCAGCGTGATCATTAAGATAAATGAGGCTATGGGAATTCCCTGGCAATGGTGAGGACTCTGCGCTTTCCCTGCAAGGGGGTGGGGGTCAAGAGTTTGATCCCTGGTCGGGGAACTAAGTTCCCACATGGTGCGGTGCAGCCAAAAGAATTTAAAAACCAGTCTGACTGGTGCCCTTGAATAGAGGAGCTTGGGACACAGACCCGGAGGAAAGGCCACCTGAGGACACAGGGAGAAGACGGCTGTCGATGGGCCAAGGAGAGAGGCCTCGGAAGGAGCCAGGCCTGCTGACACCTTGACCTCAGATGTTCAGCCTCCCAGAACTGTGAGAGGATACATTTCTGTTTTTGAAGCTGTCCAGTGTACAGCGCTAAGACAGCTGCCCAGGGAACTGAGCTGATAACACGTGTCATCAGTGTCCGTAGGGCAGAACCCCATGCTAGGGGCCGTGTGGTTCCAAAAGGCTTAACTCCTGACCTGCCGGCATCGGGGACAACCACAAGAAGGTCCATGGATATGGGACACTTTTGTTTTTAATCAGGCACCTCGCCTGTATTCATCCCGCTTCACCAGGGAGGAAGCCGACCGGGAGACTCTGGCAGCAAAGCCAGCCCTTGGACCCGATCATCTGGCCCTGTCTCACAACTTCCTGGGGGTAGTAAGGGGAGAAAGGGCCTGGGGAGGGCGGGAGGACAACCTGGTCATGAACGTGGCCTTCCTGGCCGCCCCTGATAGTCAACGCACATCCTTTCCCTAAAGCATTCCTTCTCTTTTCATCATGGAAACGAGCCACCTCTGGGAAGCTCTGGGCTCTGAGAGCTCAGGGTCAGTCCTTTCACATCTTTTTTTTTTTTTGGCTGCACGGCACAGCCTGCAGGATCTTAGTTCCCTGAGCTTGGATTGAACCCTGGGCCCTGGCAGTGAAAGCACTGAGCCCTAAACATTGGACTGCCAGCAAATCCCAGGATCAGTCCCTTTAGAATCCATTCGCCTCAATGAAAACCAAACCGCTGCTCAGAACCATGGTATCAAATGGCCTCAGAACATGTTGGTGATTTATATTCTTTAAGATCCACAAGATGCCAAACTCCGAATTCCTCCTCCGCCTGATGTTAACAAATGTTTGTGGAGAGGAAGGGACCATATCAGGGATGGGACAAGGACGGTCAACACAACTGCTAGGAGGTGACAGCCAGGGGCTCCGAGGTCTGCCTGGGAAGGCTTCAGCTTTCACAGCCCTTCTCACGTGTCCCCGCAGGCAGACATGTGAGGCTTGAGTCCTCTGCCCTCCCTTGGCCTGGCTCAGAGTGGGCATCAGTGTAGGGGGAGTGGGTCTTCCTGCCGTGGTGGTGGTGGTCCTGGTTGTGTACACAGATGTACACACACCTGCTAACACTGGAGGCAAGTAAGTGAGTTAGTCACTCAGTCGTGTCTGACTCTTTCTGACCCCACGGACTATAGCCTGCCAGGCTCCTCTTTCCATGGGATTCTCCAGGCAAGAGTACTGGAGCGGGTTGCCATTTCCTTCTCCAGGGGATCTTCCTGACTCAGGGATCGAACCCAGGCCTCCTGCACTGCAGGAAGATTCTTTACTATCTGAGCCACCAGGGAAGCAGTTTCTGGCAAAGCTGGCATTCCAGCAGAGCCTGGATGCGTCCTGGCCCCTCTTGGGGGAGCAGTGTAGGGGGCCTTTCCTGAGGGTTCTGGGGCTCACTGGATGGCAGGACTCTGAGATGGGCGTATCAGGCATGGATCCTGCCTTTGAACAGAGTTCCTCAAGGCTGGAGCACATGGGAGGCAGCATCGGTCCACTGCAGCACCAAAAACCCCACCACAGTCATTCTAACTGCAGCTGCAGTTCATCAAGCACTCAAGCTGGGCCAGGGGCTGTGCAGACCATTTTATAAATGGTGAAACAGAGGCCTGGGGGCGGTAAGTAACTTTCCCCGAGTCCCACGGCTGCTGGAGCTGGGATGTGACCAGGATGTGACCAGGAGTCCAACTTGAGCTTGACCACAGAGCTCAACAATTGACCTTGAACCCTGGGAGGTGGCAGGGCAGGCCTGGCACTCCCAGCTGTACAGAGAAGAAAAGCAAGGTGGGGAGAATTTGAGGGATGTGTTTAGGAAACAAAAAAGATAAATTTTACTTGGGCAGGGGTGGGGGGTGGGGGGGGTGAGGGAGGGGCGGGCGGACTATCAAGAAACCATGGGTGGAAAAACATGTTTTCCTGCCATTTTCTTGAAGGTTGAGTGAGTAACATCTGCAGCTGTCAAAGTCAAGGCTGATGGGAGACGACATCTTTTAGGACTGTGTGGTAGGAATCCATCACTGAGTTTCCAGTCTCTTTTAGGGAGACCTCATGGCTTCAAAGTAGGCGCCCCCTCCCGCCCCCCACCCCCGCCTCTGCTTTGATTTCTTGACCATACTCAGTCAGCTGAATTAAAGGGCTCACTTAGAGTGTTACCCTTTAAAAGTCAGTAGCATGTACTTTTGCCATAGGACACTGAACGATGAACTCCTCAGATTGGTAGGTGACCAATATGCTACTGGAGATCAGGGGAGAAATAACTCCAGAAAGAATGAAGAGATGGACCCAAAGCAATAACAACACCCAGTTGTCGATGTGACTGGTGATGGAAGTAAAGTCTGATGCTGTAAAGAGCAATATTGCATAGGAACCTGGAATGTTAGGTCCATGAATCAAGGCAAGTTGGAAGTGGTCAAACAGGAGATGGTAAGAGTGAACATCAACATTTTAGGAATCAGTGAACTAAAATGGACTGGGATGGGTGAATTTAACTCAGATGACCATTATAGCTACTACTGTGGGTAGGAATCTCTTAGAAGAAATGGAGTAGCCATCTTAGTCAACAAGAGTCCAAAATGTAGTACTTGGATGCAACCTCAAAAATGACAGAATGATATCTGTTCATTTCCAAGGCAAACCATTCCATATCACAGTAATTCAACTCTATGCCCCAACCACTAATGCCAAAGAAGCTGAAATTGAATGGTTCTATGAAGACCTATAAGACCTTCTAGAACTAACACCCCCAAAATACATCTTTTTCATTATAGGGAACTGGAATGCAAAAATAGGAAGTCAAGAAATACCTGGCAAATTTGGCCTTGGAGTACAGAATGAAGCAGGGCAAAGGCTAACAGACTTTTGCCAAGAGAACACACTGGTCATAGCAAACACCCTCTTCTAACAACACAAGAGAAGACTCTACACATGGACATCACCAGATGGTTGGCACTGAAATCAGACTGATTATATTCTTTGCAGCCAAAGATGGAGAAGCTCTATACAGTCAGCAAAAACAAGACCAGGAGCTGACTGTGGTTCAGATCATGAACTCCTTATTGCCAATTCAGACTTAAATTGAAGAAAGTAGGGAAAACCACTAGACCATTCAGGTATGACCTAAATCAAATCCTTTATGATTATACAGTGGAAGTGAGAAACAGATTTAAGGGCCTAGATCTGATAGATAGAATGCCTGATGAACTATGGATGGAGATTCATGACATTGTACAGGAGGCAAGAATCAAGACCATCCCATGGAAAAGAAGTGCAAAAAGGCAAAATGGTTGTCTGAGGAGGCCTTACAAATAGCTGTTAAAAAGAAGAGAAGCAAAAGGCAAAGGAGAAAAGGAAAGATATACCCATTTGAATGGAGAGTTCCAAAGAATAGCAAGAAGAGATAAGAAAGCCTTCCTCAGTGATCAGTGCAAAGAAATAGTGGAAAACAATAGGATGGGAAAGACTAGAGATCTCTTGAAGAAAACTAGAGATACCAAGGGAATATTTCATACAAAGATGGACACAATAAAGGATAGAAATGGTATCCTAACAGAAGCAGAAATTTAAGAAGAGGTGGCAAAAATACACAGAAGAACTATACAAAAAGATCTTCACAACCCAGATAATCACTATGGTGTGATCACTCACCTAGAGCCAGACATCCTGGAATGTGAAGTCAGGTGGGCCTTAGGAAGCATCACTATGAACAAAGCTAGTGGAGGTGATGGAATTCCAGTTGAGCTATTTCAAATCCTGAAAGATGATGCTGTAAAAGTGCTGTACTCAATATGCCAGAAAATTTGGAAAACTCAGCAGTGGCCACAGGTCTGGAAAAGGTCAGTTTTCATTTCAATCCTAAAGAAAGGCAATGCCAAAGAATGTTCAAACTATCACACAATTGCACTCAACTCACACGCTAGCAAAGTAGTGCTCAAAATTCTCTAAGCCAGGCTTCAGCAGTACATGAACCGTGAACTTCCAGATGTTCAAGATGTATTTAGAAAAGGCAGAGGAACCAGAGATCAAACTGCCAATATCCGCTGGATCATCAAAAGGCAAGAGAGTTCCAGAAAAACATCTATTTCTGCTTTATTGACTATGCCAAAGCTTTCGACTGTATGGATCACAACAAACTGTGGAAAATTCTTCAAGAGATGGGAATACCAGACCACATGACCTGCCTCTTGAGAAATCTGTATGCAGCTCAGGAAGCAACAGTTAGAAGTGGACATGGAACAACAGACTGGATCCAAATCGGGAAAGGAGTATGTCAAGGCTGTATATTATCACCCCGCTTATTTAACTTATATGCAGAGTTCCTCATGAGAAACACCGGGCAGGATGAAGCACAAGCTGGAATCAAGATTTCTGGGAGAAATATCAATGATCTCAGATATGCAGATGACACCACCCTTATGGCAGAAAATGAAGAGGAACTAAAGAGCCTCTTGATGAAGGTGAAAGAGGAGAGAAGAAGGAAGAGGAGAAAGAAGAGGAAGAAGTTGGCTTATAGCTCAATATTCAGAATACAAAGATCATGGCATCTGGTCCCATCACTTCATGGCAAATAGATGGGGAAATAGTGGAAACAATGGCTGACTTTATTTTCCTGGGCTCCAAAACCACTGCAGATGGTGACTGCAGCCATCAAATTAAAAGACACTTACTCTTTGGAAGAAAATTATGACCAACCCAGACAGCATATTTAAAAGCTTTGCCAACAAAGGTCCATCTAGTCAAGGCTATGGTTTTTCCAGTAGTCATGTATGGATGTGAGAGTTGGACTACAAAGAAAGCTGAGTGCTGAAGAATGGATGCTTTAGAACTGTGGTGTTGGAAAAGACTCTTGAGAGTCCCTTGGACTGTAAGGAGATCAAACCAGTTCATCCTAAAGGAAATCAGTCCTGAATATTCATTGGAAGGACTGGTGCTAAAGCTGAAACTCCAATACTTTGGCTACCTGATGCAAAGAGCTGACTCCTTTGACAAGACCCTGATGCTGGGAAAGATTGAAGGCAGGAAGAGAAGGGGACAATAGAGGATGAGATGGTTGGATGGCATCACCGACTCAATGGACATGAGTAAACTCCAGGAGTTGGTGATGGACAGGGAGGCCTGGCGTGCTGCAGCCCATGGGTTGCAAAGAGTTGGACACAACTGAGCGACTGGACTGAACTGAACTGCCATAGCAAGTTCAAGGCAATTACAAGGATGTCAAAGTCCCCCTGGGGTGCCAGGTAAAAATCCAGGGTTGGGAGGATTTATGGCTGTAGAAATCCCCTAAGAGCACAAGCTGAACTTAGATGAAAAGAATGGAGATGACTGGTTGCAAACAGTGTGAATGTACTGAACACGACTGAACTGCACGCTTAGAAATGGCTAAGATGGCCACGTCTATGCTGTGTCTGTGTTTTACCACAAGTTTTAAAAGGGCGGGGTGTATTTCAGGGAGGGTCGGGTGGTGGAGGGACAACTCTGGGCCCCTCTGGGGTCTGATCGTCTAGCATCCCTGCATCTGGAGGTCCCCGGTCGAAGAACCTTGTGTCCCTCTCTGAGATGGGGAAGCCTCTCACCATATGGGCAAACGCTCCTCTCCTTCCAAGAAAGGCAATGGAGTCGGAGAAGGCGCTGCAGCATTCCCTAGAAGAATCTGGAAACTCATCTACGAGCCCTGTGAGCCTCATCACACCCCGCACCCGACAAACAGGGAAAAAATGTAACTGTGCAAATGCTTGTGCCCACGTGTCCACTAGCTGGCGCTCTGCTCCCCGTAAGCCTCAGCCCAGGAGTGCAGGCCCTCTCGCCCTCTGCGTGTCCTTGGGGCCTGGGGTCAGGCCGGGTGCACGGGGTGTGCCCAGAATACTCCAGTCCCCTTGGTCCTCCAACTGGCTGGGGACTCAGGGCCTGTTCTCATGGCTCCTTGTGGCATACAGATGGGGCATAATAAGTGACAAAAAGAGGTAGAGGCGGGGAGCAAGAGGAAGTCCAGCCTCTGAAGAGGAATCCTTCATTCCCACACAGGGCCAAGGCAGTCTGCTAGGAAGATGGCAGGTGGAAGCCACACTGAATGACAAGGAGGACTTAAGAAGCCACCGGAGGCTCGACCCCATAGGTCAGCTCTAGGGCACATGGCAGATTGCAGGCGCTGCAGGTAGGGGTCATGCTCAACCAGGCTGGGAGGAGGCAAAGCCTTCTCCATCATCTGCATCTTAGAGACAAAGAACTGAGGCTTCTGGGGAGCAGAAGCTTGTCTGGGGCAGGTGGGGCTGGGAACTCGCCAGGGCGCTTTCAGCACCGGAGTCCATGGGCAGAGATGGAGGCCAAGGTGCTCCTAGCTGGGGACCACTTCCTCTGCACAATGCCCCGCCCCAACATTCAACTTCTCACCGGTATTGCAAGACAACCTTCCCCCTGGGGCTCTCACTGTGAAGCCATGAAGGGGCCCACGAATGTCAAATAAAGCTCCACCAGCCCTCCCAGTCGGGCTTTACTGGTGGCTCAAATGAGAAAGAATCTGCCTGCCATGCAGGAGACCCAGGTTCAGTCCCGGGGTCAGGAAGATCCCCCGGAGAAGGGAATGGCTACCCACTCCTGTACTCTTGGCCTGGAGAATTCCACGGACAGAGGAGCCTGGTGGGCTACAATCTATGGGGTCCCAAAAAGTCAGACACAACTAAGTGACTCTAACACACGCAGCACTCTCAGTTACCCCTTGCATGGGCCTGTGTGTGCTGCCCAAAGGCTCAGATGAAATATTTAAGAAGAACCTTATTCCAGTTCTCTCTTCTGGAGGCTCTCAGCCTGAAGCAGGCAGCCTCAAGGGAACAGAGACAGTGGAACGCTGTTCCCCAGTGACCCCTCCGTTACTAATTAAGCCAACAAACCAACTTATTGACGATCGCCTGGCTGGGAAAGATGGCTGACAAAAAGCAAGGCTTTCTGCAATGACAAAGCCAACGCTCCCACTTCCCAGCAGAAATGGCCCCTTGGCCTTATTGTCAGGCAAACGCCCCAGGCTTCATTTACCAGAAAATCTTAACTTTCATCTCCAGTGAAAGATGGGGTGCAGAACAGACGTGCCGGGGAGGGCAATTGATTCAAGCTCTTACTGGGCTTCAAGAGCGTCATGACCAAGCAGGGCTCGGATTAGACAAGCAACAGCCTTCTGAGAGCCTCAAAATGACATTTTATTCACAGTAATGGAAAAAAAGGGGAGGGAGTTAGTGTAGTACTAGAAGCCATCTCTCTGGTTCTCATTTACTCTGTTATTGTTCTTAATGTGCTAAATTGGAACAGAAAAAAAAAAAAAAAGTGAACAGGTAGCTGAGGAGCCCTGTGAAAATATTTAACCCAGTCAGTATTGTCTGCAAATTAAAGCCTTTTTTAAAATGGTGTAGCTCTATCCGCCGACCAGCGAGTCTCCTGGAACCGAGGCTCGAATGTCCCATTAATCACAGCTCAACGCCAGCTGCGGCGTGGGTAGACATTTCATCCCATTGCTCCAAAATGCTTTCATCAACCCAGATCTCCAAAGCTTGCTAGGCCAAGCAGACTCAGAAACACTTGGAGGGGAGATGATGGGAGAGGTGGGAGGAACCAACTCCTGTTAAAAGGCCAAAGCTGGGGAGGAGGCTGGAGGGGCTAGGCCGTGAATTTGCACTTCAAGGTATGGGAGGGCCCAGATGAGACTGGCTTGCTCTGTCTGGGGCAGAATAAGACACAGGGGAGTGGAAGCAGGCAAAAGAAAACAGGCAGTCTGTGTCGCTTCTCTTGCAGCACCAGCCCTGGATCTTTCTCCTGGTGACTCGTGAACAAACACTCTTCCTGTGCAAGCCCCTGTCCTAGGGAGAAAAGAGGCTGACGGCATTTGCGTCCTTCTTTCCTCCAAGTAAGCAGGTGGGGAAGCAAGCCTCCTGCTGCCTTGGCTTCTAGTGCGGCTGCTCTGAGGAGGGGCCGGTCCTGTTCCAAGGCCAGTGTCAGCAGCCAGGACCCGGTGCAGGGGTGCCGCTGGCTGCAGCGAGGTCGGGTGGACGCTAGAGGGTGCAGTCGGGCAGGCTCCCCAAGAGACCCCGCCTCCCAGCTTCCTGACCACGCCCCTTCCACGCCCCCTTCACCTGGCTGGCCCTTCAGTTTTTCCACCTGTAAGCTGTGATTTGTCCAGTACAGGAACCATTAGTCACATGGGGTTATTGAGCACTTAAAATGTGCCCAGTCTGAATTCATATACATTCTCTAGGAGTAAAATTTACACTGAATTTTGACAACTTAATATGGGAAAAAATATTTCATTAATAGTTTTTCTCTCCTAATTACAAGTGAAATGATAAATGATACCACTTGAGATACAGTGGGTTAAGTTAATTATGCTGGTAACATTAATCTCATTTGTTTAACTTTTCAAAGGTGGCTACCAGAAAAGGTAAAATTATATGTGTAGGTGGCTTGTGTTTTATTTCTAGTGACTGCTCAGCACTGGGTACATCCTAGGGGCCTGGGTTAGGGGGCCACCAAGTTCATTAGCACCTCGACTGCAGGCCCACTGCTAACTTCAGCCCAGCTGGGAGAGGTGACTTGTGTTTATTTCACTCCTTGGTGCCCATGAGTGAAAGATAATGGTGTTTTGCATGTCATAATTACAGGTGAGACCCACAAGTTTCTATTTTCAGCAGCCTCAAGAATTTTGCCAGAGACCAGCTGCAGTGAAGACCTAGGTCTAGTCCCCACTACGGGTAAGGATGGGAGGAGGGGCTGAAGAGACAGGGCATTCCTCCTCCTCTTCTGAGGGTGAACCTGAAGCCCAGGTGAGAGCTGGGGGACAAGGGAGTCAGTAACACCTCTGGAGCCGGGCGGTTCCCGGGTGTACCCGAATCTAAATTCAGACCACAGGCCTTGGGAGCCCATTTCCAGAGGCTTCCTGAAAGCCTATTGCATCAGAGCTTCAACAGCTAGTTGGGCTCCAAGCAGTGACTTGGTTGAGAAATCCAACTGAGAGTCCTCCTGACTCCTGGACCCGCCCTGGCAGCTTAAAATCCCAAGACCTCCCAAAGCTTTAAAAATATATAAAAGAGGGACTTCCCTGGTGGTCCTGTGGCTAAATCTCCATGCTCCCAATGCAGAGGGCCCAGGTTTGATCTCTGGTCAGGGAACTAAATCCTACATGCTGCAACAAAGATGGAAGATCCTGTATGCTGGAACTAGGACCCAGCGCGGCCAAACAAATGAATAATACATATTTTTAAAAATACATAAAAGAAAGGAGGGAAGGAGGAGGGAAAAAGAAAGGAAAGAAGGAGGCAGGCTGGCCAAGTAAGGCAGAGAAATCTCCTCCCTATTTGAGCCACTCTCCAGTTCCACTTTCCTAAAGTTGACATGCCCTCCGTGAGGCTGGGGGAAAGAAGAGGTGGAGGAAAGGAATGGAGACTCCCCAAGAGGATATTCTTTCCCTTGAAGAACCACTCAGTCAACAGGAAGAGGAGCCGCGTAGCTTTCCCTGAACACCTTGTGCCTCTGAAGTCACTCGTTCATCCATGTGGCTGCTCGCCTCAGCCGCCCAGCAAACTCCTATTCATCCACCAAAGCCCAACTCAAATGCCACCTACTCATGGATAGGTGGCATTTTCCAATCATGGATAGGTGGCATTTTCCAACCCCACTACAATTGTTCTTCCTTTTGTATTCTAGTAGCTAAAGGGCGTTTTGATGAAGGTGAAAGAGGAGAGTGAAAAAGTTGGCTTAAAGCTCAACATTCAGAAAACGAAGATCATGGCATCCGGTCCCATCACTTCATGGGAAATAGATGGGGAAACAGTGGAAACAGTGTCATACTTTATTTTGGGGGCTCCAAAATCACTGCAGATGGTGACTGCAGCCATGAAATTAGAAGATGCTTACTCCTTGGAAGAAAAGTTATGACCAACCTAGATAGTATACTCAAAAGCAGAGACATTACTTTGCCAACTAAGGTCCATCTAGTCAAGGCTATGGTTTTTCCAGTGGTCATGTCTGGATGTGAGAGTTGGACTGTGAAGAAGGCTGAGCGCTGAAGAATTGATGCTTTTGAACTGTGGTGTTGGAGAAGATTCTTGAGAGTCCCTTGGACTGCAAGGAGATCCAACCAGTCCATTCTGAAGGAGATCAACCCTGGGATTTCTTTGGAAGGAATGATGCTAAAGCTGAAACTCCAGCACTTTGGCCACCTCATGCGAAGAGCTGACTCATTGGAAAAGACTCTGATGCTGGGAGGGATTGGGGGCAGGAGGAGAAGAGGACGACCGAGGATGAGATGGCTAGATGGCATCATGGACTCGATGAACATGAGTCTGAGTGAACTCCGGGAGATGGTGATGGACAGGGAGGCCTGGCGTGCTGCGATTCATGGGGTCGCAAAGAGTCGGACACGACTGAGCAACTGAACTGAACTGAACTGAGCATTTTTAAACCTATTTCTCTTGTGACCTCAACTTTTAATATATCATTTGCTTATGTTTTTCCCTCATTAGACTGTGAGTTCCTTGGGGAAAGAGTATATACCTCACTTATGCCAGTAGGAGAATATGCTAGCATGTTCTAGCCCCAAGGTCTTTGATTCTGCAGTTCCCCAAGGACAGGGAGCCAAATCCATGGGGTCACAGAGAGTCAGACATGTCTGAGCAACTGAACAACTTGGGCTGCCCTTCCTTCCCGTCAGTATCTGCAAGGCACACTCCCTCAGTGTTCATGTCTTTGCTCAAGTCTTCTTGGGGAACCTCCTCCAGGGAGACCGTCTCGAGTAGCATCTGCCCTCACCCTGGCCCCTTTCCGTGGCCATTCCCACTACTTGGTGCTGTACTGATATATGGCTGACTCCCTGCTTTTGTTCACTGCTACATCTCCACAGTGCCCAGAACAGGGCACACAATCAGGGCTCAGTAAAAATATCTGAAATAATGCTTGTGTGACCAAGGCCTTAGCACAGTGCCCAAATGAATGAAGAGACGAATAAGTGAATGGTTTCCTCTAGGACCCTGTTGCTCTAACAGTTTGTGACTCTGTACCTGGGCTTCCCCGGGGTGCTAGTGGTAAAGAACCCGCCTGCCAGTGCCGGAGATGTAACAGCCTCGGGTTCAATCCCTGCATTGGTAAGATCCTCTGGAGGAGGGCATGGCAACCCACTGCAGTATTCTTGCCTGGAGAATCCCATGGACAGAGGAGCCTGGTGAGCTATAGGCCATAATGTTGCAAAGAGACACAGCAACATCAGGGATATGGATGACTTCAAGCTCCAAGAAGGGACATTCTGGAATTCAGATGTGGTGTTCTGGAAAGTTCCATCTACCAGCATAGGACCAGCTGCAGCAGAAGAGGGGGCCTGGAGGTGTCAGACTAGAAGTCCACTCACTGGGCTGGGGCCATCTCCTCCCTCCCCTGTGAACACACCCCAGCTATGCGGTCCTTTGCCTGGTGCGCCTCTCCCGGAGCCAAGGTCACGGCTACTTGAATCTTCAGAGGAGGAGTGCTTTGAGCTGCTTCCCCAGGGAAGGAAGGCAGGTTGGTGGATCAGACATAAATGAGCCTCTGTGGGAAGAACACGACTGGGAGAGGAAGAGGAAATGGCCCAGAGGGTGAGCCTCCCTCCACGGAATTGCTGACGCACAGGAAAAGGGCTCGAGGTAGGACCAAAACCAAGACCCCGTGATTTTCCTTAAGGCCCTTGTCCCTGCTACATGTCCTGCCAGAGGTGAGGCCCACGTGTCTGCAGAGGGAGCTGGAGGCCCAGCCAGGGCCACAGACAGCAGCTTGTTGAGGGCAGGCCTGAGCGAGCTTGGTGGGGGTCAACATGCAGAGTCCCCAAGCCCGGCCCAAAGTCCCCAAAGTTCCTCTGCCCCAGCTGAAGCCTCATTTGAAGGCAACTGTGAGGCTTGGGGGAAGAGGCACATCCCCCGAGCGCCAGGCTGGAGTGCGGAGGAAATCTGTTCCCTTTGGCCCACAAACATTCCTGAGGCCCCCTTCTGTATCAGGCGTGGAAACGCCCAGATGAATGAGACACAGGGCCCCTCCCCAGTTGCCCCCTGTGCCCTCTAGCACACTCAAGACAAGGGTAAGGTATCAAGTGAGGCTGCTTACAAGGGACCAGGAGTGCTCCAGGTGGGTGGACAAAAGGAACGGGGTTTGCCAGGGCGAGGGGTCCGGGAGAGAGCCCACCCCACGCCACCGAGACCCGGACGGGAGCGGTGAGCCTGACTACAGAGTTCCAGGGACGCTGTGTGGACGGCAGAGTAGGGGGTCATAGGGAGCAACAGAAGGGGGGCTGCAAGGGGGTGCTGGTAATGCCCCCCACCCACCCCAGCAAATGCCCACACCCCCTGCAAACGCTCAGAATGAGTCTAGCCCGGGATGCAGGGCTCTGCCCGTGCTCAATAACAAAATCTCTGAGGTTGAAACAAACAAACGTTAGGAACCACGGGGCATCTCCTTCTCGGGGACCCAGAGCTGGCTGCAAACTAATGCTCTTTTGAAGGAAACTTAAGAGGCCACAGCAGACTGGACACCGCTGGCTGGAGGCAGGAGCCGGTATGAGACGTCAGCCCCTTGATAGATCTTCTCCCTTTTCGGTTAGCCCCGGGGGACAGAGTTCGCGGTCAGGGGGCGCCCTCATCCTCGTTGGCTTATTACTCACGGGGGTTTGGGCCCCCAGCGCCTACACATCGTGGAGTAAATTCCTCCCAGTGGCCTGGGCCTGGCCGGCTGTGCAGTGACTCATGTAAACCAAGCCTGCGTGGGAAAGACCTGCAGGCAGGCGGCAGAGTGAGTCTGCAATTCTACTCCAGTGCTCCGAGCTGGATGTGAGCTGCAGTCCTCCTGCAAGGCAACATCCTCCCTGTGGGAGAGGAAGCGAGCGTCCCGGCCAGCGGGCCCACACTCCACAGCCTTGATGACTGGCAGCTCTCAAGGAACGCGCTGGATTGGGTCCTGGAATCAGGCAGTCCCCTGTCTCAAGGCTCCAGACGAAGCCTCTGTTTGCTCCTCTGTTAAATGGGACCACTGTCAGTTTCAGGGAGCTGAGTCAGGATGGGGACTGTGTACAGAAGGGACCCCCCTCACTGGGCCATAAATGGCCAGCCTGAGTCTCTTCCCAGGACTCCCTCTCTAGTCTTCTGGTCTTGGCTGTCTCTTAGCATCTCTGGGTCTCAGTTTCCTTGGCTGTAAATGGGAAGAATGGTCCAGCCTGTTGATTTCACAGCATGGTGGTGAGGATAAAAGGAACTGAAGGCTGTGAAAGTGCTTTGACAAATATGAAGTATCAGACAAACATATGGGAGTTCGACCTCACCTTTTATGATAAAAGAAATGTGCGAAGTGCTTGATGAGCTTAATCACAGTATCAGACAGAGCCAGGCTCAGAGGCGGGTCCACACTTTCCAGCAGACCCTCAACCTTGCATGCTCAGCGCACACAAGGGTGGGCAGAGAGGCTGGGATCCTGGGGGCTCAATACATGCAGTCGGGGGCAGGGCCAGTGAAATTCCAACTGCTGTTCTTCAAGAAGAAAATGAGGGAAGAGGACAGGAGAACCCAGCCCTGCAACAGTGCAAACCCCTGGCTCACACTGCCGGGGGCAAATTGGGCTCTTATCAAAGGTCCCCAGGATCAGCACAATGGTGCACACCCACTCAGTCACTTCAGTCGTGTCTGACTGTGATCCCAGGGACTGTAGCCCTCCAGTCTCCTCTGTCCATGGGATTCTCCAGGCCAGAATACTGGAGTGGGTGGCCATGCCCTCCTCCAGGGGACCTTCCCGACCCAGGGATTGAACTCGCATCTCTCACGTCTCCTGCATTAGCAAGTGGGTTCTCTACCGCCAGCGCAACCTGGGAAGCCCTCAGCCCAACAGCGGGACGCCACAAAGGCCCACCCCCAGGAGAGAGGGGCCTGTCCAACTTGCAAGGTGTCTCCTGTGGCTTCTAGCTGGTTCAGGTCCATGTAAACGGGCTTGAGAATCCTCTGGACACTCAGGACAGGCTCCCGAAGGACAGGGAGCTTCCCAGGAACTGAAGACCAGCCCAGAGCAACCCCAGTGTTCCCAGGAGCTGGCTGCTCAGATCTGTGTGGACAGGGTGGGCCTGGGACACATCTGTGCACACACATACCCTACTGCACACACCACACACATCACACCCCCGCACACACACAATACCACCCCACACCATACACATACACCACTCACACACACACACACACATACCCTACTGGACATGCCACACATGTCACACACACCCCCATGCACAATACCACCCTACATCATACACAAACACCACACACACACCCACCCCCTACTGGACATGCCACACATGTCACCCCCCACAGACACACAATACCACCCCACACCATACACATACACCACACACACACACCGACACAATAGCATCACACACACACAGCCCCCCCACACCCTACTGCAAACACCACACACATCACACACAGACCCCACACGTCACACACACACCCCACACGTCACACACACACCTCATGTTACACACACACCCCACATAATACCACCCAACACCACACACACACCCACACACACCCTGCTGGACATGCCACACATGTCACCCCCCACAGACACACAATACCACCCCACACCATACACATACACCACACACACACACACACAATAGCACCACACACACACAGCCCCCACACACATCCTACTGCAAACACCACACGTCACACACAGACCCCACACGTCACACACCCCCCCACGTTACACACACACCCCACATAATACCACCCAACACCACACACATACACCACACACACACACACACAAACACCCCCCACACCATACACACACACACACACCATACTGCTCACACCACACACGTCACACAGACATCCCCACACAGTACTTCCACACACACCATACACATACACCACACAGTCACACACACACTGTATTGCGCACCCCACATACATTTCACACACAAACCCCCACACCATACACATACAGCACACACACACACACACGCGGCATGCCCCTCTCCTCCACACTGCTGCGGCCCCACCACGCTGCATGGAAGCCTCAGTCTGTTCTCTGGCTCCAGTGGGAGAGAAACCAGGTCTGGTGGAGGAGGGGGAGGTAGTACTCTCGGGAGAGAAGGCCTTTCCAACACAGCGGTGTATGCAACGACTAGGATTTCACCTCGGGAATTCAGTTATCTCGGAGAAACCAGTATGGGCCACGCTTTCCATTCCTTAATTCTCGCCACACCTACTTCATACGCGTCCTGGGCTGGCACACGCTTTAGGCACCAGGACCCCGAAGGTGTGACTCGTGAGCCACGTGGGAGCTGAGCTCTGCAGCGGGTGGGTCCCCACAGTAGAGGAGGGCTGGGGCGACACGCCCGAGGGCGACGGCGTGCGGGGAGACACAAGCGTGAGGAACTGTGTGCTGTGGCTGGAGGCACACGCCCGGGAGGCGGGCGGGGCCTCACGCGGCGGGGCGAGCAGGGAGCTGGGGCGGCACTGTGACTTCAGCAGCTCTTAGCCCGAGCTTCTGGGAAGACCACCAGCAAGCGCCCCATCCCTGCTCCACAGCTGGGCCTGTTACCTCCCCAGGCACCTTCCTGGACGACGAGCAGCCCAGCAACCCATCAGTACCGAGCAGCACAGGACAGCCTGGGGGCAATACAGAGCACTGGAGGGAAATGAGGAAGAACGGATAGATCAACAAATGCAGGGTGCGCGGAGGAGGTGCAGCTGGGGAAAGAAGAAAAGAGGCCATTGACTCCGAGAAGTCGGAATTCGGACTAATGACCTGAAGAGCAGTTCACACTGGCAAAGTGAAAGTAAGAGTGAAGCCGCTCGGTCGTGTCTGACCCCGTGGACTGGAGCCCACCAGGCTCCTCCGTCCACGGGATTCTCCAGGCAAGAGTACTGGAGTGGGGTGCCATTTCCTTCTCCAGGGGATCTTCCCGACCCAGCATCGAACCCAGGTCTCCAGCACTGTAGACAGACGCGTTACCGTCTCAGCCCCTGGGAAAGTCCTTCAAATTGGTAAAGTCTGAGTCAAAAAATACCTGAACAGCTGCCTCTGCCTTCTTTCTCGGGCAGATGGTAAAGGTGGGAATGTGGGAGAGCCCTGAGGGAGATGAAGGGTGCTCTCAGTGAGCAGACAGGAATGAGGAGGGCACCGCTGCCCTCCCCCGACCCCCGACCCCGAGGGCGGGGTCAGGATGCCTGGGCAATCTTGGGCAAGTCACATGCCTCACAGCTTTACTTTCCTCATCTGAAAAATATGAGTTTGGATAACGTGGCCCCCGAGGCACGTCCCACCCTCAAAAACGTCTTGGAATCTACTGCCAGTGGGAGCCTGGACGGCACCAGAGACATTCACCCACCCGGCAACAGTGTGTGTCCCTCTCCCCAGGATCCTGGTTGGCAGATGCATTCGCTTTTCTCCCCACAGATGGGAGAAGGCTCATTTCTGCCACGTTCCCGCCTGAGCGATGCCTCAATTCTCAACCCATGGGCCCCAGATGAACTCTTTCCAAACTGTGAATTCCTGTGCCCCAGATGAATGAGGTTTGGTCACATTCTAAGATATCTTGGGTAGAAACGGAAGCAATGTCATGATGAACATTAGACTTGAGGGGTTGAGACACCCATGGCCTTCTGGGGTTTTGTGATGGTTGACACAGGGCTTCGACCTCAGGGCGAGGTCCCCCTCTGAGGTGCTGCCCACAGCAGAGCCCCGGAGGCAAGGCTCCAGCCCAGTGCTGTCTGGCTTCACTTATATATGGCTCAGCACACCAATCCCGTTTTGTGTGTGTGTGTGTTTTGAAACTTGGAAGAAAACTTCCAGTGAATCATCTCATCTGCTATTTGATTCATGTTTAATGTCTTTGGAGAGAAATAAAAAACAGTAAGTCATTCTCCCGAAAAGTGGCATCAGCCTGGCCAAGACGCTGGGTGCACCAACGGTGACATGCCAGCTGCCTGTCGGTGGCCCCAGGGCTACAGTCTTGAGTTGTCATCAGAGAGTGTGTTAATAATCTGAATGAAGACAGCTCCTAAACACTGCCCTTTGCCGTTTTTATTCTTTAAATCACAGCACCAGAAGCCAAAGTTTCTGCAGGGAGAGCTGGCACCAAAGCACAAACTGGCAGGTGTCGGTCAGCACACGTTAACAGACACCTACTGAGTGGGGATCATGGTGAAGAGGTGCGTGCGTGATAGGTTGTGATCTGTGTCTGACTCTGTGTGACCCCATGGACACCAGGCTCCTCTGTCCCTGGGATTGTCCAGGCAAGAATATTGGAGTGGGATGCCATGCCCTCCTCCAGGGGATCTTCCCGACCCAGGAATTGAACTCTCATCTCCTATGTCCCCTGCATTGGCAAGCGGGTTCTTTACCACTTAGCGTCACCTAGGAAGCCTCTGGTGAAGTGTTGGTGAGGTGTTGCGGATACAGAAATGTACAACGTGCCCCCAAAGTGCTTCCACTCTAACTGGGAAGGAAGGAAGGTGTGAATCCCTCTTTCCTTCCTTACCCTGAGTTAGTCTGTACTCTGAGTCAAGCATGGTGCTGGTGTGGTGGGGACAGAAAGGGGAGGGAAGGAAGGCAGCATTCCAGGCTTGTAGCTCAGGTCCTTCCCTGATTCTCTTCCCCCAAAAACATAGAACTGAGTTTCAGTTTCTCAGGGTGTGGCTAGCAATAATCCCGCAACCGATTAGCACAACATCTAAAGCACAGGGCAGCGGTGTAGCTGGTGAGAGGAAGCGAGGAAAGAGGGTGAAAAAGCAGGCAATGAGGGCAAGGGAGCCCCTGGCAGGCAGCCCCAGATCCTCTGCAGGCTTAGCAGTTCAGTGGATCTGCGGCCTTGGCATGCTGTTCAGTGTGCCCAAGAGCCCATCTTCCTGGCCCCTTAAGGTCTCCACATTGCCCATCAGAGCCCCTCTGACCCTGATATTCTGTGACATCCGTGAAGGAGCCAGTTTCCTGGAGATCCTCTGAGGTCCTCAGAATAGCCACCCTGTAACATGGGCGTTGCTAAGTGACCAACGTGACCCTGGAGTCTGACCAACCCACGGAAATTTGAGGGGTCCACAGGATAGGAAATACGAAATGCAAGCTGTCCCAGAAGTCATGGCCATGGGCCTGGGCCTGGGCCTGGGCTGGATGTGAAGGGAGAAGGATAAGTGTGGGCCCGATGGGAGAGGCGGATGACCCTAGGGGGACAGTCCAAGTGGGCTCAGACCTGGCTCAGGGGCCTGGCCAGGGGCCAGCAGTCAGCGAGACCCTGGGAACATCACTTCATCCTTCGTCTGTGCATTAGTGAACTTCTCTCTGTCTTACCCCTTGGGAGCTGAGCAAAGACAGACCAGTGGATGCCCTTCTTTTGACCCCTGCCTTTCTCCTTCCTGAGCAGGTGTGAGCCCAGGGCCAGGCCTCCTACTCTCAGCACACATGCAGCCATCTTGTGCAGAACCCCACCCAGAGCAGAAGCTCAGGGATATTGAAGATAGCGAGTCCCTGACCGGGCTTGCCATCCGGCAGGCAGGCCAGGACGTGGTCCCCATCCCTCCACTGACTGTGCAGTGGATGAGAATGCCAACCTGTGTGTACCACTGTGTGTGCATGTGTATGTACGTGCATGTGTGTGTACGTGCATATGAGCACACATCTGCCCACAGTGCCTGTCATGCAAGGCCCGTCCCTGGGGTTGAGGGTTGGAGGGGACACCCACAGGAAGTGATATTGCAAAGTCACTGCTGGTCACTCTAAAAATAACCCTCAATGTACAACCTAGGAAGGATTTCCCTTTCCGGGTGCCCTGCCTCCAAGCCACCGCAGTTTCCACTCTGAGGCCACGTTGGGACAGGCAGGTGGACCGCATTCAGAGTCAGCCTGTGGCCTTGCTCTCCTGGCCTTTTGTCCTACAGAAGCCCTGTCTCCATGCCCCTGTTCATCCAGCATCTTTGAGCAACAATTACGTGTGAAGTGAGCGAGGGGCTCCCCATGTAGGGTGGTCTCGACTGCACTGGGATACTTCTCCTTGTTGGGCTCGTGTTGTGAGTGTCCCACTCCTCAGGCATGAGCTACACCCCCAGCAGCTGTCTGGCCCATCCCCTCTCCCTGCACTGAGCATCTCCTCCAGTGACACGGATCTCTTTGCTGCCCCGAATCCCTCAGATGTGCTCCTGCCACAGACCCTTTGCACTGGCTCTTCCTCTGATACCAAACTGCTCCCTCGCCTCCACTGCATCTCTAGGCTCAGCGCACTTCTCAGTGAGGCTTTCTCTAACTCCTCTGTCCAAAGCTGTCACCCCAACACACATTCTTATCCCCTTTCCTACTTTATTTTTTTTCTCTGTATTTTACTGAATTCTGTCTCTCTTCCCTGAACTAGAATATGGAGTCCCTGGGATCAGGTTTTATTCAAGTCAGTTCTCCACTGGAAGCCCAGAGCCCGGACGCTCTAGTGTGAGTGATCAGTACATACTTTGTTGAGGGGATGAGTGAGTGATTGCTGGCAGGAGGCTGGGCCCCGCAGCCTTAGCACTCAGGTGTCTGCAGCAGGTAGACAGAGATGAGGGCTTGGGGGACAGGCCCTTGTGTCCATCACCAAAGGGAGAGGGGCAGAGAGAAGGGGTCCTCCCACTTCCCATCACTTGGTCCAGGACATCCCAACCAAGGACATTTGTTGTTAGAGGTGCCACCTGCCTCCCAGAGTTTCTGATCTCTTGGGGGTGGGGAGTAAGGGTTACTGTGTCTTTGCTGGGTGAGAAATGAAACACCCAGGGGGTCTTGGGATGGAAAGAGACACCAGGGACCACCCCCTCTGCCCTCTTTGGACCCCTCCACCTGCTCCAGCTCCTGACACCCAGCTACTGCCTCAGGAGGACCCAACCTGGCCAGGCACCGCCCCCTTGTGCCCCTGTGCCCACCCACCAGCCTCCAGCTGGGCCTCTGTACACAAGTGATATCCAGTTAGCCAGAGCCAGCTCCTGCCCCCTCCCCATTTCCCAGCTCCGACAGGGCTGGTGAAAGATCAGACCAATGAAAGCGGCCATGTCTGCTTCCACATGGATCTGTGTCTGTTTTCGTTGGGAGAAAAGCCCAGAGACCCACTCTGAAGTCTGTCCCCAGACCCTCACCCTGGGTCTCTTGGCCCACACTGGCGAGTGCTTTCCCTGGGTGAGTAGGGAAAGTGAGAGAAGGAAAGGCAGGGCAGCAGCAGAAACGCCCCTCCCTCAGGAAGTCCACACCCTGGTGTCCAAGCAAGAGAGGCAGGAAGGCCCCACCCGCGGGATGTGGGGTCAGACTGTGCCATCATGGGGGTGCTGGGCAGACTGCCCCCTAAAGCCTTCCCCATTCTTTCCGCTGACTGGGTCAAGTCCCCACATGCCGGCACATGGACAGGACCCCACAGAGAGGTAGAGGCCCCTCAGATCCCCGTCCTCACCCCATCTCACCTGCCTCTCCCCTGCACCGGAGCACTTACCCAAGGCCGAGCAGAGGTGGAGAGAAAGCAGGGGTCAGAACCTCGGAGGCCGCTTCCACGTCCTGGCCCAGGCTGCTAGACCATGCCCTGGAAGAGAGGACAGACCGGTCACATGCGGCAGGGCCACCCGGACCCAGAGCCCACTGACTTCCTCGCCAGTTGCTTCCGTACAACCTGCACACATTTCCCCATGATCCTCCCATAGTGCAAGGTTCTCTTCCTCCTTGGGGGCTGGCCGGGCTCTCCTCGCCCCTGTAGAATGAGGGCTGCATCTCTCCCGAACTGGCTGTGAGCTCCACAAGGGCAGAGAGTCTGTGCCTTCATTTCTGGGCAGCCGGTGCCTGGCTCAGAGCTTGCATGCAGCAGGTGCTCAATAAATAATCCCTGTTTGAGAAATGAGTGCCCCCAAATGCATCCCATGGACATGACTGAAAGCACAGTGCACTTGTGCTCAGGCAGAATTCTACCCTGCTTCAGCAATACAGGGCTTCATACGCCTGCTACATCACTGACACTCACTGCTAGTATTCAAGACCTGGGTGCAAACGCCGTGCATCTCCCCACCAGAAATGCTCACTGGAGGTCACTGACATACTTTATGTATACACATATACACCTGTATATACCTACATGTAACACTCTAAATAGACTTTATTTTTAGAGCAGGTTTTTCATTTTCAGCAAAACAGAGCATAAAGTACAGCGTTCCCACTTACCCCTTGTCCCCAGACACAGCCCTCATCATGTTCACCGTCCTCCTCCTGCAGACTGGGACACCTATGTTACAACTGGTGGACCTACACAGATACACGTCATCGCCCCCAAGCCACAGCTCATAGGAGCTCGTTCTTGGTGTTGGACATTCTGTGGGTTTGAACAAACATATCTTGTTGTTTGGTTGCTCAGTCACATCTGACTCTTTGTGACGCCATGGACAGCAGCACGCCAGGCTCCCCTGTCCTTCACCATCGACATTATAATATTAATATCATATGAGGCAGCTTCCCTGCCCTAAAATCCCCCTCTGCTCACCTCGTCCCCTATTTCTCTCACCTCGTGAGTTCACATCAATGATCTCAGCTAAGTCATCTTATGACTCTGGAGCCCTGCTTGGACACTCAGGGAAATTAAAGCCTAGACAGGGTCAAGGGCCCTCCACAAGGTCACCCTGGTGAAAACCAGGAAGTTGGAATCAATGGCAGAATGTGCTAGAAGCAATGTGTCTGGTGGTCATTTTATCATCTTGACTTCCTATTGGCCCCGGTGGGGAGGGTGCTTTCTAACCCCCCAGTTTACAGAGGAGCAAACAGATTTTGGGACGTGTGTCAAGCTTACACATGGCCAAGTGGGGTGCCCAAAATGTATACCCCTAAATCTACCTCTGCTCTTTCCAGATGCCCTCGTCAATTACAGGAGCTTATAGGAGGCGTGGGAATGTCGCAGGCAAGCACCCCCTCAGGTGAGGGGGCTTTTGCTTTTCCAGAGTTGGATCATGTGCGCCCGGGCCTATGGTCCTCCTGCAGGTAGTGGTGGTGGGGGGGTGGCGCCCTCCAGCCACTCTGCACAATTAATGTCACAGGGGGCCTCCCCCAGCTGCAGGTCGTCTGCACAAAGGCCCCACCATTTCTAGCCTCTGGGGGACAGACCTGCATGAACATCAAGCTCAAGGATCAGCTCAGGGATGGTGACAGCATTCCTAGTCCAGGTGGACACTGTCTTGTCTCACCAGACACGCCCCAGCTCTCCCAGGAAGAGCTCTGTGGAGTGGGGACAGCAGAGGTGCTCCTCTGTGCCAGGAGGCCCCGTGACTGAGGTGGGCCCTGTGACCCCCTCCATCCTCAGTGTCCCCAGCTGTGACACGGTGGACAGGCCGGATCCCTTGGGGAGGCTGGGCCAACTCTGATCCCAGGTTTCCCAGCAGGAGGAGCTATCCCTCCAAAAGCGTCTGGCTCCCAGTCTGCTTGGGAACACTCCATTAACTCGAATTGCAAATTCCCTCCTGGCTCTATCGGCTAAGCCACAGGGGCTCCCCCGGCCACCAGCTTTCCTGTGACAGATACAGATGACAGTCATCGCTGGAGACAGAATCAAGGAGCAGAAGTCATTATGCAGAAATAATTATGTTGAGTTATGTCTGGTTGCTCCTGATTTCTGTCTCTCAATTGTCTTACAAATGGTCATGCCACTTCCTCTCTAGGAGAACAAACTGTGGATGCCTGGGTGATTCAAACAGACCTCCTGGGCCCGAGCCTAGTGCTCCAAACTCCTGCTAGGCGGGGCATCAGCATCCAAAGGCTGTGACGCCCTTTCCTTTCTCTGAGCACTTGGGAGAGAGGAGAGGTAGAAGACAGAAGCCTGGGGAGGGAGCACACTCCCTGACTCACCCACACACACCCCCTGCACTGGACCCTCCTTCAAGGCCCGCTTCACCTGGGTCCCTTTCTCCTGGGGCCCATCCTGACCTCCCAGCCTTTTGTTCACCTTATGCCCAAAGCACCTCCTCCTCCTAGGTCTGGGGTCTCTGGGCGGGGTGAGGGGATGACTCAGGCCGTGACCAGCTTTGACTCATTTTGGTACGCCCAGCTCCTAGCACAGAGCAAGGCCCTGGGAGAGCAGAGAGGGCTCCGTAGCTGGGCTGCTTGGGCTCAAATCCTAGCGCTACTGTTTCTTAGTTGTGTGACCCATTATCTACCTTCTCTCTGCCTCAGTCTTCCAGGATGTAAAATGGAGATGATGATAATCCTACCTAGTTCATCAACCTCTTAAAAGATTCCGTGAGCAAATGCACACACATACAAAATACTTGCTCATAGGAAGATGCAATAAATGTCAGCAATGACTAAAAGAGCACAGAGAAGCCTTGAAAACACTCTTGTAAGAATCGAGGCCAACTTGAAAGACACAAACTACTGAAACTGACTCAAGAAGAAGGTCTGACATACCTATAACAAGGCAAGAGACTGAATTAGTAATCAAAAAATTACTCACGAAGCAAAGTCCCCACCAGGCCCAGATGGTTTCACAGCTGAGTTCTATAAACATTTAAAGAATTAATAACAATTCTTCACAAACTCTTCCAAAAAACAGAAGAGGCGGGAACACTTCCCAACTGGTTCTATGAGGCTGGTACTGCCTCGATAGCGAAATCAGACAAAGTCTCCACAAGAGAAGAAATCTACAGACCAATGTCCCTAATGGACAAGGTTGAAAAGAAGAACAAACAAGCCCTCAAAAAAAAAACACAAAACCCCAGCATAGCAAATCCAGTAACATAAAGAATAAAAAGAGTTATACATCATACCAAATGGGATTTATTTCAGGAATGCAAAGATAGTTTACTATCTGAAAACAATTAATGTAATACATCATACAGTAAAATAAAAAGTAAAAGTCACATGCTAATCTCAACAGATGCAGAAAAAGCACTTGACAAAATGCAACATCCTTCCATGATAAAAAAAACACTCAAACTAAGAACAGAAGGAAACTTCCTCAGTCTGACAGAGGATATTTGTGAAAAACTCACAGCCAGCATCACACTTAATGGTAAAAATGCCAGATGCTTTTTCCCTTAGATTAGGAATGAGACAAGCATGCCCACTCCTGTCACTTCAATGCAACATTATACTAGAGGTTCTAACCAGGGCAACTAGGAAAAAAATACAAGGCATCAGAATTAGAAAAGAAGTAAAACTATCTCTATTTGCAGATGACATGACCTTTTATATAGAAAATCCTAAGGAATCCACTAAAAAAATGTAATAGAACTAATGACATAATTTAAGCAAGGTTGCTGGATACAACAAACAAAAATTAAGTGTATTTCTATATACAGGCAATTAAAAATCAAAAATGAAATTAAAACAATTCTGTAAGCAATAGCATCAAAAATTATTTTACAATTTATAAAATAAATTTAACAAAAAAATGCAAAATGTATTCTGAACACTACAAAACATTGTTGAAAAAAAATGAAAGAAGATCTAAATGAGTGGGAAAGTATCCCATGTTCATAGATCAGAAGACTTAACCCTGTTAAGATGACAATACCCCCACACTAACCTCCAGGTTCCCCCTCAGAATGCCAGCTTACTACTTTGTATTTGGCTGATTCTAAAATTCATATGGAACGTCAAAGGACGCAAAACAGCTGAAACAGTTCTGGAAAAAAAAAAAAAAGTAGAACTCACAGCTCTCAATTTAGAAACTTACTACAGGGGCTTCCCGGTGGTCCAGTGCCTGAGAATCCACCCTGCAAGGTAGGAGACGTGAGTTCGACTCCGGATCCGGGAAGACTCCACACGCTGCGGTGCAACCAAGCCTGTGCTCTCGAGCCCAGGAGCCGCACCTTCTGAAGCCCACGAGCCCACGAGCCCGCACCTCACAAGAGCAGCCACCGCAGTGAGAAGCCTGACCACCACGACCAGGCAGGAGCGCCCGCTCGCTGGAACTAGGGACAAGCGTGTGCAGCAACAAAGACCCAACACAGCCAAAATCAAATAAATTTTTTTAAATGAAAGAAAAGGTGCTCAACATTGTTAGTTATTAGAGAAATGCAAATCAAAAGCACAATGAGATATCATTTCACACCCACTAAAATTTTTGGAAAAGAAAACGTCAGATCAATGCAAGTGTTGGGGAGGATTTGGAGAAACTGGATCCCGCTGCTGTTGGTGATGTAAATGGTGCAGCCACTTTGGAAAGCAATCTAGCAGTTTTTCAAATGAGTGAACATACGGTTAGCATGTAACCCAGAAACTCTACTCCGAGGATACACCCAAGAGAAATGAAAACAAACGTCCATAAAAACTTGTTCAAAGCAGCATTATTAACCAACCTAAACGCTTATTACTATATGAATGGATAAACAAAATGTGATATTTTCATACAGTGTAGTATCATTTAGCCATAAAAAGAAGTACTGACATGTGCTACAATATGGATAAATCTTGAAAACATTATGCTAAGTGAAACCAGCACAAAAGGACAAATGTTGTATGATTCCGTTATAGAAAATGTCCGGAATAGGAAATCTATAGAGACAGAAAGTAGATTAATGATTTCTTAGGGCTGGGAAAGGTGGATAGGGGAACGAGACGTGGTAGTTAAAGGTGGTAGCCAAAACTGTACCCACTTTGGTATGTGTATAACCTATATATACAAAAAGATCTTCATGACCCAGATAATCATAATGGTGTGATCAATCACCTAGAGCCAGACATCCTGGAATGTAAAGTCAACTGGGCCTTATGTATCACTACAAACAAAGCTAGTGGAGGTGATGGAACTCCAGTTGAGCTGTTTCAAATCCTGAAAGATGATGCTGTGAAAGTGCTGCACTCAATATGTCAGCTAATTTGGAAACAGCAGTGGCCATAGGACTGGAAAAGGTCAGTTTTCATTCCAATTCCAAAAAAGGCAATGCCAAAGAATACTCAAATTACCGCACAATTGCACTCATCTCACCTGCTAGTAAAGTAATGCTCAAAATTCTCCAAGCCAGGCCTCAGCAATATGTGAACCGTGAACTTGCAGATGTTCAAGCTGGTTTTAGAAAAGGCAGAGGAACCAGAGATCAAATTGCCAACATCCACTGGATCATGGAAAAAGCAAGAGAGTTCCAGAAAAACATCTATTTCTGCTTTATTGACTATGCCAAAGCCTTTGACTGTGTGGATCACAGTAAACTGTAGAAAATTCTGAAAGAGATGGGAATACCAGATCACCTGACCTGCCTCTTGAGAAACTTGTATGCAGGTCAGGAAGCAACAGTTAGAACTTGATATGGAACAACAGACTGGTTCCAAATAGGAAAAGGAGTACGTCAAGGCTATATATTGTCACCCTGCTTATTTAACTTACATACAGAGTACATCATGAGAAAGGCTGGACTAGAAGAAGCACAAGCTGGAATCAAGATTGCCGGGAGAAATATCAATAACCTCAGATATGCAGATGATACCACCCTTATGGCAGAAAGTGAAGAGGAGCTAAAAAGCCTCTTGATGAAAGTGAAAGAGGAGAGTGAAAAAGTTGGCTTAAAGCTCAACATTCAGAAAACGAAGATCATGGCATCCGGTCCCATCACTCCATGGGAAATAGATGGGAAAACAGTGGAAACAGTGTCAGACTTTATGTTTTTGGGCTCCAAAATCACTGCAGATGGTGACTGCAGCCATGAAATTAAAGATGCTTACTCCTTGGAAGAAAAGTTATGACCAACCTAGATAGCATATTCAAAAGCAGGGACATTACTTTGCTGACTAAGGTCCGTCTAGTCAAGGCTATGGTTTTTCCTGTGGTCATGTATGGATGGGAGAGTTGGACTGTGAAGAAGGCTGAGCGCCAAAGAATGGATGCTTTTGAACTGTGGTGTTGGAGAAGACTCTTGAGGGTCCCTTAAACTGCAAGGAGATCCAACCAGTCCATTCTGAAGGAGATCAGCCCTGGGATTTCTTTGGAAGGAATGATGCTAAAGCAGAAACTCCAGTACTTTGGCCACCTCATGCGAAGAGCTGACTCATTTCAAAAGATCCTGATGCCAGGAAAGATTGAGGGCAGGAGAAGAAGGGGACGACAGAGGATGAGATGGTTAGATGGCATCACCAACTCGATGGACATGGATTTGGGTGAACTCCGGGAGCTGGTGATGGACAGGGAGGCCTGGCGTGCTGTGATTCATGGGGTCACAAAGAGTCGGACACGACTGAGCGACTGAACTGAACTGGACTGAAGGTGTTATACTTACAAAGATTAAGAACCATTCCGCCTACCAAAAAAATTACATTCTGAAGTTTGCTTGTTTTGTAATCCTGGATCTGGACTTTTGAGGAGTCTTAAATTTATAAAAGAATAAAATTATAAAATGCTAAGCAGTGTGGCTTTATTTTGAAGTAATCTGTTACTTTAAAATTAAAAGAGGAGTATTAAGAATCAATAAAACAAGATACAATGAAATCTAGTTATTATAAATTCCATCTGAATTCTAAAATAAATTATAGGTAGCTGTTTTTTCCTAGCAGGATGAGTAGAACTTTCTTGATTATAGGTATAGTTTTATGTTTATTATTTCTTATATTTTTAAATGGCCCATATGGTTATGAACAGGATTTGTATGGCCAGCTTCTTTCACCAAACTTGAGATAAAAATTATTTTGACTGTCACCTTAAATTAGTCTTAAAAAAATGGGAAATGGTAACTTAAAAGCAGCATATAGTCAATCAGTTTGCTGCATGACACTGATGCCAGGGAAACTTGACAAGCTTTCTTTTGTCCTAACGTAGAGAAGTACAGGTCAAAGTTCTGGAATAATTCTAATTTACTGTAGTGAATTTAACCCACTTCAGTATGTGTATAATTTATATAAAGCAAAAAAGAATTTAATTATAGTGAGCAATATAACTTTGTTCATATTATCTGATCGCTAAAAGAAAAATATGAGATGAATGAATTAAATCAACAAAAATAAATAGAGTATGGGGTCTCCTTTTGGGATGATGGAACATTCTTTTGGGGTGATGGGACATTCTTTTGGGGTGACGGAACATTCTTTTGGGGTGATGGGACATTCTTTTGGGGGTGACGGAACATTCTAAAATTGTCTGCAGTGGCAGCTGAACATGTATTTGGTAATGTACTACAGGCCACCGCATTGTATACTTTATATGGGGGAATTGTGCGGTCCATGGATTGTATCTTAGCAAAGTTATTAAAAAAAAAACAAACAAGCCGGAGTCTGGGCCAGCGTTCTTGTACTCCTCTACCCCAGAAGACACAAGGGCAAAGAGCAGGTTCACAGGAACAGGGGGCAAAGCACAGGGCCTCCCAGCTCTGCAGCCGGGGGACACAGCTCTCAGAGCTCGTCACCATGGCCGACCATGAGCACTGGCAGCCTCAGATCTCAGCTGAGCTGCGAAACTGCCTTGGAGACACGCTCCCCACCCGGCCCCCAGCACACACCCCACACACTTGCTGAGTGCCTGCAGAGTGCATTAGGTGCAGGGGACACCGGCCTGACTTTCGAGGAACCCACAGCCCAACCGGGTACCCTCAGATGTCATGTGCTGTATGTCGGGGATGGGCAGTCAAACCAAGCTCCAGGGATCGCTTGCATTCCAGGAGGTGATCTGGTGCACTGGGGCGCGGCTGGGGAGGGGAGTCCCTCTGGATACACGCTGGGTTCCGGGTCCAGGCTGAAGGAGTTCAGTCCCTGAAACCAGCGAGTCCGCCACCCCAGGGCGCTGACTGCGAACCACCAGCTAACAAACCAGGGTTCTAGGGCCATTTCTGGAACTAGTTCTTCCTCTAGGGGCCAGGCCCGGAGGGCTCAGTGCCTAGCATCCTTGCTGGCCAGTCCTTGAAAGGCAGTTACACAAGCTTCCTCCTGCCAGGGCTCAACACCTCCTCTCGCCCAGACCCAGGACTCCTGGGCTGACTCTGATCTGCCCGCTTGCACCAGGGGCAAATGTGTGCTCACGAGATGACAAATTATTTTAATATATCCTGAAATCCAACTTAATTAGGAAGCAAAGTCCCTGAGGGAGGAAAATACAATGGGTCTGGAGTCAGAGACGGATAGGGTTTGGATTATGACTATTTCTGAGGTGACTGTGGTTTTAGGATGACTAATTCCACCACGGTCCCCAGGTAATCGGGGCGGTAGCTCGCTGAATACTTTCACACAGACATTCGGCACAACACAAAGGCATTTTCCTCCACTGCTCAATTCTATAACTGAGTTAGAGGGATTTCCCTGCTGGTCAGGGGCTAAGAATCCAGCTTGCAATGCAAGTGACAGGGGTTCAATCTCTCATCAAGGAACCCAGATCCCACATGCCGCAGGGCAACCAAGCCTGAGTGCCACAACTAGAGAGACGTGCATGATGCAACAGAGATCCACGTGCCACGATTAGGGCCTGATACAGCCAAATAATAAATATTAAATAAAACAAAGCTGAGTTGAAGGGGCTGTGTATCCTGCAGATGTCCCCCAGGGATGGGAAAACCATAGAGCATACCATGGAAGCCGAGACTTGCAAGTCAGACCACACAGCCGGAACGCTCCACAAAAGAGGGCAGAGCTGGAGAGGGGCCCAAGGCGGTAGCGAGCTAAACCCTGAGCCCTGTGTGGCCAGGGCCAGCACCTTCACCAGCCCTCTGGTCATCTGGGGCCCTGGGCGCCTGCTGCATTCCCGGCTTCCAGGGAGCGCTCATGACATCTTATTGTAGCTCCCATGTCCCCTCCCATCACCAGGACACCCGAGCTGGGGTCACAAAACAAAAGGAACCTACAATCTCCAACCATTGTGAAAAAACGACATATTTACTAAAGATGACTACACACACTCCACGGCCCAGAAATTCAGCTCCTTGATTTACTCCCGACAGAAAGATGGACATAGGTCCACCAGTGACACAAGCAAGAAGGCTCACAGCTGCATGACTTATAAAAGCCCGTAGAGGAAACCGTCCTTAGGTCCACCTGCCATCAATGGATGACAACCTGCAGTGTGCTGGTACCTGGAGGACCACAGAACAATCGGAAAAAACCTCCATGACACACCACACAGAGGAAGCTCCAAAAGGTTCCCTTTCCAGTAACAAGACAGCAACGGAGAAAGTAAGGAGATCACCAACTGCTAGGAAAAGAATAAAACGAAGTGATCTGATGAAGACTGCCGGGTGACTCAATGGTCAAGAATCCGCCAGCCAGTGCAGGAGACGCAGGTTCAGTCCCGGGTGTGGAAGATCTCCTGGAGAAGGAAATGGCAACCCACTCCAGTATTGCTACTGGGAAATCCCATGGACAGAGGAGCCTGACAAGCTACGGTTCATGGGGTCGCAAAGAGCTGGACATGACTGAGCAACTGAGCACGCCAGGGTGGGTTGGGGTCGGGGTGGTAACTCTTGCTTGGATGCTCAGAGTCAGGGACACATGTGAAAAAGAAGGGATATGATGAGGCTCTCGGCAGAAGGGGCAGCAAATGCAAAGGCCCTGGGGTAGAGCATGCTTGGCGTCATCAAGGAGCAGCAAGAAAGTGAGTGTGGCCGAAGCATGGCCAACAGGCAGAAGTGGGGAGCAGTGGGGGTTGGGGGAGCAGGGGCTCAGAGGACAGGGCAAGGAGTTCACCTTTTTATTTTAAGCACAATTGTTGTAGAACTCTGACAGCCAGAGAGTGCTACAAAAATACTGGGTACTGGGGAAAGGATGGTAAGAGTCCCTGGAACTGAGGGTGGCAAAAGGGGGGACCTCCTTGGAACCCCCAGTGGTAGGGGTGGGTAGAGGTGGCAGGTCACTTCTAAAAGCGCTGCCTTTCCTTCTGACATAAAATCCAAGCTTGTTCACTCTTGATTCTCCATGGGCAGGAACGAAAATAAAATGGCTCATTGCCCACTAATGAATTCTTGGAACCTCTGGAGCTCGGGCCACGGATCCACTCCCCCAACCAGCTCCTGATGCCAAAGGGACTGGGGGCCATAAAATCCCTGCCTGGAGTTCTTCCCGGCGGCGTCTGAGGCGCCTCCTGTTCCGGAGGGAGGAAGAAAAAAGCAAAGCTTTGCCAACAGAGAACAATGAGGCGGCCATGGGGGAAACACCGGCTGGTCCAGGGAGGCGGGGAGTGGGGAGGAATCCAGAGCCTAGGCAGCCATTTCTATGTGGGGCACGTTCTGCCCACAGACAGGCCCACTGCGGGGTCAGTCTTAGCCGGGGCGGGGGTGGGGGAGCAGCAGGTACCAGAGCCCCCGAAGTGGAGGCTGGGGGCCAGGCACCCTCTTCTCAAGGAAATGGTCCCAAGAGTGTTGGATTTGGACTCTGACATGTCACCGTGTGGCCCCGGGCAAGTGGCCCATCCTTTGGGGCTGCTCCCATTCCATGAATTCCCGGGGCGGGTGGGTGCAGGAACCACAGGAGGTAACAAATTCACATGGAAGCTCCTTAAACTCCTAGCGTTTAAGGCTCCACCTCAGGATCACTGGGTGCCCTCACACCCTGCCCCCATCTCAGGATCATCGGCCACCAACAGATAAGCTCAGAGAGGTTAAGCCACTTTCCCAAGGTCACGCAGCCAGACAGTGAGTGCTACTCCAGCAGAAGCCGACCAGCCCTGCAGGCCACAGGACCTGCCAGAGACTAAACCCTGACCTCCAGGAGCAATAAAGGAGCAAAGAGAGTGGCACTAATTATTTAAGTGTAATTAAGCAAGACATGCAAAGCAGGGCAGAGAGTGGGCCCTGGGGTGTCTTTGTAGAGGCTCCCGGCCAGGCTCCCTGCAGAGAAGTCTCCTCAGGTCCAGGCTCCAGATACTCACCCCTCGCCTCTCTGAACCCCTAGTGGTCCCAAGGCCCCAGCACTTTCCATTTGAGGATCTGGGTAATCAGGCCCCAGTCCAGGTGGCCTCGGAGCCTCAGTCCCACCAAGAGCAGCAGGCTGAGAACATGGAAAAATTCAGAGACTTTCCCATGCGGCCTCCCCTCCTTCCTGGGGCTCCTGGGGGTCCATGAGGCTGCCTGGAAGCCGCCTGCTGGGGTTCCTGGCCCTTCTAGACTGAGCTCTGGGAGGGACGCATTCTGCTCCCACATCTCCTATGCACGGGGCCTGGAGGCACGCCGACTCTCAGTTGGTGTCTAATGAGTGAATCAGCAGGCAGGCCGCTCAGAGGGAGAGATTCTAGACGAGGCTGCAGCGAATGACACAGCCAGTCCATGGAGGACCTTGAATGCTGGGGCCAGGTGGCTTGTGGTGACAGGGAGCCGCAGAGGGCTCTCAGGCAAGGGACTAGGAGGAAGATGGTTGTGGCAGCCTGGGCAGAAAGAGTAGCAGAACTGAGGCTGGAGTCAGGAAGGTCACTGGGGCAGTGGGGAGGGGCAACATGGGAACTGGCACGCAAGAAGATCAGGGATTTTTAAGGGTGATTGCCATCGTATGTGGTTTTCAGCTGGTCACAAACAGAAACTGGAAACCTCCCCTCCCCTAGTCAGAACTGCATCGTTGGTATTAACACCTTAGTTGCCGGTCCACCCTGAAACCACCGCCAGGCCAGCTGGTGCCCAGGCTGTGCTTCCTGAAGCAGGTGGCCAAGAGGAAAAGTATAAGTTTCCCACAAAGGAAGGAAAGCGCCAGAGAGGATCTGGGCGTCCCTGAAATGCAGCTTGCAAAACAGCCTGCAAACGGGCGGCCGTGGAGGATTAAGGCAAGTCCTCCTGCGAAGCCTCTTATTCTGCAGCCAACAGAGCGCGAGCAGCTGAGCCGTCGTATCCGTGATGAAGGGATAAGTCATCTGAAAACACAAATAAATTATTCATTCCTCCGCAAATGAGCAGCTTCTGGGTTGCTGCAGCAGCCGAAATGCTCTGTGAATCCTATTAGCGACACGGCTCAGCCAGGCGACGCAGAGTCCCGCCAACCACCCCCGTGTAGACAGCTCTTGCCAGGAGCTGCCCACAGGGCTCTCCATTCCATGTTCACGACTGAAACCAGCCCAGTGTCTCGTGCGGAGATCACAACCCCTCCGGCGCAGCCCGGGAGGCTTGGGGCTCCTGGCAGAGCATCCGTACCGGAGGACTCGGTGGCAACGAGATGCCTCCCACCCAGTCTCCCAAGACCTCCCCTCCAGAGCCAACCTCCCACCGGTCAGGACACAAGCCTGGAGCTGGCCTGCTCATCAAATGCAGATGCCTAGGCCCTGCCCCCCAGACACCCTCTGGGGTTCAGCATTTCTGACACCTTGGAGCTGAGGAAGTGCTTGGAGTCCCTGAGTGCCCCGCTCTGATCGACCACAGCAGCTCTGCGGCCTCACAGATCCGAGCAGCCGGGCTCAAGTCCGTGGCCTCTGGGGGCCCCAGGTGCTCAAGGTGGGGGGCTCCTGGAAGGACGACAAGAAAGAACATTTGCAGAGCGACTGTCATGCACGGGTGCCAGGCGGAGGCCACTCGCAGCTGGGGCTCCGTCCACCTCTCGTGCCCGTGTTTGTAGCTTTGATCCTAGCCTTGGCTCAGTTCACAGCGGAGAAGTCTGAGCGTTCTGACTGCCAAGGCCGGACCCAGCACCGCTATTTCCTCAGTCCCCACGGCCCCTTCCTCAGGGAAGCTTCCCACCCCCCTGGCTCAGTCTAAACACACTCTGTTGGGACTGCTGCTTGGTGTCTTAGCACGGGGGAGGGGCTGGGGAGCGGCTGGGGTCCCACAGAAGTGTAGGGGTGAAGCAGTGACCACGTGAGAGGGGGCCACTGAGGCCCCCATCACTAGGCCAGCTGAAAGCTGCCTCTCGTAGACTGGTCCCATGTGATATGAGCCCATCGGGTCTGTCCCTCTGTCCCTGTCCTTACACCGGGGTCTTCTGCAAGAGTTACACTTCCGGGCCTTCCCTGGTGGTCTAGTGACTAAGATGCCACACTCCCAAAGCAGGGGGCCCGGGTTCGATTCCTGGTCAGAGAACTGGGTTGCGCGTGCCGAAACTAAGACCAGGTGCAGTCAAATAAATGCATATCTTAAAAAAAAAGGACACTGCTCACCTCTCTCCTTGCGGGGGAGATAGGGCTTATCTGGCCTGGCTGGAGAAACGACATTCTAATCTGGTCCTTCCCCACACTCTGCCCCAACGGCAGAGGTCAGCAGGGGCTCAGCCATCTGCCTACAATTGCAAAATCAATACGATATTGTAAAGTAATCAGCCTCCAATAAAAAAAGTAAATTTATATTAGAAGAAAAAAAAAGAGTGAGGCCGAGAATTCCATGGACTGTATAGTCTATGGGGTCGCAAAGAGTTGGACACAATGGAACGCCTTTCACTTTCACTTTTCAAGTAGCAGGACGCTGATTCTGGCCGTAGAGCAAGCCTGCAAATCCAGAACTACCAGGAAAAATGGTGTGTGTGGGGAGTGTGTGTGTGTGTGTGTGTCTGGAGACATTCCTGGTCATTATAACTGGGGGTGGAGGGGGGGTCATCTATTGGTACCTGAGTACTGGCACCTGAGGGGTAAAGGCAAGGATGCTCCTAAACACCCCACAGCACAGGTCACCCCACAACAAGCAGTCATGCCGTCCAAGCTGTCCACCAGGACAAGACCCTGATGTAAACACAGTCCCCTGCGGCTTGTCACTGGGGTCCACTTCTCCACTGGTTTCAGTGTGTAGGGGCCAGAAGAGTGCAGAGCTCATGGAACCACGCTCTCACCCCCAATGCCAGGTGGAAGGTCCTGCAGGGCACAGAGCCACCCTGCCCCCACTACTATGAAAGAACGTGAAGTCGCTCCGTGTGCGACTCTTTGCGACCCCATGGACTGTAGCCCACCAGGCTCCTCCATCCATGGGATTTTCTAGGCAAGAGTACTGGAGTGGGCTGCCATTTCCTTCAAGGGATCTTCCCAACCCAGGGACCGAACCCATGTCTCCTGCACGGCAAACAGATGCTTTACCGTCTGAGCCACCAGGGAAGCCCCCCACTGCTGTAGGGTCTCACATAAGGAAGCCCCCTTCCCCAGGCTTCTCTGAGACCTGGAGGGGCTACCGGAAGTACTCGGGTCCCAGGCCTGCTGTGGGCAGGCAGGAATAGGAGGACGGGCAGTCTTTGCCGCTGGCCTGCCGTGGAGACCGCACCCACGCTTTACATCCACCCCACTCAGGGGCAGTGGGCAAGGATTCAGGAAGCCCCACTCTCGGGCAGCATAAGCCCCATGAGGGCTGCCTCTGTCCCTGTGACCCAGGCCAACCAAAACACCAGTGGTTCCCACACCTGACCCTTCCCGTGGGAAAGGGTGGTCTCTGAGATGAAATGGAAGTCTCATCCGTGCATCCTTTCACTCATTCAAAACACATTTAATCAAACACCTGCTATGTGCCAGGCACTGCCCCAGGTGTCACGATGCAACAGGGAACATGTATAATTCTTGCTTTCAAGGAGTTCACTCAGGTGCATCAGATTATGAGGCAAGTGACATGTGCCATGAGGACAGTGAGTGCAGGATTCGAGGGGGCTGTGATGAGACTTTCAGTCCTATCTAAGGATCCAGGAAGGCTTCTTGGAGGAGGTCACATCTAAATGGAGACTGAAAGGTGAATAAGAGCCAGCCAGGCAGAGACAGAGGAAATGCAGCGGGATGGGGACTAAGGAGCAGCTTTTCTGAGGACTTCTAAGACGCTCCCTCGCCCAGGCAGGGGCAACTGACACATCACAGCTCACTGGGCAGCTGCGGTCAGCACCCGCAGCTCCCAAGTGAAAGGGGGCCTAAGAGGAGCATGGCAGGGAGGCCTTTGCCAGGGTCCCACAGGCTTGTGTCCAGCAGGGCTGGCCCGGGGGAGAAAGCCAGTTGTCTTAAAGACACAAACAGCAAACACACATCCATGCCCGCCCAGCCCACAGCAGCACCGCTGCACGCTCTCTGGCCTCCTGAGAAGGCTGGTGGCCTCTGGCGGCCTGCCCACTACCCCCTCACCATCCCCAGGGCACAGGAGACTTGTGTCCTCAGACCACCCCAGCCTCATGCACTTGCTGTCTGAGAGCTGGACTTCTGAAAATTGTCAATTTACTGTGGTTAAAAGACAACACAACCCACAGGTGCACAGCTGGCTTGGCCGACACCTCTTCAGGGATGAGGCGTTTGTGCAGTGAGGACAATTCCTGTCTGGGCCTGCAGGTGGGCCTGGTGCAGGAAGCCCACCTTCCCTTACCAGAGGGCCCCCTGGTCCCCGGGGAGCTCTGTCCAGAGACCCTCAGCAAGGCCTGCTGCGGATGCCAGCTCGGGGGCTGCTGCGTGTGCACAGGAGCCAGGATTGCTTGTGCACAGAAGCCTCCCACATCTTTCCATTTTTTCCTCAAACCTGAACATTCATGAATGAATGAATCTGTGCTCAACCGAAGTGCAAAGCTTACCTTTTACCCTGTTAAATTCATCTTACATTCTCCTCCTCCTTTCAACCTACCAGAGCTTCTGGAATTTGATAGTACTCCGGTTCTGTAACCTCAGCCAATCTGATAAGCATCATGTAAAGTGGTGGGCAGACTCGGTCGGCAAGTGCCATTCCATCACTCATGGCCTCTGGGGATCGGTCAACAGACTGACGGTGAGGCCATCTAACCCCCAATATTCTGCTCCTGTCCCCAGAGGCCCAGCTGTGCCCGGCTTGAACAGCTGGGCCCACAGCTGTCCTCCGACAGCCCAGCCCATTAAAAAGTCGGGGTGTGTGCCCTCATGTATGGCCACCTTCATACCTGTCTCCCAGCACCATCAACACCTCCCTCCTCAAATTAACTCCCAGACTTCCCTGGCGGCCCAGGGGTTAAGACTCCATGCTTCCAATACAGGGGACACGGGTTCGATCCTTGGTTGGAGAACTAAGATCCCACACGCCGCACAGCCAAAAAATAAACATAAATAAGAATAGTATCAAATCTTTACAAAATTAACTATCACAAGTAACACCTCTATCATCTGCACAATTTTTCTGAGAAACACAGTGAAGGATGTTTTACAAACAGAAAGAGGGAGGCAGGGTTCCAGGGAGGAGGCAGTGACGTCAAGAACCGTCTCTGGAATCATTTGCTCAGGCAGACAATTGCAGGCCCGTGTGCCGGAGACACGAACGCACATCTGGCGGATGAAGGCAGAGAGACCCAGGGAGCTGGGGCTGGGGAATGGGGGGCAGCTCACAGGGTCACATCCAGTCCCAACCTCCACCCTGCTCTGATGTCCCCAGGAGAGGTGTCAGGGACACAAAGGCCTCCTTCCATGGAACGAGAAGGCTGGGAAGAACCATTGCCAAGTTCAAAACCCTGTGATTTTGCATTAAAAGTTTATAGACACTTTTTAATGACATGGATAAATGGGCTGAAATGATACTTCCTCCATTCTGCAGCTGCTGAGTCCCGGCACTGGAATATGCCAGTGAATCCAGATAGCTGAACGCAGCCTCAAGATGCTGCTTTGGCCTAAATCCAAACCAGTTATTCCACAGGGCCAGCGTCATCCTATCTCCCAAAAACCCAGCCCACAGGAGGGCATAGGCCTGGAAATGACCACCTTGCTCAACGAAGGCCTTTAGTCCAAAGGGAAGAGGCCAGCCCAGCCCCCACGCCTTCTGCTCGGGCAGCTTACCCTCCTCTGCACCCACTCCGATGCCCTCTCCCCTGGTGCCTTCCACGCCCCCTCGGCTGCTTGTGCCCCCAGAAATGACTCTCAATGTTCCTGTGTGTTCACATGTTTACTTTCCACCCTGGGCTAACAGTTCTTCAGAAGAGAACTTCCTAAGAACCACTTTCATGTCTCGGCACCAAACCCAGCACCTGGGTGGAGTGGAAGAGGGGAGAGAGGCAGGCAGGTCGGGGTCATGTGCTTTGGTGAATAACCTTGGCCCTGGGCACTGCCCTGGGAGCGGCTCGTCTGCTAGGAGACCCTCAACATGTAGGAGGGAAGGATGATGTGAGCAGAGAGGAAGGGAAGCTTCCAGAAGGAGGGCCTGCAAGGGTTTGGGGCTTGGAGACCGAGCAGGAGGAGTGGAGGGAGCCATGCCCAGGTGGGAGGGGTCCTGTGTGGCCGGGCACTCGGGTGCCGGCCAGGTAGCTGCAGTGGGCAAGGCCACTTTATAGAATCCACAGACTGGGATGCAAACTTCCCAGCAGCAGCAATGTGGCATCTAAAGCAGTGGAGAAACAGAATAAACCCAGAGGGTCCAGCAAGTCTGGACACACGCGGCACCGGCCTTCAGCTGTGGTTCAGCTCAGCCCCCTTCCCATTCGGCCATTTAGGGCGGACGTCACCCCCGCTGTCCGGCTTCCCCCACACTTCTTGGTGTCACCTTCTAGAAGGAGCAAGCACTGAACAGCAGGGCACTGGTTTAACAAACTGTTGGGCTCTCAGAGGAATGAAACAGTAACAAAGCCTGCAAAGTCAGGCCACAAAGGATGATTTTAATAAATAGACTAACATTTTCCAATAAACTATTATGCTGCTTTACAACACAGTATATAAAAGATATCGCCTCATTATGGTAAACTTTCATGAAATATGCACTGTGTGACAGTCACGAAGGGGGCTGCCCTGCTCAGTGACAAGGGTTTATGTCCTCAGTCACTCAGATTTCCGAGGCTGCCCCAAACTGCTCCCTGTCCACCACTCCTGGCGGCTCCACTCCCCGGGGTCTGGTACTGGCTGGGCCTGAACCACCCTCCTGGACAGTGGTCCCCACACTTTGCTCACTATCACCTTCTTGTTTTTTAATTAATTTATTTTTAAATAGAAGGATAATTGCTTTACAGAACACATATCACCTTTTAATGAGGTCTCCCATTACCGACTTGCCTAAAACTGTAAGACTTCCCAGCAACTTGCTTCCTGTCCCCACCGCCCTGCTCAAAGCCTTCCTGGGGCACAGAGCACCTGGCAGGTGGTTCAGTTTATTCACTCATCACACTTATTTTAGGTCCCCCCAAGAAATGTGCACCACTTGAGACGAGAGGTTTGTCATTTTACTTTTCAGGTGGGTCCTCAGAGCCTAGAACAATGCCCAGCACAGAACAGTCACTCAATAAGTGGCTGTTGAATGATGAACTAATGTGTATAACTCTTGTAGCAAGGAAACAAAACTGGAATATTTAAATGTCACTTTTTTCTTCATCTGCTGCTGTTAGACCTGGCTATTTTTATATGCTTTGTTGGCATTAAAAATGGGGTCTTTTTTTTAAAGTCAAGCTCTTTAAGGTATAATTCACATACTATAAAATTCACTCATTTTAAGTATATGTTTCAATGGATTTTGACAAAAGTATATGGTTGTGTAACCACTGACATAACATTTTCAGCACAAGAATGGGATCTTTCAAAATTGTATGTTAATGAGTGGCCATGGCTAATATGAATACATATCAGCTTTCCAACAGCTCTCCTGATTATTTCACTAATTGATAGTTTTTCAGTTGATTTCCTCGTATTTTACCAAACACAAAAGAAGGGCAGAAAGGCAGCCAACATGTGCTTAGCGCACTGTGTGCACAAGGGCTTGTCATAGACACTTTTTGGGGTTTCACTTTCTCCTCCAATTCTCAGAGGGAGGGACTGTCCCTGCCATACATGAGGCAGCTAACTCATCCAAGGTCACCTGGCTGCAAAGAGGATGATCAGGGGCTTAAATCCAGGTCAGTTCCGACTTCAGAATTCACATTCACCCCAACAAATAACGATACAGGTAATGTAAGTACCAGCAATGATGATGACATAGTTGTAATTTGTGTTCTTCCTCTGTGGCTTGTCCGACAGCTTTGTCTTGAGTTTAAGTGATATGAAGTAGGGGGGGGGGCCATGTCCATTCTTTCTGCCACTGTGCTTCACCCAGACTGCTGTGACACATGGCTTGGGGCCTGAGAAAAGCCCCACCCCCACCCAACCCCACCCCAGCCCCAGGATGAGTAGCAGGGTGTCCAGGAAGGACAGGTTCCTTGTCAATACAGTGCTACTAGGTGAACTGTATAGAGAACAAAACATCGCTAATGAAAAAAAAAAAACCACACACAGGTTTTCTAACAGTAGTTGAGGAATTATCCCACGTATGAAATCATGTCTATAGGATTTTGGATCTGTCCGGGGCATCCCAGGGTAGCATGTACACCAAACTGTTGACTCTGCACTGGGAGTATAGGTAGGAAGTCTCTCCCCTCCCCACACTGCCTTGTTTTTGTACAATTGTCTCATTTTTCTTCTCAAAAGACAGCTGACTAGGGAAGAGACCCCCAGACCCTCTCTGGGCTCAGATCCCCCTGCAAAGACCACCCTTCTGGATTCTTCCGTTGCACAGACGTCAGCCTACCACCCCCTCCCCATCCCATCTGTCTAGGCAGTATTTTAAGGCATCTCTTCCATGTGGCCAGTAGGCCAACAAAGTCCCATCCCTTGGCCATCCTCCCCAGAGCAGAAGAGACAGATCAGATCATTGACCAATCATAGGCAAACAGACGAGGTAATTGCAGACTGATCCTCACCAGGGAGGATGGCAGGGTTAGCACACCATCTCAACGCTGCTGCTGGTGACATGGAAACGGGGGTGGGGGGTAGGGTTCTGTCTGCCTCCTCTCTGCCCCGCCTTAGCTCCCGGGCCCTTCCAAGAGGCCACTGTAGAACCTAGAGTCAAAAGCACTCTCTCTCTTTGCACCCAAGAGCTCTTCTCCAGACTCCCTCCTGCCTCACTTGGACCCTCCTCATGTGTTTATCTTTAAACTCGATGTACCTGTGTCTGTCCACCTGCACGACCCTGGGAGCCAGGCCTTGCCTGCACCCAGCTCTGGCCAGGCAGGCACAGGGTGCTGGCTGGCTCCAAACCAGGGCTCCCATCTGGAGGGTCAGCCCCTAGGGGGCAGGACAGGGCCCCATCTCTGTATCCTGTGCACCATAAACAGTGAAGAGAAACAGCACCGCCCCCCAACCCAGGGCACTCTGTAAAAACCACCAAGAACTGCCAAGTGAAGGGCAACAGGCAACCCTGGAAGGTAGGCATCAACCCTGAAATGAAAACAAACAAGATGAGAAGGGAACACACAGAGGAGAGAGGGCCCATGCAGGGAGGCCACCATCAGTGATTTTTTTTTTTTTTGCCCTGTATTCTGCCAACTTAGGTTGTTACATAACTCTTCTAATTAAAATAAGTGTGTTATGTGGTCCTGTCCCCTGGGCACTGGCGTTCTGCCCCAGTGACCCGGGAGGTCGTGGCCCAGCGGCTCAGGGGAAGATCTAGGACACCCAGAAGGAAGGAGTGGCACAGGACTGTAGGGACGTGGTGGGGGGTGGGTAGCTAACCCAGCCAGGTCACCCCTGGGCTCGGGGACAGCCAGTCAGGGAGCGGGGATGTGAGGACTCATCCAGCAGGATTTTCCTAGAGGCCCCTGCAGGGAAAACACAGACTAAAATGCATCAGAAAGTCCTGCCTGCCTCCTCTCTGTCCCAGCTCGGCTCCCAGGCCCTTCCAAGAGGCTGGTGCAGACCTACAGGCCAAAACGCTCTCTCCTTTCCACCTAACATGCCCCCTCTAGCCCCCAGTCCTGCCTTACCCGGACCCTTATCATGGGTTCATCTTTGAGTGAGATACACCCATGTCTGCTCCACTGCATGGCCCTGGGAGCCAGGCCTTGCCTGCAGGACCCAGGGGAGGCAGGGTGGGGGGCCTGGATTAAGAATCCCCAGGGCCCTCTGGTTAGGAATGGGAACATCCAAACCTTCAGGGCGGGGGGCACCGCTGGGGCAGGCGAGGGCCCTCAGCTTCCCATGGGCCTGCAACTGCCAAGGGCTGGGCGGAGGAGCGTCTGCTCCCCTAGGCTGGTGTGGGGGTGAGGGGGGCTCTCAGTGAGAAGGGGGGCCTCAGGTCCAAGGGGTCAGCTCTGCACCCCAGCAGGAAGGAGCCACCCCAGGGCCACGGAGCATGCACCCAGAAACCAAGCCATGGCGTGTGACTCGGTCTAGGCCTGGGACCCAGGGTACCAAAGATGGGGACCTCCCAAACCCGCCCCCCACCCAGCCCTAGAATCAAGGAACCTTTTGTCCTCGACTAAGGACTCTGAAACATTAAAACCCACCCACTCCAGGGGCTTTTTGTCTGCTACCATCTGTCCTGGGTCCTGCTCCGCCACCCAATCTCCGGTTTCTAGGAACATTCCTATCACTTGTCACTTTAGATCACTTTAAATTTTAATTTTTCTATTATCAAGTCAGATGATAACAATGCTACATCGAGGGCTCTGCCCATCTCATGTCTTATTCATGGAGAAGCGGCAGTGTCTTGAATGTGCTGGGGAGTTGGTGGGGACTGGACCTGTTCCTCCCAGGACAAAGCCCACTGCTCCAGGCCTCAGTTTCCCGCCTGCCTCCCATTCCATCAGCCCGCCCGCCTCTCCCAGCCTGCAGGCTGCTCTCCGTCCTGGAGCATCCTAGGCACCCAGGCCTGCTGGCCTCAGTGGCCTGGCCTTGGCTGGAGCTCTCAGCCCCCAGCGTCATACCTGTTCAAGACTGTCCCACCTGCGGGGCAAGGCCAGCATGGGGACAATGAGGCTGGAGGGGGGCCCCTGCGGTGCCAGTCTGCTGACTCAGAGAGGCACCGAAACATCAGGGGCAGGGAGAGAGTCCAGGGGGCTTCCAGAGGCCATGGGGGGCTGACCATCTCCCCCAGGACCAGCTTCAGCTTATGGGCCAGGGAGTGTGGGCCCCTGCTGCCCCAGTGGCAGTGCCCACGACACCGTGTCACATATATGCCTCCCTGCTCACCTCCCAACCCACCTGGGCTCTCGGGCATCAAGCCTCACTCATCGTGTGTCCACCCGAATGGAGTGCAGCGTCTGGAACACAGTAGGGGCTTAATAATTGATGGAGGGCAGAGAATGGAAGCTCAACACACTCAGGCGGAACCAAACCATGCCCCGAAGAAGCGCCCCTCCACCCTCACCTGAGCCATGCAGCCCGCAGAGCCACGCGGCTCGCAACCAGGAAACGCGGCACATTAGATCTGCCCCAGTTGAAGAATGATTGGAAACGGAAAGGAGCCAAGGGGCTAGCAGAGCCAGCTGGTGAAACGAGACTGCGGTCTGTTCACCAGACACCGACAGGTAAGCCACGGGGCTCTCGGGCTTTTTAGGTAAGAGAGCGCAGGCCCTCGAGGTACATTTCTGCATCTGCAGGTTTGTCGGGCAGAGGAAATAAGGATGGGAAGCAGCCTGTTAAGGAGCAGAGAACTGTCCAAGTGCAGTGAACCCAGTCACAGCCTGCCACCCACTGCGGCTTCCTGATCGGGACTGGGGCCAAACCCGGCCTGGCGCCATGGGGCCGCCGACACGAGGGACCCCACTCAGCTCCGAGGCAATCCAAGCCACCCGGAGGCCAGCACCTCCTCTTCCTGCCCACAGCCCATGAACCGATCCTCAGAGAGACAGTCTGGTTCTGCACACAGGGGCCTTGAACTTCCACAGCTGGGGACAAACACAAAACAGCCAAAAAAATCCTAACCCCAAAGTCCCCTGTTAGCACATGTGCACACACACACACACCAGGCTCCGTGCATGCAGCTGTGGACACGATGGACACACACTCACAGGTGCTGTGGCTCTGTCTTCCACCCCACGCCCCAGCGCCACTGGGATGGCTGGGAGCCAGGCTGGAAGCAAACTAAGCAGAGGCGTTGGGATGGGGAAGCAGGGACTAACCAAGGGGAGAGGGGGACTTGGGAGAGAAAGAAGGAAAGGGCTCTTAGGTTCATTTCACTCCCTCCACTGGGGCCCCCTCCAAAGATAAGCTTGGGCTGCCCTGGGTAGGCTGCCAAACACAATACCTGAGTCCCCAGCAGCCCCAGGGGCGCAGCCCAGTCGGTCCACGATAAGTGGACCAGGTAGGTATGTGCCTGCATGTGGAGATAAGGGCTGTTGATGGAAGGAGAAAGTTAGTTTTTCCAGAAGGTTTAGAAGTACATTTCAAGGAGTGGAAAGGTTTCAAGGACACACTGGGAGTGGCCCAGCGAGGCCAGCGCCTTTCGCTTTTTGAAAATCCCAAGTTGAACTTCTTAAAGCATAATTAATTCCGGTCTAGTTGAAGTCATGCTTCCTTTGAGCTCTCATGCAGCTTTCTCTGGTGGATCCAAACACAGCACATGTTATTTGATTAAGGAGGAATCAAGACACTTTCCTGGGGGCCCAGGGGTTAAGACTCTGTGTTCCCAATGCAGGGGGCATAGGTTCAATACCTGGTCAGGGAACGATGATCTCACATGCCACATGGCACAGGCAGAAAAAATAAAAAAAATTTAAAAATAACATACAGAAACAACAAAAGAGGGAATCAAACAGATGACAACGTTGACTGGCTCAACTGCCGCCTCCTCCTCAGGTCCCTCCCACAGCGCTGCTTGTCATGGGAGCCGTTTCAGGACCACTGTGAGGTCACCCCTCGCTGGCCAGAGAGCCCCTGGGGCAGGAGCAGGTTCCGCGGTAGCTGAACCTGCTCTTCATCAGAAGGAATCGAACCAGAGGCAACCAGGAGGTTCATGGGCCCTGCTTGTTAAAGCGACCACAAACAAGGCCTGTGTTATCGACCTGCCTCCTGCCCTGTACCAGCCCCCCTTCTCACTTCTTGGAGCTTGGCTACACTCCCGCAGGTCCATGTCTGGAACAGGGCTCAGGCCCGACATGGAAGACAAAAGCGGGTTCCCAGCCCTGGGAAGCCCCTGGTGGCTCAGATGGTAAAGAATCTACCTGCCAAGGCAGAAGACCTGGGTTCGATCCCTGGGTCAGGAACATCCCCTGGAGATGGGCATGGCAACCCACTCCAGTATTCTTGCCTGGAGAATCCCATGGACAGAGGAGTCTGGCAGGCTACAGACCACGGGGTCACAAAGAATTGGACATGACTGAGTGACTAAACAACAAGCCCTGGGCCTGGATCCCATGGAGCCTGACCCTACGCCTAAAACCACGCAAGCACGAGGGTCCAGCTACGTCCTCAGGCTGAGAACATGGAGAGAAGGGCCCCAAAAGAGCAGAGGGGAAGGAGGGCAGGAGCTGGCATCGAGCTGTCCTTCCTGGCTCAGAACCTCTCTTAAGTTCATTAGGAAAACTCACTTCTTCCCAGACACCAGGGTCTATATCTGCTCCCTGTCTCACTGCTGGGAGGGGTCCCCCTATCTCAGCAGACACCTCTGGGCTCATGCCCTGGACGGGGGCCGGGCCAGGGCTTAGCTCAGCTCCACACAGAACCCAGACAGGTACCCAGGGGACGTGTCTATACTCAACCAGCCCCTGGACTCCAAGCCAGAAAGCAGGAAGGCAGACGTCCTTGAAGAGCCAAGAAGGGCGCCCTGTGACCTTGACAGGTTCACTGATACCACGAGGCTGGGAAACCCCAGAGAGAATTTCCTGGGGAGGCAGAGGAAGCAGCAGTCGGCCATGGGGGCTGCTGGGGCCATGGGACATATGAGCCCCAAAGAAACAACCTGGAAGAGGCGAGATGGAGCCCAGAGATCAGGCCTGGAGAGGCCAGATGCAGCTTCAGGCACAGCGGGGTCGCCCCCGGCCCCTCACACAAGAGGAACAGACTCTGCCTTGGCCGCCACCCTGGAGCGGCACCTTCACCCAGGGCAGGCTGGGCAATCGGGCACCAGAGGCACACAAGGCAGGCCCGGGTCCTGCCTGGAGGCAGCCTAGGGCTTCTCCCCAACCCCAAGAAAAGGCCACCGGTGGCCACCGGCTTGGGAGACACGCTCCAAGGACAATCCAGGGCTTGTGGCATTCCTCTGCTGTCTCTCCCCACGAGGGAGGGATGTTGGCGAAGAAACGGAGCCAGTTGTGGCAATGACTTCCAACAGATATAATCAAATTATCTATTCCTGGATTCTGCAAGTACTGAAATGTCGTAATTCAATTCCTGAAATGTCATTTGGAGCTGCTGGTGCAGGCGGCAGGGAAGCTCAGTAAACACGCATCATTCAAACCCAAACACACACCCGGGACCCGGAGCCCCGGCGCCCCACGCTGTCCCTGGGGGCAATGGGGGAAGGTGGCGGTGACCCAGAGGAAATAATGCGGAGACCATGGGAGGTGTGCCAGGGAGCAACAAGGACGTGACACACGGAGCTCAGGGTCTGAGCTCCTGCAGCATCGTGAGGCGTCGAAAGGATCCTGAGAAAGGTCCCCAGCAGTCACCAAAGCTCCACTGACCATGGGATTAAATGCCAGTCTGGGGGACAAAGTGGAGAGGGACCTGCCCTGCGCTTGGGGCCTCCAGTCCAAAGACCATGGGTGCACACCTGTGGGTACGCACACAGTAACACACATGCGCACATGTGCACTTGCGAAGTCCCGGGACAGGCACTAAGAACCATGTGACTCATGAGGACCCTGGGCAGCTCAGGTGTCCAGGGCAGACCCACCCCCAGCACAAAGCTCACTGCAATTCCAAGGATCCATGTGGGGCTCTAGTCAGGGGGCCGTGCAAGGGGACAACAGCTTTTCTGGTACTTTGACAAAAATTCAGGGGCTCCTGCAACTCTAGCCTCCTTGATCTGAGGTCAAACCACTGGTGCCAAGTGCCGAGGGCTCCCTGTGCCCACTGCTGGAGGCTCAGAGATGTGCAGGCAGTGTGTCCATGCTGAGGGAGTAGAAACCAGGACAGTATACAGTCCAGGGGAGTGCAGGGCTGCGGGAGCCTAGAGGCAGGCAGGGCAGGGACCAGAGGCCACCGAGGTAAGGCTGGAGCCACTGAGGTGGGAGGTTGAGGCTATGGATGGGCTGTGGAGGAAGGAGGCTTCAGATCAGGTGGGTCAAGTGCCGTCAGCTGGGGATGGCCAGACACATGTGCTCTGGGAAAACCAGAGCTGTAGGTGAGTTTTGAGATTTTGCTATTTGCAGGAGTCCAGCAGGGAGCGATTCTGGTGCACAAAGCACCCCTCAGGGTCCACATTCCGGTCTGGTGGGCGCTCAGGGCGGGCCCTCAGGACACGGGTGGTGGGGACTTGCATCCAGCAGGAGAGGTGCGGCCTTGGGAAGATGGTGGGAGGAGCGGGCTCCAGAAAGCAGAAGACCCAGGTTAGGTCCAGATTGGCTTCTCCGGGCTCCCCTCATGCCCTGTCTTCTCAGAGTCTGGGTGAAACTTGAAGGCCTGGGGCAGGTATATGGCGAGGGCACCCACTCAGCTCGTAAAGAATCCGCTTGCAATGCAGGAGACCTGGGTTCGATCCCTGGGTTGGGAAGATGCCCTGGGGAAGGGAACAGCTACCCACTCCAGTATTCTGGCCTGGAGAATTCCATGGACTGTATAGTCCCTGGGGTCAAAAAGAGTTGGGCACAACTGAGCAGCTTTCACTTTCACTTAATGTCCAAGAGCATCACTGGGGAGGAGCAAAAGCAGGGTCAGAGGACCTGAGTTCTAGTTCCAAAGACCTCAGTTTCTTGGCGGAGTGTGCGCAGGCGCGTGCACGCGCATTGTGTGTATGCAAGGGAGGGGACACAAATCCCTCCCACCCGGCTCCCTGGGCAAATCATTTTCAGGCTGGTGTCAGAGGGGCCAGGATGCACGTGCCTGGTGACATCTAGGTGACCTCACCTAGATGCGGGAGCGTGCAGCTCAGGAAAGAGCCTTCCTGAGTTCAAGGTCCCAGCTACTAAAGGATACACAGTGGGAACACAGGGTGGTGGCGGGGGGGTGGTGGCAGGACCCTCATCTCCTATAAGCAGGTGCTGCCCCTGCCGTGGGAGGGCTGCAGGCACAAAGGAGGGGGCTCAATCCCCCAGGATAGGGGGAAAGGCATGACAGGAAGGGCAAAGACGATTGGGCAAGGAGGCAGTCAGAGGAAGGGAAGGGAAGTGCCGTGGAAACCAGTAGGGGAGAGTGTCCTCTCAACAGCTGTCAGGTTCAGGTGGTCCTGGGGGCTCCTCCGCAGGGACCAGGCCCTCCGTCCGCCACTCCCAGTCTGCGGCTGCTCTGGAGGGCAGAGGATATGACGGACAACACTCAGAGAATCAGGAGCCCCAACGGAAGGGCAAGCGTGTGGGTGCACTCCGACACCACCTCCCCAAGCAAGAAGCCAGCTCTGAGTGCCCCCCAAGAACCCCAAGTTCTGGGAGCCCGGGTACCTGACAGTGGGCCAGAGGGCACCATCTCCAGGAGTCCCTATAGGCTCTTCCATAAGCTGCAGCTTCGAGGCCCTAAAACAGTCTCTCCCCTAGTCCCAAAGGCTACCTCCTCCCGGAGGCTGCTCATGGCCAGACACTTCCCAGCAGGCACATCCCACCACCCAGCACCTGTACCCCTCTGCACCCTAAATCACCCCTGCCCTGATCACCAGTGAGCAGGCCCACTGAAGGCTGCCATGCCCCGGGCACTGAATGCTTTCTACACTTTAGGCGATCCTGACCTCCAAGGCAGGCATGGTGTCTCCAACTTACACACTAAATCCCAAGGCTCAGGGACTGGGAAACGGCTGATCTGAGGGCACAGCCAGGGGGCAGGCTCAAGGTCCGAACCTCCGTCCTGGCTCCCGGACAAGGGGCGCTCACACCTTGGCTGACCTTGGGAGCTGGTTTAAAATGCAAGTTCCAGGCCTCGCCCTGGGGATTCCCAGGTCTAGGAGGTCCCAGGAGTCTCACTTACCCAGCCAGCACCCCTGGTGGTTCTGAGGGGAGTGGGTCACCTCTTCCAGAAACACAGAGATGCCTCAGCATCTCTCATAGAACCGAAATACTGCAGGAAAAGTTTACGAGAGAGAGCGCACGTGGACACGGCCAAGTCTGGGGGCTGCAGCACGGAAAGATGGCGGTGGGGGACCCCCACCCGCCCACACTAGTGGGCACACTGCTTCCTTCACACGGCCAAGCCCTCTGAATCAGAAATGCTCTTCCTCCTGGCCACAGTGTCACGCTGACCTCAGAAGAACAGCTACACTGCTCTTTCCTACATTTGTCTTAAAAAAAAAAAGAGAGAGAGAGAGAATCCCACTTATCTTCAAAGCCCATTGCAAAAAAAAAAAAAAAACAACAACTCAAAAAACTCAGCATGAGCTAGAAAGAATGGTTCCGCAAGGTTTTGTGTCTTTGGGAAAACCACTTACCCTCTCTGAGCTGCAGAGTCCCAGCCACGCAGTCCTCTAAGATCCCTTGCTACTCAGGAATCACCCGACCTCATCCTAATACAGGCCAGTGTGAAAGCGAAGTAAAAGTCGCTTCAGTCATGTCCGACTCTTTGCAATCCCGTGGACTATAACAGTCCATGGACTTCTCCAGGGCAGAATAGTGGACTGGGTAGCCTTTCCCTTCTCCAAGGGATCTTCCCCAACCCAGGGATCGAACCCAGGTCTTCCGCATTACAGGTGGATTCTTTACCAGCTGAGCCACAAAGGAAGCAATACAAGCTAAAAGCCACTATTCAAAGCAGCCCTTTAAAGGAGCACTTCTATCTGGCAGAGGACAGGGTAGGCAGCGCTCCCCACCCCCTTCAGCGTGGGGGCCGGGGCAGCTGCCATGCGGGTGCCCCCGAAACAAGCGGGCATTTTGCACAGCCTTGGGGCCTGCCTCCCTCTCTCTGCAGCGGCAGAAATGGGATCCCTTGTCTGCAGATAAGCACAGGGACTGCTACGATCCCCCGTGTGGCTGCCAACTGGCTGCAGCCCACAGTAGCACATTGTGAAGGCCCGGGCCTCCTTCCATCCCCAGGATCACCTTTCTTTCCCGAAGGAATGAAGGCTCATCTAAACAAGCAACAAGCAGAAACGGTCCTGCCCCATTCCTGCCACTCTCCCCGGATGTCTCTCCATAGAAATAAACCCCCAAGAATACCAGCCTGAACCTCTCAGGGGAGCAGGACTCAGAGGCATTCGAGGCTCTGCCTGCTGCTATACTCGTCTCCCACCTGACGGTCCAGGCGCCGCCCACACACCTGCCCAGGGCTCTTCCCCTGGCCTGAGGCTGCCACCCTCCCCCAAAGCCAGCAGTCTGCCTAGCAGCTCTGCCTGCTATTGCCTGCGCTCCACTCTCCCCTTTGATACTGCCTTCATCAAGCTCTCAATAAAGACTGGCGGGATTGAGAAATCCAAACTCAAGGACAGCACAGTCAAATCGAACCAGCACAGAGGTTCTGCTCAACCGTGGGTCGGCTACGTGACCTTAGATGCATCACTCGACCTCTCTGAGTCTTGGTTTCCTCCTTATTAAAGAGAGGCGAGAACCTCAGGTCCTGGGGATATTGCGTGAATCAAATTAGCTGATGTATATGAAAGCACTCGGCAGGCTTTCAAGAGCCATGGAAATGTTATTAACGTGATTATCGAAAGACACAGTCACCATAAGAGAGCCCTGCTGTTGCTGCTAAGTCACTTCAGTCATGTCCGATTCTGTGGACCCCATAGATGGTAGCCCACCGGGCTCCCCGTCCCTGGGATTCTCCAGGCAAGAACACTGGAGTGGGTTGTCATTTCCTTCTCCAATGCATAAAAGTGAAAAGCGAAAGTGAAGTCGCTCAGTCATGTCTGACTCTTCGCGACCCCACAGACTGGAACCTACCAGGCTCCTCCGTCCATGGGATTCTCCAGGCAAAAGTACTAGAGTCAGGTGCCATTGCCTTCTCCATAAGAGAGCCCAACCTTCGGATATAACAGAGCAACATCTACAACCTAAGAAAGGCTGTGAGCAGAATGTTAATAAGCATTACATACACAGATTAGGGAACAAAGTAACTGACAAATCAACCATCTCAAGTCCCATATGGGACTGGCTTCACAAAAACAATGAGAAGAGAGCTGGACTTGGCCAAGATCCTTTGCTGGGAGTTTGCCCTTCCAATCATTTGAAAGCAATTAAGGTAACTGATGTTGAAGCTGAAGCGCTAATACTTTGGCCACGTGATGCAAAAAGCTGACTCACTGCAAGAGACCCCAATGCCAGGAAAAGACTGAGGGCAGAAGGAGAAGGGAGCGACAGACAATATGTTTGGATGGCATCACCGACTCAATGGACATAAATCTGAGCAAACACCAGGAGGTAGTGAAGGACAGGGAAGCCTGGTGCGCTGCAGTCCAGGGGGTCGCAAAGAGACGGACACGACTTAGCAACTGAACAATAACAATGAAAGGTAACTGATTCAAATTTCAGAGAAAGCAAGATGTGAGTTCTTTTGCAAACATTCCTCACTAGATGATGGAAAGAAAATGAAACCAGCTTGTTCTTTCTTTCATCCTCCACCCACTCCTGACCAATCCCCCATCACCATCTAATACTCCAGGGTGGCCATATACACCAGGGTTTCCAGGATAGTCACACCCATCCTGATCTAATATTTATAGGCACAGAGGCCTCCAGCCAACAGGCTAGGTGATGAGGTCCATGAGAGCAGGGCTTGTGTCTGGCCATCTCACTCCCACAGGTCCCAGCTACTCACAGATGCATGGCACCTGCCTGAGTAAGCCACTGAGAGACGGCTGCTAAGTGACGAAAAGTGTGATGAAAGGAAGAGAGAGGAGGAGGACCAGAGGGAAGTGGAGAGAGAGAGAGGGGTGAGGCCCCCAGCGAATCACCCTGGACCATGTGCAGGGCTCAGGCCTTGTGCTCGGACGATGGCTGGTTTCCCATCAGAGGGGATTCGTTCTCCCAAGCGAAGTTTGATGAGGTCTGGTTTTATTGTCCTTGCTTTCCACTTTTCAGTATTTCATAAAAGGACGTCAGATAGGCTCCAAAAGCTCAGCCCACCTTCCTGGAGATGGTGGGGGGGATGTCCATGGAACGTCTCAGCTTCTTGAACAAGGCTTCACGTGCCTGGACCACCCCCTTCCTGCCCCTAGTGAGCTCTCCCCTCACAGCCCCTTCCAGGAATGCCTCCCCGACACCTCGAACCTTGAGGGAGTCAGCCCTCCCCCTTTAGCCTCCATCAGGGTGTTCCTGGGGTCTGACCACCCTTGAGAAACTCGGAGCCTTTGCTGGTGACCAACACCCTCAAAATGAGATCCAGGGGAATGTCAGCTGAAGAATGAATGACAAAGAACAAGTGAGTGAAGGTTCAGTCCTCGTGCTAAACCGAGGGTGATGATGTGCAAGGAGGCGGAGAGCAAAGGCAGGGTCTTTCAAGATGGGGAAGAAAGAGGAACCAAACTTCCGCTGGAAAGAGTTTTCCGTGTGTATTACTGCAACCCTAAATATGGAAACAGAATCACCCACCACTGCTGGGATTGCTGGACTCAGCCAGGGGGCACCTCGCTCAGGGTGGAGAGAAGCTGGCCTGACATTAGGGCCACGATGTCACTGAAGCCAGGGTCCCGGGCAGAAAGGAAGTGGGTGCTGTGGATGGTCTGGGTTTGGAGGGTGAGGTCACCCACCACCCGGAGGGCCTGGAAGGCCGGCATGTTCACAGTTCAGAGATGTGGCTTCCTGGCCTCTGAGGCCGAGTTCTTTAACCAGGAGGCTCGTTCTGCAGAGAGACGGGCCCCAGTCGCCAGGGCTCAGGGCAGAGGATGGGAGAGGGACTCTCCGTGCTGACTCTCTGAGCACAGCCAGGAGGACGGGGCAGGATTGAGGATGGCTGGGACACAAAGTGGCCTCATCTCAGCTTCTTATCTGCCGGTCTTCAATCTCTCTCCTGCAGGGACTACCAAGGAAAACAGATGTGGGAGAAACCAGGTAAAAGGCAGGCCTTCGGATGCAAAAGCACCCGGCCAGGGGTGGCCAGATCGCCTGCCAGGCTCAACTCCATCTGGAGGAAGTGGAGTGGCCCAGCCTGCACCTCTGCCCACCAGACAGCTACTGTCGTGACCACCAGGAATTTCTGAAGTCAGAGGAGGTTCTTCAGATGGTTCCACTACTGATTTATTCTCGTTTCTCTCCTCGGATTTTCTATTAAAAGAGTAAGGCTAGACACAGCTATCCTGACAACCTGACATTATATACCTGTCCATTATAAAGTGGGACCAGAATCATTGCAAGCAGGACCATGTTTAGCTAGAGACGATCTTCCTTCTCTCGGCAATTCATTGTGGACCAGAACAAAGGCTTCTGGAAAATGTGGAAGGAAGCGAGCTGAGAGGAAGATGAATGGCAGGTGGTATAGTTCAAGGTCACAGCTAGTGTCTACAGGTTAGCAGGCCTGGGGGGCGGTCCACCTGGGGAGGTGCGGCTGCTCCCCACCCACCCCTCCCTCTGCTGCTTATGCTTTCTCTTCCCTGGTAACAAAACATTCTTCCTGCCTAAAGAGGTTGCAGCGATTTCATAACAGGAAGACGGTTCTCTTGTTATTGCTGTTGGGGATGGGACTGTATGGGGAACAGAAACACGATTTCTTGATTTTCTTCTCTAAACTGCAAGTGTGGAAAACAACAAGAGTAAATAACAAGCGTTCTGCAAACACCTCGTGGGGAGGGACGGTCGTGACATTTAAGAGAACATTCTGGTTCTACGCTTAATTTACAGGAATCTAATAACGATGCCAGAGAGGGCATTTCTGCCCTCCCTAATACACTCCTTGGGGGAATCTCATCACTGGCGATGATGTGAAACTGACTGGGGCAGAATTCTGTGGATGCCGTGTCCCAGTCCACTAGGGCCGGCTCCCTCCCATATCCATCTTGGGTCGTTTATCAGCACCTGCTGCAGCCTCTGCCCACATCAGCATCACAGAAGGTGTGAGACTAGAGCTGGTATCACTCAACTCACGCCATAGATGAAGGAGTAAGATAGGAGGCACTGCGAATTAATAAGGAAAATGTTTGTCTGGGAAAGGATACAGAGAATAGGTACACAAGACCGGGGCTGGGCCAGGGCATGTAAGCTCCACCACGTGGCTGTCACCTGCTCCCCCGGCCACCTCCCAGCTCCTGTGGGTGCCCAGCAGTCCTCTCCCACTCCAGTCAGCCCCAGAACCTTTATAAAAGGACACAGGTGCCTGCACGGATGATGTGAGCTCATAGAAGGAGGAAGAACCCATCCTACAGGTGGAGTGCATCACTGATTTGGTTTGTTTGTTCGTTTTTATTTTGGCTGCATCTGGTCTTAGTTGTGGCATTTGGGATCTAGATCCCTGGCCAGGAATTAAATCTCAGCCCTCTGCTTTGGGAGCATGAAGTCTTAGCCACTGGACCACCACGGAAGTCCCAGCATCACTGTTTAAGCAGCTTTAAAGACAAGGAGGATTTACAGCTAGGATTGAGGGTTGGGTAACCAGTGAAAGTGTGAGCCCCCAAACGTGGTGGAGCTTGAGACACTTACGGGAACCCAGGGAGGAGCTGGACCTGGGGGAGTGGGTGAGCTGAGGTCTGGGGGAGGCTGCTGGGCCTTGGACCCCACAGGAGGCATCAGAGAATAAAGGTGAGAGCGTCTCAGTACATTGGCCGCTCGCTTAGAGCTGCCAACACTGGGGAGATAACTCGGGTGCTCTTTCCCCACCGGCCAAGCCCCAGGGTGGTGTGGCCACAGGTCATGGGCTTGCTTTGGATCCAAACAGACTGGATTCCCATCCCATCCAGTTACTGAGCATTTCTGAGTGGCTGCAGGTGAAGGGGACAGTGTGTGTGAGGCCCACACCAGGGGGTCCAGCGTAGAGCAGATGCCTCCACCCCTGCAGCGTCTGCATTACCTGTCCCACCTGGAGCTTCTCCCCCAATCTGTCCTTCGAGGCCTAACTCAAAGCTACCCCTTAGACCCTTGGGCTAGAAGACAGTCTCCACCCTGGACTTGGGAGCTGTGGGTCCTTAAGCAGGTTACCTAACCTTACTGGATGTCAACTGATAGATAAAGAAAGTGAAGTCGCTCAGTCATGTCCAACTCTTTGCAACCCATGCAACATAGCCCACCAGGCTCCTCCGTCCATGGGATTTTCTAGGCAAGGGTGCTGGAGTAAGTTGCCATTTCCTTCTCCAGGGGATCTTTCCGACCCAGGGATCGAACCCAGATCTCCTGCACTGCAGACAGACGCTTTACTGCCTGAGTCACCAGGAAAGCCGGTGGCAGCGTGGGTTCATGGGATGTACCCCAGGGTCTGGGGTAGGGTATCCACTGCCTCTCTCCCCACCCTGCCCTTGTGCGTCTCCATCTGTGTATGTCTTTCTCCCTGCCTCTCCACCTCTGCCATTGTGTGTCTGCATCTCTCTCCCCATCTGTCCCCACTCCTTCTGTCTTTCTCAGTCTCCCTCCCCCTGTGTCTCTCTCCTACTCTGCATGTCTCTTTCCGGCTCTCATTCTATGTCTGTGTGTCTCTCCGTCTCTCCCCTCCTTCCTCGCCTCCTTCTCTCTGCAGGTCTGTCCATGTCTGTCTGTCACTCCCACCTTACTCTCTGTACCCTGCCTCCATCATCTGTCCCCCAACATGTGGGGGGCAGCCCAGGACCTCATCTGGACTGTGGAGTTGGCCTTCAGACAGAACGTTTTCAGCCCGGTCCTCTTGCCAATTATGAGCAAGGATATTTTGCCAAATGGCTCACACATCAATACCACCCCACTCTGTACAAGTCCTGAGGTAAATGAGTGTTACGTGACTGATGTTCCACAGATAAGAACACAGTCTGCAAAACAGAGCCCATAGCCTAGGCCAGGGGCTCCTGTCTCCAAATAACAGAAAAAAGGACCGATTTCTGAGACCTCAGAGCAAGGTCAAACGGAGCCAACAGAAACATTATTAATAAGGTCTCTTTTTATCTACCTGGAAAAAAACGTGTATGCACTCATGGAGTTTATTCTTCCAACGTCTTTGTAAAACTACCTTCTCACTCTCCTTGAGCCCTGGGCAGTAAGTAAATAAGGAAGTCAAACAGTTACTGACTTTCCCAGCTGTTTCAGGGTGTCGCCGCACATACCAACACAGACAGTCTCCAGGACTGAACACCACTGTTGATCCTCGCTTTTTAGCAATCCGCTAATTGTATGGCTGTCCTGGCAAACTCTTAGGCACCCTTCAAAACCCAATTCAAAAAGTCCTCTCTCAGACCTCCCCAGTAGCAGTGGATAAGAATCTGCCTGCCAGGTTCAATCCCTGGTCTGAGACGATCCTAAATGCTGCACAGCAACTAGACCATGAGCCATGACTTCTGAGCCCGGGCTCTAGAGCTGGAACCGCAACTGCTTAGCCTGTGTGCCCCAACTACTGAAACCCACGCGCCTAGAGCCTGAGCGCCACAACAAGGGAAGCCGCCCCAATGAGAAGCCCATGCCCCGCAGCGAAGAGTTAGCCCCTGCTCTCTGCAACTAGAGCAAGTAAGACCCAGGATAGCCAAAAAGTTTTTAAATCTTTGCTGCCGCCACCCACCCCAAGAAGGTCCCGCCCGTGGTTCCCAGGGACCTTCCAAAGGCTGGTTGCACAGGCCCGCTTTATCCCCTGACCTTCTGTTAGTCTGTGAGCTCCCAGGGCACAAGGTCACCGCCTCCCTCCTCTCCGTCTCCCCAGACGTCACACGGTGCCTGGCACCTGCAGGAGGCTCAGTGGACTGGTCCATCGAAGGACCTATAAGGAGGTGACCACAGTTTGTGAAACAAAGGCTGCATCCCAAAGTTTTCTCACTAGACCATCCCATGGGGTTGGGTATTTAGGGTCAGGTGCCCTTGAAAAATCTCAGGCACTTTGTACAACAAGCCCCCATGTGAATCTGCCACCCCAGGGTCTCCGGAAGAACACAGAAAGGAGCAAAAAGGAGTCAAGTAGTTGGACTTCTGGTCCCTGCCTTGACTGCATGACATGATGGAAAGAATGAGGGCTTTGAAACCAACAGACTTGGCCTTGACTTCTGCCGGCCAAGCAATGAGCCCGGAAGCCTGGTTCACGCCTCTGTCCAAGGAGTGCAAGGGAGCCCCTGGGAGCCCTGGCAAGTGGTTGTGTGACATGGCTGACTCTGACCTTGGCCTTGATTTGGGCACGCGGGCCCTAGTTTCAGCCCAGAATTTCTGAGAAGAGACAAGAGGTTCTGTTTAAGAGAGCAGTGGAGGGAGGCGGCCTCTTATGTGAAGGTAAGAACGCGGTCACCTGGGGCTCCCAAGAGCCTCTGAGCTGACTGGCAGGTAGGAGGCCCCCAGAAAACATTCATGGAATGAAGAAAAGAGGGAGCTGGTGTACACGGCTGAGGGCCGAATACAGCGGAAAGGGTGCTGGGCCTGGGGGTGAAGATGAAGACTGCCTGTGAGTCAGACAAAGACACATACTATATGATGTTGCTTGTATGTAACATCCAAAAAAAAGACACATGCAATTATTTACAAAATAGAGACAGACTCACAGACAAACAAAACAGACTTAGGGTTACCAAAGGGGGCAGAATGAGGGCGGAGGGATAAATCAGAAGCATGGGATTAGCAGATACACACTACTATATTCACATCACTAACCACCGAAGTCCTACTGGGTAGCACAGGAAACTATATTCAATGTCTTATAATAATCCAAAATGGAAAAGAATCTGAAATATATGTACCATGTATATGCATACATATAGCTGACTCACTCGGCTGTATACCTGAAACTAACACAATATTTATTATAAATCAACAAGCCTTCAGTAAAAATAAGGAAGGAAATAAAGAATAAAATAAAATACCCCTTCTATTATAAAAGACCAATAATAGTAGATGAGAATGTTTTATGTCCTTATGTGATGAAATTGGAAGTTAGAAACCCTATCTTGGCCCTAACTTTTAAAAATACAATTTTTTTTTAAACCAGTTCACAGAGCCCTTAAATCTGGGAGCTACATCTTTGGGCTCTAAAAACTGGCTTTTCCTTCTCTTGACCCCACACCCCACCTCACCTCTCCAGGACCCACATGAAGCACCTTTGTGATACCCCCAGGTTCCCAGCCAGCCCAGGGGGAGAAACTGAGGAGGCTGCAGCCTCATGGGGAGAGTGGCAGGGGCCAGAGGGGTGCAGGGGACCTGCCTTTCCCTGGATGTCACCTTGACCCCATGGTCCAAGGCCTCAACATGCCTACACAGGCCCTCACTGCTTGTCAAATCAAATTTCAAGGCCAACAGTTGGGCAGACATACTTCCCACTAAACAGATGAGGAAAATGAGGTGCAAAAAGGCCAGTGACCTCTCCACGGTCAAATCTCCCAGTAAATCAATGGCAAGCTTCACAGACTGACGACCAGCACAGTGTAGTGGGCATTATCTCTGTCTGCATCTGAATGAAGTCAAGCAAACCGCCAACCACTTTGTCTCCACAGAACCAACCAACCAAGCACAATTTGCATGAAAAGTCTTCGTTTTCAATGATCAATTGAAATCATAAAGCATTACATGTCTAACCTGCTCAGAATTTTTTTAATGTCAAGGATGCCTTTAAAGAGCTTACTATCACTTGTATTAATAGTTGGGCAGAAAGACTACAAGATTCTTCTAAGGAGTAAGCTCTTTAAGGGCGGGTTCCACCTGATGCGAAGAGCTGACTCATTAGAAAAGACCCTGATGCTGGGAAAGATTGAAGGCAGGAGGAGAAGGGGATGACAGAGGATGAGATGGTTGGGTGGCACCACTGATTCAACGGACATGAGTTTGAGCAAGCTCCAGGAGTTGGCGATGGACAGGGAGGCCTGGCGTTCTGCAGTCCATGGCGTCACAAAGAGTTGGACGTGACTGAGCAACTGAACAACAATTCTTGACATTAAAAACAACCCCACCTGTCTTTCCCCCAGAGGCCTGTGCTGGATGCTGCAGGCTCTTCTGGCCCCTTGGCATTGAGACCAGATTCCAGATGTCCCCAGAGGGCTACAGAGGAAGAGACAAGCCTGGGTCTTGCCCCAGCACGCATGACCTGTGCCAGTGGAACCAGCTGATGGCAGATGAAGTCAACTGCTCCAGGATAATTAACTTAGATCCAGACAGCCCATTATGAGAAAACAAGATTCAAGATTAGAATGGAAAAGTTTCAGTGATGTGTGGGTGGGGAATGAGGCATATTCTACTTTCTAAGAAGGGGCCTAGAGGGATGGCAGGGGAGAAAGAGGAGGGTCCCAAACACTTCCAAAGGAACAGGATGCAAAAGACCTCCCTCTGCTAGAAATCTGAGACGGGCAAAGAGGGAGACTACCGGCAGTGGGGGCGGTGGGGGAGGGATGGATAGACAGCAGCGGTGCTGGTGTTTTGTTTTTAAAATTACAGCTAGTTGAGATATAATCTACAGATCACATAACTCACTAATTTCAAGCATATAACTCAATAGTTGCAGAGAGTTGTGCAACCGTCAGCACAACCAACCTTAGAACATTTTAAGAAATCCTGTACCTATTAGCAGTCACTTCCCATTTGCCCCAACCTCCCAACTCCAATCCTAGGCAACCATGGATCTATTTTCAATCTCCACAGATTTGCCATTCAGGACATTTCACATAAATGGGATCACACATGTGGTCTTTTTGTGACTCACTGTATTCACTCAGCAGATTGTTTTCAAGCTCTGTGTTGGGGCGTTTGGTTGTTGCTGTTTAGTTGCTAAGTCACATCTGACTCTTTTGCAACCCCGTGGACGGTAGCCAGGCTCCTCTGTCCATAAGATTTCCCAGGCAAGAATACTAGAGTGGTTTGCTATTCCCTTCTCCAGGGGATCTTTCCACCCTAGGACTTGCACCTCCCACATTGCAGACTGATTCTTTGCCACTGAGCCACCGTTTCACTCCTTTTTCTTGCCAAATAATATTCCAGCGTATGGACACATCACTTTTGTTTATCCACTCATCAGCTGATGGACACGAGTTTTTTCCATGTTTATATACAGGCTTTTGTTGTGTACATAGTTTTCATTTTTGGGAGGTATATACCTGGGAGTAGAATAGCTACATCCTATAGAAACTCTCTGTTTAGCCATGTGAGGAACCACCCAACTATTTTCCAAAGCAGCTCCACTATTTTCATTTCTACCAGCAATGCATGAGGGGACCAATTTCTACAAATCCTTGCCAACAGTTGTATTGATCAGACTTTTTAATTCTAGAACTCTCAGTGGTGCAAAGTGGTATCTCACGACGGTTTTGATTTGCATCTCCCATGATGCTGAGCATCTTTTCACATGCTTATTGTGCTGTGCTAGGTCGCTTCAGTCATGTCTGACTCTTTACAACCCTACGGACTGTAGCCTGCCAGGCTCCTCTGTCCATGAGATTCTCCAGACAAGAATACTGGAGTGGGTTGCCGTTTCCTTCTCCAGGGGATCTGCCCCATCTAGGGATTGAACTGGCGTCTCTTAAGTCTGCATTGACAGGTGGGTTAGTTACCACTAGAGCCCCCTGGGAAAACCCACATGCTTATTGGCCCCCTGCATATAGTCTTTGGAGAAATGTCTATTCAAAATCTTTACCCGTTTTTTAATTGGTCTTTTATTACTGAGTTGTAAGAGTTCTTTACATATTCCAGATAAAATTCTAGAAAATATACAATGTGCAAATATTTTGCTTCATTTTGTGAGCTGCCTTTTCACTTTCTTAACGGCATCGTTTGAAGAACCAAAGTTTTTAATTTTAATGAAGCCCAATTTATCTAAAGTTTATGCTTTTGGTATCAGAGTTAAGAAATAATTGCCTAATTCAAGGTAAAGAAGATTCAGATCTATTTTTCTTCTGGAGTTTTATAGTTTTAGCTCCTGTGGTTAGGTCTTTGATCCGTTTTGAGTTTATATATAGGTTAACAGTGTAAGTTATAAGTGGAGTGAGGCTGAGGTCCAGTTCACAATTCTACATGTAGCTATCCAGATGTATCAGCACCACTGGTTGAAAAGACTATTCTTTCCCTATTCATTTATCTGCTACCTTTGAAAATCAACTGAGTGTAAATGTGAGGATTTATTTCTGGACTCTCAATTTTATTCCCTTGATCTATATGTCTATCCTTGTGTTGGGACCATACTGTCTTAATTGCTTGTGCTTTATAATAAGTTTTGAAATCAGGAACAAGTGTAAGCCCTTCTACTTAGTTCTTCTTTTTAAGACTGTTTTGGCTATTCTGAGTCTCTTAGGTTTCCATATGAATTTTAGAATCAGCTTGTCAATTTCTGCAAAGAGTCCAGCTGGAATTTTCATTGGAGGTTGTGTTGAACTTGCAGATTAAATTTGGAAGCAGGGCTGTCTTAATGATATCAAGCCTTCCAATCCATAAACATGGGATGCCTTTCCACTTAATTAGGCTTTTAATTTGTTTCAAAATACTTAGTCATTTCCAGAGTTTAAGTCTTGTATTTCTTTTGTGACATTTATTCCTAAGCATGCTATTCCTGATGCTACTGTAAAAGACATGATTTTCTTAATTTAACCCTCAGATTGTTCACTGCAAGTGTATAGAGATGAAATTCATTTTTCTATATTGGTCTTACATCCCACAGCTTTGCTGAACTCATAAATAAGCTCTGAGAGTTTTTAGTAGAGTCGTTATAAAAAAATCATCTCACCTGCAAATGGTTTTACTTCTTCCTTTCCAATCTGAATGTCTTTCATTTCTTTTTCTTGCCTAACTGCTGTGGCTGGAACCTCCAATATAAGGTCAAACAGAAGTGGATGTCAGACATCCTTGTCTTGTTCCTGATCTTAGAGGGAAAGCTCTCGATCTTTCATCACAAGCAAAATGTTAGCTGATGCACATTTAAGTTAAAAACTGTAGCCTGGAGTTGATAACATTATGAGACCTCTCCCAGTACTTAAGAGGGGAAAGCACACAAAATTTTCCATATATAAAAATGAGCATAGACAGGAAAAAGATCAGGAAAAAACCCCAGAGCTTCCTAACTTTGTCCCCTGAGCTGTCCCTGGACTGTGTGAAGTGTCCAGTCCCCTCTGTGAGGCCCACGGCCTGCTGAATCTCAGGACAGGCTGTACTCTGAGCTCACCAAGACACAGTTGAGTTTGTCCTAAAGCCTGCTTATCCCAGTTGTACTTCTGCAATTACCTGACTTAATTAAACTGTACATCAACTGTTGCAATAAGTGTTAGAAAGAAACTGTTTTTATGAAATGAGTAGAATATTTGAGGAAGATCGCTGTTAAATTAGTCATGAACAAAATAGCTGAATAAATTTAGAAATATATAAAAATTTGCACGTACTGGGCACTCAGTTCCTACTTCACTTGATAGAAACCAAGAATCACGGAAAATGTATGAAAGGATGCTAAAAAAAGATAATTCAGACATCATCCAGTGGACCCATAATCCAAGAAAAACCTGGGGCTTAAATCAGAAGAATGAATGAGAGAATGAACACAGGCTTCATGTTAAAATGAAATATTTTACATTAAAATAAAATGCTCGAGGTATGCCTGTATCAGGGGCTTCCTTGGTGGCTCGGTGGTAAATAATCCACCTGCCAATGCGAGAGACGTGGGTTTGATCCCTGGGTAGGAAAGATCCCCTGGAGGAGGAAATGGCAACCCACTCCAGTATGCTTGCCTGGGAAAATCCCATGGACAGAGAAGCCTGGTAGGCTCCAGTCCATGGGGTCGTAAAAAATTAGACATGACTTAGTGACTAAACAACAATAATGCCTGTATGTTATTTTCATCATTTTTATGATCCCCTCTTTCATACTCTTTTAATTAAGCAACTCATTGCCAGGGCTGATGGTAGCAGAAGAAGGCTTTTTCTGGACATGAATATATAATGGGTACCTGAGCAAGTATGACAAGATGTCATTTTTCCTCTCTCCTTTTCATCATCTAATATTTTCAAGATGTGCTAATAAGTATGTGCTGCTTTCATAGCAGAGAAAATGTGTGATGAATTTTCCTTTTTAAGATTCAGATTCTATTACTTTCAGCTAGTAATGGGGAGAAATTCAGGAATGCCACGCTGTCCCAGCCAACATTGCCCCCAGAGGTACCAATAGAGCACCCCGGGGCTACACAGGTAAATGAGATACGGAATGGGAACAGCATGAATCAAGGAACACATCAGGACTCCCTGACCTAATAAGCACTGAAATAGATTCCTTAATTTGGTCGAAACTAAGAGGGGCCCCTGTGCTAAGTATACTGGGTCAGCAGCTGAAGAGCAAGGCTTGCTTTTGGAAACGAGGCAGGGCCTGCTGGATCAAACAGGCTTGAATAACATCATGCCACACAAATCTGGATTTCCTGGGAGAAGGCCAGAATCCAGAGTATTTCTAAAGAGACACTAGGCTTCCGGGGTAAGAGGTCAGTCTCACTGTACCTGAAGTCCTCCACTGCTGATCTGGCTTTCACACCCCTAGTACCGTGCTGGGTTTCTCGAATGGCAGCTAGGAAAGGGACGAAAGAACGAATGATGTGCCAGAAGATGGCTTAGCAGGACACTGGTCCTTTTCCGGCAGAGCAGGCCTTCTGAAATGGTAGAGGCTGTTGAGAAACATCCTTCTGTTATATACCCCCCCCCACATTCTCAAATGAGCTTCCCAGGCGGCGCTAGTGGTAAAGAATCCACTTGCAATGCAGGAACCGCAGGAGATGCGGTTTGATCCCTGGGTCAAGAAGATGCCCTGGAGGAGGGAATGGCAACCTGCTCCAGTACTCTTGCCTGAAAAATTCCATGGACAGAGGAGCCTGGTGGGCTACAGTTCATGGGGCTGCAACTGAGTGACTGAGCATGCACACACACACACACACACACACACACACACACACACACACACACACACACACAGCACATTTGAAATACAGTCTGCTAAGCCAGGACCTAGTCTGAAAGATCAAAGACATAGAAATAAAGGAACTGGGGTGCTTAAGGTAAGTTGTTTCGGACTATACATAGTGGCACATACAATGGAGGCCTCCAGGAATTTCCTAGAAAGAGGCGATAACCCAGGTGTGTTTAAATCTGTAGGGAATTGACTTTCTTGGCAGTCCAGTGGATAAGACTCTAAGCTTCAGGGGGTGTGAGTTCGATCCCCCATTCAGGGAATTAAGATCCCACATGCTGCATGACATGGCCAACAAATAAATAAGTAAATCTGTAGGGGCCCAGGGCCCAGCAGAAGAACCAGAGTATCTGAGCTGGGCTGGAAGGAGGGGACTAACACCCCTAAATCAGATCCTGAAGCCCCAGGGTAGCAGGAGGCACTTCCGAATGAGGAGTGATAGGTGCGGCCATTTGAAAACTGTTTTCTTCCCCTCGCCTCTGCCCGCCTCTCCTCCTTACCCCACCTACTTCTGTGTCTGCAGCTTAGCGGGAATGACCATCGTCAGTCCCTGGGAGGGACATTTTTTACCTAACATGAAACCATCGTGATCCAAGCCAGCCACCAATGTGGGAGAAGCTTTTACCAGATGCCCTGCATCCCGGGCCCCAAGTGGTCCTGCCATGGCCGAGAGCCTGGCATCGAAGGGATGCTCAGAAGCGGGGGCTAGTGGGTCGAAGACCAGAATCGGTGAGCAAGTCCTTGTAAAGATCAGGGCCTACCACCTGGACTCCAGGGCCTAGATGGTCAGATACACTCTTTTTCACGAGGCTGGCCTGTGTGGCAGGCTGAACTCATGTAACCAGCTTTCATCACCAGCCAGCACGGGGGCAGGTGTTGCAGAGACTTCAGAAAGGGAACCCCAGTTTGCAATACTCAGGCTTATTTGTGAACGCCATGTCCCTGGACAGATGAAAACAATTTACACCCCTCTTCCCCAAGCAAGAAAATACTGATTCCTCAGAAACTAGTCTGGGCAGTGGGGTGTGGTGGTGGAGAGTGGGAGAGAAGGGGAGGGAGAGGGAGGACCAGTGTCCGTGTGGGGGAACCTGAGGCTTTAATAGACGTGGAAACCCAAAAGGGAGAGAAAGAGAAAGGGACAGACTGGGTCATGTTGTCACTTTTATACTACCATCCTGCAAATACAGTACTTTTAGTTCGGCTTGAGGGTGACCACACTGAAGGCTCTCCCAGCACCCAATCAACATGAATAGCACCTGTCCCCGGCCTGGGGTCCTCAGTTCCGTTGTCCAGCCAATGGGGGAGACTCTTCACTGATTGTTTATACCAACTGACCCACAACTGAAGGCACAAACACCCTCAAGAGCATCTGCAGGTTTGTTTTGTTTACCTGTCTCAGGAAGACAGAACAGCCTCCCAATCCAAAGAGGGAAAAAGCCTCTTGGTGGAGTGGGGTGGGGTGCCAGGCAAAGCAAGCCCTAGGGGCTCCCAAGGCTGGGCCCGAAGGAGGCAGGCGGACCATGAAGGGGTCGAGGACTGGTAGGGTCGGGGCATCTGGGAATGGATTCCTTGCCCACATCCCAGAGCTGCCTGGCCTGTGCAAGGCTGGACCACCTGGGCTGCAGCATGGCTGGAAACGAACACGGAGGAGCCAGCCATGTTCCCATATATCCCCCTTTAACACCAGCACCCTGCCTCTTCTCAGAGAAGGGCATCCAGGGGACAGAACTGGTGCTCCATCAGGAAGCTGCAGGCCCCTACTTGGACCGAGGCCCCCTCTGAGGACCTCAGGGCATTGCACACACATGTGAGCGCACACACAGACACACACACCCCCTCGGGAGCACACGCAGACATCCCCACAGACTCACACTCCATTTATATCCCAGTTACTCCTCCTGGTTTGTGCACACAGACCATCTGTGTGTTCAAGTTACTTAGAAAACCTTCCCCAGAGCGGCCAAACGTTCTCAGTGATGGACCCTTTGGAAGGAAGGGGTGTTACACAATCTTCATTCATCTTCTAATTTTTATATTTCCTAAATATTCCACAGTGAACATGCATGTATCACATTTATATTTAGGAAAAGTTCAAGTAGACAATTTTGAAAAGTCTCCCTAAGACAAGTAGTCAGCAGCATCAAAGGAGGACGTGCTCAGATGTGAATCTCACTCTGATTCTCGTAACAGCACTGAGCGCCTCCACATTACAAAGGAACAAACGAAGGATGAGAAAACAGACAGGGCTCCCCAAGGTCACCAAGCTAGTAGATGGTATCTTACTGCTGGGAACTGGCTTCTCTGATGTTTCCCAAAGATGGCTGAGTGAGCGAGTGAGACAGAGACAGAGATGGACGGATGGACAAAAAGAGAGAGGAGAGACAAGGAAAGAGAGAGACAGAGAGAGCGTTGGGAGGGGCGTGGAGGGGACGCCGTGCACCGGGGCGTGCGAGAAGCCTGTCTTACTCATTTGATTATAAAATATTTCTGAGCCACCAGATGGTATAATAGCGGCTGCAGATGCTCCATAGCTTTTCTTCATATCTCTGCAGCGGGCTTCATTGCAGGGACCTGCAGAGCGATATTCAAGAAGCTCTTCTGGACTCCACAAAAACAATAACTGTACAATTTGAGAAACCCCGTTTCAGGGATCCGAGTAACAGATGCATCTTCATTCCTGCTTCCTTTTGGCTGATCCTTAGGCACCTGGGGGCACCCAGGCAGGAGTCGTCCAGGGCCCCTTTGCAGCGCGGTCGCCCACCTGGGGATCTGCGCTCTGTTACATAATTCATCTTTGGCTCAGAGGAGTGGCACTGACTTCACAGATGGGTCGACTCAGCGGTGACGGCTGTGGGGAGAGTGCACATCAAAGCCCGCATCTCCCTTGTCCTCCAGCATCAGGGTCTCCGGGTTGATGAAGTCACCGCAGCCCTGCTTGGCTGGCTCTGCCTTCTTTTTTGTTTGTTTGGTTGGTTGGTTGGTTTTTAATAAGGGAACTGCATCCCTGGTCCCTCAGTAGCTCAACAACCTGGTTAAAAAGCAACCGGTCAGGGCCCCAAGCAGAAGCGCTCCGCAGCCTTCTGCCCTGTTGGGTCTGTACTTCAAAGCGCTGTGCATTGAGGTTGTCAATAACCTGGGAAGGAGCTCCATCCTCCTGGAGTGCAGACCTGCCAAGGCTCACTCTGGCGTTACCTGCCTAGGAAGCCTGTGGCCTTCGGCCATCTGTCCAGCCTCCAGGGTCTGCCCTTTTTCTTTCTTCTCTGGTCACTCCACTCTGTTTATCCCACAGCCACCACACCGCACCACCCCCAACATCCCCCCCACCACACACACACAAGAGGACAGTAGAGGGACTTTATATGAGACCGATGGTCCATCTAAACGCCCCTCTGCAAGGATATGTTTTGCTTCTGGCCTTCAAACTCAGTTTTAGTCGGTTCCAGCAGGGTTACTCAGTGGGGTCTGCCTTTGGCCATCCACCATCTGGGGTCTGCAGCAAAGGCAGCTGTGCTAACCCGTGTGCCAGAGGTCCCACCCAAAGCCCCTCCTCACTCTGCAAATGCTGTAGACTTCAAGGAGCCTCCGAACACAAAAGCAGAAGAAAGGACCATTCTGAGGACAATAGGAAGAACTTACATGAAAGTCTGTGGATGATGCTAGGCTGGCTCACCTGTCCCCCTGGTGGCCCATCATCCAAACTCACCCCCTCACATACACATACCCAGGGACTCTGGAGGGATATGGTGCCATCAGTCCTTCACACTCTAGTGTGAATTACCACCAGGTTGCATTCATCTTGCCCCAGAAGGAAGCCAGTACTCTGGGCATGGACCTTCCTAGTGGAGGGGATAAGTAGTAAGATATGTTTCAGGGGGATGGGACAGGCCTCTGTGGTTGCCCAGAGGAGAACAGTCTTGGGCAGGATGTGCACAGGAGGGGAAGGGGGTACAAACAGGAATGGAAAGGACCCAGTGTTTCCCTTCTTTAAAAGTCTGCCAAACTCAACTTGACCCTAGTTAGGAGAAGGGAACAGTCTTCCTCCTTCCTCCTGTCACACGGGGGCGGGATCCTGATCAGGAACTGACCGCCTCCAAAGCCTGCATTTCACCCGTGGTTCAGCCACACCCTGCCTGGAGCATCAGCCTGTCCGCGAAGGGGTTCAGGGGACACTTTGGGAAGAGATGCAAACAGCCACTTACATGTCACAGCCCTGGATTCCAGCCACGGAATAGACAGATGGAGAGAATCCTCAGAGGCCAGGCTGGAATGTTCTGGCCAGTCTCCGGAGGGGTGGCCGGCTGGGCCCAGGACAGACTGTGCTTCTCCTTGGCCCAAAACAGAACCAAACCCAACCAGAGACAGAACTGGGGGCACAGAATGAGCTTCAGCACATCTGGCTGGGCGGCCAGATGCCTCAGCACATGCTGTTCCTTGTGCCTGGAATGCGCTCACCCCAATTTCCTCCCAAGTCAAAGTCTAGCATCCCTAAAAGCCCAGGGTAGCAACTCTCTCCGCCGCACCCTGCAACAGGCCTCTCCCAACCACCCCCTTCGCAGGGTTAATCAGTCCCTCCTGGAGCTCTCTGGGCGTTTGTCCTCGTGAGCTGTTTTATTTACGCTCATCATCCCCATCAGGCTGGAGGCCAGAGGCTGAGGTGCTTTATCCCTACCTCCCGGGACCCAGAGCTGCCTGGCCATGCACTCGGGCGCCTGCACAGGGAAGGGAATGGGGAAGTGAAGCTTGGGGCTTGAGCAGTGCAGGGCCTCCACTTTCTGTGACGAGTCACTGATTACTCACCAGCAATAAAAAATCTGCCTTAAAGCCTATAAAATCCCTATCTAAATCAAACAGCCCAGCTCTGCCATGAAGGACCCCTGAAACTCCAAACTCCCGGATCTTTTCAAAATATTTGAATTTTCTCCAGGGTGATCAAAAAGGCGCTGCTTTAACACAGTCACATCCTTCTGGAAGCACTTGGCCATGCCAGCTTCTGCTCTATCTGAGCCTTCCCGCTCCTCCCCTGCTCATGGTCTTAGAACACAGCCTGAGCAACTCTGGAATCACTTCCTGATTTTCTAAGGGCCAGCAGCTCCCAGTTAGGCTTCCAAAGTCTCTGGGCAGCTTCCATGCCTCTAGGGAGTTTTGTTTAAAGATCTCGCCCCCACTCTGCGGTCATAGCTGAGCTATAGTTAGAGAAGCACTCCTGTAGTTAAATTTCTGCCACATTTTCCATTTTACATCTAGACCCTTAGGTAGTCAACCTAGGTTTTAAGAAACTTTGCCCCAGATAGCCAATTTAAAGCACGACTCTGCTGAAAACCTCCCTCCAGATGCATTTATATGGAGCTTAGGGTAGTGAGCCGTCACGTAATTTATTTGGAATTTACTGCATGTCCAGTACAGTAACTGGAATTTACGACATGTGTTCTAAGGGGTACCAGGGGATGGAATGATTTAGCTCAGAAAAGAGAAGTCTGAGGGTTAATTTAATGACACTGTCTTATTATAAGTGCTCTTTCTTACCCAGAGGAAAGTTAATAGGACAGGGACACAGGGACAGCGGAGGAGGCGGGCTCTGGGCACTGGTGCTGTGCTCAGTTGCTCAGTCGTGTCTGATTCTTTGTGACCCCAGGCTCCTCTGTCCATGGCATTTTCCAGGCAAGAACACTGGAGTAGGTGGCCATTTCCTCCTCCGGGGGATCTTCCCGACCCAGGGATCAAACCCCGTGTTTCTTGCGTCTCCTGCACTGGCAGGTGGGTTCTTCACTAGAGCCACCTGGGAAGCCCTGGGCACAGAAGTCAGCCAGAAACAGTCTGTGTAAGCTTGCAGGGCCTGCAGGCTGCGGGGTTTCTTCTCAGAGGCTCCTTAGAGCTCAGACTAAGTCCCAAAGGAAACTCCCCTGGTATCCGAAGTGAAAGCATAAAAGCAAAGCTTTGAAAGTGACAAACTCGGGGTTAGAGCCCAGGCAGACCTGGTGGCCCAGCTAGTTCAGCCCCCTGTGCCCTGCACCCCCGTGGGACAAACAACGCCAGCCCTCCCTCCCCAGGGACATTCCCACAGCCACTTACAGATAGCCTCTCAAAGCCACCGCCTCTACCGTTGTAAGTGACATTCCAAGTTATCCCACATTAAAGAAATATCAGTAACTAGAACACGTCTCCAAGGCCACCAGCTGGTGAGGAGCTGCATCTCCTTTCTGCTCTGCAGGTGGGCGGGGTGGGGGGAGAGGGGAGAAAGCAGGACAGATGCACACGCCCCCACCCCCAGTGGACTCCCCAATTTTGAGAGGTCACAGTATGAGAAACAAAGCGATGTCACGTGCCCACAGACTTCACCAGATCAACATAACCAAGGGCAAGTACTTCATCTGAAAGTCAGGAAGGCCAGGGTCTCTAGGAGTCCCCCTGCATTTAGGGACAGAAGGAAAACGCCTTCCCTCTTCAATCCCCAGCCTTTTATCTCCCACCTGTCCTGCAGCTGGGCTCTCTTGGGGGAGGGAAGAACAGGAGGTGATCAGCCAGGGTTGGGTGGCAGAGAAGCCCCAGGCCTCTAAGGCTCTGGTGGTAGGAACAGCTGGTCTCAAGTAACCCCAGGAGGCCCACTGGCCCGGGGGACCTGGTTCCCAGGCTGGTTGCTAAGGCCCAGCATGCAGAACACTATCTCTGCGTCTTGGTGTGTAACCATGTATGCTCTACCATGATTTCCCCACATGTAAAACAGACAATAGTGTTACTAGTTTATAAACTTTTTATTGTAAGAGAAAATTCCCATATATACAAAACCAGAGACTAGTGTGATGAACAATGGTCACCCATCACTCAGCTCCAGACGCCCTGCGTCTTGTCTCCTTTGGGGGGTCCCCACCGCCCCCACCCGGCATTTCCTGGAAATATCCCCGTCCATTGCTAGCTCTCCCAGGAGGCCACAGGGCTGCTCTGAGAACTAAAGAGATTGAACAAGTGAAAACACTCAGATGCCAGGAGGGGACTCAGGGTAAGGACTCAGTAAACACTAGCTTGCACTCCTCCCCTTCCCTAAATCAGTGAGTCCACATGACCACGCTGCCACAGCCAGTGCCCTGAGCCAGGCACCGAGAAGATGCCCCAACAATCGCAGCCACCACTCCCTGAGTGCCTGCCAGGGCCGAGCGAGACAGGCATCACCGCGTGGAGTCTGCCCTCCAGCCCTGCAAACTGGGCACTATCCCCACGTCATAGGTAGAAAGACTGAGGCTCAAAAAGAGTAAGCCATCGATTCTCTAAAATCACACAATGACAATCCAGGCCAGTCTGGTTCCAAGTCCACACTCCGTTCCCTGATGTTGCCTTCTAGTAATCTGTCAAAATACTGTCCACTAATATTTGCATGGTTTGTTTTTAAGAGTATACAATTCAGTGGTTTCTAGCACATTCATAAAGTTGTACAGCCATCACCACTATCTAATTCAGTACATTTCCATCATCCCCTAAAAGAAATCCCATACTCCGGCAGTCTCCTCCCTCCCATCCCAGCCCTGCCAACCATGAATCTATATTCTGTCTCTTTAGATTTGCCTATTCAGGCCATTTCATACAAATAGAGACATACATGAGTGGCCTTTTCTGGCTGGCTTCTTGCACTGAGCATAATGTCTACAAGGTTTGTCCATGTGTCAATACTTCATTCTTTTTATGATTGAATAATATTCTACTGCATGTATATACCACATTTTGTTTATCCATTCACCAGTTAATGGACATTTGAGTTGTTTCCACATTTGAGCTATCATGAATAATGCTACTATGAATATTTTAATACATGTTTTTGTGTGGACATTTGTTTTCTATCTCCCGGGAATGGAACTGCTGTGTCATATGGTAACTCTATGTTTAATTATTTGAAGAATGCCAAATTGTTTTTCCAGGGTGCTTACATCATTTTAGAGTCCCACTGGCAATGCTTCTATTTCTCCATTTCTTCTGTTTCTCCACATCTTCACCACCACATGTTATTGTCCAGTTTTTTATAGCCATCCCGGTGAAGGCAACCATTTACATTACATGCTTTCGTGGTTCATCTTAAACGTCCGTTAAATCTCACAGGCTCCTCCCAGCAACGATACAGAGTAGGCAGAGAAGACTTTTCTACGTTTGACACATGAGTAAACTGCAGGTTCAGAGGAAATGAATAACCTGCTTGAAAGATGATAGAGGGTCACTTCCATCTCAAAGAGATAAGAAACAAGAAGTACGACTCTGAGCTCAGTTTCTCCTTTGCTCCAAAGACCAGCCAGACAGTAGCAGTTCCATGAAGGACTGAAGAAGGAATCCTGCTCTTTACAGTGATGGCCCCGCAAGGTTTACATAGAGTTCAGCACCTAAACATCACGCAAACCAATCCCTGTGGTCTAAAATCCACTACTCCTAAGAAAAAGCCACCCTCCTCAATAAAGACTCTCATCTCTTCAGTTCTGCCCACTTTAAGGATTTATAATGCTCCCTTAACTTTTTCTAAATATAGTAAATCCCCTCTCCAAATCCAAAGATGGTCAGTGATACAGATTAAGCCCAGGCGGCTCGTCCTCAGAGGGCAGGCTCTGCATGCCGCCAGGGAACCCAGCCCCCGGCCCTTCCTGGCCAGGGCCCAGCCCAAGGCCTTCCTTCCCAGGGACCTCGCACCCAGCCACTGGGCACGACTGGAAAGGGAGGTGGGGAAGGTGAAGAGGCTGCTTGGGGGTGGTGGAGGGGCAGGGGGATGGGACAATGGGGTGCGTGGCAAGAGTCTAGCCTCAGCTTCCCCAGGCCAGAATGTCAGAGAAAGAGCCCAGGGCTGGACTGGTATCAGCCAGGGCCTCTCCTTATCACCAGCTGTGAAGCCCTGAGCAAATTTCTCAACCTCTCTGAGAACCTCAGATATCTCATCTGTAAATAGCAATGAAATACCTGGAACACTGAGCCTCCCAAGGTGGCCACGAGACGTAAACAAAATATGACAACAGTCTGACAACGATCAAGCTGGATGAGCTGTTACAGTCACGGGGAGGGCTAGGGAGGGCAGTGAAGTATTTTCATGGAATATTGCTTGTTTTCTTTTTGAAAATGGTCATCGGACTGATAATTACTTATAAATTCACAGCAGACACGCAGCAACAGTTAAAACCTAGTAAACAAAATGAACAGCAAAAGCTTAACAAAATGTGCATATTCTGAACCTAGCAACTCTACTTCTAAGAATTTATCCTGAGGCACAAACACATAAATTGGGGGAGGGGTAGAGCAGTGTTCATCCCGCCACGTGGAAAATTGTAATGTTCAAAACAGTCACTGTCCCTCCCCCAACAACAGGGTCGGGGGGTGGGGAGGAGGCGTGGGCAGGTGGGGAGGATATTTCCCACCCCACTGACATCACGCCTGGTGGTAGCCTTTGTTTTAGCTAATGAAATGCAATGGGAACTTACATGTGATACATGTCAATTCTTACCTCTGAGCAGGAGCTTAAAGAATCACTGTGTTCCACCATGTTTTTCTCTGCCCTGAGACCAGCAATGTCTCCCATGGGGGCTTCTCTGCAGGCCGGGGTCCCAGAGGAACAAGGATATCAAGCAGAGTTGCAACAGCAGGGGATGGTCATGTAACTTGAGTAAAAAGAAATCCATGATGCGATAAAACCATGGAGACTGGGCAGTGGGCGGGGGGGGGTGGTGGTGGTGGTCATTTGTTACCAGAACATAGCTTAGCTGACTGACACACAACTGTGTTCCTATTAATGCAAAACTGCAAAGCACCTAAATGACCAGCTAAACAAACCCTACCTACCTATGTATTTATCATCTCTCTCCAAAATGGAAGGCCAATAAAATGATGCGTACTTTTTGCATAGAAAAGCTTTCTCAATAAGTTAATTTTAAAAAGCAGAAATAAATTAGTACTACTGACAATATACAAATATCTATAAATCAATGAAAAAAGATAATTACTGACAAAATGAAACTGAGCAAAGGAAATGAACATACAATTCACAGCAGAGGAAACCAAAAAGGAAAATAAACATATTGAAAAGGTGTTCAGCCTCACTAAAATTCAGGATATAATTTAAAACAACCGCGAAATACTGTCTTACACCCATCTGTCATGTTTACAAGTCTTTACAGAATCATGAATCAAAATAAGTGAAAATATGATGTGTTGCTGTGGTTGTTCAATCACTAAGTTGTGTCTGACTCTTTGTGACCCCATGGACTGCAATACATGAGGCTTCCCTGTCCTTCACTATCTCCCGGAGTTTGCTCAAACTCATGTCCGTCGAGTCAGGGACGCCATCCAACCATCTCATCCTCTGTCATCCCCTTCTCCTTCTGTCCTCAATCTTTCCCAGCATCAGGGTCTTTTCTAATGAGTCAGCTCCTTGTATCAGGTGGCCAGAGTATTGGAGTTTTAGCTTTATTTTCTTACAGTAAATATTCAGGGTTGATTTCCTTTAGGAATGATTGATTTGATCTCTTTGCAGCTCAAGGGACTCTCAAGTCTTTTCCAGCACCACGATATGATGTAATTTTTGCTAAATATATACATCTGTAGTACAAGTATCTACAGGGCATCTATAAAGTCTGGACACACGACATTCTTTTGTTCCTTCATGGATTGAAGACGTTCTTGATGATGCTGTATCTACCTGCCTGTTTCCAGACCTCATGGACCCCTTTATGTAGACAGGAATAACTCTTACTGGGTACACGACAGCATGCTAGCAAGAGAAACAGGGTGGACAGGGTAGTTACAGGGGACTTTTTCCCTTCTTCCTTCCTTTTCTATGTTTTCCAATATTACCCAGGAATATCTGTGTAAAATAATAATTTCATCAAAAAATTAAGTTAAGTTCAAAAGCAAAATGGCTTCCCAGGTGGCACCAGTGGTAAAGAAACTGCCAGTGCAGGAGACGTAAGAGAGCTGGTCCATCCCTGGCCCGGGAAGACCCCCTGGAGGCGGGCACGGCAGCCCACTCCAGTATTCTTGTCTGGAGAATCTCATGGACGGAGGAACCTGGCAAGCTACCGTCCACAGGGTCACAGAGTCAGACACGACTGAAGCGACCTTAGCACACACACAAAAGCAAAATGATCATGGTTGAACACTGGACATGTCAGCTTTGAGAATGTGAAGGAATTCCAGTTTACACGGAAGGGCTGAGTCACAGGAAAGAATACACCTGCCTCCTTGAGAAGACAGGTTCTGGAAGCTCAGTGTGGGCAGCAAACCAACCCCGGGCGTGGCCAGGTGAAGGCGCACCTGACCTCACGACCCTGGGGGGGCTGCAGTGGCTCCCACCCCTGGAGGGCATGTTTCTCTCACCTGTGCTGAAGCCAGGAGGCTGCTGAGACCGTGGGCTTGGCTCCCTTGGCCTCTGGGGCAGGCTGTGCTTTCCCAGAGGGTTCACAGAGACAGGGGTCAGAAGGACAAACACCAAGTCCTGGAGCACAAGCAGCAGGCACAGGTCTCAGCAACTCATCGTTGCCCTTGACTTATGCTCCCCTCTGCTTCCCCAGCCTCAACAGCGTGAACACACTGCTTTTATCAGAGGGGAGAAAATACACTCTAAAAAGAGAAGTAGCTTTGCCTGCATCCGTCTGAAAATCTGATTAAAGACCAAGCCCAGCATGACCTGGCTCATGCCCGGACCTCCACTCGCACACATCCAGCCCTCCTCTCCATGAGGCCCCTCCTCTTCATGAGGCCCCTCCTGGCTTCCTCCTGCCTGGCCCAGGGCTGTTGATGGAGAATCCCCCCACCCTGGATGACATCTGAACCCCTAGTCTCTGACCACGTTCCTCATCCCCTGCCTTTGAGGTCCAAGTCGTTGACCTGCCAGTAGCAACAATCCTGTTAGACTAGCTCAGCAAGACTCCCCCAGCCCCGATGGGTCCTCTTAGTAATTTTCCATCCATTGACCCTTCAACCCTGTTCCTTGTCCTTGCTACATTCTCTCCCATTTTAAAAAGGGTTGACCCCCTTTTCAATGGTCCCAAATAACATCTTACCATTTAGCAAGTGTCAGGATAACTTGTAACAGCCCACGGGCTGGCTGGGTACAGGGCCCACGGGGACAGAGCTGCCCCAAGAAGGGGTGGCGAGATCAAAGAAGGACTTGCAGAGAAAGCTAGATGGCACAGGGGCGGAGGAGGGGCGGACAGTAGCTGGTGGGAGGAGGGAAGTTCTAGAGAAAACAGAATCCTGTTGGGTACAGGGACATAAACACACTTTAAAAAAAGGTCAGAGAACACGATGAACTTCGTGGTCCTCTAACAGAGTCTTTACTGGAATGAGATGGTAAATGCTTAGGAGGAAATGAGAAGGGAAGGGAGGGGGCCTGGGGGCGTGTGGAGGAAAGCAGAGAGAGGAGGGAGCCTCGGGTCCAGGGGTGGCTCCAAGTGGGTGACCTCAAGCAAGACACTTCCCCAGGACTGCCCTCTGTTATCTTCAGTGGAAGGAGGAAGGGAGGTAGATGAGATAAGCAAAGAGTGTTTAGGAACCACGGTGGCTGGGAGTCCACAAAACAAGTGATTCTGCTCTCACATCATGGTGGGGGCGGGCGTTCCAGTTTGATGCTTATGGCAGGACAAGGAAAATCCATGCACCGTGGCCTGTCTCCACGCACCACAGCACCAATCAACACTCAAAACTACACTGAATTCAATACTCAAAAATACACAGCTAGATGCCCTCCTTTAGAAAGCCCGCTCCTGCTCACTGGCCAGCTGCCAACTCTCAGGACAGGCTGATGGTGGGGTCCTGTCCCACCCAGCTCCCCTCCCATCTCCCGTCAGCTGGGGACCCTGATCTCTAAAGCTATATTCAGCCCCTAAAATGCAGGTCACATTTGCCACATTGGAGGGAGGGGACAGTTGCAGCCTGAGTCAGCCACGCAGCTGGTAGCATGTCTGTGCAGTGGCTGGCAGGGACATGGTGGACGCTAACGGCCAGGACGGATGCTCGGCTCACCACCTCCATTTCGCACCCAGGGGGTCCACCCATCACATCCCAAACTGCCCCTCCTCTCCGCCATCCTCGCTCACCCCGCCTGGGCAGCCAGGACAGCTGTCAGGGACAACGGGGACAGGCCCCTCACCTTAGTGACCTCCCGAGAATCCTCCCACAGTTGTGGAGGGGATGTGCTTTATAAGCCAAAGAAGGTGAGCACTGGAAGGGCCTTGGAGATTGTCTCAGCTAGTGTTTTCAAACATTTTGGCTAAGAATTTAAAAATGAAATCTTACCCAGGATCTCGATGAAAGGCAGATGTGGGGTGAGGAGGGTGGCCAGGGCAGGTGAGGAGGCTCACCAGGGTTCAGGCCCTCCCGTCGCAACCCCAGCATCCCCAAGGGCCTCTCTGCAGAGCAGGTAACAGTGATGGCTCAGCCCACCCGCACCACGCCCATGGCAGTGGGCACAGGTGAGAGCCAGGTTAGAGCCCAGCCAACCATCGCAGGGCATGACAAGATGACAGGTGATACGGGCCCCCAAGGGAAATGACAACAGGTGATACAGGCCTCCCTCACGAAATGACAACAGGTGACGAGAGCTTCCAAGGGAAGTGATAGCAGGTGACACAGGGCTCCCAGTGAAGTGATGACAGACGACACACGACTCCCAGTGAAATGAAGACAGGTGACACGGGGCTCCTTGTGAGATGATGACAGGTACACACAGCTCCCAGCGAGACGACAGCAGGCGACACAGGGCTCCCTCCCCCAGCCCTGCCGAGGGCACACGACCAGCACAAGCCAGAGCTCAGCCAGGGCCCACCATGGTGTGCCCAGTGTGGCTGAGAAAGGGATGGAGGTTTACTGACTTCCAAGTCCAAGAAGATCAGAAACATCATGTCAGACGGGGAGAAAAGAGCATCTGGAGATGACACAGCGCCTGGAGCAATCGAGGAGACGGACAAGGCGCAGAACACATGAACTCACAAAAGTGAACCATCTCTGGCTCCCCAGGAGCTCATCTGACAAGGAACGCTGTCCAACCCAGCCTTTTCAGGACCCGTGGTGCAGCCCCCAAAAAAGGCACTGGGAGTTCAGCGCCTACCCTGGAAAATCACTCTGCATCCACTCAGCCAACAGAGATTTCCTGAGGGTCTCCAGGTTCGGGGGATACTGCCCGGTGCCCTAAAGGGCATGAAGGAAGCCTAGAGCAGCACTTGAGGACTCAGATGGGAGGAAACGTAGGAGGAGGGTGACAGCCGGGCCCCCCTGGGTGACAGCAAGGGCATGTGCAAAGCCCAGGAGGGAGGGGAGGCTGATGCTGTTCCAGAAGGCTGGGGCCAGGGCCCCTGGGGAGGGGGCTGCAGGGTTGGAGGGCAGCAGGCAAGCAGTCCCAGAACTGGAAGTGCTCCCTGCAGATGACGGGCACATCCCCCGAAACATGGACCGGGATGGTGGAGCAGTCATGTGTAGCTTTATTTTCTGTTCCTCCTGCAGCTGGGAGACTAGATGAGAGTCACGGATGGACATAGAGGTGCCCAGGGAAGTGGGAGAGCATGGTCCACGGAAGGGGCTGTGCTCACGACGAGACAGCAGGCAGGAGGGGTATGGACTGGAGAGCGCTAAAGAGTCAGGATTGACAGGGCTTCGGGCAGTGGTTCTCCGACTGCAGTTCCTGTGCTTGCAATATCTATTTAAGAGGCAAGTGCCCAAACCCCAACCCAGTAGGTTCTGACTCCAGGAGCCCAGCGTGGGGCCCACCTGTCTGCATTCTCAGGTACAGAGTCAGGGTCCATGCTGCAAGAAACAGGCAGGGAAAGAGGCTGCTCTGTGCCTAGGCGAGGGACGGCCCAGCAAGGACCCTGACCCAGCATAGAAGAGGCACTAGAGAAAGAGGCCTTTCCCAGGTCCATAGTGAACACTGGCTGCCACCTCCTGAGTGTGCTAAGCACTTAAACACATCATTGCTGGAATCAATCCCTTACCAACTGCATTAGGGGAACACTCTCATTCCCATGTGCTACAGGCTGTTATATCCCCCAAACTCCTATGCTGACATCCTAACCCTACCCACTACCGGACCTCAGAATGTGACTGCATCTGGAGACAGGCTCTTTAGTGGTGATTAATTTAGAACGAGGTCATATGGGTGGACCCAACTAATTCCATCTGACTGGTGTCCTTTGAGGAGGTGATCAGGACCCTGACATGCACAGAGGGGTGACGAGGTGAGGATACAGTATAAAGATGGTCATCCACGGGCCAAGGAGAGAGCCCTTGGGAGACGCTGACCCTGCCAACATCCTGCTCTCGGACTTCCACATGTAAGGCCATCAGGCTGTCGTTTAAGCCTCCCAGCTGGAGGAAACATGGAGAGAGGTGTAGGTAAGGAACTGAGATGGGGCAGCACAGCGGTTAGGGCTCTGCACTCCCACTGCCAGGGGCCAAGGTTCGATCCCCACTCTGGGAACTAAGATCCCACACACTGCTGCACAGTGGAGAGGTGGGAGGGATAACATGGGAGCCAAGTCCCCCAGCCCCTCCAAAGTTACTGCTCCCAACCCCTACCCTTAAAGGGCCAAATGAGAATCTGCCTGTGAAAGCATCCTGGTAATGTAAACACTTGCCCCAAAATTTGGGATTTGCCATCGTTCCTCCTGCTCAGAGGTGGCCACCCTGGGACCATCCAGGCCACACTGAGCTCCATTACAGGCCCTCATCACACACGCTTGAGATCACGGGGCCACTCTGAACAGGAACGTGCCTCTGGCTCACCACAGACACTGCATAGAGTCTTTAGTTTAAAGGGAAAAAAAAATCAAAAGAACCAATATTTAAACAACAGAAACTATTCTACAGATGGGTGGCCCTGCACAGCTCGGCTAATCCTGGAACTGGACTCTTGGAACCAAGCGCCAAGCAGTGCAGCCACGGCCTGCACGATCCACGCAGACCAGGTGGACAGGGCTTGTTGCTGCTTTAATAGGGAAAAAAAAGTGGCAAAAAAACTGAGGCTTAGTTGGTGGGGCCAGCATCATCTCAAACACACACTGTTAGAGGAACTGCAAGGTTCCTGCAGCTGGGAACTGTGCCAGCCCGGACCTGCCTGGAGCCCAGGAACCTGCAGGGAGTGGGCAGGGGGGACCAGTGGGCCAGAGCGAGCAGGATGTGCTGGGGGAAAACATGGAGTGACGCGGGAGAGATGGGCTTTACTGAGAGGCAGGTGTCGCTGGGCTACATAGTTCTGGAGGCCCCAGGCGAGGATCCGTTCCCTGCCTTTTCCAGCTTCCACCAGCCGCCCACAGCTCTTGGCTCGTGGCCCCTTCCTCCATCTGCAAAGCCAGCCGCAGCACTGCACTGCGTCTCTCAGGTCACAGTGTCACAGGACTGCAGACCGCTGGGAAAGCCTCTTGCCTTTTAAGAAGGCACCCCTGGTCTACCCTGGCCATGCCCTGGTCCACCCTGGCCACCCACTCTCCCCACGTCAAGGTCCTCAGTCTTAATCCCATGGCAAAGCCCTTTACTAGGTAAGGTATCATAGTCACAGGCTCCAGGGACTAAAACACGCATCCCTTTTGGGGGCCCCTATCCAGCCTGCCACAAGGCTGAGCTGGATTCCACAAGGCTGGAGCCGAGCATTTCTAACTTCCGGGACATGAGCCCCACCCTCACCCTGCCACCTGCCCACCCCCATCCTGCCTCAGTTCAGTTCAGTTCAGTTGCTCAGTCGTGTCCAACTCTTTGTGACCCCATGGAATGCAGCACGCCAGGCTTCCCTGTCCATCACCAACTCCCAGAGTTTACTCAAACTTATGTCCACTGAGTCGGTGATGCCATCCAACCATCTCATCCTCTGTTGTCCCCTTCTCCTCCTCCCTTCAATCTTTCCCAGCATCAGGGTCTTTTCCAGTGAGTCAGCTCTTCACATCAGGTGGCCAAAGTATTGGAGTTTCAGCTTCAGCATCAGTCCTTCTAATGAATACTCAGGATGGATTTCCTTTAGGATGGACTGGTTGGATCTCTTCGCAGTCCAAGGAACTCTCAAGAGTCTTCTCCAACACCACAGTTCAAAAGCATCAGTTCTTCAGCACTCAGCTTTCTTTATGGTCCAACTCTAGAGTAATCTTCCCTGAGGTCCAGTAAAGGTTAAAGACGCTGTGCTTCCAATGCAGAGTTGGGTGGGGGGCAACGGGTTTGATCCCTGCTGGGTGAACACACTGTGTGTGGTGAGGCCAAAAAATTGAAACAATAATCTTCCCTGGCAATTCCCCCACAGGCCAGAAAGTCTGGGCGAGAAAAGCCAGGTGCGGGAGTCACCCAGATGGTGGAAGAGGGTTACTGAGCTCCTCCTCCACACCAGGCCCTATTCCAGGCTACCATCAGACTCACCCGAGTTCCAATGCAGAGCTGTGACCCCTCGGAGAAGTTAGTTAACCTCTCTGGGCCTCTCAGTACCCTCATCTGTGAAATGGTATCCTCCCCAGCACCCACCTACTGCAGAGGGTGCCCGAGGAGAGAAAGGAGACCAAGCGTGGAGCCAAGTGCGGGCGCCCCTTGTCTGTCCCACCCATCCCAGGAGGCCAGGCGGCCTCATACCACACGAGCAGGGGACAGAAACAGCCTCAACTGGAGTCTTTTTACACTTACGAAATCCACCAGGCCCATTACAGATGAAGCTTCTGCTACATCAGTCAGGAAATGAAAAGTTACGGGTCTGGTGTATAACCATAAATCACCCACTTGTGAATACATATATAGTAAGTCATTAGCGCTAATGCCATCTGCAGAGAACGCCACCCAGAGAACCAAGTCCCGAACGGTTCCGCTCTGAATAGCACCATTCTCTCCTGGAATAAGACAGAACTCCAGGCCAAAATTAAGTCCTGGCTGAAGGTGAGACCACTTACACCCACAGATGACTCTGGCAAATTGGTTCCTGTCCAGTTTTAAAACAAAAATAAATCAGAAAAAAAAAAAAAACAACGCCTTGAGCCCCAGCGTTACCAAGATAACTCACGTGAATATAATAGCACTTTCAGATACCCTCGCTAGTATAATCCTCCTGATAGGCCTCTAGGGTCAGGATCATTTATGGAGGCTCCGAGCAGTGAAGGTACCTGCCCCAGGGCTCACGGGGCCAAGATACCAAGAAAGCCAGCAACTCACCCACCACTAGCCATCACTCATGTGGAGTGAAGCAACTGACCCAGCACCCCCAACCCTGCATCTCTCCCCTAAAAGCCTCCTGGTGAGCTGCCTTACACATTTGGGGGTAGCAACTGCTGTGCACAAAACACCCAATTGGAAATTGCATCTCACATGACGTAGAAGAATACTAAGTACTTCTCTAACTCTTGGCTGTGACTGCCAATCCCAGGGGTTGGGGGGAAGGTGAAGCCGGATTGCAGGTGGACATGGATGACAGGAGCCATGTCACAGCCGCACAGGGTCTTGAGCCACAGGGAAGAAGGGCCCTGGCCCATGTCCCATACAGGCTCATCTCCTTGGAGGACGCTGCCATGGTGAAGCTCTGGCCCTCTCTCCCTCTAAGACGTGTAAAGTGAGAGTAATAATGAAGTCATTCAGTTGAGTCTGACTCTCTGCAGCGCTATGGACTGTAGCCCACCAGGTTCCTCCATCCACGGGATTTTCCAGGCAAGAATACTGGAATGGGTTGTCATTTCCTTCTCCAGGGAATCTTCCCGACCCAGGGATGGAACCTAGGTCTCCCGCACTGCAGGCAGACTCTTTACCATCTGAGCCACCAGGGACGTGTGCTCCACATCAGAGCCAGGGTCAGCTGCATGTGCTCCGGACACCCAGACAGAGAGCTGGCTCCAGCTTGGGGAAGGAGGGCGTCCCAAAGGAGCCAAGGCCTACTGCTGAGCCAAAGGACAAATAGCTGGAGGCCAGAGGGTCCATATAGTCAAAGCTATGGTTTCTCCAGTAGTCATATATGGATGTGAGAGATGGACTATAAAGAAAGCTAAGTGCTGAAGAGCTGATGCTTTTGAAATGTAGTGTTGGAGAAGACTCTTGAGAGCCGCTTGGACTGCCAGGAGATCCAACCAGTCCATCCTAAAGGAGATCAGTCCTGAGTATTCATTGGAAGGACTGATGCTAAAGCTGAAACTCCAGTACTTTGGCCACCTCATGCGAAGAACTGACTCATTGGAAAAGACCCTGATGCTGGGAAAGATTGAAGGGAGGAGGTGAAGGGGACAACAGAGGATTTGATGGTTGGATGGCATCACCGACTCAATGGACACTCCGGGAGTTGGTGACCGACAGGGAGGCCTGGTGTGCTATAGTCCATGGGGTCGTAAAGCGTCAGACACAACTGAGTGACTGAACTGAGAAAAGGATACATTTGGGGGATGGTGATGGTCCAAACCGGCAGGAGCTCAGGGTGGACCTGGGGTGAGAGGCCACAGTAGCCAATGGCCCCGGTTGGAAGCCCAGAACATCTGTCAGAAAGCCAGGCCAGCTTCAAAGTACATGGGGAGAGGGGAAGGGAGGCAAGCGCTCTACGAAAGACAGAAGGTGTCAAGAGAGACCACCCCAAGTCTCCCCAAAGAAAGAAACCACACATGTCATAAGTGCTGCTGAGAAGGAAAGTGAGGCCCTCACGCAGGGCTCCAGCAGCCTGCCTCTCTCACCCTCTCCCCTCTGATTTGCACCCTGACAGCGGCAGGTACAGACAGGGTGGCCCAGGGTACAGAGGCAGAAGGCAGGCAGGCCTGCACCCACCAGGCCACTCACTCTCTGCCCAAGAGTCCTGCCAACATCACCTGACCTTCACCCCCATATCCAAAGAGGAAAGTGTGCTTGTCACTCTGCTGCTGCTGCTGCTAAGTCGCTTCAATTGTGTCCGACTCTGTGCGACCCCACAGACGGCAGCCCACCAGGCTCCCCTGTCCCTGGGATTCTCCAGGCAAGAACACTGGAATGGGTTGCCATTTCCTTCTCCAGTGCATGAAAGTGAAAAGTGAAAGTGAAATCACTCAGTGGTGTCTGACTCTCATGTCCAATTCTTTGCAACCCCATGGACTATAGTCCACCAGGCTCCTCTGTCCATGGAATTCTCCAGGCAAGAATATGGGAGTGGGTGGCCATTTCCCTTCTCCAGGGGATCTTCCTGACCCAGGGATTGAACCCAGGTCTCCTGCGTTGCAGGCAGACTCTTTACAATCTGAGCCCCATACCCAAAGAGTGGCCATCAGAGCTCTGAAAGCAGTACCCACCACAGGGTTCCGACCATCTGCTTTAAGAGCCTGAGGAGGACGGGGATCATGTGCCAGCCTCTTTCAACACACGCTGAAACCAACCTCCTACCTGCCCCGTGATGTGCTAGGGCGACCAGGCAGCATTTGCTCAGTCCCCGTGGCCAGCAGCCCGTGAGGCAGGGAGACGCCCTCTGCACTCACTGTGAGAAGCAACCTCAAGAACGCATGGCTCAAGAAACTGACCTGTACATCCCCAAGCAGGCCTGGGAGGGAGGCTGTCTGCTGTTCCTGCTGTATGCTTGTTCCATCCAGGATGTATTTGGGGGAGCCCCCAGCAAGTACAGGCACCGAGGCAGAGTCCTGCCACCACAGACCTATGGCAAACATCCAACTTCACCCCCTCGTGTTCTCCTGGGCCTCACCTCACTTTCAGGGGGCTCTACAGCAGGTTAGACATTAGTGGAACAACCTGTCTCTTGCACAGAGTTTTAAAAATCCCCAACTGCTTCATTTCCCAGGAACTGCACCCCAAAAGGGGGAAAAAGCCCAATGCGATCTCATTCAAGAAGGACCCAGATCGCAGCCCCGATTTACCTTGGAGAGTGGGACTGCAGGGCAGAGACAGTGAGTCAGGTGGCTGGCACTTGAGCAGCCCATCCTGGCCCTCCTCCAGCCAGGAGAGCTGATGCTTAACACACACCTGCAGTTCCGACTCATGACTTCCTAAAACCATGCATGGTGAGGAAGCTTCTCTTCTCTCCAGCGAAAGCTGGCAATTTGATCTCTAGTTCCTCTTCCTTTTCTAAACCCAGCTTGGACATCTGGAAGTTCTTAGTTCACATAATGCTGAAGCCTACCATGCAAGATTTTCAGCATGATCTTACTAGCATGGGAGATGAATGCAATTATGTGATGGTTAGGACATTCTTTGGTACTACCTTTCTTGGGAATTGGGCTGAGGACTGATCTTTTCCAGTCCTGTGGCCACTGCCGGGTCTTCCAGATTTGCTGACATAATGAATGCAAAACCTTGATGGCATCCTCCTTTAGGGATTTGAATAGTTCTGCTGGAATTTCATCGCATCCACTAGCTTTATTAACAGCAGTGCTTCTTAAGGCCCACTTGACTTCACAAAGCTTCTCTGTAGGACACACCAAAAGAAACACCATGGCAGCTCTGGGCCCAGCACTGGCGACTGAGGCCTGGTCAGCCTGATGCTGGCGAGGGAGGCCCGCTGGGACCCACGCTGAGCATTTCAGAAACAGGTGCAGGGAAAGGTCAAGAACCCTGGGTTCCCAGAGGCCCCACAGAAACAGCCCATCCTGGCCCAGTACCCTGGAGCTCACACCTGTCCTGATCTGGCCTCCTGGAGCCAGAGAACTTGGACAAGCCTCCTTCTGAATCCCCGTGTCCTCATCCGTAAAACAGAGGTGGCCCCAGAGAAAACTCTCTGAGAAATGTGATTATGGCAGCCAACGGGTTTAAAGCACTGAGTTCAATCCAACAACTCCCCACCCTCCACACACACACACACACACACACACACACACGAACAAACAAGACCCAGGCAGTTATTCACCATGATGATAAAGAATCCTGTTTTCACCAAAGGTCAGTTAGACAGGTGAGGAAGGAGCAGGAAACGTTTCTTCACCCTCCCCTGCCTGTCTGGGAGCCGGGACCTGAATACCAGACCACTGGAGCCGGAGTGCTGTTGTCGTGGCAACCAAAGTCTTAACAACTTTGGCATTTCCACAACCTGTGATTGATCCAGCTCTCAAAATTAACATTGTACAATGAAACAGCATTTGCATTTAATCTATTTTAATTGGCTTTTACATAACTAAACATCTTGATTTCCGCCCTTAATAACAACAGGGTGAGTGAGTTCTGAATAGTGGGACCCTTTAAACAGCAAGACGAAAGCAAATAATTTAAAATTTTTGTGTTTGGAAAAATATTGCACTGATTTGCTAGAAGCACCTTTTTTGCTGAATTTTCCTCTTTTTTTCTGAGAGGACAGCAGGACCTTCTGCATCTTGAAATTCATCAACTGAAATTCAAACTGTTTCTGCATCACATTTAAAAATTAATGATTAGAATGTTTTTGGTGCATTAGTGAAAGATGTGGGAAGCAGCAACAACAGAAGTGTTTGTGAGTTCCATGGGACAGAATCTCTTTTATTCCCCATTGATGTACCCCTCATGCCTAGCAGAGTCCCTGGCACACAGTAGGCCTGAGATAACCATTTGTTGAATGAGTGTGTACATGTTCAGTCGCTCAGTGGTGTCTGACTCTTTGTGACCCCATGGACCAACCAAGCTCCTCTATCCATGGGATTTTCCAGACAAAAATACTGGAGTGGGTTGCCATTTCCTCCTCCAGGGGATCTTCCTGACCCAGGGATCAAACCCGATCTTCTGTACTGCAGGTGGAATCTTTACTGCTTGAGCTATCTGGGAGTGAAGACCAACTCTCATTACTGAGATGAAGTGTGTATAGCACTCAGCTCGGTGCCAGGTACTTGAGCTTTTAGTAATACTATTTTCATTATTATACAAGTGACCTGAGGCTGCTGCCCCGCAGGCACTGCTGGGCCTAAAGATACAGACACAGGTGGGAGAGTAGGGACCTCACCTGGGGGCCAACACCTGGAACTGCCTCAGGCACCCACCACCTGCAACAAGTAAGCAGAAGGGCTGCTTATAGGCCTGATGCAAATTCCAACATAGACCAGACTCTCTATCGTGCTTAGTCGTGTACGATTCTTTTCAATCCCATGGCCTCTAGCCCTCCAGGCTCCTCAGTCCACGGGGATACTCCAGGCAAGAGTAGTGGAGCGGGTTGCCATGCCCTCCTCCAGGGGATCTTCCCAACCCAGGGATCAAACCCAGGTCTTCCACATCTCCTGATGGCTCATTACTGTCTGAGCCACCAGGAAAGCCCAGACTCTCTAGACCACGCATGTTTGATCTCTGTTCTCTGGGGAATTCTGTCTACTGGGAAGAAAGATGTGTTTTGTTTTGTTTTTTAACTGAGGTCCCCCTCCACCTCCCCCAGAGATGCTCTGACATAGACAAAAGAGTCAGGTGCACAGGGAAAGGGATCAACTTACATGAAAAGCCCTGCTCGATTCTTGAAGGATGTGTGGGTGCCTCCTGGCGGGGGAGGCGATCAGGGATTCCCAGCAGAGGGAACGGCAGGTGCAAAGGCCCATAGGAGTGAATGGTGACAAGGACCTGCCAGTCAATGGAGTTCAAGACCTCATGTACTGGATGAAGGGTTGGTCAAGAGGGCAGGCAGGGTCGAGGGTCACAAGGAGGGCTTCTAGGGCCATGCTTGGCATTTGGACTTTGCAAGCAAGGATTTGAGAGCATGGAGCACCATAGAGAAGGCTCGTGCTGGGCTGGAGCTGGGGGTGGTTGGGTCTGGTGGGATGTGGGGAGAAGCTGGGCCAGGAGAGCCACCAGAAACTGGCCATCACACATGCAGGTGGTGAGTGCAGCACAGACGATGAAGCTGGAGAGACTGGGATGCACCTGGGGCATCCTGATGACTAACTTAGAGACCAGCTTGAAAGGATGAAGGGAAAGGGAAGCTGAGAAGGGGCTAAAACATCTTCCAGCCCTTCCCCCCTCCGCCCCCATGTATCTGAGCAGCAGTGGTCTGTCTGGGGGCTTGGGAATAGTTGATTCTGTTTTGGACATCCCATGAAAACAACCTAAAACCCAACAAACTGTGGCTTAAACAAGAAAGGCTTTTCTTTGTGTCCAGGGCGTGGGCAGCAGTTCAAGAATGCCATCAAGGACCAAGAGTCTTTTTCTGCTCCACCATCCTTAGCACATGGATTTCAGCCTCGTGATCACAGGATGGCTGCCCTATTTCCACAAATTACGTCTGCTTTCCAGGCAGGAAGATGAATGGGCCAAAAGCTTCCTGTCTTGGGACTCTGGCTGTTTATTCAGGAAGGGAGCGGGGATAGGAGCGCAAGCCAATGGCCTTGAACTCATCTCACTGGCCACAACTCCCAGGGTTATCCTGGCTGGAAGGTGGCGCCTTTCGTTGTCCAGTCTTTGAGCACAGGGGCCCTCATATTTGCTATTTGCTGTGCCTGCCACCCTGCTCAGCTTCCACATGACCAGCTCCCTCATTTTTTCCAGTCTTCACTCAAATGTCACCTTCTCATTAGGCTTTCTCTGATCACTCTACTTAAAATTTCATTTCTCACCATCCCTCATCCAATACCTCTGGCCCTTCACTCCACACCTCCTTCTTTTTCTTCTTTTTGGCTGTACCATATGGCTTGGGATGTTAGTTCCCCTTGGGATCGAACCTGGGTCCTCCGCACTAAATGCCCAGAGTCCTAAACACTGGACTGCCAAGGAATCCCCCTATGTTCCCCCCACATCTTCTATTATCACTATATTATACTATATCACCATATTTTATTATGTATATACTATATTATACCCTGCGCTTATGAGGTGGTGCTACTGGTAAAGAACCCGCCTGCCAATGCAAGAGACATAAGAGACATGGGTTGGATCCCTGGGAAAATCCCCTGGAGGAGGAAATGTCAACCCGCTCCAGAATTCTTGCCTGGAGAATCCCATGGACAGAGGAGCCTGGTGGGCTACAGTCCATAGGGTTGCAGAGAGCTGGACATTACTGAAGCAACCTAGCATGCATATTATACCATGTACTATAGTATTACAGTATTATGCTACATATTGAAAGCTTACATATAGTTTACATATAAAGTAAACTTTAGTTTACTGCTTGTGTCCAGCTAGAAACATAAACCCTGAGAGTGCAGGATTTCCACTGGATATTCTCTAGTGCAGAGTCCAGCACACATTGGGAGCTATGTGAATGAATGACTGAATGAATGAATGAGGGTCAGCTCATGAGAGAGCACCTTTCCCAACCTAGGGATTCTCCCCAAGCCCAGTCTCTGCTTCAAGGGAGACTACTCGGTACATGGTTCCTGCCCTTAGGAGCCCCAGGCCAGGAGATGACTGGTCAGGACCAGAGTTTTGCATATGGTGTGGATGTGTGAGCCAGACCAGCAGTGCCCCAGGAAGAGCAGATGCCTGAGCAGGCCCAGGGGACTTCTTGGAGGAGGCAACCCCTGAGCAAGGCTGGGAGTTGTGAAGGCAATCTGGGAGGGTACAAGGGGCAAGCAGAAGGGTGTAGCAAATGTTCCTCTCCTCAAATGATAGCATCGAGAATCAAAACCCAAAACCCCAGCACCAGCTCCCTTAGTAAGGAGGCCAGATATGAAGAAAGTCCCTTTCAAAAGAGGAATAAAGAACAATGTCCCTGAGAGTTTTCTACCAAGTCCCCATCCCACCCCCTGTCACGGACAAAGGTGGACCACACAGCTGGCTGTAATCCAGGAGCGGGTTTAAAGGGAGCTGCTTGCTCATATATGATCTGACCTGAGCCAAGCTGACTGCCCATATTTCAATAAATATCTTTAATCTGAGCAGTAAGTTCCCAGGCTGCCCAGCACACAAATAGCAGGGGACAGGAGCAAACACAGAGCAGATCCAATGTTCCAGAAGGATGGAGGAGCAGATACAGATTTCCACGTCCATTGTGAGGCTCAGACAGTACATTCCCTAGCTCTCTTCTGTGGACTAACATCTTGCAGGTGGAAAATGAAAACCACAGGTTAATCCCAGATGAGAGAAAGGAAAAGGACAGAAGACTGGGAATACAAATTCCATAGAGGGAGCCAGAAAGACCTTCCTCTTTTAAGCAATCATGTGTCAGGGGCGGCAGGATGTGAATAAAAAGATTGGTAATGATGAGGATGGTGATGGTGGTGATGATGATGGTGATAATGGTGATGGTGGTGATGATGATGGTGATAATGGTGATGGTGGTGATGATGATGGTGATGGTGGTGATGATGGTGATGATGGTGATGATGATGATGGCGGTAATGGTGATGGAGGTGATGATGATTGTGATGTGGTGATGATGATGGTGATGGTAATAGTGATGGTGACGGTGGTGATGATTATGGTGATGATGGTGATGATGATGGTGATGGTGATGGTGGTGATGATGATGGTGATGATGGTGATGGTGGTAATGGTGATGGAGGTGATGATGACTGTGATGTAGTGATGATGATGGTGACGGTAATAGTGATGGTGACGGTGGTGATGATGATGGTGATGGTGGTGATGATGGTGATGATGATGATGGTGATGGTGGTGATGATGATGGTGGTAATGGTGATGGAGGTGATGATGATTGTGATGTGGTGATGATGATGGTGATGGTGGTGATGATGATGGTGATGGTGATGATGATGATGGTGATGGTGGTGATGATGATGGTGGTGGTGATGGTGATGGAGGTGATGATGATTGTGATGTGGTGATGATGATGGTGATGGTAATAGTGATGGTGACGGTGGTGATGATGATGGTGATGGTGATGATGATGGTGACAGATCTTACATTTACACAGCAATTTGGAGTTTGTAAGAAATGTAATGGCTATTTTTACAATAATCCTAAGAGGGAGGTTCTATCCTTCCCATTTCATAGATGAGGCAACAGATGTTCCGGGGCAGTGTCTGGCAGACCCAAGGGGGACCTGCATGAAGAAGGTGAAGGTGGGTGGTGTTTGAGCCTCAGGGAGGAGAACGGGACTGAGACAGAGTGATAGAGGTGGCTCTTTTTCCTTTGAAAAGAATGACTCTGTTCCCTATCCATTAGATGGGAAGGAAGTCAAGGCAGGATCAGGAAGAGACATCTCCAGTTCCTTTCAAATTGGAGCTCAACTAGGCAGGATGTCCCTAAGCCCGGGGCATGGGGGGCCTGTTTCTCTGTTCAGATCACAGCATCCTCTGAGGCTATGAGATCGAGATCTCTGTTCAAATCACAGCACACACAGAGGGTGGAGTCTGCCACTTTCTCAGCCTCACCGACACCCAACAGAGTCACCAACTCTGTTCCATGACCAGCTGCAGCCTCTTCAGGCTCTGACAATCCCACTCAAGGTCCCAACCAGTTAAGGAGCTTGTGCAAAACGGGCTGTCCAGCGGTGGGGCTGCAGGAGGCCTGTGCTCATTACCAACCCGCAGAAGGGAAGGATAAGAGAGGATGTGCCTCTGCTGAGGAAGTGACTGCAAAGAAGCACAGGGTGGGAGAGAGAGGTTGGGATGCCAACCATGGGCCTCCAGCTGCTGATGCTGGGACAGGGGCGGGGTGCTCTGTTTTTGTGAGATCAGAGGATGCTGAAGCCGAATGTGATAAAGCAAGGAAGGAAACTGCCAGGTTTTTGACAAGACTATTGCCTGGAAAATCCCATGGACAGAGAAGCCTGGTACGTTACAGTTTATGGGGTAGCGAAGAGTTGGACACGACTGAGTGACTTCACTTCACTTCTCTTCAGGGGGTGCAAGGAGCTTTCTACACAGTTAACCATCAAGCAATTGCCTTTAGAAACTATTAGATGGAGAGCGACCCAAGAATAGGCATGAATAAAATTTTTTCATGTATAAAATTATGATAAGCAGACTGATAAAGCACTGTTGCACTTTCTGGAAAATGCTCAAACAAGTCAGCAGCTATGTCATCCCTCCAACAAGGCCCAGCCCCCTTGCCCTGTGGGACAGTGAGCAGGGTTCAAGGCCCCTGGCTTGGCAGTGGCTGACAATATAAACCAGGGCAGCTCAGACCAGGGGCCCCCTTGGCTTCTGGTTGCCTTGGGTCACAACTGTAATATAAACTACACAAGGTCAGGCCCACCACCATCTTGCTCACCAGTGTATCCCCCAGCTTGGCTTATGACACAGAATTATCAAACTAAGTTGTTCAACTGTCCAGGGCAATCACATTCACACAGAAGAGAGCATTCTTAGCTTTATTAAAAGATTTTTTTTTCCAGTTGCTGTTTTCGGATGGGTGTTCCTTCAGTGCATTTTAAGCATTTTGATAGGAAAAGAAGGGTTATAGCATTACAAATTAAGCAAACAGAACGAAGGGCAAAATTATGTCAGAAATCCCCTTGTAAGTCAATAAAACATTGGACCTTTGTTTAGAAAAATTTAATTCACAAACACAATTTCAGGAATATCACAGAAAGTGAGGTTTATTCCTTCTCCAGGACAAATGAGATACCCAGGAAACCAGTGGGACACACCCAGTCTCTATGGTAACCTACCTGTTTCCAGTGACAGAAGCGCTTCCTTCCTGCCACCCCGTGGAATGACACAATAACCTGACAACTGGCTTTCAAAAATAACAAGTTCAGAACACAGGAGCCAGACTAATTTTTTTAAAAATATTATTTCCTCATGGTGAGTATTCTGAAATAATTAACCAGATGTGCATGTAATTTTGCTGACAATTATATTTTTCTCAAGATCATAAATATGGACACTAGATTATCCAAGAAACTATAAGCCAGCACTAAGCGAGTAGCAGAGGCAGCCTCTGATTTCTCACATATTATAACAATATTATTTGCCTAGAGAGACAGCCCAGCCCCCAAGCATCCCTCCCCTTCATTCACTCGAAAATTAATCTTTCATATTAGCCAATTTCTCTGATGGCTGGCTTCGCCTTCATAACTTTCCACTGCTGACTCAATATCCTGGACTCAGACAGATTAAACCCCTGAAAAATGATGGGAATAACAGCCTAAGAAGCCTTTTGGAGGGACGCCACTGAAAGTCAGGCATGGCCCTAAGAAGTACTAAGATGGCCCTGCTCACCAGCCCATAAATAAAGACAGTCAATCCAATGAGAGCCCAAGGTCAAGTCAAGTCAACCCAACATCAACCCAAGTCCAAGGCTGGAGCAGCAAAGGCAGGGGGCAGGGGGCAGGACCATCCCTGGGAGTCCTTCAATTCACAGCTGAAGACCAGCAGTTCCATTTGGGGGAGTCAGGAAGGAAGAGCCCAGATGGGGTACCAAAAGAGTTATTTTCAAAAACAGGAGCTGAAAAACATCAGCCTGAGAAATAGTAAAGGAGATTATTCCTGGAAGAAGGCCACTGCATGAGCACTCGGTGATGAGAACAGAGAAGGAAAAGCAGAGACAGGTAGGTCTGAGGACATCAAACCACCTCATTAAAACCTCATTAAAACACCCAGCATCAACACAGCAGGATGCTTGAAGCCTCTGTCCAGGTCAAGACACAAAGTGAACGCCGATTCAAGCAGCACCTGCTAGATCATATATAAACTCTACCCTTGCCATGTTGAAATGGTGAATTCCTTGGGAGACTTGGAATGATTTTTTATATCCAAGTTAATAGAGTTACTCAGTATTGAATTTAGATGAGATTAACAAATTCTAATAATGTAGTATGATAAATTTCCATTAATTCAAATCATCACAAGTATGGAATTTATGGGTTCCAGCCAGTCTTGACTATAAAAAGAAACTTTACTAAGTAAATTAAGAGGATAAACAAGATTATCAGAGGAATGCCTTCTTGAGGCTCCTTTTTAAAACCTTTTTTTCTCCCAATTGCAAAACAAATATAGGCCCATGGGTGAAATTTTAAAATGCAGAGCAACACACACACAAAAAAAGGAAAGAAAAGAGAAACTCATGATCCCATGGAAATTCCCAGGTGGCTCAGTGGTAAAGAACCTGCCTGCCAGTGCAGGGGACACAGGTTCGATCCCTGGGTCAGGAAGAGCCCCGGAGGAGGAAATGGCCTCCAGTATCCTTGCCTGGGAAGTCCAATGGACAGAAGAACCTGGCAGGCTATAGTCCATGGGGTCACAAAACGCTGGACATGACTGAGCGACTGGGCACACATGCACACACAATCCCGCCAGACTCAACTGCTGTTAACAGTTCAGCATATTTCCTTCCCTTCTATTTACTCTGATCTTTTTCCTCCTCCTAAACATAATGGGAATGAAGTTGTCTGCACAGTTCTACATCTTGCTTTCCAGCCCTGTATTTAGACGACACATTTAAATTGCTTGTTTTCAACCCCTTTAGCAAACACCTACTAGCTTACTATCAGAAATGTGCTCATTTCAAAGAATTCTCTGTAACTCATTAAAAAGACCAATCTGAGGTGAAAGTCAGTCAAGAATTTACATCAGTACATATACTCTCATCTGAAAATAGTATAGTCACTTGTCTTCTACAATACTTCCTACTTCTGACTTCTCTCTGGTTCACAGTTAGTCAAAATATGAAGTTCAGTTCACTAGTTTCTTAGATCGTGAGTGGCACGACCTCCCAGAAAAAAAATAGAAGTGCCCCATTACACCCAGGAGGGCAGCATCTACATCCTCTAACTGGCTTTTCTTACCAGCGTGTCCTCTTAAAGGAATTGTAAACAGTTTCCAAGAAAGGCACAGATCTAGAGCCTAAGACCTCAGTTCAATTAACCAGCCTTCTTCCGTGCTCCCACAGCAAATACCCCGCTGAAATCAGGCTGCTCCATGGTACCAGGAGTCCTTGTCTTCTCAGTCTCAGTTTCCTTAAGACATGGCACCATCCCAGGCACAGGAAGTTATAAAAAGGCCTTGAATGGATGGATGGATGGGTGGATGGATGATGAATGGATGAAATACAAGTCCTCTCCCTAACCCCGGTACCTTCTGCCTGACCCCTTCCTTCTAGTTTGTGCTCCATAAATGTATTCTTCAGTATTCTCAGTCTCTCTGAATGGTAATGTCAGCTCCTCACATAGCAGTTGCATCTGTTTCCTAAGAGGTTTTTATTTGTTTGTTTGTGTGGAGGGGCTGACTCTTTGTAGTATGTGGCCTTCTCTAGTCAGGCGTATGTCCTGAGACATGTGGGATCTTATTTCCCTGATCAGAGATCAAACAATATCCCCTGCAGTGGCAGTGCAGAGTCTTAACCTCTTGACTGTTAGGGAAGTCCCTCATGTTTACATTTTTAAGCATTTTTCCTGGTTTGTAGAGTGGGCAGAGAATTTAGAGGCTATCTAGCCCCGAGCTGCTTTGACAAATGAGGAAACTGAGACCTGGAGAGGAAAAACCTCTCACACCAAGTGAAAGCCAGACATTAACAGGATAGGGGCGGTGGGGGGTTGGGGGAGGGGCGCGGTTTCTCTCCACCAGCCCACGGCCCGCAATGCCTTCAGACCTCTGTCCTGTAGCTTTCATGAAAGTGTAAAACACTCGCCACCAGCGACTGCACAGAAAGCAGCATTAGTGCACTGAACCATCCAATCACACAAGCAGGCCCCTTAGCCAAAGTGCTAAGTTTTAAATAATTCAATTCACCCACCACCCTACAGTTGAGAGAAGAGGATGATGGTTCAGCCACACATCTGGACAGCCACTGTGTCCCAGTCTCAGTGCCAGGAATGGGGGCGCCATGGAGAAGAAACCTACGGGTCCCAGCCTGCAAAGAGGCCCACTGCCCAGGGAGAGGCGAGGTCAGGCCCTGGAGATGCTCATTAGCAAAGGACCTGGAGAACACACCTGGGAGCCTGAGCTGTCCTCCCAGGAGGGGCAAGGGTGATACTGGCTCCCCACTGGGCCAAAAAGAATGAGGGGTGAATCAGCCAGGGCCCTCCAGTTAGACAGATAAGCATACATCTTATATCTTGTGCACACACTCACATACGTGTGTGTGTATGTACACACACATACACTAGTCCCTCTTATCAGAGAGGGATTCATTCCAAGACCCCCAGTGGATGTCTAAAACTGCAGTCAGTACTGAACCTTATATATGCTACATTTTTTTCCTATACAAATACCCTTATGATAAAGTCTAATTTATAAATTAGGCACAGTAAGAGATAAACAACAATAACTAATAATAAAATATAACAATTATAACAATTCACTGGAATAAAAGTTATGTGAATACGATCTCTCTCTCTGTCAAAATATTGTCTTATACTGTACTCATCCTTCCTGTGATGACATGCGATGATAAAATGCCTACACGAGATGAAGTGACTGAATGACATAGGCAGTGAGATGTTACGTTAGGCTTCTGCTGACCTGATGATGTATCAGGAGGAGGGTCATCTGCTTTGGGTGGTCCTGGATCACTGCCAGGAAATCCCAGGGAGACAGAGTGGGATAGCGTGAGATTTCATTATGCCACTTAGAATACCAGGAAATGCAAAATTGGGAGTTGTGCCTTTCTAGAATGTTCCATTTAACATTTTTGGGCCACAGTTGAGCATGGGTAATTGAAACCACAGATGAGGGGAGAAACAAAGTAAAGTCGCTTAGCCGTGTCTAACTCTTTGCGACCCCATGGACTGAAGCCTACCAGGCTCCTCCATCCACGGAATTTTCCAGGCAAGAATACTGGAGTGGATTGCCATTTCCTTCTCCAGGGAATCTTGCCAACCCAGGGATCGAACCCAGGTCTCCTGCATTGTAGGCAGACGCTTTACCGTCTGAGTCACCAGGGAAGTCAATGATGAGGGGGAGACTACTCTCTAAACATGTATAGATTGATTCATTATAGAAATTGACTTACACAGTTCGAGGCCAAGAAGTCCTAGACTCTGCCATGTACAAGCCAGAGAATCAAGAAAGTCAGTAGTTCAAGTTCAAAGTCCCGAGAACCAAGAACACTGAAGTCCAAGGACAGGAGAAGATACACATGCTAGCTCAACAGAAAGAGCCAGTTCTTCCTTCCTCCGTCTTTCTGTTCTACTCAAGCCCTCAGTGGATTAGCTGATGCCTCCCCACATTGCTGAGGACTGTCTTCTTTACTCCATCTACTGAATCAAATGCTAATTTCTTTCAGAGACACCCTCATAGACATACCCATACATAATGTTTTACCAGCTACCTGAGCATCTCTTAGCCTTGTCACATAAAATTTAAAAAATAAAATTTAATCTGACACATAAAATTAATCATCACAGATGAGATCTTTCTAAGCATCGTCCCGATTAGTTATTCTCCGAGGCCACTTTCAGAGTAACATTCCATCATCCACCCATTCAGGGGCCCTGTGCCTACCATCCTGTTGTAACTCTCTTCATTAACCCCCTAATAGGAGGGGGCATCCCCCAAAGAACAGCTAATATAGCAGAAACGGGCTAGGAGCTGCAGCAGCCAAAAGCTGGGAAGCAATGCTGAGACTGAGTAATGATGATGGTTACAGAGATGCTGTGATCATGATGGTGATGATGAGGATAAGGATGATGTGGCTGAACTAGAGAGCTGACAACTGGCCCGGGACAACACACAGAGGAAGGAGCTATGAGTTCGGGAAAACAGTGAGACCTTGACCCTGCTTGAGTGTCCTCGGTCCAGAGAACCTGGAATCCCTTACCTGTGCTACACTTTCCCCTCCCCTACTCCCACCAACAATGCTGAAATAACTCCCAAATGCCTGAGTTTTCACTTTACAGCTAGCTCTGAGAACGATCAGTCAGGCCATATTTTTTTAGGTCAGGTAATAGCGAATTGCTGAGAACATATGCTAATAAAAAGCCTCAATCCTTTATCCTGTCTTTAGAGAGAAAGAAGAGGAAAACGCAATCCCCAGAGAAAAAGAAAGCCTAAGTTTGGGCCAGCAAGAGAGCGGAGGCCTCAGCATCTCTCCCAGGCCTGCCTGTGCCTTTACTTACTGGGAAGAAAAAAGACCCCCAAATGAGCCGGAGCAGCCACTATTTCCTGCCCCCCACCCCCTGGATGCTGTGCCAGGCTGCCCAGGCTGCGTCACCAGCAGTGGCACAAGCCCCGGTCACTGAAGGGTCTTTAATAAAGCCTGGCTCCTGCCACCGCCCCACACTCTGGGGGAAGGCTGAGAGGGACAGAGAGGGCGAGCCTGCCACCAGTCCTGCCCCTCTTCCCTCGGGGGCCACCGCCCCCCACCCCCACCTCGACTCAGCCACACCGGTAAATACAGAAAATTGCACGACATTGTCACAGTCATCTTGAAACCCAGGCGATTGATTCGGAGAGGTTCTCACTTCCTTCAAAAGTAGATTACAGAGCAGAGAGGAGAGAGAGGATGGAGTGACAGGGAAGGGTGGGGAGCTGTCGTCAGTTCTGTTTTCTGGAAAAGTCCTGTTAAAGCACAGGAAGGAAGCAGAGACCTGAGCATTTTGCTGATGGAGGGAAAACGGCGCTGTGATCCATACCCGTGGCTGCTCAGAACCACAGTCCTGCCCACATTGCCAGAAGTCCCCTTCAGCACATCAGCACCCACCTGTCCAAACTAATAAATGCTTTCCAAGCGCCCTAGGGGGAAAAGAATTGGGAGGGCGGGTTGTGTCTCCCAATGGCTGCAGAAGAACCCGCAGCCTTCCAAGTTCAGGGTCACCATGGCTGCATCAGGGACCCTGACAGACTCTACAGAAGATGCAAGCTGGGACAATCCAATGTGGCAGCTTCCCAAACACCAAATCACGACACCCCTCCTGCCCCGTGCACCCAGCTCCCTTCCACACACATTCACAGGTGCTCACATCACGTGCCTGGTGACCTCAGTCTGGGTCAAAGTGTGCCTAGTGAAACCAAATTTGGAAAGAAATCCTCAGTGCCAAGGAAGAACTGCAACCCCCTCCATTTCTGCAGACAGGTGACCAGCCTGACGCAACAGGTCTTCTATATCCAGGCTTCATGAGATTGTCTGATGGGAGGCCCAGAACCCCTTCTTGTTCCTGAGTAAGTTCAGGCTCAGAAAGCCTCACTTGGCCAATAAACCACAGAGCAGAGATGGACTGGAACCCCCATCCACCTGACCCCATCCCTGGTCTTTCCACCTGACCCCACCCCTGGTCTTTCCCCTGGTATATTCCTGCAACATCCCTGATCTCTGAAGAAGAAACAAGACACTGTGACTGTCCACTGTGAAAGTTCTCTGCATCAGTGGGGGAGCGAGACCACTTGTGACCTGAGGGTCTACACACCAGGCCCACGTGGACCCACACACACTGGGTGCACAATTTCCATGTCTCGGGCTGCACACTTGTAAAATGAAGTTTCCTTCTTCTGCTCCTTTCCTCAGAGAACAAAAATGATGCAAGAAGAAACTTCTGAAATGCACAAGGAGTGAAAATGCTAGTATTCCCTCCCTCCCCCAGGGCCTCCCTCCATCTACAGACCAAGAGACCTCTCTGCGTGTCTCACACTTACACTGAGTCACTCCTACCTGGTCAGCTGTGAACCAGGTATGAAGGAGTTTACATTGCTTGAGAGGCGATGGCAGGAAAAACTGCAGGGCAGCCCCTAACTAGCAAATATGCGTGGAAAAGGAAGTAATTCTTGGTTCCTCTATTTTCTGATTTGGGCATTCTCCCTCCACATTTTCATTTCAAAATATGGGTTTGATCCCACTTGCCTCACATGTATCTGCTGAAGTAATCCAGTGCAGCAGGGCCTCACAGCACAACGACATATACTGTATTTTTTTAATATTTATATTTATTTACTTATTATTGGCTGCACTGGGTCTTCACTGCTGTGCACAGCGTGGGAAGGTGGCCTTTCTGTAGCTGTGGAGAGTGGAGGCTACTCTCTAGTTCCGGTGCTCAGGCTTCCCATTGCAATGGCTTCTCACAGCACAGCGCAGGCTCTAGGGTGCACAGGCTTCAGCAACTGCAGCACGCTGGCTCAGTAGTTGTGGCTTGTGGCCTTAGAGGCCCGGCTCAGGGGTGATCTTCCCAGACCATGGATCAAACCAGTGTCCTCTGCATTGGAGGGCAGATTTGTAGCCACTGGGCAACCAGGGAAGGCCACCCTGTACTTTAAATTCCAATTCCTTGCTGGATACTCCGGAGTTCACACAAGAAACTTAAGGGAGGCAACTTCATTTAGGCCAGTCAACATGCTCTGGGCCTCCCAGGTGCCTGGTGCTGTGCTAGGTGACAGACAAGGGGCCAGTGAGACCTGAGGCTCCTTCCAAGAGCTTGCCAACTCCCAGGGAGAGAGCACTGGCTCCTTCAGAAGCCAATTCTAATTGGAAGACTCCAAGAAGGCCTCCCGGAAGAGGCCCTCAAGTCAGATCTACAAAGCAGAGAAGAAAAGGCAAATCAAGAGACAGAAAGCCAGAGGATGATTGCCTGGGGCCAGGGGGTGGGAACAGGGAGTGACAGCTTATGGGCATGAGGGAGCCTTCTGGGCAAGGGAAACGTTCTAAAACTGGATTGTGGTAGCCATTGCACAACTCTGTAAGTTTACTTAAAAGTATCAAATAATACACAATTTTTGGCTGTGTAGTGAGGCTTGTGGGTTCTTTAGTTCCCCAATTAAGGAGTAAATCCTTGCCCTTGGCAGTGAAAGCATGCAGTCCTAACCACTGGACCACTGGGGAAGTCCCATAGAACAATACACTTTAAATGGGTACACTTTACGGTATGTAAATTACACCTCAATAAAGTTGTTAATAACTACCTATATATAGAAAACTATAAAACATTGGTGAAAGAAATCAAAGAGGACACTAATAGATGAAGAAATATACCATGTTCATGGATTGGAAGAATCAATATACTGAAAATGAATATACTACCTAAAGCAATCTATAGATTCAATGCAATCCCTATCAAGCTACCAACGGTATTTTTCACAGAGCTAGAACAAATAATTTCACAATTTGGATGGAAATACAAAAAACCTCAAATAGCCAAAACAATCTTGAGAAAGAAGAATGGAACTGGAGGAATCAACCTGCCTGACTTCAGGCTCTACTACAAAGCCACAGTCATCAAGACAGTATGGTACCAGCACAAAGACAGAAATATAGATCAATGGAACAAAATAGAAAGCCCAGAGATAAACTCACGCACCTATGGACACCTTATCTTTGACAAAGGAGGCAAGAATATACAAGGGAGAAAAGACAATCTCTTTAACAAGTGGTGCTGGGAAAACTGGTCAACCACTTGTAAAAGAATGAAACGAGAACACTTTCTAACATCACACACAAAAATAAACTCAAAATGGATTAAAGATCCAAACATAAGACCAGAAACTATAAAACTCTTAGAGGAGAAAATAGGCAAAACACTCTCCGACATAAATCACAGCAGGATCCTCTATGACCCACCTCCCAGAATACTGGAAATAAAAGCAAAAATAAACAAATGGGACCTAATTAAAATTAAAAGCTTCTGCACAACAAAAGAAACTATAGGCAAGGTGAAAAGACAGTCTTCAGAATGGGAGAAAATAATAGCAAATGAAGCAACTGACAAACAACTAATCTCAAAAATATACAAGCAACTCCTGAAGCTCAATTCCAGAAAAATAAACGACCTAATCAAAAGGCCAAAGAACTAAATAAGACATTTCTCCAAAGAAGACATACAGATGGCTAACAAACACATGAAAAGATGCTCAACATCACTCATTATCACTTCAGTTCAGTTCAGTTCAGTCGCTCAGTCATGTCTGACTCTTTGTGACCCCATAAATTGCAGCATGCCAGGCCTCCCTGTCCATCACCAGCTCCCGGAGTTCACTCAGACTCATGTCCATTGAGTCGGTGATGCCATACACCCATCTCATCCTCGTCGTCCCCTTCTCCTCCTGCCCCCAATCCCTCCCAGCATCAGAGTCTTTTCCAATGAGTCAACTCTTCGCGTGAGGGGGCCAAAGTACTGGAGTTTTAGTTTCAGCATCATTCATTCCCTCCAAAGAAATCCCAGGGCTGATCCTCTTTAGAATGGACTGGTTGGATTTCCTTGCAGTCCAAGGGACTCTCAAGAGTCTTCTCCAACACCACAGTTCAAAAGCATCAATTCTTCGGCACTCAGCCTTCTTCACAGTCCAACACTCACATCCATACATGACCACAGGAAAAACCATAGCCTTGACTAGACGGACCTTAGTCGGCAAAGTAATGTCTCTGCTTTCAATACACTATCCAGGTTGGTCATAACTTTTCTTCCAAAGAGTAAGCATCTTTTAATTGCATGGCTGCAGTCACCATCTGCAGTGATTTTGAAGCCCAAAAAATAAAGTCTGACACTGTTTCCACTGTTTCCCCATCTATTTCCCATGAAGTGATGGGACCAGATGCCATGATCTTCGTTTTCTGAATGTTGAGCTTTAAGCCAACTTTTTCACTCTCCTCTTTCACTTTCATCAACTTTCATCAAGAGGCTTTGCTCACTCATTATCAGAGAAGTGCAAATCAAAACCACAATGAGGTACCATTTCACACCAGTCAGAATGGCTGTGATCCAAAAGTCTACAAGCAATAAATGCTGGAGAGGGTGTGAAGTAAAGGGAACCCTCTTACACTGTTGGTGGGAAAGCAAACTAGTACAGCCACTATGGAGAACAGTGTGGAGATTCCTTAAAAAACTGGAAATAGAACTGCCTTATGACCCAGCAATCCCATTGCTGGGCATACACACCAAGGAAACCAGAATTGAAAGAGACATGTGTACCCCAACGTTCATTGCAGCACTGTTTATAATAGCCAGGACATGGAAGCAACCTAGATGTCCATCATCAGATGAATAGATATGAAACGTGGTACATATACACAATGGAGTATTACTCAGCCATTAAAAAGAATACATTTGAATCAGTTCTAATAAGGTGGATGAGACTGGAGCCGATTATACAAAGTGAAGTAAGCCAGAAAGAAAAACACCAATACAGTATACTAATGGAAATGGCAACCCACTCGAGTATTCTTGCCTGGAGAATCCCATGGACAGAGAAGCTTGGTGGGCTATAGTCCATGGGATCGCAAAGAGTTGGACATGACTGAGCAACTTCACTCACTCACTCAATGCATATATATGGAATTTAGAAAGATGGTAGCAATAACCCTGTATGCAGAGAAAACAAAAGAGACACAGATGTATAGAACAGTCTTTTGGACTCTGTGGGAGAGGGCGAGGGTGGGATGATTTGGGAGAACGGCATTGAAACAAGTATAATATCATATAAGAAACGAATCACCAGTCCAGGTTCAATGCAGGATACAGGATGCTTGGGGCTGGTGCACTAGGATGAGCTAGAGGGATGGTATGGGGGAGGGAGGTGGGAGGGGGGTTCTGGATGGGGAACACATACACACCCATGGCGGATTCATGTTGATGTATGGCAAAACCAATACAATATTGTAAAGTAAAATAAAAGAAAAGAAAAAAATAATAAAGTTGTTAATTTAAAAGTCTTTAAAGACTGAAGTAGGAATTTAGTGGATCAAGTCTGGGTGGGAGGAGAAGGAAGACACCATGTCCACTGGCCTGCCTCACCCTCGGAGTCCCACTTCCAGCCTCCCAGGGACCCCACCTGCCTCCAGAAACACGTCATCCTTCAGCTCAAACAGTGCTTCTCCCCAGGCCTGGGGCCAAGGCAGGAGCTGCTCTCCAGGCACCTGTCAACTCCACCAGCTCATTGGATGGTCTCCACCCCACAACCGCAACCAAGCTCTCTGGACAGGGATGAAGCCCAGGCCTAGCTTGGAGCAGGGCTACAGGAGGTGTTTAGCAGTGGGCTTCTCTGGTGGCTCAATTGGTAAAGCATCTGCCTGCAATGCAGGAGACCCGAGTTCAATCCCGAATCAGGAAGAAACCCCTGGAGAAAGAAATAGCAACCCACTCCAGTACTCTTGCCTGAAAAATTCCATGGATGGAAGAGTCTGGTAGGCTACAGTCCATGGGGTTGCAAAGAGTCAGACACGATTGAGCGAATTCACTTTCACTGAAGAAGAGAATGAACCTGGGGGTGGTGGGGGTGGAAAGGGAGATGAAGAAATCGAAAAACTGACCTGAGGACAGCATGCCTGCAGCAAAGGAATGCAAGCCGAGCTCCAGCCTGAGGGATGAGGCTTGGGAGGAAGAGGCAGGAGGGTGGGGAGAGGGGGTGGGGCAACAGGGGGCTGACCCATTAGATGGGTGGAGAAAGAAGGGAGAAGGGGCCAGAAACACAGGGTGGGGTCGGAGGTGTGGAGGGACTCTAGGCTCTGCTGTGATGTGTGGTAGCACGGAGCACTTCAAACCAGTCCATCCTAAAGGAAAGATCAAAGGCAGGAGGAGAAGGGGACGACAGAAGACGGGATGGTTGGATGGCATCAAGTTCATGAACTTGGGCAAACTCCTGGAGATGGTGAGGAACAGGGAGGCCTGGTGTGCTGCAGTCCATGAGGTTGCAAAGAGTCAGGCACGTCTTGGCGACTGAACAACAATGAAGTGTGAAACACACGCAACAGCATTGGGTGAGAGCAGTGGAGAGCTCACTGAGGTGACAGCAGGTGCCCGACCAGGGGAGACACCTCTCTTGCTGAAGGGGATACACAGCAAGGGAAGACTAGCTAGGATAACAGGGTATTCCGGCAACTGGGGAAGACTTCCTGAGGGGAACAACACATCCCCCAAAACTTTATTCCTGTGTCCAGGATCATGGCAGCTTTATCCAAGGAGTAAGAGTTGAACAATCCTGAGTGTTTCTTAGCCAAGGGTCAGAAACCCGTCACTAGCTCCTCAAAGAAGACTTCCTATCTAAAGAGGCAGGCCCATCTCAGGCTCCTGGCTTCCTGCCAACTTGGGTTGTTCCTGAAACTATAAAAATAAACAAATACCCAGAAAACACAGCAGCTGGATTAGCAAGTGGGGGTGGGGGTGAGGGGTGCACTGGGATTATGAAGGAATATAAGTACAGCAAGTGAAAGTCGCTCAGTCATGTCTGACTCTTTGCAACCCTATGGATTGTAGCCTGCCAGACTCCTCTGTCCATGTATTCTCCAAGCAAGAATACTAGAGTGTGAAAACAGTAAAAGAATACTGGAGTGGGTAGCCTAATCCTTCTCCAGGGGATCTTCCCCAACCTGGGAATTGAACCAGGGTCTCCTGCATTGCAGGCAGATTCTTTACCAGCTGAGCTACCAGGGAAGCCCCTATGAAGGAAAATGAAAAGGTAAAAGAAAGCATCTTGGCCATCCCAATGCAGCAGGGGAGGGAACCTGAGGCCTTTCAGAAAGTGTCTTTACTTAGTCACGTGTCACGAACACCAAGATGTGAACCTTTGCCTCTGAAATTCAGTTTGACTTGAAATGAGACAGCCAAGGTGAGGCTCTCTGAAAGGATTCACTGTGCTTTTCAGATGATTTTTAAAAATTCTTTAGACTTGCACCTTGCTCAGTGCCTAATACATGTTCCACCTGTCAAACTGTATGGATTACCTGAAGTTACACCGAAATACACACTAGTAGATTCCAACGCATTTTTTTCTTCTTCTTTTGATGGAAAGTGATTTGAAAGAGTTTTTTTTTCCATGGGGCAAGTGGCACCAAAAGACCCTAAGTCCGCTCTGCTGTCTCCATACACGATTACCCTCTGTCATCCTGATTGGAAACTGAGCCCAAAGAGAAGAGGATAAGACCCACACAAGATGCACAGATGCGCAGCCTTGCAGGTGGGCATGAAAACATACAAGGAACCCGACGAGACTACAGGAGAATGGTGAGTCCCAGAGTAGAGGGTGATTAAGCCTCCAAGGGCTCTCTTCCCCCAGCACAATGACATCAGGGGCTGACAAACTAGCGAAACACACATAATCCCCCATCAAGTCTGAGCTGGCAACTCATAAACTAGAAGCATCAACCTGCAACAAACAAGCACAGTTTAGTTTTTGCTGGAAGGCTAAATTCTCATACAAACCCAATCCTCAACCTAGATAAAATGTCAGCTGCCGAGTGGCTTACTCTCTGGTGCCAAATAAACTCTGGGGCTCCTTATTAATTCAGTATCCTAGATTATCAGACTGTGGCACTTCACCACTTCCAAAGGGGCAAGGCAAGGTCTTAATGTAAGTAAGTTTGGGGAAGGTCTTTTGGAGGAAGGGGAAGACAAATTACTCTGATGCACAAACAGTCACCATCGTATTTCATGGGAATGTTGAAATTATGTGTGCAGAGCCCTGAGGGCGAGAATCCAAGCCCTGGATGACACCCCTACCTCTGCACCAGACGAAACTCCACAGAAGCTCTAGGTAGAAAGGGCTTGGTGAGTGCAAGGCCGGGGCTAGGGAGGGTGGGCCAACAAAACTCCACTCCTTGACCCTCTGTTTTTCTAATTCTGCACAGCCCTGCGGCCAGAAAGGGACTTTAGGAGAAATCCTGAAGGAATTTGTTCAAACTTTTATTTGTCTTGGAGTCTTTCTCAAGAAGGGCTTGTTGAAAATGAGTGGGTCAATGGCTAGTGTTGGGGCAAATCTCTGTTCTTCTGGGCATCTGACTCCCAAAGCCAGGTCTCCCAAATTATTATCACACATTGACGTATGCTTCCCAGCTTACAAAAATCGGAACACAAATGGAGCAGGCAAGGCAAGAACATGGCACCACATCCCATGGCAAGCAAGAGGCTGAGTCCCTGGCCTTCCTTCCAACACATTATCCAATAAAACCTCAAGAGCTCAGTAATTACAGGCGCTTTCAAAAGTGAAACAGAAATAGACCTAAGTCCATAACACTGGCTTCTTTAAGACAAAGGGCTGGTTTTAACTCGAGGAGAGGGGGAAATCCCAGCTTTTGGTCTGTCTTCTGAGCAAAGTCAGACTGATTTTTTTTTTAATATTATTGTTGAAATCTGATTATGGGGATGAGAATAGGATTCAGATCAAGAGCCCTCTTCTCCTCTAGGATATAAAATCTTTTTATGGAAACACGAAAAGCAGGTTGCATTCTAAGTGTGCTCCTGACACAAACTGAGGATGACAAATTAGCTTATTATTTGGTTCCTTTGGCCTGCAATCACTGTGGAGATCTCAGGTCCCAGCGAAAGGCAGACCAAAGGAACCGAGCCAGGGGTTTCTGCTCCTGTGTCATAGAAGCCTGCAGAAGCTTCCTTGAGAACACCAGCCGAGAGCATCAGACACTTGGAAAGGCAACCGGACCCAAGCGCAGCCTCTGCCCACTCCAAGCCAGCATTTCATTTTGAGAACCACATGTACCATGAGGTCAGCTGCTCCCTTGGTGAAAGTTGTTTTTTGGTTTTGTGTGTCTTTTTTTCCCCCTGTCTGAGAAGGGTCCTGAGAGGAAGAAACCAGAGATGAAGGGGAGGAATTCCGGGCTATGGCAGAAGGCAGGCGGCAGAGCAGCCCTGGCCAGCTCGCCCTGCTGGATCTGAGCAAGCGCTGTGGTGTGGCTGGCCCGACTCCGCCTGAAAGCGAATGCTGGTTAGAGCTGCGTGCACAGTCACTGCAGTTCAATGAGCAGCAGGTTTGACACTAAACATTAAAAATTAAGGCGTGGAACTAGGAGAAAAGAGTCCCACGCAGACCCTCAGCTTCCTGCACAAGGCTGATCAGAGGGAGAAGGGATATTGGAGGTGGGTGGGGGGAGCGGTGCAGAACGTAGGGCGTTCGAGGCCAGCGCCCAAGGCAGAACTCGCCATCCTGACAATCATGCTCCTCTGGGGGTAATGGATGTTGGCGGGGAGGAAAAGAGGGCAGTCTTCCGCGTGACTAGGTCTGGTCAGGGATGCCCCGGGAGCCCGAGATGCGTCTCTGCGGGGAGTGCCACTTTCTCACCGCTGGGCTCCCAGATGGCAGATCCGCACGCCCCCGGGGAGTAGGCACTTGTTGAACAAAGGACTCCTGACTCCCGCAGCCTCTGCTTTCGGCCAGGAGAGGGGACCCCCGCTCGGGCGCGCCAGGCTTAGCGGCTGGAGAAGGGGAGCGCCCGGCGCTGCGCGCTCCTGCACCTTACAGGCGGCGCCGGCCCGGAGCAGCGGCGGGGAGACGGCGCAGCCGGCCGCCTAAACTTTCTCGGGTCTCTGAGCTTCGTGGTTAAGTTAGGGCGGCGGGAGAATCACACGACACACGGGGCGGGGGGTGGGGAGGGGGTGGAACAGGAGGCTCTCCCACGATAAAAGGGGAAAGAAAGGATTTTTTTTTAAAGTGAGGTGCTAATCCAGTTAACATAACACCTACTGTGTGCCTGGCACTCGGCCGAACAAGAGCGAGCTTCGGTGTTTCTCATTTTAACCGTCGTGACAGACCCCGAGGGAGGGGGGAACTGTCCCCATTTGATAAGAAAACCGCGATCCGGGATGGTGGCGTATCGGGCACAGACAGGCGGGGCGGGCGCGAGTCCCTGCGATGCCCGGGCTCCTAACTCCGCCGCAGGGCTCTGCCCGCCGCCCCTCCGCCTGGGAAGGGGCGAGCAGATGGCCGCCGCGCCGGCCCTCCCCCCTGGCCAGAGCGCACAGGCGACTCACGTGGGCCGCGCGGACCAGTCCCCGGGTAGGGGTCGCCCGGCTGTCCCCGAAGCCCGGTCTAGCCAACCCCCACCCCTGGCCACGGATCCCTGCTCTGTCTGTAGCTCCGCACTGCGCCGGCCGGCCGGGACCCGCGCGGCTCTGCGCTCAGGTCTGGTCCGCCCACGCCCACCTTGCCCATCCGCACCCCGACACGCACAGCCGCTCACACACGATACACACTCGGCGCACCGGTTCCCACCAACTGTGCCCTGACACGATTCCACAAACGCAACCCCAAAATGTGCCAATTCCAGCTGCACACACGGATGCCCCACGAGGACACGCCATTCCAGGGACACACCGCCGTACTCAGTCAACCACAACTCCACAGCGCAGAGAAACATAATCACCACCAGCACACGCGCACACAAGCACACACACGCACACACACACACGCAGAGAGCCCGACAGCAGCATACGCCCCGCACCACCCGCAGCCCAACCGCTTTCCTACCTGCTCCGTCGCAGGACTCGATCTGCCGAGCTCCCCGAGCCCAAGTTCCGCGCCGCCGGCGCTGGGGGGCGGGCACGGGCCGCTGCGAGGGACTGGCGCGCCGAGGCCGGGGAAGGGGTGCCTATGAGCGCGGGCCTCCGTGCGCCCGCAGCCGCCGCGTTGGCCCTGCGCTCATCGCCTCGCGGAAAGACAAAAAGGAAGCCGGCAGAGAGGGAGGGAGCGAGGTGGAGGCGCCCGCGCGTCCGCAGAGCCGCCTGTCCGCCGCCTGCAGTCGCCGCGGCCCGCCCGCCAGCCCCGGGAAGGAAGGGGACGCGAAGGCGGGGCCCGGAGGCGGGGGCGGAGGCGGGGCGCGAGCTCAAGTTTCCTGCGGACCCGCCCCCGCTCGACCCCGCCCCTCCATTTACCCCGCCCACCAACCCACGGCGGTCCCGCCCCCGATCCTAACCCCCGCCCTCTTCTGGCCAAGCCGCGCCACGCCTCCCGTCCTTTCCACGTTGGCCCTTTGCTGCCTTGACCGGGTCGCAGCCCCGCGTGGATCTCGAGGCAGGGGGCGGAGCCAAGCGCCAGCTCCGCCTTCCTAACCTTTGGCCCCTGGCCTGAGAGTGTGGGAGAGGCCTGTGGGGCGGTGCCCGGGAGAGGACCGCCCCGCGTCCTCCCGGGTTCTCTGCCAGGAAGTGTGGCCCCGGTGGCCCAGGAGGGGGAAGAAGCCTCTCAAGTCGCCTCAGGCCGCTGGCCAGGCCCTTCTGGTACCACCCCCTGCTCGTCCCGTAAGCAGATGGCACCAGCCTTCCCCAGCCTTATTCAGGGAAGGAGCCTGGGGCCCTGGCGGAGGGAGGCCTGGATTCCAGTTCTGGTTGCCTTTGCTGACTCCAGGCCATTTGGACAGGTCCATGGACCCCCTTCGGGCTTCCCTGGTGGCTCAGCTGGTAAAAGAATCCGCCTGCAATGCGGGAGACCTAGGTTCAATCCCTGGGTTGGGAAGATCCCCTGGAAAAGGGAAAAACTACCCACTCCAATATTCTTAGGCTTCCCTTGTGGCTCAGCTGGTAATACACCCATGCGGGAGACCTGGGTTCGATCACTGGATTGGGAAGATCCTCTGGAGAAGGGAATGGCAACCCACTCCAGTATTCTGGCCTGGAGAATTCCATGGACTGTACAGTCCATGGGGTCACAAAGAGTCGGAAACGACTGAGTGACTTTCATTTATTTCATTCAGTATAACTTCCTGAGGCTCATCCACGTTGGAGCCTGTGACATGATTTCCTTCCATATTACAGCTGAATACTATTCCATTATATGTAGAGGGCTTCCTTGATAGCTCAGTTCATAAGGAATCCACCTGGAATGCAGGAGACCTGGGTTTGATCCCTGGGTCAGAAAGGAAGGAGAAGGGAAAGGCTACCCACTCCAGTATTCTTGGGCTTCCCTTGTGGCTCAGCTGGTAAAGAATCTGCCTGCAATCCGGAAGATCTGGGTTTGATCCCTGGGTGGGGAAGATCCCCTGGAGAAGGGAATGGCTACCCACTCCAGTATTCTGGCCTGGAGAATTCCATGGACTGTACAGTCCATGGGGTCACAAAGAGTCGGACACGACTAAGCGACTTTCACTGACTTGTACTCCTTCAGCCTCAGTTTCCCCACCTGTAAAATGGACAGGAGCAGGCTTCTTCCAACCCCTCCCTCCCTGACATTCAGTGGGTCTTCGGTTTCTGCTGAAGAAGGGGCTTGGTTGCCACCTCATCCTCTGGGCTAAGAGCCCCTAGGTCTCAGGGGGAGGTGGACCCATGTTTCCTGCAGACTTTCCCGTCTGCCTGCCATGTGGTGAGCAGCTAGCAGGCAAAAATGGGGTCTGTGCCTCCCAAGGCCCTTGCCAGTGGCTTCAGAAAATCTGGGTTCTAGAAGAGCAGATATGCACACGCCCCCACCTCTACCATCACCGCCTACCCCAAACATCCCCGAAGAAAGGTAACCACAGAAACAGCCATAAATGTGGAGCTGGGCCTTAGTGTTAGGCTGAGACAAACTGTCTTCCTGGCATCTCCAGGGGAAAACTCAAATCTCCATCAAATCCTCCTCCACAAAAGCACGGTGAGTGGAACCCCCACCACATAGGAGGCTGCAGAGAGAAATGGTGGTGGGTGGTTTTGGGGGAATTGGCTGGTGGCAGGGGGCCAGCAGGCAAGGTGGTCTGAGCCCAGACCCCTCTTTATGCAGGCAGATGACAAAACTGTACCCAGGAAGCCTTAAATGCTGCAGGAGGGCTCTCCCTGGTGGTGCAGTGGACAGGATCCTCCTGCCAGTGCAGGGGACACGGATTTGACCGCTGGCTCTGGAGGATTCCACATGCCACCAAGCAACTGGAGCCCAGGAGCCACGACTATTGAGCCCACATGCCACACTTATTGACCCCAGAGCCTCTACTCTGCAACTAGAGAAGCCACGCAATGAGAATCCTATGCGCTACTAGGAAGAGTAACCCCAACTACTCTTCCTAGAGAAAGCCCACATACAGCAACAAAGACCCAGTGCAACCAAAATAAATAAGTAAATAAATGTTAAAATGCTGTAATGACAGCAGGAACAGTACCAGGCTGCGATGACATCATCGGAGCCAGCTGTGGTACCCAGGGTCTCCATCTTTCCTTCTCAGCAGAGACCAAAGTCTTTACAGGCCTCTTGCCTAGCTTCCATAGCTTCAAGTGTCTCTTGGCTTATAGGTGGCTGTCTTCTCCCTGTATCTTCACATCACCTTCCCTCTGCGTGTTTGTCTCTGGGCCAGGTTTCCCCTTTTATAGGAACTTAATAAAGGAGATCAGCCCTGGGATTTCTCTGGAAGAACTGATGCTAAAGCTGAAACTTCAGTACTTTGGCCACCTCATGCGAAGAGTTGACTCATTGGAAAGACTCCGATGCTGGGAGGGATTGGGGAGCAGGAGGAAAAGGGGACGACAGAGGATGAGATGGCTGGATGGCATCATGGACTCAATGGACATGAGTTTAAGTGAACTCTGGGAGTTGCTGATGGACAGGGAGGCCTGGTGTGCTGCAATTCATGGGGTCGCAAAGAGTCGGACATGACTGAGCGACTAAACTGAATCAACTACAAAGAACCTATTTCCAAATAAGGTCACAACTCCAGGTACCAGGGGGTTAGGACATCAACATATTCTGCCGTCTATGGGGTCGCACAGAGTCGGACACGACTGAAGCGACCTAGCAGTAGCAGCAGCAGCAGCACTGGACCCATAACAAGTGTCTTCCATTCAATGGCTGTGAAAACTTCAAGTCAGGAATGATTCTGATTATTCTTAATGATATTTGACTGACTTTTGTGCTTTTTTTAAATTGAGGTCTAGTTGATTCGGCTTTCTTGGTGGCTCAGACAGTAAAGAATCTGCCTGCAATGCAGGAGACCAGGGTTCAATCCCTGGGTGGGGAAGATCCCCTGGAGAAGGGAATTGCTACCCACTCCAGTATCATTGCCTTGAGAATTCCATGGACAGAGGAACCTGGCAGGCTACAGTCCACGAGGTCACAAAGAGCTGGACACGATAGAGTAACTAACACTCTCACGTCAGTAGGTAGTTGATTTACAATGCTGTGTTAGTTTCAGGTGTACAGAGAATTCCCTGGCAGTCCAGTGGTTAGGATTTCACTGCCGAGAGCACAAGTATATGTGTGTATGTATTCTTTTCAGATTCTTTTCCTTTATATGTTATTACAAAATACTTGTTTTTGTCATTATTTCTAAGATCTCCTTGGAAATGAAGATTCCCATTCACCTTCTGCATAAGACAAATATTAAATATTTTCATCTATTCTATTTTGTATGTACAAAATTTGTTTTTAGAGTCTATCTTCTTTTTTATTTAATTTATTGAAGTATAGTTGATTTACAGTGTTTCAGATATACAGCAAAGTGACTCTGTTATATATGTGTGTGTGTATATTGTGCCCACTCAGTCATGTCCAACTCTTTGTGACCCTATGGACTGTACCCCAGGAGTCTCCTCTGTCCATAGGATTTTTCCAGGCAAGAATACTGGAGCAGGTTGCCATTTCCTCCTCCAGGGGATCATCTTGACCCAGGGATCAGACCCAGGTCTCCCGCATTGCAGGTAGATTCTTTACCACTGGGAAGCCCTTATGTGTATATACATACATATACGTGTGTGTGTGTGTGTGTGTGTGTGTGTGTGTGTGTGTATAATCCTTTTTCAGATTCTTTTCCTTTATAGGTTTTTACAAAGTATGGTTCCCTGTGCTGTATAGTAGGTCCTTGCTGGTTATCTGTACTTTGGCCACCTCATGCAAAGAGCTGACTCATTGGAAAAGACTCTGATGCTGGGAGGGATTGGGGGCGGGAGGAGAAGGGGACGACAGAGGATGAGATGGCTGGGTGGCATCACGGACTCGATGGACGTGAGTTTGAGTGAACTCTGGGAGTTGGTGATGAACAGGGAGGCCTGGCGTGCTGCGATTCATGGGGTTGCAAAGAGTCAGACACGACTGAGCGACTGAACTGAACTGAATGCACATCTGCTAATTTCAAACTCGAACTTATCCCTCCCCACCTCTTTTGCCTTTTGGTATTCATAAATTTGTTTCCTGTGTCTGGGGTATGATGCTGTTTTTGAAGCACTCTTACATATGCTATATCTAACATTCTTGAGATTCTTTCCCCTGTTTATAGATGAGGACACCTCTGCTTGGAGAAATGAGGTCTCCAACGTTGCATATACAATCAGTGATAGCCAGGTTTAAAGCCAATTCAAAATGTTACTGTGCTGGGCCCACACAGGCATTGGGGGAAAAAAAAGCTACTTAAATAAACTATTTGTAGTACTTTGCTGAACTTGAGTGCCTGTCTTACTAGGGAGGTTGTTTCAAATAAATGAAGTTCTAGCTCACAAACCCCTGCTCCTGAATGTTTGAGAAAGCGAAGGCCAGCATATTTCCAGGTCCTCTTTTATTCGTTTGTAATTACAATGTAGCTACCAGGAACAGAGTGGGCAAGGTGGCTCCTCTGGCTGCCCGCCCTTCTTCTGACCCCAGAAGCTCAAAGCAGAGAAAGCAGGTGGAGTACTTGCTGGCAGCACCAGCAGGAAGGGTCACTGGATTCTGCCTCTGGTCAGCAGTGATCAGAGGTGCAGAAGTGAACCCTTAACCATCTAGCTTATCCCTGAGGTCCACCGGTGTTCATGACCGCCCCTGAGGTGGATGCTGCAACCTTTGGGGTCACCTAGGAGTGTGACTCGGGGGCACGTCGCCATGGGTCTCCCTTTCATTTTTATCCTTGCAAGCTCTGGGGCGGTGGTGGGTGGTGGTCAAGACAAACTAGAGTGTCCCTTCCCCTAGAGCAACCACCCTTCTCTGGACTGTATCAGGTCCCCCCACCCACCCACCCCCGCAATTGATACCCTGAAGCCCTAACACCCCCAAAGTGCCTGTTTTTGAAGCTAGGCCTTTCAGAAGATAACTAACATTAAATGAGGTCATAAAGCTAGGATCCTAATCCCTTCGGGTTGGTGGCCTTGAAGAGAAGGAGAGAATGTGCTCTCTCCCTCAGTTCCTACAGGCCATGTGGAGACACAGCAAGAGGGAGGCCATCTGCAAGCCAGGAAAAGAGTCCTCACCAGATTCTAAATCAACTGACGCTTCCTCCTTGGACTTCTGGCCTCCTGAGCTGCGGGAAATGACCGTGTGTTCTATAGGGCCCCTAGTCTGGGGGTCTTCCGATATGATCCCCTGAGCTGCCTCAGACACGCCTTACATATCTTCCCATTTTCTGTTTCCCATCCATCTGCCCTGGTGTCCCTCTCTAATCCCAGGTATGGGAGCCCAGACCCCAACCTCAGGACCAGGGGCTTTCAGGGCCTCGTTATGTTCCTTAACAGGTTGTCAGCCTCTAGCCCTGCTTCCTGAGCCCTCCCAAGCTTCTAAGGAGCAGGCTAAGGATGTGGAAGGGAGACTGTCTGCTGTGAGGGCTCGGGGGCCGACTCCTCTCCCATCATCACCAAAGGCAGGCTCTGAGGAGCCAAGGAAGTCGACAGATTCCAGGTTCCTGCAGCCACCCTCGTCAGGACCCTGCGGAAGTCTTCTCAAACCAGAAATGGAACCTGTGTCCCCTGCAGTGGGAGCACAGAGTCCTTATCACGGGACCTCCAGGAAATTCCTGGGAGATTCCTTAAATTCACTGAATCTCTCTTTGAAAGGTTGAGAGGCTTAAATGAGCAACATCAAAGGTGTTAAAAAAAAATTAACCCCTCCCTCCCTGACTCCTCTTTCTTCCTTCTGTCTCCTTTAACAATCCTAGAACATTCTCTTCAACAACCCTAATGGAGCCTTAATGCAGAATCCAGGGTTCTGATTTCCTAATTTGTAAAATGCGGATATTAATGCCTCCCTTGGACTAAAAGAAGTGATGTGTGCACAGAGCCTACGGTAGGAGAGAAACTCGATAAATTATCAGCACCTTCCCTTCATCGGCTTAGGTATCATCACACTGAAGACTGGCTGACTCAGAACAAACATGTAAAGAAAACTATGCAGCGACTCTGTCAGGAGACCTGGGTCCTGATTCTAGTTCCAACACACATTGGTATGTTGCATGGACAAGACTCATAGCTCTCTGAGCTATGAGTGCTCTGCCCTCAGGTGGCTACAGGAAAGGGGCCCACATATGCCACAGAATGGGAGTGGCTTTGCCCCCTAATCCAGTGCAGGCCGGGGGGCTGAGTGTGTCGATCTTGAAGCAGTGGCCCCACCAGGAGAGGTGGCAGGCTCATCTGGAGCCCCCAGGGCAGATGCTCGCTATGGGTTTTGGAGCAGGATGGACCAGGCCATGTGTTCAGGTGCCGCCTGCCAGTGGTTGTCATGATTACCCATTACAGGAGGGAGCTTGGGGCCACAGTGTGCCAGCCCCCCGAGGTAAAGCCAAAGCCTCCAGCCCTGGGCTGACATCTTCTCTATATTGGTAAAGGAGGAGGGGAGCAGCCCAGAGTCTATTTGGCTGCATAAGGCTCAACCGAACGCACAAAACCTGAAGCCAGACACGAATAGTGGCTTTGACCGCTGTTTCAAACCAGTTCAAACCGGAAAAAGCTGCTTGCCTTTCCAGCTCTGCTCCTAATGGCTTCTTCTCCGGAAAACAGAGTTCCTGGTGCCTGAGAAATTGGTCCATACCTGAAGCAGGAGGATAGATGTCTGCCTGAAACAGTTCCACGACTAAGGTAGGGTGGAAAGAACACCTCCGCAGCCTCCTTTATGTCTTTTACTTCTTCTTCCAAGCCAACATTGTCCAAATCCCGACAGGAAGAGGGCTCAACCCACGTATGTAGGTATGTTTTAAAAAGTAAAATCACACAGATGAAATTAATTTTAATGATATGTTTTATTTAATTCAATCTATTTAAAACTATTACTTCAACATGTAATTCATCTAAACATTATGATGATATATTTTGCATTCTTTTATTTCACACTAGGCTTTTGAAATTCAGCATGCATCCTGTACTTATAGCACGTCTCAGTTCAGATTACCTGCAATTCAAGTGCTTAACAGTCTTTTTGACAAATGGTACTGGAACAACTAGGTAGCCAAATTGAAAAAGAATGAAGTTGGACCCCTACCTCCCACCATTTGCAAAAGTTTGACTTAGAATGGATCAAAGGAGCTTCCATCAAATGGAAGCTCCATTCTTTACCACAGCTCAGTGGAAAAGAATCTACCCGCCAGTGCAGGAGACATGGGTTCAATTCCCGGTCCAAGAAGATCGCACATTAGAAGGGATAATGAAGCCCGTGCACCATAACTACTGAGTCAGCAGTCTAGAACCCATGCTCTGCAACAAGAGAAGCCACCACAATGGAAAGTAGTCCTACTCACCACAGCTAGAAACAACCCATGTGCAGCAACGAAGACCCAACACAGCCAAACAAACAAATAAATGAATCTCTTAAAAAAAAAAAAAGAATGGATCAAAGACCTAAATGTAAGAGCTAGAACTATAAAACTCTTAGAAGGAAATATAAGCATAACTCTTTTGATTGGACCAGAGGATGTTTTCTTAGCTATAGTCCCAAAACACTGACAACCAAAGGAAAGGCTGACAGGTTAGACGTCATCAAAATTAAAAGCCTTTGTGCTTCAAAGGACACTCTCAAGAACATGAAAAGACAGCTGTCAAAATGGAACAAAATATTTGCAAATTAAATATCTGATAAGGAACTTCTGAGATAAAAGAATTCTTACCACTCAACAATAAAATTTCAACCCAATTTAGAAATGGAAAAGGGTTTGAATGGCTATTTCTTCAAGGAAACTATACATAGGACCAATAAGCACACAGAAAGAAAGATGATCAACATCATTAGTCATCAGGGAGTACAAACCAAACCCCAGTGGGACTACTCCACACTCACTAGGGTTGCTACAAAAAGATGGACAATAACAAGTGTTGGTGGGAATAGGGAGGTGATATAAAATGGTATGATGGCTGTGAAGAACAGTTTGGCAGTTCTTCAAACAGTTATACATAGAGTTAATGTGTGTGTGTGTTCACACTCAGTTGTGTCCAACCCTTTGCGAACCATGGACTGTAACCTCCCAGGCTCTTCTGTCCATGAAATTTTCCAGGCAAGAATACTGGAAATGGGTTGCCATTTCCTCCTCTAGGGGATCTTCCTGACCCAGGGATCCAGCCTGCATCTCTTGTATTGGCAGACAGAATCCTTTACCAACTGTGCCACCTGCAAAGTCCAGGTGTTAACATACAACCCAGCAATTCTGCTGCTGCTGCTGCTGCTAAGTCGCTTTAGTCATGTTCGACCCTGTGCGACCCCATAGATGGCAGCCCACCAGGCTCTCGCATCCCTGGGATTCTTTAGGCAAGAATACTGGAGTGGGTTGCCATTTCCTTCTCCAATGCATGAAAGTGAAAAGTCAAAGTGAAGTCGCTCAGTCATGTCCGACTCTTCACGACCCCATGGACCACAGCCCACCAGGCTCCTCCGTCCCTGGGATTTGCCAGGCAAGAGTGCTGGGGTGGGGGGCCACTGCCTTCTCTGCAGTTCTACACCCCAGGATATAACCAAGAGAACTGAAAATGTTTACCCCAAAACTTGTGCATGAATGTTCATAGCAGCACTATTTATAACATCTACAAAGTAGAAATAACCCAAAAGTCCATCTACTGAGGAACAGATAAATAAAATGTGATCTTGGGGATTCCCTGGTGGTCCAGCGGCTAGGACTCTGAACTCCACTGCTGAGGGCCCGGGTTCGATCCCTGATGGAGGAACTAAGATATCACAAGTCTTGCAGCACAATGTGACCAAACAAGAAAGACGGAAAAATGTAGTTTATCCGTAATAGTGAAATATTATTCAGCCTTAATGAGAAATGATGCACTAATACATGCTACAGCATATTGAACCTTGAAAACATCATGCTGATTTTAGCGCACTATAGGAAATGTCCAGAATAAGACATTCCATACAGACTGACAGTAGATTAGTGGTTGCCAGAGTCTGAGAATTGAGGGAAATGGAGGAAGACTGACTTCTTGTGAGCACAGGATTTCTTTCTGGAATTACATAGGGATGATGGTTGTGCAATCTTGTGAATATACTTTCAACCACTGAATTGTACACTTGAAAAATGAATAAAATTTAAAAATCAGAGCAGAAGACATCTGCCCCAAATCACACAGATAATAACATCCAGGTGGAGCTAGACCCCGTCGTAGCCTCCCTATGTGAGATTTTCTTCCCATGGCCTCACATGACTTATGGGGCTACACTTATTTCTTTCTCCCCCCCTCTTTTTTTGTACTGAAAGAACATGACATTAAAAGAAACTTGAGACTTCCCTAGTGGTCCAGTGGTTAAGAATCCACCTACCAATGCAGGGGACCCCTGGTACAGGAAGATTTCACATGCTGAGGGGCAACGAAGCTCGTGAACCCCAACTACAAGCTTGCGTGTGCCTAGAGCCCATGCCCTGCAACAAGAGATGCTGCCACGGTGAGAAACACACACACAGCAACTAGAGAATAGCCCTCCCTTGCCTGCACACCACAACAAAGACCCAGAGAAGCCAAAAATAAATAAAGACTGAAAACAAAAGAAACTCGAAGGGCAAAATCCTTTGATAAAGTGAAAAAGGAATTGACACAGGAGAAATAATCCAAGTGGTCAATATGAAAGATGTCCAACCCTTTCAGCAGCTGATACAAAATAAAGTAACCTCAAGACGGGGTTACTTCCCTAATTGTACACAGTAGGGAAAAAGGTTGAGTCAGGGGGACTTGAGTAGGCCTAGGGGAAGAGGGTTAATTGCAACAAATCACTTTAGAGGGCAATTTGGCAACATCTAGTAAAGCTGAGAGGCAAACATCCCTCCACTTATACACTCCAACAAAACCTTTGTGCAGAAGCCAGAAGGCCTTCTGCAAGAACGTCACTGCAGCAAGGGAGGATGAAAATTGAAAGCAGCCTCAGTGTTTAGCATTTGAAGGAAGGAGTAAATGAAGCATTTACTTCATTTACTTTTGGAATGCAGCTCTCACACAGTGGAATATAAAATAAATGACAGTTAACATCAAGTAGCTAGATATTTCTGAATTAACATGGAAACTGTGGTACATCACTGTTTAGGTTTATTTTAAACATACAATGCAGTGTACATCTGTGTAAATATATATAAGTATAGCAAAAAGTATCAAAATGGACTGAAAGAGAATGCCACTCATTTACATTAAGGGTTGTTTCTGGGACAGGGCATGATGGAAAAGACTGGAGTGATGAAAGCAGCCTTTGCCAGCACAGTTCAGTTCAGTTCAGTCACTCAGTCGTGTCCAATTCTTTGCGACCCCATGAACTGCAGCACACCAGTCTTCCCTGTCCATCACCAACTCCCGGAGTTTACCCAAACCCATGTCTATCGAGTCGGTGATGCCATTCAACCATCTCACCCTCTGTCATCCCCTTCTCCTCCTGCCCTCAATCTTTCCCAGCATCAGGGTCTTTTCAAATGAGTCATCTCCTCGCATCAGGTGGCCGAAGTATTGGAGTTTCCGCTTCAACATCAGTCCTTCCAGTGAACACCCAGGACTGATATCCTTTAGGACTGACTGGTTGGATCTCCTAGCAGTCCAAGGGACTCTCAAGAGTCTTCTCTAACACCACAGTTCAAAAGCATCAATTCTTCAGCACTCAGCTTTCTTCACAGTCCAACTCTCACATCCATACATGACTAATGGAGCACAGACATGCATTATTTCTAAAACTATGAAGCCATCACGTCCTGACAGCCACTCTGTTGGGAATGCGTATATGTTTGATATTCTCTGTACTTACCTGGACTTTAAACAATTTTCATTAAAAAGTAACATGAATAGTATCCCCTGACCCTCATTTAATCTGCTAAATCTCCATTCTGACTTATGGGATTGTCTGGCTAATCTAAAAGTCAAAGTGCCAGGAACCTCAGCCTTTTGGAATGCAACCCTCAAACCTAAGAGAAGAGCTCTTGGCGCGGAGGAAACATTGTTATAAAGCCCAGGTACCCAATTCAGGTAGAAACTTCAGGCTTAGTAGGTAAAATAAGGCAGAATATTAGAAACAGTCCTCACAGTGGAGGAGTTGTGAGTAGCCCAGGAGGCTGTTAAGTTTCATGTCTTTCTAGCAGGGTCAGTGGGGTCACTGTACAGCTCACAATTAAGGAAGGGCTGGACGGGGCAGGGGCGGGCTGCAGACATTGCCAAAGTCGGGATGTGCAAAGACAGCCCCTTCCAGGGGCAGCTCACAAGACAGGAAGAGAAGGCCTCTGCTCCCACAGCCTCCCACATGGGGCTTGCCTAGACAGAACCCAGGAGGAGGAACCCAGAGAAGGTCCCGCAGAAGCAGAGCAGACAGCTTTGTGGGGAAACAACTTCTTTGACAACTCACGGCCCTGCCCCCAAGATCAGGCCTCTGCTGTTCTGAGAGCTTCAGGGCCCCCAGAGCCAGGCATCTGCCCAAGAGGGACATGAGGTCTCGCCCAGCAGGTACATGCCACCCCCACGCTGCTGAGCTGCCCCGAGGACACACCAGAACTCGTGTCACCGTGGCGGCCGTGACATGCCTCCCGGACTCTGCATCAGACCCAAGACACTGCTGGAAGTACTGACTACTAATAGCTTAGTACTAACTACTGACTACTCGTAGCTCTCGGCTCATGCCATCCTGGGAGCTGCCCTCGAGTGAAAAGAGCTGCCTGGGGCTTCCCTGGTGGCCCAGTGGGGCTAAGAATCTGCCTGCCAGAAGGTAGGGGACTCGGGTTCGATCCCTGATCCAGAAAGATTCCACATGCTGCGGGGCAACAACTACTGAGTCCTGAGCTCTAGAGCCCACAGACCGCAGCTACTGAGCCCAAGAGTCACAGCTACTGAAAGCTGCACGCCCTTTAGCCCGTGGTCTGCAAACAAGAAGCCCCTGCACTGAGAAGCCCGAGCACCGCCATGAAGAGCAGCCCTCACTCTCTGCAACTAGAGAAATCCATTGTGCAGCAATGAAGACAACCGAAAACAAATAATAAATAAACAAAATAAATTTTTAAAAAAGAGGAAAGAAAAGAGCTGCCGCGTCTAAGTTTCAACACTCCCCAGGGATAGCCCAGATCCAGGAACTGTTAGCTTGGGGACCCAGCTTGGAATGTCTCTGAAGGTCTACCCCACCTCAGAGCTCCCTGTGGGAATGGCTGAGGCTCTTTATAAGAGGCTCTCTTATAAGCTATCGCTCCCTTATTCTGTGTCTCTTACTTACTGCAGAGGTGTGTCCCCAAGGATGCTCCCTAATAAACCTCCTGCTGAAAATCTCAGCTCCAAATCTGTTTCCCAGGGAACAATCAAAGACACAGGAGATCTAACAATGGTCTGAAGTTACCAAAAACATATTACAATGTCTTTAGGACCCTCTATCTGAGACCGTGTGTAATATATCTATATTCGGTTCTGCATTAGAATCAGCTGCAAACAATAAAGCCCCCTCCCAAAAAATATTGCCTTCAGTAAAATAGACCTTTAGTTCTTTCTCATATAAAAGTAGCCCAGAGCAAAACTAATCTAAAAGACAGAAAGCAGATAGAGTAGATATATGGGAGAAGGGGATGGGGATTGACTACAAAAAGGCACAAGGAAACTTTTGGTGGTAACGGGAAATACTACATCTTTATTCAGATGGTAGTTGCATATGTCAAACCTTATTGAACAGTACACTTAAAATGGGTATATTTTATTTCATGTAATTTATGACAATAAAGTTGAATAGCCCAGAGACAGGAAGTCTGGGATTAAAATGCTCCCAGGTGACAAAGACTCATTTTCTTGTGTTTCTCTTCCTTGCAGCATGCTGCTGCTGAATCACTTCAGTCGTGTCCGACTCTGTGCGACCCCGTCAGATGGGGCAGCCCACCAGGCTCCCCCGTCCCTGGGATTTTTCAGGCAAGAACACTGGAGTGGGTTGCCATTTCCTTCTCCAGTGCATGAAAGTGAAAAGTGAAAGTGAAGTCGCTCAGTCTTATCCAACTCTTAGCGACCCCACGGACTGCAGCCCACCAGGCTCCTCCATCCATGGGATTTTCCGGGCAAGAGTGCTGGAGTGGGGTGCCATTGCCTTGCAGCATCTTTAGTCTCAAAATCACCTCATGGTCCAGAATGGCTGCAAAAGCTCCAGTACTTACATACTTTATTTAGGCAGAAGGATGAAAACAGGGGAAAGAGCCGTCTCCCTCATTTCTAAAGAGGAAGTAAGTGCCACACAATACTTCTGCTCACATCTCATTGGCCAGAAATTGGTTATATACAGCTACACCTTCCAATGGAAGCTGGAAAATGTGTGGTCCTTAAATGAGATCTTTGCAGCTCCAAATGAATTTGGGATCCTATCGGTAAAGAACAGGAGGAATGGCTACTGGGGCAAATCTCAGAATATCTTAGAAAGATTTCAATGAAAAAGTAGTTGAAATAAAAATACTTTGTATACTTTAAATGGAGAGCATCAGGCTGGAACACTGACTATGGGAGTCTCAGGGCTTTCCCAGTGAAGGGAAATGTCAGAATGTCAGCACACTTACGTATCTACACAGTTAAGACAAGTTTAGGATCTGCAAAGATCTCATATGCAACATAAAAATCATTTTATTTTCTTGGCAGATTCGTGGTTTCCTAGGGCTGGAGGCAGTGTTGGAGTAAAATGGGCAGTGACTGCTAAAAGGTTTCTTTTGGGTGGTAAAACTTTCCTGGAGAGTTCCCTGCTGGTCCAGAGGTTAGCACTTGGTCCTTTCACTGTTGGGGCTCAAGTTCAATCTCTGGTCAAGGAACTAAGATTCTGGAAGCAGTACAATGCATCCCCGCCCCAAAAAAAAAAAAGTTCTGGTGATGGTTTGTCCTGGTGATGGTTGCCCAAGTCAGTAAATAAAGACCATTATTTGGGTACTTTAAATGGGTGAATTGCATAGTTTTTGAACTACAACTCAATAAAGCTGTTACCATACACAAGGGCACAAAAGATTTTCTTGTGTCCCCCTGACAGGTCAACTGAACAGCATTCCTGCCTCCAGGCCTTTGCATACAACTGTGGCCCCAACTTGGGAACCTCCCTCCCTTGCTCCCTCCACTTGTAAGCCCTTTTAGCCTTGAGAGTTCCTAAGAAGCCCAAGACATGCCTGAGCCTCAGGCTGAGGGAAAATATACAGTGGTTAAGCGGTTAGGATGGTCCAATGGTTAAGATGTCTTTTCCTGATTAAATTGTCATATAATATTGAACAGAGTTCCCCGTGATATGCCATAGGTCCTTGTTATGCTTTGGGTTTAGTTGCTCAGTTGTGTCCAACTGTCTGCAACCCCATGGAATGTAATCCACCAGGCTCCTCTGTCCATGGGGATTCTCCAGGCAAGAATGCTGGAGTGGGTTGCCATGCCCTCCTCCAGGGGATCTTCCCAACCCAGAGATCAAACCCAGGTCTCTTCTGGATTGCAGGTGGACTCTTTACTGACTGAGCCCCTGGGGAAGGCCAGGCCCTTATTGGCTATCCTTTAAATACAGAAGTGTTATCTGTCAAATCATGTCTTTTGACTGTAGGACTTCTGCTTGTATCTCACTTGGTTCAGATACAGTAGGTATTTGGATGAGTGTACAGAGGAACTACACAGGGCCTGGTGGTCCAGTGGTCAGGACTCTGAACTTCCACAGCAAGGGGCCCGGGTTCCATCCTTGGCCAGGGAATCAAGATCCTGCATGCTTCTGTTGCTGTTTAGTTGCTCAGTCATGTCCAGCTCTGCGATCCCATGGACTGCAACACACCAGGCTGTCTTTCACCATCTCCCGGAGTTTGCTCAAACTCCTGTCCGTTGAGTCGGTGATGCCATCCAACCATCTCATCCTCTGTTACCCTCTTCTCCTCCTGTCCTCATTCTTTCCCAACATCAGGGCGTGTCTCTCGATGTGGCCAAAAATTAAAAAAACAAAATAGTATCTGTCTAGATGACAGAGTTGTGTTTCATTTTGTACGTGAGATGAGTGCCTTGCTCTTCTCACCCTGCCCCCGATCCCTGAAGTCTCGAGGCCCCAGTCTCCCTGCCTGCCCCTTTCCATTTTTGGAGAGTAACAGAGGGCAGTCATCTGAGTCCATTTCGCCTTCCAGATAAAGCTGGGGCCTGAGAGCCTCGGCAGGCCTGGGCTTATCCTTGAGGATAACTCGGGCTGATGGGCAGCTTCCTGTCCCGACTTGGGGAGGAGATGGTTCCTTCTCTGCCCGCTGCCCCTAGAGTTCAGACCTGCTGCCTGCAGAATCTGCAGAATTACCCCCAGCCCTTCAGGGACAAGGTCAAGAGGCTCACAGGAGGCTCCAGGGATCCAGGGTCTGAAGCTTCCCCGCCACGTGTCAGTCACTGGTGGAGGGAGGTGAGAGCATGGCAGGGCCGCACCATGAGCCGCTGGAAGCTCCAGAACTTGGGTCTTTGGACCGCACCTCAATCTCTGTTGGTCCTTCCCTCTTTTGCTTTGCCTGGAAACCACTGGGGCAGAAGTTATCAGTACCCCTGTCTTCAGGTAGGGGAGGGGTTGGCCTGGACACCAGCAAGGAAAGAGCTGAAAGCGCTTTGCAGACAGTAAAGCACCTGGCCTAGTGGTTCCTCTTTTCAGGGTTGAGGCCGCAGGAGTGCTGCGTGGGGCTCGGTTTTGGGAGGAGGAGGGAGTTGGTTGGATTGGTTCCAGGGCTGCTCCCACCTCCACCACCTTCCTGGGAAGGCTGTCTTGTTTTGCCAGAGAAGGCTGCAGTTCAGAAGGAGCCGGGCCGAGTGAGGGCCACACCCCGCCTGCGGGAAGCCAGGTGAGGCCCCGACAGGCCTACTGTCCAGAAAGGACTCCCTGTCAGAGCCAGCGTTTGGGTCGGAGTGCACCTGCTCAATCAGACCTCCATCTTCCAGTCTCTGTGAGGATGTGAGACGCTGGGCCCTCTCAGGCGCCCTTGCCACCAGCTACTCCCAGGGCAGGACCCCTTGGCCAGCCTTGCCTGCTGAGAGTGCACCCAGAGCCTGATCAAAGTGGAGCCTCCTGAGAACTCAAGGACCCCACAAGTCAGCCTCCACTCTCCCTGCCCCATCCCTATAGGCCAGTCTGCAGGGGCCACCCTGGGGCTCCATCTGTGTCCCCACGTGCCCACCCGGCCCTTGTGAGGAAGGCCCTTCTCACCTTTCTCCACCCACCAGGCACTTTTCATCCTTCAGACTCATCTCAAGGTTCAGATGTGGCCTTCCTAAGCTCACTCTGGCCTCCAGCTCTGTCTCCCCCAGACCCTCAGGCCCTGTGTTCCTCTCTCAGCCCTGTGTTTCTCCTTCAGCACTACGGTCAGTCTTCCAGAGGATGGATTACCTACTGGTGACACCCCTAATTCGAGAGTACCCTGAGGGTGCTCCAACTTGCTGTGGGTCAGCCCTGCCCATGCACAAGTGACGAGGGAGGGTCAGGGCTAGTGGCCTGGGAGTTAGCCGGTCCTCAATTAGACAGGCCACTCGGGGCTTCTGGGAACCCGGGGAGCGAAGGAAGCGGTTACCAAGGCCCAGGCAACCACCTTCCTCCTGCCCACACCGGCCAGGGGCCAGAGTGACTCAGCACTGGGGGCCGGCTTCCTGCTGAGAGCCCCGAGAGCACTGCTGCTTCCCTCCAGCTGGCCAGCCTGCAGGGAGCTCGTGCTTACCAGGGCCTGGGCCAGCCTCTCTGAGATGCCATCCCCAGACCAGGGTTCAGACTTTGGGAACTGGGCTTCTGAGTATCCATTCACAGGTGTGTAGCCTTGGGGATGTTGCCCAGCTTCTCTGAGCCTGGGTTTCTTCATCTCCAAGAAGGTGGGATTAGAACTCAGCATTCTCCCCAAAGCAGATTTGAGAAATTATCAATAAATAAGAGTGACCTCTCTCCCTAAACATCTAGCCCCTTGTCTGCAGGCCCCACTCTCTCTTACCTCTCAGAGCTATTCCTGCTCTTACCTGGTCAGGGTTGGACCATAAAGAGGGCTGAGAGCCAAAGAACTGATGCTTTTGAAATGCAGTGCTGGAGAAGTTTCTTGAGAGTCCCTTGGACTGCAAGGAGATCAAACCAGTCAATCCTAAAGGAAATCAACCCTGAAGATTCATTGGAACGACTGATGCTGAAGTTGAAGCTCCAGTACTTTGGCCACCTGATGCAAAGAGCAGACTCATTGGAAAAGACCCTGATGCTGGGAAAGACTGAGGGCAGGAGGAAAAAGGGATGACAGATGGCATCATCGATTCAATGGACATGAGTCTGGGCAAACTCCGGGAGATAGTAAAGGAGAGGGAAGCCTGGCGGCTGCAGTCCATGGAGTCACAAAGAATCAGACATGGCTGAGCCTGAACAACCACCACCACCTGTCTAGATAGTTCTTTCTGCTCCTGATGCCTCCTCCCAGCTCCCCACAGGAGGTCAGGCCTCTCAGCTCTTGGCACACCTCTCAGTGTTGGCACTCCAAGGCATGCAAGGTGGCTCTCTGTGTGCTCCCCCACTTTCTGCTCTGTGAGGGTCTTACAGGGTCCCCAGGGATGGCCCAGGGAGGTGCTCAGCAAGTTTTCCTTCTTGCAAGAGAAGTAAGTGCAGTGGTGGTGTCAGAAAAGCAAAGGACTACAGGTCCCTGATAGAAGTTCAGACACAAATTCCTGCCCCTGCTGTGTGCCCCGAGGCAGCTCCCTGACTCCTCTAGACATCTGCCTCCAGCCTCGGCAGGGAGGCTGTCCGTCTGGGTTTCTCTGCAGGACTTCATGAGGAGTGACGGAATCCACCTATGGGAAGTGCTCCCTGTGATGGAAGCTTCCAGATGTTAGCACAGCTGGAGAGGACAGATCATGAAGGTCACACGTTATCTGCATCCCTGCCGATGTCTTGGGGCGCAAGATGCCATGGGATCAGTGGTTGTATTTTCCAAGTCAAAAGTCAGGAGACCCAGACTGACGGTGGGATGGATGCTCTTTCTGGAGCACCTGAGTCCCGGAGCAGCTGCAGGTGTGTCTGCCAGGTGTGCAGGGGAGCCAGGGAGGCTACACATCACCCCGCATGGAGCCTGGGGAGGCATTATCCATAGGACGTGAGTTCCCTGCAGAACTCTGCTTGTTTTCAGCTGGCCCCTGAACTGAAGTCGTTCAGTCGTGTCCGGCTCTTTGCAACCCCATGGACTGTAGCCCATTGGTGGTTGAACTCACTCTCCAGCCCCCTTCCCTTAGGCTAGGGGGAGGTGGGATGAAAAGTTCCAACCCCCAACCACTCTGTGGGTTTCCTAATCAGCTAATCCCTCCTGTGGGAGCTTTCCAAAGTCACCTCATTAATATAAAACTCAGCCTTGGTTGAAAGAGCATTGTTATGAATAACAAAAGATACTTTTATCTTTTAGGAAATTCTAAGGGTTTTAGGAGCTCTGTAGCAGGAAGTGGGGGCTGGAGAGAGGAAGATCAAATATGTGTGTATGCTAAGTTGCTTATGTCAAGGCTGTATATTGTCACCCTGCTTATTTAACTTATATGCAGAGTCCAGTTCAGTTCAGTTCAGTTGCTCAGTCGTGTCCGACTCTCTGCGACCCCATGAATTGCAGCACACCAGGCCTCTCTATTCATTACCATCTCTTGGAGTTCACTCACACTCACGTCCATTGAGTCCGTGATGCCATCCAGCCATCTCTTCCTCGGTCGTCCCCTTCTCCTCCTGCCCCCAATCCCTCCCAGCATCAGAGTGTTTTCCAATGAGTCAACTCTTTGCATGAGATGGCCAAAGTACTGGAGTTTCAACTTCAGCATCATTCCTTCCAAAGAAATCCCAGGGTTGATCTTCTTCAGAATGGATTGGTTGGATCTCCTTGCAGTCCAAGGGACTCTCAAGAGTCTTCTCCAACACCACAGTTCAAAAGCATCAATTCTTCGGTGCTCAGCCTTCTTCACAGTCCAACTCTCATCGTTAGAAATGCTGGATTGGATGAAGCACAAACTGGAATCAAGATTGCTGGGAGAAATATCAATAACCTCAGATATGCATATGACACCACATTGATAGCAGAAAGTGAGGAAGAACTAAAGAGCCTCTTAATGAAAGTAAAAGAGGAGAATGAAAAAGTTGGCTTAAAACTCAACATTCAGAAAACTAAGATCATGGCATCTGGTTCACTTCATGGCAAATAGATGGGGGAAACAGTGGAAACAGTGACAGACTTTATTTTGGGGGCTCCAAAAATCACTGCAGATGGCGATTGCAGTCATGAAATTAAAAGACTCTTACTCCTTGGAAGAAAAATTATGACCAACCTAGATAGTATATTCAAAAGCAGAGACATTACTTTGCTGACTAAGGTCCGTCTAGTCAAGGCTATGGTTTTTCCAGTAGTCACGTATGGATGCGAGAATTGGACTATAAAGAAAGCTGAGAACCAAATAATTGATGCTTTTGAACTGTGGTGTTGGAGAAGACTCTTGAGAGTCCCTTGGATTGCAAGGAGATCCAACCAGTCCATCCTAAAGGAAATCAGTCCTAAAGGAAATATTCATTGGAAGGACTGATGTTGAAGCTGAAACTCCAATACTTTGGCCACCTGATCTGAAGACCTGACTAATTTGAAAACACCCTGATGCTGGGAAAGACTGAAGGTAGGAGAAGGGGACGAGGGAGGATGAGATGATTGGATGGCATCACCAATGCGATGGACATGAGTTTGAGCAAGCTCCAGGGGTTGGTGATGGACAGGGAGGCCTGGAGTGCTGCAGTCCATGGAGTCACAAAGAGTCAGACACAACTGAGTGACCGAACTGAACTGAACTAAAGTCGCTTCAGTCCTGTCTCTTTGTGACCCTATGGACTGTAGTCCACCAGGCTCCTCCGTCCACGGGATTCTCCAGGCAAGAGTACTGGAGTGGGTTGCCACACCCTCCTCCAGGGTATCTTCCCAACACAGGGATCGAACCCCACGTCTCTTATGTCTCAAACTCGCATCTTTTATGTCTCCTGTATTGGGCAGGCAGGTTCTTTACCACTAACGCCACCCACCTGGGCGGAGGGGAGATCAAATATATATTTGTTATTAAAAATCACAAGTTGCTGTTACCAATTACCACAGTCTGGGTGACTTAAACCATAAACATTAATTTCCTACATTTCTGGGGCTGAGATCACAGTGCTGGGGGATTTGGTTTCAGTGAAGTTCTCTCTAAAGCTTCCAAGGGACCAGAGGAGGCACCCTGGCCAGGGAGCTTCCATGGAGTGACCTGTACTAGCACAAGATGGGAGACTTTGCAGGGAGATGGTGAGTTTGCAGACACATGTCCTTCCTCGCACTCTCTCTGGGCTGTGCCCGGTGCCGGGGGAACCACTGCTGTCTTCTGGCGGCTCCTTGGGGAGGCACAGTCATCTCACTTCTTGTGTCTCCTCACCCTTCCAGCCCTGGGGTTTCACTTCCCAAATAAAAAGCAGCCCTTGACTCTCTGCTCCGATTTCCCGAGCCTGTGGCTAGGGCACGAGCTGCCCCTGTCCCTGTGTCCAGCGGAGGGAGAGCGACAGGAGGCGGTGATGATAGCGACAGCCGTGCTTGTGAGACACCGGCAGCGCCCGGGAGACTTTCCAGGCAGAAAGACAGACGTGAGGGGTCACCACCGCTCCCACCCTGGACGGCAGCCTCTACACGGCTTTCTTGACAGAACAACCTCTTGTGAGTTTGTGACCCTGTGGTCAATCTCTGAAACCATCAGCTTGGGCTGCTCTTACAACATATCACGGCATGGGTGGCTTAGACTATAGACATTGGTTTCTCACACTTCCGAAGGCTGGGAAGTCCAAGATCACGGTGTCAGCAGATCTGGCTCTTGGTGAAAGCCCTCTTTGTGGCTTGCAGATGGACACCTTCCCACTGTGTACTCACAGAAGGAGGAGGGACGGAGAGGGGAAGGGAGGGAGATGACCCTGGCCTTTCTTCTTCTTATAAAGGCACTATCCCCTTCTTGGGGGTTTCCTTGCTGGCTCAGACGGTAAAGAATCTGCCTGCAGTGTGGGAGATCCCTGGGTGGGGAAGATCCCTGAAGAAGAGAATGGCTGCCCACTCCAGTATTCTTGCCTGGAGAATCCCATGGACAGAGGACCCTGGCGGGCTACAGTCCATGGTGTTGCAAAGAGTCACAACTGACTAAGCATGCGTATACAATCCAGTTCTTGAGGGCTCCACCCTCATGACCTAATCAACTCCCCAACCCTCCCCACCCTCCAACCCACACCGCCCCCTCACAGAGTCCACCCCACCTCCAAACAGAATCAGTGAGATTGGGGCTTCAGCATATGAGATTCAGGGGAGCAGTCACTCAGTCTGTAACAAGCTCACAGCAAACCCAGCTGTAAGGGATGAGCACCCTCTACTATCCCCCATCTGAAGAACGGGTAGCAACGTATCCTTCCCAGAATTCTGCGCTCCTCTCCATTTACTACCCTCCTTCTCTTTCGTTTCTCTTTCAAATGTCTTATCATTTGAAAGGACTCATGGTTTCCACACACATGGTCATGCATCTCCACCTCCTCTTGCTCCTGGTTCAAACTGGCATTGACCTTCACCTGGGGACTCATCCTCGAATGTGGGTGTCATCTGTGTTCCTTCCCCTCTCTCTCACCTCCTGCATCCAGTCTACCACCAAGTCCCCATGGTCTACTTTCCAGAATATTCCTTACATCTATCTGCTTCTCTCTCTACCTCTGTGACAACTGCCAGCATCTCAAACTTGACCTTCAGAAGAGCTTCTTTCTGGTTCTGTCATCCACTCCACCCTGTGGAACAGATCAGCTCTCAGATCATTGATTAGATGACTTTGCTCTCCTGTGTAAAACCCCTAAAGTCTCTCATTGCTCTTAATACTATGGCCTATGAGGCATTGCCTGAATGCCCACCATGACCTCACCAGCTTCATCTCCCCACTCTGGCAAGGCAGAGCCCATGTTGCCCTCTTCCTGTTCCTCCAACATCCCATAGTCAGCCTCAGGCCGTCCACAGGTACCGCGGTCTCTGCTGAAATGCTCTGCCCTCACCCCAGGATCCTCCAGCCTGGCCCCTGATCCTTAGATGTCGCCTGTCAGGTGGCTCGCTGGAACCTCCCTCCAGGAGGTAGGATCCACCCCCTTTACATGTCAGTAGCACCCATGCAATTGTGATCAATTAACCAGATAGATGATTATCCGATTAAATGCACGTTCCCCACCAGGTGTAAGCTTCCTCCGGTGGGGACAATTCCTAGGACAATGCCACCACATAGATGTATGCTGAAGACGTGAATACATTCTTAAGTACAGAGACACTGAGGGTTGGAGGAGGGAAGCAGTCAGCCTGAGGTCCCACAGCTGGTGCCCAGCTGAGCGGAAACTGGGATCCAGGTGTCCTGGCCCCCAGGCATCCACTTTTGGTTAGTACTTGAGCCTTGAGAGCAGAGAGGGAGAGGAGAGGGCAGACGGGATGGGAAGGACTCTGTCTCTGATTGGAAAGGAGAGGAGTAGGGGAGAGAAGAGGTGAGAAGCCCAGGCTCCTGGCTTAGGAGAGGGGTGGGTGCTAGCACCATTTGCCAGGCAGAGGGCTGGGGAAGGAGAAAAGGAGGGCTGGGGAAGGTGAGCCGTGGGCATCCACAAGATGCCTGCAAGTGGTGTGATGCCTGGACGAGGGGCAATTTGGGGTGGCAGCCGGGAGGAGGCAACTGAGCCTGGTGAGCAGAAGCAAGAGGGAAGCAGAGACAGAGCCACGCGCCTGTGAAACCAGCCACATCCACCCTCCCGGGTGCGGGAGCTGCCAGGTCTTTTCTCGATCCCTTTCAGTTCATGAAAACTCAAGGGAAGAAACATACAGTTCTCTCCAAGCCGAAAGCTGAGCGAAAGGACGGGCGGGGCAGCCACACCAGCAGATGAAGGCACTCCGTGGGAACGCTCTTCTTACTGGTCTGGCCCACCTGTGTTACTAGTTTACTCACTTAAGCCACTTTAAGACTTGAACCCAGATTAGGTCGAAGAATCTACTGCGGGCCCTTTTGGTGTAAAGCTATCAATCAGACATTTAAAATATAATTTGGGGACTTTCCTGGTGGTCTGTGCTGTGCTGTGTTGCTCAGTCCTGTCTAACTCTTTGCAGCCCCGTGGACTGTAGCCCACCAGGCTCCACTGTCCATAGGGAGTCTCCTGGCAAGAATACTGGAGTGGGTTGCCATCCCCTCCTCCAGGGGAATCTTCCCAACCGAGGGATGGAATCCAGGTCTCCCACATTTAAGGCAGATTCTTTACCATCTGAGCCACCAGGGAAGCCCCCCAAAGGATTTAAAACCATCAGGCTCCTCTGCCCATGGAATTCTCCAGGAAATGATACTGGAGTGGGTAGCCTGTCACTTCTCCAGGGAATCTTCCTGACCTAGGGATCGAACCGTGGTCTTCTGAATTGCAGGTGGATCCTTTACCATCTGAACCACCAGGAACATTCCACCTGGTGGTCTAGTGGTTAAGAAACCATGTGTTTGATCCCTGGTCAGAGAGGATCCCGCATGCTTCGGACAAGCCTAAGGGCTAAAACTGCTGAGCTCACACGTCACAATGAAGAATCCACCTGCCACAACTAAGACCCAACACAGCCAAATAAATTATATATATATAAATATATATATATATAAATTAAATGTTTTGGTGTTTGATTGACATTCAACCTTCCAGGTCTGTGCACAATGCATCATCCACATGTATGTACAGAATCCCATGGAAATTCTCTCTCCCCAAGCTTTCTGGACTGGTGTTGGTTTGGTTCATAAAAAAGTGAGCCCCAGTGGAAAATAATTTTTGAAAATTCAAGCATACCTTAACATTTTTAACTTAAAGCATGTAACAGTTCATTCATCAGTCAAGTGACACGAGGGCAGAGCCTCAGAAGCCAGGTCACGAGGTTGGAGCGTGAGTCGCCTTCTCACATCAGTAGCGCCCACACCGCACTGCTTATGACTCCTACTTCCTGCTTCTTTAGGGCTGAAGAGCTCTTAAAACAACCTGAGTGCAGATTCTCCAGACTGTTAACGATTTTTTCTTTAGTTCTCTAACAGAGCCCTTCCCTGTGGGTGCCGGTTGCTGTTGTTCAGCCGCTCAGTCACATCTGACTCTTTGCAACCCCATGGACTAACGCACGCCTGGCTCCCTTGTCCTTCACTCTCTCTCAGAGTTTGTTCAAAATCATATCTACTGAGTCGGTGATACTATCCAGCCATCTCATCCACTGTTGTCACCTTCTCTACCCACCTTCAATCTTTCCCAGCCTCAGGGTCTTTTCCAGTGAGTCAACTCTCTGCATCAAATGGCCAAAGTATTGGAGTTTCAGCTTCAGCATCAGTCCTTCCAGTGAATCTTCAGTGCTGATTTCCTTTAGGATTGACTGGTTGGATCTCCTTGCAGTCCAGGGGACTTTCAACAGTCTTCTCCAGCATCATAGTTCAAAAGCATCAGTTCTTCAGCCCTCAGCCTTCTTTATGGCCCAACTCTCATATCTCTATGTGACTGCTGGAAAAATCATAGCTTTAGGTGCTGGCTATTCATTACTATGTTACAAATCCCTTCAGTTCTCAGTGGCTGGAAGCAATGAGAATCGCTCTTTCTGTCTCAGAGTCTGTGGCCAGGAATTCAGGAGCAACTGGACTGTACTAATGTCGACTGGGAAAAAAACAGACAATATAAAAGTTTTGAGTTGTTTTATTTGGGGAACTTCCTAAGGACTGTAGGCTTCCCAGGTGGTTCAGTGCGTAAAGAATCTGATTGCAATGCAGGAGACACAGGAGATAAGGGTTCAGTCCCTGGGTTGGGAAGATCCACTGGAGGAGGGCTTGGCAACCCACTCTAGTATTTTTGCCTAGAGAATTCCATGGACAGAGGAACCTGGTGGGCTACGGTCCATAGCATCACAAAAAGTCAGACATGACTTAGCAACTGAGCGTGCGTGCACACACCAAGGACCATAGCCCGGGAGGCAGCCTCTCGGAAAGCTCTGAGGGACTGTACCAAAGAGGCAAGGGAGGAGCTAGGACATGTAAGAGTTTTTACTGAAAAAAAAAATGTAACCAAAGTATTGCTACTGATTGCAAAAACCGACATAGAAAAGCTAAGGGAAAGTATACTGCTTTTCTGTATAGGGGCAGAGGCAAGAGTCTGGGCTACTGAAATTATTCCTTTCATATGTATTTTATCTTAGGCCAGCATCCTACTTTTCTCCATCCTGAAGTTCCACCAGGGTGCATGTCTGCTGATCACCTGATGGAAGGTAACATTGTTTGCTGAAATAGAGGGCAATGTTTCTCATCCACACACGTCTGCTCCGGATTTCTTATGAGGCTGTTGCCAGATCACAGCTAGGGCTGCCCTCATGAGAAGGATGGGGGCACTGCAGGGTCCACCCCGCTATCTGCTCCCTCAGAGCCCAGGGGCTGGCTGGCAGTGGGAGGCCTCAGCCCCGCTCTCTGCGCGGGCCTCTCAAAGAAGCTTGAGTGTCCTTTTGGTAGGATGGCTGCCTCCAGAGCAAGCGACCCAGGAGAAACCAGGCAGAAGCTGCAATGCCTTCTGTGACTTCATCTCGGAAAACACTCAGTGTCACGTCATTGCCCCTCAGTCTCACAGAGCAGTCTTGATTCAGTGTGGGAGAGGGTCACACAAGATGGGAACACCAAGAGAGCCCTCCTGGAGACTGGCTATGGCAACAAGCTTAATTCAGGAGTGAGACATTGAAAGCAACTCACCTAGAATTAATCCTTTTCAAAGCATTTAACTTAGCATGCAGAGAAACAACTCTTTAAATCCACATTTTAGCATTATAGGTATGTTTATTACACCAAGTATTTTTAAGAAGAAGCATAATGGACAGAAGTGGATTCGGGGATGTAATGGATTCACATGAAGACAGGTACTAGCAGCTGCCACAGCCCAGTGATATAGGAACACTGGGGAGGCTCTGTGGCCAGGGACAGGTGGTACCAGAGGGCATCACCCAGGACTGCAGAGCATCAGTCAAAAGTACTGTCAGATGCCCCTGGAACTCTCGAGAAGGTTGAAGAATCTATGTGCCCAGGCTCACTATTCATTTCTTCCGTGACCTTGGGAGCTGTAGAAAGTGTGTGTGTTTGAAGAAAAGCTTAGTTCCCTCCGATAAATGATCTGGGAAGAACCTAGACATCTGGACCTTGAGGGCGAGATGAATTCTCCGGGGAAGTCAGCATCCAGAGAGGGAGACATCAGGGTAAAGGGTGCATTTCAACACAGGGCTAGCTGGTAGGGCGGGGGTCGGGAGAGGCGGGAGGGCAGAGGGGTGTGTTAGTCTCCTGGGGCTGCCATAGCAAATGGGAAAGAGGGGCTAAGTCCACAGTTGGGGGCTTACACCACAGAAATGTCTTCCCTCACATCTCTGGAGGCTGCAAGTCTGAGACCAAGGTGTCGCAGGCGGGGAGGGGAGCAGTCCCTGGGGTCTCCCTCCTTGGCTTGGAGTTGGCCATCTTCTCCCCGTGTCCTCATGTGGCCATCCCCTCTGTCTGACTTCTCTGCAGCCTCATCTCCTCTTCTTACAAGGACACCAGTCATGTTGGACTGAGGCCCATTCACATGACCTCACTTCACCCTAATTACCTCTTTAGGGCCCTTTCTCCAAATCCAGTCCCATTCTGAGTTACTGGGGATTAGGACTTGATAGCATGAATGCAGAGGGGGCACAGTTCAACCCTAACAGTGAGGGAAGGGTTTCTCCTCCAAACTGGGAGCCCCCAGTGGGCTTCCAGAGCAGGCCCTGCCTGCACTGAGTCCTGACGGATGAGTAAATTTTCCTGGTGGCGGCAGGGTGGGGGAGATGAGCTCTGCGTGGACAGTCGGAGGGGTGGGGGCCACGGCCATTCAGTGCGGCGTGTGGGGTGGGGCAGGAGAAGCCCTCTTTCCTGCAGACTGGGTGCCCGGTCAGCCCCCCCCACCCGGCCCCCAGCCCTGCCTTCTCCCTCTCAGAGCTCTGCTCCTGCCTCTGGGGAGGAGGTTGGGATTTCCCTGGTCAGAGCCCGGCCTGAACCAATGGCTGCCACTGCATCTGTAAGGGAGTCGCTAGTGTGTAATTTGGCCTTGAGCGTGGAAAGTTAAATCAGCTGGAAAGAGTAAAAGGAAGTTAGAAAAAAAAAAAAAATTAACCCAGCCACAACCACAAGAGATGGTGAGGTCACTAGGGTTTTTGGAAAATATGAATCGGCCAGACGGTCTGAAGGAAAAGAGAGAAAAGCAGGGCTGGGTGAGTCCCACCCAGGCCTGTGTGTGCAACCCAGGGGTGGGTGTGAGGAGGCTGTCTGCCTGGCTTGGGTGGGGTCTGGCCCTGCGGGACGCTGTTCCCCCTTGAAAGAACCTGCCCCGTCAGGCAGGGGTCTCCAGGTTTGCTGCCACTGGGTGTCTGACTCCAGTTCCTGGGAAGAAGGCAGGTCCATCTGTGATCCTTCTAATCTAAGCCTCACAAAGGAAGAAAGTTGCCCACAGGAAGTAGCGGGGGTGGGTGAGACAGGCGGGGAGGGAGCAGGGCACAGCCTTTACAAGAATACCTCCAAAGACACAACACAAGCTGGTTAGGGTCAAAGTGTTCCACTCATGGAGCCATGGGATGTGACATACAGCCGCGAAGTCTACTTTGACAGAGACTTGGTGCTACGCATAGAGCAGAAGCCCAGCAGGGTCTTCAGCTGCTATGTTTACCAAATGGCATGTGACCCTGGGGAAGAGGAAGAAACCACCGACAAAAGGAGTAAAACAGAGCACCATAATTTTGAATTTTGAGATGTAACTTATGAGACTTCTAGCCAAACACCCCCGGAGCCATGCCCAGTCCTCTTTTTATCATCTGGGTAGTATATTCTCCAGTGTTTTCCAGAAAAGGTCTTGTGTTGACTTCAGATGATTGTGACTTCTTTTTTAAACTCTGGCCATATAAGGTGGTGAGGACATCACTTTATATAAAGGTTTTTACAATAACATCCCAAGAAGCCTAGCCTTTTGCAGTTTTTTAGGTGGGTAGTGATGCAAATATAAAATACTAAAGGTCAGAGAAGGAAAGTTAATTCTAATTATTTGGAGGTCATTGAATAGGGGGTGTTTGACGGCACCCCACTCCAGTACTCTTGCCTGGAAAATCCCATGGATGGAGGAGCCTGGTGGGCTGCCGTCCACGGGGTCACACAGAGTCGGACACGACTGATCAACTTCACTTTGACTTTTCACATTCATGCACTGGAGAAGGAAATGGCAACCCACTCCAGTGTTCTTGCCTGGAGAATCCCAGGGACGGGGGAGCCTGGTGGGCTGCCGTCTATGGGGTCGCACAGAGTCGGACACGACTGAAGCGACTTAGCAGCAGCAGCAGCAGGTCCAAGGTGGCAGCGGAGTCGACTTCCAGCAGACCGTGAGCCTCAGCACACGCTCACTGGAACACATCAGCAAGCTAAGTGACAGGCCCATGGGTGCCGTGGTGGCTCTGAGGCCAACTAGAGACCCAGAAGTGGGCAGTGGCCCAACTCAAGGAAATCCCAGCCCCTTCCCTAAAATTGCTGAAATGCTCCTCCCACTCATTAACCTATAAAATTCCCACTCTTGTAACAGTGGACGACCCCATACCCTGGTGTCACTCTCACCAACTGAGATGGTCCACACCCTGTCTGTGGACTGTGTGTCTTCCTTCTTACCCGTCACTTTGTCTCTCACCGATTCTTTCTGCCATGAGACATCAAGAACCTGAGCTTCATTAGGTCCTGAGACCAAATGTGTGATCTCAGTTAAAGGACTGTGGATTCAGGTCCCAATCTGAGTTACATGGTTTCATAGGTATACATCTGCATGCACACACACACATATACACACACCCACGCACACATACACATGCACACAGATATACACACACATAAATACATACACACACATGCACACACAGGAATGGATTCAGCTTCCTGAATCATGGTCAAGTTCCCCTTATTACCAAATTCCCTGTACTCTGGTACCCCCACCTCTAAAGTGGGGCTGGACCATTAAAGCCTGACTTGGGGGCCTCCTTCAGGACTAAGAGTTCCTGGCAGACTGCCCGCAGGGCACAGCCAGGATGCGGGCCAAGTAGAAGCTGATGCTGCCAGCAGGAGACAAAGCCTGAGCTCAAGGGTGAAGGATGAAGGATGGATCCCTCTAAAGTTTTAAGCAGAGCGTAGACCCCCTGGGGGTGTTGTGGGTTGGGGACAGCCCACTGATTGTTAAAAACCAGCTCCTTGGTATGATTTGATTCATCTTTTTAAAGTTTCTATTTGGGAATCATTTCATAATTTACATAACACATCAGGACAAGAACCCTTGTATATAATGAGAATGAATAAGTGCGCACACAATGGAGTGCAGGCTTGCAACCTCTTTCCTGCAGAGGAGCATGGTCATGACACCCCTGCCTGGCGCTCAGGGCTCCAGGAAAGCACGTCTTGTAGTCCACCCTCCTGTGAGGTCTCAAGGGTGAGCGCTCCCTCAGGGGCGGGAGCCAAAGTGGTGTTGGGAGCGGTCTGACTCTGTCCTTTTCCTGAGGTCAAGGAGGAGCCAACTAGATAAGTCCCTCTTGTATAAACAGAGGCAGGGCATACGCACGCACATACACACAGTTCCCACTCAGCCTGGGATGCCAAGTTTGCAAGATCTGGCTTGGGGCATCTTGGGCGAGGCTGACTTGATGAGGCTCCTTGCAGGCCAGAGGAAGGGGACTGGCACCAGGTGGAACCAGACAGCCTTGTGGGCTGGATTCCTGGGCACCTTCCCTCTGGGAGAAGCCCTTAGAAACCTGGGCAAGGCTCCCTGTGGAAAGTCCAGACCCCACAGCAGACTCTAGCTCTCTCATTTCACAGCTGGTGAACTGAGGCCCTGGAACAAGAAAGGACATGCCCAAGGTCACCCAGCCAATCAGCCACAGCTTCTTCCATCCTCGGCCCCCTATGCCCGTGTGTTCAGCCTCACGTGCCCAAGGATCCTGGGGGTCCACCCAGGAGATGACAGGGTGGGGCCCTTCTTGCTGCTAGTCTTGTCCCAGCTCTACCTGCTTGGGAATAAGACTGAGGACCAGCAGAGAGGAACAGCCTTGTCCTTCCCTCCACCCTCACGCCCTCCCCACCTTTCAAAGTCAGAAAACCTGTCTCATCTGACTTACGCCAAAGCTGGGGGCCAGAAACAGGCCAACACCAGAGTGCCTCCCACAGCAAGTGTGCACGTCTGTGTGAGTGTACGGAATCACTCCCTGCCTGCCGTTTACACAGCTTCTATAGTTTTGGCTTCTTGTTATTGACACATCCTTGATACCCAGGAAGCAGCATGTAAGGTGGTAGAGTCAATGTCTGTATGGAGCTTACAGCTTCGAAGCCATGTGCCCCTTGGCCATACTTGGCGTCCTCTTGGGTCCTCACTGGTTCTGAATTTTCCTTCCCTTCCCCAGATCTCCCTGGGTGTGGGGAGGAAATGGTAGGGTCCAGAGAAACCATATGATTTGCCCAGGGCCACGTGGGCCTGGTGCGGCCGAGCCTGCCCACGAGCCCTGTCTCCTGACACAGGCTTGGAGCTGTCTGCAGCATCCCTACGTGACATAGCAAAGCTTTTATGCTTCTGGGCGGAGCTGGCCCCGACCAGCATTCTCAAACTTTATGGTGTCAGGACTCCTTCCACTCTTCAAAATTATCAAGGACCCAGGACTTCCCTGGTGGTCCAGTGGCTAAGACTCTGAGCTCCCAGTGCAAGGGGCCAAGGTTCAATCCCTGGTCAGGGAACTGGATCCCACATGTCACAACTAAGTCCTGGTACAAACAAATAAATACATATTTTAAAAATTATTGAGGACTCAATAGATACTCTATTGGGGGATTATATTTATCAATATATTGAATTAGAAATTAAAATCTCAAATGTTTTTATTAACTTAAAAATATGTCTGTTACATAGTAACATTTTAAATTTTAAAAAGCCTATATTTTCTAAAATAAAACACATTTAATGAGAAGAGTGGCAGGCATTCTTTTACCTTTTTGCAAATGCCTTTAATGTCTAGCTTGACAAAGGATTAATATACTTGCCCATTTAATTTACTATAATCATGTACACATTTGGGAAACATCACTGTACCTTCAGGAGAGAACTAGAATAATGAAATCAAATGTGCCATACTATTGCTTTGATCAGCAGATCCTTTGTAAAGGTCTTGGGGAACCCCAGGTGTGCCCTTGGACTTTGAGAACTGCTGCACTATGCTCTCTGAGATATGGTTCACCTCATGCTTCATATTCGTTCACTATATCTCCTTAATTGTAAGCTGCATCCTCAACCCCTCAGCCCACACACGCGTGATAGTGCATGTGAAAATCTAGTGGATCTCGTAATTGCATGTGGTTTGGCCCCTCCCTTCATGGTCTTTTGAGATCGCGGGTGCATCTTTCCGTGTGTGTTAGTTGCTTAGTCAGACTCTTCACGACCCCCATGGACGAAATCCTGCCAGGTTCTTCTGCTCATGGAATTCTCCAGGCAAGAATACTAGGTTGCCATTTTCAGTAGGTGGCCTCTTAGAATCAGGGATGTGGATGATAATAATCACTGGCAGGGAGATTCAGTGGGGTCCTTCTCAGCACCAGCATTGGAAAATGCTAGCTGGAATGTAAAGGCTGGAGTGTAGGCCCTGGGACGAAGGTGGAGGGGGCCTCTGACCAGGTGGGCATGCTCACCTGCAGGCGTGCTCACCAGCCCCAGCCTTGCTTCATCACTTCCCTGGACACATCTTCTCCCACCACCCTCCAGCATGTGCATTCACTCTGGGGACAGAGCCATGGCACTTTGTCCGGGAGTCTGCCTCCCACCTGGCTGAGGTCTTTTGCGTCCTTACAGCCCAAGTCCTGGCACTAAGCCACCCCCACTGCCCAGATGCAGGAGGAAGAAGGCCGCCAGGTTCCACCCTGACAGCTCAGGAAACCTTAGTTCCCAGAAACTAATTCCCAGGAGCAGATGGAGAGCAGAGCCCTGAGAGGGGTTGGTCCACGCAGGGCAGCTGCTACCCGGCCAAGCCAGGGTGTAACTCGACCCAGAGAGAGGTTCTCTCTGGCAGCATCTCCAGCCTCTGAAGATGAGCTGGGTGGTGCCAGCAGGCAGGGAGCTCCGCTCCACACAGAGCTGCCAGGTGGAAATCCTGCTGAGTTCAGCCAGTTCAGGAAGGTGATGGCTCCAGGGACATGCAGGGGTGTCCTCTGCCGGGCGATGGCCCCTCCCTGCCCGGGACGCAGCTCCTGCCTTCTCAGAGCCACAGGAATCTTTCTCTGGGGCCCCCAGCTCGGTACCCATCCCAGCGCTTGGCACCAAATAAGGGTTTGTGGGACTGAAAACTTTAAATGCACCAGGAAACATGTGTTGAAAAGGATCTGCAAGGTGGCCTGGCTGCCAAGTGTGGTGTTCCTCTGGCCTGGGAATAGCGGCTGACTCATGTGGGGTTTTTCTATATTGGGTCTGCTTAAAACGGAGCCCACTGGGTACTTGTAGCTAAGGCTGCTGGAATGTTCAGGAATTCTCGGCAAATCTGGGCAGAACATCTTCAGAGAGGTGAGCTGGACTTCTCCTCCAGGGGAGGTGAGCCCTTGAGGGAGACCCTGAAAGCCCAGAGGGCCGAGCCCTGGGCAAGGCCAGAGGGGTGTGGGGCAACCCCAGCTCTTCTGAGCCTATTGACTTTATTTTAAAATTAGCATTCCCATATATTTTTAAAGTCTTTGATATTTCTTTAGGCCATGTGTCACAGCATATGGGATCTTAGTTACCCGATCAGGGGTGGAACCTATGTCCCTTGCACTGAGAGCCCAGAAACTTAACCACTGGCCACCAGGGAAGTTCCTGCCGTGCCTCTGTGCGGCTCAGGCCCCTGGCCACGGGCGGCCAGCTAACCTCTCCTGGCAGCCACCCAAGGCATCCACCCACCCACCCACGTCCTAACCCCTAAGCCTATAAATGCTATCCTATATGAAAAGGAGGTCTTCGTGGATGTGATTAAGTAAGGATCTTAAGATGAGGAAATTATCCCGGATTACTAGGTGGGCCCTAAACACAACTACAGGTGTCCTTAAATGAGAGAGGGAGAGAGGGAGCCTTTGCCAGAGAGGAGAATGCAACATGAGACAGAGCAGAGAGGCCTGAAGACGCTTCACTGCTGGCCTTGAAGTTGGAGGGGGAAGGCACGAGCCAAGGCATGCAGCTCCAGAAAGAGAAGAGGCCTGGAAATGGTTCTTCCCTAGAACCCCAAAGGTACCTGTGTTTCAGCCTCGTGGAACTGATTTCAGACGCCTCACCTCCAGAACTATAGGAGAACAAACGTGTGGTGTGTTTGTTTTTTGATAGACTTGATTCATTTGCTTGCTCTGGCTGCCCTGGGTCTTCACTGCGGCAGGCCTCTCCTGCGGTGGCTTCTTGTGTTGCAGAGCCTGGGCTCTAAGGCTCGCGAGCGTCAGCGGTGACGGCCCGTGGGCTCAGTAGTCTTGGCTCCTGGGCACTAGAGCACAGGTTCAGTCGTGGTGCACGGGCTCAGTTGCTCCTAGGCACGTGAGGTCTTACCAGACCAGGGATCGAACCCATGCTCTTTGCACTGGGAGCATGAGTCCTAACCACTGCACCACAAGGGACTCGTTGCTGCTGCTAAGTCACTTCAGTCGTGTCCGACTCTGTGAGACCCCACAGACGGCAGCCCACCAGGCTCCGCCGTCCCTGGGATTCTCCAGGCAAGAACAGTGCAGTGGGTTGCCATTTCCTTCTCCAATGCATGAAAGCGAAAGGTGAAAGTGAAGTTGCTCAGTCACGTCCGACTTAGCGATCCCATGGACTGCAGCCTACCAGGCTCCTCTATCCATGAGATTTTCCAGGCAAGAGTACTGGAGTGGGGTGCCATCGCCTTCTCCGACAAGGGACCCGAGAGACCTTATTTTTAGAACAGTTTTACATTCACAGCAAAACTGAGCAGAAAGTACAGAGATTTCCCACAACAGCACAAATTCTCTGCCCCCACGCAAATACAACTTCCCCATCTGATGGTTCAGATGGTTAAGAAACTGCCTACAATATAGAAGGCCCAGGTTCAAACCCTGGGTCGGGAAGATTCCCTATTCTTGCCTGGAGAATTCAGAGAAGCCTGGCGGGCTACAGTCCATGGGTTTGCAAAGAGTTGGACGTGACTGAATGATTGACTTTCACTTTCATCAGCAGCATTCTCTCCCCCAGAGTGGGACATTTGTCACAACTGATGAGCCTATGCTGATGCATCACTGTGTTTGTACATACAGTGTTTGTAGCTTGCATTAAGGGTCACTCTTAGTGTTGCTCACTCTGTAGATTAGCACCAACGAATAACATATATCCACCTTTACAATATCGTACAGAGTGGTTTCACGGCCCTAAAAGTCCTCAGTGCTCTGCCTGTTTATTCTTCCCTTCCCTAAAACCCTGGCAACCACTTTTTACTGTCCCCATCATTTTGCCTTTCTCGAATGTCATATAGTTGGAATCATACACCAAGTAGCCTTTTCAGATAGACTTCTTTCACTTACACTAACATGCATTTGTTTCCCTATGTCCCTTCATGGCTTGATAGCTCATTTCATTTTCTCGCTGAATAACATCCCGTTGTCTGAATGCGCCACAGTTTATTTATCCACTTACCTACTAAAGGACATCTTGGTTGCTTCCAAGTCTTGGCAATCATGAATAAAGCTGCTATACACATCCATGTGCAGGTTTTATGTGGACACAAGGTCTCAGCTCCTTTGGGTAAATACCAAGGAGTACAATTGCTGCATTGTCTGCTGAGTTTTGTCAGACACCACCAAACTGTCTTCCAGATATTGCACCATTTCATATTCCCACCAGCGATGGATGAGGGTTCCTGTGACTCCACATTCTCTCTGGCATTTGGCGTTGTCCTTATCTCCAATTTTAGCCTTTCTGAGAGTTGTCCAGTAGTGTCTCGTGGAGGTGTTAATCTGTGGTTTGCTAATGTGCAAATTAACATGTGACATGCGATGTGAAGCGTCTTTTCATACACTTCCTTACCATCTGTCTGCCTGCTTTGTGGAAGAGTCTGTTAAGGTCCTAGGCCCACTTTGTAATCAGATTGTTAGTTTTCTTATTGTTGAGTTTTAAAAGTTATTTGTATATTTTGGGTGACAGTCCTGTATCAGTAATGTCTTTTGCAAGCACCTTCTCCCAGTCTGGATCGCATTTTCTCACTGTCTTGAATATGTGTTGTCTTAAGCCACCAAGTTTGCGGTCATTTGTCACTGCAGCTATAGGAAATGAACCCACTCTCCAGGAAAGAAATTATCCTCAAGTTTGATGAGTCATGATTAACTGGAGGCCAAGTGTCCCCACACTTTGTTGGGCCAACGTGACCAGCAGAAGGTATGGCCTAGTGAGGATCAGGTAAGGATGATGCCCAGAACTCCCCAAGAAATGCAAGGGGGTCTGAGTGCCTTTGGAGCTGGTGCTGCTGGTGGGACTGAGACGGGCAGGGGCCTCCTTCATTCAGAGACTGTGTCACCCTACTTCTTCCCGACCCTGCGCCTTGGAAGGCATCTGATGACTGTCAACCTTTGGAATCGTGTTGCAGTGCAGAGCAAAGAGGTCGTAACTGTGGAGATCTCAGAACAGGGCAGATCCAAGTCTCTTCAGCTCATTGTATAAATCACATAACTTTTGGAAGCTCTAGTCTCCCACCATATCACCATATCCCGCCCTGCCCAGACTCCTTCAAAACTTAGGCCCATATAGCTATAACAGCCTGGGGGGCCCATGATCTCAGAAATTCATCTGACTGTAGTGGCGGGCCCATAGGCTCACCCAAGCTTCGAAACTTCCATGGACGGTCCCCCTTGGCCTGCCCACAGCCCACTCTTAACAGACTTTGAATTCAACTTTCTAAAACCTGACTTTCCCCTCACTCCTATCACCCCTCCTTCCTTGGAAAGACCCAAACAAGACCAGACAAGAGAGAACAAGAGATGTAAATGCAGGAAGGGGGTACCTAGAGAGGTCTGTAAAGGACAAAGAATCTGAAAATAGAATAAAGGATGTATATGACAGATGAGGGATTGAAAATGAAAGGAAAAATAAGTTAGGCCTCAATTAGAGGAAAACATGATTAATTTCCTCTCTTCTCTGCTCTGACTGAAAGTTAAAACATCAGCAGTCACAAATTTCATAAAAAGGTGCATACGTGCAAGCATGCATGCTCAGTCGCTTCAGTCGTATTTGATTCTTTGCAACCCTACGGACTGTAGCCCACCAGGCTCCTCTGTCCATGGTATTCTCCAGGCAAGAATACTGGAGTAGGTTGCCATGTCCGCTTCCCTGACCCAGGGATCAAACCCACATCTCCTGCAACTCCTGTATTCCAGGTGGATTCTTTACCTACTGAGCCACCTGGGAAGCCCATACAAAAGATAAACCTAAAAGAGAAAGCCTCCATTAACCTGAGTCCAGACCAACCCCTCCTCTCCTGAGTTCTAATGTCTGACGACTTCTCTTAAAGAGAATCCTTTCACTGGATTTAGCTTTAATCAGGAAACAAAAATTGTCAAGGAAAGGAATAAGCTTCCTCGTGGGATTAACAAGAAGAACCCCTCCCCCAGGAGCTCGGGAGCACTCCTTTAACCTGGCCCAGGCCTCCTGACCCTCCCCCTTCTAGCCCCACTGCGCCCCCAGGGTAGGTCTTCCCTTCAAAAGACTCTGGTTACTCCTCCACTCAAATGTCTGCCGTGGGTCCCACTGTCCCCCAGAATACAGGTCACTGTTCCTTGGACTTGAATTCTCAGGCTCCTGCCCAAAGTCCTTCCTCTGCTGACCGCCGCCTCGGAGGGCTTCTGCCCCAGGTTTGTCACCTCGGCTCTGTGCCCTATTAGCACAGTTCCACATAGATGCACACTTAGATGTCCCCCATGATTCAGTTCATTCCTCCCCACACTTCCTCGCCTTACAGTCTTCCCTGCCGGGTTCCCCAGGCCCCAAATCCAGTGTGGCACAAACTGAGCACCAAGTCCACTGCCTCTTCTTCCTGGACACACAGTTTGGACTGTGTTTCCCAGGCTCCCAGGTGTGAGCGTGCGAAGAAGATAGAGCTTGAGAAATTACAGCAGGAGTGATTTATGGATCTTCTAGGCTTGGTCCGCAAAACCTTCCCCCACCTCTTCCTCCTTTAATTTCTAGTGGGTGGAAGGAATCACCCTCAGGGTGACCTCGGGGAGCCACGTGTTATAGTGAGTGACTTCCCAAGAGGGGAGAACCCTGGATCCCCAAGTCTCTGCAGCCAGCAGCCCAGGAGAGCTGCCTTCCAGGACACCCTGATGGACCCCTGCTTGAGCGGGAGACAAGCTTTGTGGTGGGAGCCACTGAGACGTGTGAGCTGACTGTCCTTATCTGGGCACTTGGTTCCATTCTGGACTCTTCCTCTTGTTCATCTCCCCTCAGAAAGAAACCAGTTCTTGTCCTTAAACAGTGTGGGATGTCTCCTGACTTATTCCCTCTCTGTGTTCCCTCTGTACTAGTTCCAGCTCAGCAACTCCATCCCTAAGGGTCTCCAGTTTTTGCACCAGTGCCACCCCCCTCCACCCTCATTTATCCTCCAGGGTGATATCAGTGCCACCTGCCTACCTGCCAGTGGGATCACATCACACCCCTCCTTAAAGCCCTTTGCTTGCTTGCTGCTTAGCCACTCAGTCCTGTTCAACCCTTTTGCGACCTCATGGATTGTAGCCCGCCAGGCTCCTCTGTCCATGGGGATTGTCTAGGCCCTGCCCTATTCCAGTGGATCCTCCTGACCCAGGGACTCTGTCTCCTAGGCCTCCTGCCTTGGCAGGCAGATTCTTTACCTACTGAGCCATCAAGGAAGCCCTTGAAGGATTTCCATTGCCTTTGGGATAAACTCCAGACCCCTTTACCCTCTGCATCTGCCCGCAGCCTGCCCACCCCTACCCTGGCTGCAGGTACTCACCTCCTTGAACAGAGGTCTGCCCCCTGCTTGCTTATGGACAGATGGTTCCCTCTGCCTGCAATGCACCTCCTCCCTTAGGGCTCAGTTTGGGTGCCTTATTCCAGAAAGGCCTTTCCTGGCCACTCCAGGTTGCGTTGTCCCCTCTGGAGTTCCAGAAGCCTTTGGTGGTGGTTCACATCCCTTGGTGGCCTCTGTCCCATGGAGGCCATTACTAGCCTTCCTGCCTGTAGAGGAGGTTGTGGGGTTTTGTCTGCCCAGCACCCTTTTACAGCTGGGGAGCTGTCCCCTCATTCTGGTATTCCATGCGGTTTGGGGGTGCATCTGTCAGAGTGTCTGACCCTCCCCCTCACTCGGGTCTGGGTTTGTCATCCAGACCTAACCCATCATAGGGGGAAAGGGCTGTGTCCATCGGGATCAATCCGAGCAGCAGTCAGTGCATGACTGGCCCCAGCCCTACCATCCTACATTCACGCCTCTGCTGTCGGGCTTTGCGGTTTCTCCACCACATGAGCCCTTTGGATATGGCCACGTGTCTTAGTCTGTTGGAGCTGCTGTACTATAGACCAGGTGGTTTACTGACAGCATAAATGGATTTCTTACGTCTCTGGAGTCTTGGAAGTCTATGGTCAAGGCACAAGCAAATTTGGAATCCAGTGGGGGCCGGCGTCCTGCATTGCAGATGGCGTGTTTTCTCTGAAACCTGACATGGCAGCAGGATTCCCTCTGGGCACTAACGGGGCCGCACCTTCATGACCTGGGCATCTCCTGAAGGCCCCGGCTCTTAGTAGCATCACCTTGAATGTTAGGATTTCGGGGCAGAGGTAACACATGTGGACCACCACCCTGTGGGACTTGCTTCGGGCTGTGAAATTAGTTGGGGGAAAGAGGAAGCGAGTCCTGAGTGTTGACTCCAGAGGCCTGGCAAGCAGCCATTCAAGCTCTTGCACACCCATATCACTGTGAAAAGAGCCTCTCCAGATGGCAGCGGGCTTCCCCCTGGTCAGCAGTAAAAAAAGAAAAACAAACAAAAAAATCTGCCTGCATGTAGGAGATGCAAAGACCCGGGTTTGATCCCTGGATCGGAAAGATCCCCTGGAGAAGAGAATGGCAACCCACTCCAGGATTCTTGCCTGAAAAATCCCATGGATAGAAGAGTCTGGTGGGCCACGGGGTCACAAAGAATCAGACGTGACTGAGCAACTGAGAACATACACACACATCAGGCAGCGGCTTCCCCTCCAGCCAAGGCCAGCTCACACAGACACAGGGCGAGGGCCTGAGCCCCCAGAATCAGAGAGGAGCTGCATGCAAAGATGCAAGCGACCACCAGCCAAGCCTGGCCTGTGTCAGCTGACACCTGCTCAGCCTTCAGCCATGTGGTGTGGAGCTTTGCTCTGGATGTCCTGTGTGTTGGTCTCAGTTGTGTCTGACTCTCAGTAACCCCATGGACAGTAGCCCACCAGGCTTCCTTGTCCATGGGATTCTCCAGGCAAGAATACTGGAGTTGGTTTCCACTTCCGCTAACTGGTGTGGCACTTCTCTTCTGAAATTCCATACAGGCCTGCTAAAAGAGGGCTTTCTTTTTCCTTTGGTATTTTATTTAGCTTAGGGCTAAGATCCCTGGAGAAGGAAATGGTAACCCACTCCAGTATTCTTGCCTGGAGAATCCCATGGGCAGAGAAGCCTGGTAGGCTACAGTCCACGGGGTCGCCAAGAGTCGGACATGACTGAGCAACTTCACTTCACTTCACTTTGGGCTGGGAGCAGCCATCTTTTTCTCTAAGTATAGGGCGTGTCTGAAGGAGAAGGGTGTGAAACTGACATACCAAGGGCAGCGGAGACATGCAGAACCAGAATAGGGAGGAGACAAGGGCCCAGGAGAGGTCACCTCTCCTGGACTCCCCACTCGAGAGCCCAACACAAGCCCTTTTTAGTTTCTTCTTGGTTTCTTCCACAGGCAACTGAAAGGCTCCTGGCTCTTGAGACATTTCTATATTTCTTAAGACTGCTCCCCATATCCTTAATTTCTCAGGGACAATGATTTAGGTTTCTTATTATTGTTTTTAATTGAAGTATAATTGATTTACAATGTTGCATTAATTTTTGCTGTATGAGCAAAGTAATTCAACTATACATACTTAAACACACATACATATATGTATACATTCTTTTAAATTTTCTTTTCCATCATGATTCATCACAGGATATTTAATATTCCCTGTGCTGTACAGTACAGAACCTTTCTGTTTATCACAAAGACTTAGTTTAATTCACCAATGCATCTCCAAGGCATAGCATGGGGCTGACAAAGAGCTTGTACTTACTAATATTTGTAAATTTTCCACAAGTGTCCAGAGACAAAAAAAAAAAATGGCCCAGCACTATCTGATTTAACCAAAAATCACAGCATCCTATGATTGATTGTCAAAGGGCATTTTCTAGAAAAATCCAGGCCTCAATGGGTCTCTTGATTCTCATTCTAGTCCAATTTGCTTTCTGCTATGCTAGGGTTTTGATCAATAAATCCAAAGCCTGCATTCTCGACATAGTGCAATTCACCGAGGCTTGACTACAAAATCAACAAAAATGTCCACTGGTAACCGGGGGGGCGGGGGGGTGAAAAATGGCAAAAGAAACAAGGAACGGGAATGGGGAAGCCAGGCGAAGTGCGATTTACTGACAGGGAAAGCGCTGCACAGGAAAGCTTTGCAGAAATGTAGGGCTGTTTAAAAGGCGATAATTTGTTCAGCTGTAATTGCAGGCCTCTCTGCGGATGGAAGGTCTTTGTGTTTCTAGAGAAATTTAATAGAGCAATAGCAGTTTTAATAACACCACTCCCAATACTGTTCACCCCACCCCTGGGTGCCAGACAGTGAAGGTGTGCCCAGAAAAATAAGCATTAATCATTCTTCTGGCATGGCTGTGCCCCACAGCCCAGAAGGCTCATTTCCATTTTCCTCTAAGTCTTCAGAGGTAGGGTAAACTGAAGCAGGAAGCATCCACTGCACTTTGGAGTGGGAGGTCAGGGGGACAAGGCTGATGTAGAGTTATGACCTGGGTGTTCCTGCCAGGGCGGCCATGATGAACATGAGGGAGGTCAAGGGCAGAGGTCAGGAGCAAAGACACAGAGCTGGTAGCCCCAAAAGGAGTCACTGGCCTTTCCCACCAGCAGGAACCCTCGATCCACTCCTGGGCTCTGCTGAAATATATGGTCATGCAGGCAAAGTGCCCACTAGCAGATGCACACACACTCACACCACACACATAACACACACATCACACAACACAGAGAATCATAGACATACACACATGCACACCCCACAGACCACACATGTACACACCACACACACATCACACAACACAGAGAATCATACACATTTACAGACATGCACACCCCACAGCCACACACTTACACACACCCCAGCAAACAGCTTCATGATGGAGAATTTCTCAAGGAAAACCATGTATTTCCCCACATCCTCCCTGCTCTCCCCAGGGCCCCAGCCCAGCTGGCATCAGAGCTGCTGGCCGGTGACTGGTGGACACCTGGCTCCCATGGCCCAGCAGTGACTCACCCTGTGGCAGTTGGCGCAGCCCCTTCCCATTAAGGGAGAGGAAAGCCATCCTGAGGCTGCAGAGACAGACTGGCCAGGATTGGAGGGGAGGCGTGTCAACAGACCACTTTGAGCCTATACCCTATTTGGCAGGACAGCACCCCCTGCCCAGGGAGGGGACACTGGGCAGGGCCCGGATCCGCTCTCATCAGGCTGCAGGGGTTCTTCTAAGACCTCACTGGGCCAGGAAAGGGCACTGAAAGCAGAGGCTTTCTGATGAGTTCAGAACACGGGCTGGCACCTGGGAAAGAGGGGGACAGCTCCCTTCAGGCCAGGGGTGGCCTCCTGGAGGCAATTAGGGGTGTCAGGACCACCTCCTCCTGGGACGTGGCAGGCAGATGCTGGGCTTTCCCCTAGCTCTGCACACCGCTGCCTTTCTTTGTTCTAGACACCAGCTTCTCAGGGGACTTCCTTGACCCACCCCACCTGACACCCCACCTGCTCCGACACCCCACCTGCTCCCTCACCCCATCCTGCCCATTGCCTGGCACGGGGACAGTGGTACCTCTCACTCAGAGCAAGCAGCTTTCAGGCAACCCTTCCTTCCCACCACCAAAAGGCTCTGCCCCCAAGGCCCCTGACCTTCCCTGGATTCTGGAGCTGAGCAGGCAGGGAACCCTGAGCCCTGTCTGTCCACCTGTCCAGTGTGCACAAGGCTGAACAGGCACAGATCCTGGCGCTCCTTTGCCTGAAACCCTCTGGAGGCTCCCATCTCGCTCAAACCAAACTCCCTGCCAGGACTGGCCCTGCTGCAGCCTCTGCCTGCCATGACCTCTCCCAGCACAGCCTCCCCAGGGCCTTTGCACGCGCTGTTCCCTCTGCTGGGGTGCCTCCTCCAGGTGTACTCACCTCCATTCTGTTTCTGCCCAGAGGACCTCCTTCTGCCCCATGTAGGCCAACAACAGTGTGTGCTAAGTTGCTAAGTCATGTCCGACTCTCTGCGACCTCATGGACTGTAGCCTCCAGACTCTTCTGTCCATGGCATTCTCCAGGCAAGAATACTTGAATGAGTAAGTCATTCCCTTCTGGGGATCTTTCCAATCCAGGCCTCTTGGACTGCAGGCGGATTCTTTACCGCTGCCACCAGGTTAACCACGGAGTTCCCCCAGTCTCCCCCAGCCTCCTTTTACCCAGCCTCCTCCAGCCTCCTTTCCCCTTTTACCCCTGACATTCTATTTTCATTCGTCTCTTTACTTCTTGCTGCTCCCCGACTCCCTGCAAATGCAAATCCTAAGGAGACAAGGTCTGTTTCTGTTTTGTTCCCTGAAGAATCTCAATCTCCCCTCAAACGGTCCTAGTACAGAATAAGTGCCCAGTCAGTATTTATTAATAGAACGAAGAGCAGAAAATGTCTACTCAGCAGAGTACTTGGCATATATAATGGTGATCAATAGATGCCCTGGCACATACGGTTGCCAGATATAGCAAATAAACATACTGGATCCAGGCATTATTTGGAACACATGAAAAAATTACTTGGTGTTTATCCAAAATTCAGAGTGAACTGAGTGCCTTCTATTTTCTCTGGCCACCCTGCTCACATGGCCCCTGCTCTGGCGGCTAGCTCCTTGCCTTTCTCTCCTTGGCACCAGTGACCTACACTGGTGGTGACCCAACACTGGGAGCTCTGAATCCTCACCAAGGCAACTGCCCAAGCAGAGCAGCGGCCCTAGAGGAGGTGCTGGGCCTACTCTCTGGGGCCTGGGCGATCACAGCACCCTGCCCCATTCATATCCGGTGGGCTTAGGCCCCGCAGCCAGCCCTGCAGCTGTCCCCAGCACTGTCACCCTGCTTGGAATGCGGGATGCTAGATGTTCCATTCACAGCTTCACTGAGAGCCCAGTCTGATGAAGCCACTGGCAGGAAAGTCCTGGAAACCGGAAGTCGACCCTCCTCCCTGGTGAGCAGAAATTGATGGTCACCCTGGAAACCTGCAAATCCTTTTAGGGGCACTGTGTCCCTGCTCCGCTCCCCTCTCTGCTCTTGCTGTCCCCAGGGGCTGAGGTTTGCACACCACTGAGGGTGATGTACTTCTCTACTAAGGATAGGAGCACCCCCCCCACAACCTCCTCTCCCTCCACGAGCCCCTGGGGTGCTTCTCTGTGACCAGGGCCACCTCGTGGGCCTCAGGGCTCTGGCCGTCTCCCCCAGGCCTCTGCAGCTGGCCGAGACAGTGTGGGAAGACCCCGAAGACCCCACTCAAGGCCCACTTGCACCGGACTCACCTTTAAGTCAGTTAAGCCTGCAGAGTCCTGAACCCACACACATTTCCCAGGACAGGATCCCCAGGCCTTGGGGCCTAGATTGCCCCAGGGAGTGTCATGCACACTGGAGCTGGAGAGCCTCCAAGCAGGGGAAGAGCTGCCAAAGGGCACACAAGGACAGGGTGCCGGAGGCCAAGGCCACTTCCTCTGAGAAGCCCTCCAGGGCTGTCCCTGGGGAAGCCTCACTCCTGGTGACCTCTCTCCGTGACTCTCTCCTGAGCCATGGCTCTTGCTGAGCTGTCTTTCTCCCCCAGACTGTGACCCCTGGCTGGGGTCTGACTGGCTCCTGCCTCTCCGTGGCACCAGCAGGGAGCTAGCATCAGCGTTACTTGGTTTGTGGGATCAACCAATGGATCAAGCACCTCACCAGCCTGTCGGTCACTGGGACCCAAGTCCCAGCTGGGAGGATGGCTTCAGGCGCCCAGGAGTGGCCAAGCATGCGTGTCATCACCACCATGGAACAGCTGGGCCAGTACTTCCTGTATCTTCAGAGCCCAGGGGCAAAGCCCAGCCTGGGAGTTCAGCCCAGCTTCCATCAGCCAGTCCAAGCCCTGCAGGGCTCAGTCCTAAGCCCACAGGACACCTCTCACGAGGGATCTGCCCCAAATCGGGGTCAGGAAAGCCCTGTGTCCCCAGAGAGAGGGTGAGGACGTGTTCTCCCCCGGCAGCTGCAAGCAGCCCTCTCCTGCCAGCAGGAGGGGAGGGCAGCGCCCTGAGGCCTGCCGAGAAACAGCCAGAGCCCCTCCAGCCAGCCCTGAGACGACTTCGTCTGGGCTTTTGTTTTGTCTTCTTGTTTGTTCCATGAAACGATTCTCCCCTCCAGTATTCAGCTTTGTGTTTGTATTGGGAAATATTTCAAATAGATAGACCAATACTGTGAATGGACTTTATCGTGTACTCAGTGCAGTGACTTGGCATGCATGCATGCATTGGAAAAGGTAATGGCAACCCACTCCAGTGTTCTTGCCTGCAGAATTCCAGGGACAGAGGAGCCTGGTGGGCTGCTGTCTATGGGGTCGCACAGAGTCGGACACGACTAAGAGACTTAGCAGCAGCAGCAGCAGCAGTGTTGTTTGGTTACTTTCGGGGAAAATCACCCCAGTACAGTTCCAGATTATATAGACAATCAATCAGAGCCCAAAGGGGGAAAGAACCACCCTCTAAACCTTCCCCTCTTTGTTCTTGTGCCCTCCGCCTCCATGTCTGTCCCCCGGAGCCCTGGGGGCTGAGCTGTCTGGTGGGTCTGGAGCCCACAAGGGCTTGGATCCTGAGCGGGTGCCCTGGCCTGCCAGCATCCTCTCCATGTCCCTCCCAGTCTCTCTCCTGTGTCGTTTCAGGGCGGGGGGCCTGGCAGCATGAGGAGGACGTCACATTGGGATCAGAGTCCACCCAGGCCTAGGGAGTCGGCCAGCAGAGACTCCTGGGCTTGTTCCCAACCGGAGACATTTCGGGAGTGTTCAGGGCCTCCAGTCACGGATGTGGAAGCCAAGGCCCTGCACCAAGTCCTGACACCCAGCCCCCTTCCTGGGCCAGAAGAACCACCAAGCAGAGATCACTCAACCTCCCATCTCAAGACTGGGCCAGGCCTGTTCCTGATTCAGGGGAGGCTTTGCAGATAAGCAGCAGGTGAAAGACAGAGGCTGGGCGGGGGGTGGGGGTGGGGAGGGGACGGGGGAGGCAAGGCTGCCTGGGAGCACATCAAGGAGCACCAGGCATGTGGGGGAGCAGGGTGGGAACTCTGGGCAAAGCTCAGGACTGTTGGGGGCTTGCTGAGCCAGGGTGTATTACCTGGGATGTTGGCTGTGTAACGGGGTGCTAACTTGGTTGTTGCAAGGGCTGTGGGATATGCCACCCAAAGCCCAGCTGGGTGGGCACGTAGTAGCTGCTGTGGTGAGCGTGTGTCTGGGAGCCCCCTGCCTCTCGGCCTCTTTCACCCCCTTCCTCCTTACCTCCCCCTCCTGCTCCTCCTCTTCAGCAGCCCCCCAAGCCTCCACCTGGCACACACGCTGGGCCTCCCCTGGAGGGGGCCAGCCCGGTCTTTCTCTCCCTGCCCACCCTCTGCAAACATGGCTCTCATGTCATACCACTCACTGGTCAATATTAATAAGGAAAGTAATAGCCGAGATTTATTAGGCTCCTTATATGCTAGGTAATGTGATAAGTACTGTGTAACCATGAGGGTTCATTGGGAGGACTGATGCTGAAGCTGAAACTCCAAAACTTTGGCCACCTGATTCAAAGAGCTAACTCATTAGAAAAGACCCTGATGCTGGGAAAGATTGAAGGTGGGAGGAGAAGGGGACGACAGATCATGAGATAATTGGATGGCATCACCGACTCAATGGACGTGAGTCTGAGTAAACTCTGGGAGTTGGTGATGCGCAGGGAAGTCTGGTGTGCTGTGGTCCATCGAGTCAAAAAGGGTTGGACACGACTGAGCGATTGAACTGAACCATGAGGGAACCCCTCCAGGCCCCACTCAGTCGGGGTCCTTCTGGGGGCACTGAGGGGTGGGGAGGTTGGCCCCAGGGGTCCTTCTTCCTGGTCCACTTTCCAGTGGGATTGATTGGCTCCATATGATTATTGCAGCTGGGTACTGCTCTGTGTATGGCCTCAGACACGTCACCACCCTCCGTGGGCAATTTTCCAGTCTGTAGGATGAGGGACGTGGTGGATCAGGTGCTCCTCGGGGCCCTTCCAGCCCCGCAGCCTCTGATCCTGGACTAAAATGATGACGGTAGTGTGGGGGCCTCCTGGGCCTATCGGAGCCTGATCTTCACCGCTTCGTTAATACGCACATATTTTTAACATCTTCCAATGCCCTCAATTTGCTTTCTCATTTTCATCCTCATTTCTATTGCCCCCTGGGTCTTGGGACCTAATTTTAGCGAAGGTCAAATGCAGTTTCTTGGGCCGCCCTCTGGATACCCACCTCTGCAGAGCAGAGCGGCAGCCGGTGCTTCCGGCCTTTCCTGCTGCCTGCATTTGCAGGCAGCGGGGACCAGGCTGGGCCGGGCCAGGCAGGGCCAGGGTGCAGGGCTCTCTGCCTGGCAAGGGGTTGCTCAGCCCGCTGCCACATGGAAGCCTGGCCAGCAAACGCTAGACTCTGTGTCCTTCAAGAGGCCCAGAGCTTCGAACGATCTCTGCTTCAAGCTTCTCACTTGTGATGGGGGAACCAAAGTTCCGGGAGGGGCTGGTATAACCAGGCCAGGATTCGGCTAAAATTCATCAGGCGATTCAGCACCAAAGGAGAATGAAAGCCCGTGCAGTCACTCCCTGTCCGCCTGCAAAAGCCACCAGTGGCAGCATTTCCATCTGGCACTGGGAGCTCTGCCCTGGAGTCTGAGTGTTTCTTAGAAACCCAAGGTTGAGTCAGCAGTGCCCTTGGCTGTGTGGGTGAAGCGATCCTTGTGCCCCAAGAAGAGGCCACCCAAGTGGGTGCAAAGATGCTTGAAGGGGTGGGGAGGTGGGGAGCTGGTCACAGAGGAGGGTTTCCAGGGCACCAGTTTCCTCAAGTGGCCAGTGGGGCTTGAAAGCGGATTTGCTTGCCCACAATCTCCGCTCCCCGAGTCCCGCTGCAAGCCCCGCCCCTGGAGTGGTGGTGGGGGTGTGGTGGAGGTGGTGAGGTTCCCCACCTCCTAGGCCTGTTCTGGCACCGTTAGAAGCCGCAGAGACCAGCACAGCGGCCTTGTGCCCTCGCGGTCTCAGCCTCCCTTTCTGTGCTTTGCCAGCAGCGCGGTTAACACCCCACCATGAGTGTGAGTGGGTGGTGTTTGCAGCTGACTGAGCTCCAAGGCCAGACCTCCAGAAAATGAAAACTGTAGGCCTTGGGCCGGGCTTCCTAACCCCTGGGGACATTAAAGGGGAGCAGGCAGCACTTCCTGGAAAACACTCCGGGCTCAGGACCCGGCCCCGAGGCTGGTCACCCCCTCACCCCGTGCTGGGTATGCAGGGGTCTCCCGAGTTCTGTAAGGCAGGATATTCCCCCGCATGGCCTTGAAGAGAGTGCTCAGAGCCCTAGGGGAACACAGGGCAGGGCGGATGGGCTAGAGGCCCCGGGAAGGGACCCCGCAGCCAGCCGCGCCTGGAGCCTCTCCCTTCTCCACAGCCACGGCCGTCACGCCCGGGCACCTTCAGAGGGGTTCAGCGTGGGGTCCCTCTCCCTCAGGACCACTCACGTGGACACACACCATGATGGGGAGGAGAGCGCGTCATGGAAAATTCTGCCAGTGGCTTCGCCTCCTCCTGGCACTTGGACCATTTCTCTCAGCCGCCTGCCTAATTGCTCAGAGCCTGTGAAAGCCTTTCAGAGCTTCTGGGACCTTCCCTTTGCTATTTTCTCCCTTCCACTTGAAGGAGAATTAAGTAGGTGTGGGAAATGCGGCCTGAGCACCTTGGGTTGGCGGGAGGGGGTGGAGGGTGAAGGACCTCGGAGGCCCTACCTCCCCACCCCCACGGCCCCTAGCCTGGGGTCACCTGGAGACCCTGCACAGGGCAGGGCCATGGAAGAAGGGTGCTCTTTGGGGCTTTATGGGCACAGATCACAGATGTTTCATCAGTCTTCTCCCCCCTCCAGCCTTCCTGGTGGGGGTGCGGTGAGAAAGACCTGGTCCCAAAGCCTGGTTGTGGGGCAGGGCGGTAAGCCGCATCCTTCCTGCTTCACCCCATACCAGGCCTCCCGTTGGTCCAGAGCACCAGTCCCTTTGACCTCCCTCCGCAAAGCAGGTGATGGAAGAGGCATGCACAGTAGTGCCGAGGAAGCCCGGACACTCAGGCTTCTCTTGGGCTTGGAACGGATGAGGGA